>CM066737.1:120600017-122070769 GCA_033961575.1 Aselliscus stoliczkanus | reverse complement strand
TTGGCTCCCTCGGGTCACTAATTCTATCCATTGTGTGGATTTTTACTAGTTTTGTTTTACCTCCAGATTCTTCAGCAGCAGGTCACAGTAGCCACCATGTTGTACAGGCTTTGGAGCCAAGTGATGTAACTTTTTTTTTTTCTTTTTTTTTTTTTATTTATTTATTTTTTTTAATTAGTTTCAGGTGTACAACACAGTGCAAACACTTTGAGGGGTAAAATGTATAACTAACTTTTTTTTTTGAGGGCAGTGTCACTGGCCCTCATATGGGACCGAACCGGGGCCGCTGGCTTCCCAAGCTTGCGCTTAACCACCGCGCCACTCGGCCGGCCCAAGTGATCTAACTTTGAATCTGGCTCTGCCACTTACCAGTTCTGGGACCTTGACACGTTATTTAACCTCTCTGTGACTTGGTTTTCTTATATGTTAATTGGAGAAATTGGTATGTACCTCACAGAGTCATTACAAGTGTTAAATGAGATGATATATATAAAGTTTAGCACGGGGCCTGGAACATGGGAAGTGCTCAATAAAAATTTAGTAGTTATTATTTATGATTAACCACAAATTCAACAGGAATTAGATTTCCATTGTGTATTGTATCTTAGTAGAAAGAACAAGGTCTTTGGAGTCAAACAGACTTGGATACAAGTTTCGGCATGCTAGTGACCTTGGACAAGTTATTTTACTTTTTTGAGCCTCACTTGTCTTATCTGTAAAATGAACAACAGAGTAGCTGACATGCCCAACCGCCTAGTAATCGAGCTGTTAGTATTCCTATTAACACTGAGAGCCAGCACTGTGCCTCAAGGTAATGCAGTTTGTGTCATTAGCATTTCAATAGCAGTCACCTTCCTGGAATTAAAAGAAAAACAGATGTTGGTTTTAGTTAAGAAAGATTGTGTGGAATATTGCACATAGATGTCATGGTTTGTTTTCCTTTCATTTACATGTCCGGATGTCAGCTTTGAGGCAGTTAAGACAATAGACTTTAGAGGCTGACCGATCTAGAGTGCTATCTTGGTCCCACTGCTTTCTATCTGGGTGTTCTTGAGCAAGTTACTTTAATCTTTCTGTTCCTCATCTGTAAACAGGGCATATAATATCTGCCGCTTAGGGCCTCGATTAGTATTAGAAAAATATATTGTAAAGCTTTGTAAATGGTAGCTGTGTCATTATTGTGCTGTGGTCATTGCCACTGGATTTCAATCAGATCCATCTGTTGTCACCGTAAATTCTCACCCTAAGCAACAAGCTTTGGGCTTTCTGGTAACTTTAAAGAACTGAAGTAGCTTCCACAAGCTATTGTATTGGGTTGTCGGAAAAGTCATGATGCATTTTTGCAATGAAAAACATAGAAAAAAATACATCATGAGTTTTCTGACAACCCAATAGTTTATGAACATGCTTGAGAAGGGTCAGCTATTTGGGATTACCGTTTCCACTGAGTATCTCTGTTTCCGATACAGGGCTCTTCAGATGGAGTTTCTAAATCCCTGGAGTCCAATCAGAGTCGGTCCCGCTCACAGGTAAATGGAGGCAATGTCACATTCATCAAGGAAGAGAAGAGTGATCATCTTCCAGCTCCATCCCAGTGTGCCTTATCCAGAGACAGCAGCATGTGTAATAATGGTAACCGCTACTTCCCCATGAAGAATGCAGGCAAGAGCCGCTTGCGAGAGCAAAAACTGGGAACTGTGGCACAACAAAAAGAGGAATAACAAGCTGCAGATGGCTGTACCAGATCAAGAAGAGGGGAAAACATACTTTTCTGATTTTTAGACCCAAGTTAGAGGAGGACATAAATTCTTACACTAGATTTATCCAGGATTTTGTTGGGCTGTCCTGTTTTATCCATCTTTTCCCCTTCCCTGTCTTTTTGTGGGCCTCCCGACTTAGTAGCCTGCTTCTGGGGAAGCTGTGGTCAAAGACGAATGGCAATTGGACTAGCTCCTATTGTCAAATTGAATATAGAGTGCCAGTATTCTCTTTACCTGCCCTGGGAGCCTAGTAAGGCAGTGACTGTCAGAATTTGGGTGTCATCACATAAGGCCATATATAGAAAAGTGCGAACTTCCGTTTTCTGAGTTTTCATCATGATACTCACTTACAAAACCCATGAGGTGGTGGGGACACCTGCCTATGGCTTCCTAAGTTGCTGTTTGCTCTATAAAGTAGTAGGGCCTTTGTATATAATCAGTATTCACCTCCTTCTTGCTCCCCCCTCACCAACTACAGGATTTTGTACTACCACCTCTAACTCTGGCCTGACAATCAGAAAGGTAGATGTTTTCAGGGAAGTGAGGTAGTGTTGGTTATTTTATTTTATTTTTATTTTTATTTTATTTTATACACTTTGAAAAAAACAAACTACCAATGGCCTTTGTACTGGGAGATTCAAGTGAGTCGCAAAAGTACTGGGCAGATTTTTCCTGCCTCTGAACTAATGCATTGTTTGTAAAATAGTTGATGTGGCGCAGTTTGCCCACTCCCTGCTGCGTGCGCCCTGAGAGGGTGGAAACCAATGTAATGACACTGAGTACGAAAGGGAACTCAAAAGACTGTGTGTGTGTGTGTGTGTGTGTGTGTGTGTGTGCGCGTGTGCGTGTGCGTGCGCGTGCACATGCGTATGCGCACATTTGTGTATGGATGCGTGGGTGGATGTATATATGAACGTGTGTGTCTATGAATACACATACCCTTTATATAAAGAGACAGATCTATTTATCTATACATATTTTATATATATAAATATATGAATGTGTGTGTATATATCTACATATAGATATATGCATACATACATATATACATACATACATACATACATGGTGATGTCCCAGAGGATTTACTGAATTTCGCAGAAATGCTTCCATAGCAATGGAGTGGTGGGTTTCAAAAGACCACACTTTAAAATCCTTACTAAGTCACAGCCCATCACAATTCTGAGAAGATGGATGGGCTTCTCTAAAGCAGACAAAAAGTACTTTCCAGAGATTGCCTGTTCAGAACAACAATTGGGTTGTCACCAGCTTAATCTTGAACAGAGCCCTCATATCCCATGTGGTGAAAATGGGAGGTTATTGGGAAGATTTGGGCATTTCCTTATGAAGAAGCAGCCTAGATCAGAGAGAGAAAGGGGATGGGAGGCGATCACCGGGTCTGGCAGCCAATTTGGAGGAAATCTCATTCAGAACTCCAGGATCAAACTGGCCTCAGGCTAGACTTGATAGACATGAGTCCCTGAAGGAGAGAGGACTAGCATTGGAAAGGCAGGTAGGGAAGTGCGAGGAAATTGACAGTTTTGACTTTACATGCCTAGATTGTTTCATTTGTTCACTGACATTTTGACTACTGGATCTTTTCATTTGCTTTGCAAGGAAGACTTCAGAGGACTCTGGCCCAGGCCTTTAGGGGTATTTTGTGAAAGATTCCCAGGCCCCAGTGTGGCCAGAATTTGCCCAGGACAAAGAGGCTATTCCTCCTCAACAGATACTCTTCAAACAACCTTGCATTTCCAGTTTCCCTCCTCAACAGCCTATAAGTATGAAGGATGGGAACATGGCTTGCAACAGATTAGCATTGTGTCTTCATTCAGGAATTGAGGCTTTCAGCCTCACACACCTCCTTTGGGCTTTATGATATTTTTGCCCAAGAAGTACTATTTCTACAGGAGTACAACCGACTAGACTTCTAGCAGGATTCTCTCTCTCTCTTTTTGAAAAACCCCATGCACTTTAACCCACTGAAGGTCCTTGGTGATTTTTTCCCCAGACAACCAGACAGCTGTTTGCTTCCTGCCCACTTACAATGAATGTCATGAGAGATTGAAAACAGTCTCAGTCTGTTTAATCCTAGTCTGACCCAGTTTAAGAGAACCTACAATTTGCAGGAGGAGGGAGCCCTAGAATTCCTTCCCCCTTTCCCAGACACTTCTTACATGAATCAAAGCAGGATGACAAGAATGCACTCCAAGCCAGATACAACCAGGAACAAAGTGTACAAAAATCTCCTTTATGGAATTGGCTCCCCGAATTTGGTTCCCACTCTTTTCCTTGCATCTGCCCAACCTTTCACAACATCTTGAAGGTTATAACTTGTATATCCAGCAGTAGTGAAATTAGATGGCTTGGAAATTTCTTTCTGGAGCCACAGGGAGGAAGAGTCCCTAGGAGCTCGAAAAGTATCCAGAATCACTGAGCTGTGTTAAATTAAATCTATCTAGTTCTCCATTTTCTAGTAGGAAGTACTTGGAGTGATACGTGATATGGAAAAGTATTTTCTTCAGTTGCTGTTTCTGTGCATCTTGAATCTATTTGATACAATCAAATGACAGTATTGTTAACTCTCACAGACTTATTTTATAGGCGTTCACTGTGAGAAATACCAATTGCTACTTTGACAGGGATGATTCCAGTTTGCCAAAAGGCTTGCTTTTTCTCCCTTCTACAAATCTCCACTTTCTCCTAGCCTGGCTCAGGGTGAAACAAGTTGCTCACTTCCGACCGTGATTTTTATTTGGATTCGGAATTTTGGGTTTGGAAGTTTATTAGAAAGAACCATAACGGGCTATATTCCTATATTTTAATTTATCTGCCAAATCACACAATTCAGAAGCCAGAAAGACTAAGGAAGGATCATTACTGGAAGGTGGACTGTTTTTACCTGGAGGATAAATTGGGAAAGGGGGATTTGCTGTTTGCTGTGAGTGCCACTTGAAGAGGCCGTCACCCTTCAGTTGATTCCATTTCTGTGATATGGCCTCTCTTGAACAAAGTCATATAGGAACCCCCAGAAATGGCCCCTTTACCTTTAGGGCCACAAGCAAAAGCCCCCTGGTTGTCTATAGCCACTGATCCCCACAGACTTGCAGTTGTTGACTTCTGCTGCTGTGCCTCGGGGTCAGCCTGTAACTCCCACCCATATTCAGTGGACAGTCTGGTCTGGACCAGGTCTGACAAACTTCTGCTCGCTTGTATCATTTTCATTATGAGCCAGTAGGACTTTGGGTAAACTTTAGAGCCCAACAAATGGCATGTCCTTTATCTTGTGACATTTGATTTTTGTCTCCATCTTGATTTTCTGGCCATTGATGGCCAAATCACATTTAACTTTTTTTGATCACTGAGAACAACAACCAGATAAGGCATTTGGGAGGATGGTTAAGGTGGGGGTTGGGGGAGGAATGGTTATGTAGGGTAGAAAGATTGTGGCAGTCCATTGGAACCATAGAAGGCTCCTGTGGGAATGTCAAGTGCTACCCTCTGAGTCTGTAAGACCCCCATCCTCTGAACTGACAATATGAGTAGACCACAGTTTAAAGTAGTTAGTATAACCCTACTAAGGTTTAATCATTATACTTGTTCACTTCCTGATGCATATTTCCTAAATATGGTTGGGTGTCGGGGGTGGGGGGGAGGGTAAGTTTTCACTGTTCCATTGTGTGTCACCCTATACTTTTCCCCCTCTCCTGACTTTGGCATCTTCTTTTATTTGACTTTCCATTTTCTTTTCCCTCGGCTTATTGCAGTAGCCTGCCAGTGCAGGTAGAGCTCAGTGTACCTATCCCCCTATTACTGCTATTTCTCTTCAATATTGCCAGAGGTTATTTTGATGATCTAAGAAGATACCTTCATTTTTTATGAAACCATCTTTTCCAAGTTAAAAGCAAAATAAAATACTCCCTGTGCCAGGGTGCCCATTTCAGCTTTTGACATTGCCCTTGTACTTTTATATTTTATAGATGCTCTTTTTCTCCATGTTGTTAGTAAGTAATGACTAGTGAATTTTCATGTAAATGAAGCAAAGTAAATATTTTACATTTCATTAATCTCTCACAGCCCTGCCAAATCTGATGACTTCATTTTAGTTACTTCCCAGAAGACACTTCACCTCCCACCTTTTATTTTATTCTATTTTTAGAATAACACACTAGGTAAAGAAACTTTAACTGCAAGGAGTCAATGATGTTTTGTGCTCCCTGATAAATGATGTTATTGACAAAAGTAAGAAATTCTTTCATTGTTTTTTCCTGTGTTAATATCTCTTTTCCTGTGCCCTTGACAGTGTGTTTAGTGGGTGGATAATCCATATTTCTTTTTCCCACTCCAAGATTCCAAATTCCCTGCCTTTTTGGCCCACCTCACCACAAAAGCTCCATAGTTTATTAATGTAAGTTTGAATGGATGCTTCTTAGGAAAAACTGCAGGAGTTAATGGAAGTGTTTCAGAAAAGAATGAAAATGTCTCAGGAGTTGTTCTGTGATGGAAATTGGTTGTTGTTATGTTAATGCTGATGGAAAGAAACTTACAGTGCTTATTAAAAGTTTATTCTTTTAGTAAAAAATAATGTGAAATAATTTTGGGTGTGTGAAGTTTAATTTCTTCTCCCATATCTGGATCCCTTTTGCAAATGGAATATATACTTGTCTCAATGCACAGAGATTTGGAGCCTATTTGTAGGTCAATATCAGGGCAAGAGAGCCAGCACAGGAATCATCAAATGGAAGGGCATATTTTGCTTCCTGCTGAACTACTTTATTTGGGTGTTTAAAAGGTACTTTTTTTTGGTATATATATTTTTAATTTTTCTTTTTCAATTACAGTTGACACTCAATATTATATTAGTTTCAGGTGTACAGCATAGTGGTTAGACATTTATATAATTTAAGAAGCAATTACCTGATAAGTCTAGTATCCACCTGGCAACATACAAAGTGTGATCAAAAAATACGGTGAATGTTTAAATTTTTAAAAATTTATTACAGGGCCGGCCGAGTGGCGTATTGGTTAAGCGCTGGTTTTGGGATGCCAGCGGCCCCGGTTCGGATCCCACATGAGGGCCAGTGACACTGCCCTCTACAGCTAACAACAGCTCCACCTGGAGCTGGGCTGTGCGAGCCCCGGTGATGGTGTGGGCTGCAGCCCCTGCTGCAGTGGGCTGCCATAGGCTACAGTGAGTGGCCCGCAGCCAGCGTGAGCGGCTGGCAGCCAAGCGTGAGCTGCCAATAGCCGCGATGAGCGACATCCAGAGGCCAGCGACCGATCTGCCTCATCCGGGAAGAGCGCAATGATGATACCAACAGTGAAGCAACATCCTCCGCAACTAAACTGAAGAACAAGAAGACGGCAACTTGTCTGTTCCCCTTCCCCGATTCCCCAACGCTGTTCCCCTCCACCAATTCCCCAATAAAATCTTTAAAAAAAAAAAATTTATTACAGTAAACGACATATTGCCATTATCCCCTCAAAATACTCCCCCTCACTTCTAACACAATTATCCCATCGTTCTTGCCACTTTCTAAAGCAACTCTGGAAGTCCTCTTTCATGGTTGTCTTCATCCTCCATCATGACAACTCTCATGTCATATATTGCTTCAGTATGTCAATTTCTGTCAAATGAAAACACCACATGGGCTGGCCGAGTTGCGCATTGGTTAAGAGTTGGCTTGGGATGCCAGCTCTGAGCATCAGGGCCCCGTTTCAGATCCCACATGAGGGTCAGTGACGCTGCACACTCTACAGCTAAGATGGTGAACAACAGCTCGACCTGGAGCTGGGCTGCCATGAGTCGCCGGCATCGGCTGCTGTAGGGCTGGCCAGCAGTGGGCATGAGCCGCCGTGAGCGGCTGTCCAGTGGTCGGTGAGCGACTGCCCCACCCAGGAAGAGCACAGTGATAATACCAACATGGGCCAGTGAAGTGACGTCCTCTGCAACTAGACTGAAGAGCAAAAGGGCAGGAACTTGTCTGGTCCCCTTCTGCAATTCCCCAACGCTATTCCCCTTCCCAATTCCCCAATAAAATCTTTAAAAAAAGAATCACAGTGTGACATCCACCTTATTCACCGAATCTGACACCACAAGCCTTCTGGCTCTTCCCCAGAGTGAAAATGACCATGAAAGTTAAACGTTTTGAATTGATTCAGGACATCGAGGCAGCCACAACAGCCCAACTAAAGACACTCATGAAAGAGGACTTCCAGAACTGCTGCAGAAAGTGGCAAGAACGATGGGATAGGTGTGTTTGAAGAAAGGGGGAATATTTTGAGGGGAATGAATGGCAATGTGTCTGTTAGTGTAATAATTTTTTTTCAAAGATTTTATTGGGGAATTGGGAGAGGGGAACAGCGTTGGGGAACCGGGGAAGGGGAACAGACAAGTTGCTGTCCTTTTGTTCTTCAGTCACTTCACTCCCCATGTTGGTATTACCATTGCACTCTTCCTGGGTGAGGCAGTCACTCACTGGGCATTGCACAGCCACTCACAGCGGCTTTTGGCAGTTCATGCTAGCTGCCGGTCACTCACTGTAGCCTATGGCAGCCCACTGCAGCAGAGGGCTGCAGCCTATGCCATCGCTGGTGATTCACGGCAGCCCAGCTCCAGGTCGAGCTGTTTTTCACCATCTTAGTTGTAGAGGGCACAGAGTCACTGGCCCTATGTGGAATCTGAACTGGGGCCCTGCTGCTCAGAGCTGGCGTCCCAAGCCAACTCTTTTTTGGTTTTATTGTTTTGTTTTGTTTTGGGGGTTTTTCTTTGAGGGCTGTGTCACTGGTCCTTATATGTGGGACCCGAACCAGGGCTGCTGGCTTCCCAAGCCAGCGCTTAACCACCACGCTACTCGGCTGGCCCCCAAGCCAACTCTTAACCAACGCGCCACTCGGCCAGCCCATAAATTTTTTTAATTTAAACATTCACTGTATTTTTTTTTAGAAATTTTATTGGAGAACCGTGTGTTTTTCTAGGACCCATTAGCTCCAAGTCAGGTAGTTGCCTTCAATGTAGTTGTGGGGGCAGCAGCTCTTTGGCCAATGTGGGAATCAAACCAGCAACTTTGGTGTTATAATCCTGCACTCTAATCAGCTGAGCTAACTGGCCATCCCCACCATATTTTTTTAATCACACCTTGTATATAGTTATTACCATATCATTGACTATATTCCCTATGCTTTACTTTACATCCCTGTCACTATTATATTTTGTAACTACCATATGTACTTCTTAATCCCTTCAACTTTTTCACCCTGCTCCCAGCCCCCCCTCCCCATCTGATAACCATGAATTTGTTCTCTGTATCTATGAGTCAATTTCTGTTTTGTTTGTTCATTTATTTTATTCTTTTGGGCCATAAAAAGGAATAAAATCTTACTGTTTGCAACAACATGGATGGCCCTAGAGGGTGTTACACTAAATACAATAAGTCTAAAGGTACTTTTGACTCTATTCATCTCTTCTGAAGCCTTTTCTTCTCCATGATTTACACTACATACTACTTATTTGTCTAAATCACAAACCAATGGAATCATCTGAGATTCATGCCTTTCCCTCATTTCTCAAAACAAATTTGTGACAAGATCTGTTGATAACATTCAACCATATTTCTACTTCTCATATCTGTTTCTTTTGTGTGCCTGGTGCCATGGCTTAATTCACACCTCGTCATGTCTCACCTTAATTATTGCAAGTTGCTCCCCTGTTTTACACCTGTCCAGGCAACTGTAAGCAATATTTTGTGTCTTAAGTGTATGTACCTTTTCACAGTGAAAGGTCCTATACCTTTTTATAGATTCTTAAAGAAGTCTACAACCCCAGAGACATTAAGAACCACTGCTTTGGGGCCGGCCGAGTGGCTCAATTGGTTAAGAGCATGAGCTCTGAGCAACAGGTTCACCGATTCAATTCCAACGTGGGCCAGAGAGCTGTACCCTAGCTGAGCTGCCGCTGAGCTGCCAACAGGTGGCAGGATGGCTCAGCTGGTAAGAGCACGTGCTCCTAACAACACGGCTGCAGGTTCAACTCCCGCATGGGATGGTGGACTACGCCCAACTGCAACTAAGATTGAGCAGGGCACCTTGAGCTGAGTGGCTGCGAACTGCCGATTATGGTGACTGGACTTGGAGCTGAGCTTGCTGTGCCCTCCACAACTAAGATTGAAGGATAACAACTTGGCTGTTCCCCTTCCTTAATTCCCCATTGAAATCTTAAAAAAAAAAAAAGACGAAGAAGAATTGCTTTAATCCACCATGCTTCTCAGCTTCCAGAGTATTCTGCCCTTCTAATATGCTACACCTCCACTTTCACGATGTGGCCCCTGGCTGCTTCCCTAGTCTCATTTCCAACCATGCCGAACCCCCTTTAGTGACACTAAAGTGCATCCCAGAAATATTAAGCTGTAAATATCCATTTCTTCTTATTTGCTTGTACTGTTGCCTAGAATGCCTCTCTTCCCTTGTCTCTGGTGTATTCTTGTTATTTTCCCCCAAGATTCAGCTCATATCTTTGATTATTTTCCTCATCTGCTAACTCCCTGCACAAATTCATCACAGCCAGTCCCTATAGCACTTTGCTGCATCTCTGCCCCTCCATTAAATTGACCACCTCTATCTTGCCACCTAACACCCAGCATGCACTTAGTAAATGTTTGATGACTAAATCAAGGACAGCTAAAACACCTTTGGAAATGTTCTCTGGTACAAAGCAGATTGTTTTCAAGGAAGAAGATATGCTGTTGGCAAAAACACAAGAAGATTGAATATGCAGATTCAGTGCTGAATTGTATTCATTTAAATGTGTTTTCCAATGGGGCTCTGAAAAAAACAGCTCTGAGTCACCTTTGAACACTAGAGGAATGCCTGGAGCCAAATCTGAAGACAGGGCTCCAGGGCATCCTTAACTTAAGGCTTCTGCTGAGTGACTAGCTGGGCCTGGCCTCCCTGACTGCTCTGTGTCTTGTGTGTACAGATTACTAAAGCAACAGCTGAGCCTAAAAGTGAGCCTTAGAGGCTTACTGAAGCTTGTAAACACTTTACCCTTAAACAGAACTGTATTATTTGTAACATACTTTGTTTTATACTCAGTTCATTATGGCTATAGTTGTCTTTTCCTAGCCTTAGTTCTTTGGGTATTGGAACTCAGAATTCAATACTAGGAAATCTTTAGCATTTGGCTTTTAAAAGTTACTGTTTAGGGGCCAGCTGAGTCGTGCAGTGGTTAAGCGCTGGCTTGGGAAGCCAGCGGCTCCGGTTCAGTCCCTCGTATGAGGGCCAGTGACACTGCCCTCAAAAAAAAAAAATAAAAGTTACTGTTTATTGAGGGTCCATTAGGTACCAGGCAAGTTACTAGGCTCTTGTAATAATACTTTGTTTCTAATCCTCAGACAATTCTGGAAAGTAAATACTATCCTGACTTTGCATATGTACAGACTGATTTAGTGGTGCCCAAGTTCACACACAGCTAATCAGTGATACAACCAGGGTTCTAAATCTGAATTCATTTTAACTAGGTAGGTAACTTTTTTTCTACCTGCCCAGCAATCCTTCCTCTTTCTGGCAGTTAAACACAGTGTTTTTCCTTTGGGGAACTGCTCCTCCCTCTCATGGGATGAAGGTGGGCTGAATGCCCATCACTTGGCTTCACCTCCCCCAGTAGGTTGGGTGTATGACTCAAGATGGGCCAATTGCAGGGCTTTTTGTGTATTTGAGGGAGAAAGTGACAAAGAATGAAATTTCTAAAGTCACAAGGATTAAGAATAGTGTTAGCCCTTGGGCCAGCCAAGTGGCGCGGTGGTTAAGCGCTGGCTTGGGAAGCCAGCGGCTCTGGTTCGGATCCCACATAGGAGGGCCAGTGACACTGCCCTTTAAAAAGAGAAAAAAAATAATAGTGTGAGCCCAGAACGTTGCCTTCTATTACAACTTCTACAACCAGTCTTTATTTGTATGTGAAAAATATGAAAATTCCTTGGTCATTTATTAGCAGCAGATACAGAAAGTGATCTGTGATCTATTGAGGGCTTACTATGTCAGAGAGAAGCCTAGGTACTGTATTTTACACATCCATATACATTTTCATTTCATTATTCAGTCCTTATGCATTGATAATCTCGAACTCTAGACAAAGGGAGTGTTTTAGTCATAATAGGCTAGGTTTTGCTGCAATAACAACCCCCAAATCTCAATGTAACAAAGGTATATTTCTTGCTCATATTATACTCGTATGTCCAACATGGATTGGCAGTGGGAGCTTTGTTATCAATAGTCACTTGGGAACTCAGATTAACAGAAGCCCCATCACTGAGTCAGGGGAAGGCATGTGGCCAAAATGCACACTGACTTAATGCTTAAAATGTCATATATCATTTCTCTTTTTTCATTGCCCAAAGCAAGTCACATGGTTGCACCTAATTTCACGGAGGTGGAAAAGTATAATTCTACTGTGTGCCTGGAACAAGGGAGAGGTAAGTTTGGCAAGTTGCAATAATAGCATCACAGGGAGAAATGACCCATTTATGAGTAGACTTGATTCATCACCTTTTGGCTGGTTGCCATTACCTAACCACGTGAGTCACTGTACCTAAAATTTGGAATGGGGGCCGGTCGAGTGGTGCGGTGGTTAGACGCTGGCTTGGGACACCAGCAGCCCCGGTTCAGGTCCCACATATGAGGGCCAGTGCCACTGCCCTCAAAAAATAAAAAATAAATAAAAAATAAAAAATAAAATTTGGAATGGAATAGTGAAGCATTTCATTCATTCCCGTTCCAGTGTCATAGGGTTTCTCTGCATGTGGGCTACAGTGACTATAATCTGGTGGTAACACAAGCATTGAGTTTAGCTTCCCGAGACCATCCAGTGGGGATGGTTGTGAGGATTAAATGATAGAGGGGGGCCGGCCGAGTGGCACGGTGGTTAAGCACTGGCTTGGGAAGCCAGCGGCCCCGGTTCGGTCCCACATATGAGGGCCAGTGACACTGCTCTCAAAATAAATAAATAAATAAATAAGGCCGGCCAGGTGGCGCAGTGGTTAAGTGCTGGCTTGGGAAGCCAGCGGCCCTGGTTCGGGTCCTGCATGTGAGGTCTAGTGACACTGCCCTCAATAAATAAATAAAAAATTAAATAAATAAATAAATGATAGAGGGTATGTAAAGTGCCTGGCATAAAATGCAGGCCTGATAAATATTAGCTGTTGTTATTGGTTTGGGGCAATATGGCAGTAGATGAAAGACATGTCTATACTCCCAGTCGTTCTCATAACATATTCCTTTCTAGCCTATAATCTGGCTTCAGCCCTTCCCATTTGAATGTATCTGTTCCCAAAGGTGACCAATATGCCCCCAGTCACCAAGTCCAGGGTTTTCATACAGACCTCATCTTGCTGAGGACTTCCATAGTAATTGACACTGAAACACAACCCATTTCCTGAAACTCTGGCTTCCCCTACACTTCCCTCTTGTTTCTCTTTCCTTTTTAAACTACTTTTTAAAATTCTTATATAATTTGATAAACACAAAAGGATATATGTAACATGTTATGAAATTCGGTAATAAAATAATCATAAGCCCACTGCCCAATCTAAGAATTATCCCTTCTCCCTGCCATCCTCAGAGGTAACTGGTATCTTGAGTTTTAGTTTTCATTCCCTTGTTTTTAAATAGTTTTATGACATATGTAATTATCCCTGAACAATATATTGTTAGGTTTTACTTCTAAATTATAAAAATGTTATTTTTTGTAGTCTTCTGCAACTTCCTTTTCTCACTCAACTGATTTCTCCAACTCAAACATGTTGTTTCTATAGTTGTAGTTCATTTTCACTTCTATATAGTATTCTATTGTGTGAATACACCACAATTTACCCATTCTCTGTCCAATAAAAATAATGGCTTGTTTCTATTGGGTTGTCAAAAATGTCATGATGTAATTTTTCTATGTTTTTCATTGCAAAAATGCATCATGACTTTTCCTACAACCCAATACTTAGTTGCCATGAATACTTTTGCACACATCTGCTGGGACCTAAGTCATACAAATCTTCACCTTTATATGACAGTGAAAAAATTGTTTTTAAAAAGTAGTTTTAAATGGGAATAATAATGCCTGCGTTACCTCCCTGACAGGTAGTTGTGAGACTAACACAAGCTAGTGCATGTGACAACACTTCTAACACATTAAGAAGACATAGTTGACATACTGGTTTTGAGTCCAAGCTCAATTCCTAAAAGTTGCCCAATGTGCATACTTCTTTCAAAGACCAGAAAGACCAAGACTGTTCTATGTCAAGTTAAAGTATTTCCAGAATTTTCTCCTGAAAAATGCTAGATGCTTGAATTCTGAGGCAGATGTGTGTTTTGTTCTACCTGACCGTCAACCTTTCGTCATTTCTTCCAGTAATTCCACATCAGTTTTCCAAGGATGTACCTCTTCTCTATTTCTGGAACTTTGCTCAAGAGCCTTGCTCTCCCCAGCCAGCTCATTGGGGTTTGTCACTATTATCGTGGCTTGGTTTGTTTATTTGCTTGATTGATTGCTTTGTTTTGCTTGTTCTTCAAAGATTCCTTTTACTTATAAAACCAGCATGGTAAGTTAATTACAAAAGTGGCTACAGGGCTGGCCAAGTGGCACATTGGTTAAGAGCTGGTTTTGGGATGCCAGCGGCCCTGGTTCGGATCCCACATATGAGGGCCAGTGACACTGCCCTCGGGCTGGCCGAGTGGCGCGGAGGTTAAGTGCTGGCCTGGGAAGCCAGCGGCCCCGGTTCGGTCCCACATATGAGGGCCAGTGACACTGCCCTCAAAAAAAAAAAAAAAAATTAGATTTTAGGGCCGGCCGAGTGGCGCAGTGGTTAAGCGCTGGCTTGGGAAGCCGGCGGCCCCGGTTCGGTCCCACATGTGAGGGCCAGTGACACTGCCCTCAAAAAAAAAAAAAAAAAAAAAAAGGAACAGATAGACACTGCCCTCTACAGCTAACAACAGCTCCACCTGGAGCTGGTCTGTGCGAGCCCTGACGACAGTGTAGGCTACAGCCCCTGCTGCAGTGGGCTACCATAGGCTACAGTGAGTGGCCCGTAGCCAGTGGGAGCTGCTGGCAGCCAGCGCGAGCTGCCGATAGCCACGGTGAGCGACATGTAGAGGCCAGTGATGGATCTGCCTCATCCGGGAAGAGTGCAACGATGACACCAACATGGGCCAGTGAAGCAACATCCTCTGCAACTAGACTGAAGAACAAAAAGACAGCAACTTGTCTGTTCCCCTTCCCCGATTCCCCAACACAGTTCCCCTCCCCCAATTCCCCAATAAAATCTTTAAAAAAAAAAGTGGCTACAGTTGTTCACATCTCCCTGTATCTAACCTTTTGCATGTCCTCCCATTAAGAGATGGTATCTATTTCTTCCTTCTTCAAATCTGGACTAGTCTTGTGTTCCACTTTGGTCAGCAGAATGTTGTGGAAGTGATTATGTCAGTTCCAAGCCTAGGCCTCAAGAAGCCTTGCATGCTTCTGCTCACTCTCTTAGTCCCCTGGAACTACCATGTGAAGAAGCCTGGGCTAGCCTTCTGGAGGATGAGAGACCCAATTGTCCAGCTATACCAGCCAAGACTACCCCAGACCTGTCAGCCCCCAGCCAACCCACTAGCAAACCACAGATACATGAGTGAGCCCACCCAAGATCAGCCAAACCTAGTCCAGATAAGCAGAGCTATGTAGCCAAACCATAGGCTCATGAGCAATAATAAACAGTTTGGTTTCAAGCCTCTGAGTTTTGGGATGGTTTATTGTGCAGCAGTTGCTAATTTATACATCCAGCAATACAATAAAAATTTTGTTTTACAGAGAATCTAGTTCTGTAGTAGGAGGGCCCTTCAGAATATCTTGTCTTCTATACTGTCTCTGATTACTTCATTTCCTTCCTTAGAATGTCTCTTTAAGAAAAACAAAACAAAAACCAAAATCATCGCCAACAGGTTTTATTTGTCATGGTGAAAAGGCTGAATTTTAAACAGATTCTTGGACTGGGGGCTCATATCCATCAGCTCGTTCAGCTTTAGCACCTGTCTCACGCCCAGTAGCTTTTCCAGAACTGGTACCTTCACCATGAAGCGCCATGAGTTTTCCCAATTCAAACTTGGGCTTCTTCAGCATTTTGACTTTTCTAAAAAAGACGTCATGGAGTGGATAAATAGATTGGCACGCCTTTTCTATGTCTTTTCCAATGCTATCTGGAATCAATTTATTGACCACTTCTTTGAAGTCATTCGTATGCACCTCTTGGGTCATGATTTCCATCATCCAGATTAGGTGGACCTGTTAATGCAGAGCATAAGAGGTCTTCCGGGGCCGGCTGAGTGGCGCATTGGTTAAGTGCTGGTTTTGGGATGCCAGCGGCCCCGGTTCGGATCCCAGATGAGGGCCAGTGACACTGCCCTCTACAGCTAACAACAGCTCCACCTGGAGCTGGGCTGTGCAAGCCCCGGTGATGGTGTGGGCTGCAGCCCCTGCTGCAGTGGGCTGCCATAGGCTGCAGTGAGTGGCCCGCGCAGCCAGCGTGAGCGGCTGGCAGCCAAGCGTGAGCTGCCAATAGCCGCGATGAGCGACATCCAGAGGCCAGCGACCGATCTGCCTCATCCGGGAAGAGCGCAATGACGATACCAACAGTGAAGCAACATCCTCCGCAACTAGACTGAAGAACAAAGAGACGGCGGCTTGTCTGTTCCCCTTCCCCGATTCCCCAACGCTGTTCCCCTCCACCAATTCCCCAATAAAATCTTAAAAAAAAAAAAAAAGAGGTCTTCCGAATCTGATTGTTGCATTTTTTTTTTTGGTAAAACCAACATAGAATAGATGAAGCAAATAATCATCGGTAGTCTTAACATCAACATGAGCTTCAGGGCCCCCCGAGTGGCGCGTTGGTTAACAGTTGGCTTAGGACGCCAGCTCTGAGCAGCAGGGCCTCAGTTCAGATCCCACATGGAGGGCCAGTGACTCTGTGCCCTTTACAGCTAAAATGGTGAAAAACAGCTCGACCTGGAGCTGTGCTGCTGTGAGTCACTGGTGACGGCGCAAGCTGCAGTGGGGCTGGCCTGCAGCTGGCATGCACTTTTGTGAGCGGCCGTCCAGTGGCTGGCAGGAAGAATGCAATTATAATACCAACATGGGCCAGTGAAGCGACGTCCTCCACAACTAGACTGAAGAACAAAAGGACAGCAACTTGCCTGTTCCCCTTCCCCAATTCCCCAATGCTGTTCCCCTCCCCCAATTCCCCCCCAAAAATCTTTTTAAAAAAACAAAAACATGAGCTTCAATCATGATCTGCCATTTTTGGACCATGGAACATATTTTGTCACAGGAAATATCCATGCCATTACTTAACTTGAACTTTCTAAATGCAGCTTCATCATTCTGCAAATCAGCTACGCCCACTTCAAAAACATGACCCTTGAGACCACAGATACAATTTTGGTTACATGAGTTTTCATGACTAGTGTTTTCCCAATATTTCTTATATGGAACATAGCTGGTGCTTTCACATCATACCCATCTTTCTTAGAAAATAGGTCATCCATTTTTTTTTGGCTCCCTTGCTGCCTTTCATAAGGTGCTTATTGTTGCCGACCGCCGTGGTGCTGATCAGGGAGCCAAAAGGCCTTCTTAGAATGCCTCTTAAGGTTAGCATTTCTCAGAGTTTCTGTTCTCAGCCATCTTCTCACTATTCTTTCTTCCTGATCAGTTTCATCCTATCCCATGGCCTCAACTTTTACGTTTATATGGATGACTCCCAAATCTACCTCTCACTGAACTCCTCTGAGCAGATGCAGCGTTCAAATGGTGGTCTGGACAATTCCCCATAATACTCTCCCAGAAAAACCCCAACTCAGTATGTTTAAATGTGAAGTCTTGCTCCCGCTCTTCTAATGTTTCCTGTACCTCCTCCTCCTCCAGCTTGATTCCTCTATATTTGGTTAATGTCACCAGCATTCTCACATCACTCAGGCCAGAAACTTGGTCATCCTAGGCTCTTTTCTCATTCCAAATACCCACTACTTCTGCAGTGTCTCATATCTGTCCCTTCCTCTTCATCTTCATGGCCCCTTTCCCCCTCTTCCTTCGTCTTCCTCTTCCCCTTTTTTCTTGCTATCAAAGTGTGAGCAGTGGTCCAGCAACATCAGCATCACTTGGGTGCCTCTTAAGAATGCAGAGTATGGGGGAGGGGGGTTGTCACTTTGAGGGGTAAAAAGTATAACTATTGCACTGTGTTGTACACCTGAAGCTAATTAAAATAAATAAATTAAAAAAAAATAATGCAGAGTATTAGGGCCCACCTCAGATCTACTCACTGTCTCTCAGAATCATAATCTTCATTTTTGCAATTCATATTCACATTGAAGTATAATAAGCAGCGCCCTAGTTGAGTCTCAATCTGGATAGGTATAAGTCCTCACTGGTGTATAACCTCTGCACCATGTCAGTGGCACTCAGGCTTGGCTGCACATCAGAATATCTGAGTTTTTTTTAAGATTTTATTGGGGAATTGGGGGAGGGGAACAGACAAGTTGCTGTCCTTTTGTTCTTCAGTCTAGTTGTGGAGGACGTTGCTTCACTGGCCCATGTTAGTATTATCTTTGCGCTCTTCCCCGGTGAGGCAGTCGTTCGCCGGCCATTGGATGGCTGCTCATGGCAGCTCACGGCTACTCAGGCTGGCTGCCGGCCACTCACTGTAGCCTATGGCAGCCCACTGCAGCAGGGCCTGCAGCCTACACTGCCACTGGCGACTCACCGCAGCCCAGCTCCAGGTCGAGCTGTTGTTCACCACCTTAGTTGTAGAGGGCAGTGTCACTGGCCCTCAAGTGGGATCAGAACCGGGCCCTGCTGCTCAGAGCTGGTGTCCCAAGTCAACTCAACCATCGTGCCGCTCGGCAGGCCCACACCTGAATAGTCTTTAATTTTCCATTTATCTTATTTATCTTATAAACAATAATATAACATATATTAGTTGATTTTTCAATACAGAAATACAAGAAGGAAATTAAAATTGGCCTATGCCTTCCCCATATAACTCTGACATTTTCTTTTTTAAAAAAAGGAAACTTTACCTAAGGTTAGACAACTCAAACAGAATAAAAATGTACAAAATAAAGACTGAAAAACTTCTAGCACCACCTCATTCCCAACCCCTCTCCTCAAATACAGCCTTTCTTAATCAGAATTCACTTTCCAAGAAGTAATTAACCTTACAGGAAATAATTAAGCATATACGTATATATTTATCTGTTTATCCATTCTTTTATTAAAAAGGTATAAATTACCCTCTTTTAGTCATGATTTTTTATACTTTATAATATAGAGCTGTTTTTCTGTGAGCATATACAGACTTTCATAAATTTTAACACTACACAGTATTCCATTAGATGGATAATTCCATAAGATGGATCAATTCCCTAGTTTTTTTTTTTAATTTTATTTTATTTTTAATTAGTTTCAGGTGTACAACACAGTGCAATAGTTATACATTTTACCCCTCAAAGTGACAACCCCCCCACCCCCAATAGTTTCAGGTTGGGAATGAGGGAGAAGGGGAAGGGACTAGAGAGCAAAAATAGGCAACTACAATATTGCTACTGGGATAGGAAAAACAGTTTGGGGAATATAATTAATAATGTTGTAAATTCCCTATTGATAAATGCTTTGCTTGCTTACAGTTTTAGCTATTATGAGCAACACTGCAGTGATCACCCATGGACATATATTTTGGTGAACTTCTGCAAGGATATCCATAGGTAAATTTTTAGTGGCAAGATTGTGGAGTATATTGGTTCGAATGCTTTGGGTTGCAAATAAAAAAACACAATTCCAGTGGTAAGGTTAGCTATAGCTACACAGTTTCTTTAATTCTCTCTGCTCTGAAGTCCCTAATTTATCCAAGTGTTTTTCTAAGTGTGGTCCCTGGACCAGCAGCATCAGCATCACTGGGGGGCTTCTTAGAAAAGGAAATTCTTGGTCCCTTCCTCAGACCTACAGAATCTAAAACTCCAAGGGAGGAGACCAGTGATCTGAATTTTAACAAATTAGGTGATTCTGATGCACGCTAAAGGCTGAGAACCATTGCTTTAGCCAAGGTGGCCATGAGATGATTGCCTGTGGCAGTGGAGGCTGTAAGTCTCTTCCTTTAAGTCCAGCAGAGAAGAGATAACTACTGACACAGCTTTCCAGGTAAGCAAGACTCTCAAGGTGCACCCTAATAGGCTCGCTTGGGTCGCAAATCATCCCCTGAACCAATCAATTTCTGTGACCAGAAGAACCGAGTAGAATCAATTTACCCCAAAATACATGGGCTATGATTGGGAAGAACAGATACACAAATAAAAATCTACAAATCATTAGGAAGGAAAAACTGGGGAATGATTGCTGAGAAGGCCCTAGCAAAGTCCACAAAATTTAAAGAAAATATGTATGTCCTACCAGCAATATATGAATTTATTTCCTCATACACTCACTTGCTCTACATATAATCAAACTTTAAACATTTCACAAAGTAATAGGTGAAGATGGTATTTTATTGTTTTGACTTATAGTTTTTAATCATGGATAAGATTGAACATCTCAAATCTCTATTGATGTGGGTATGTCTGTAAATTGCTTACTTTATACTGTTGGGTTTTGTGTTTTTCATATTGATTCTTCTCAACTGGTTGTAAATTAAAGAAACTAATTCTTTGTCATATATGTTGCAGATATGTTTTCCAAGTTTTATTCATCTTTTGAATTTATTTATGGTATTTTTGGCTCACGAAGCTTTTAATTTTTGTGCATCAAATTCAACAATAATTTTCTTGGGCCGGCTGAGTGGCGCAGTGGTTAAGAGCTGGCTTGGGATGCCAGCGGCCCTGGTTCAGGTCCCACATGTGAGGGCGAGTGACACTGCCCTCAAAAAAATTAAAACAAAACAAAACAATAATTTTCTCTGTTAGCATCTGGGTTTAAGATTCTGCTGTAAGGGCCAGCCAAGTGGCTCAGTTGGTTAAGAGCTTGCTCAAGCATGTGAACTCTGAGCAACAGGGTCACCAGTTCGATTCCCAGCCTGAGCTGAGCTGCTCCTGAGCTGCCAACAGGTGGCAGGATGGCTCAGCTGAAAAAAAAATTCTGCTTTAAAAGGGCCTTCCCTGTTCCTAGAGTACAAATAAGTACATTCATATTTTTTTCTAGAATTGTTTTCACTTTTTTCCATTTCCACTTCTGATCTATTTGGAATTATATTTTGGTATAAGGAGTGTGGTAAGGATACCCCCCACTCACCACTAAATAGCCAGTTGTCTGAGTACTGTTTATGAAATAAGCCATGTTTTCCCTACTGTTTTCCATTGCCACCTTTATCATAAATTAAATTCCTTTATGTATTTGGGTCTACTTATGGAATCTATTTGTTCATTGATCTGATTCTTTTTTTGTACTAAACTCTTTTAATCAATTTAGTTTTGTTCTATTTTTAATATTTGACAGAACTAGTTTTCTCTCACTTTCTTTTTTTAGAAATGTTCTAGCTATTCTTTCATGCTTGTCTTTCCAGGTGAACACTGATATTGTTCGTCAAGTCTATAAAGCTTTAAAAAAATAGGGCCGGCCAAGTGGCGCATTGGTTAAGCGCTGGTTTGGGGATGCCAGCGGCCCCGGTTCGGATCCCACATGAGGGCCAGTGACACTGCCCTCTACAGCTAACAACAGCTCCACCTGGAGCTGGGCTGTGTGAGCCCCGGTGATGGTGTGGGCTGCAGCCCCTGCTGCAGTTGGCTGCCATAGGCTACAGTGAGTGGCCCGCAGCCAGCGTGAGCAGCTGGCAGCCAAGCGTGAGCTGCCAATAGCCGCGGTGAGCGACATCCAGAGGCCAGCGACCGATCTGCCTCATCCGGGAAGAGCACAATGACGATACCAACAGTGAAGCAACATCCTCCGCAACTAAACTGAAGAACAAAAAGACAGCAACTTGTCTGTTCCCATTCCCCGATTCCCCAACGCTGTTCCCCTCCGTCAATTCCCCAATAAAATGTTTAAAAAAAAAAATAAGGATGCTGGGGCTCTACTCCAGACCTAGTGAAACAGAAGTGTTGCCCCCAAATTCATGTCCACCCAGAACCTGTGTTTGTGACCTTATTTGGAAATACGGTCTTTGTATATCTAATTGTGTTAAAATGAGGTCATACTACATTAATCCAATGATGGGGTCCTTAGAAGAAGAGGGGACTTCAGACACGCAGGGAGAACACCATGTGATGTTAGAGGCAGTTTGATATGTCTACAAGCCAAGGAATGTCAAGGATAGCAACCACCAGAAGCTAGAAAGAGACAAGGAAGGATGCCCTACTACAGCTTTCAGAGAGAGCATCACCTGGCCAATACCTTGGTTCCAGACTTAGCCTCCAGAACAACGAATTTCTGTTGTTTTAAGCCACCAGTTTTTGGTGCCTTCTTACGGCAGCCCTAGGAAACTAGTACAAACTCTGTATCTAAATTTAAAAACACAAAATGTCGAAGCATGATTCTGGTATACCACCAGGGCTGAGAACCATTGGACTGAATAATAATCATAATCATCCTTGACTCACTCAATATTAAGTAGGAGAAGAAAAACTGAAATAATACTCCTTTAGAAAAAGGAGTCCTGTTGTTGAGATAATCATCCATCCTTTTGAAAACACATAAAGTTATCCCTACAGCATATCAAATTCACCAGAATAAACTCTACAAGTATTCTAGATGCTGGAAACGATACGAAGTTCCTATTGTCATGGACTTTACAATCTATGGAAAGACCTACTATGAACAAATAAATAAATTAGATAACTTTAGAGATAGGAGATCTTGGAAGAAAATAAATCGAGATAATGAAATAGGGCACATTTTTTTTTAAATTTTTTTTAGCTGAGCCATCTTGCTACCTGTTGGCAGCTCAATGGCAACTCAGCTCAGGCTGGCCTCGAACAGCTGTTGCTCAGAGCTCAGCTTGCACTCTTGAGCGAGCTCTTAACCAACTGAGCCACTCGGCCGGCCCTAAAATAGGGCACATCTTAATGAAGAGTGGGTGGTTAATTTAGTTAGGGTGGTAAGGCTAGGCCCCTTGGAAAATACTCTATTTGAGTTGAGCTCTGAAGGTGTCAGCCATAGGAAGATCTGGGGGAAGAGAGTTTCAGATAGGAGAAATGCAAAGGTTTTGAGAAGGAAATGAGTTTAAGGCAGATTAAAAACCTAAATATAAGGGCTGGCCGAATGGCTCAGTTGGTTAAGAGCTTGCTCAAGAGTGCGATCTGAGCTCTGAGCAACAGCGGTTCGAGGCCAGCCCGAGCTGAGTTGCCGTTGAGCTGCCAACAGGTGGCAGGATGGCTTAGCTTAAAAAAAAAAAAAACAAAAAAAAAACTAAATATAAAGCAGTATAACAAAATGAGAAAAATGATAAGATAATATGGTTGTTGCCCTGGATAAGGAAGGTCTTCCAAAACAAATGAAAAAGCCACAGAAGTAAGGATTGATATAAATTTATCAAATGACTGCAAACATTTAAAACTTCTGTATGATAACAAACAATACACATCCCATACTATGGGAAAGTATCAGCAACATACATAATAGACAATCAGTTAATATTCAGAAATACAAATGATTCCTAAAACTCAATAAGCTTATAAGAAAAACTAGGCAGAGGTTACAAACAGTTCACAGAGCATGGGCCAATAAACATGAAAAGATGCTCAACTTCATTAATGATGGGAGAATGCAAATTAAACAAACATGAGTTACCTGTTTTTTTTTCCATTTATCAGACTGGTAAAAAATTTAAAGGTCCGAGTCTTAAGAAATGTGAACATGCACTGCTGATGGCGGTGAAAATTGGCATAGTGCTTTTGAAAGGCAATTTGGCAATATGTATTAAACATTGAAAATATCCATACCCCATGACCCCACAACCCATTTCTGAATGTCCACCATGAGAAACACGGAGGCCCCTACAGGTATGTCCACTGCAGCTCTGTATTAGTGAAAAATAAAACCACTTAAAATATCCATCAGGGAAATGGAGAAATAATTCAAGACCCATCTGAATTATGAAATTCCCTGAACATGAATTTTTAAAAGAACAAGCTTGATTTTTTTTTTGGTAGAAAGATCTTCAAGACATATTGCCAAGTAAAGAAAGCAATTGGCCAAATAATATGGACAATATGTATGATCCTATTCACATGAAAATGATAAACATCCACAGTAACCTTCATGGTTCTGTGTTGTCATCCTATCTCTACCCACCCTCACCCCCCACTCCCAGTGGAAGGGAGTTTGGTTACAGCAGAGAGGCTGTTTGAATGGCTATGATCCCCTCAAATCACCTCACAATTACCATCCAGCATTCGTGGGAGACTGCTACATAATTTGTGGGGCCCAATGCAAAATGAAAATGGAGGCTTCCTAGTTCAAAAACCAGGGGAGAGGCGGAAAGTGTAATTAAAGGCACTAAAACATGAAATTTTTTTTTAAAAATATTACTTATAAAAGAGTAAAGGAATAATAGTGCTACATGAATAACAACATAAACTTACAAACTGCAGAACAATATTTTTGTTACCATAATTTATATAATAGCATGTTTCTAATGTGATATCTTGATTGGTCAGAAGATTTTTCTGGCTTGCTTTTCTGCAAATTCAATTATTTAGTCATCAAAATTTATGTTTTTAGCAAGTTCATTTTCAACCAATATTATAAAGCAAAATCAGTCACGAGGTGGCAAATAATATTTGGTAACTTTTCATTTTGAGAAGGAGCTTTCTGCTGATGCAACTGTTATTGGCTGTAACAACATTGGGATAGATATATGATAAATTATTTCAAAATATTAATTTTAATGTATCTGGAGCTGATAATTCTTGTGGAACAATCTTTTAAAACAATTTAACTCTTCATACAAATCAGTTTTGTGTAAGTCTGAATCTAATTTTTGTTTTTAAAGATTTTATTGGGGAATCAGGGAAGGGGAACAGACAAGTTGCTGTCCTTTTGTTCTTCAGTCTAGTTGTGAAGGATGTTGCTTCACTGGCCCACGTTGGTATTATCATTGCGCTCTTCCCGGTGAAGCAGATCAGTCACCGGCCACTGGACAGCCACTCATGGCAGCTCTTGGCAGCTCACACCGGCTGCCAGCCACTCACTGAAGCCTATGGCAGCCCACTGCAGCAGGGGCTGCAGCCTACACCATCTCCAGCGACTCACAGCAGCCCAGCTCCTGGTGGAGCTGTTGTTCTCCACCTTAGCTATAGAGGGAAGTGTCACTGGCCCTCATATGTGGGATCCGAACCGGGGCTCTGCTGCTCAGAGCTGGCATCCCAAACCAGCTCCTAACCAACTCTGCTGGCCCCTGAATCTAATTTTAAATATGAATTTATACAATGGTATTGAATGTTTCCTCTGACATTTCCTATAACTTGTGGAGGTCTGCCATAGACTGAATGCTTCTGTTCCCCCCACACACACTCAAGTTCATATGTTGAAATCCTAATCCCCAATGTGATGGTATTAGGAGGTGATTAGGACATGACGGTGGATCTGCGGTGAATGAGATTAGAGCCTTTATGAAAGAGACCCCAGAGAGCTCATTTACCATTTCCACCACACAGCAAGAAGATGGTCATTTATGAACCAGAAAGTGGGTTCTCATCAGACACTGAATCTGCCAGCACCTTGATCTTCCCAGTCTCCAGAACTGGAAAAAAATAAATTGTTTATTAGCCAGCCAGTCTATGGCATTTTTGTTTTAGCAGCTTGAACAGTCTAAGACAAGGTCATAAAAGCAAGAAAAAATGGCTTCATGATTTATTTATAATTCAAAATGCCTGTTTATGCATTCCACTACTGTATCTTCAACTACAAGAGAAACACTTTTAAATTGTCTTTCTCATTAATATTTGGTTCATCCAAACCTTTCATGTAATGTGTCTGATGTGACAATCTTTAAATTTGATTTCCATTTCTGAGCCTCCGATATTTGCTTTACAATGTTGCACCAGTTTTCAAAACCAGAGATTCTAAAACTCTTCAAAAAATCCTAATAATCCCTTGGTGTACTTCACTGCAATGTCCATGGTTCTGCTTTTACTTTGTAGTAATTTAGTAGCAAAACTTGCTGCCTGAGCACTAGCAGTCCGCGTCCCAGAGCTCTGGCCAGAGTTACTATTTGTGCAGATGCTGCATGGACCGGCTGTGACAGCAGAAGGGCAAGATTGCTTCTCACCAAGGGTCTTGTCACTGACACCACCTCTGCTGCTTCCCCTACTGCTGTCATCATTGTCACTGGTCCAGTGTCCCCCCTCCAGGCCCCATGGTGTCCCAGAATGCCCCAGATGTGTTTGTGCATGCCAGGCAGCCCTGACCAACTGCTCTGCATACATGCCACCTGCCATGCCCACAGGCTGTGTGCACTGCCACCCAGTGTATCTGTTTTGCTCATGTGTACGCTTCATTGTCACATGAATTTGTGTTACAAGACACAAATTCAAAGATAAATTATTAATAATGATGTCAAGACAGTGACAGCAGAGCATTAAATCAAGTTTGAAACCCCTCCTGTGAGCAGACCTCTGCACGTGTTAGCACACCCCTAAAGCTGGCCCTCAAGGAATGTGTTGGTGTTAGCTACCTAGTTTGGCACCTGGGGGATCATCCTGCTAATTTTTATTCCATGTGAGTGTAAATTCTGTTTTGTTTCCGTGATTCAAATTATGCAAAGAACCGTTGATTATCTTCCCCCATTACATGGATCTTAGAGACACAAGCTGCTGTTAAATCCACACCAGTGGTATGTATAGTGGAGTGGTGAGCTGTGTCACCAGGAACTCCATCTTGGATATGTACCACCTATGTGACCTTGAGCAAGTCTCTAACTCAGTTTCCCTATCCATAAAATGGGTTAGTATACTATACCTACCTCATAGTAATGCTGTCAGGATTGAGTGAGTTCATGCATGTGAAGAGCTTAGAGCAGTGCTTAGCACACAGTAAATGCCCAGATAATGTTATTTGTCATTATTTTCTCTTTTATTTTCCCTTTCCCTATCCTTTCAAGTCTGTTTTGGAGCAAGTCTGTTCTTCGTCACGTAATTTTTTTTCGTTTTTCCCCTTTTTCCTCATGTATTTTATAGTCCACCATAGACCTAATTATTTTTCTTTTAATTAATTAATTAATTAATTAATTTAGTTTCAGGTGTACAACACAGTGCAATAGTTATACATTTTACCCCTCAAAGTGACAACCTCCCACCCCCAATTCGCCACCCCACTCCTCCCCCCATATCATATATATCTATTACTCTTCTTCTGACTCTCTTCCACAGTATAATCCACATCCCGTGACTATCTATATATATTCAATTACAGTTGGTATACAACCTCCGCTTCAGGTATACAGTGCAGTGATCAAACCTCTACTCCATGCATGAAATGAGACCTCATTATTTTTCACCACCACACTTATATGTACATACAAGCAGAGATGAATTGGAAAAGAGCCCACTGAAGTTCCCTCTAGGGAGGTAAGCAGGTATTGAGTGGCGGTCAGCAGAGATCTTCTGCCCGTTTGAATGTTTACACTAGGAATGCATTTACTATTGCCTGTGTAATTAAAAATAAATGTTTACAATGTTAAGCAGAAGTGGGATGGGGGAGGAAGGTTTCCAGGGCAGCCTCATACTATGGCAGCCAGTTCAGATCATGCACTGATGCTGTGGGAGACACCGCCGGCATGCACATTTCCAGGGCAGCAACCAGCTGCCTCCCACCCACAGCAGGGCCAAGAGCTCCTCTGTCAGCAAATCTAATTGCCTCGATTCAGTCCCCTGACAGCTTTGCTTTTCCCATTATCCTCTAGCACCCCCACCCCACCTCCTAAGAACACTGGAGAGGAACTTCTAGGATCAAATGCCACCTCCTGTGAAGCCTGTCCTGATACACCCACTGAACAAGTTTGAATTCTTTGTGGCTCCCTTTGTTCCCACATGTTGCTCAAACCTCTAGGAAGCACTTAGAGTTTGACCTTTCTCAGCCTTGTTATTGTATGTGGAACCTGCCTCTCTCATTAGATTGTGCATATACTCCTTAAGGATACACACACCATCTCTTATTTATGTCTGGAGAACCCACCCCACTCCCCACCTGTCCTCCACCCCGTCCATCATAAATGCCCAGGAGATGTTACTGAGAGGGTGCCCTGAACTGGCCCCACCAAAATTGGGCATTTGCACTGTTTATTCCTTCTGCCCTGTCCCTGGCCAGCTCTTGTTATTCAGCTCTCAGCTCATGTTACTTCTCCTAGAGGCCTTCCTTAACTACCCTACTTAAAATAGACTATCTTTCATCCCAATCTTTATCTCATAAATTGTTTAATTTTCCTCATAGTACTCACTGCAATCTGAAATTCTCTTATTTGTTTCACTTTATTGTTGTCTCCCTCACTGTTAATGTGAATCACAGGAAGGCAGGGAACTTTTCTGTTTTGTTTACCCTTGAATCCCTAGTGCCTAGAACAGTGCCTGGTATATAACAGGTGCTCAATAAATATATGAATGAAACTATGTTTGTTTACTGATTGCTCCCTCAGTAGAATGTCAGCTCCATGAAGGCCAGGACCTTATCTGTGTTACTGTTACAACTTCAGCACCTAGCACCATGCGTGGTGTATAGTAGATGCTCAACAAAGAATTGTTGGGTGAGTTACTGTTCCACACACACCTTAACATACTCCAAACTGAACTTAGTCTCTTCTTCCCTACCAAACCTTTTCCTCTGTGTACCCTGGCTCAGTTAGTGGCACCACCATCCACTCTGACACCCAGCTCAGAAATGAACCCACTCCTTTAACTCATTCACCCACTATTTTCAACTAGTCCCCAAGCCCTGCCTGCCTATTCGACCTCTAAAATATCCCCCTTATCTGATCCTTTTATACCCCTGCTGTTACTATCTTGACTCAGGCTTCATCTTTTTTGTCATGACTAATTGCAACAGCATCTTCCCTCATGCCTTCACTTTGGAAAACTTCATGAATTTGCATGTCATCTTTGTGCAAGGGGCATGCTAATCTGTGTCTTTCCAATTTTAATGTAGTAGTGTTGCCAAAGTGAGCATTTTCCTGCCTCCTTGTGAAGCTAAGAAAGTTTAAGCTGCAGGGTCCATCACTTGCCCTGGTCACATGGTCTTATGTTTTATAGTTTGTAAAATATACTTAAACCACAATTGGTTAAAACTGCTGTCCCTTTCCATTGAGTTTCCTTGGTCACATTTTCTCTTGTATTAGGTGGTGTTGGAGCTGCCTCAGACATTTTTGAGATCCAGCTAAGGGGAAGTTGGTTTGGGGGATACATTTAGTTTGGGTTTAGTGGGACATGTATATGCGGTCTATGTAACTATTTGTAGCTATTACCCAAGAATAGGAATTGCTTCTAGAAATACTCTTACTGTCTACACTGTCTACCTTTGAACATAATTTTGTATTCACAAGTTTATATTCTTTTCATAAAGAAGTCCCACCTCATAAACTGTATAAGCTTCAGGTCCCACCAAACCTGGATTTTCCTCTAAGATACAAATGTGACTCAGCTGCTCTTGTTCTTTCTTGTTATTGCTTAGAGGATAAAGTCTAATATTCAAACTCTTTTTGCAAATGTGTTCCGATGTGCCTCCATCCATGCATTTGATCCTTTTATCTGCAGTTAGTGAGCTTTTATGTATCCTAGTCTCCCTGAAATCTTGACAGCAGCAGCAGGAGCTGCTGAGGCACTTTCCTAGCCTTATTTTGCAAACGGTATCTGTGTGCTTACTGGACGTTGTTTTCCAATTATTGACTTGCAAGCTTGTCTCCTGGACTGGCTGGCAATTTCACATCGTTGTATCCCTCGGGTCTAACCCACCATCACTTAAGAGACTGGTGTGCAAATCACCCATCTTTTTTAAAGTGGTAGGACCCTTTAAGAAAATGAAATAGTAAGAGCATTCCTAGAAAATATTCTAAAATGCCTGAGAAAACCAGCGCCATCTTGAAGCAGGTGTGCAGAGTTCCATTCAATCTCTTCTCCCACCCTACCCTCAGGCTGGAGTCAGAAAATCGTGGGATAAGTGCAGGGAAATCTTTGACCTGTATCTGAACTGAATTGAAGTGCAGCAGTAGGATCAGATAAGAGGGTTCCGAGGAGGATGACAGAAGCTTTAAGTTGGAACGAGGGACCCACGACAGAATACAGGGGTAGTAGACGGTGTAAGGTTTAACTTCCCAGCTGTGAAATGCCAGTCGTCCCTAAGCCTGTGTCCTCCTTTTGGGGATAATAGAGCTTCCCTTACAGGATGAAGAATACACGACTTGGAGACCCTGTGAAAGAGCTTAGCCCTCAAAGGAGCTCACTGAACGGGAGCCGCGGTGAATACTCCGCCTCTGCCCTGGCCGGAGCCCGTCCCAGCCGTCACCTCATTTTGTAGTCACAGCGTTTCACCTCGTCTCATAGGAGGAGAGGCTGGGAGGAGTGTGTGTGTGATGGTGGTGGTTGTGGGCTTAACTCCCTGCTTGCCCGGAGGAGGCGGAATGGTGGGAATGTTCTGGCCCCACTCAAAATGGAGCCAAGTGACCGCCTCGTCTAAGATGGCGGCTCCCCCGCCTCTGGGCTCAAGGTACTCAGCGTCCATTGGGCACCTAGAGTAGACGAGCGGGTCCAAAGGTAGCCTAGTCCCGCCCCCTTGGCCTAAGGCGTTGCCCCGCCCCATGACGCCTCGCGGGAGCTGGCACGCCCTCCCTTCCCCGCCTCTGCCGCGGGGCTTTGCCTTGCCCGGCCCTCATAAGATGGCGGTCGGGTCCCCTCCTAGATGAAGCACTGCCACTCTCAATATGGTAGCTGTTTACTCCATATCTCTCCTCCCCTCTCCGCCTCAACTTCCTCGTTGTTTTGAATAAACTTTATTGACTATTCCGAATTGCCTACCACCGCTACCGGGCTTTTCCCGGTGACTTTTCGGGCCATTTTTCTCCGATCTGGCCGCCGGTTCGTCTCCTTTCTCGTTGGTTTGCTCACGGCAAGCTCTTGCCGGCCCAGCGACAACGACGCTCGCCCAGTCTCTGGACAGCCTACGGATTAGGCCTGAGCCTCGGTCTCCAGTAGGCCCTAACGGCCAGCCCGGAGCAGAGCTGTGAAGAAAGCTGCCCGGAAGCAGAGCCTGGCGGCCAGGGCCGCACCACCCAGCGGGTGGTCCGAGGGGCTGGCAAGCTAGGTTCGCGGCGTTGCCGTGACGATCCCAGAATTCGGCGCGAGCCCTTGGTGGGGCCAGACCTGCCGGCCGAGCCTCCGCTGAGGGAGGTGCCGAGCTGCTCTGCAGCGAGGCCGGCCGCCGGCGCGTCGGTTGGACTGAGCTCTGCGGACTGGAGGAATCCCTGCAGCTTTGCGGATGCGGAGGTCCCCCTAGGACTGGGGACCGAAGACATTCTTGTCTGGTTGGGGGCGTGAGGAGGTTCCTGTCAGTTTGGGAAGCGTGAAGAGATTCTTGTAAGTTTCGGGGCTGCAAGAATATTCCTGTCAGTTTCGAGATGTACGAGGAGATCCCGGTCAGTTTGGGGAAAGAGGGGAGCCCTTGTCAGTTTGAGGGGGTTGGGAGGAGATGCCTGCCTGTGTCCGAGCGGTGGGAAGAAAACAAATCCTTCCTCAGTTACAGGAGCGTAAGGAAATTCTAGCCAGTTTCAGGGTTTTGTAGCGATTCTTTTTAGTTTCGGGGGCGCGACGAGAACCCGGTCATGTTTGAAGTAGAGGACAAGCTAATGAGTTTTGCAGTTGAGATTTATTTCGGTTGTTGGGGTGAGGAAGCTCCCGACTGGTCTAGGGTGGAATGATTGGGAGAGTTCTCAGAACACGACCCTAGAACTGTGATTTGAGTTGGGCGCCTCTGCCTTGTTCATGGAGGCAGGGAGGTAATTTGCGAGTAATCCGAGCCCACATCTAGGGATCCCTCATCTCTCTCCAGTTGCTCGTATTAGCGGGGAGAGAGAAGGGGCTTTTGCTGAGCTACCCCAGCCTCATTCTTGAGGCGACGGCTGGTGTCATAATAAAGAGCGCTCTGGGAAGCAAGGTTTCGAGCGAGGAAGGGTGCAGTGAGAGATTAAAGAAGCTTCCTTAAAGACATCAGATATTTCCCTGAAGCCCGGAAAGAAGTTCTCACTGACTCTGGGGGCCAAGGAAGGTAGGGAGCACACACACACACAAAAAAAAGCCTCGACGGCAGAACTCGGTTCTTTATTTGTTAAAGCAATGCTGGAGGCGGATGGACTTTCTCCGGTTGCCCCCTACAGTCGCACCAGCTGTGTTGCATCACGGCCGCGGTAACTCCCCATTTGTGAACTCTGGGTTGGTACTCTGGGAGATCTGATTCACTATAAAAAGTGTTGTTTGTGCCCAGCATTCATCCAGAAAGGACGCGTACTGTCGCCTCCCGCTCCTCTGAACGCTCTGAGACTGGTCCGCGCAGAACGCGTCAAGGCCCGGCGAAGATGGCCTCGGTGCCAGTGTATTGCCTCTGCCGGCTGCCTTACGATGTGACCCGCTTCATGATCGAGTGTGACATGTGCCAGGACTGGTTTCACGGCAGGTAAGAAAGGCCAGCCAGGTGGCACAGGGTGCAGTGGCCAGGTGCTCACTCGCTTCCTTCTCAGCTGTTTTAGGTTCCCACTCAGAAACTTTTCCCCCTCTCTCCCTGAGAATGAACTCCAGTCCACCTCCCAGACTCAGGTTCCTCCATCCCTTCTTGCAGACTAGGGCCTAGTGGACATTGGCTTCTGGATTCTCCGTTTTTGTTTTTTTTCTCATTTCCCATATGTATTTTTTCTTTTTCACCCTGCATTTGAATTTTTTTTTCTTTTTCTTTTGAGGGCAGTGTCACTGGCCCTCACATGTGGGACCCGAACCGAAGCTGCTGGCCTTCCCAAGCCAGCGCTCAACCACCGCGCCACTAGGCCGACCCGAGTTTGTTTGTTTTTTTAGGAAAGTTTCTTCTTTAGGGCCGGCTGAGTGGCACAGTGGTTAAGCGCTGGCTTGGGAAGCTAGCGGCCCCGGTTTGGTCCCACATATGAGGGCCAGTGACACTGCCCTAAAAAAAAAAAGTTTCTTCTTTCCAGCCAAAAGCATCATTTTTGTGTTCTGGCGACCTTGTATTCTGGCAATTTTGTTTTGGCTTTGGAGGAAACGTTGCAATTTTGAGATAGTTGAATACAGCAAACATGGGTTTGAGTTGTGGCTTTGCAACTTACTATCAGCATGACCTTGGGCAAGTTGCTGCCTCAGCCTCGTGTTCACCATTAAAATATATCTAATGCCTCCTTCCTGATTATTTAAAGCATTTTGCATGCACTCAACAAATGGAGGCAGAAATGCAGTAGTATTTTATTTCTATAGTATTTATTTGCAGAACCATCCAACCAACTTGAATTAAACAGAAGAGATATTGGGTTTAAACAACAGGAATGAAACCATTAATGAATTCCTTCCAGTTTACCATGTGTGCACATAAGCACCTGTCATCCAGGATTCCAGAGAGGTTAGTGTGTGGACTAAAACTGTAATATTATCCCATTATTGGGACTTAAATCCCAGCTATGGAAAGAAAAACATGAGAGGGATTTGTACACTGGAGTACAACGAAACGGTATATGGCATCCTCCTCCTGTTGCATGTTGTTAGATTCTAGAATTTTCAGTTGTCATCAGTCCCTTCCAAAGGAACTGTTCCTGTTAGCACACCCAAGACCAAATTAAAGGTGCTGGTGCTGCTAAAATTCTGCTCTCAGCAGAGACTGCCTCCTGCATAACATCCAAATTCATATTGAACTGATCGTTATTGTTATTGAGTATTCACTGTGTGCCAGGTGCAGAGTTCTGTTTACTGCTTCATGTTGTTTCTTTCAGAGGGAACAGACCTAGAGGGTGGGGCCTTTTCCTTTCCCCGGGAAATAAATGGGGATTCAGATGTTTTTCAGGATTCCTGGTATCTTGCTGGTGCTGATCAAGTCACTCCTCTGCCTAAGATTCTTTCGGTGGTTGCCCTACAGAATAAAATTCAGTCGTCTTTGTGTGACAAACAAGATTTTTTGTGATCTACTTGTTGTCTCATTTCCCACCACTATCCCAGCAAGACTGAACTACTTATAGTTCTGGGAAAACTTTATACTCCTTTGTGACTCTTTGTCTTTGCACATGGTATTCCCACTAATCTTTTTCCTTTTGCAACTCACAGCATACCTCCGCTGTAAAAGGCCTTCCTCTGGCTTCCCATTGCACTTTGTGTACATCCTTATCAAAAGCCATTATTTCATCATATCATAGTTCTAAATACACCTGTGTGACCCGTCAGCCAGAGAGCTTCCTGAAGGCAGAGATGTCATTTTTTTATTTTTGGCATCTCCAGAACCTAGAGTACATTTTAAAATTTATTGAAGTAACATTGGTTAAAAATGTTATATAAATTTCATCCATACAGTATTATAATTTGATATCTGTATTCTCTATTGTGCATTCATCATCAGAAGTCTGGTTTCCTCTCATTACCATACATTCGACCCTCTTTACCCAATTCGCCCTTCCCACACCCCTCCCTTACATTTTTGAATGAACAAGTGAATGAGTCTTCTTGAAAAAAGCTATTCCTTGTGGCCCTTACTTTGGATTGTGTGGGAAGTGTGTAGGTTCAAACCTGGAAAGTGAACTCCTGCCCACAGTCCAAGAACAGGAAACAGGAACGAATGCTTCCTCAGTGCTTACTATGTGCCAGGCCCCATGATAGGACTTTGCATAAATTATCTCAATCTACACCCAACCCTGAAAGATAGATATTTCTTTTTAAAATAATGTTTTAAATATTTCCTGATGGTATAGATGGTATAGTTGAGACATGCTCATTGTAGAAAATACAGAAAAAGAATAAGGAAGCAAATAAAATCACCTATGAATCTACTGTCCAGCACATTAACTCCCATTGTTTGACTTAGAATATAAACATATTTTTACAACATGGGATTGTATTATAAATACCATTTTATAATCTGACTTTCACTCCTACTTAACATTCTAATGTATTTTACCAGATGATTAAATATTCATCTAAACTTGATTTCTGATAGCCCATCCTATTTACATGTGCTCAGTTACTTGGTCATTTCCTCTGGTTGGATGCTTATGTTATTTGTACTTTGTTGTAGTTTTTTTGTTGTTGTTGTTTTTTTAGCTGAGCCATCCTACCACTTGTTGGCAGCTCAATGGCAGCTCAGCTCGGACTGGGCATCGAACTGCCTTTGCTCAGAGCTTAGCTTGCATTCTTGAGCGAACTCTTAAACAACGGAGCCACTCAGCCAGCCCCTGTATTTTTTTATATTATAAGTATTATTGTGATGTGAGGGAAACTAGGGTTTCTGGAATTGTTTTGCATTTTGATATGGGTGCTGGTTACGACAAGAAGAACATTGTGGTAAACATCTTTTCACAGTAGAGACTTGACATGTAGAAGGAACACCACTGAGGCCTTTAAGAATTCCAAATTTACAAATATGGAAATGGTTTTATGGGCCAGGCCCTTCCTTAATCACATTTCTATGGTGAGTCTTGTGTTGCTGTGCACACTCTTAACAAGTTAACTGCCTTAATTTTTTTTTTCTATGAAAGAGACCAAGTTTTTATCTCTTCTCATGCTTCTCTGTATGGGCTGCCAGACAACAAGGAGGCTGGCTGAGGATCAGGCCCTTGGTGGGTGTCTGCTCTTGCTTACTCAGTGCATTACACACACGTGGCTCACAGTGCTCCTTTTTTTTTTTTTGAGGGCAGTTTCACTGACTCTTATATGTGGGACCCGAAACGGGGCCGCTGGCTTACGAAGCCAGCTCTTAACCATTGCGCCACTCGGCCGGCCCCTCACAGTGCTCCTTTTAAGTTTGTACTTCAGCACAGTTGAAAATGACTACATGTCGTGGACTTGCCATGGTTGCTTACAACAGTTAAGCCCACACAAATAGGTGATATAAATCTGTTCACATCTTTGATGACTTCCATAGGCTAGATTTCTTTTTGTTGGTAAACTCCCAATTGATAAATTTTCTTTTTGTTTTTGTCAGTTTCAGGTGTCCAAAACAATGCAATAGTTATACTTTTCACCCCTCACAAAGTGACAGCCCCCTCCCCCAACCACCTGCCCCCCCATATCATACATATCTATTACAATTCCATTGAGTCCACTCCCCACACTATACTCCACATCCCGTGACTATATATATATATTCAATTATAGTTGACATACAATATTATTCAGCCTCAGTTTCAGGTGTACACTGCAGTGGTCAATAGGCTAGATTTCTTCAAGTCCAGTTAGGGATTAATAATTCCAGGTTACTTCCTGGAAAGGTTACAGCAAGGAAGCTGACTATTCCATTTTGCTGGTGAGAATTTCGAATTCATGGAGATTAGGTTAAACTTCTTTCTGAGTCTAGATTTGAATTTAGAATTATCTGGCTCCAGAGCCTAGGTTCCCAAAAGTGGGGAAAATATGGTATAGCTCCATTCTTCCTACTATAAAGGGCTGGGATTTGCAAAACACTTTGATTTGTATAGCAGTAGTTCTCAAACTTGAGTGTGCTTCAGTATCACTTGGAAAACCTGTTAAAAGACAAGATAAATAGGCTTCACCTGCAGGGTTTCTGATACAGTGGGTGAGTGGGCACCACCTTCAGAAACACTGATTTAAAGCATTATTCTGTCTCAACTCCTTTCTTTTTTTTTTTTAACAAATATTGTTTTTTTTAAAGATTTTTATTGGGGAATTGGTGGAGGGGAACAGCGTTGGGGAATCGGGGAAGGGGAACAGACAAGTTGCCGTCTTCTTGTTCTTCAGTTTAGTTGCGGAGGATGTTGCTTCACTGTTGGTATCGTCATTGCACTCTTCCCGGATGAGGCAGATTGGTCGCTGGCCTCTGGATGTCGCTCATCGCGGCTATTGGCAGCTCACTCTTGGCTGCCAGCCGCTCACACTGGCTGCGGGCCACTCTCTGCAGCCTATGGCAGCCCACTGCAGCAGGGGCTGCAGCCCACACCATCACCGGGGCTCGCACAGCCCAGCTCCAGGTGGAGCTGTTGTTAGCTGTAGAGGGCAGTGTCACTGGCCCTCATATGTGGGATCCGAACCGGGGCCGCTGGCATCCCAAAACCAGCGCTTAACCAATGCGCCACTCGGCCGGCCCTCAACTCCTTTCTTGTCTGTGGAGAGTGACAGCTTCTGATGTTGGGGAATTAGCGGGCTCACATATCAATTACTGTACACGGTTGTTCTCAAAGTGTGGTTCATTAACTGGGAATTCGTTAAAAATGAAAATTCTTGTGCCGGGACACAACAATCTATCTTAACCAGATTCTGATACACTCTAACTTTTGAGAATCATTGTTCTACACTGGTGTTGAAAGTTAATTGGCAAGCATTTATTGATGTCTGGCAAAACCTCACCCCTTTACAGTTTTCCTATCTATAGAGGAAGTATTGGTTTGAACATCCCAAAGGGGTAGCTGTGATATGGACTGTAAACTCTAGAGGAAATGGTACTGGTTTTGGATCTAGGTTCAGTTCTGACTTTGTTAAATGTTAGCAAAGTATTTTCATTTGTTTCCCCCTAGAGTGGTTGCGATGATTTAAATACAATGGTAATGGCCCTTGGGCATTGAGCATTAGCTAATGGGCCAATCACTATGCTAACACTTCACCTAACTATCTTTATTTAATCTTTTGTAGGAGTTTTAAAATTGAACTAAATTTATATAATAGTTATGGACTATTCAAATTATTTATTTTATATTGTTTATGTTGTAGTAGTTTGTACTTTCCAAGGAATTTATCCATTTCATCTAAGTTGTCAAATTTAAGTGTGTAGAATTGTTTAAGTATTCCCTTATTATTCTTTTGATATCTGCAGGCTGGGTGTTTTCTTTCGTTTTTACTTTGTCAGGCTTGCTAGAGGTTTGTCAATTTTATTGATCTTTTCAAAGAACAAGTGTTTTCTTTCATTGATTTCCTCTATCATCTTTCTGTTTCAATTTCATTGATTTCTGCACTTTATTATTTCCTTCATTCTGCTTGCTTTGGGTTTATTTTGCTCCTTTTTACCTAATTTCTGAAGGTGGAAGCTTAGGTTATTGATTTGAGACTATTTCTGTTTTCTTTTTTTTTTTTTTAGCTGAGCCATCCTGCCACCTGTTGGCAGCTCAACGGCAACTCAGCTCGGGCTGGCATCGAACCGCCGGTGCTCAGAGCTCAGATTGTACTGTTGAGCGAGCTCTTAACCAACTGAGCCACTCGGTCGGCCCTTATTTCTGTTTTTTAATGTAAGCATTTAGTGCTGCTATTAGCTCTCCTCTTAATACTGATTTAGCTGTGTCTCACAACTTTTTTTTTAAAGATTTTATTGGGGAATTGGTGAAGGGGAACAGCGTTGGGGAATCAGGGAAGGGGAACAGACAAGTTGCTGTCTTTTTGTTCTTCAGTCTAGTTGCGGAGGATGTTGCTTCACTGGCCCATGTTGGTATCATCATTGCGCTCTTCCCGGATCAGGAAGAATGATCACCATCCTCTGGATGTCGCTCACCACAGCTATTGGCAGCTCACACTGGCTGCCAGCCACTCACACTGGCTGCCGGCCACTCACTGTAGCCTATGGCAGCCCACTGCAGCAGGGGCTGCAGCTATGCCATCCCGGGACTCACAGCAGCCCAGCTCTAGGTGGAACTGTTGTTCACCATCTTAGCTGTAGAGGGAGTGCAGTGTCACTGACCCTCATACATGGGATCTGAACCGGGGCCACTGGCATCCCAAACCAGCTCTTAACCAATGCACCACTAGGCCGGCCCTCTGTCTCACAACTTTTGATATGTTTTTTTCATGTAGTTCAATGTAAGTTTTAATTTCCTTAGAGGCTTCATGTTTAACCTATGAGTTATGTAGAAATGTGTTGTTTAGTTTCCAAGTGTTTGTATGTTTTCCTGTTATTGCTTTGTTATTGATTTATGGTTTGGTGACATAGTGGTCAGAGAATACACACTGTATGATTTCAATTCCTTTAAATATGTTGAGGTTTGTATTATGGCCCAGGATATGGTCTGTCTTAGTAAATGTTCCATGGTCACTCAAAAAGAATGTGCATCCTGCTGTTGTTGGGTGGAGTTTTCTATAAATGTCGATTTACTCCTGTTGGTTGATAGAGTTGCTGATTTTTCTCTGTACTTGCTGATTTTCTATCTAGTTGTTCAGTGACTCGTTGAGAAGGAGGTGTGGAAGTGTCCAGGTATAATTGTGGGTTTGCCTATTTTGCCATTCAGTTCTATCATTTGTTGCTTCACATTTTGCATCTTTATTGTTTGATGCATACGAATATGCATTTAGTATTGCTATGTCTTAGTGGATTCATCCTTCTATTGTTATGTAATGCCCTCTGTCTTTGATAATTTTTTCTGCATGGGACTCTATTTTATATAAAATGAATATAGCCATTACTATAGCCACTCCTCCTTTTTTTTTTTTTTGATTTAAGGTTTCATGGCACATCTTTTTCTTTTTTTTTTTTTTTTTTTTTTTTTTTTTAAAGATTTTATTGGGGAATTGGGGGAGGGGGAACAGCGTTGGGGAATCGGGGAAGGGGAACAGACAAGTTGCTGTCTTTTTTTGTTCTTCAGTCTAGTTGCGGAGGATGTTGCTTCACTGTTGGTATCGTCATTGCGCTCTTCCCGGATGAGGCAGATCGGTCGCTGGCCTCTGGATGGTCGCTCACCGCAGCTATTGGCAGCTCACGCTTGGCTGCCGGCCGCTCACGCTGGCTGTGGGCCACTCACTGTAGCCTATGGCAGCCCACTGCAGCAGGGGCTGCAGCCCACACCATCACCGGGGCTCGCACAGCCCAGCTCCAGGTGGAGCCGTTGTTAGCTGTAGAGGGCAGTGTCACTGGCCCTCATGTGGGATCCGAACCGGGGCCGCTGGCATCCCAAAACCAGCGCTTAACCAATGCGCCACTCGGCCGGCCCTGGCACATCTTTTTCTACGCCTTTACTTTGAATTTATATCATTATATAGGAAGTGAGTTTCTTGCAGACAGCATATAATTTAGTATTACTTTTATCCACTCTGCCAATCTCTTTTTTCCTTTTTTTTTTTTTTAAGATTTTATTGAGGAATTGGGGGAGGGGAACAGCGTTGGGGAGTCGGGGAAGGGGAACAGACAAGTTGCTGTCTTTTTGTTCTTCAGTCTAGTTGTGGAGGACGTTGCTTCACTAGCCCATGTTAGTATCGTCATTGCGCTCTTTCTGGATGAGGCAGATCGGTCGCTGGCCTCTGGATGGTCGCTCACCGCGGCTATTGGCAGCTCACACTGGCTGCCGGCTGCTCACGCTGGGTGCTGGCCACTCACTGTAGCCTATGGCAGCCCACTGCAGCAGGGGCTGCAGCCTACACTGTCGCCAGGGCTCGCACAGACCAGCTCCAGGTGGAGCTGTTGTTAGCTGTAGAGGGCAGTGTCACTGGCACTCATATGTGGGATCCAAACTGGGGCCGCTGGCATCCCAAACGAGCTCTTAACCAATGTGCCACTCGGCTGGCCCTCTACCAATCTCTTTTAATTGGTATATTAGACCATTTATACAACATACAATTATAGATATGTTAGGGCTTAAATCTGTCATTTTCTTTTTTGTTTTCTGTTTATTCCTTCTGTTCTTTCTCTGTCTTCTTTCTCTTGCCTTCCTGTGGGTTACCTGTACCTTTTCTAGAATTCCATTTTGATATATCTACAGTTGTCCCTCCTTATCTGCGGCTTCGCTTTCCGCGATTTCAGTTACCAATGGTCTGGAAATATTAAATGGAAGATTCCAGAAAGAAACAATTCATAAGTTTTAAATTGCACATTGTTCTGACTAGCATGATGAAATCTCACACTATCCTGCTCCATCCCTCCCGGGATGTGAGTCATCCCTTTGTCCAGCGTATCCATGCTGTACCTGCTATGTGCCATTTAGTCACCTAGTAGCTGTCTCGATCAGATCCGCTGTCCTGGTATTGCAGAGTTTGTGTTCAAGTAACCCTTCTTTTACTTAATAATGGCCCCAAAGCACAAGAATAGTGATATTGGCAATTTGGACATGCCAAAGAGAAACTGTAAAGTGCTCCCTTTAAGTAAAAAGGTTAGAATTCTCAACTTAATATGGAAAGAAAAAAAAATCATATGCTGAGATTGCTAAGATCTATGGTAAGAATAAATCTTCTATTCATGAAATTGTGAAGAAGAAAAGATGTGTGCTAGTTTTGCTGTCACGCTTCAAACTGCAAAAGTTATGGGCATGGTGTGTGACAAGTGCTTAGTTAAGATGGAAATGGTATTAAATTTGTGGGTGGAAGGCATGAACAGAAAACATGTTCCAATTAACTGCAATGTGTTATTCCAGAAAATGTTGAGTGATAAAATGACTTCAGCAAGGGATCCCCTGAAAGAAGTGGCACCAAGCCATTTACTGCAAGTAGGGGATGGTTACACAGATTCAGGAATAGGCTTGGACTGAAAAATATCAAACTTACTAGAGAGGCTGCATCTGCCAATGAAGAAGCTGCTGCCACATTTCTGGAAGAGTTAAAGAAGTTGATTAGTGTTTGATACTAATGGTTTTAGCCATTCACTGGGGGTCTTGGAGTGTATCCTGACTACTGTATAGTGGTTTGAGTATATCTCTTTGTATAGCTTTTTTGGTACAAAAAGCTTAATTTTTTACTTGCTCAAGGTTCTTAACATAATACAGACATATCTTGGAGATATTGTAGATTTGGTTCCAGACCACCTCAGTAAAGCAAATACCACAATAAAGCGAGTCATAATATTTTTACTGGTGGAGGGTCTTTCCTTCAATTTGTAAAAAATGCAACATCTGTGAAGAGCAATAAAGCAAAGTGCAATAAAACGAGGTATGCCTGTAGAGACATAACTTAGCACAGTCAACTGGTATTGACATTTTACCAGTTTGAGTGAAGAGTACTTACTTCACTTTAAATTACTTTATGTTCCCCGGTTTATAATATAATCGTCTTAAATATTTCCTCCTCATGCATTTAAAACCACACGAGACAAGTGTTAACATTTTTGCTTCAGTTGTCAAGCGGGATTTAGAAAACTAAAGAGGAGAAGGAAAGTATATTGCATTTATCCATAATTTTGATCTTTGCACTGTTCTCTTTTATATATTTTTTTAATCACTTCCTTTTTGTTTAAAGCTTCCTTTAGCCATTTTTCTAAGATAGGTCTGTTGGCAACACATACTCTTAGTTTTCCTTCATATGAGAATGTCTTGATTTCCTGAAGGGTCTTTTTGTTTGATATCAAATTCCGGGTTTCTAGTTCTTTTCTTTCAACACTAAAATCTATTGTGCTACTTAGTTTTGGCCTCTGTGGTTTCTGATCAGGGATCTTCTGTCATTCGAATTGGTGTTCTCCTTTATAGAATTGTGTCATTTCTCTCTCACTGCTTTCAAGACTTTTCCTTTCTCTTTTGTGTTTAGGAGTTTGATTATGCTATTCTCAGTGTGGATTTCTTTGGGTTTGTCTTTTTTTTTCTTCTTTTTTTAATCTTTTTGTGTTTGTCTTTTGTTTTAGTCTTATAGGTTGTTGAAGCTCTGTTTATTTTTTCAATCTGTTTTTTCTTTTATTTATTTTTTTATTTATTTTTACTTTTATTTTTTTGAGGGCAGTGTCACTGGCCCTCATAAGTGGGACCCGAACCGGGGCTGCTGCCTTCCCAAGCCAGCGCTTAACTGCCACGCCACTCGGCCAGCCCTGTTTTCTCTTTTATTTTTATTGAGATATAATTAACCTGCAACACTATGTAAGTTTAAGGTGTACAGTATAGTGACTCAGCTTACATGTATTGTGAAATAATTACCACAATAAGTTTAATTAATTGAACATCTATCACTTTATATGGATACGAAAAAAGAGAAAAACTTTTTGTTTTAGTGATGAGAACTTTTAGGCTTTGATTTGCATTTTCCTGATGATTGGTGATGTTGAGCACCTTTTCATGTACCTTTTGGCCATCTGTATGTCTTTGTAAAAATGCCTGTTCAGGGCCGGCCGAGTGGCGCGGTGGTTAAGCGCTGGCTTGGGAAGCCAGTGGCCCCGGTTCGGGTCCCACATATGAGGGCCAGTGACACTGCCCTCAAAAAACAAAAACAGAAACAAAAAAAAGGCCTGTTCAGTTCTTCTGCCCATTATTGATTGATTGATTGATTGATTGATAGCTGAGCCATTCTGCCACCTGTTGGCAGCTCAGCGGTAGGTCAGCTAGTGCTGGGCATCGAACTGCTGTAACTCAGAGTTCAGCTCTCACTTTTTTTTTTTTCTTTTTAAAGATTTTATTGGAGAATTGGGGGAGGGGAACAGCGATGGGGAATCGGGGAAGGGGAACAGACAAGTTGCTGTCCTTTTGTTCTTCAGTCTAGTTGCGGAGGACGTCGCTTCACTGGCCCATGTTGGTATCGTCATTGCGTTCTTCCCGCATGAGGCAGATCGGTCGCCGGCCTCTGGGTGTCGCTCACAGCGGCTATTGGTAGCTCACGCTGACTGCCAGCTGCTCACGCTGGCTGCCGGCCACTCACTGTAGCCTATGGCAGCCCACTGCAGCAGGGGCTGCAGCTATGCCGTCTTGGGGACTCACAGCATCCCAGGTCTAGGTGGAGCTGTTGTTCACCATCTTAGCTGTAGAGGGCAGTGTCACTGGCCCTCATATGTGGGATCTGAACCTGGGTCACTGGCTTCCCAAGCCAGTGCTCAACCACCGCGCCACTCGGTCGGCCCCTCTGCCCATTTTTTTTTTTAAAGTCATCTAGTCAAACATCCTCATTTTATTTTATTTTATTTATTTTTTTGAGGGCAGTGTCACTGGCCCTCATATGTGGGACCCGAACCGGGGCCGCTGGCTTTTGAAGCCAGCGCTTAACCACCGCGCCACTCAGCCAGCCCCCCTCTGCCCATTTTTTAATTGGATTGTTTGTTTTGGTTTCTTCTTCTTTTTTCTTTTCTTGGCTATTGAGTTGTATGAGTTTTTTATATATTTTGAATATTAACCCCTTATTTGATGTATGATTTGCAAATATCTCCTCCCATTCCATAGGTTGCCTTTTCTTTTCTTCTTTTTTTTTTTGCAGTCTGGTGGCCAGCCTAAGGTAACACACCTGAGACTTGAACTTAGCCTTATTTATTTATTTATTTTTTAAAAGATTTTTTAAGTTAGGGAATTGGGGAAGGGGACTGGCCAAGTTGTTGTTCTTCAATCTCATTGTGGAGGGCATCAGTCGTCATCTGGCTTCCTGTCGGCAGCTTGTGGCCTCTAAGCCCAAGGTGCTGTGTTATAGTCTTAGTTGTGGGTGGACGTAGCCACCATCCCATGCGGGAGTTGAACCAGGCAGCCTTGTTGTTAAGAGCGCATGCTCTATCCACTGAGCCATCTGGGCAGCCGCTCAGCTCAAGGTGCCGAGTTCAGTCTTAGTTGCGGGTGGGCATAGCCACCATCGAACAGACAATCTTGTTGTTACACCAACTGAGCCATCCTGACACCTGTTGGCAGCTCAGCGACAGTGCAGCATTCACTGGTCCATGTGGGAATCAAACCAGTGGCCCCGTTGCTCAGAGCCCACGCTCTAAGTCAACTCTTAACCAACTGAGCCACTCCGCTGGTCCTCATAGGTTGCCTTTTCATTTTGATCTTTTTTTTTTTTTTTGCTGTGCAGCTTGTTCTTTTTCTTTTTTGTGTGCTTTATCCCAAGCATACATTGATATAATTATTATGCCCCTTCTGTGCAGCCGTTTCATTTAATGTGGTTAAACTAAATTTTTGATTTATTTTATTTATTGTTTATTTTGTTGCTTGTGCTTTAGGGTGTCATATTAAAAAAATCATTGCCAAGACTCATGTCAAGAAGCTTTTTCCTATGTTTACTTCTAGGAGTTTCATGGTTTCAGGTCTTACATTTAAGTCTTTAATCCATTCCGAGTTACGTTTTTTTTTTAAAGATTTTATTGGGGAACCGGGGAAAGGGAACAGACTAGTTGCTGTCCTTTTGTTCTTCAGTCTAGTTGTGGAGGACATTGCTTCATTGGCTCATGTTGGTATCATCATTGCGCTCTTGGGTGAAGCAGATCTGTCACACGCCTCTTGACGGCTGCTCACAGTGGCTCTTGGGAGCTCACACCGGCTGCCAGCCGCTCACGTTAGCTGCTGGCCACTCAGCCACTCACTGTAGCCTATGGCAGCCCACTGCAGCCGGGGCTGCAGCTATGCCGACCCGGGGACTCACAGCAGCCCAGCTACAGGTGGAGCTGTATAGAGATAGCTGTTCACTGTCTTTGCTATAGAGGGCAGTGTCACTGGCGCTCATATGTGAAATCCGGACCGGGGATGCTGGCGTCTCAAGCCATCTCTTAGCCAACGCGCCAGTCGGCTGACCACTGTGTTAAGTTTTGGTGTAAGTTAGGGGTCTAGTTTCAATCTTTTACATGTGAATATTGAATTTCCCAGCATCGTTTATTGAAAAGATTGTCTTTTCTCCATTGAGTATTCTTGGTTGCTTTGTCAAATATTAGCTAGCCATGTGGGCACAGGTTTACTTTGGGGCTTACTGTTCCATTGGTTTATGTGTCTGTTTTTATGCCAGTACCATCCTGTTTTGAGTATGATAGTCTGTAATATAGTTTTAAATCATGAAGTGTGATGCTTTGCACTTTCTCAGGATTGCTTTGGCTTTTGTATAGTGCCAGATGGGTATTAGACTAATTGGGGGGATCACTGCATAGATTATATACATGTTTAACCACGATTACACCTGAAGCTAATATAACATAATATTGAATGTCAACTGTAACTGAAAAAAAAAAATTTTAAGATTTTTTTTCTGTTTTTCTAAAAATTGCAAATGGAATTTTGGTAAGGATTGAATTGAATCTATAGATGGCTTTGGGTAGTATGGACATTTTAACAATATTATTTCTTCCAATGCTGAACACGAGTTATCTTCCCATTCATTTGTGTCTTTTTAAATTTCTTTCATTGATGTCTTATAGTTTTCAGTGTAGAGATCTTTTACCTCCTTGGTTAAATTCAATCCTAACTATTTATAGTTTTTGGAATCCCTTTCTTTATTTCTTTTTCAGGTAATTTGTTGTTAGAAATTAAAACTAGAAATGCTACTGAGTTTTTGTATGTTAATTCTTAAATTTTCTGGTGTGGCATTGGTTAATAACATTACATAAGTTTCGAGCGTACAATTCTATAATACATAATCTGTATATTGCATATTGCATCATCATATGCTCACCACCCAAAGTCTAGTCCCCTTCCGTCACCATATATTTGACACCCTGAATCCTCTTCAACCACTCCCTACTCCCATTCCCCTCCTGTAAACACCATACTATTGTCTGTGTGTTTGAGTTTTTGTTTGTTTGTCTTGTTCCTTTGTTGCTTTCAGTTTTATATCCCACATACAAGTATGATGAAGTCATAATTATGGTTCTCAACTTTTTCTGTCTTATTTTGCTTAGCATGATAATCTCAAGATCCATCCACATTGTCACAGATGGCAATATTTCATCTTTTTTATGTCTGAGTAGTATTCCATTGTATATACAGGGAGTGCCAAAAAAATGTATACAAGTGGACACTTTGGTCAACATTGCTCTAGCAGTAGTTCACTGTAATCAGAAGTGCCTTGACGCTGATGGTAACCACTTTGAGCCCCTCTTGTAATTGCAGAAGTCAAACGTGATTTGTATTCATTTTCTGTTATTGGTGTATATTGAGTATTACAATTTTACTAGTTTTTTCTTTTCTTAAAATGTGTATATATTTTTTGGCACTCTTGTATGTACCACATCTTCTTTATCCAAGCATACATTGAAGGACAATTAGGTTGTTTCCATGTCTCGATTACTATGTATAATGCTTCAGTGAATATAGGGGTACATATATCTTTTAGAAAAAAAAATGTTTCAAAAATGATCAGGTAGATACCCAGAAGATTGCTGGGTCATGTGGTACCTCTATTCTTGAAGAGCCTCCCTACTGTTTTCCATAGCAGCTGTACCAATTTACATTCCCACTAGCAGTGTTGAGTGTTCCTTTTTCCCCACATCCTCTCCAACATGTATTATTTCTTGTCTTGTTAATGATAGCCATTCCAACAGGTGTGAGGTGGTATCTCATTGTGGGTTTGATTTGTATTTATTTCCCTTATAGCCAGTGAAATTGAGATACTTTTCATATATCTGTTGGCTGTTTGTATCTCTTCTTGGGAAAAGTGTCTGTTAGGTGCTCTGCCCATTTTTTCAATTGGATTATTTGTCTTTTGGTTGTTGAATTATATGAATTCTTTATATATTTTGGATATTAGCCCCTTATCAGAGGCATTGTTTGCAGGTATCTTTTCCCATTCGGTTGTTTGCCTCTTTGTTTTGTTGATGGTTTCTTTGGCTGTGCAGAAGCTTTTTCATTTAATATAGTCCCATTTATTTGTTAGTGCTTTTACTTCGTTTGCCATTGAGGTCAAATTCATAAAATCCTCTCTGAACCCAGGGTGTATAAGTTTAGTACCTATGTTTTCTTCTATGCAGTTTATTGTTTCAGGTTTTTTGTTTTTGTTTTTTTAGCTGAGCCATCCTGCTACCTGTTGGCAGCTCAGCGGCAACTCAGCTCGGGCTGGGTATCGAACTGCTGTTGCTCAGAGCTCAGCTCACACTCGTGAGTGAGCTCTTAACCAACTGAGCCACTCGGCTGGCCCTGTTTCAGGTCTTATATTTATGTCTTTGATCCATTTTGAGTTAATTTTTGTATATGGTGACAGCGGTCTAGTTTCATTCTTTTGCACGTGGCTTTCCAATTCTCCCAGCACCATTTATTGAAGAGGCTGTCTTTTCTCTATTGTATGTTTTTGTCTTCTTTGTTGAAAATAAGTTTCCCATATTCATTTGGGTTTATTTCTCGGCTCTCATCTGTTTCACTGGTCAGTGTATCTATGTTTCTGCCAATACCATATTGTTTTGGTTATTGTAGCTTTGTAGTATAATTTGAAGTCAGGGAGTGTGATACCTCTGGCTTTGTTTTTTTTCCCTCAGGATTGCTTTGGGTACTCGGGGTCTTTTGTGGTTCCATACAAATTTGATGATTTTTAATTTTATTTCTTTGAAAAATGCCATTGGGATTTTGATGGGGATTATGTTGAGTCTGTCTATTGCTTTAGGTGATATGGCCATATTGACTATGGTGATTCTTCCAATCCATAAACACACAATGTCTTTCCATTTCTTTGTGCCTTCTTCAATTTCTTTCAACAGTGTCTCGTAGTTTTCAGTGTGTAGGTCTTTCACATTTTTCATTAAGTTTATTCCTAGGTATTTTATTCTTTCTGTTGCAATTGCAAATGGATTTTTTTTTTCATTATTTTTATCTGATGTTTCCTTGTTAGTATATAGATTGGATTTTTGTGTATTGATTTTGTATCCTGTAACTTTAGGCTTTTCTATATGTAGAATCATGTCATCTGCAAAATAACAATTTTGTTTCTTCATTCCTGATTTAGATGCCTTTTATTTCTTTCTCTTTCCTGATTTGTCTAGGGCTTTCAGTACGATGTTGAATAACCATGGTAAGAGTGGGCATCCTTGTCTTGTTCCTGATCTTAGAGGAAAAGCTTTCAGTTTTTCAACACTGAGTATGATATTAGCTGAGGGTTTGTCATACATGACCTTTATTGTGGTGAGGTACTTTTGCCCTGTACCCATTTTATTGAATGTTTTAATCACAAATGGATGTTGTATCTTGTCAAATGATTTTTCTGCATCTCTTGATATGATCATATCGTTTTTTTTGTTTATTTATTTGTTTGTTTTTTGAGGGCAGTGTAACTGGCACTCATATGTGGGACCCGAACCGGGGCCGCTGGCTTCCCAAACCAGTGCTTAACCACCGCGCCACTCAGCCGGCCCTTATTTGCATATTTTGAACCATTCTTGTGCTCCTGGACTGAACCCCACTTGTTCATGATGTATTATCTCTTTAATTCGATATGCTAGTATTTTGTTTAGGATTTTTGCTTTTATATTCATCAGAGATATTGATCTCTGTGTGTATGTGTGGTTTTCCCAGGTTTTGGTATGAGGGTAATTAGCCTCATAAAATGAGTTAGGCAGTATGCCTCTTCTTTAATTTTTTGGAAGAGTCTGACAAGGACAGATATTAGATCCTCTTTGAATGTTTGGTAGAATTCACTTAATGAAGCCATCTGATCCTGGACTTTTACTTTTTGGAGGTTTTTGATGACTGTTTCAATTTCCTTACTGTTGATTGGTCTATTTATATTTTCCTATTCATGATTCAGTCTAGTAAGATTATATATTTCTAAGAACTTGTCCATTTGTTCTGGGTTATCAAATTTGGTGGCATATAGCCTTTCATAACATTTTTGTATAGTCATTTGCATTTCTGTGGTGTTTGTTGAAACTTCTCATCTTGCATTTCTGATTTTGTTTATTTGAATCTGTCCTTTTTTGTTTTTATTGAGCCTTGCAAATATTTGTCAATTTTATTAATCTTTTCAAAGAATCAGCTCTTCGTTGCATTATGTTTTTTTTCTATTTTTGTTCTGTATTTCATTTAATTCTGCTCTAATTTTTATAATTTCCTTCCATCTTACTTGAGGATTCATTTGTTCTTTTTTTTTTCTAGTTCTTTAAGGTGAAATGTTAGGTTGTTTATTGAGATTTTTCTTGTTTCTTGAGGTAGGTCTGTAATTTTATAAACTTTCCCCTTTCTTATCATTTTTGATTCATTTCCCCAAACTTTGATATGTCGTATTGTCATTGTCATTTGTTTCTATGTATTGTTTGATCTCTTATGTATTCTTTGACCTGGTCATTGTTTGCATGTTGTTTAATCTTTGCACATTTGTGGTTTTTCAGCTTTCATTTTGCAGTTGATTTCCAATTTCAAAGCATTGTGTTTGGAGCATATGCTTGGTATGAGTATGATCTCCATTTTAAATTTGTTGGGGCTAGTTTTGTGCTGTAACATACAGTCTATTCTTGAGAATGTTCATTTGTACTTGATATGAATGCATATTCTCGTGTTCTGGGATGAAAAGCTATAAGTATTGATTATGTCCATTTGGTCTAATGTGTCATTTAAGGCCAATATTTCCTTATTTATTTTGTGTTTGGATGATCTGTCCATTGCTGTCAATGGTGTCTTTTGGACCCTTCCTAATACTGTATTTTTTTCAGTTTCTCCCTTAAGTTCTGTTAGTTATTGCTTTATATAATTTGGTGCTTCCAGGCTGGGTGCATATATATTAAGTATTAAGTATTCTTGATGTATTGTCCCCTTTATCATTATAAAATGTCCATCTTTGTCTCTTGTTTTTTTTTTTGTCTTGAAATCTATTTTGTCTGATAAATTATGGCTAGACCCGCTTTTTTGTGAATACCATTTGCTAGGAGTATCTTTTTCCACCCCTTCACTTTGAGTCTGTTTGTCTTTGCAGCTAAGGTTTGTCTCCTGAAGGCAGCATACAGTTGGGTTTTGTTTTTAATCCATCCCATTACTCTTAATTGGTGCCTTTTAATTGGTAAGTTCAGTCCATTTATATTTAGGATGACTATTGATATGTGAGGATTCCATATAACCATTTTATCATTTGTTTTCTGGTAACTCTGTGTCTTTATTGTTTCTTTTCCCTTGTGTTCCTGTCTGTTATTTTAGTTTGGTGGTATTCTACGATTTTTCCCCCCTGTTTCCTCTTTTTTTGTTATGTCAGTTCAAGATTTTTGTATTGTTTCAATTAGGTTTATGCCAAAATGTTTTGTATGTACAATAGTCCTTTTTCTTCTCATTGCATCTTATCTCTATTCACCTATGCAATTCAGACCTTCTCCCTGCCCCTTTTATGTTTTTGTTGTCACAAGTTCTCCTTTTTTTTTTTTTTTCTGAGGGCAGTGTCACTGGTCCTCATATGTGGGACCGAACCGGGGCCATTGGCCTCCCAAGCCAGCACTTAACCACCATGCCACTTGGCCGGCCCCACAAGTTACCCTTTTTTATACTGTTTATTTCCAAATTGCAGTAGCTGTTGTCTTCTTTTTTTGTTATTTTTGTTATATTTAAGTGTTTAATACCCTACTCTGAACAAGAGTTGCAATTTCTTGTTTCTGTCTTTCTGTTAGTTATCCTTGTCACAGTTTTTGTATCCTTTTGTCTTTTTGTCTCAGGTAGAAGAGCACCTTTCAGCATTTCTTGTAATGCAGATCTTGTGGTATTAAATTCCCTCACCTTCGCTCAGCTTCTGTATGTCTGGAAAAGCCTTTATTTCTTCTCTATACCTGAGGGTAACCTTGCAGGATACATTATTTTTGGCTGATGCTTTCTCTTTCAATATTTTTTAATATTTGAATATTTGATTCCATTCTCTCTTAGCGTGTAAGGTTTGTGCTTTAAAATCTGATCATAATTTAACAGAGTTTCCTTTGTAGGTTATCATCTTCTTTTCCCTGATTGCCTTCAGAATTCTTTCTTTGTCATTAATTTCTCCTAGCTTTAATGTAATGTGCCTTTTGAAGGCATTTTTGGATTGAGGTAATTAGATGTTCTGTTAGCTTCTTGGATTTGAGGATCCAGTTCTTTTCACAGGTTTGGGAAGTTGTCGATTTTTTTGTTTAAATGGGCTCTCCGTTTCCTTCTCCTTTTGGTATACCCTTTTTTTTTTGTTTTTTTAAAGAGGGCAGTGTCACTGGCCCTCATGTGGGCATGTGGGATCTGATCCAGGGCCGCTGGCATCCCAAGCCAGCTGTTAACCACTGCGCCACTCAGCCGGCCCCTGGTATACCCGTTATTGTTATATTATTCTTTATAATGGAGTCAAATAGCTGTCATAGAGTTCTTTTGCTTGTTTTCTTTTTGTTTTTGTTTTTTCTAACCCTTGATTCTCTCTCTTCCACCTGGGTCATTTCTAGAGTTCTATCTTCAATATCATGAATTGCTTTTCTTCATCTGGTCTGCTCTATTTCCTAAGCTCACTAGTTCATTCTTCATCTCATTTATTGAGTTCTTCAGCTCCAGAATTTCTGTTTCATTCTTTTTTTTATAGTTTCAATCTCTTTGGTGAAACATGTCTTTCATTCAGTGATTTACTATTTTTGAGCTTGTTGAATTGATTTTCTGAATTTTCTTGTATCTCGTTGAGTGTTTTCAGAACTGCAATCTTTTTCTGTCATTTAAATGAATTTTCTGTAATTTAAATCACAGTCTTCTATGCCTTTAAGTTTATTTTCTGGAGATTTCCCATTTTCTTTCTGAATTTCCCTGTTGCCTTGGTTATGCATTCTTTTTGATGGAGTATTTCTCTTTTGGGGCATTTGTGGGAATGATTTTTTTTTTAAGTATTTGACTCTTCACTGTTTAGCAGGTTGATAAGTAGAGTTTTTTTTTTTTTCCAGTAGGTGGTGCTGACGTAATAAAAGCTTTTGTTTTCTTTAACCTGCACTACTGGGGCTTTCCAGATCTCTATGGGGGCAGTGTCCCGAGAGCCCTGTATTCCCTGAGCAGGTGGCTGTCCTCTTTACACTAGGATTACCTTGGTCTCATGGTACCACTCCTGTGGTGGGATGTGGTTGGCTATGGGTCTTCTGGCCTATATGTTCTCTACGCAGCCTTCCTGCAGCCAGAAGCTGCTAGCGGCACCATTGGGATGGTGGGGGAGGAGTGAGTGGGTGGGTTCCTGTGTGTGGTGCTCTGTTCCTTCCAGTGGGTTCAGCTGCATGAGTACAGGCCACTTATGCTGGAAAGGTGTTCCTGGCTTTTTGCGATTTGCAAAGTGAGGATTTTACTACTGGGCAAACCACAAGAGGATGGGCGTGGGGGCGTGTTGGCACAACCGCGGCTTTCTTTGTCCGGTGGTGGCGATTTCTGGCATGCCGCCACCCTTTGCACCACTTCCCTGCCTCTGAGCCTGGGCTCAGCCTCAGTGTGTACAGCCCATCCAGGCCCAATTGTTGTCTCTGCCTCTCTGGTCTGGCATGCCCATTGGGGGCTGAACCCCGACCTTTCCCTGCTATCACGTCCATTGGGACCACTGCCAGTGAGTGCCGGACTGTTTCTGTGGCTCTCCTCTCAGAGGTGTTTGTGTGTTGAGCAGGGAATGCTTTGTTGAATTATAGCTGTCCAACTGGTGACTTCAAGGGGAGAGACCTGGAGGTCCTCTCATGCTGTCATGCTGCTGACATCACTATGTTCATTTTGTATCCTGCAACTTTGCTGAATTCATTGATTCAATCTAACAGTTTTTTTGGTGGAGTCTTTAGGATTTTCTCTATATACAATAAAATCATGCCATTTGCAAATAGAGGCAATTTTACTTCTTCCTTTCCAATTCTTATGCCTTTTATTTATTTTTCTTGCCTGATGGCTCTGGCTGGGAAGTGCAGTAGTATGTTGAATAGCAGTGGTAAGAGTGGGCACCCTTGTCTTGCTCCAGATCACGGAGGAAAAGTTTTCACCCTTTCACCATTGAGTATAATGTTAGGTGTGTGTTTGTTATATATGGCCTTTAATATGCTGAGGTGCATTCCTTCTATACCCCATTTTTGAGAGTTTGTATCACGAATAAATGTTGAATTTTGTCAAATGCTTTCTCTGTGTCTTTTGAGATGATCATATGATTTTTCTATCATTCTACTAATGTGATGTATCAGATTTATTGATTTGCTTATGTTGAATCATCCTTGCATCCCAAGGATAAATCCCACTTGATCATGGTAAATGTTGCTTTTAATGTGCTGCTGAATTCACTTTGCTAGTATTTTATTGAGGATTTTTGCATCTATATTCATCAGAGATATTGGCCTGTAGTTTTCTTTTCTTGTAATGTACTTATTAGGCCTCTTTTTTTAAAAAAAATCAGGGTAATTCTGGCTTCATAAAATGAGTTTGGGAGTGTTCCCTCCTCTTTGATTTTTTTTTGAGAAGTTAGAGAAGAATTGGTGTTAAATCTTCTTCAAATATTTGGCAAAATTCACTAGTGAACCCATCTGGTCCTGGGATTTTCTTTGTTTGGAGGTCTTTTGTTACTGATTCGATCTCTTTAGTAATAATTGATCTGTACATATTTTTTTTTCTTCTTGATTCAGCCTTGGTGGTTTGTATGTTTCTAAGAATTTATCCATTTTTCCCAAGTTGTCCAGTTTGTTGGTGGATAGTTGTTCATAGTTCAGTCTATTTTTTTCTTTCGTTCAGATTGGGTAATTTTTATTGTTCTATTTTATTTTTTTTTTTTTTTTTTTTTTTTAAAGATTTTATTGGGGAATTGGTGGAGGGGAGCAGGGTTGGGGAATCGGGGAAGGGGAACAGACAAGTTGCCGTCTTCTTGTTCTTCAGTTTAGTTGCGGAGGATGTTGCTTCACTGTTGGTATCATCATTGCGCTCTTCCCGGATGAGGCAGATCGGTCGCTGGCCTCTGGATGTCGCTCATCGCGGCTATTGGCAGCTCACGCTTGGCTGCCAGCCGCTCACGCTGGCTGCGGGCCACTCACTGTAGCCTATGGCAGGCCACTGCAGCAGGGGCTGCAGCCCACACCATCACCGGGGCTCGCACAGCCCAGCTCCAGGTGGAGCTGTTGTTAGCTGTAGAGGGCAGTGTCACTGGCCCTCATGTGGGATCCGAACCGGGGCCGCTGGCATCCCAAAACCAGCGCTTAACCAATGCGCCACTCGGCCGGCCCAATTGTTCTATTTTCAAGTTTATTTTTTTTTCCTGTTGTTTCCATTCTGCTGTTGAGCCCTTCAATGAGTTTTCATTTAAATTATTATAGTTTTCAGTTCTAAACATGTCATTGGTTCTTTTCTATATCTTCTATTTCTTTGTGGAGACTATCTTTTTGCTGACACTTTCTATTTATTCATTTGTTTCAGGCATGTTTGTAATTATTCCTTGACACATTTTTTACGATCACACCTTTAAAATGATTGTCAGGGCCGGCCGAGTGGTGCCTTGGTTAAGAGCTGGTTTTGGGATGCCAGTGGCCCCGGTTCGGATCCCACATATGAGGGCCAGTGACACTGCCCTCTACAGCTAACAACAGCTCCACCTGGAGCTGGGCTGCGAGCCCCGGCGACGGTGTAGGCTGCAGCCCCTGCTGCAGTGGGCTGCCATAGGCTATAGTGAGTGGCCGGCAGCCAGCAAGAGCGGCTGGCAGCCCGTGTGAGCTACCAATAGCCACAGTGAGTGACCATCCAGAGGTCAGCAACTGATCTGCCTCATGAAGGAACAGTGCAATGATGATACCAACATGGGCCAGTGAAGCAACATCCTCCGCAACTAGACTGAAGAACAACAACAAAGAAGACAGCAACTTGTCTGTTCCCCTTCCCCAATTCCCCAATAAAATCTTAAAAGAGAATCATTGTCAGATAATTTCAACATCTACGTCATCTTAATATTGAGATTATTGATTTTCTTTGCTCATTCAAATTGTGGTTTTCCTTGTTCTTGATATGATGAGTGATTATTTTCGTTATATCCTGAATATTTTGGGTATTATGTTATGAGATTCTGGATATTATATCTTCTGCTTTTGCAGGTGTCTTCAGACACTGCACTTTAATAGCAGGAATGGGGGTACCACTTCATTACTGCCAGGTGGGGGTGGAAGTCCAGTTTCCCCACTTGGTCACTACCTCACATCCTGTTGTCCCTAGTCAGATTGCCTTCTCTCCATATTTCAGAGTCGTCTTTATTTATCTATCTATCTATCTATCTATCTATCTATCTATCTGATTTTTATTTTTTTTTTATTTTTATTTTTTTAGCTGAGCCATCCTGCTACCTGTGACAGCTCAGCAGCAGCTCAGCTTGGGTTGGGAATCAAACTGCTGTTGCTCAGAGCTCAGCTCGCAGTCTTGAGCAAGCTCGTAACCAACTGGGCCACTCGGCCGGCCATATGCCAAGATTTTTAGCTGTACTTAGTGGGAGGAATGGGAAGAAGTGAGTCTATTCTGTATTGTTCCAGAATCATAAGTTACCAATTAATTTTTACAATAGCTCTTTGGAGCTATTATTTTCTCTCATGAGATTAAACTTGCCCAAGTTACACAGCCAGTTAGTTGCTCAACCATGAGTCAAACCTGGGTCTGTTGGACACTTGCTATAAGATCCAATATTATAGATATTATAAAGCACTGTTCAGGTTAAGCTATTTTCAAGACATTGTGGGAGATAGAGAAAATAAGGCTTATAAACACATGCAATTCACATTTTTGTTCCAAGTGAAATCAGGTTAAAGTAAACCTTTTTTTCTTTTGGAAACAGCAGAAGGCTAACCCACAGTTTTAAGAGTGCACAGCAAAGGGAAGAAAAACCCTAGCATTAATAACCAGGGTTTACTAGATATAATGTATGAACTGCAGAATCCCTGCCCTGGAGAAGATCTTGTTAGGGTTTAGAGTTAGAAGGATCAGAGGACAGCCTGCCCTGTCACGGCTCTTGGGATGTCTCTTGGAGTAACATAATTTTTTTTTTAAGATTTGATTGGGGAATTGAGGGAGGGGAACAGTGTTGGGGAATCGGGGAAGGGGAACAGACAAGTTGCTGTCTTTTTGTTCTTCAGTCTAGTTGCGGAGGACGTTGCTTCACTGGCCCATGTTGGTATCGCCATTACGCTCTTCTCGGATGAGGCAAATCGTTTGCTGGCCTCTGGATGGTCGCTTATTGCGGCTATTGGCAGGTCACGCTGGCTGCCAGCTGCTCATGCTGGCTGCCGGCCGCTCACTGTAGCCTATGGCAGCCCACTGCAGCAGGGGCTGCAGCCTACACTGTCACCGGGGCTCGCAGCCCAGCTCCAGATGGAGTTGTTGTTAGCTGTAGAGGGCAGTGTCAGTGGCCCTCATATGTGGGATCTGAACCGGGTCCACTAGCGTCCCAAGCCAGCTCTTAACCAATGCGCCACTCGGCTGGCCCCCATAATTTTTAAATACACTTTTATTTTTAAATAATTATAGATTCACATGAATTTGCAAAAAAAAATTGTGCGGTGTGCCTGTGTACCCTTACCCAGTTTTCCTTATATCTTAGGTAACTATAGTACAGTATCAAAACCAGAAAACTGACATTGGTATAATCCACCCATCTTATTTCATTTTTTTTAAAAATTGGGGAATTGTGGGAGGGAACCAACCAAGTTGTTCTTCAATCTTCGTTGTGGAGCGCGCCAGTTGCCATCTGGCTTCCTGTTGGCAGCTCATGGCCTCGAAGCTCAAGGTCCTGTGTTCAACCTTTGTTGCAGGTGGGCGTGGCCACCATCCCACGAGGGAGTCAAACCCGGCAGCCTTGTTGTTAAGTCAAGAGCACACGCTCTATCCAGTGAGCCATCTGGGTGACAGCTCAGCTCAAGGTGCTGAGTTCAGTCTTAGTTGTAGGTGGGCATAGCCACCATCCCATGCGGGAGCCGAACCCGGCAGCCTTGTTGTTAAGAGCGCAAGCCCTATCCACTGAGCCATCCACTGAGCCATCCAGACAGCAGCTTAGCCAGCCTAAGTGCCGAGTTCAATCTTTAGTTGCAGGTGGGCGTATCCCACCATCGAACAGGCAATCTTGTTGTTACACCAGTTGAGCCATCCTGCCATCTGTTGGCAGCTCAGTGACAGCTCAGCTGGGGCACAGCGTTCACTGGCCCATATGGGAATCGAACCAGCAGCCCTGTTGCTCAGAGCACACGCTCTAAGCCAACTCTTAACCAACTGAGCCACTCGGCCAGCCCTGTTAGATAAATTCTTGCGTCCTACCCCAGACCTACCAAATCAGAAACTCTGGAGGTGGGGTCTAAGAACCTATGGCTTAGCAAGCCCTCCAGGTAATTCTTAGGTGCAGTAAAGTTTGAGAACCACAGGTATAGAGCCCTGCTGGTCATTGTAAAAATTTGGTTTTCACTCCAGGTGGAATGGGAACCCCAGCATTGTTTTGATCAAAGGAGAGTTGTGATCTGGTTTAGGCTTTGGCTGTTGTGAGGACAGACTCAAGGTGAGGAGCAAGAGTGGAAGCAGGGAGAGTTTAGGGGTTACTATAGGTCATTATTTCTTAAACCGTTGTCCCTGGACCAGCAGCATTGGCATTACCTGGAAGCTGGTTAGAAATGCACATGTGTGGGCCCCACCCCAGACCTACTGAGTCAGGATCTCTGGGGATGAGGCCCAGGAATCCAGCTTGACAAGCCCTCCAGGTGTTTCTGGTGTTCCCTAATATTGGAGAAACACTGACTAGTTAGGCAATGGTGGCTTGTACAGAGCCAGTGGTGATAAGTGGCTGGCTTTTTAATCTATATTGATTTCAGGATTTGCTGATGGATTAGATTGGAGTTGTGCAAGAAAGGACTCAGGGACTCCATTTTGAGGAGTTTGGGGATACAAGGGAACAGAGTAATGGGGCAGTGACTGAAGGAGTCACAGAAGATTTATTGTTTTCGTTTAGTGGGGGATTTTTTGGAGATAGAGAGTACAGCCTGTTTGTGTGTATGTGAAGGCATATGGAGTGATTGTATTGGTGTATCCAGAATTTAGTGACACATGTTAAGGGACTGGATAGACCAAAAAGAAACTTGCTCAGTGCACTGGAACTTATTCAGTGTCATTTGTACTCCTTCAAGTCCTGAGTGCCCAGAGGCGGGGGGCCACTGTTGGGAATAGTGGGTTCTCCAGCTTCTGGTAATGGTCCATTCCTGTTTTTATAGGTTGTACTTGGCCTGGCCAGGATTGTTGCAGAAAATCAGAAATTGATTTGGATTTTTCATTTTAAAATTAATTAATCAATTAATTATGTTAGTTTCAGGTGTACAAAACAATGCAATAGTTATATTTTTCACCCTTCACAAAGTGACAACCCCCCTCCCCCAATCCAGCATGTCCCCCCTATATCATACATATCTATTACAATTCCATTGACTCCATTCCCCACACTATACTACACATCCCGTGACTATATATATATATATTCAATTATAGTTGACATACAATATTATTCAACACCAGCTTCAGGTATACAGTGCAGTGATCAAGCCTCTACTCCATCCATGAAGTGGTCTCCCTAACAAGACATGTGACTATCTGACATCCTAGAAAATATTTACAACATTATTGATTATATTCCCCGAACTGTCTTTCATATTGCTGTGGCAATATTGTAGTTACCAATTTACGCTGTCTAGTCTGCTTCCCCTTCTCCCTCATCCCCACTCCCCTCCATCTAGCAACCATCAGTTTTTCCTCTATATCTCTGAGACTATTTGTGTTTACTTTGCTCATTTATTCAGTTTTTTAGATTCTACATGTAAGTGAGATCATATGGTATTTGTCTTTCTCTGACTGACTTATTCCACTTAACATCATGTTCGCTAGGTCCATCCATATCATTGCAAATGGTAAGATTTCATTCTTCTTTATAGCTGAGTAATATCCCATTGTATAAATGTACCAGTTTGTGGTTTTTTTTAAAGATTTTATTGGGGAATTGGGGGAGGGGAACAGCGTTGGGTAATCAGGGAAGGGGAACAGACAAGTTGCTGTCCTTTTGTTCTTCAGTCTAGTTATGGAGGACGTTGTTTCACTGGCCCATGTTGGTATCGTCACTGCACTTTTCCCGGATGAGGCAGATTGGTCGCTGGCCTCTGGATGGTCGCTCACAGTGGCTATTGGCAGCTCACACTGGCTGCCAGCCACTCATGCTGGCTGCCGGCCATTCACTGTAGCCTATGGCAGCCCACTGCAGCAGGGGCTGCAGCCTACACCATCGCAGGGGCTTGCACAGCCCAGCTCCAGGTGGAACTGTTGTTAGCTGTAGAGGGCAGTGTCACTGGCCCTCATATTTGGGATCCGAACTGGGGCTGCTGGCGTCCCAAAACCAGCTCTTAACCAATGCGCCACTCACCCGGCCCTAAATGTATCCGTTTTTTAATCCAGTCATCTACCGATGGGCATTTCAGTTGTTTCCAAGTCTTGGCTATTGTAAATAGTGCTGCAGTGAACATAGGGATACATATAATTTTTCGAATTAGTGTCTTGGGTTTCTCTGGATATATACCTAGGAGTGGAATTGCTGGGTCATACAGTAGTTCCATTTCCAGTTTTTGGAGATACCTCCATACTGACTTCCATATTGGCTGCACCAATCTGCAATCCCACCAACAGTACAGCAGGGTTCCCTTTTATTTATTTATTTATTTATTTATTTATTTATTTATTTATTTTGAGGGCCGTGTCACTGGCCCTCATATGTGGAACCGAATCGGGGCCGCTGGCGTCCCAGGCCGGTGCGTAACCACCGCGCCACTCAGCCGGCCCAGGGTTCCCTTTTTCCCACAGCCTCACCAGCACTTGTTTGTTGATTTATTGATGATAGCCATTCTGACCAGAGTGAGGTGGTATCTCATTGTGGTTTTTATTTGCATCTCATTGATGATCATTGAGGTTGAACATTTTTTCATGTGTTTGTTGGCCATCTTTATGTCCTCTTTAGAGAAATGTCTCTTCATATCCTCTGCCCATTTTTTATTGGGTTGTTTGGTTTTTTTGGTGTTGAGTTGAATGAGTGTTTTATAAATTTTGAATATTAGCTCCTCATCAGATATATCATTGAAAAATATCTTCTCCCATTCAGTAGGCTTCCTTTTGTTTTATTGATGGTTTTTTCCTCGTGAAAAAACTTTTAAGTTTGATACAATCCCATATGTTTATTTTTTCTTTTTCTTCCCTTGCCCGCGGGGATATATCAGTATAAACATCACTCAGGGTAATGTCTGGAAATTTACTCCCTATATTTTCTTCTAGGAGTTTTATGGTTTCAGGTCTTACATTTAAGTCTTAAATACATTTTTTTAAAGATTTTATTGGGGAATTTGGGAAGGGGAACAGCATTGGGAAATCGGGGAAGGGAACAGACAAGTTGCTGTCTTTTTGTTCTTCAGTCTAATTGCGGAGGACATTGCTTCACTGGCCCATGTTGGTATCATGTCATTGCACTCTTCCTGGATGAGGCAGATTGGTCGCCGGCCTCTGGATGGTTGCTCACCGCGACTATTGGCAGTTCACGTTGGCTGCCAGCCGCTCACGCTGGCTGCCGGCCACTCCCTGTAGCCTATGGCAGCCCACTTCAGCAGGGGCTGCAGCCTACACCATCGCCGGGGCTCACTCCAGGTGGAGCTGTTGTTAGCTGTAGAGGGCAGTGTCACTGGCCCTCATATGTGGGATCCGAACCGGGGCCACTGGCATCCCAAAACCCGCTCTTAACCAATGCGCCACTTGGCTGGCCCTTTAATACATTTTGAATTTGTTTTTGTATATGGCAAAAGGAGGTGGTCCAGTTTCATATTTTTGCATGTGTCAGTCCAGTTTTCCCAGCACCATTTATTAAATAGACTATCTTTATCCCAATTTAAATTCTTGCTTCCATTGTCATAGATTAAATGACCATATATGAATGTATTTATTTCTGGGCTCTCTGTTCTGTTCCATTGATCCATGTGTCTGTTTTTATGCCATACCACACTGTTTTTTCTTTATTTTTTGTGTGGGGGGGAATGAGGGAGGGGAAAAGTGTTGGGGAATTGGGGGAGGGGAACTGTGTTGGGGAATTGGGGAAGGGGACTAGCCAAGTTGTTGTTCTTCAATCTTAGTTGTGGCAGGCTCCAGTTGCCATCTGGCTGCCCACTGGCAGCTTGTGTCCTTTAAGCTCAAGGTGCTGTGTTACAGTCATAGTTGCAGGTGTGCATAGCCACCATCCCATGCAGAAGTCCATCTGGCAGCCTTGTTAAAAACGCATGCTCTATCCACTGAGCCATCTGGGTGGCAGCTCAGCTCAAAGTGCCAAGTTCAGTCTTAATTGCGAGCAGGCATAACCCACCATTGAACAGGCAGCCTTGTTGTTAGGAGCATGGCTCTCATCAGCTGAGCCATCCTGCCGCCTTTTGGTAGTTCAGCAGCAGCTCAGCTCGGGCGCAGCATTACTACTGGCCCATGTGAGAATTGAACCGTTGGCCCTGTTGCTCAGAGCTCACACTCTTAAGCTAACTCTTAGCCAAATGAGCCACTGGGCTCAGTAATTACTGTTTTGATTACTATAGCCTTGTAGTATGATTTGATGTTGGGTATTTTTCTGATTTTTTTGAATAATGAAGAAAGGTAAAGTATGCTCTTTTTCCTCTTTATTTATGAATGATGATATTCTTTTTCCAGAGTACAGGTGGTGATAGGACCTGGCTCTTTGGGAACCCTCAGAGAGCAGAGTTTGAGCAGATAAGCCAGATAGGCTCCTGTGCGACCTTGTCACGTCTCAAGCTTCTCCAATTCTCAGCCTCCACTCAGTTTCACGGCGCTGGAAGAACTGAGTGCCCACTTTGTTCTCATAGCACTTCGCTGCTGATAACCCCACACTGTGTTCTAGTTACACATTGTAGTGATATAGTGGAGTTACCCAGATCTGGATTTTTATCCTGCTTTGCTACTTATTAGTTTTGTAACAGCAAAAGTAATGGCCAAGTTATTTATTTACTCAGATTTCTCGTCTTTTAGATTAGAATAATAATAATGATGATAGTTAATACTTATCATGTGCCAGGTACTCTAAGCTCTTTATCTATTTTAGCTCATTTAATCATAACACCACTATGAGGTGGGGTTCTATTAATAGTCTCATCGTATAGATGTAGAAACTGAGGCACAGTGAGGTTAAGTAAATTGCTTAAGTTCACAGAGCTAGTAAGTAGCAGAGGTGAGATTAAAACCCAGGCAGTTTGGCTCCCATGTCTATACTTTTTTTTTAATTAAAAAAAAATTGGTTGGGGGGAACAGTGTGCCGTTCCAGGACCCATCAGCTCCAAGTCAAGTAGTTTTTCAGTCTAGTTGTGGAGGGTGCAACTCAGTGGCCCATGTGCGGATTGAACTGGCAACTCTGGTGTTATGAGCACTCAGCTCTAACCAACTGAGCTTACCGGCTGCCCCACCAAGTCTATACCTCTCACCTCTGTGATATAGTGCCTCTGAATACTGTATAGAATGCCCTGATTTGTTGTGGAGATTAAATGTCATGTATAATTCATAGCTCAGTTTTCTCCTCAGTTCTTTTATGCACGCTTCAAATTCACTCATTCACTCACCATTTCCTTACCCTGCATTATTTCGTTTATAGCACTTATGAAACTGTTGTGGCATCACCTGTCTCCCCATCTAGAATGTCCACTTCATGAGGGCAGTGGCTATTCTGAATATATATTGAATTTATGGACTCACTTACTTAATTATTGATTATCTGCCATGTACCAGGCTCTGTGAGATATGCTGGGGATCATTCATCTTCATCTTGAGACCTGGTGCTGTGATAATTACCTTCTTCTGTAAGGAAGGAAAATAAAATTTAAGACACTTGATCACAGGTGATAATTATTGAGACAGTGCCACCAGAAGCCTGATATTCATCCATCTGCCTTCCTGATGTGAGGAGTTATCAAGCCCAGTGAATGTTTGTTGAATTGGGTTGAATAATAAATAAAGGGAGATTGGAAGATGGATAAGGTAAAGACTTCTGGTGAACAAGATAGATGCTATCTGCTGAATGTAGTGGAGGCAGGTAGCAAATTGTTCGGACTGAGTCCGAGATGTTCCAAGATTTGTGCCTGAGAAGCTATAAGCTCAAAGAACACACTAGGTGGCTGAGTGTGAGACATAGGTTTATTGAGACTTTCAGACCGGGGAGAGTTTCTGGTGGCAGCCTCCTGGAGGGGCAGTACTCTGCCCTCAGGTGGAGAAGAAGCAAGGTTAGACAGGTACAGCAAAACAAACAGCATTCCGTGGGAGAAATAATCTGGCAGCCTCTGCAGGCCTGCTCCCATGCACATGGTGTCCCAAGAAGCAGGGAGACCTTGATTGCCAGCCAGCGTACAGAACTGGCTGTCTGATAAGCAGCATTCCTCTGGAGCCAGGAGACCTTGACTGCCTGCCCGCTCATCTGCCTGTGGGCCAGGTCCCTATACAAGTACATGAGCAGTTGCAAGTCCGCGTGGTAAATGCTGAAATAAGGATAGTGTGTGGTGGGTGCCACAGTCACGGGGAAAAGGAGGTGCAGGAATGTTTTAGGCACAGCGTGCCACGTGTGATGAGACACAGAGACCAGAAAGCGCATGGCACTGGGATTCCAGCTGGCCTTTTAGAGCAGGGTTGCCTTCATGGATGTATGACCACCATAGTTAACACACAGAATCATATTTGGAAGGGGGCCCTGCTTGAGGTTTAATGCTGTGTGATTGCTGTCTTTTTTTTTTTTGATGGCAGTGTCACTGGCCCTCATATGTGGGACCGAACCGGGGCCGCTGGCTTCCCAAACCAGCGCTTAACCACCGCGCCACTCGGCTGGCTCAGATTGCTGTCTTAAAATTCTTAATAATTTTACCTTTGAATTTGTGTTTTATATGTGAAGTCCCTTGGGACAATGGATTGTGTCCTGGGCACTTAGAACTTTAGCTCATGTGTGATCCTGTTTTCCCAAACAGATTCCTGCTTGGCTGCCTTGGGTGCCAGGCTTGTGTGCAGGTGCAGGAGAGTCAGGGCCAGGTGGATGCAGCCTGTGCACTGAGGCACAGGGCATGGCCTATGAGGGCCTGCACTCACCCCTTGAGTATCTCCATGCCCAAGGGAACGTGACAGTAAATAGCAAATAAAAAGCCCTATGACAAGTTGAGAAACAGACTATGGAAGAAAGGAAAAAGCTTTTTACCCCCATTTTGTGAACAAGGAGCCCCTAATTATTATTTTTTTCATTATCTGAAAATAAGTTGTTGTGTTTTTTTGTGTTTTTTTTTCATTTATTAGTTTCAGGTGTACAACACAATGCAATAGTTATACTCTTTACCCCCCAAAGTGACAACCCCCTCCCCCAATTCGCCACCCCACTCCCCCCCATATCATACATATCTATGATAATTCCTTTGACTCCCTTCCACAGTATATTCCACATCCCGTGACTATCTATATATTCAGTTACAGTTGGCATACAATATTATACAACAGCAGTTTCAGGTGTGCAATGCAGTGATCAAGCCTCTACTCCATCCAAAATTTTTACAACACTATTATATTCCCCGAACTGTGTTTCATATCCCTGTGGCAATGTTGTAGTTGTCTATTTATGCTGTCTAATTCCTTCCCATTCTCCCTTATCCCACCCCCTTCCAAACTAGCAACCCTCAGTTTTTCCTCTATATCTATGAGTCTGTTTACTTTGCTCGTTCATTCAGTTTTTCAGATTCCACATATAAGTGAGATCATATGGTACTTGTCTTTCTCTGACTGACTTATTTCACTTAACATAATAGTCTCTTCACAACATTATCAATTACACTCCCAGAACTGCCCCCATATCCCTGCGGCAACATTGTAGTCACCCACCTACGCTGTCTAAAACCTTCCCCCTCTCCCACATCCCCACTCCCTCCTAGCCAGCAACCATCAGTTTTTCCTTTATATCTACTTGATATGACTTCAATCTTCTTAAATTTACTGAGACTTGTTTTGTGGCCTAACGTGATCTATCTTGGAAAATGTCCCAGGTGTACTTGAGAAGAATGTATATTCTGTTTTTTCAGGGTGAAATGCTCTAAAAATATCAACGAAGTCCAGCTGGTCTAAAGTGTCATTTAAGGCCACTCTTTTTGTGTTGATTTTCTGTCTAAAGGGTCTGTCCATTAGTGACAATGGTGTTGAAGTCCCCTACTATGATAGTGTTACTGTTGATCTCTGTCTTTATGTCTGTCAAAATCTGTTATGTGTAATTAGGAGTTCCTATGTTGGGTGCATAGATGTTTATTAGGGTTCTAGTGCCCTTCTTTGTCTTTTATTGTAGTCATTTTAAAGTCTATTTTATCCAAAATAAGTACTGGTACTCCAGCTTTTTTTTCCTCATTTCCATTTGCATGAAATGTCTTATTCCATCTGTAAACAGCATATACATGGGTCCTATTTTCTTATCCACTCAGCCACACTCTATCTTTTGATTGGAGCATTTAGCCCATTCACATTTAAAATGATTATTGGTAGGTGCATATGTATTGCCATTTTGTTATTTGTATTCCTGGTCTTCCTGGGTTAGCTTGTTTACCCCTCTCTTTTGTTTAAAAAAGCCCTTTTAACATTTCTTGCAATGCTGGCTTGGTGGTAATGAATTCCTTAAGCTTAGTCTTTTCTGAGAAGCTCTTTATTTGTCCTTCAATTTTAAGTGATAGCCGTGCTGGGTAGAGCAATCTTGGTTGTAGGCCTTTATTTTGCATCACTTTGACTGTCTCCTGCCACTCCCTTCTGGCCTGCAGTTTCTGTAGACAAGTCAGCTGTTAGTCTAACAGGAGTTCCTTTGTATGTAACCTGCTGTCGGTCTCTTGCTGCCTCTAGGATTCTGTCTCTGTCTTTAAGGTTTGCCATTTTAACTATGATGTGTCTTGGTGTGGACCTGTTTGGGTTCAGCTTGTTTGGAACCCTCTGCACTTCCTGGGCATGTATGTTGATTTCCTTCACCAGGGTAGGGAAGTTTTCAGTCATTATTTTTTCAAATACATTCTCGACCCCTTGCTGCTTCTCTTCTCCTTCTGGTAGTCCTATGAGTCGAAGGTGGTTGTGTTTCACCTTGTCACATAGGGTTCTTAAACTATTTTCATTGTTTTTTATTCTTTGGTCTTTTTGCTGTGCCAACTGGGTGAGTTCTGCTATTTTGTCTTCCAAATCACTGATACGCTCCTCTGCTTCATCTACTCTACTGGTGATTCCTTCGAGTGTGTTCTTCATTTCAGTTATTGTATTCTTTAGTTCTAACTGGTTGTTTTTTATGATTTCTCTATCCTTTCTTATGTCCTCACTAAGTTTGTTAAACATTCTTATCATCAGTGTTCTAAGCTCTGTCTCTGAAAGGTTGGATCCCTCTGTTTCATTTGGTTCCATTTCTAGAGGTTTCTTCTGATCTTTTACTTGTGACATGTTTCTTTGTTTCCCCATTCTGGCTGTCGCTCTGGGATGGCTTTGGTGTATTAGATAGATCACCAGGAGAGCCCTGTCTGGATCATGCAGGCACACAGCTCACGGCCCACTCCCAGGAAAATTCCCAGTCTCAGCCTGTCCCAGTCAGCCGCTCGCAGATCAGGCAGAGCAGCCCGACAACCAATCACCAGCCTGGCAACTCCGCAAGCGCAGTGTGGAGAGCCAGTACCCCAGGCGGCTTGTGCACTCCCGAGTCTCAGTGAGCAGCCTGTTGGAGCCGGAGCACGTCCACCAGGCGTTTCCCTGGCAACACAGCACAAGCTGGGTGGAGGGTGGGGATCTGAGGCGGCTCACGCACTCCCGGGTCTCAGTGAGCAACCTGTTGGAGCTGGAGGGCACCCGCCCAGCATTTCCCTGGCAACGCAGTATAAGCCAGGCAGAGGGTGGGGATCCAAGGCCGCAGGCGCGTACTCGCACGCACTCATGCACTTCTGCGCCAATTCCACCAGACCAATGAGGTCTCGGACCTGATCCTCTGTGGGAGGGCCCAACCCTGACAAAATTGCGCCCTCCTTACACCACTCGCGTGCAGGCTCCACACCAGGGGAACAATAGTCCAGAAACCTCCAGCCTTTGCACCAAAGGTGAAGGAGCCCCTAATTTTAATTTGCACCAGACACCACAAATTATATAGCTGATGCTGTATGTGAGGGACAAGAGGTGAGCCCAGAAAGGCAAGGCCATGGTAAATTTATACTTTACCGTAAGAAAAATAGGAAGGAAGCCTGTGAGGGCTTTTGAGCAAGGCTTGACAAGGTCAAATCTGTTTTTTTGTTTGTTTGTTTTTTGAGGACAGTGTCACTGGCCCTCATATATGGGACCCGAACCGGGGCCACTGGCTTCCCAAATCAGCTCTTAAGCACCGTGCCACTCAGCCAGCCCTCAAATCTGTGTTTTTAAAATGATTACTTTGGCTATAGTGTGGATGGCCAGTTCGGTGAGGACCGAGTAGAGGCCAGGAGCCTGGTTGGGAGCACAGGACAGCAATCCCAGTTAGAGGTAATAGTAGCCTGGTTTAGGGCAGGGTAATGAGGATGACAGAAAGAAAATTGATAGCTAATTAGGACACAGATTTGATAGGACATGGTGATAACTTGGATAATACAACACATACAGAACACTGACTATGTGCCAAGCACTGTTCTAAAGATTTTATGTAAATTAACTCATTTACCTTTCATATCAACTTTATGATATACATACAGTTTTTATACCTGCCTTGAAGATCAGGAGACTGAGGCACAGAGGTTAAGTAACTTGCCTAAGATCCCACAGCTAGTAAGTGGCAGGTACAGCCAGTATGTAAACCCAGATAGTCTGACCTTAAAGTCTAAGTTCTTGACACTCGAATGCCTACTCGGGGTATACTTAAGGGAGAGGGTGAGAGGCGAGTCCTCAGTGGCTGCTAGGTTTCTGGCTTACATAGCTGGTTGCTAAGAGAGGGAACAGGTTTAGTGGGCAGGCAAGGGGGAGAGATTTAATTTGGACATGTTACATTTGAAGTATGTACATGGGTTATTTAGTAGAGATACCAAGGAGGCATTTCGAGAGAGGGGTCTGAAACTCGGCAAAGCTATCTGGCTTGCAATTATAGGTGCATAGAAGTCTCATGGAGTCCTGGGAGTGAGGGAGACAATGAGGGAAAGTGAGGCAAGAAGAGTGCCCAGGCAGGAGGGCCTGAGAAACGTCAACATTTAAGGAGTGGACAGGATGGGCAGGCCGAGTGGTACGGTGGTTAAGCGCTGGCTTGGGAAGCCAGCGGCTCCGGTTCGGGTCCCACATATGAGGGCCAGTGACACTGCCCTCAAAAAATAAATAAATAAAAATAAAAATTAAGGAGTGGATAGGAGAAAAAGAACATACTGGGAAACAGAAGGAGCAGCCAGAGACATAATTAAGATCACGTCACATCACATTCTTACTCATAATCTTCCTGTGGATTTCACCCAGAACTTCACTCAGGAAAAGCCCAAGTACTTTACGCTGTCCTACAGGACCCTACTACACGAGCCCATTACCTTTCTGACCTATGACTGTCGGCCTGCTCCTTCTGTTCCAGAACACTGTCCTTCCCTCTGTTGCTTTATAATAATGTAGGCACATTTTTTTAAAAAGATTTTTATTGGGAAATTGGGGAAGGGGAACAGTGTTGCTGAATTGGGAGAGGGGAACAGCAAGTGGTTGTCCTTCAATCCTAGTTGTGGAGGGTGCAGCTAGCTCATCTCCCAAGTCCAGTCGCCATCCAGCCAGCTGTTGGCAGCTCATGGCTGCTCAGCTCAAGGTGCTGTATTCAATCTTAGTTGTAGGTAGGCGTAGCCACCATCCTATGCGGGAGTCAAACCAGCAACCTTGTTGCTAAGAACATACACTCTAACCACTGAGCAATCCTGCTCACTGGCCCATATAGGAATTGAGCTGGTGACCCTTTTGCTCAGAGCTTGCACTCTTAACCAGCTGAGCCACTCAGCCCTCCCTGTAAGCACACTTGCCACAGGACTTTTTACTTAATGTTCTCTCTAATTGGGATGCTCTTCTGTCATAGCCATAGAGCTTGCTCCCTTATTCCCTTCAGGTCTTTATTCAAGAGTCATTTTGTCAGTGAGTCCTTCCCTGGCTTCCCTACCTAAAATGTCAATACTAGTGGCATGCCCTCCCCACCATGTGTGTGTGCAGATATATGCGTATATACACATGCACGTATATTCCTCTTCGTACTTTTGTTTTCTATTTAGCTCTTCACGCTAACACACAATATATTTCACTGATTACATTGATTTGTTTCTTGTTTCTTTTCTGCTTCCCCCACAAGAATGTCAGCTCCATGCAGGCAGGGCTTTTTGTAGGCTTTGTTCTATTTCTTTGTCTCCCCAGTACCTAGCCCAGGAGATGCTCAGTAAGTGTTGGCTGAAGGACTGGACACCAGGCCACTGGGGTGTTCTCCAAGTCCAAGGTAGAGAGCTTGTCAAGTGGAGAGAGCCCAGGCTTGGCAGTGTGGTAAGGGTGCTAAGACGTCAAGTGAGATAACGGAGAGAATTACTTATTGCACATTTCAATAAGGTTAGGACATCAGTGAGATCTGTTTTAAAGAAAGTGGGGATTAAAATCAGATTGCAGCAAATAGGTGAGAAAGTGTACACAAAAACACTTAAATTCTTTGTATAGGTTTGACTTTATATAGAAGACTTTTCACTGTATGTGCTTTGACAAGAGGGCTGCCGCACTGGTTGCAGGCAACATCTTCTGTACCTTTTGAGTTTTGTACCACTTATAACTGATACCTATTCATAAAAATTATTATGAAGCTGCATAGATAGGTTTAACCAAAGAAGATATTTAGCTATGAAGTGGCAGACAGGAGTGAGGGAGGGTCTTGTCTTTGTTATCTATAGAGGTCCACTGAGCTTGTTTAAAATGCTGTTGTGAAGGAGAAGGTAGAGAGGGAGTTAAAGGTACTTCAAAAGGAAGGGATAATTGGTTGAGAAGATTAAAAACAAATAAAAGATGTGACCCAAGTGGAAAAGCTCACTTTGGAAAGAAGGCAGGATAGTTCTTTCATTGTAACAGCAGAAGGAGGTGGATTCAGTGTGGGAAGCTGAGGCAGTGCCCATCTGATTACTTCATTTTGTCTAAGAAGTATGAGGCAGAGTCATTTGCTGAGAGAGAAGAGGGAGGTGGTAGGATCAGATATTTGAAATAGCCACTGTGGATGACTGGAGAGAGAACTGAGCAGGGAAATAGGGGAGGATTGTCAGACAGCATGACCTAACTTATTTTTTTTAAAAGATTTTATTGGGAAATTGGGGAAGGGGAACAGTGTTGGGGAATCGGGGATGGGGAACAGACAAGTTGCTTTCCTTTTGTTCTTCAGTCTAGTTGTGGAGGACATTGCTTCACTGGCCCATGTCAGAATCATCATTGCACTCTTCCCGGGTGAGGCAGTCACTCACCAGCCTCTGGACGGCTGCTCACAATGGCTCTTGGCAGCTCACACTGATTGCCAGCCAGTTGCCGGCCACTCACTGTAGCCTATGGCAGCCCACTGCAGGAGGGGCTGCAGCTATGCCGTTGCTGGCTACTCACAGCAGCCCAGCTCCAGGTAGAGCTGTTGTTCACCACCTTAGCTGTAGAAGGCAGTGTCACTGGCCCTCACATGTGGGATCTGAACCAGGGCTGCCGGAGTCCCAAGCCAGCTCTTAACCAACATGCCACTCAGCTGGCCCCCAATTTTTTATTATTAGATTCAACAGACATAAAATGACTCACCCAAATTGCCATTAAAGTGTTTTTGTTTTTTTTGGAGGGCAGTGTCACTGGCCCTCATATGTGGGACCCGAACCCGGGCCGCTGGCCTCCCAAGCCAGCGCTCAACCAACGCGCCACTCGGCCGGCCCCCACCATTAAAGTTTTTGGATGCTTACTCTCTTTCTGTACGTATCTCACTATTACATTAGTCCATGGACCACACTTTGAGTGGCATTGGTACAGAAAAAAATGGTTTTCTCATAGGAGAACATGCATTCAGTTAAGCCAGAAGGTGAAGAAGGAGTTTGTTGAAGGGGATGTGAATATAAAGGGGTTTGTTTACCAAGGAATGGGGTTGCTGGTAGAACAACAGATAAGTTGGGAAAGTTGATAAGCAGTGGATGATTGGGGTAGAGAAAGCACATAGCTATATTGGATGAAATTTGAGGAGAGAGATGACCAGAGGGGTTTCTCCTTGAGCAATGATCAAGGGTAACAGGGATGCGAGTCAGAAATCTTACAAGGTCTGGGGAATGTATTTATAGAAGGCTTAGGCAGGTGAAGGGTGAGATCTAGACTGGGTGAAAAAACATTAGCCATTACTTACTGACTACTTACTGTGTACCAGATTCTGTGCTCACTGTGCTAGGGACTTTGTATACATTATTTGAGTACTTAAAAAAAATACTACCTGGGGCCGGCTGAGCGGCGCGGTGGTTAAACGCTGGCTTAGAAAGCCAGCAGACCCGGTTCAGTCCCACATGTGAGGGCCAGTGACACTGCCCTCCAAAAAAAAATCCTACCAAATTGACGGTGATATCCCCAGTTTATTCATATGCAGCATGTGTACAGGCGTTAGGATTAGCAGTCGGGAAAGTGGTGGGGTCCTGGTCCCGGGAAGTTAGTTCGTGAGCATGACCTTGGCTGAAACATTTGGAGCTCCGTCCTATTTTTATTCTCCATGATGTGTGTGGCTGACCAAAAGATTTTAGGAGTTTGATCTTAGCCAGAAGTTATTTTGAGGGCTGCTGATGACTTCTTTGGTGAGGAAGGGTTTAATTTTGTGAGATTTCCACGTCATTATACATGCAAATTCAGATTTTCAAAATTAAATATTTTTTAGACGTTACAATATGAAGTAAGTAACACATTTTCATTGTAGAAAATTAGAAAACACAGATAAGAGAAAAATGATTACCTGTAGTCCTTTACTTAGAACCACTGTTGATTATAAAATACTCTTTTAGTCCTTTAAATTTAATAAAATAGCTCAATAAAGTTTAAATTTTTGATTATATGTTGAAATAATAATATTTTGGAAATATTGGTTAAATAAAATCTTATTAAAATTAATTTCACCTGTTTCTTTTTACTTTTTTATGTTTTTTTAATTATTTTATTTTATTATTATTATTTTTATTATTATTAATAGTTACAGATGTACAAAACTATACAATAGTTATCTTTTTCACCCCTTACAAAGTGACTACCCCTTACCCCTTCCCCTGTCCTCCCACCCCCGATATCATACATCTCTATTACAATTCCATTGACTACATCCCCACACTATATTCCACATTCTTTTTACCTTTTTTTTTTTTTTAAAGATTTTATTGGGGAATTGGTGGAGGGGAACAGCGTTGGGGAATCGGGAAAGGGGAACAGACAAGTTGCTGTCTTTTTGTTCTTCAGTCTAGTTGCGGAGGATGTTGCTTCACTGTTGGTATCCTCATTGCGCTCTTCCCGGATGAGGCAGATTGGTCGCTGGCCTCTGGATGTCGCTCATCGCGGCTATTAGCAGCTCACACTTGGCTGCCAGCCGCTCACGCTGGCTGCGGGCCACTCACTGTAGCCTATGGCAGCCCACTGCAGCAGGGGCTGCAGCCCACACCATCACCGGGGCTCGCACAGCCCAGCTCCAGGTGGAGCTGTTGTTAGCTGTAGAGGGCAATGTCACTGGCCCTCATGTGGGATCCGAACCGGGGCCGCTGGCATCCCAAAACCAGCGCTTAACAATGCGCCACTCGGCCGGCCCCTTTTTACCTTTTTAATGTGGCTACTAGAACATTTAAAATTACCTGTTGGGCTCATATTATGTTTCTATTGGACAACACTGTTCTAAAGTCTCTTTCAGCTTTGACCATTTTGAGTCTTAATGAAGTATTACTGTCTGTACATTTTTAACTCTGTCATAGTGTAGTCCAGTAGAACTTTTTGCATGGATGAAAATGTGTGATAATCTACCCAATAGGTTAAGCTCCAGACACACGTGGCTACTGAGCACTTAAAATGTAGCTAGTGTGATAGAGGAGCTGCATTTAAATTTTTACTTAATTTGAATTAATTTAAATGTAAATAGCCATGTGTACTGGACAGTACAGTTCTGGAACTTATGAAAAATAAAATTTCCATAAACCTCAACCATTTTTCTCTTTTCTAGTTGTGTTGGTGTCGAAGAGGAGAAGGCTGCTGACATTGACCTCTACCATTGCCCCAACTGTGAGGTCTTACATGGGCCCTCCATTAGTAAGTACATCTTAAGGTTTCTAAGAGAAGTTGGGCCAGAAGAGAGACAAAGCAAAGGAAGCGTGGAAAGGAGATTGAGTCAGATCCACCTTCCTTGGAAAATAGCAGAAGCCTATGTTGGCCCCACACGCCAGTAGCTGCCCCACTAAGCGGGCAGAAGTGCAGAGCTTCACCTCCCTCCCGTCCTAGGTATTCCCCAAAGGAGGCACCTATCCTCACCAGGAACTGTCCTGAATCTCAGGGCCTCATTGACCCCATGTGCTCCAAGAGCCTGTTAGATTGGAAGAGAAGCAGGTTCTAGTGAGTTCTTTGTGCTGGAACCATAGCTCGTGGCCATTCTGACTTACGGTCTCCTGTCTTTTTCTGGCTTAGTGAAAAAACGCCGTGTATCTTCAAAAGGGCATGATACACACAAGGGGAAGCCAGTGAAGACTGGAAGCCCTACATTCATTCGAGAGCTCCGGAGTAGGACCTTTGACAGGTGAGTTACCCTACTCCAGGGCTCTAGGAAGCTGGGACCATTTCTTCCCAGCTTTCCCACTGGCTGTCCCATTAGGTGCTTCCCCCATTTGGGGGTGTCTGCAGTGCTCTGCCAGTTCCCTCTGGGGAGGGATTTTCCATTTTAATCAGTTTCTGAGAAACATTGCTAGAGTTTCATTTGATGTGCAGAGTACATTAAGGTCCACTTGTGGAAACTTTTGGTACATTGGGAGGTAGTTTTCTGCTAAGTCAGGAGAGGTTATTTACGTGCACCCAAGGATTGCTACAACTAGAAGGAGTCTTAAAAATCAGAAAGTTTAATTGTCTCATTGTAGAGAAGAGGAAACTCATTTTTAAAAATAAAAAAAGTTTTGAGTGAGCATGTATTTCTTTTGCAATCAAGAAAAATAATTTTCCTTTTTAAAAAATTAAGAGGGCTTATTAAAATAAATTACTTCAATTGAGCCAAAATAATAATGTAGAAAAACTAATGAATGAAACACTCTCTTTTGCTTAGTTTTTAATTCATTTGATCATTTTCAGCTTTCCTATAATTGAAGTGTTGTTTCAAATTATAAGTGTTTCTTCAACTTATTATTTTTTTGTTTTATTTGTCTGTTTAAAGGCTGTGAGTCTTCTTTCTACCTCAAACCCGTCAGGTCTCTTCTCCAAAGTCAACAAATTTCTTGTGTCAACCAATTATTCAGAAATAATTTTTGCTTATACAAACACATGTGTTTTGTGTGTGTGTATCACTGTTTTTAAAAAATACTAATAGAAACACACTATATTGTTCTGCATCTTCCTTGTTTTAAAACCTAAATTATTTATCTTGGAGATCAATCTGTAGCAGCACATACAGATGTTCTTCATTCTTTTTTATGGATGTGTAGTTATTTTTTTGTGTGACTATATAGTTAACCAGTCCTCTATTGACAAACATTTAAATCAATTCTAGTATTTTTTTCTTGAGGGCAGTGTCACTGGCCCTCATATGTGGGACACAAACCGGGGACGCCAGCTTCCCAAGCCAGCGCTTAACCACCGCGCCACTCGGCCGGACCTCAATTCTAGTATTTTGCTATTAGAAAAAAATGCTTCAGTGAATGTCTTTGTACTTAAGTTTTTGCATATGTGGGTGAGTATATGTGTAGATTTACTACCTAGAAGTGAAATTGCTAGGTCAAAGAATATGTAATTTAAAAATGTTTATAAACAGGTGGCAGGATGGCTCACCTAAAAAAAATTGTTTATAAATATTGCCAAATTATTCGAAACTGGATATACCATTACACGTTCCCACTAGACGAGGGGTTGGCAAACTTTTGAGACACAAAAGCCGCCAGGGGTTAGCAAACTGTGGCTCGCAAACTGTGGCTCTGAAGTAAAATTGAAAATGAAAATAAAACTATCATAGTTTCATTTATAAAATTTTTACATGATATTATTCACATAATGGTGATTATGTAAAAATATATTTATGGCTCTTGAATAATTTTTAAATTGTTGTGAGGGACAGGATTGGCTCTTCCAGGGGTCGGCCAACTTTTGAGATAGAACGTACCCAGAAAGCCACATGTGGCTCACAAGCCAGTTTGCTGACCCCTGCACTAGACAATGTGTTTATTTATTACTATTTTTAATGACTACTGGGCCTTGTCTCTCCCATATTTTTCTACTACTCTGTGGCTTTATTTTTTCCAACTTAATCTTTGATCTGTGTAGAGTTATGTAAAGAGTGAATAGATATTTTTCCAGATGTTTATCCCCACACAACATGTTAAAGTAGTCTATCTTTTCTCCAGCATGATTTTTTTTTTTTTTGGCGAGAAGTTCAGGTCTTTTTATTTATTTATTATTTATTTATTATTATTATTTTTTATTATTATTAGTTACAGATGTACAAAAACAATGCAATAGTTATTTTTTTCACCCCTTACAAAGTGACTCCCCCTCTCACCTGCCCCCTCACCCCCGATATCATACATCTCTATTACAATTCCATTGACTCCATCCCCACACTATATTCCACATCCCATGACTATATATGTGTTAAATTATAGTTGACATATAATATTGTTCAGCGGCAGCTTCAGATGTACAGTGCAGTGGTAAGGCCACTACTCTGTCAATGAAGTGATCTCCCTAAAAGGACATGCATCTGTCTGTTCCCCTAAAAAAAATATATATATTTACAACCTTATTGATTATATTCCTTAAACTGTCTCTTCTGTCTCTGCAGTAGTATTGTAGTTATCAGTTTGTGTTGCCTTGTCCCTTCCCCTTCTCCCATCCCCATCTCATCTAACCCTCATCAGTTTTTTTCTTTGTGTCTCTAAGACTATTTCTGTTTACATTGCTCATTTATTCAGTTCTTTAGATTCCACATATAAGTGAGATCATATGGTATTTGTCTTTCTTTGACTGACTTATTTCACTTAACATAATGTTCTCTAGGTCCATCCATATCGTTGCAAATGGTACGATTTCTTCTTTATAGCTGCGTAATATTCCATTGTGTAAATGTACCACAGTTTCTTTTTTTTTTTTTGAGGGCAGTGTCACTGGCCCTCATATGTGGGACCGAACCAGGGCCGCTGGCTTTCCAAGCCAGCGCTTAACCACCGCACCACTCGGCCGGCCCTGTACCACAGTTTCTTAATCCAGTTGTCTACCTATGGGCATTTCTATTGTTTCCAAGTCTTGGCTATTGTAAATAGCTCCAGCATGATTTTTAAAAAAACAAACAAACCCAAAACTCCAGTTTTCTAGTTAATTAAGTATGTGTGTTGAGAAAGTGGTTATAAAAATTGCTTTCATTTTTTTTCATCTCTCTTTTTTCTGTATTAGCCAATATATTTTTTGATTTTTTTTTAATTAAAATTTATTGGAGTGACAGTGGTTAGTAAAATTACATAGGTTTCGAGTATACAATTCTGTAATACATCATCTATATATCACATTTTGTTTTCACCACCCAGAGTCAGTTCTCCTTCCATCACCATGTATTTGATCCCATTTACCCTCTTCTGTTACCTGCTCTCCCCTTACCCTCTGGTAACCACTAAACTATTATTTATGTCTATGAGTTTTTATTTCTTTGTCTTGTTCCTTTGTTACTTTCAGTTTTATACCCCACATTTCACTAAAATCATATGGCTCTTGACTTTTTCTGTCTGACTTATTTCTCTTAGCATAATAATCTGAAGATCCATCCATTTTTTCGCAAATGGCACTATTTCATCTTTTCTTATGGCAGAATAGTATTCCAATGTGTGTATATATACACCACATCTTCTGTATCCAATCATCTGTTGAAGGACACTTTGGTTGTTTCCATGTCTTGGCCACTGTAATAAAGCTGCAGTGAACATTGGAGCTCATACTCATATATGTCTTTACAGATAAATTTTTTCAGATTGTTTGAGTAGTTACCCAGAAGAGGGATTTCTGGGTCATATGGTATTTCTGTCTTTTGTAATAAATTTCTTTTTGATGAGGGGAACAGTGTGTTTTTCCAGGACTCATCAGCTCAAACTCAAGTAATTGTTTCAATCTAGTTGTGGAGGACGCAGTTTAGTGGCCCATGTGGGGATTGAGCCAACAACCTTGGTGTTATGAGCACTGCGTTCTAACCAACTGAGCGAACTGGCCATCCCAGTAATTCTATTCTTAATTTTTTGAGGAACCTCCACACTGCCTTTGACAGCGGCTGCACCAATCTGCGTTCCCACTAACAGTATATGAGGGTTCCTTTTTCTTCACAGCCTCTTTCACACTTGTTATTATTTGTCTTGTTGATGATAGCCATTCTAACTTATGTGAGGTGATATCTCATCGTGCTTTTTATTTGCATTTCTCTGATGATTAGTGATGTTGAGCGTTTTTTCATATGTCTATTGGCCATTTGTATGTCCTCTTTGGAGAAATGTCTATTCAGGATTCAAAGAGGACTGTATGAATTTGACCTCAAAGGCAAGGGAAATAAAAGCTAAAGTAAATGAATGGGACTATATCAAACTAAAAAGCTTCTGCACAGCAAAAGAAACCATCAGCAATATAAAGAGGCAACCAACTGAATGGGAGAAGATATTTGCAAACAACGCCTCTGATAAGGGGCTAACATCCAAAATATATAAGGAACTCATACAACTCAACAACAAAAAAACAAACAGTCTAATCAAAAAATATTTGCTAATATTTGAAATGGAATAATTCTCCGGGATAGAATAAATGAGCTAAACCTATCAGATATGTCTTTTCTTCCTGGGCAGGGTATTGACTGAGTTCTTCCTTTGTCATCCGGAGCAGAGCACCCTATTGATAGGATGTCCTAGGTTAAGCTCCTCACCTATTCCAGTGACCTGGCTTATTGCCTTTGAGGTTCTCCTCTGGTACATGGAGTTTATGCCATTGGTTGCCAGCCCACCTTAGGTCCCCCCAGGAAGACCCCTACACTTGGGTGAGTGGCAGCATCCAGTGAGGCGTTCAGTGGCAGGGCCTCTGGGCCTCAGACTTTCTCTCGTGTGGTCTACAGCTCAGATGAAGTGATTCTGAAGCCCACCGGAAGTCAGCTGACCGTGGAATTCCTGGAAGAGAATAGCTTCAGTGTGCCCATCCTAGTCTTGAAGAAGGATGGATTGGGGATGACGCTGCCCTCGCCATCGTTCACTGTGAGGGATGTGGAGCACTATGTTGGTAAGAACACAGACCTTCTGAACTGATAGTTGTGATATTGGGCACTACCATGACCACCTGTGCCCCTTTCCCTCCAGTCTACCTTTCACATTTCCTTCCTAGCCATCTTCAGAATCTGAGATGAACTGCATTGCCCAGAGTCATTCTTTGGGAAAGGTAGAGCCAAAATCCTGGTCTTCTCTTCCTTTTTTTCCTAATAGACCATAAAACCCCAGGCTGAGCCCCATTTTTTACCTGGGAGTTCCAGAGATCATGGTGGTCTCTGTTCTCTGTTGAGATGAGAAAGCCTTTGGTTTTTACCCTCATATGCCAATTGTCTTTTGGGGTTAGAAAGAGAAGAAGTGAGGAAGCAGGGCCCAGGCAGGTGGACTGTACTGTGAGTGAGGCTGTGTGTCAGGCAGTTCTGTTGCCCTAGCAGGCCTGGACATGGTCGAAGGAGAGTGTGAGGGATTCCTACCCCTACCTCTCAAACATGCACATACAAATACAATGCCTGAGGAGAGAGGTTTTCAGTGTAAAGCCATTCTAGGGACTGGTGAGTGGATAAGAGACTCTTCCCCGGTCCCTGAGACCTCTTGGTACAGAACCTGTCTCTTTCCTCCAGGCTCTGACAAAGAGATTGATGTGATTGATGTGACCCGCCAGGCTGACTGCAAAATGAAACTTGGTGATTTTGTGAAATATTATTACAGCGGGAAGAGAGAGAAAGTCCTCAATGTCATTAGTTTGGAATTCTCCGATACCAGGTAGGAGGGGCAGGGGTGAGTAAAAAGTCTGAGAAATGCCTGGAACTTGTGATATATTGAGGATATGTGTTCCTTTCCCTTCCTCCTGGTGGTTTCTTCCTTTGGGGTTGGGAGCTGGTTTATACTTTTCTCTAGGGTAACTGCTCACATTATAACAACGAAATCAGATTTTTCCTTTACAGTTTCTAACATTGGATAGATTGATTATTCATTAGCTATTTTAATTAATTTTTATCTCCTTCAAGACTAGGACAGCTTTCTTAGACCTTTTCCTGGTATTCAGAATGTGGCATGGTCACTTGTTTAACTCCCAAGATAGGTCCTCTCTTTCTGGAAACACATTTACTAAAATTAACCCCAAGTAGTTTCTCTAAGGATAAGGTTTCTTATAGTTAAAAAAACAAAAAAAGCTTTTATAACCTTTCAATGATTCTGTCTGGGCTCATGCACTCATTAGATATATGTAGTCCTCTCTGTGCTTAGAACCATGGGAGATTCCAAAAAATCAGAACATATCCTTTTGCACTTAGGAAGCTTACTGTCTAATTGTTTACTTCTTTTTTGTTTTATTTTGTTTTATTTGTTTTGTTTTTTTGAGGGCAGTGTCAGTGGCCCTCATATGTGGGACCTGAACCGGGGCTGCTGGCGTCCCAAGCCAGCGCTTAACCACTGTCCCACTCGGCTGGCTTTAATTATTTACTTCTTTAACTCTTTTTTTTTTTTTTTTTTTTTTTAAATATTTTATTGGGGAATTGGTGGAGGGGAACAGCGTTGGGGAATCGGGGAAGGGGAACAGACAAGTTGCCGTCTTCTTGTTCTTCAGTTTTAGTTGCGGAGGATGTTGCTTCACTGTTGGTATCGTCATTGCGCTCTTCCCGGATGAGGCAGATCTGTCGCTGGCCTCTGGATGTCGCTCATTGCGGCTATTGGCAGCTCACGCTTGGCTGCCAGCCACTCACGCTGGCTGCGGGCCACTCACTGTAGCCTATGGCAGCCCACTGCCCACACCATCACCGGGGCTCGCACAGCCCAGCTCCAGGTGGAGCTGTTGTTAGCTGTAGAGGGCAGTGTCACTGGCCCTCATGTGGGATCCGAACCGGGGCCGCTGGCATCCCAAAACCAGCGCTTAACCAATGCGCCACTCGGCCGGCCCACTTCTTTAACTCTTAATTTTGACATAATTATATATTCACAGGACATTGCAGAAAATGTACAGGGAAGTCCTGTGCATCCATCATCCAGTTTCCCTCAATGGCAACATCTTACAATAACTATAGTACAATATTGAAAGCCTTGCTGTTGGGTTTAACATGCAAAGTAAACAGCCTGAGGGTGTTTTAAAAAACTGTTTATACCTCATTTCATCTCGAAAGACTATTTGAAGTAGCTTAAGAGATGCAGAGAGGGGACAAAAAGAGAAAATTAGAATAAAAGGATAATAAAGGTGGGAAAATAGGCTACATTTGATGGGTAATCTGCACACAAAATATATGTATGAATGTCTGGATAGTTGGTAGAGCAGCTTTGTAGAGTTTTCACTGAATTTCCTGAAGGTCAGAACAAAGAAGGGAATATAGTATTACAGGATTTGTGGTTTCACATGGAATACAAACAACCAGATGTTTAGGAGAAACACAGCATTACCTGGAACTGAACCTGGAGAGGTTTCTCTGATGGTTCCCCATAATGAAGACGCTATGAGATGGGGACAGTCAATAACTGTTATAAACCAAGTGCCAAGCGAGTGGGCCCTGACGAGGGGAGTGTGAACATTTAGAGGAGGAAATGATTACCTTTAACTGCGGTGCTGGGTCTTGGGACTTCTAGAGTTGAGTGGAATGAGGATGCTGACCAGACTTACAGAAATAAATGTCCTGTGTGCCCTTGGGGATTCTATGGAGGAACAGCTTTGTCTTATGTGACTCTCACTGGGGTGGTGGGCATTTTATTCAGACTTCAACTGCAGTTCCCAAACAGCTAACATCTGCTCTTCCTCCCTTCCTTGCTAGACTTTCTAACCTTGTGGAGACACCCAAGATTGTTCGGAAGCTCTCATGGGTGGAGAATTTGTGGCCAGAGGAGTGTATCTTTGAGAGGCCCAATGTGCAGAAGTATTGCCTCATGAGCGTGCGGGATAGCTATACAGACTTTCACATTGACTTTGGCGGCACCTCAGTCTGGTACCATGTGCTCAAGGTAGGAATGGGCATGGCTCCTGGAAGCAGCTAGGCCTTGGACCTCCCTGTTTGTTTCAGGTGGCAGCACAAAACAGGGTGCTGAGGCCTACCTGCCTCCCGGATTCGATTTGGGTGACATTTCCATATAACTGCTCTATCAGGGTTGGGCACTTATTGGCTATGCCATATAAACTACCTCTACAGTTTTGATGCTTAACATTTTTTTGAATAACAGAAAATGTTTTTTCTCCACCTGTTATCTTCTCAATTGAACCAATCTGTACTCCTACCATTGTGTATGGAATTGTCCGTATTTACTGCAGAAATTCCTGGTAACATGAGAAACTTCCCCTCCCCCAACTTTATTGGGGTATAATTTATATATCATAAAATTAAGTGTATAGTTCTAAGTGTACAGTTTGATGTTTGATGAGTTTTGACACCTGAATTTGATGAGTCACTGCCACCACCATCAGGATAGAGCACATATGAGGAGTTTTTTTTGAAGTCAGCCTTCCTATAGATAGTTTCCCATTTGTGGTTGTAACAATTTTTTAATTAGCATATTGATTGTCAATGACTGTAAAGGAGTTTTGAGGTCTGGAAAACAAATTCTTAAGTAATTTTGATTGCCTTCTACCATTGTTTATACTATTTAGTTTTCTTATCAAAAATGCCAAGGAGAGAGCAGAAAACTTGAATTTGGCTCTTGTCCAAATGATCACCAATCCTGAAATAGTTGTTTCTGTTGGTTTATTATGAAGAAATTAGAGTGTGTAAATGAAAGTGCTATTATGCAAATGTTAGGTTTAACTTATTTATTTATTTATTTATTTATTTATTTATTTATTTTTAGCTGAGCCATCCCGCCACCTGTTGGCAGCTCAGCTCTGGCTGGGCATCAAACTGCTGTTACTCAGAGCTCAGCTCACACTCTTGAGTGAGCTCTTAACCACTGAGCCACTTGGCCAGCCCAACTTTTTATTTTTAAATAATTTATTTTTATAGAAAATTTCCAAAAATAATGGGAAGAATTTCTGTGTGCCCTTCACTCAGATTCCCTAAATGTTGCCTTTTTATTATATTCTCTCTTTCTCTAAAGCAAGCGTAATAAAATGGTTTTATATATTTTTTTCTGAAACATTTGAGAGTAGTTGCAGACATGGTGTCCCTTTATCTCATAATTCAGTGTATATTTCTTTAAAACAAGGCATTCTCTTGTATACCACAGTATAGTTATCAAAATCAGGAAATTAATATTGATATAATACTATTAATCTACATTAGTATTAACCGGATACAAATTTTTCCAGTTGTACAATAGATAATTTCTAATGTTGCTTTTCTGCATTGAAATTTATTATCATAAAATAATGGTTAAACAAATCAAGCTGTGGGTTGGGGATATTTTTGTGCTAGTGGTGTTTGCTTCTTTTGTGCCAAATTAACTATCTGGTGATTTTTTCAGGCAAAACATAATTAGGAAATAACATGTTCTTTTACAGATAATCACATAATGTAAAATCTTCCAGAAGTCCTTGGGCGATTACTGAACTTTTAAACTTTTATTAGCTTTGATGGCAGGTGTGAGAAAGAGCACTCTCTGTAAATTGCATTTAAAGGCAAATTCAATTTTTTCCTCATTGGTAATGGAGCCTTAAATTCTCCTAGGGCTAGTAGTATTGATCTTTTCATCTATAGAGGCCATTTTTTCATTTGGCATTGCATCGAAAATAGGTGCCTTTGGTGTACATTTGTGCTAAGTTGAACAATTTTGTTTGAAAACCCTTTCCAAATTATTTTTGTTAATCTTATAGAAGCTTAAAAGTGCAGTGTGCAAAAGCACCTTTTGAAGTTTTCCAAGTGCATATAAAAACGATTTGTGGATGGGTTTGGGAAAGAATTCTGGCATACTACATGGTCTTGGAGCATGGGAGAGAGAATATCTTTTTGGAGAACCCCTGGAGGATTTTTCTGGAAACTCTTGATATTTCTGGCACTTCAATCTCTTTTTGTTTTAGGGTGAGAAGATCTTCTACCTGATCCGCCCAACAAATGCCAACCTGACTCTCTTTGAGTGCTGGAGCAGCTCCTCCAACCAGGATGAGATGTTCTTTGGGGACCAGGTGGACAAGTGCTACAAGTGTTCTGTGAAGCAAGGACAGACACTTTTCATTCCTACAGGTCTTCCCTGGGCCCCTTTGGGAGGGTTTGAGGAGGGCAGGATGAGGAAGGGAGCTTATGACACCAGAGCCAACCCCTTCCTGTAATTTGTTTATCTGATTATGTGGGATATCCCTTTCATATCAGCTGAAGGCTCAGAACTGGACCTCAAGAAAATTCACATGGTGGTCAGTGGGCAGCATGGCCGCTTGGGGAGGCTGCAGGTGGGAAGATCCAGGAGGAGGTGTTTGCAGTAGCTTGATGGCGACTTGGTGGACATACAGAGAACAGGACTCTAAGCCCTATAAATTTCAGTGACTGGAAGGCTGGCATTATAGGCTATAAATCAGAATGACCTGGGGTGAGGGTGGGGCTTTCCACCCTAAACAATACATGCCTAGGTGTATGACATTCTAGGTCTGGGATGGGACCTGAGTGTATGTATTTTGAAGAAGTCCCCCCGGTTGTCTCAATTTGGCGAAAGTTGACATCTTTACTATGTTGAGTCTTCCATGAACACAGTATGTTTCTCCATTTATTTAGATTTTTCTTGATTTTTTTCATTTCTTTTTTTTTTTAAAGATTTTATTTTTTATTGGGGAATTGGTGGAGGGGAACAACGTTGAGGAATCTGGGAAGGGGAACAGACAAGTTGCTGTCCTTTTGTTCTTCAGTCTAGTTGTGGAGGACATTGCTTCACTAGCCCAAGTTGGCATCGTCATTGCGCTCTTCCTGGTTGAGGCAGATCGGTCGCCGGCCTCTGGACGGCTGCTCACAGCGGCTCTTGGCAGCTCACACCAGCTGCCGGCCTCTCACACTGGCTGCTGGCCACTCACTGTAGCCTATGGCAGCCCACTGCAGCAGGCGCTGCAGCCTACATCATCCCTGACTCACGCAGACCAGCCCCAGGTGGAGCTGTTGTTCACCATCTTAGCAGTAGGGATCAGTGTCACTGGCCCTCGTATGTCGGATCCGAACCGGGGCCATGCTGCTCAGAGCTGCCGTCCCAAGCCAGCTCTTAACCAATGTGCCATTCGGCCGGCCCGAATTCTTAATTTCTTGATTTTAGAGTTAGTGTTAAATTTTCTTGAAACGTTTGGTAGAATTCTCATGCAATCTCATAGACCTGGAGGTTTCTTTTGGGGGAAGTTTTTAATTAGCATTCAGTTTCCTTTAAATTTATTAGGCTATTCAAATTATCTGTTTTATAATGGGTGAGTTGTGATAGTTTATGCTTTTAAGGAACTGATCAATTTTATCTAATTTGTGAAATTTGGCTGTGTAGAGTTGTTCATAGTACTTCTTTATTATCCTTTATTTAAAGATTTTATTGGGGAATTGGGGGAGTGGAACAGACAAGTTGCTGTCTTTTTGTTCTTCAGTCTAGTTGTGGAGGACATTGCTTCACGGGCCCATGTTGGAATCGTCATTGCGCTCTTCCTGGATGAGACAGATCGATCGCCGGCCTCTAGATGTCGCTGACCGCGGCTTTTGGCAGCTCACGCTGGCTGCCAGCTGCTCACACTGGCTGCCGGCCACTCACTGTAGCCCATGGCAGCCCACTGCAGCAGGGGCTGCAGCCTACACCGTCTCCGGGGCTCCCACAGCCCAGCTCCAGGTGGAGCTGTTGTTAGCTGTAGAGGGCACTGTTACTGGCCCTCATATGTGGGATCTGAACCGGGGTCGCTGATGTCCCAAAACCAGTGCTTAACCAATGCGCCACTCGGCCTGCCCACTCTTTATTATCCTTTTGATGTCTTCCAATTCTCTGGTGCAATCCTCTGTTTCATTCCTGATATTAGTTGTTTGTGCCTTCTCTCTTACTTTGTGTTAATGGAGGTTTGACAATTTTATTGAACTTTTTGTGAAACACTTTTTAAATTTTTTTTATTAGGGAACAGTGTGTTTTTCCAGGACCCATCAGCTCCAAGTCAAGTAGTTGTTTCAATCTAGTTGTGGAGGGTGTATATCAGTGGCCCATGTGAGGATCGAACCTTGGTGTTAGAGCACTGTGCTCTAACCAACTGAGCTAACGAGCCACCACAAGGAAACTGTTTTTGTTTCATTGATTTTTCTCTGTTGTCTTTCTGTTTTCAATTTTATTGATTTCTGCTTTTATCTTTGTTTTTTCTTCCCTCTGCTTACTTTAGGTTTGTTTTGCTCTCCTTTTTCCAGTATTGAGACAGGAGCTTAGATTATTGATTTCGGACTTTCCTTCTTTTCTAATGTAAGCATTTAGTCCTATCAGTTTCCCACTCAGTACTGATTTAGCTATGTCACATATTTTGACATATTGTATTTTCATTTTCATTTAGTTAAATATGCTTTAAAAATTGAGATACAGTTCACATACCATAAAACTTAACGATATTAAAGGGTGAAGTTTGTTTTTTTCTAAATAGTCACAAGGTTGTATACCCATCACTGCTATCTAACACCAGAAAATTTTCATCTCTTTAAAAAGAAACCCTGGGCCAACTGAGTGGTGCGGTGGTTAAGCGCTGGCTTGGGAAGCCAGCAGCCTTGGTTCGGGTCCCACATATGAGGGCCAATGACACTGCCCTCAAAATAAATAAATAAAGAAATAAATAAAAAGAAATCCTGGGGGCCGGCTGAGTGGCATGGTGGTTAAGAGCTGGCTTGGGACCTGGTTTGGATCCCACATATGAGGGTCAGTGACACTGCCCTCTAAAAAAACCAAAAAACCCTGTGTTCATTTGTCCCCTCCCATTCCTTTGTCCCTGCCCCCAGTCCCTGTCAACCACTTTTGTATTTTTCTTTGTGTATGGATTTGCCTATTCTGAATATTTCATATAAATGGAGTCATGCAATATGTGGTCTTTTGTGTCTGGCTTCTTTCACGCAGCATACTATTTCCGAAGTTCATCCATGTTATAACATGTATCAGCACTTCATTCTTTAAATGGCTGAATAATAGCCCACTATATGGGCATACCACATTTTGCTTATCCATTCATCATTTTATAATCATTTGGATTGTTTTCACTTTTTCGCTATTATGAGTAATGCTGCTATGAACATTTATGTACAAGTTATTATGTTAACATATATTTTCAGTTCTCTTGGGCATATACCTAGGAGAGGATTTGCTGAATCATATAACTCTGTTTAACTTCTTGAGGAACTGCCAAACTGCTTTCTAAAGCAGCTGCATCATTTTACATTCCCGCCAGCGATTTATGAGGGTCTCAGTGTTTCCACATCCTGCCCAAGTTCTTGTCTGTCTTTATGATTATAGCCATCCTAGCAGATGTGAAGTGGTATATCATTTTACCAGATTTTAATTTGTATTGCCCTAATAACTATTGATGTTGAGCATCTTTCCATGCACTTATTGGACATTTGTATCTTTTTTTTTTTTTTTAAGAAATGTCTATTTTAAACTGTTGCCCATTCTTTAATTTGGTAATTTGTTTTTGTATTGTGAATTGAAGAATTGTTTATATATTTTGGATATTAGACCTTTATCACATATATGATTTGCAAATATTTTCTCTTATTCTGAGAGTTGTCTTTTCACTTTCTTGATAGTGTCCTTTGAAGCTCCAAGTCCAGTTTATCTTTTTTTTTTTTTTTTTTGAGGGCAGTGTCACTGGCCCTCATGTGGGAACCGAATGGGGGCTGTGGCGTCCCAAGCCAGCTCTTAACCACCAAGCCACTTGGCCGGCCCTGGTTTATCTATTTTTTGTTTGTTTGCTGGTGCTTTTGGTGCCATATCTAAGAGACCATTGCCTAATTCAAAGTTGTGAAGATTTATACTTGTGTTTTCTTCTAAGAGTTTTATAGTTTTAGTTCTTACATTTAGGTCTTTCTTTCATCCACGTTAACTTAATTTTTGTACATGGTATAAAGTAAGGGTCCAATTTCATTCTTTGGCATGTCAATGTCCAGTTGTCCCAGAACCACTTGAAAAGATTATTCTTTCCCTATTGAATTATTTTGACACCTTTGTAAAAAAATCAAAAGACCATAGAAGTATTGGTTTATTTCTGCACTTTAAATTCTGTTCTGTTGTTCTATATGTTTACGCTTATGACAGTGTCACACTGTCTCAATTATTGTACCTTAGTAGTAAGTTTTGAAATCAGGATGTGTTAGCCCTCCAACTTTGTTTTTCTTTTCCAAGATTGTTATGGCTATTCTGGGCTTCTTGAATTTCTATATGAATTTATAGTTTCAGTTTTTGTATAGGTTTTTGCGGTTACTCTAGTTTTATTTTATAATCTATATCTATCTTTATCACAGTCTACAGGTATTGACATTTTAATTGACATTTTACCAGTTTGAGGGAAGTGTTGAAATCTTCCCTCTGTTCATGTGCCTTTACCCTTCCCATTTATAATGTATTTCTTAAATATTTCCTCTGTACTTTGAGAACCATGTCACATAGTGTTTTAATTTTTGTTTCAAGTGTCAAACATAATTTAGAATACCCAAGAGAAGGAAAGTCTATTGTATTTACCTATATTTTTACTCTTCTTTCTTCCTACCTAGTATTCTAAGATTTCTTCTTTTGTCACTTCCTCTCTGTTTACAATTTCAGGGTACGTCTGCTGGCAACAGATTCTCTTAGTTTTCCATTATCTGTAAATGTCTTGATTTCCCTTTCATTTCTGAAGGATATTTTTGCTGAATATAGAATTCTGGCTCAATAGTTCTTTCCTTTTAGTATTAGAAGAATGTTGTGCTGCTTCCTTCTAGCCTCCATGGTTTCTGATGAGATTTCAACTGTCATTCAAATTGTTTTTCCTCTATATGAGTCATGTTTTGTTACTGTCAATCTTTTTTCTCTAGTTTTTAAGTGTCTTTGCATGGATTTCTTTGGGTTTATACTGTATGTGTTCACTGCGGTTCTTGAATGTGTAGGTTTATATCTTTAGCTATTATTTCCTCAAATACTTTTTTTTTTTTGAGGGCAGCGTCACTGGCCCTCATATGTGGGACCAAACTGGGGCCGCTGGCTTCCCAAGCCAGTGCTTAACCCACTGCGTGACTCGGCTGGCCCCTCAAATACTTTTTCAGCCTCACACTTTAACTTCTCTTCTTCTGGGTCTCTGATTGTATTGTTGTAGTCCCAGGTCCCTGCGTTTATTTTTCTGTCAGTCTCTTTCCTCTCTCTTGTTCATATTGGGCACTTCATATTGTTCTATTTTCAAGTTCTCTAATCCTTTTCTCCATTATCTCCATTCTTCTTCTGTTGAATCCAACCATTGCATTACTTATTTCAGATATAGTATTTTTTAGTTCTAAAATTTCCAATTGTTTCTTATTTATATTTTCTCTTTCTTTCTGTTTCTTTTTTTCAAGTATGTTTGTATTTGTTCATTAAAGTCGTTTTGTGATGACTCCTTTAAAATTCTTGTTATATAATTCTAACATATTTATTTAACATTATATTGTATAATTCTGGATTTTCTTTTCTGTTGCACAGGCCTGTTTGTCTATTCACATATCAATATCATATTGATTTGGTTACATTGGATTTGTAGACTGTTTAATATATGGTGAGGCAAGTCACCCCCACATCCCATACCCATCTGCTTTTCTCTTTTATTTTTTTCATTTTTTTAACTTAGTTTCAGGTGTACAACACAATGCAATAGTTATACTCTTTACCCCCCAAAGTGACAACCCCCCTCCCCCAGTTTGCCTCCCCACTCCCCCCCATATCAAACATATCTATTACAATTCCTTTGACTCCCTTCCACAGTATACTCCACCTCCCATGACTATCTATATATTCAGTTACAGTTGACATACAATATTGTACAACATCAGCTTCAGGTGTACAGTGCAGTGATCAAGCCTCTACTCCATCCATAAAGTGGTCTTCCTAAAAAGACATGTGACTATCTGACACGCCACAAAATTTTTACAACATTATTATGTGTGTTTCATATCCCTGTGGCAATATTGTAGTTGCCTATTTATGCTGTCTAATCCCTTCCCCTTCTCCCTGATCCCCACCCCCCTCCAAACTAGAACCCTCAGTTTTTCCTCTATATCTATGAGTCTGTTTACTTTGCTCGTTCATTCAGTTTTTCAGATTCCACATATAAGTGAGATCATATGGTACTTGTCTTTCTCCAACTGACTTATTTCACTTAACATAATAGTCTCTTCACAACATTATCAATTACACTCCCAGAACTGCCCCCATATCCCTGCAGCAACATTGTAGTCACCCACCTACGCTGTCCAAAACCTTCCCCCTCTCCCTCATTCCCACTCCCTCCCAGCCATCAACCATCAGTTTTTCCTTTATATCTGCTTGATATGACTTCAATCTTCTTAAAATTACTGAGACTTGTTTTGTGCCCTAACATGGTCTATCTTGGAAAATGTCCCATGTGCACTTGAGTAGAATGTATATTCTGTTTTTTCAGGGTGAAATGCTCTAAAAATATCAACGAAGTCCAGCTGGTCTAAAGTGTCATTTAAGGCCACTCTTTCTGTGTTGATTTTCTGTTTAAAGGGTCTGTCCATTGGTGACAATGGGGTGTTGAAGTCCCCTACTATGATAGTGTTACTGTTGATCTCTGTCTTTATGTCTGTCAAAATCTGTTATGTGTAATTAGGAGTTCCTATGTTGGGTGCATAGATGTTTATTAGGGTTCTAGTGCCCTTCTTTGTCTTTTATTGTAGTCATTTTAAAGTCTATTTTGTCCAAAATAAGTACTGGTACTCTAGCTTTTTTTTTTCTCATGTCCATTTGCATGAAATATCTTATTCCATCTGTAAACAGCATATACATGGGTCCTATTTTCTTATCCACTCAGCCACTCTCTGTCTTTTGATTGGAGCATTTAGCCCATTCACATTTAAAATGATTATTGGTAGGTGCATATGTATTGCCTTTTGTTATTTGTATTCCTGGTCTTCCTGGGTTAGCTTGTTTACCCCTTCTTTTGTTTTAAAAAGCCCTTTTAACATTTCTTGCAATGCTGGCTTGGTGGTAATGAATTCCTTAAGCTTAGTCTTTTCTGAGAAGCTCTTTATTTCTCCTTCAATTTTAAGTGATAGCCGTGCTGGGGAGAGCAATCTTGGTTGTAGACCGTTATTTTGTGTCACTTTGAATATCTTCTGCCACTCCCTTCTGGCCTGCAGAGTTTCTGTAGACAAGTCAGCTGTTAGTCTAATAGGAGTTCCTTTGTATGTAACCTGCTGTCTTTCTCTTACTGCCTCTAGGATTCTGTCTCTGTCTTTAACCTTTGCCATTTTAACTATGATGTGTCTTGGTGTGGACCTGTTTGGGTTCAGCTTGTTTGGAACCCTCTGCACTTCCTGGGCATGTATGTTGATTTCCTTCACCAGGGTAGGGAAGTTTTCAGTCATTATTTTTTCAAATACATTCTCAACCCCTTCTTTTCTTCTCCTTCTGGTATTCCTATGAGTCGAAGGTGGTTGCGCTTCACCTTGTCCCATAGGGTTCTTAAACTATTTTCATTGTTTTTCATTCTTTGGTCTTTTTGTTGTGCCAACTGGGTGATTTCTGCTATTTTGTCTTCCAAATCGCTGATCCACTCCTCTCCTTCATCTACTCTACTGGTGATTCCTTCGAGTGTGTTCTTCATTTCAGTTATTGTATTCTTTAGTTCTAACTGGTTGTTTTTTATGATTTCTCTCTCCTTCCTTATGTCCTCACTAAGTTTGTTAAATATTCATATCATCAGTGTTCTAAACTCTGTCTCTGAAAGGTTGGATCCCTCTGTTTCATTTGGTTCCATTTCTAGAGGTTTCTTCTGATCTTTTACTTGTGACGTGTTTCTTTGTTTCCCCATTCTGGCTGTCGCTCTGGGATTACTTTGATGTATTAGATAGATATCAGGAGAGCCCCGGCTGGATCATGCAGGCACACAGCTCATGGCCCAACACTCCCAGGAAAACTCCCAGTTTCAGCATGTCCCAATCAGCCGCTCGCAGATCAGGCTGAGCAGCCCAACAACCAATTGCCAGCCTGGCAACTCTGCAAGTGAAGTGTGGAGAACAGGGACCCGAGGTGGCTCACGTACTCCCGCATCTCAGTGAGCAGCCTGTTGGAGCCGGAGGGCACCCGCTCAGCGTTTCCCTGGCAATGCAGTATCTGCTTTTCTCTTTTATAGTTTTATATTCCCATACATAATGCCTTTTCTACAATGGGCACCTAGAAACTGAACTGTTTGGTGAACTGAATTTTCCTGACAGAGATTTGAGTTGGATTAATTTGCATCTTGGTAGAAATTCCCATAAGCTGGTACAGTCTATTTAGTTTTACAAGAATTGAGTGTCTTCTGTCTGTCCCAGCAGTGGGCTAGGTGCTACGGACAAAAGTTTAATATGCTATTTCAGTATAATGTTCTAATAGGCACAATAATGGTATTCACCGGAAGTTTTGGGAACACAGAGAAGAGCATTTGGTCTAGCCAGAGGTTTGCGAAAATCTTCTCAGAAGAGTGACACCTGAAGGCTAAGAAGGGACTGGCCAAGGAAAGAAAGACTGGAAAGACATCTCAGACACAGGGAAAGGCATAAGCAAGTAGAGCAAGGTTGTGTGAAGCAGTTTATGTATACTGGACCCTAAAATCAGGGGCTGGGAGCAGATGAAGCTGAAAAGGTAGGCAGGCTGAACTTACCCCAAAGGTGACTTCAGACCATTAAAAGTTTGTTTTAATTCCTAATGGAGCATTTCAGAGGTAACAAAAGATACAAAGCATAATGAATATTTATGTGTTCATAACTAAAAATGTAAAGTATTACAAATATGCTTGGAGCCTCCTGTATACCTCTTCTCAATTACATTCCCATTTTTCCCTCTCAGAGACAGCTATTGTCTTGAAATTTGTGATTATCATTCTCCTGCATTTTTATCCCTTTATTATATAGCATATCTTATTATGCAATTGTTTTACATATTTTTGAATGTTATATAAATGGAATCATCGTATTAGAGATGTATTATTCTCAACTTGCTTTTTTCTCTGAGCATTATGATTGTGAGATTCATGTTGGTACTTGTAGCTGCAGTTCATTCATTTTACTTGCTTTCCAGCATTCCACTGTATGATTATACGACAATTTATCCATTCTCCTATAGATGGACATTTCATTGAAGAGTTGCAAACAGGGGATGATATGGGTAGATTTGTATTTTCGATATATCACTTTTTTTTTTGAGGGCAGTGTCACTGGCCCTCACATGTGGGACCCAAACCGGGGCTGCTGGCGTCCCAAGCCAGCTCTTAACCACTGTGCTACTCGGCCGGCCCTCGATATATCACTTTTGTGTTGGGATGTAGAAGATAGATTTTGGAGGTTCAGATTGGTGTTAAGCATGGTTTGCAAACAAGGACTTTGGACTCAGGACCCCTTTATACTCTTAAATATTATTGAGGACCCAAAAGAGCTTTTATTTTTTTTTGTTTATATTAATTTTTACCATATTATAAATTAAAACAGAAATTTAAAATATATTTATTAATCAATTGAAAAATAACTTTAATAAACTCATTGCATATTAGTGTAACAATTTTATGAAAAGTAACTATTTTCAGGACAGCTGGTTAGCTCAGGTGGTTAGAATGCAGGCTCATAACATCAGGGTTGCCAGTTTGATTCCCACATGGGCCAAGGAGCTGCGCCCTCCACAACTATATTGAATATAGCTACTTGACTTGGAGCCGATGGGTCCTGGAAAAACGCCCTCCACAACTAGATTGAAACAACTACTTGACTTGGAACTGATGGGTCCTGGAAAAACACACTGTTCCTCAATAAAATTTCTTTAAAAAGACAAAAAAGAAAAATAACTATTTTCAAATCAAAAAAATTTAGTGAGAAGATTGACATTTACATTTTTGCAAATCTTTTTAATGTATGGGTTAATAGAAATAAACTGGATCCTCAAATCTGCTTCTGCATGTTGTGATATCACAGCATGTACCTTCTGGAAAATTCCACTGTACACCTGTGAGAGAAGGAGGCTGAAAAGACAAAATAACCTCTTAGTATTATTATGAGCATAGTTTTGACCTCAGATATGCTCTGGAAAGGTCTCAGGGACCCCCAGGATTCCCTGGACCACACTTTCAAAACCATTGGTGTAGAGGAGCCAGTTTGGAGGCTGTTGTAAGTAGCTTCTGTGAGAGATAATGGGGATCTGACAAAAGCATTGGTAGGATGGATGGATGGAGAAGGTGAACATGAGAGAGATTTAAGAAGAAAAATCAGAAGGTCTCAGAAGGCAGTGTAGGACTAAGGCAAGGCGAATAGAGTTCCAACTTAGGTGCATGCTTTACAACCAACCTGTGAAGTGGATATTTAGCTATATAATACGACAGAATTTAAACCCAGATCTGCCTAACACAAAAACTCTTTGTTTATCTTGGGCAGAGTTAGAACGGGTAGTCATGGCAAGGAAATAATGCCCTTCTTAGAGACTAGAGAGGATGTTTGAGGCAACAAAGATATTTTGAAGTGAAGAAGAGGGAAGTGCAAGTTTATTGAGCCCATAGGTTGATCCAGTTCAGTTATAATGATGGCAGACTTGGCCAGAATGGGTATTGGGAAAATGCAGGGACCTAGAACATTTTGAGTCAGAGGAACTGAGAATGTTCTGAGTCACTGCCAGCCTGACTGCTCTGAGTTGTGTTTGAGCTGAGTGGGTAGCAGAGATATCCAGAGGTAGAAAGGCCTCTGCCAGTTCTGATTTTGCCTTGTTATACTGCAGGATGGATCCATGCTGTGCTGACCCCCGTGGACTGCCTTGCCTTTGGAGGGAACTTCTTACACAGCCTTAACATCGAAATGCAGCTCAAGTGAGTCCTGACGCTGTGGTGATCCCGAGTTGGCCATTCTCATCTGCTAGACTAGAGTCCTTGGGTTCTTTGGTATAGTGAGGAGTGCACCACAGAAGGAGGCAAGATGATCAGAAAGGAATGGATACTGGTTCCTGATGGTATTCAACCTGAGAGTGAATACCTCTTTCTCACTTAGTAGTTATGTGACTTTGGACAAGTCGCATAAGCTTTAAGCCCAGGTTTCCTAACCCATAAAGTAGGGTCTTACAGGGTAGTTGTGAGGATTAGAGATAATGGATATAAAGCATCCAGCACAATACCTAATACATAGTAGGTGCTCAGTTAACAGGATCCTTGTGATCATTGTTATTGTCATACCTTCTTCCTCCAGAGCCTACGAGATTGAAAAGCGGCTGAGCACAGCAGACCTCTTCAAGTTCCCCAATTTTGAGACCATCTGTTGGTATGTGGGAAAGCACATCCTGGACATTTTTCGAGGTATGAAGCCCTTTGCCAACTGTCCCTTTCCCTTGATTCCCTGAGCACAAGTGCATGCATGTGTGTGCACATCACAGTTGCCTCAATCAAGACACAGCACTCGTCCCTCACCTCAGAGATCTATGTCCCCAGCGTGACCCACGTAGAATCTCACTTGCTCTCCCAATGCACTGTCCGTAACTTCTGGAAACCACTGATCTATTTTCTGTCTTTATAATTTTGTCATTTTGAGAATGCTATAAAACTGGAATCAAGCCATATGTGATCTTCTGTGATTGGCTTTTTTACTAAGTATAATGTAGGGTAGAGCATAGATTTTAACTTTTTGATTTAGCAAAGGTAGCTGAGAAAATTGGACCACAGTGCAAATATCCCTATTTCCTAACAATTAAAGTAAGAAACTCAGTGTGAATAGTCTCAGAGTTTCCTGGATGTGCTTCCCATAGGGACAAGGCCCAGTCCTGACCATCCTGGCATCATTGTGTTGGTTCTAGGTATCAGCCCAGGTGGAAGCCAACCTGCAGGGTTTCCTCTTGCCTGGTCTGCTCTAAATATAGTGGCTCCTTTGCTCAGACATGAGATTCTTCAAGGTGACTTGGCCAGAAGAAATCAATATCTCCGAGTTACAAAGAATCTCAGAGGCCAATGAGTGCAGTCACCTACGCAATACCTCAAGCCCATATTCTGCCACCTAAACAGACTGTCACTTAAGTGTTCAATCAGAGGGTGGATGACTGCTCCTTATTACCTGTTCTGAACAACTCAGTTCAGTAGAAAATTCTTTATTGAGCCTAAATCTGATTGACTGTCATAACCTCCTGCTGGAGTAACTTAGAACAAGGGCAATAATGGCCCTTCACATGTGTGCAAATGGTAATTTATGGTCCTCCTGAGTGTTGCATTCTGAAAACCAAATGGAAGAGTAGTGTGGTGGGAATTGCACAGGATTTGGATTCAGATAGACATGATTTCAGTCTTGACTTGCACACTTTAGTAGATGTGTGCCCTTGGTTAAGTCTCTTTGCCTCTCTGAGCCTCAGTTTCCTGAACTATAAAATGAAGATAATGATACCAGGTTTGCAGGGTGGGGGTATAAGAATTAAATGAGATAGTAGATGTCGAATGCCTGGCACATAGTAGGTACTCATTAAATGCACACTTTTATAAGAACTGAGACCTAGAGTTGTGTTTAGAACTTTGAGCATTTTCTCTGGTTGCCTGAAAAAAGTAACAATTCCTTCACTTCCCTGCCTGGCTTTGTTGACACTCGGCCTTCCTCTTTCACCCTTTAGGTTTGCGAGAGAACAGGAGACACCCTGCCTCCTACCTGGTTCATGGTGGCAAAGCCCTGAACTTGGCCTTTAGAGCCTGGACAAAGAAAGAAGTAAATATACTTATTTCCCTGTCTCCTCTAGCGTTCTGCCCTCCATAGGGACTGGCTTTAGGTAGAGGCTTTGAGAAGCAGAAGAGACCAAGGAGGCTTGTGGGTTCCTGGCGTTAGAGTGGAGGACTGGGTTAGGACTACTTGAATTACATTTTCAAATTTCTCTGTCTGATTATAAAAATTAATACATACTTATTCTAGAGAATTAGAAATATACAGAAGAGTATAAAGAAGAAAAATATAACCTGTAATTTTAACGCTCAGGGAATTAACATTAACATTTGGGTATATTTTCTTCTGGTCTTTCTTATATGCATTTAAAAAACATAATTGCTGTCACCCTGTACATACAATTTTGTATTTGAATTGGTTAGTTTATCTTAATTTTTCTGTGTCACCGAAGTTCTCCATAAACATTTAATAGTTACATTATATTATTTTGCAGGGATGTATCATCCTTACCTAACCACTTGTTTGTTGCTGCTTCCTTTTTATTTATTCATTTGGGGATAGTTATAGAAAATCAAGCAGTGACTATCTGTTTGCGTCAGTCTTTGTCCCTGAAATATTGATTGTTTCTTCAGGATAGAATCCTAGAAGAGCAATTACTGGATCAAAGTATATGAAAAAATGTAAGACTCTTGATGCATACTGCCAAAATGGCTTTTTAGAAATATATCAATATGTATCTATCCAGTTGAATACTAAACAGCTATAAAAGATATTCAGAAAGCTCTCTATGAACTGACTTGGAAAGATCTACAGAATTTAAGTATAAGTGTAGAACTGTGTATATAGTATAGTACCTTATGTGTAAAAATGGGGAAAACAAGAATTGCATTTATAAGTGTTTGTATTTGCCTGAAGACACAATCTGAAGGGATGCAGAAGAGACTAATAAAAGTGGTTACATATGGGGGTGTCCTAATGAGGCTGATGGCAGGGACAGATATATATTGAAGCTTTTCTATATATATCTTTTTATGTTGTTTGATTTTTGAACTATGTGACTCGATTACCTACTCAAAATGTTGAAGTTTTTTAAAAAGCCAATTTTAAGAAACGCAAAAAATACAAGAAGAAATATCACCATATTATTTTATGCTTGTGATAGTCTTCCTAGACTCCTTCCCCTGCGTACAGTGGCTTAACGTTTTTGCTGCCATGTTCATCTACAGTTGAATGATGTTTCTATTCCGCTGATTGCGGCGTTCGACTTTACCCCACAAGCTCAGTGTTCCAGAAAGGAAGTTTAGGAAAGTAGATGTATGGTTTTCTATATTTTTGTGTTTTTCAAGAATGAGTAACAATAGGAAATTTTATACTTTAAAGTAATCATTTATTTTAATAAAATGTAGCACCTTAACTGTATTTACTTGAAAATATAAATACTGTAATTATTTTCTGTGGAATTTTGACACATTTTGAAGAACAAACTTGAAATCAAGTAATGCAGGAAAAAGGTTAAGGAAACCTTTCAGCCACTGCAGGCTTGACTTGCGCAATCCCTCCATTTCCTATTGCCAGCCTTCCCCTCACATATCCTTGAACTTCATGTTCTGTGCCTGCTCTTGCTCCTTAGACTCACCAACACCTGGTCTTTAGCCTGAGATTCTGTTTCTTTTCATCTCTCAGGTATGAGACTACCTTGAGATTTATCTCTGACACCCCCATGAAGTGACTCTGTCCCAGGAACACTGAAAGGGGAGGAAGAGGGTGGGTCCTAAGCACTCATGCCTTGGGCCAGGATGGCTCCAGGGACCAAGGGATGGCCCTAAGCAGTGTGGCCAGAGGGAGCTGGTGGAGAGTAGGACACAGATCTGAGGAGCCCACACTTATGGAAGAAGTCTTTTGTGAAGTGAAGATGACCTCCATGGGAGGCACTTGTTCCCTCAATTTTCCAGAGCCCCTGGGCTAAGAGGAGGGAGCTATTAAGTTTATCTAGCTGGGTCACATGGGTTCTATGCCCCACCCCTGCCCAGCTACTAAAATAAATCCCAGATAGATTAAAAGAGCTAAAGGAAAAAAGAATCAAACCATGAGAAACAAGAAGTAAATGCTGAGGAAGTTTTATCCTCTGGATACAGACGTGAAGTGAGAATTGATGGAAGAAATCACAAAGGAAAAGCTTGAGATATCTGTTTACATAATAAACATGTAAATCTTGAGGACTCAAAAAAATTGCTAACAAATTAAAAGAGGACAACCATCAGGTTTCTCCCTGGATTGTTGTTGAGCTAGCTGTGGGCCTCTAGCTGCTCAGCCCTGAGTCCTGTCCTCATAAGTGGAGAGGCTGGGATGTCCCAGGGATCTTTTGAGGGGTATAATCCAAGCCCTCAACTGAATTCCTCACACCTCTTGACACCGTCCTTTATCAGATATATGTTTTTCAAATATTTTCTCTGAGTCGGTTGTGTGTCCTAATAGTGTTTTTCCAAGAGAAGTTTTTCTTTTTTATTAAGTTCAATTTATCGGGGTTTTTTTTTCCCTATTTTTTCTATTATGGTTCATGCTTTTTGTGTCCTAAGAAATCTTTGCCTAACCCAAGGTCACAAAGATTTTCTCCTTTGTTTTCTTCCATCTGGCTTATAATTTTAGATTTGACATTTAGTTCTGGGGTCCATTTTGAGTTTGTGTGTGTGTCTGGTGCAAGATACGCATTGAGGTTCTTTTTTTGCATATGGATATCTAATCAGTCCAGTATCGTTTGTTAAAGAGACTACCCTTTCTCCATTGAATTACTGTGGTACCTTTATGTGTGGGTCTATTCCTCATGCCTTTTGTTTGACAGGCTCTGCCAGACCACGAGGATGAGATCCCGGAGACAGTGCGGACTGTACAGCTCATTAAAGATCTGGCTAGGGAAATCCGCCTGGTGGAAGTAAGAAGCGTGGGAGCAGGGGAGGCATTTGGGAAGGGCTCAAGGCTCAAGTTGAAGGTCAGGCCTCTGCAGTTGGCATAAGAGCTCAGGGGAAGGGTTGGGAAGACCCCACCAAGGACCCTGTTCATTTATTCATTAATTCAAATAATTATATTATGTGCCGTGGTGTGCCATGCATTGGGCGAGGTGCTTTGGATGCATAATACAATGCCTGCCCACAAAGAACTCATAGTCTGGTAGAGGACCCTGAGCCAAGTTAACCTGTCCGAGTCTCAGTTTCCTCATCTTTAAAGTGGGGATAATATACCTACTCAGGGATTGTTAAAAGGATTAAATAAGGTAATACAGGTTGGGCATTAAGTATAGTGCTTGGCACACAGTAGGTGCTCAATGAATTCTGATGGTGGGTCATGGTGGTGATGGGTGGTGGAGGTCATAGTAGTTGTTGTTCTTATTAATATTTTGACTCAGTCTCTGCATTCTACAAAGTGACCGTTCTCCTCGGGTTGAAGATGATTACAAAGCCATGTTTCAACAGGTCGCATATACCACGAGGCAGTAAGGTGTAGTGGTAAGAAACTGAGAGAAACTTGGGTTCTGTCACTTGCAAGCCTTTCAGAGCCTCAGTATTCTTATCTGTAAAGTGGGGATCACTCCACATTTTGAGAGTTTTGTTAAGAATAAGAGATAATGTATGTAGAGCCCCTAGCACAGTGCCTGGCAGAGTAAGTACTCAATAAATGAGAGCCATTGTTATTAATAGATTTTGCAGCAAAGACAGAACTCAGTGTGGGCTGGTGAAGTAACAGAGGCACCAGAGGAGAACTGGACCTGAGGAAATTTAAACTTTCCTTTAGCTATAATGTTCCATTTGGCATTCAGGATATAAGCACTAAATCCATGTTGAAGCATGGTCAGAGTGAGCTACTAGGAAGTTAGGCTTCTAGCCTCACCACTTGTGGCATGTGTCACTGCCTACAGCATAGCTTACATTGTCCACCTCCTACCTTATTTTGCTCCACTCCCGTCTGTCAGAATCCTTCAGATAGTTAAGAGGTCTATCCCTTTTCTAGCACTCCCCTCTTAAAGCAATTTTGTATACACAGAACTTTGGGCTGGTTGGAAGAGGACTTAGAGATGGATCATATCTGGTCCATTGGCTTTCAAATATTTTAAAGCATAGAATCCTTTCTTTCAAATGAGTTTTACATGTAAGTCCAATATAAATGCATAAAACCAATAAAAGCATAGTTGCTATGAATAAGATGAAGGCGAGAGGCTTAGAGCTCCACCTGTTCCTCTTGTTGGCCTTCCACCTCCCACCAGTCCCGAGTGCTCCTCCCAAGAACCTCAAAGAAGCCACAGAGCATCTTTGAAAACCACCTTTGCAGTATAATTCTGTAATTTTATACCTGAGCAAACAGAGCCCCCAAGTGGTCAGATCACTTCCCTGAGGCCACAGAGATAGCTAGTAGCAGAATTAAGACTAGAACCTCTGTCCTTCTCTCAAGTCCTGCAGTCCTTAGAGTTGGAACCACACAGTTTAGTACTGAATTATTTTATGTCTCATGTCAACTGCTCCTGGAGTCTTTTCTCTCCAGTTTTGACAGTAAGCTGGGCTTTTCCTCTGCTCGTCTTCGTACTCTTCAGTGGCTGGGTAAAGAAATGCCACCCAGGGTCCGGCTGAATGGTGTGATGGTTAAGCGCTGGCTTGGGAAGCCAGCGGTCCTGGTTCAGATCCCACATATGAGGGCCAGTGACACTGCCCTCAAAAGAAAAAAAAGTTTATAAAAAAAAGAAATGCCACCCAGTAGATTCTTGATGACTCATTGTGCAAAAACTAGGGTGTGCATATGTGAAGTGTGTGTAAGCCACTTCCATGGCAGTACCACCAGTGCCATACTCAGACCTCTGCTCTTAGCATAGAGAAGGCCCTTGAGTAAAGCTTTAACCCCCTCATATATTAACATTCTTGTAGGATATTTTCCAACAGAACGTTGGGAAGACGAGCAATATCTTTGGGCTGCAGAGGATCTTCCCAGCTGGCTCCATTCCCTTAACCAGGCCAACCCATTCCACTTCAGTATCCATGCCCAGGCTGTCACTGCCCTCAAAAAGTCGTTCAAAGAAGAAAGGCCTGAACTCCAAGGAATTCTTCAAGAAGGCAGAGCAAAAGGGCAAGGAGAGCTCAGCCTTGGGGCCTGCTGGCCAATTGAGCTATAATCTCATGGACATATACAATCATCAGGCACTGAAGACAGGCTCTTCCCAGAAAGCAAAGGTGGGTGCTGGCCCATGGGTTCAGCTCAACCCTTTTGGGTCCCTTGGAAGAGCATGGCATCAAAAGAACAGACTGTCCTGTTCTCCCACCTCCCTTAGGGTCCCTGGTGTTTGGCTACCAGTCCCACTCATTTAACATGCATTTATTGAGACCTTGTCTATGCTGGGCACTGTGATAGGTGCTGTAGATATAACCCTCAAGAGGCTGAAGGCTAGTGAGAGAGAGAGAGAGGCATAAAAACAAACGAGTGCAATGAAATGTTGTGGATACCACAATCAAAGGGTGTGTGTGGGACCCTGAGACACAGAGCGGGGATGAATCTATCTGGGTAGGGGCAGTGGTCAGGAGCTCTTCTCAGAAAACATGATATGAGCTGAATCTCGAAATGCTGGGGTGCAAATGAAATTTGAAAACATGTTACATGAGTCAGGTTGCAGTCTTGAACAGGTCCTTGAGAAAAACCCTCCTCCGGGGCTCCACCTTGCTTCAGGGTTGTGATGCCCTCCATGGGCATGTGAAGAAGCTTCCCCCTCTTTTTAGGGAACATGTTTTATAAGGTTGATAGGTTCTCCCTGAGCCAGCCGTACATTCTCAATCTCCTGCTCCTGTGATCATTTGGGGGTGTGGGGGTGGGACGGTGTAGCAGAAGACCCTGGTTCAGGTGGTTTTGACAGTGAACTCAGCCAGTGAAATCAGAGGGAACTGGCCATCCTGATTCACACGGGAGTCCCAGACAGATGACAACTGAGCCTCCTCCTTCTGCAGCTCAACATCACTGGTACCTGCTTGAATGACTCAGATGATGACTCGCCAGACTTGGACCTTGATGGGACTGAGGGCCCGTTGGCCCTATTGATGTCTAATGGCAGGTGAGGTTGGGAGAAGTAACACAGAGATAGAAGGACTGTTGGTGGCAACATGCCACTAACACAGGGCATGGAATTGGGACCTGGGACTGGAACACAGGTCTGGGAGGAACTCTACTTGGGGAAATACCCATATATTATCCAATATCATTGCTTTGTTCAGAGAACCATGGTATTGTTTGAGGATGGGTAGGGGGAAAGAGCTGGAATCTATAATAATTGGCCCTCCTGAGACAAATCTTGTATAAGTTCTAGAAATTGCAGCAAGTTAGTGGGTCAGAACCACTAGCAGGTATCAGAGGTAGTATAGCATACTGGTTCAGCATGTTAGTTTTTTACATACCTTTTGCTATTCAATTTTTAGGAATTGATTTTGCAGAAATATTTGCACAGATATGTAAAGGGAAATGTTCAGTGTTCACTGCATCATTGTTTAGAATAGTAATTGGAAACATATTCATCAATAAGGGTTTCATAAATACATTATGGTACATCTATAGAATAGACTACCATGCAGCTGTTATTTTATTTATTTATTTATTTTGAGGGCAGTGTCACTGGCCCTCATATGTGGGAACCGAATCGGGGCCACTGGCTTCCCAAGCCAGCTCTTAACCACCGTGCCACTTGGCCAGCCCAAAATAAATTAGTTTAATATCTGTTGACATGGGGAGATGTCCAAGATATATTCTTTTAAAAATGAATAAATAAATAACAGAAATTTATTCTCTCATTTTTCTGGAAGCTAGAAGATCAAAATCAGGCTGTTGGCCAAGATATATATTTTTATTTTTTAAAGATTTTATTGGTGAATTGGAGAAGGGAACAGTGTTGGGGAATTGGGGAAGGGAAACACAGTGTTGGGGAATTGGGGGAAGGGGAACAGCCAAGTTGTTGTCCTTCAGTCTTAGTTGTAGAGGGCACAGCTAGCTCAGCTCCAAGTCCAGTCACCATCTGGCCACCCATCGGCAGCTTGGGGCCACTCAGCTCAAGGTGCCCTGTTCAATCTTAGTTGCAGGTGGGTATAGCCACCATCCCATGCGGGAGTTGAACTAGCAACCTTGTTGTTAGGAGCACGTGCTGTCACCAGCTGAGCCATCCTGCCACCTGTTGGCAACTCATTGGTAGCACAGCTCAGGCGCAGATCACTTGCCCATGTGGGAATCGAACCAGTGACCCTGTTGCTCACAGTTCATGCTCTTAACTAATTGAGCCACTCGGCCAGCCCCCCCCCCCCAAGATATATTCTTAAGTGGAAAAATCAGTTTATAAAATAATATATAGGAATAGTTCCCTTTTAATATTTTAAAAAATGCTTCTATGCTCATGTATGCTTGTGTAGAAAAGCAACATACAGACTTTTCCCTGTATTTCAAATTTAACTTTTTTGAAGAGGTTTAAAATTTAATTTATATGGTTTAAAATTCAAAAAGTGTGAAAGAATACATAGTGAAAAATTTAGCTCCCACCTCTCCCTGTTCCCCAGTTCCCCTCCCCATCGACAACCATTGTCAATGATTTCCTTCCAGAGGTATTTATACACATTCACACAAATAAATATATTCATTATATATTTGATACTTGTCACACCAAACTTGTAACAGTAGTTATCTCTAGAAAGTAGAATAGGGGAGGCAGGAGAGGAAATTTTCACTTCAGTAGCATTTCAATTTTGTACAGTGAGCATGTATGACTTTTCTTAAAATAATTTTTAATAGAGCATTTTCTAAAAGAATAAGATAAAAGCTGTTTACAACAAACAGCATAGGCTTGGGAATCGGACAATCCCGAGTTTGAATCCCAGCCCTGACATGTATTCATGTGTGACCATGGTAAGTTAATTAACTTGTGTGTGCCTCAGTGTCCTCATTATGTCTATTCTATAGATAAAACTTACCTGTGGTTGTTGGAGGACTAAATAAGATAATGTATATAAAGTGCTTATCACAGGGCCTGCCACATAGTAATGCTTAATTAATGGTAACTCATAAATATAATGATGAAATTGAAGATGAAGGATGATGGTGATGGTAGTGATGATGGCATGGTCAGAAGCTGAGTGGGTCCTCAGAAAGCTTGAAACACGTAGGAAAGCAGGAGAAGATAGTAAGAGTTACCATCTGGACATTCAGGACATGAGACAGGAGCGAAGAGCCAAGGACAGAGTATGAACAGTGGGGGAACACAAGAGACAAGGATATCTTACTAGCCTTTTTATAGGAAAAGGTGGTGGTCTTCAGATCCCAAGAGAGGGTGTGAGGGAAAAGGAAGTGTGAGAGCAGGACAGATGCTGAAAGCAGCAGAGCTATTCTTGGGATTTGAGAACCTGGTTACTAAAGAATAAGATTAGAGAGACTGTTGAGCATTGCCTTTGTCCAGAGCCCATGGTTAGTCTCTGTGGAAGAGAAAATTGAGAGTCCTAAGGGTCCCACCTGTAATGGCTTTTGAGGACACAATGAGACATTTTCCTCTTCCCCACCATTCTTTCTTGTGCTGCTTCCATTACCTCCTGCAGCTGCCAGAGGCAGCTGTTAAGTGAACCAAGAGAGTCAAGGTATAGAAATATTTACAGATCAGATGATTTTATGTCTGGGCTTTCCTCCAAAATGATCCATTGTTCTAAAGGGACTGAGGTGTAGATGAAACAACATTGGCTATATGTTAATAATTGCTGAAACTTAACTGGGTAATAGGTACGTGGGAATTTGTTATACTTTTGTATATGTTTGACATTTTTCATAATTAAAAGTTAATAAAAGATTAGGGTATAAATGGATACCATTTCCAGAGCACCTGCTCTGTATCAGATTCTATCTTAGCTACTTTTATTTTATTTAGTTCTCATAACAATCCTGAAGGTAAGTGTTATTATCTCTATTTTACTAATGTGGAAACTGAGGCCCCAATAACTTAATTATAAGGTTAGCTACCATTGGGCACTAGCAATGTATAAATCTCTGCATTAGCTCATTTAATCCTCCCAACAATTCTATGAGGTAGAAAACAGGCCAATTTAATGAAAATTCACTGAAAGCTAGTTCACCAGATAACTATTTGCTGAATGTATCAAGTTTCTGATTTACCAAAAACTTGTTTCCTTTTAACTATACAAGTTATTTTAGCAGTTTATACTGGTTAATATTGTTTACGATGTATAACAGGATTATGTAAGCTACTTTTGAGTTTTTTCCCACACTTTATATATTTTTAACAGCTTTTTTGAGGCAAATTTACATATCATACAATTAACCTATTTTAAGTGTACTAGTAAATGACTTTTAATAAATTCAAAGAATGTGCGACATCACCACAATCTAATTTTAGAACATTTCTATCACCCCAAAAGATCCCATATACCTACTTATAGTCAGTCCTGGTTCCCTTCCCGAGGCCCAAGCAACCACTAATCTATCTACTTTCTGTCTATATAGATTTGCCTGTTCTAGACCTTTCATATAAATGGAGTCATACAATATGTGGTCTTTTGTGTCTGGCTTCTTTCACTCAACATAATGTTTTTGAGGTTCATCCATGATGTAGTATGTATTAATTGGTTCTTTTTATTGCTGAATAGTATTCCATTGTATGGATGTACCACATTTTGTTTATCTTTTCACTAGTTGATGTTGATTTGGATTGATTCCACTCTTCGGCAGTTATGAATAACGGTGCTGTGAGCATTCACATACCAGTTTTTGGGTGGACATATGTTTTGTTTCTCACGTAGGAGTGAAATTTTCGGTCATATGTTACTCTTATGTTTAACTTTTTTAAAAACTGCCAAAATGTATTCCAAAGTATTTGTACCACTTTACATTCTCACCAGCAATTATGAGTTTCTCCATATATTGGTTAACGCTTGTTATTGTCTGTCTTTTTGATTACAACCATTCTGATGGATGTACAGTGGTATCTCATTGTGGTTTTTTTGTGTTTTTTTTGAGGGCAGTGTCACTGGCTCTCACATGTCGGACCCGAACCGGGGCTGCCGGCTTCCCAAGCCAGCTCTTAACCACCACGCCACTCGGCCGGCCCTTGTTGTGGTTTTACTTTGTATTTCCCAAATGACTAACGATGTTGAACATCTCGGTTGGTTATTTATTGGCCATTTGTATATCACCTTTAGAGAAATGTCTGTTCAAATCTTTTGCTCGTTCTTTTTTTAGTTGACTTGTTTGTCTTATTATAAAGTTCTAAGAGTTATTTCCAGAGAAATGGTTTGCAAATATTTATTCCCAGTCTGTGGCTTGCCTTTTCATTTTCTTGATGGTGTCTTTCTTTTTTTTTAATTTGCCTCTTTCTTATTTTTATTTATTTATTTATTTATTTATTTATTTATTTATTTATTTATTTTAGAGGGCAGTGTGACTGGCCCTCATATGTGGGATCCAAACCGGGGTCTCTGGCGTCCCAAGCCATCTCTTAACCACCGCACCACTGGGCCGGCCCTTGATGGTGTCTTTTGAAGCACAAATGTTTTGAAGTTCACTTAATCCCAGGTCACAAAGCTATTTTCTTCTAGAAGTGTTATAGTTTTAGCTTTTGCCTTTGGACCTATGATCCATTTTGAGTTAATTTTTCTGTATGATGTGAGGTAAGAATCCACACTTATTTCTTTGCATGTGATGTCCAGTTATTTCAGCACCATTTGTTGAAAAGATCATCCTTTCCCCCACTGAATTGCCTTGGCACCTTCTTCAGAAATCAGTTGACCATAAATTGAAGGGTTTAATTCTAGACTTTCAGCACAATTCCATTGATGTATGTCTATCTTTATGCCAATATCACACTACCTTGATTACTGTGGTTTTCTAGTAAATTTTACAATGGAATAGTGTAAGTCCTCCAACTTCGTTCTTTTTCAAAATTGTTTTGGCCATGTTAAGTCCTTTGTATGCCCATACACATTTTAGTATCAGCTTATTCATTTCTACAAAAACGCTAACTGGATTTTGATGGGGACTGCATTGAATCTGTAGATTAATTTGGAGAGAATTGCCACCATAACAATATTGAGCATAACTGTTTTTATGTTCTCCTTCTCTTTCTCTCTAGTTCCAAAAGGGTAAAGACCTTATCCAAGTCTCGGCGAACCAAGATCACGAAAAAGGCAGACAAAGCTAGACTGGTGGCAGAACAGGTGATGGAGGATGAATTCGGCTTGGATTCAGATGATGATCTACAGATTGACGAGAGACTGGGAAAGGAAAAGGCGACCTTGATAATAAGACCAAGTGTGTACCTGTTTTCTCTTTCCTGTCTTGCTCATTTTTCATTTGTTTTTGGTCTCCTTGATAGACTCCAGACCTTAGGCCTGAACTTGTTGACTTTCTGATTTACCAGCTCTGTAGGCCTCCATGTAACCTTTGCTCTAGAGATTTATTTATAAACTAGTTCCTAAGCTCCCTAAATTAGTTGTCTGTGATTGTTACTTTGAGGAAAATTATAGTCTGATTTTCTTTCCTGTGGGTGTTTGGCTCAGATGCTAATCTTAGCTTCATGATAAGTGCATTCCATTGTTTTCTAGAATTTCCCCGAAAGCTGCCCCGTGCAAAGCCTTGCTCTGACCCTAACAGAGTTCGTGAACCAGGAGAAGTTGAGTTCGACATTGAGGTAGGAGCCTGTCCGGTGTCTAGTCTTCTGCTCATTCTGGTTACAGAGACAGAATACAGATTGTCATTCTAGTTGGGGGAAAATAAGACATCCTATGCATTCAATTCCTAAGGTATTGATTAAGTGAAAGATTGTATACTAAGTACTGCTGAGCATATTAATGGCAGATGATAATTTAGCTGAAATATTTTTAAAATCCTTTAATACAGAATAGAATAAAAGGTAATGTGATGTAGCATAACGAGTATCTATTTGAAATATCTGATTGTGATCTTACACAAATTAACTTCACTGAGCCTTAGTTTCCTTATTTGTAAAATGGGAATTATAATACTTTAAAAAAATTTTTATTGAAGTTTACTGGAGTGACAGTTGTTAGTAAAGTTACATATGTTTCTGGTGTACAATTCTGTAATACATCATCTGTATATCACATTGTGTGTTCACCACCCAGAGTCAGTTCTCCTTCCATCACCATATATTTGATCCCCTTTACCCTCATATACCACCCCCCTCCTCCCTCCCCTTCTGATAACCACTAAACTACTGTCTGTGTCTATGAGTTTTGTTTCTTCATTTGTTTGTCTTGTTCCTTTGTTGTTTTCAGTTTTATATACCACATATCAGTGAAATCATATGGTTCTCAACTTTTTCTGTCTGACTTATTTCTCTTAGCATAATAATCTGAAGATCCATCCATGTTGTTGCAAATGGCATTATTTCATCTTTTACGGTGGAATAGTATCCCATTGTGTGTATATACGACATCTTCTTTATCCAATCATCTATCGAAGGACACTTTTTGTTGTTTCCATGTCTTGGCCACCATAAATAAAGTAGCAATGAACATAGGAGCACATATATCTTTACGGATAAAAGTTTTCAGATTTTTTGGGTAAATACCCAGGGGAGGGATTGCTGGGTCATATGGTAATTCTATTCTTAATTTTTTTGAGGAACCTCCACACTGCCTTCCACAGCGGCTGCTCCAGTCTGCATTCCCACCAACAGTGTATGAGGGTTCCTTTTTCTCCACAGACTTGCCGACACTTTTAATTTGTCTTGTTGACGATAGCCGTTCTAGGGAGTTATAATCTTTAACTCACAAAGATGCTGTGGAGAATAAGATGAAAGAATGAATATTCTGCTTAATATTTGGAATATACTTGGTGCTCAGAAGATATTACTTGGTGCTCAGGAGTGAGACTGTTTAACCCTGTTTTGGGGCCTTACCAGACAGCTCTGGGCAGCTCAGGTGATATCCTCTTTCCCCAACAGGAGGACTATACAACAGATGAGGACATGGTAGAAGGTGTCGAAGGCAAGCTTGGGAAAGGGAGTGGTGCTGGTGGAATTCTTGATCTGCTTAAGGCCAGCAGGCAGGTGGCGGGACCTGACTATGCTGCCCTCACGTGAGTAATGGCTTTGTTCTGCCCTTTCCAGGCGATCAAACAGCACACCCCCACCCTCTGCCCAAAGGGCTGGATCACCCAATCAGCAGATATGTATCAAGCCATTTAAAGGGACAAAGAATTAGTCAGGGCATTTGAGCTGAAAGAATAAAGTAGACATGCAATCTGTCCTAAACAACTTAAGATCTAACAGAGAGGAGCTGTATAGACATCAATTGGAATCAGTTTTGGGTTCTTTGGAAGTTGGAAGAGGGGCTGGAAGAGGCATGGAAGGAGAACTGAGCCTTGTTAAAGAAAGAAAAAAAGAAAGAAAGAGTGCAGCATGAATGAACTGGGAGGGAGGTGCGCCCATCTTTTTGCCATGTTGCCTGCTGTCTATCGAGAGACTTGAGGCAAGAACGACTGGCCTTTTCATGAAAACAGATACTATTTGGATCCTTTAGTTTGATATTCTGCTGTTTCACTTGGGATGGCTCTCTCCTCCTTCCGTCCACCCTGACCCCTCCTCCCTGACTATTCTGATGATTGCTTCCCCCTGACAACTAGTGAAACTCCTTCAGCATATCTCTTCTGTCTCTTGCAGCGAGGCCCCCGCCTCTCCCAGCACTCAGGAGGCCATCCAGGGCATGCTGTGCATGGCCAACCTGCAGTCCTCATCATCCTCCCCAGCTACCTCCAGCCTGCAGGCCTGGTGGACCGGGGCGCAGGATCGAAGCAGTGGGAGCTCCAGCAGTGGGCTGGGAACAGTGTGTGGCAGTCCTGCTTCTCAGCGCACCCCAGGGAAGCGGACCATCAAGCCGCCAGCATACTGGAGAACTGAGAGTGAAGAGGAGGAGGAGAATGCCAGTCTGGATGAACAGGACAGCTTGGGAGCATGCTTCAAGGATGCAGAATATAGTAAGGCAGCTGAGCATTAGCGTCCAGGCCAGAAGGGCTCCCCGGCCCCAATGTCATTCCCAATCCCAATCTCAATACCAATCCAGGACAGCCTGCTGTGATTAAAGACTTGGCCTTAAGATGAATACTTGATTTCTCTGAGCTATATTTTCTTAGTCTGTAAAATGGGGATCTCTCACAGGTTCATGTAAGAGTTAGAGATAATGCTTGTACAGAGCACATGGCAGTGTCTTGCTCATGGGTGGCCTTCAAAAATTGGTAGCTATTGTAATTAGCTATCATTCCCTTTTAGCATTGTCCAACCTACACTATTGGTGACTATTTTCCCTGTTGCCTATTTTACTTCCATCACCTGTATCATTTGTGTTCTGTGCCATTCTTTTCATTCCTTGCAAAGGTATGTAATGATTTTTTGGTGGGCTTTTACATGTAAGAGATGATTCCTTTTATTAAGCTAAGAGTTGTTGGGTACTACAGTGTATAAAGCACTTTTTTGTATAGTACAGCTGACTTTAATATGGGCTTTTACTTTAATATTATTTTAAAAAATTAATCCTATTGACCAAAAATTAGAACTAGACAGAGAGAGCAAAAATTCCCTTTGACTAATACTCTTCCCGCTCTGAGGAAGGTTGCCCAAAGGTAACCTTTGTTATCAGTTTGATGTATATCTTTCATTTCTTTCTCATGGGTGTATTTATACCCATATGTAGACAAATAGATAGAGGTATAGTTTTGTTTAGTGTGTGTGGTCCACAGCTTGCTTGGATATCTTTCAACATGGGTTCCTAGAGATCTACTTCATCAATACATTGAGATCTGCCTGCTGCATAGTAGACTATAGCATAGATGTACCATCATATATTTTACCATTCCCTACTGATTAACATTTAGGTTGTTTCTAATTTTTTAGTGTTACTAACAATGCTGTAATGAAAATTCTTATAAATAACCATTTGTGCCCATGTGCCACCTAATATTTCTCTAGGGTAGCTGGACATGCTGGGGTGAAGGGTATGTACAAAATAAATGTTAGTAGTGCCAAATTCCCCTCCAAAAGGGCCAGTATATGAGCAGTGTATGAGAAATACCATTTCCCCATACCCTTACCAGCAGTGAATGTTATCAGCCTTTTTAATTTTTGCCAATCCAATTGCAAAAAAGTGGTGTCTCAATTTGTTTTATGTTTATTGGCTCTTTGTTTCTTTTCTGTGAATTATCTATTCAATCTTTCACCCATTTTTCTATTAGAATATTTGTTTTTCTTATTGATTTGTAGGTATTCTTTATATATTCTACATTTGTTGGAGTGTTTTTAATATACTCTAGAAATGGTGTTAAAATATTTTTTATTAAAATATAGCTGACATACAAAATTATATTAGTTTCAGGTGTGCACCATAGTTATTCAACATTTTCATACCTAAAGAAGTGATCACCATGATAAGTCCAGCATCCATCTGACATCATACTGTACTACCATAATATTATTGACAATATTACCCATACTGTACATTACATCCCCATGATTTGTTTTATACCTGGAAATTTGAACCTCGTATTCCCCTTCACCTCCCCCCCAACCTTTTTTTTCTCCATCTCTCTACATGCTGAGAGAAAAAGAAAAAAGAAAAAGAAAACCTGTACTAGAGAACACACCCTTTCTGTCACAGTGGGAGATTTCCCCAACTCCAGTGGAGTAGGATGGGAGAGGGGCAACCACCTAACTTAGGAAGAACTGAGATACCAGGGAATAGGATCCTAATTTTGCCCCCCTTAAGAAAGAGAAAGATAACAATTAGAGCCAATACTTTGATGTCAAGCACTGTGCTATTTTTTCCAATTTATTGAAATATAATTGACATACAACATTCTGTAAGCTTAAGGTGTAAAACCTGTTGATTTTATACACTTATATATTGCAAAATTATTACCAGGTGCTATTTTTTCTTAACATGATCTTACTAAATTGTAGCTGGGCATGACTTTATTGATGAGCCAACTGAGACTCAGAGAGGTAAAGATCCTAAGATCACACAGTAAGTTAAGAAGCAGAGCCAGGATGGAAACTTTGAACTGAGGCCCTTTTGCTGTCAAAGAAAGGGCTCTTGTGCCAGGGAGGTAGGGTCGGGTCATTAGAATCTCTAGGAAAATTGAATGAATAAAACTACTCATGCCCTGTGACTACCTCCCTCCCCCACCACACACTAGTGCTATCCTGGGCTTGTGAAATCCCATCTCACCTGTCAAGAGTTGAGAATCACTAGGCCCATGATCTCCACTCTATCCTCAGGGACACGCCCCCTAGAGCGAGTAAAAAGTGGGAAAGTGGGCCAGAGAGGGCCACCTACTGTCAGGCAGTGTGTCCTCATCCATTCCGACCCTCTCTGAAAAGCTAGGCTGGGGGCCAAGGGGACAGCGGTAGCTGGCAGCAACAGGGGAGATAAATGGGGGTCTGAAGCAAACCCAACTCCCAGAATCTCCACCTCCAAACCAGGACAGATCCCCAAAACCCACGCCCAAAGATCAAAACCCCATATGTCTGGATCCAGACTCTGAGTCAGTACCCCCGAGGGCCACCCATGGCCCAATTTCCAAGACTCCTAATGACAGCCTCAGTGACAAATCCCAGTTCAGAACCTCCCCCCCCCAATCCAAGGTCCAAGACGCTCAACTCACAATCGTGATCTCCAAAGCCAATCATCAAACTCCAGACCAGGAACCCGAACCCCAGGCTCAGGATAGATCATGGGGCGGAATCAAGACACTCTCCTGCATGAGACCGGAAACAGGACCACCTACTCACACCAGACCGGACCGGTTCTCAGAACCCCTATCCCCAGGCCATGGCTCCGCCCCTCCTATCCTGATCTGGCCTCTCTGTTCTGGTCAGACCCCAGACTCTGACGCCCGACCTCACCCTGGCCTGCACCTGGCTTCCTGGCAACCGCTGAGGTGTGTGGCTCAGGAGTCTGCGGTGTCCTGGACCCCACGAGTCTGGGGCTTTCACCTCCCTCCACCCACGCCACCTTTAAAAAAATTTTAATTGCAGTTGATACTCAATTTTTTTTATATTCGTTTCAGGTGTGCAGTGTAGTGGTGAGATTTATATAATTTATAAAGTGATCCCCCCGTCTAGTACCAAGCTGGAATTATACATAGTTATGACCATATTATTGATTGTATTTCCTATGCTTTATACCCTCATAATTATTTCAAAACTACCAATTTGTATTTCTTCATCCCTTCACCTTTTCACCCCGCTCCTCCATCCCCCTCCCATCTGGCAGCCATCAACATGTTCCCTTCATCTATGAGTCTGTTTCTGTTTTGTTCGTTCGCTTATTTTGTTCTTTAGATTTCACATATAAGTGAGATGATGTGGTATTTGTCTTTCTCTGATTTATTTCACTTAGCATAATATCTGCTAGGTCCGTCCATGTTGTCCAAATGGTAAGATTTCCTTTTTTTTAATGTCTGAGTAATATCCTATCGTATATATGTACCACAATTCCTTTATCCTGTTGTCTATTGTCCATTGATGGGCTCTTAGGTTGCTTCTGTATCTTGGCTATTGTAAATAATACTGCAGTGAACATAGGATGCATATATCTCTTCAAATTCATGTTTTGAATTTCTTCAAATAAATATCCAGAAGTGGAATCGCTGGGTCATATGGTAGTTCTGTTTTTCACTTCTTGAAGAATATCCACACTGTTTTCCATAGTGGCTGCACCAATCTGCAATCCCACCAACAGTGCATGAGGGCTCCCATTTCTCCAAATCCTGACCAACACTTGTTGATTTATTGATGACACATTCTGACAGGTGTGAAGTGATATCTCATTGTGGTTTTAACTTGTGTTTCTCTGATGATTAGTGAGGTTGAGCATCTTTTCATATGTCTATAGGCCATCTGTATGTCCTCTTTGGAGAAATGTCTGTTCAGGTCCTCTGCGCATTTTTAAATCGGATTGCTAGTTTTTTTGGTGTTAAGTTGCCTGAGTTCTTTATCAATTTTGGATATTAACCCTTTATTGGATATATCATTGGCAAATATTTTCTGCAATTCAGTAGGTTGCCTTTTCATTTTGTTGATGGTTTCCTTTGCTGTGCAAAAACCTTTTAGTTTGATGTAGTCCTATTTGTTTATTTTTTCTTTTGTTTCCCTTGCCCAAGGAGATCAGAAATATACTATTAAGAGCAATGTCAGAGAGTTCACTGCCTCCTATGTTTTCTTCTAGGAGTTTTATGGTTTCAGTTCTTACATTTAAGTCTTTCATCCATTTTGAGTTTATTCTTGTATATGGTGTAAGAAGGTGGTCCAGTTTCATTTTTTTGCATGTATCTATCCAGTTTCCCCAGCACCATTTATTGAATGGACTGTCTTTACCCCATTGCCTCCTTTGTCATAGATTAAATACCATATAGGTGTGGGTTTATTTCTGGGCTCTCTATTCTGTTCCATTGATCTATGTGTCTGTTTTTATGCTAGTACCATGCTGTTTTGATTACTATAGCCTTGTAGTATAGTTTGATATCAGGTATTGTGATACATCCAACTTGATTCTTCTTTCTCAAGATCACTGTGGCTATTTGGGGTCTTTTGTGGTTTCATATAAATTTTAGGATTATTTGTGCTAGTTCTGTGAAAAATGCCATTGGCATTTTGATAGGGGTTGATTGAATCTATAGATTGCTTTGGGTGGTATGGACATTTTAATGTTGTTAATTCATCATATCCATGAGCACGCTATATGATTCTATTTATTTATTTAAATATTTTATTGGGGAATTGGGGAGGGGAACAGCATTGGGGAATCGGGGAAGGGGAACAGGCAAGTTGCTGTACTTTTGTTCTTCAGTCTAGTTGTGGAGGATGTCGCTTCACTGGCCTATGTTGGCATTGTGATCATTGTTGCTCTTCCCGGGTGAGGCAGATCGGTTGCCGGCCATTGGACAGCTGCTCACGGTGGCTCATGGCAGCTCACACCGGCTGCCGGCCGCTCCTGCTGGCTGCCGGCCACTCACAGTATCCTATGGCAGCCCACTGCAGCCCCACTGCAGCCTACTCCGTCTCCAGCGACTCTCAGCAGCCCAGCTCCAGGTCAAGCTGTTGTTCACCATCATAGCTATTAGAGAGCACAGCATCACTGGTCCATGTGGGATCCGAACCGGCAGCCCTGCTGCTCTCTCAACCAATGTGCCACTCCACTGGCCCTCCATTTATAATATTTTTATCTTCTTTAATTTTTTTCTTCAGTGTCTTATAATTTTCCGAGTACAAGTCCTTGACCCCTTAGGTTACATTTATTCCTAGGTTGTTTTTTTTTGATGCAGTTGTAAATGGGATTGTTTTCTTAATTTCTCTTTCTGATAGTTTGTTATTGGTGTATAGAAATGCAATCAATTTCTGAATATTAATTTTGTATCCCACTACTCATTTCATTTATCAGTTCTAATAGTTTTTTGGTGGAATCTTTGGGATTCTCTCTGTATAGTATCATGTTATCTTCAAATAATGACAGTTTTACTTAAGGAAGTTCACTTCTTATTTCGCTGAGAGTTTTTGTTTTATGAATGGGTGTTGTACTTTGTCCAATGTTTTTGTTCCATCAATGAATATGATCATGTGTTTTTTCTTTAGACTGTTAATATGGTAGATTACATTGATTGATTTTCAAATATCAAACCAGACTTGAAATCACAGGATAGACCTTATTGGATTATGGTGTATTATTCTTTTTATATATTATGGGACTTAATTTACTAGTAGTATAATATTTTACTGAGGAGTTTTGTATCTATGTTCATGAGAAATATTTGTCTGTAATTTTCTTTTCTTGTACTCTGTCTTTAATTTTGATATTAGCATAATGCTGGCCTTAAGGAATATTTTGGGAACTGTTCCTTCCTCTCCCGTTTTCTGGAAGAAATTATGTAGAATTAGTGGGGATTTTTTTCTTTTTAAAATGTTTAGTAGGATTTGTGAGCAAAATCACCTGGGTCTAGAGATGTCTTTCTCAGGTTTCATTGTGGATTTTTCTTTAGTAGATATAGGATTATTCAGGTTATGTATTTCATCTTGAGTGAATTTTGATAGTTTGTCATTCGAGGAACTGGTCCATTCCAGCTAAATTGTAAAATTTATGGGCCCAGAGTTATCTTAGTATTCCCGTATTATCCCTTTAATGTCTATGAGGTCTTTAGTGATATCTACTTTTTCATTCTTGATATTAGTAATTTATGTCTCTTTTTTTCCTTTGTCATTCTTGCTGGCATTTTATCAATTTAATTAATCTTTTCAAAGAACTAGGTTTTGGGTTCATTTAAAATTTGTTAAGATTTGTTTTATTACCCAAGTTTATGTCTATCTTGATATTTTTGCATTGTGAACTTGAGAAGAATGCATGTTCTTTAAATTTCAATTATATCAAGTTGATTGATGGTGACATTCTGTATCCTTGCTAATGTTTTGTCTACTTGTTTTATCAGTTGCTGGAAGATGTGTTGAAATCTCCAAGTATAATTAGGGATTTTTCTATTTCCCCTTTAAGTTCCATAAGTTTTTGCTTCATATGGGAGTTTTGCTGTTAGATGCATCCACGTTTAAGATTGTTATGTTTTGAGCTTGGCCCCACCCCCTCCACCCTGGGTGGCTGGGCTCTGTGCCCACAGACTTCCCACCGCCCCCCATGCCCAGGTCATGGCCAGTGTGGGTGCAGTGGCCTGGGCCCTGGGAGCACCCAGGTGGCAGCCAGTTGTGTGGTGGTGGCGGTGCAGGGCTGAGTCAGAGTCAGGCAGCGGAGCTGCGGGTTGGGAGTATTAACAGAAGTTTCCTACCCTAGAAACCTCTCCACCTGAATTTGTAGTTTGGGTGGTGAAGAGATGGCTGACAGTGTCAAAACTTTTCCCCAGGACCTTGCCAGGGAAATCAAAGACTCCACCTGGGGAATTTGTACCATCTCAAAGCTGGATGCTCAAATTCAGCAAAAGAGAGAGCAGCGTCGATGAAAGGCAAGTAGTGTCCTAGTGCAGAGGAGAGCCCTGAACATAGAGAGGAAGCTAGAGAGTCAGCAGGTATTATTAGAATTTTCCATTGCTGTGCTTGGAATGGTGGAATTATTCTGGTTCAGTCTCCTCTTGTTTTATGGGGTGTTTATTCCTGTGCTTCAGTCAGTAACTGTCCAAATTATTGATGATCCATCACTATATGGAGATGTTTTGGTCGTGGCTGGAATTCTTCCTCACATAAATTTTCAGTGCTCTTTGGGTGCTGTCCCTATTTGTGCTTAGCAAAGATGCGAATGCTGTTTGCTTTCAAGATGTAGCTGATCTGGCATTCAAGGTATCAGGAAGGAAGCCTCACCCATTCCCTAGTGTCAGCAAAATCATTGCTGACATGCTTTTCAACCTTCTGCTACAGGCTCTTCCTCCTCGTCCGGCAATGTTTGTGAGTCTCTTTCCTAACCATCTTGTTGGTCCGCTGGTGAGTCTCCTGCATATGTCCCTTCTCTACTCACTATATCACTTTGAATGTTGTTGGTTCAATAAAGGAATTGAAATGCACCAGTGGTTGACAAAGATAGAGAGGAATTGGCCTTACTATGTCAGATTTGGTTTGCCTTTGGCTCTCCTCACAACGATGCATTCATCATACATTATCAGTGTCTGCCTCTTTATCCTCTTTTCTTTATTCATTATCATTGCCAATGAAGCAAAGATCCCTGGCAAAGCATACCTTTTCCAGTTGCTTCTCTTCTCCTTGTGGTTTTCTTAAGCAACAGATTCTTTCACAAGACAGTACCTGCAGTCTGGCCTCAGTAGCTCAACCTCTGCAGAGAAGTTCCCTTCACCAAATCTGTCTCTTGCCAAACTGAAGGCTGCTGCAGGCCACTGAATCACCTGCCACCCCGAGGGGATGAATGACATTGGAAGGAAGCTGAGCAGCTTTTTCCTTTTCACCTCTCCCACCACGGAAGGCAGGACCCATGCTTTCAAGGGCCCTCTGCATAGTCCCTTCTCTCTGAGGAACTGGGATTTTTGTCTCTGGTGCACGTAAGGCACAATCTCCCTGACACCAATGTGTGAATTTTTAACACCCATAAGACTGGAAGGACCACAGGTTTTTCTGCAGCTCTTTTCTAGCATTTGGCAGCCCCTGTGTCTGGACTGACTTGAGTACTTTTTCTCCCTGTGCCATTTACCCTCCTACCTCCCCTTTCTGCCTTCCACCACCCTTAGATGAATGGATTTTATAATTCTAGCTGTTGTATTTTGTGGACCTATTGTTTTTGTTGTTTTCCATTTTCATATATTGGATGTGGGAGGTAAAGGAGTATCTCAGTTGCTTCTGGTTGCTCCTTTCTTTTTTTTTTTCTCAGGGCAGTGTCACTGGCCCTCATATGTGGGATCTGAACCGGGGCCACTGGCTTCCCAAGGCAGCGCTTAACCACCACGCCATTCAGCCGGCTCTGGTCACTCCTTTCATAAACATTACTGTTTTGTTTCTGTAACTCGGGTTAGATTTTGGTTTCTCTTGCTCGACTGCAGAAAACAAGCCTGAAATGATAGAACAGGAGGAAAGACCTCACAGCCAGATCTGCTAGTTTTTGAGGAGTGATTTTTCTTCCCCTTGAAGGAGAAAAAGAAGCTTTTTTCATTGGTGTTTTTAAAGTTCCCCAACTACAGGGAGGTACCAATTTTGGACAAGTGCCACTGCAACACAGAATACTCAGAGAACCTGAACTTTTAAACTCTGGAGGCCTGAAATTTACTGTCGGCCACTATTGTTCTGTCTGGTGTTTCAAAAGAACATTGGGTGCTACAAATCAGATCTGAAGGGGTAAACTTATTAAACCCATTAAATCTGAAAAAAATCCCAACATTATGTCTTCTTATTGATTGTACTCTCTTGTCATTACGTTATATCACTTTTTATCCCTGGTAATTTTCCTTGGTCTGAAGTTACCTTTTCTGATAATATAGCCAATCCAGCTTTAATTAGTGTTATTATGGTATATCTTTTAATATCGTTTTTATTTTTAACCTACCTATATGATTACATTTAAAGTGAGTTGCTTTTAAACAGCATTTAGTTGAGTCTTTTGGTTTTAAAAAAGTTCCTTATTGATGATCTTTATCTTTTAATTGGTGTTTTTGACCATTTACATTTAATGTAATTAATGATATTTTCAGATGAAGGCTTACCATTTTATTAATTCTTTTTTTCTTGATTACCTCTGCCTTTTGCTCCTCTATTTCTCACTCCCTTCATTTGGATTATTATTTCTTTTGTAAAACACCAGTCCTTAAAGACACTCTCCTTTCCCCCATTGGATGGTCATGGCACCCTTGTCAAAAATCAGTTGACTCTTGGGCCGGCCGAGTGGTGCGGTGGTTAAGCCCTCGCTTGGGAAGCCAGCGGCCCTGGTTCGGGTCCCATGTATGAAGGCCAGTGACACCGCCCTCAAAAAAAAATCAAAAAAAAAAATCAGTTGACTATAGATGTGTCGGTTTCTTTATGGACACTCAGTTCTATTCCATTGCTCTATTATATGTCTATCTTATGTCATTAGTACAATGTGTGGATTACTGTAGCTTTGTAGTCAGTTTTTAAATTGGGCAACGTGAATCCTCCAACTCTGTCTTTTTCAAGATTGTCTTGGCTGTATGAGGTCTCTTGCAAATCTATTTGAATTTTGGGATCAACTTTTCTATTTCTGCAAAAATGGCCATTAGTGTATTGATAGGAATTACACCAAATCTGTAGAATGCTTTGGGTAGTATTGCCATCTTAACAATATTAAGATATCCAATTTATGAACATGGCATGTTTTTCCATTTATTTAGATCTTTTTAAATTTCATTCAGCAATGTTTTGTAGTTTTCAGTTACAAGTCTTACACCTCCTTGGTTAATTTTATTCCAACCTACTTCATGTAAGTGGAATTTTTTTTTTTCTTAGCTGAGCCATCCTGCTACCTGTTGGTAGCTCAGCGGCTGCTCAGCTTGGGCTGGGCATCGAACTGCTGTTGCTCAGAGCTCAGCTTGCAACTCTTGAGCGAGCTCTTAACCAACTGAGCCACTCGGCCGGCCTTAGGAATTGTTTTCTTAATTTCCTTTACAGATTGTTCATTGTTAGTGTATAGAAATACACTGATTTTTTTTTTTGAGGGCAGTGTCACTGACCCTCTTATGTGGGACCCGAACTGGGGCCGCTGGCTTCCCAAGCCAGCACTTAACCACCGTGCCACTCAGCTGGCCCCACACTGATTTTTATATTTTGATCTCTTGAGAGTTCCTATTGACATAGATTTATAGTTATTGTTTTATGTATTGGAATTTTAAATCATATAGGAAACAAAAAGAGAAGTTAGAAATGACAAATGCAACAATACTGGCTTTTATAATTCCTCTGTACTTGTACTGCTACTTGTACTGGCATTTTTCATTTCTTCATACAGTTCAAGTTACTCTCTAAGTCCTTTCATTTCAGCCTGTATTCTGTTTAGCATTTATTTATGTTTTATTAGATTTATTGTGGATCCTTTGTAGATGACAAGTCACTTCTGTCTTGCTGCTTTCAAGATTCTCTCCTTGTCCCTTTGTATTGACAGTTTGAGTATAATGTGTCTCTGTATGGATCTTTGAATTTACCCTACTTGGAATTTGTTCATCTTCTTGGATGTATATTTTTATGTACTTCATAAAACTTGGCAAGTTTTTGACCATTATATATTCATATAGTCTTTTTGCCTCTCTCTCTCTTCCCCTTTTGGAACTCCCACATAAATATGTTGGTAAGCTTGATAGTGTCCCACAGTTCCCTTTGTTCCTTTCATTTTTCTTTATTCTTTTCCTTCTGTTCATCAGACTGGATAATTTCAGTTGAACTTTCTTCCCTTCATTGATTTTTCTGCCTGCTCAAAATCTGCTTTGAACCCCTCTAGTGAATTTTTTGTTCAAGCCATCGTACTTTTCTGCTCCAAAATTTCTTTTTAGTTCCTTTTTATATTTTCTGTTTTTTGGGTTTTTTTTAAAAGATTTTTATTGGGGAAATGGGGGAGGGGAACAGTGTTGGGAAAGTGTTGGGGAATTGGGGGAAGGGACCAGCCAAGTTGTTCTTCAGTCTTCATAGTGGAGGGCGCCAGTCGCCGTCTGGCTTCCCATCGGTAGTTCATGACCTCTAAGCTCAAGGTGCTGTATTCAATCTTAGTTGCAGGTGGGTGTAGCCACCATCCCATGCGGGAGTCAAACTAGAAGCTTTGTTGTTAAGAGTGCACGTTCTATCCTCAGAACCATCCAGGCGGCAGCTCAGCTCAGGGTGCTGAGTTCAGTCTTAGTTGTGGGTGGGCATAGCCATCATCCCATGAGGGAGTCGAACCTGGCAGCCTTGTTGTTAAGAGCACACGTTCTATCCTCTGAGCCATCCAGGTGGCCACTCAGCTCAAGGTGCCAAGTTCAATCTTTAGTTTCAGGTGGGAATAGCCCACCAATGAACAGGCAATCTTGTTGTTACACCAGCTGAGCCATCCTACCACCTGTTGGCAACTCAGTAACAGCTCAGCTAGGGTGCAGCGTTCATTGGCCTATGTGGGAATCGAACCGGCGGCCCTGTTGCTCAGAGCACGCGCTCTAAGTCAACTCTTAACCAACTGAGCCACTTGGCCGGCCTATTTTGGGTTGGGTTTTTTTTTTATAGAAAATTGATGTTCTGGGGCCATCCGAGTGGCTCAGTTGGTTAAGAGCTCACTCAAGAGTGCAAGCTGAGCTCTGAGCAACAGCAGTTCGATGCCCAGCTTGAGCTGAGCTGCCGCTGAGCTGCCAATAGGTGGCCGAATGGCTCAGTTAAGAAAAAAAAGAAAATTGTTGTTCTATTTTCTGTTGAGACATGGTTCTCTTTGATCATATTTAAGACAGCTGCTTTATATTTTTGTATAAGTTCAATCAGTGTCTGCCTCATGGACAGTTTCATCAATTTCCTGTTTTCCTGTTTATTTTCATGCCTAGTAATTTTTTGTTGAAATCTGGACATTTTGAATAGTATAATGTGGTATCTCTAGAAGTCATATTTTCCTTCCTTCCCAGAGTTTGCTGTTGTTTTTTATTGTGAGCTACAGTTATGTATTTATTTAGTGACTTGGCAAACGATTGTTTGCAAAGACTGTATTCCTTGATATTTCCTGCCAGAGATTTCCTTAAATAACTAAATTAAGCAACCTTTTCTTTGTTAAGCATCCCACTTGTTGTAAGTTTTTATTGAATTCCAAAGTCCTAAAAAAGTTGATTCTTACAGTTTTTGCCAACTGAATGTTTGCTGCAGTGGAGGGACTGTTTCTAGGTGCTCCCAACTCCACCATTTTGGGGACCATCACTCTTTCTACCCTTATAATTTTTTTTTGATGGCAGTGTCACTGGCCCTCATATGTGGGACCTGAACCGGGGCCCCTGGCTTCCCAAGCCAGCGCTTAACCACTGCACCACTCAGCTGGCCCCACCCTTATAATTTTAATATGCATATTTTAACTTGTATTTTCTTTAGATGTCTAGAGTTAATTATTATCTACATCTTTAGATGTCTAGAGTTAATTATTATCTACATCTTGAAAAAGACATAAACCTTAGAATGGAATTCCTTTTGCATATGACTTTATATATATTATCTCTCAAGCCTCACAACTTTGCAAGGCAAGTGGTATCTATTATTTTAATTTTATGAATGAAGATAGTGAAACTTAGAGAAATTCCCTAAGGCTACAAAGCTAGTGGATTACTTCGGGATTTCAAAGTAATTGTCTGATCCTGAGATTCAAGGTCTTTCTACCATATCACACTTCTTTCCTTGAAGTGGAACAACCTTTCAGACCCAACAAAATAACATTGACATCCAATGGGCCTAGTGGAAATGGGACCTTTCTCAAACGTCTCTGTTACCAGTAGTCTTTACTTTCTAGGGACAATAAGTTACCCCTCTTTAAAAATTTCTTTAATAAGTCAAGAGGCAGGGCTTTTACCTCTTTCCTCCAGGAGGAAGGCCTGAAAAATGGACTAATTTCTTACAAAGAGGCCCTTTGTTTGGGTAGGATATGGAAGTCTGGATTCCTCTGATGAAGTAGAATTCTAGAGAAATTTTTCTTTTAAATTAAAGTTTATTGGGTTGACAATTGTTAACAAAGTTACATAGATTTAAGGTATACAATTCTGTAATACATCATCTATATATCACATTGTGTGTTCACTACCCAGAGTCAGTTTTCCTTCCATCACCATATATTTCACCCCCTTTACCCTTTTCTACCACCCCCGCCCCTTACCCTCTGATAACCACTAAACTATTGTCTGTGTCTTTGAGTTTTGTTTCTTCATTTGTTTTTCTTGTTCTTTTGTGCTTTCAGTTTTAGAATTCTAGAGAAATTTGAAGCTGTTCATTAGAAGGAAGTTTTCATTCTCACTTTGCTTCTTATTTATTTATTTATTTATTTATTTATTTATTCATTTAATTTTATTGGGGAATTAGGGTCAGGGAAAGCATTGGGGAACCGGAGAAGGGGAACAGACAAGTTTTTGTCCTTTTGTTCTTCAATCTAGTTGTGGAGGACATGGCTTCACTGGCCTATGTTGGTATCATCATTGCGCTCTTCTCGGGTGAGGCAGATGTGTCGCTGGCCTCTGGACAGCCACTCACAGCAGCTCTTGGCAGCTCAAACCAGTTGCCAGCCACTCACGCTGGCTGCTGGCCACTCACTGTAGCCTATGGCAGCCCACTGCAGCAGGGGCTGCAGCTATGCTGTCCCTGGGGACTCACAGCAGCCCAGCTCCAGGAGGAGCTGTTGTTCACATTCTTAGCTTTAGAGGGCAGTGTCACTGGCCCTCATATGTGGGATCCAAACCGGGGCTGCTGGCATCCCAAGCCAGCTGTTAACCAACGCGCCACTCGGCCGGCTCTTGTTTCTCTTTTAGTTTTAGCAGCAGCAGCAGAGTTTGACTTCATCAGTGGGACCTTTCTAGATCATCTTTCCGTTAAATCCTATAGGTGTTACATGGGATTATAAGGAGAGTGTGATAAAACTGGATATTTGTGTGTATTTATATAATGTGAGATATGATCTAAAAATACAGTGAATATTTACATTAAAAATGTATTACAGTAAAAAACACATTGTCATTAATCCCCCTCAGAATACCCCCGTCACTTTGAACATACTTAGCCATTGTTCTTGCCACTTGCTGAAGCAGTTCTGCAAGTCTTCTTTTGTGTCTTTCATTGTGCTATCATGGCTGCCTCGATGTCCTGAATCGATTCAAAGTGTTTACCTTTCATGGTCATTTTGACTTTGGGGAAGAGCCAGAAGTCACATGGTGCCAGATCTGGTGAATAAGGTTGATGAGGACACACCGTAATGCTTTTATTTGACAGAAATTACCATACCGGAAGCAACGTGTGACATGGAGCATTGTCATCGTGGGTGGTGAATAAAGACACTCATGAAAGAGGGCTTCCAGAACTGCTTCAGAAAGTGGCAAGGATGATGGGATAAGTGTGTTCACAGCGAGGGGGATGGGCCGGCCGAGTGGCTCAGTTGGTTAAGAGCTCGCTCAAGAGTGCGAGCTGAGCTCTGAGCAACGGCGGTTCGATGCCAGCCCGAGCTGAGTTGCCGTTGAGCTGCCAACAGGTGGCAGGATGGCTCAGCTAAAAACAAAACAAAAAAAAAAAAAAAAAACACAGCGAGGGGGAGTATTTTGAGAGGGATTAATGGCAATGTGTTTTTTACTGTAATAAATTTTTTAAAATTTAAACATTCACTATATTTTTCAATAACACCTCATATGAGATACTTGTATATGTGTATTTTGTAATTCGGAACATTCAGCTCCAGTAATTCCGTTCCTAATTCAGCCCAAGTAATATTTTTGTTACCTTTTTGTGAATGATATGTTTACCATTATTTTCCATTAATTCAGCAAACTCTGGGTACCTATTCTGTGCTATGTTAGGCTCCCTTAGTTTGAAATCAAGCAATGCATATTTCTGGTCTCCTGGTAAATTAGGGGTGACAGATTTACTAATCGTCTCTTAAGTATTATATAACAAATAACCCCAGTAGAGGTATGCAGAGGATATTATGGGGAGTTGTGGAGGCACTTGAATCAGATTACAAGAATAAGGGATGACTTCTTTAGGAAGTAAATCTGGATCTGAATTTTGCAGGGTCTGCAAAGTAACTCATGAAGTTACTAAATGGATGCTGGGTGAGTGAATCAGAATTAGGTGATGCTCGGACTAGGACATTTGCAGGAAGGGTGCAAAGGTAGAAAGGCATGAAAAGTATGTGCCACATTCAGGGACTCCTGCAGTTGAGTGTGAGTTAAGTAAAAGGTCCATTTGGAAGGGAGTGGGAGGAGCTGACGAGGGTATCGTTCTGTCTTCCCTCTTCTGGACGAGATCTCAGTTGACCTTTTCTCTCTGCAGTTTACCCTTCCCTGGAGTCTGATGATGATGACCCTGCTTTGAAATCTCGACCCAAGAAAAAGAAGAATTCAGATGATGCTCCATGGAGTCCTAAAGGTGATTTAGTATTCTGTCCTTAAACTCAGTGGGGGTGGGTGGGGGAAAAATAGGCTGGATATTTAATATAGGACGATATGATTCAGTCACTTATTTGTTTATTCAGCAAACATTTGTTGAGTGTCTGCTATGTTCCAGGTATTTGGTGCTAGAGTGAAAATGATCAGTGACACACAGAGTTTATGTACTCAGTTCAGCAAAGCCAGAGGTAATGGAATATGTTGCTTCTGATATTATATGATAGAGATGAAAAGAAGAAGACCTTGAACAGATTCTAGCAAGCAGCCTAAGGCTTCTGAGGACATTCTGCTACCATCATCCTAGCCCTTTGGTAATTTTAATATCAAAGGAGGGAAATTCTGCTGACCGTTGAGCTCTACAAGGCCCAAGACTCCTTAGACTGTCACCTGTACTGGCTGAGAGGCCATTTCTGAGAAAGGAAGAAAGAATGATCACTGAGTTGAACATGTAATTTAGAGGATAACAAAATAATTCGATTCATCTCATTGGCTTCGTGGTTTTCACACTGGAGGGTGTGTTCATTAGCTTTTGCTGCTTATCCAGTTACCCAAAACTTAGTGGCGTAGAACAAGATTTGATGATTTCTCACAGTTCTCTATGTTGATTGAGTTGCTGTTCCAGTCTGGCTGGGTCTGGATAGTCTGAAAAGATCTCCCTCAGGTGTCTGGGACCTAATTTGGGTCGGCTAGGGCCTCTCTCCATGTGGTCTTTCATCCACCAGGAGGCCAGGCCAAGCTTTGTCAAGGGAGCAAGCAGAAGGGTATCCAGCAGCAAGAAAGGACAAGCCCCATGTGTAAGCACTTTTCAAGCCTCTCCTTGTGTCATGTTTTCCATTGTTCCATTGGCCAAAGACATGGCCAAGCCTCAATTCCAGGCATGGGGAAATAGATTCCATTTCCTGATGGGGAGCTACAAAATCCTCCTATGCATACAAGGAAATGTGAGCTAATTGAGAGCCATTACTGCAGCAGTCCACTACAGAGGATGTTGGCATCTCAGTATCTGTGTTTCCCCAGGAAATAAAGGGCCTGCTATCCCCACCCAGCCTTATTTGGCCTTTCTGGTGTTTGTTTGGGGTTGGGGGTATTCTCTGATTTCATTTTCTCCTATAGTTTCTGGCTTATTAGCATAATAGAAAATTTGGAAAATACAGAAAAATAGAGGAAAGTATCAAGAAGAAACCACCCGTGATTCTGCCACCCAGAGATAACCACTGTTAATGTATTTACACGTATTTCCTTATAGTCTTTTTTTCTTGTGAATTTTCTTTTTATGGTTGAAATTGCATTATGTATAAAATCATATATCCTACTTTAAAATTGTTTTGGCCTATATTCAAAATATATGTGTATTTTTGGTAGCAAATCAAATAGTACAGAGGAGTTTAGGATGAAATGCAATGGTCTGCCTCTGCTTTTTCCACCTATAATGCCATGCCGGAGAGGCAACTTCATAGTTTTAATTGTTCTGGTAGTTACCTCCAAAAAAATCAATATAATAGGATTTGTAACACCGTTTCTTGATTTATTAACTTCTGTTTCTCCTTCCATTAACTTCTGTCAATCTCTCTTGATTACCCAGTTTCTACGATAGAGACATTAGTACTACTATTTTTGCTTCCTTCCTCAAACCTGTGAGCCACACTTTTTCATTTATATTGTCAAAGTTGTTAACATTTACACTGTATTGTGACTAATACTCTACATTGACTAGAAGTTGTCTGAAAAAGTTGAAAACCAATAAATACATCTGGCCTTTTATTTATTTATTTTATTTATTTTTTGTTGTTTTCTAAAGTTTGCTTTTCTTTGGCTCTCTTTTTTTTAAGATTTTTATTGGGGAATTGGGGAGGAGAACCGTGTTAGGGAATTGGGAAAGGGGAACATAGTGTTTTTCTAAGACTCATCAGCTCCAAGTCAAGTTGTTGTCCTTCGGTCTTAGTTGTGGAGGGCGCAGTTCCACTCCCAAGTCCAGTTGCCGCTTTCAGTGTAGTTGCGGGGTGGGGGGGCATAGACCACTATCCCATGTGGGAGTCGAACCCACAGTCTTGTTGCACACTGAGCCATCTGGCCACCCATCAGCAGCTCGTGGCTGCTCAGCTCAAGGTGCCGTTTTCAATCTTAGTTGCAGGTGGGCACAGCCCACCACCCCAATGGGTGTTGAACTAGCAAACTTACTGCTAAGAGCTCGTGCTCTCACCAACTCAGTGGCAGTTCAGCTCAGGCGCACCTCACTGGCCCAGGTGGGAATCGAGCCAGCAACCCTGTTGCTCAGAGCTCGCAGTCTTAAGCAAGCTCTTAACCACTTGGCTGGTCCTAAAAGCTCTTTATATGTATTGCAAAATTGCTTTTCAGTGTACTAGTTTACACTTTCACCAGCCATGTGTGACAGTACTTGTTTATGACTCCTCACAGGCATTGAACGTATCAGTTAGGAATAGTGTTTGCCTGTGAGTAACAAGAACTTCTCAGGCATCCTTAGTGAGTGCTTATCCTGTCAAGGTCACAAAATGGCTGCTTTACCTCCAGCAGAGGGCTCTGAGTTACAGTCAGGAAGAAGAGGAAGAGCAAAAGGAGAAAGGAACAGGCCTTCTGAGCACCGCCCCCACAAAGAGTTTTACGTTCCACATTTTTAATATCATCTTTGGCTGAAACTGTGTCACATGGCCAAGATTATCTGCCAGAGAGGCCAGGAAATGTAGTTTTTAGCTAGGTACATAGTTGTCCCACAGTGTCATGTTTTTTTGTTAGTAAGCAAGGAAGGGAAAATGATACTGGGTTGAAAACAAGCAGTCTCCACCATGATATATATATTTTCTTAATTTAATTTTATTATTATTATTAGTTACAGATGTACAAAACAGTGTAATAGTTTTTTTTTTCACCCCTTACAAAGTGACTCCCCCCTCCCCTGCCGCCCCACCTGGGATATCATACATATCTATTACAATTCCATTGACTCCATCCCTACACTATATTCCACATCCCATGACTATATATGTGTTAAATTATAGTTGACATATAATATTGTTCAGTGGCAGCTTCAGATGTACAGTGCAGTGGTAAGGCCACTTATTGATTATATTCCCTAAACTGTATGTTCTGTCTCTGCAGTAGTATTGTAGTTATCAGTTTATGTTGCCTCGTCCCTTCCCCTTCTCCCATCCCCATCCCATCTAGCCCTCATCAGTTTTTTCTTTGTGTCTCTAAGACTATTTCTGTTTACGTTGCTCATTTATTCAGTTCTTTAGATTCCACATATAAGTGAGATCATATGGTATTTGTCTTTCTCTGACTGACTTATTTCACTTAACATAATGTTCTCTAGGTCCATCCATATCATTGCAAATGGTATGATTTCTTTCTTCTTTATAGCTGCGTAATACTTCATTGTGTAAATGTACCACAGTTTCTTAATCCAGTCGTCTTACCAATGGGCATTTCGATTGTTTCCAAGTCTTGGCTATTGTAAATAGCGTTCCAGTAAACATAGGGGTGCATATATTTTTTTTCGAATTAATGTTCTGGGTTTTTCAGGATAAATACCTAGGAGTGGAATTGCTGGGTCATAAGGCAGTTCCATTTCCAGTTTTTTGAGATACCTCCATACTGACTTCCATAGTGGCTGCACCAATCTGCAGTCCCACCAGCAGTGCAACAGGGTCCCCTTTTCCCCACAGCCCTGCCAGCACTTGTTGTTTGTTGATTTATTGATGATAGCCATTCTAACTGGAGTGAGGTGGTATCTCATTGTGGTTTTTATTTGCATTACCCTAATGACCAGTGAGGTTGAACATTTTTTCATATGCCTGTTGGCCACCTGTTTGTCCTCTTTAGAGAAATGTCTCTTCATTTCCTCTGCCCATTTTTTAATTGGGTTGTTTGTTTTTTTGGTGTTGAGTTGCATCAGTGTTTTATAAATTTTGGAGATTAACCCCTTATCAGATATATCATTGACAAATATCTTCTCCCATTCAGTAGGCTTCCTTTTTGTTTTATTGATGGTTTCCTTTGTTGTGAAAAAACTTTTTAAGTCTGATATAATCCCATATGTTCATTTTTTCTTTTACTTCCCTTGCCCATAGGGATGTATCAGTAAAAATATTGCTCCGGGTAATGTCTGCAAATGTACTGCCTATATTTTCTTTTAGGATTTTTATGGTTTCAGGTCTTACATTTAAGTCTTTAATCCATTTTGAATTTGTTCTTGTATAAGGCATAAGGAGGTGGTCCAAGTTTCATATTTTTGCATGTGTCAGTCCAATTTTCCCAGCACCATTTATTGAATAGACTATCTTTACTCCAGTGTAAATTCTTGCTTCCCTTGTCATAGATTAACTGTCCGTAAATGCCTGGATTTATTTCTGGGCTCTCTGTTCTGTTCCACTGATCGATGTGCCTGTTTTTATGCCAATACCAAACTGTCTTGATTACTGTAGCCTTGTAGTAGGTTTTGATGTCTGGTAGCGTGATCCCCCCGACTTTGTTCTTATTTCTCAGAATTACCGAGGCTATTCTGGGTCTTTTATGATTCCATATAAATTTTAGGATTATATTTTCTATTTCTTTGAAAAATGCCTTTGGTAGTTTGATAGGAATTGCATTGAATCTATATATTGCTTTAGGCAGTATGGACATTTTAACTATATTAATTCTTTCTATTCATGAGCGTGGCAGGTGTTTCCATTTATTTGTATCTTCTATGATTTCTTTCTTCAGTGTCTTATAATTTTCTGAGTACAGATCTTTCACTTCTTTGGTTAAATTTATTCCTAGGTATTTTATAGTTTTTGACGCAATTGTAAATGGGACAGTTTTCTTAATTTCTCTTTCTGTTAGTTTATTATTGGTATATGCAAATGCCACTGATTTCTGAACATTGATTTTATATCCTGCTACTTTACTGAATTCATCTATCAATTCCAATAGTTTTTTGATGGAATCTTTGGGGTTCTCTATATACAGTATCATGTCATCTGCATATAATGACAATTTTACTTCTTCCTTGCCAATTTGAATGCCTTTTATTTCTTTTTGTTGTCTGATTGCCGTGGCTAGAACTTCCAGCACTGTGTTGAATAAAAGAGGAGAAAGTGGACAGCCTTGTCTTGTTCCTGATCTTAAGGGGAATGGTTTTAGCATTTCCCCATTGAGTCTGATGTTAGCTGTAGGTTTATCATATATGGCTTTTATTATGTTGAGATATGATCCCTGTATTCCCACTTTGCTAAGGGTTTTTAACATAAATGGCTGTTGGATTTTGTCAAATGCTTTTTCTGCATCTATTGAAATGACCATGTGATCTTTATCCTTCATTTTGTTGATGTGGTGTATCACATTAATTGATTTACGGATGTTGAACCAGCCTTGTGCACTAGGGATGAATCCCACTTGATCATGATGTATGATCTTCTTAATATATTGCTGAATTCTGTTTGCTAATATTTTATTGAGAATTTTTGCATCTATATTCATCAAGGAGATTGGCCTGTAGTTTTCCTTTTTTGTGCTGTCTTTATCTGGTTTTGGCATCAGGGTGATAGTGGCTTCATAAAAAGAGTTAGGGAGCCTTCCCTCCTTCTGGATTTTTTGGAATAGTTTGAGAAGAATAGGTGATAGTTCTTTTTTGAATGTTTGATAAAATTCACTTGTGAAACCGTCTGGTCCAGGGCTTTTGTTTTTTGGGAGCTTGTCAATTACTGATTCAATTTCCTTGGTAGTAATCAGGGTATTTAGATTTTCTGTTTCTTCTTGCGTTAGCTTTGGAAGGTTGTATGCTTCTAGAAAATTATCCATTTCTTCCAGATTGTCAAATTTGTTGGCATATAGTTGCTCATAGTAATTTCTTAGAATTTTTTGTATTTCTGTGATGTCTGTAGTCATTTCCCCTCTTTCATTCCTGATTTTGCTAAGTTGAGTCCTCTCTCTTTTTTTTTTTTTGATGAGCCTGGCTAGAGGTTTGTCAGTTTTGTTTATCTTCTCAAGAAACCAGCTCTTGGTTTCATTGATCTTTTGAATTGTTTTTCTGTTCTCTAGATTGTTTATTTCTGCTCTGGTCTTTATTATCTCCTTTCTTGTACTCCCCTTGGGCCTCTTTTGCTGTTCTTTTTCCAGTTCCCTTAGGTGTAAGGATAACCTGTTGATTTGAGATTTTTCTTCCTTCTTTAGGTAGGCTTGCACTGCTATAAACTTCCCTCTTAGAACTGCTTTCACAGCATCCCAGAGATTTTGGGTCGTGGTGTTTTCATTTTCGTTTGTCTCGAGGTATCTTTTGATTTCCTCCTTGATCTCATTTGTGACCCACTCACTATTTAATAGCATATTGTTTAGCCTCCATTTATTTGTCAGCTTCCCGGATTTCTTCGTATAATTGATTTCTAGTTTCATAGCATTGTGGTCAGAGAATACAGTTGAAATGATTTCAATCTTCTTAAATTTATTGAGACTTGTTTAGTGGCCTAACATGTGGTCTATCTTAGAAAATGTTCCATGTGCACTTGAAAAGAACGTATATTCTGTAGCTTTGGGATGAAATGCTCTGAAAATGTCTGTTAAATCCAGCTGGTCTAATGTGTCATTTAAGGTCGCTGTTTCCACATTGATTTTCTGTCTGGAGGATCTGTCCATTAGTGACAGCGGGGTGTTGAAGTCCCCTACTATGATAGTGTTACTGTTGATCTCTGTCTTTATGTCTGACAATATCTGTCTTATATATTTAGGGGCTCCTATGTTAGGTGCATAGATGTTTACTAGAGTTATGTCCTCTTGTTGGATCGATCCCTTCATTACTATGAAGTGTCCTTCTTTGTCCTTTGTTATATTCTTCAATTTAAAATCCATTTTATCTGATATAAGTATCGCTACTCCAGCTTTTTTCTCAGTACCATTTGCATGAAATATTTTACTCCATCCCTTTACTTTCAGCCTGAATGAATCTTTGGATCTGAGGTGAGTCTCTTGTATACAGCATATGCTGGGGTCTTGCTTTCTTATCCATTCAGCCACCCTATGTTTTTTATTGGAACATTTAATCCATTTACATTTAATGTGATTAATGATAGGTGTGTATTTATTGCCATTTTGTTATTTGTGTTCGTAGTCTTTCTTAGGTTGTTTTTCTCTTCTACTTCAAGAAGCCCTTTTAGCATTTCCTGCAAAGCTGGCTTGGTGGTAATGAATTCCCTTAACTTACTCTTTTCTGCAAAGCTCCTTATCTCACCTTTGATTTTAAATGATAACCTTGCTGGATACAGCAATCTTGGTTGTAGGCCTTTATTTTTCATTACTTTGAAAACCTCCTGCTACTCCCTTCTGGCCTGCAAAGTTTCTGTAGAAAAGTCAGCTGATAATTTTATGGGGGTACCCTTGTAAGTAACTTGCTGCCTTTCCCTTGCTGCTTTAAGGATTCTGTCTTTGTCCTTAACCCTTGCCATTTTCACTATAATGTGTCTTCGAGTGGGCCTGTCTGGAATCATTCTGGTTGGAACTCTCTGCACTTCCTGAGCTTGTATTTCAATGTCCTTTGCCAGGTTAGGGAAGTTTTCAGACATTATTACTTCCAATATATTCTCAATCCCTTGCTCCCTCTCTTCTCCTGTTACTCCAATGACCCGTGAGTTATTGCGTTTGATGTTGTCCCCCAGCTCTCTTAAACTATTTTCCATGTTTTTCATTCTCTTTTCTTTTTGTTGTTCCGCATGGGTGATCTCTGCTATTTTGTCTTCTAAGTCACTGATTCGATTTTCTGCTTCATCCAATCTGCTAGTGATTCCATCAAGTTTGTTATTTAATTCAGTAATTGTGTTCTTAAGTTCTAGCTGGTTGCTTTTCATGATTTCTCTATCCTTCTTTATATTTTCATTAATTTCCTTGAACATTCTAATAATCAGTGTTCTGAACTCTGTCTCCGATAGGTTGGTTACCTCTATTTCCTCTATTTCCACTGATTCAGGAAGTTTCTTCTGTTCTTTTATTTGTGTTGTGTTTCTTTGTCTCCCCATTCTGGCTTACTCTTTGTGTTTGCTTCAATATAACAGATAGATCCCCCAGGTTTCTCAGTCTTTTCTGGGTAAACTTATATGGTGTGTGTCCTTTATATTTGAAATTACTCAGTCTCCCTATTCTCCTGTGCTTGTATCTGAGGTGTTCCTTGTGTCGTGCATCCTCACTTGTTGAAGTTTTAGTTTTGATTACTTTTGGTTTGTCAGTAGGTGGGATTGACTCCCAGATTGATTAGCTGTGAGGATCAGCAGAGTCTGCAGTTTATGAGCTGCTGTGAGAGGATTGACCCCTCTGATGAAACTTAGACCCTATGGGCTCTAGTACCTGTAGCAACTTCCTTTTGGGTGTGACTCTTGTATTGTCAAACCCAGAAATTCTCTGGTTTTATCTAAAGTTGGCCTCCGGGTATGATGATTCTTGTGTCTGTTTGTTTGGACCCACTGCTGCAGAGTGATTTTAGAGCATAACAGATCAACAAGAACAACCTCCACAGCCACCAAACGAAACCAAATGCTCGCACAAGTAAAAAAAACAACCATCAAACTACAGTCAACTTGTACAGAAATATCAATCATACTAATGAAGAAAACAAACAAACAAAACAAAAACCACACACACAATAATAACAGAAGAGGAAACAAAATAAAATACAATATCCTAAAATAAAAAATATAATAAACATGAGAAACCGATTAGCTATACCTAAAAAATAAAAAATAAATATAAACTAAAATAATAATAAAAAAAGTAAGAATAAAAATTAAAAAAATAAAATTTGCAGAAAAGAGGAAAAGTATAGCAGTGAGAAGAATGAATAAAATAAGAGAGAAAGTGAGGGTGGGGAAAAAAGAAAAAGAAAAGAAAGAAAAAAAAGAAATTATATATATATATATATATATATATTTGTCTACACACCCATATATATGGACATATATTCACCTGTATTCACCTATATATATGCCTATATTAAAAACTACAAAATGATAAGAATGAAATAGAAATAAAAACCAAAAACAACCAAGAAAAGCAGCCAATAATGGAAAAACAAAACATAATAAAACCAAACAAACCAAAAATACCCGTGCCGGTCTTGGCTAAAGTCCACCAAGCTCTCTTCAGTTTTGTCTGCTGTACAAAAATTCCTGTGCGTCTTGTGGGAACAGTAGGCCACCTGATGCCTAGCGTGATCCTGGCACTGCAGGTTTGCTGTACTTGAGTGTGGTTGTGACGTGTGATTGGTGGTTTTTACAGTCACTGCCTTTTTGCTTTTGCCTGTCCCAAGGCAGGCTGCACCCCCAAAGGCTCAATGAGTGTCTCTGGGCACCCTTTCGGTTGACAGCAGTGGAGAATTAAAGAATTCCTCACTACCAAAAGCCAGCAGCTAAGAATCTGTTAATTAGTGCCTCAGCAGGTGAACCTGCCCTGCCTCCCAAGCCTTGCATAAAGGTGGGGGCGGGGTAGGTAGTTTCACTCTGCAGCCTCTTCTGGGGCGGAAATTCTCAACCCCCTGCAGGTAGGAATGTCTTCCTAGTCTGCCCCTATTGCTCCATTCAGGAGTCAGTTTAAGACTGTCTTGGCGGGGGGGGGGCAAAGTTTGTGGGAGTGGGTGGGTTATTGGTTTTTTTTGCTTTCTGTTCAAGAGTAGAGAAAGGAAAAAAAATAAAAAACATAAAAATAAACAAAGCCACAGTTTCAACACTGTTTTAAACTAAGGCCTTTGCCTCTTATGCTCCAGCGGAGTTCCTGCTGCTCTCCCAAAAGGTCTGCCAGGATTTAGGGAATTGCGCGCACCCTACTGTGTGGCTAAGATCCCCGCTCCGTCTCTCGGGGATCTGCGTCTCTGCCCGGCGCGCTGCGTATCCGCGCGAGTCTTCTTTTTCCCCTGCTCCCGGGTTTAAGGCTTCTGCCTTGGAGCCCGCGCGCGCCCTTGCGGTGCTCCTGCTGCTCTCCCGAAGAGACTGCCGGGGTTTAAGGGACTGCGCGCCCCCTGCCGCGAGGTTCAGAGTCCCGCTCCATCTCTCAGGGACCTGCGTCTCCGCCCGGCGCACACCAGTCTTCTTTTTTTTCCCCTGCTCCCAGGTTTCAGGCTTCTGCACTCCACGGGACCCAGTGGGCACAGAGACTGATGACTGATCCCTGAACCGGGAGGGTGCAGGGATTGATCTTGCCCTGTCGCTGCGGCGCTCTGCACCCTGCTCCTGGGGACCCGGCGAGCCGCGGGTGCAGCTTGTACCTCTGCACAGTCGTCTCCTCTCTCTCTTCCCGCACTTGCCCGGCCTGAGGCTTCTGCCTCAGACTGCAAACCAATGCACTCTTGCTGAACTCTAGGTGGGCCGTGGGCCGCAGGGAGCGAGCCGGGGGAACACTCACCGTGCCTCCGCAGCCGCGGGTGCGGGCTGCACCTCATGCGTCTCACCGCCTTCTTCCCCTACTCGCCCGGTCTGCCCGCCTTCCAGCAATCCTTGTGTGGAACTCTTAGTTGCTCTGTGTGATGAGTAGATGTCTCTTTGAGGCGTATTAGAAGTTCAAATTGTGGATATTTCCAGGGGAGATTTCATGGAGCCCTCCTCACAGCCACCATCTTGCCCCTCCTCCTGTACCACATCTTCTTTATCCAGTCATCTATTGATGAGCACTTAGGTTGATTCCATATCTTGACTGCAGTGAAGGTAGGAGTGCATATATCTTTTTTCATTTGGGTTTTGGATTTCTTCAGATAAATACCCAGGAGTGGAATGGCTAGGTCATAATATTTTTAATTTCTTGAAGAACCTCCATACTGTTTTCCATAGTGGCTTTACCAGTTTATAATCCCACCAACAGTGCCAGAGGGTTCCCTTTTCTCCACATCCTTACCAACACATGGTGTTTATTGATTTATTGATGACAGCCATCCTGACAGGTGTGAGGTAGTATCTCATTGTAGTTTTTCTCTGATGATTAGTGACATTGAGCATCTATTCATGTCTCTTGGCCATCTGTATGTCCTCTTGGGAGAAATGTCTATTCAGGTCCTGTGCCCAGTTTATAATTGGATTTTTTGTATTTTTTGGTGTTGAGTTATATGAGTTCTTTATAGATTTTCTATATTAAGCCATCAGATGTTATCATTGGCGGATATCATCTCCTATTCAGTAGGTCGTCTTTTTGTTCTGTTGATGCAAAAACAAAAAAAAAAGTTTTTGTTGTGCAAAAACTTTTTAGTTTGGTGTAGTCCCATTTGTTTAGGTTTTTCTATTATTTTCTTTCCCTGAGGAGATATATCAGAAAAAAAATATTACTAAAAGCAATGTCATAGAGTTCACTGCCTATGTTTTCTTGTACGAGTTTTATGGTTTTAGGTCTTACATTTAATTCTTTCATCCATTTTTAGTTTATTGTAGTATATGGTGTCAGAAGGTGGTCTAGTTTCATGTTTCTGTGTGTATCTGTCCAGTTTTCCCAACACTGTTTATTGAATAGACTCCCTTTACCCCATTGTATATTCTTGCTTTCTTTGTCCTAAATTAAATGACCATATTAGTATGGATTTATTTCTGGGCTCTCTATTCTGTTCCATTGATCTGTGTGTCTGCTTTTATGCCAGTACCATGCTGTTTTGATTACTATAGCCTTGTAGTATATTTTGATATCAGGTATTGTGATACCTCCAACTTTATTCTTCTTTCTCAAGATTGCTGTGGTTATTTGGGGTCTTTTGTGATTCCATATAAATTTTAGGATTATTTTCTACTATTTCTGTGAAAAATGACATTGGTATTTTCATAGTGATTGCATTAAATCTATAGATTGCTTTGGGTAGTGTAGACATTTTAACAATGTTATTTCTTTGTATCCGTGAGCACATTATATGCTTTTATTTATTTATTTATTTATTTAATTTTTTTTACTGGGGGAACAGTATGTTTTTCCAGGACCCATCAGCTCCAAGTCAAGTAGTTGTTTCTCAGTCTAGTTGTGGAGGGCGTTTTTCCAGGACCCATCAGTTACAAGTCAAATAGTTGTTCCAATCTAGTTGTGGAGGACGCAGCTGAGTGACCCATGTGTGGATCGAACCAGCAACCTTGGCGTTATGAGCACTGCACTGTTAACCAACTGAGTTAACTGGCTGCCCCTATCTTCTCTATTTATTTGTATCTTCTTCAATGTCTTATAATTTTCCAAGCACAGGTCTTTTACCTCCTTGTTTAAATTTATTCCTAGGTATTTTTTGTTGCAATTGTACATGAGATTGTTTTCTTAACTTCTCTTTCTAATAGTTAATTATTGGTGTATAAAAATAAAATTGATTTCTGAGTATTAATTTTATATTGTGCTATGTTAGTGAATTCATTTATCAGTTCTAATAGTTTTTCTGGTGGAATCTTTAGGGTTTTTTTATGATTTTATTGGAGGATTGGGGGAGGGGAACAGCGTTGGGGAATTGGGGAAGGGGAACAGACAAGTTGCTGTCTTTTTTGTTCTTCAGTCTAGTTGTGGAGGACGTTGCTTCACTGGCCCATGTTGGCATCATCATTGCGCTCTTCCCGGATGAGGCAGATCGGTTGCTGGCCTCTAGATGTTGCTCACCGCGGCTATTGGCAGCTCACACTGGCTGCCAGCCGCTCACTGTAGCCCATGGCAGCCCGCTGCAGCAGGGGCTGCAGCCCACACATTCGCCGGGGCTCTCACAGCCCAGCTCCAGGTGGAGCTGTTGCCAGCTGTAGAGGGCAGTGTCACTGGCCCTCACATGTGGGATCCAAACCAGGGCCGCTGGCATCCCCAAACCAGCTCCTAAGCAATGCGCCACTCGTTCGGCCCATAGGGTTCTTTATATATAGTATTATGTCACCTGCAAATAATGACAGGTTTACTTCTTCCTTTCAAATTTTGATGCCTTTTATTTCTTTTTCTTGTCTGATTGCTGTGGGTAGGACTTCCAATACTATGTTGCATAAAAGTGGTGGAAGTGGACATACTAAAATGCTTTTAGTTCTTCTCCATTGAGTATGATGTTAGCTGTGGGTTTGTCATGTATGGCCTTTATTGAAGTATGTTCTCACTTTGCTGAGAGTTTTTATCATAAATGAATGCTGAATTTTATCAAACGATATTTTTGTATCTGTTGATATGGTCATGAGTTTTGTCCTTCATTTTGTTTATGTAGTGTATCACGTTAATTGATTTGTGTATATTGAATCAACCTTGCATCCTAGGATTAGATCCCGCTTGCTCATGACGTATGATCTTTCAGCAATACATTAAAATATTAATGTATATTAATATTTTATGTTAAGGATTTTTGCTAATATTATGTTAAGGATTTTTGCATCTGAGTTCATCACGGATATTGGCCTATAATTTTCTTTTTTGTAATGGCTTCGTCTGGTTTTGGAATCAGGGTAATTAATGATGGTCTCGTAAAATGAGGTTGGAAGCCTTCTCTCCTTGAATTTTTTGGAATAGTTTGAGAGATATAGATCTTAATTCTTCTCTGAATGTTTGGTAAAATTCACCTTTGAAGCAATCTGGTTCAAGACTTTTGTTTGTTGAGAGCTTTTTGATTACTGATTTGATTTCATTGGTAGTAATCGGTCTGTTCAGATTTTCTGTTTCTTCTTGATTCAGTCTTGGAAGATTGTATGTTTCTAGGAAAATATCCATTTCTTCCAGATTGTCCAATTTGTTGACATATAGTTATTTGTAGTATCCTTTAGTTCTTTATACATGGTCCCCTTTAGCTGGTTAAAGTCCTTTTCTAGTAGGTACAACTTTGTTTAGAAAGTCAGGTACAGTGTTTATTGATTACTTTTTTCCTATATATGGCTACGCTTTCTTATTTCTTTGCATATCTTGTAATTTTTTGTTGAAAACTGAACAATTTAAATAATGTGGCAACTCTGGAAATCAGATACTCCCCACTCTGTTCTCCAGGGTTTGTTTTGTTGCTACTTGTTTTTATTTGTTTGTTTATAATTAGTTCCGAAAAATCCTTAAAGTATGTATTCTTTTTATTTGTGGCCACTGAAGTCTCAGTTAGTTAATGATTGGACAGAGATTTCCTTAAATGCCTGAAACCAATAAAGTTCACAGTGTTTGACAAGGGGCTCTATGTACCTGTTGGAACATGCCTTCAGCACTCAGGCAGGCAATTTACAACTCTGCCTTAGGCTTCACTTCCTGCTTTGCCGAAGCCTTGGTGTCAACCAGAGGTGAGTGCTAGGGTTTTCTCAAGTCTTTCCTGACCAGGCACGTAGACCCTGTGCATGCTTATGGCCTTCTAGATTCCCAGGAATATGTGGGAGCCTTTCTAATCCCCAGTGGATAGCTCATTCTTCAGCTTTTCCTTTTAAGCTTTTGGGTTAGTCTATTGTTTGCCACAACTGTTATCCATCACCTTAAGCAGCTGTGACATTAAAGCACTTGCCTTTAAATATTTTTGATAAATGCCCCCTAGGGAGAAGCTTTTTAGCACTAGGCTTTGAAAGAAAGCTCCAGCTACCTTCTGTTCCCTAGTTACTGAGAATGTGGGCTGTTATTTTTCAAGGATACTGCTGAGCTGAGGAGACCTGAATTAGTCTAGGGCAAGTTAAAATGCCATAAAGCTCACTGCTCATACTGAGATTTAGCAATTTTTCTGAAATACATGCTCTCCAGGTTGCTGTCTTTGGTTAATTTCCAGAGTACTAAAAAATTTTATTTGGACAATTTTTGCCAGTTTTTTCATTGTTTTAATTCAGGAGGGAGTTTTTGGAGGTCCTTAACTTAGTCATTTTTTCTGATGCCACCCATAATGACATACTAAATAGTTCAATGTGCATCTCTATGAAAATGACATTTTCTTCCATAACCATAGTACCATTCTTTTTTTAGAGCAGTGTCACTGGCCCTCATATGTGGGACCCAAACCGGGGCCGCTGGCTTCCCAAACCAGCGCTTAACCACCGCGCCACTCGGCCGGCCCCATAGTACCATTCTTTATATGACAAATAACTAAAGTAACATTTATTTCCTGTATTATTTAATGTCAAATCCTTATTTAAATTTCCCCAAATGGTACCAAAAATATCTTTTATAATTTGTTCGTTCAAACCAGGATATATTCAAGGGCTGTACATTTTATTTGGTTATTATAATCTGTTAGTCTCATTGATTCTGTAAGACATTTTATTATACAAGTTTCAAACATACATTTTGTAGAAGTAGAGTACACAAACACTGATATTCTCAATACCTAGATCCTACAGTTGTAATATTTTGCTGTATTTGCTTCATCCATTTATCTATATCTGTCTGTCTATAGTTTTTGCTGAGCCACTTCAGAGTAATGTGCAGCTATCATAACATGATAGTTTACCCCTTAATACTTGAGTAAGTCCTAAGAATAAGGACACGCTCCTATGTAAACTTACTACCTTTGTTGTATTTAACATTTAATAATTCACTAAGATCTTCTAATACCATGTCCATAATCAAATTTTCTCAACTGCCTCTTCTTAATTTCTTTTATGGTGTTTTTTTCCCCCAAAACCTGGGTCCAATCAAAACAGTTATTTCTTGGGCTGGCCGAGTGGCGTGGTGGTTAAGCGCTGGCTAGGGAAGCCAGCGGCCCCAGTTCGGGTCCCACATATGAGGGCCGGTGACACTGCGCTCAAAAAAAAACAAGTATTTCTTTTTTCTTCAGATTGCAATATCAACTTTCCCGTGTATTGTATAGGTCAGGAATTTAGGAAGGACACAATGAGGACAGCTTATTTTTTCTCCATGATGTATAGGGATCCAGCTGGGAAATTTTGAAGGCTGGAGGTCACTTGATGGCTGAATTTGAATCATCTGAAGTCTCATTAACTCACATCTCTGGTGCCTGGGCTGGGAGGACTCAGATACTAGAAATGCCAAGCAGAGTGCCAACATGTGTCCTCTCCATGTGACTAGCTTCCTCACTGTTTGGTGTCCTCAAGGCAATTAAGCTTTTTTCTTACCTGGCTGCTAAGGACTCTTAAGTGTGAGTTTCCAGTAAACAGTGTGGACACTGAAATTGCCTTTTTTTTTTTTTAGAGGGCAGTGTCACTGGCCCTCATATACGAGATCCGAACTGGGGCTGCTGGCGTCCCAAGCCAGCTCTTAACCACCGCGCCACTTGGGCAGCCCTGAAATTGCCTTTTTTGACATAGCTTCAGAAGTCATTCTCAGAAGTCATTTCAGCACATTCTATAGGCTATACATGAGCCTGCACAGATTCAACAGGACGGAACTAGAAGCCCACCTATCAATAGAATTTGGGCGCTTGTTTTTAAATCACCACACTTTCAAAACTATGGAGAACAATATAAAATATATCTATAAGTCCATAACCAAAAATTGTGCATTAACGTTTTTGCTAGATTTGCTTCAGATCATTTTTTAAACAAATAAAATACCACCTTTAAAGAAAAGACTTCAACCTCCTGAATTGCCTGTTCTAGAATCTGCACACCTTTATACAGAAAGTGTCCTTTGTAATAATAACAGCTAACTAACCAAGTAATATTTAAATCCAGGTCAGTACCACCATCACCTCCTTTTTTTCTGTGACAATTGATTTGTTTCTTTAATTAAAAATTGACTAGTACAATGAAATATACTCCCATCACTGAGAATCAACAGTTATCAAGATTTTGCCATATTTGATTCATCTGTAGCTTCTTAATTTTCAAAATTATCTATGGTTTAAAGCAAATCCCAGATATTATGTCATTCCCACCTTCTATGTACTTCAGCATGCATCTCTAAAAAATAGGGACATTTTCTCACATTACCACAATCCTGTTACCATACATAACAAAATTATTAATAATGGGATAATTTCTTTTTATTTTATTTTATTTTATTTTATTTTATTTTTAATTAGTTTCAGGTGTACAACACAGTGCAATAGTTATACATTTTACACCTCAAAGTGACAACCCCCCACCCCCAATACACCACCCCACTCCCCCCCCATATCATATATATCTATTACTCTTCCTCTGACTCTCTTCCACAGTATAATCCACATCCCATGACTATCTATATATATTCAATTACAGTAGGTATACCACCTCCACTTTAGTAATACAGTGCAGTGATCAAACCTCTATTCCATCCATGAAATGGTCTCCCTAACAAGACCTATGATCATCTGACATTCCACAGAATATTTACAACATTATTAATTATATTCCCCAAACTGTTTTTCCTATCCCAGTAGCAATATTGTAGTTGCCTATTTTTGCTGTCTAATCCCTTCCCCTTCTCCCTCATCCCCATTCCTCTCCAAATTAGCAACCCTTATTTTTCCTCTATATCTATGAGACAGTTTCTGTTTACTTTGCTCATTCATACAGTTTTTCATATTCCACATATAAGTGAGATCATATGGTATTTGTCCTTCTCTGACTGACTTATTTCACTCAACATTATAGTCTCTAGGTCCATCCATATCATTGCAAATGGCACGATTTCATTCTTCTTTATAGCGGAGTAATACTCCATTGTATAAATATACCACAGTTTCTTAATCCAGTCATCTACTGACGGGCATTTTGGTTGTTTCCAAGTCTTAGCTATTGTAAATTGTGCTGCTATGAACATCGGGGTGCATAACTTTTTTTGAATAAGTGTCTTGGTTTTTTCAGGATAAATACCTAGGAGTGGAATTGCTGGGTCAAACGGTAGCTCTATTTCCAGTTCTTTGAGATGCCTCCATACTGACTTCCATAGTGGCTGCACCAATCTGCAGTCCCACCAACAGTGCAGCAGGGTCCCCTTTTCCCCTCAGCCCCGCCAGCACTTGTTGTTTGTTGATTTGTTGATGATAGCCATTCTGACTGGAGTGAGGTGGTATCTCATGGTGGTTTTTATTTGCATTTCCCTAATGACCAGTGTGGTTGAACTTTTTTTCATATACCTGTTGGCCATCTGTATGTCCTCTTTAGAGAAATGTCTCTTCATATCTTCTGCCCATTTTTTAATTGGGTTGTGTGTTTTTTTGGTGTTAAGTTTCATGAGTGTTTTATAAATTTTGGATATTAACCCCTTATCAGATATATCATTGGCAAATATATTCTCCCATTCAGTAGGCTTCCTTTTTGTTTTATTAATGGTTTCCTTTGTTGTGAAAAAACTTTTAAGTCTGATATAATCCCATATGTTCATTTTTTTCTTTTACTTCCCTTGCCCTTAGGGATGTATCAGTAAAAATATTGCTCCGGGTAATGTCTGCAAATATACTCCCTATATTTTCATTTAGGATTTTTATGGTTTCAGGTCTTACATTTAAGTCTTTAATCCATTTTGAATTTGTTCTTGTATAAGGCGTAAGGAGATGATCCAGTTTCATTTTTTTGCATGTGTCAGTCCAATTTTCCCAACACCATTTATTGAATAGACTATCTTTACTCCAGTGTAAATTCTTGCTTCCCTTGTCATAGATTAACTGTCCGTAAATGCTTGGATTTATTTCTGGGCTCTCTGTTCTGTTCCACTGATCGATGTGCCTGTTTTTATGCCAATACCAAACTGTCTTGATTACTGTGGCCTTGTAGTAGGTTTTGATGTCTGGTAGCGTGATCCCCCCGACTTTGTTTTTATTCCTCAGAATTGCCGAGGCTATTCTGGGTCTTTTATGATTCCATATAAATTTTAGGATTATATTTTCTATTTCTGTGAAAAATGCCCTTGGTAGTTTGATAGGAATTGCATTGAATCTATATATTGCTTTAGGCAGTATGGACATTTTAACTATATTAATTCTTCCTATCCATAAGCATGGTAGGTGTTTCCATTTATTTGTATCTTCTATGATTTCTTTCTTCAGTGTCTTATAATATTCTGAGTACAGATCTTTCACTTCTTTGGTTAAATTTATTCCTAGGTATTTTATAGTTCTTGACGCAATTGTAAATGGGACAGTTTTCTTAATTTCTCTTTCCATTAGTTTATTATTGGTATATGCAAATGCCACCGATTTCTGAACATTGATTTTATATCCTGCTACTTTACTGAATTCGTCTATCAGTTCCAATAGTTTTTTGATGGAGTCTTTGGGGTTCTCTATATACAGTATCATGTCATCTGCTTATAATGACAATTTTACTTCTTCCTTGCCAATTTGGATGCCTTTTATTTCTTTTTGTTGTCTGATTGCTGTGGCTAGAACTTCCAGCACTATGTTGAATAAAAGAGGAGAAAGTGGACAGCCTTGTCTTGTTCCTGATCTTAAGGGGAAATGGCTTTAGCTTTTCCCCATTGAGTATGATGTTAGCTGTAGGTTTATCATATATGGCTTTTATTATGTTGAGATATGATCAATAATGGGATAATTTCTTGATGTTATCTAGTACTAAGCCCATAATCAAATTTCCTCAATTGTCTAAATAAAAAGTATTTTTTACAGTGGATTTGTTGAAGTCAGGGTCTAAACAGTGTCCATATGGCATTTGGCTGTCATGCCTTTTAAGCCTCTCTTAATCTAGAGCAGTCCCCCCATTTTTTGTTTTATGTTGTGAAAACAAAAAACGGGTATAATTTTCCTGTAGCACATCCCAACTTTTAGATTTGTTTGCTTCTTTGTGAAATTGTCATTTTAATGAAATCAGGCCAGTTATCTTGTAGAACGTCTGATTGTTTCCTCATGGTGTCATTTAACTTGTTCTTTTATTTCTGTGTTTCTTGAAAACTGGAAGTAATATGAACTGCTTACTTGATTTTAGATCTTTTGCAAAAGATCTAAACTACTTCCCAGATCATGCTGTGAATTTCCTATTGTATTGCATCAGGAAACGCATGAAGTTTTTCTGTCTCACTATTAGTGACAATAAAAATAATACTTAGTTAAGGGAGTGATTTCCTGATCTCACCCTTGTCAAATTGTTTTTTTTTCTTCTTGAGACTTACAAGTAATCTGTGAGATAATACTTTGGTACTGTGTGAGTATCCAATACCCTAGAACCAGTTGTTCCATTAGGGCTTGCAAACCTGTGATTTTCTAATTCTGTCATTGCTTCTACATTTATTAGCTATCATTCCTCTGTAAAGAAGAGCTTTCCCTCATCATCTGGGGATGTTTGGTTATACTGAAATACACTTCCTATGTAAAATGTGGAATGAGTCACTAATATTTGATTCAAGATCATTAAGGCATTATAAAAGGATTATACAAGATGGTCTTCAGGATCTCATAGCCAGGCTCATAGACAAAATAACACACACAAACATCTGAGAATGAGACAAGATGGTATGTGCTTTGTATTAAGTTACTTCTAGGGCCGGCTGAGTGGCGCGGTGGTTAAGCGCTGGCTTGGGAAGCCAGTGGCCCCAGTTCAGGTCCCACATATGAGGGTCAGTGATACTGCCCTCAAAAAAAAAAAAAGTTACTTCTACACATAAGTTCAGCAGAGGGAGAAATCTATGTGAGCCAGAGAGGTCCTAGAGGTTTGTATAGAAGGTTGATTTCAGCTTACTTTTGAAGGATGGGCAGGTTTCCAAGAGGTGGAAAAAAGAGAAGAGGGTACTCCATGCAGTGTGGATGTTGAGGATGAAGGTACAGGAAGAGAAGATGAGCTGTACATATTCTGAAGGTATAATGAGGAAGCCATTGTGTCTAGAGAAGTTGAGAATATGGGTGTGGAAATAAGGTTGGTGAGATAGGTAGGCCAGGAGCAGAATATGGACAACCTTAAATGCAAATTCAGGGAGGTTAACTTCTATCCTTTTATAAGTGTGTGGTTTGTGTATTTTAGGCATTTGGGGTTTTTTTTGTTTTTTTTTTAAAGATTTTATTGGGGAATTGGCAGAGGGGAACTGCGTTGGGGAATCGGGGAAGGGGAACAGACAAGTTGCTGTCTTTTTGTTCTTCAGTTTAGTTGCGGAGGATGTTGCTTCACTGTTGGTATCGTCATTGCACTCTTCCCGGATGAGGCAGATCGGTCGCTGGCCTCTGGAAGTCGCTCACCGCGGCTATTGGCAGCTCACTCTTGGCTGCCAGCCGCTCACGCTGGCTGCGGGCCACTCACTGTAGCCTATGGCAGCCCACTGCAGCAGGGGCTGCAGCCCACACCATCACCGGGGCTCGCACAGCCCAGCTCCAGGTGGAGCTGTTGTCAGCTGTAGAGGGCAGTGTCACTGGCCCTCATATGTGGGATCCGAACTGGGGCCACTGGCATCCCCAAACCAGCTCTTAACCAATGCGCCACTCGGCCGGCCCTTTAGGCATTTGTGAACTAGCTTTTTACCTGATGAAAAGCAAAATCTGACTTTGTTGAAGCCAGAAGCAGGAAGACCAATTGAGGTCATGTTTTGGGGTCTCAGAGGTAGGGAATATGGTTGCCATTCAGATGAATGTCTTATCCTGTTTCCTCTGCAGCCCGTGTGACCCCAACTCTGCCGAAGCAGGACCGTCCTGTGCGCGAGGGGACCCGGGTAGCTTCCATTGAGACAGGTTTGGCTGCAGCAGCTGCAAAGTTGGCCCAGCAGGTAGGTGTTGACACCCAGGCAATGGCCCTGCTACTGAACCTAGTTTGACTTAGAGCCTAAAAGCTCAGACCTTTGGGTTGATAGGGTCCCACTGTTTTTCACTGGGGAGTGGGTAACCTTTCATCTTTTTTTTTTTTAAGATTTCATTGGGGAATTGGGGGAGGGGAACAGCGTTGGGGAATCAGGGAAGGGGAACAGACAAGTTGCTGTCCTTTTGTTCTTCAGTTTAGCTGCGGAGGATGTTGCTTCACTGTTGGTATCGTCATTGTGCTCCTCCCGGATGAGGCAGATCGGTCGCTGGCCTCTGGATGTCACTCACCGCGGCTATTGGCAGCTCACGCTTGGCTGCCAGCCGCTCACGCTGGCTGCGGGCCACTCACTGTAGCCTATGGCAGCCCACTGCAGCAGGGGCTCCAGCCCACACCATCACCGGGGCTCGCACAGCCCAGCTCCAGGTGGAGCTGTTGTTAGCTGTAGAGGCCAGTGTCACTGGACCTCATGTGGGATCCGAACCAGGGCCGCTGGCATCCCAAAACCAGCGCTTAACCAATGCGCCACTCGGCCGGCCCTAACCTTTCATCTTTATCCCTGACAGTATCCTAGTCTCTCCTATATCCTTCAGATCCCAGCTCAATGACAAGCTACTTACACAGGTCACGCAGTTGACATGATTTATGGTGAAAGAAAATAGAGGGCTGGCCAGAGGAAGGCCCTTGCTTTTCTGGACGTGTGATATCCTCTCAGACGGGAAGGACCAGGTCTGTCCTTTGGTAATAGTATTAGCCTTCAGATAAAGCCCCAAGGAGATGACTCAATTGAGGATACCCAAGTTCTCAGCTACCCACCAGTATTGGAATTTGCTTTTTGCGGGAGAGGCTTTTCTTGTCCTCTACACCAAATACTATCACCTTGATCTTCACTCCCTGCTTCGCAAGAAAAGTTCACCCACTAAGTTTTATCCTAAAGGGTCACTTCACTAGAATCAAGTTGACTTTTTAGCATGTTAGAGTTCGCAGAGTTCTTTAATGTGTATACTATGTTCAGCAACCCTGGGAGCATGTTGGAGGCGAATCTTCTGATTCTCTCCTTATCAGCATCTCCTTAGCTTCTCATGCCGCATCCCATAACTTAGAGCATTTATTGAGCATCTGTTTCTTGTTAGGTACTTCTATGTGCAATGACTCATGTGATCTGCCCAGTACCCCTGTTCAATATGTGATATTTTCATCATTTTACAGGTGAAGAAAATGAGTCTCTGTTTAAGAGATTAGTCCAGGATAATACAGCCAGTAAATGGAGGATACAAGATTCAACTCATATCTTCTAATTTTTATGTTACTTGTTATTTAAATAAAATGAAATAGTTAAGTATTTATATAATTCAGTAATTATATTCTATCTCAAAAATTAATAAAGTGGTGTTTTTAATATGATGTTCTATGGCACTCTGAAGTTGGGAGCCTGCAGACCAGGCAGCCCTTCTATTTAAAAAAATTATAATAATTGTTTTATTTTTAAGTTACAACTGACATACAATAGTATATGAGTTTCAGTGTATCACATAGTTATTAGACATTTATATAACTTGAGAAGTGATCACCCTAATAAATCTAGTACCCTCCTGACACCATATATACTTATTAAAATATTATTGACTATCTTCCTTATGCCATACTTTACGTCCCCATAACTATTTTGTAACTTCCAATTTGCACTTTTTAATCCCTACCCATTTTTCACCCAACCTCCATTCCTACTCCCAGCTAGCAACCATCAAAATGTTCTCTGTAGGGCTGGCAGAGTGGCACGGTGGTTAAGCTCTGGCTTGGGAAGCCAGCGGCCCCGATTCGGGTCCCACATATGAGGGCCAGTGACACTGCCCTCAAAAAAAAAATGTTCTCTGTATCTATGAATTTGATTCTGTTTTGTTTGTTTGTTTTGTTCTTTAGATTCCACATATAAGTGAAATCATGTGGCATTTGTCTTTCTCTGTCTGAGTTTTTCCACTTAGCACAATACCTTCTAGTTCCATCCATGTTGTTGCAGATGGCAAGATTTCATTCATTTCTGTGGCTGAGTAATATTCCGTTGTATATATGTACCACCTCATTTTTATCCATTCATCCATTGATGGACACCCAGATTGCCTCCATATCTTGGCTATTGTAAATAATGCTGCAATGAATATATGGATACAAATTTCTCTTTGAAGTAGTGTTTTGGGTTTCTTTGGATAAATACCCAGAAGTGGGATTACTGAGTCCTTCTTTGTCTCTTGTTATAGCCTTTTTAAAAGTCTATTTTGTTGGATATAAGTCTGCTACCCCAGCCTTTTTGTTTTCGTTTCCATTTTCATGAAATATATTTTCCATCCCTTTATGTTCAGTCTATGTGTGTCTTTTTTTTTTTTGAGGGCAGTGTCAACTGGCCCTCATATGTGGGAACTGAACCGAGGCCAGTGGCATCCCAAGCCAGCTCTTAACCACCGCGCCATTTGGCCGGCCCATATGTGTGTATTTTAATTTTAACAGAGTCTCTTGTAGGCAGCATATGTAAGGGTCTTGTTTTCCTTTCCATCCAAACACCTTAGTTCTTCTGATTGGAGAATTTAATCCATTTATATTTAAAGTAATTGTTTATGGATATGTAGTTATGGCCACTTTATTATTCATATTTTTTATCTGTTTTTTTCTTCCTAAAGAAGTCCCTAACATTTGTTGTAATACTAGTTTGGTGTTGATGAACTCCTTTTGCTTTTATTATTATTTTTTTTTTGTCAGGGAAGCTCTTTTATCTGTCCATCAATTCTAAATGATAACTTTATTGGGCAGAGCAATCTTGGTTGTAGGTTCTTACTTTTTTATCACTTTGAATATTTCCTGCCAATCGCTTCTGCTTGCAAAGTTTCTGTTGGGAAATCAGCTGACAGTCTTATGGAAGCTCCCTTGTAGGTGACTAACTGCTTTTCTCTTGCTGCTTTGAGATTCTCTCTTTTTCTTTAACCATTGGTATTTTAATTATAATGTGCCTTGGTGTTGGCCTCTTTGGGTTCATCTTGTTTGGGACTCTATACTTCCTGGGCTTGTATGTCTACTTCCTTCACTAGGTTAGGGAAATTTTCTGCATTATTTCTTCAAAATGGTTTTCAATTCCTTGCCCTCTCTTGTCTCCTTTTGGTACCCCTATGATGCATATGTTTGTATGTTTGATGTTGTCCCAGATGCCCCTTAAACTATCTTCATTTTTTTTTTGGATTCTTTTTTCTTTTTGCTGTTCTGGTTGGGTGTTTTCTGCTACCTTAACTTCTGAATCACTGATTTGATCTTCTGCTTCATCTAATCTACTGTTGATTCCCTCTGATGTATTCTTTTTTTTTTTTGAGGGCAGTGTCACTGGCCCTGTTATGTGGGACCCGAACTGGTGCCGCTGGCATCCCAAGCCAGTGCTTAACCACTGTGCCATTCGGTTGGCCCTTATGTATTCTTTATTTCAGTTATTGTATTCTTTGTTTCTGACTCATTCTTTTTTATGTTTTCTATCTCCATTTCTTATGTTTTCTATCTCTTTGTTGAAGTTCTCCCTGAGGGCATTCAGCATCCTTATAACTAGTGTTTTGAACTTGACGTCTGGTAGATTACTTGTCTCCATTTTGTTTAGTTCTATTTCTGAAGCTTCGTTCTATTCTTTCATTTGGGACATGTTTCTTTGTCTCCCCATTTTGGCTGCCTCTCTGTGTTTGATTCTATGTATTAGGTAGAGCTGTTAGGTCTCCTGTTCTTAGTAGAATGGCTTTATATAGTAGGTTTCCTGTGGGGCCCAGTGGCACAGTCTCACTTGTCACCTGAGCTGGGCACTCCAATTGTGTCCCTTGTGTGTGCCCTCCTGTTGTAGTTGTGCTTTGGTTTCTGTTTGCACATCACTGGAGGGATTGACCCTTGGGCTGGTTAGTTGTAAGGATTGATCATTACTACAGTGGAGCTGTTTTGCAGGGGCAGACCCTATGAGGTAGGATTCGCTTTAGTGGGGCTCTGTTGCCTGCCTAGTCTGTCCTTTAGGTATGTCACCCAAGGAGGCAGCTGGGTGGTGCTCTGGCTGGGTCCAAAGCCAGCCACTGGTGGTGCCTGCCGTGGGGCCTCCTGGGAGGGGCCTTGCCACAGGGCAAGTTCAACCACCTTGTGCCCAGTCCAGAGCCACCTGCACTGGGCTTGGAGGTGCCTGGGAAAGGCCAAGCCATGAACTGAGACTAGTTGCTGCCAATGCTGGGCTTGGGGCTGCTCAGCAAGAGTTATGGTAGCTGCTGCTTATTTGGGTTTTGTCAGGCAGCCCTTCTTCGGTCAGAACTTCTCTCTGTTATGTATAACTTAGTGCCATGTAAAATGTAATTTGGAAGACAATAACAACAACAACAACAAGAATGAGGTTCTGCTTTAAATAAAGGAAAATTCATTAAAGGTGTGAGAACTACCCTCAGGCTTCTAAGAAGCTCACTTCTGTTTGAGTTCAGCAGGAATGACCTCAACGAAGAGGTTTTGAAATTGGGAAGGGGTTTTGCAGATGATGCTTCTATAGGGGACGGGGACGCATTACAGGATAAGAGAACTCCTTTATACAGCACAGAGGCCCTCTTGATTTGGTCTCTGGCCACCACTCATCACGGACCTCCTGCCAGCCCCTCATGCACTTTATACCAGCTGTACTATTGCACTATGGTACTCAGAGTTCACTCAGTGTATCAGATTGTCTCACACCTCTGTGCCTTTGCACAGGCTGTTCCCTCTGCCCATTGAGAATCATGCCCCCTTCTCAGATGCCTTACCTAAGCCCCCTTCAAACCATCTACCACCAATTTATTTCAGTATCCTTCTATGCTTCCATAGCATTCTCTCATGGTACTTACTATCATAAGTGTACTTTTCTGTGGCCCTCATTAAACTGTAAGTGCCTCAGGGATAGGGCTATATCTAATTTAACTTGGTGTCCCCACTTTGCTAAGCATGTGTTCTGTCAGCATTGGGTGAGTAAATGAATGAATGAATGAATAAATGAATGAATGAATGAGCAGATCTTTCTGGATTGGAGGCTTCATGGTGAGGAGCATGGCAAGATAAACAGAGGTTAAAAAATGGATTCTGGAGCCAGCCTGCCTGAGTTTGAAACCTCACTGTGTACCACTGAGCAAATTACTTAATTTGTCTGTGCCTCAGTTTCTTTATAGACCTTGAGGATTAGATGAGGTAATGTATGTAAAAGCTCTAAGAACAGCACTTGTCACAGAGTATGTATACTATAGACATGTTCGCTTTTCATTATTATCATTATGGGATCGCTACAGATAAGTGGCCAGACTGTGGAAGACCATGAATGTCAGGCCAGGGAGTTTGAACTTAGGTGCAGACTTGCTAGGCTTTTTGAGCAAAGAAGTTATCAGAGTGAAAGTGGCCTTGTCGAGCCGGCCGAGTGGCACGGTGGTTAAGCGCTGGCCTGGGAAGCCAGCGGCCCCGGTTCGGTTCCCACATATGGAAAAAAAAAAAAAAAAGAAAAGAAAGTGGCCTTGTCATAAGACAGTTTAGTCCTGTGGGGGAATCTGGGTGAATTATATGAGAAGTAAACAGGCACTAAAGGTAGCAAATTTAGGCTATGTGATGTAGGTATAAACAGATTTCTGGATTCAGATGAGAGAAATGGGGGCAGAAATGTAGTTCTTGGTATGGGTGGAATAGCATCATGGCTGAGAAAAGAGATTCTGAAGTCAGATGGCTTGGGTCTGAATCCCAAGTTTGCCACTTACTGGTCCTGTAGCCTTGGGAAAATGACTTAATCTCTTGATACCATGGTTCCTTCTCCTAAAAATGGGATTATGATTCTTGCTTTTGATACTTATGAATATTAAATCAGTTAAATTATAGAACAGTACCTGGCATGTATTACTAATATTATTATTCTTTTACCTCACAAATTCCTGTTGTAGCCGCAGCCTGTCAGATCTCCGAAGGCAGGAGTAGGAGTAGACCTGTATTGCCAAAAGTAGGCGAAGAAATGTAGTCACAGAGTTGGTCTGTGTGTCTGTGTAGCATCGTTCACATGCTCTCAGCATCTCCTTTCCAGGTCCTCAGGGCTCCAGATGCCCACTACACAGGTACCCACTACCCAGTGTATAGTAAATCCACAGAGCAATGAATGGATGAAATCCAAGGTATTGGGAGAGGTGACATTATTCTGTATTCTTCCCTTCATCCCAGATTGAGGTTTTGAGACTGGTGACCTGGAGGATTGTCAAGTCCTCTATTAAAAGAAAGAGGAAGATATATCATTGTAAGAGATGAAGATAGAATAGCAATTTACCACTTGTTGAGTACCACTACATGTTTGTGTGTCATTATTTTATTTAATCTTTCCAACAGCCCTAAAAAACAGATTTTATTTTGCCCATTTTACAGATGATGCAATTGAGATTCAGAAAGGTTAGTAACTGGACCAAGGTCATCCAACTTAGGGAGCGCAAGCCTAGATTTGAACCCAAGTCTACCTCATTTCAAACCTACTATTACCCTTTTACTTCCGGATGTCCCATTTTGAGAAGTGTGCAGGGTGGGTATTTAGATAGGCCTGGTTGAATCCTGGATCCAAGAACCCTTCAGCTGTTAGGCTTTGAGCTCAAGATATTTAATATCCCTGCATCTCAGTTTTCTTATCTGTAAACTGAGGGATTTTCCTTCTCAGGGCTGCTCTGAGGAGCAAATGAGATAAAGTATATAAAGGGTCTCAGTTGCTGACATCAGTTCAGCTATTATTATTACAAGTGTCCACGACCCACCTGGTAACTGGCAGTGTTATTACCAAAACCCCAGTCTCTGAACTCACTTACCCTCCTGTTGCTACTGTACTGATTAGTGGCAGTGATGACTTAAGGATGGATGGTACCAAAGAGCTGACCTTAGGTATTGGAAGTCTTGTATATTTGTGTGTTTATCCATCCAGGCTAGACTTGGGGTGGGGGCAGGTTGTAAAACCACATTGACCATTGTCTAATTTCCCTTCTGGGAAATTCTCTTTTCTCCATTCCTGACTTTTCCCTTCCCATTTGGCTTGTGTTTTAGGAGCTGCAGAAGGCCCAAAAGAAGAAATATATCAAGAAGAAGCCTTTGTTGAAGGAAGTAGAACAGCCTCGCCCTCAAGAGTCCAATCTCAGTGTGGCAGCACCAGCCCCGACTCTGACCACTGCACCCCAGCTTCTCGCCTCCTCCTCACCCCTGCCTCCTCCTGAGCCTAAACAAGAGGCCCTCTCAGGAAGTCTTGCTGACCACGAGTATACTGCTCGTCCCAATGCTTTTGGCATGGCCCAGGCAAACCGCAGCACCACACCCATGGCCCCCGGCGTCTTCTTGACCCAGCGGCGCCCTTCAGTTGGCTCTCAGAGCAGTCAAGCAGGACAAGGTACAACTGCCATATGGTTATAGAACTGAGAAGGATCTTATGCACTCCAAACCTTATGCACTCTGGTAGATGACAATACCTGGGGAAGACACTGGCATCCCTTAGGGTGCTTGGACTTGATCTCATAATCCATGAAGAGACATTGACTGGGGTTAAGCAGAGACAAGCTCAGCTGTAGGTTTAGAAAGATGCTTCTGGTGGCCAGAGTAGAGGGTGAGTGAGCCGAAGGTGGGAAGTCTGAGAAAGAGGCACATACACAGGTCCAGGTTACAATGAAGAGAGGCTGGGGCTGTGGCAGAGGGAATGGAGAGGGAGGAGATCACATGGGACATGGGAGGTGATTTGATGTTAGGAGGGAAAGAGGCCAGGGTCAGGGACTGAAGCCTTCCTTTTCCTCACTTTGGCCCTCAAAGCCCAGTCCCTAGAGTATGCAGCTCAAGGGAGTGGGGTTGGTGTGGCATTGGGGTGATGAGGATGAGTGTTTCAAATGAAACCAGACCCTGGGGGTGGCAACTTCCAGGACACTGAGCTATAGTCACTAACCAGGCACTTATCTAATACTGGTGGGCAGCATAAGAGAATGGGGAGGGACCATCACGCCCCTGAAGAACTTAGGAAGGAACATTATTGGGACCAAAGAAACCAGTGGGAAAAAGAACCAGACAGACTCACCAGGGAGTTGGTGCAGGAGGTCACTGGAGGAAGAGCCAAGGCATGTGGTGTTGGATGGGAGTGGTGAAGGAGGGCCTGGTGTAAGCATGAGGAAACGGCAGAACAGAGGAGGGGCTGGCCCCAAGACAGGCGGTGCTGGAAGCCTTGCCATAGCCTTTGCTTACCTCTCCCTCCCCCACAGGAAAGCGTCCCAAAAAGGGCCTGGCCACAGCAAAGCAGAGACTCGGCCGCATCCTGAAAATCCACAGAAATGGCAAACTGCTTCTGTGAGCTCCCTCGTGTTCTGCCCTTCACTCCTTCACCCCCATTGCCTTCTCCGTTGTCAACTTTTGGGGCACTCCTGAATCCTGTCTGCCCCAGACAAGGTGCTGAGGCGCGTTGTCCTGCTTTCTTGGAACTGACCAAAGGCACGGACTTCTCCACGGGCCCCTTCACTGACTCCCTCAGCTCCCTCCCCACTTCCACTAGAGCATCCTGCCTTCTCCATACCTCTGAGTAGCGGGCAAATGGGAGAGGGTTTCAGCTAACTAGAACCCTCTTTTCTGCTGCTCCAACCCATTTCCTTTTCACCAGCTCTGTGTGCCCCTTACTCTCATCCCCACCTAGAGCCAGAAGGCAGGATAAAGAGAGACATGAGGAGAGCCTGGGCCCCTCAATACTTCCCTGCTCATGAAGTGGGAAGCCCAGTGATCAACTCTTCCCACAACTCCAGCCCTGTCTCCAGAAGGCTGCCAACCTCTGCTTGTTCTTCCTTTCCCTACCTCCCCTCAACCCAGTGGACATGTCCCACTCAAGACTCGTTCCTGGCAGAAGGGTCTGGCCTCTGCCCTCTCTTGCCAAATGCTTCATGGAAATAAAGAGGAGGGCCCAGGGTCTCCTTACTGCCCCAGCGTGGGCCATTTCCAGAGGTAACCTAGGAAGACCTTGGGCTGACTTCATTCATCCTTGGGAAAAGGAGAGATCCCTGTCACTGCTCAAGATGGGGAGAGGACCAGTGCCCAAGCCTTTGACCACAGCTTTGTGAAGCCCATCGGAGGAAGCTCCTTTTGGATGGCTAGAGATGAAGACCCCTTCCCAGGCTGAGTTCCAGGAATTTGCCTGGACACCGAGGTCCTGCAAAACATCTGTGTGGCCGTGGCTGGCTTCCAGCAGGCGAGAAACTATGTCCTGAAAGTCTGAAAACACCTGCCACTGAAGCGGATAGCCTGGGCTCTGCGGCCTGTTCCCTTCACCTGTACCACAGAGCACAGCTTGGACCTTCCGGGGAGGATGTGGCAGCATCTCTCAGCCCTGGGCTCTCCATCCAGAGCCTCCCTGCTTCTTTCTCCATCTGATGGCTTGATCTGAAGACCTCAGAACTCGCATCTTCACTCCTGGGCCTCTGCACTCCCAGACATCAGGTTGATGCTCAGGCAAACTGCAGGTGGTCACTCGGGAGCCGAAGCCGAGGAGAGGAGGCAGTCATCTGTACAGGAGCAGACCCCCTGATCCTGTCCTCTCCCTCCTCCCTTTGTGGGTGGCTCTATCGTCTAGACAGTGACCACCCTTCTCCCTCCCTTCCCCCCAGTTCTGTCCACCTCCACCAGTCCTGCATCCCTGGCATCCTGGACTGGATGGAGAATGTTCCCCTCCCTCCATTTTGGCACTGCCCACGCGGAGTGCAATTCTTACTCTCCACCCCACTCCAACCTCACCCCAGTTTGCCCAGTACTTCTGGGGGAACTTAACAGTTACCATGCAAGCCACAGGGACTCTGTGAGACTTCCCTTGTCTGTATGTCTCCAGTTTGTCTTTTCTCCACAAACCATATCTATTCTCCTTCCTTGGTATCAGGGGTCCCATAGCCCCATTTGCTTTTCCTATCTTGGGGACCCCAGGGGCCAAGCAGTCCTCCATCTAGTCACACCAAAGGCAAAAAGCCTGGCTACCTCCCCCCTAGCACGTGAGGTCCCCACTCCTCTCCTCTCCGTTTCTGCCCAGCTTTGCTTTCCTTGGGGGTTTCAAGGCAGCAGAGCATAACGAGGAGAGGCAGGGGGCAGCCTGTGTCCCTGTTTAGGCAACCGTCTGACTACACCCTGACTGCTGGAACCAAGACCGGACCCTGGCCCTCCTGCCCATTAACAACCCCCCTTGATCTTTCAAAGGCAGCTAATTGCTAGCAAAGTCCCCTAGTTCCAGGCCTCTTGCCCCTCTGTTTCTTCGTTAGAAATTTCTGTGGAGCTGAAACCCAACCTCCATTTCACTGGGTTTCCCGTTAGTTTAGTTGGGCTCTCAGAGCTTCCTGTTTGTTGTTTTGTGTTTCAAATGAAAAGCAAGTTTACCCTCAGAGTTATACTTTTCCAAAGAGGCTAGTGTGCTTTTTTTTCTTTTTTTCTTTTTTAAATGTTTCAGGTTCTAAGTGAAGTGAGTTGGGGAGGGGTTGGGAGTGGTAGTAACCAAGGTTTAGAACATGGTGAGAGAGTTACCTCTGGTCTCCAATACCCAGCACAGAGCTGGGGGTCGGATAGGGGGTAGGGAGAGGATTTCTATTCACCTTTAATATATTTTTACAAAAAAGCAAACAATTTAAAAACAAGCCCACCGCTTCTGTACATGTCTAAATATATTTTTAGAAGTGGGTAGGATTGTGAATTTCTGATGCAGGGCCTTTTTATAAACTGGTTAGAATAGCATCATACAGACTTGGTTTTTTTCCCCTTGTTTTTTTCTTATGTTGTGTTACTAATGTAATTTATATTTTTTTTTAGATCCTCCCTTTCCTATAGAGATAAAAGTGATTTATCTTGGCAATTGCTTTGCTTGTCATTCTTTTTTTTTTTTTTTTTTGGTGGCACTGGCGGTGGTGGGGGTGATGGTATGGGGTACAAGGGTATGGCCTTCTCTTTACATTCTCTCTGATTCTCCCTCCCATCAACTCAGCACTTCCCTGGTTCCCAGCCGTATACCTGAGGTGGGGAGGGGACAGGATCCCTGCCTTCATGAGAGAGACAGTTCACATACCAGAAACAGATAATCAGAAGGATAGTAAACAGAAAAAAAAAAGGTGCATCAATTCAAAGGGGCCTGACAAGTTTGTTCGGAAGGCTTTCCATAGCTTCCATGGGCCGATTTTTAGTGGTGACACCTGTGAATGTGGAGGGTTTCTGTGAATGTGGAGGGGTTTTTTTTTTTTTTTGGGGGGGGGTAGTTCTCTCTGTCTCTCCCTCTCTCCTATGTATATTGATTCATTTAGCCCTCACCGATATCCTCATCTTACTAATGAGGAAACAGGCAAAAAAAAAAACCTTTCAGCATCACATACCATAAGGTGTGGGGCCAACCTCGTTTCTGAGTCTGTGTTCTTTTCACTGTTCTACCACCACTCACTGATAACCGCTGCTATTTATTAAGTGCCTTTTCTGTGCTAGGTATTGGGCCAGGGGTTTTACTTGGGATATCTCATTTAATCCTCACTGACAACTCTGGGAGATAATTGATGGTCTATTTTGTAGTGAAGAAGACTGAAGCTTGCCAGCGGTCTTCCACAGCAGGATCTGCCTGACTCCCAAACTCATATTCTTTTCCTCACCATGTTAGAAAATCTTTTGTAACTCAATGACCCAGCAGATGTTTATTGAGTACCTGTTTTTATGCAAGATGTAGTCTTGAGATTTGTGTCCTGAGGAGAGCCCCTGGGGTGATGTCAGGAGCCTCAGTTCCAAATTTACCACCACCGTGACCGGGGCAGGGCTGCTTACTATCTGAGGGTCACTTTAAAAGGAGTTTGAACCCAATCAGGATTTCTTCACCCTGGAGATTCTGTTTCTGATGGGTCTGGGATGAGGCTGTCTGGGGTTGATACCTACTAGCTAAAGGACCTCCTCCAGCTCTGGCAATCTGATTCTTGCTGTTAGGCAGGACATGGGTAGAGAAGGTTCTTGTCTGGGCTTGGGGAACTGTGTCTCCTGGTAGAAAGGCAACAGGAAAGAGGGGAAGGATTTCAGAGCCCTTGTAGGAATGGTGGGCTGGATTCTTTTTGTCACCAACTCTCACCCCATCTTCCCCAGTGAGGGACCAAAGCACTGTCACCAGCCTCAGGTTAAAGGATAAACTAGAGTCTTGGACACCTTACTCATGCAGGTCAGAGACGCTGCTGTCTAAAACCTGGAAGGAAAACAAGGGGAGCCAAGTTTGGTGTTCCCTCTTTCCAGTATGCAGTGGAAAAGTGCACAGGGCTTGTCATTAGGAACCCGCCTTCTCAATAACCAATTAATTTTGGGGGACATTGCTCATCTGGGTCTCAGTTTCTACATCTGCCAGTTGGAATTGTCTCAACTATGAAGCCCACTAGAACAATGGTCACCCCTAAATGTTCGGGATGACATTGATTCCTAAGCAGAAATCCTCTAACTCTGACCTATCCGGAGTATAAAACCCCATTTCAGGCCGGCCGAGTGGCGTGATGGTTAAGCACTGGCTTGGGAAGCCAGCGGTCCTGGTTCAGGTCCCACATGAGGGCCAGTGACACTGCCCTCAAAAACAAACAAACAAAAAAACCCATTTCTACTTGCTCTTGTGGTGTCGCCTCAGGTACACAGGTCCCTCCCTTTCTATCAGGACCCTGTTCATGCCAAGTTGACTGAAGTGGCACTGGCCTTCTAGTAAGCTAAGTGAGAAGAAGAGCACCATATGGTGATAGAGACGAGGATGGGACACTGGTCATGGAATCTCCCTGGGAAGCAGGGAATCCAGGTAAGGCTTCCTGTCAGAGCTGATGCCTCAGCCGAAAGATGCAAAGTAATGAACCAGTCAGGCGGAGAACAGTGGGAAGAATATTCCAAGCCAAGGCAATAGCATGAATAAAAAACGTTAGGGGGGAACCCATGTGTGTATAGAGGACAAACTATTTAGTAGAACTATAGCTGTGACTTTCACCTGAGGGAACGAATGCACTCTCCAAGAGGGAATGTTTAGTTTGAGAAGGCATATGATCAAAATTGATTAGCTTTGGGCCGGCCAAGTGGCGTGGTGGTTGGGCGCTGGCTTGGGGAGCCAGTGGCCCCGGTTTGGGTCCCACATATGAAGGCCAGTGATACTGCCCTCAAAAAAAAAAAGTCGATTAGCCTTTAGGCATAATATTTATTTTAAACCCTCAGGTAATGGAGGACATGTAATTTTGTTGTTTGTCAAAAGACTTAACTGTGTCCAATGATAGAGAATCCTTAAATGGTTTTAAGCAGAAAGTGGCATGATCTAACTTGCTTTTTTGAAAGATCCCTGGGCCAGCCTAGTGGCGCGGTGGTTAAGAGCTGGTTTGGAACGCCAGCGGCCCCATTTCGGGTCCCACATATGAGGGCCAGTGACACTGCCCTCAAAAAAAAAAAATAAATAAAAGATCCCTTTGCCAGTCATGGTCAGGAGTGGATTAAGAGGGAGAGAGATGGAGCCAGGGAGACCAGTGAGGATGTTGCTGAAGGAGATATGAGGAGGGCACCATCACTGAATGCCACTTCCCTAAGGAAGTCTTCCCTCAACTCTCCAGTCAATTCTGACCTTTTTCTGGACTTCTACATCTCATAAAAGGTGGAAATCCCAGGCCATTTCCAGGAGGCAGAACCATGGAGTTGGCCACTCATACAACGCCAGAGACAGAAGTTGCACTCCTCCATCCCCTTTTCAGCTTTTTAACTCAAAATAGGTCACCTTTTCAGGCCTTCTCCTTTTCCATAGGACTACAACATAATGTCAGCACTCACCAATCAGTGTGGTAAGAAACATGCAGTAACCATTTTATGAGTATATTTTCCTTGTCAGGAGTCCAGCAAGCCGCCCTTGCATTTTGTTCCATTCCATTCTATCACACACAACCTCACAGGGTTATCTTCCCAGAGTCCTATTTTCATCATTCCCTCCTGCTTAAGAACACCCATGGTTCCCCACTGCTTTATTATACTTCTGCTTTTTAAGGCTTTCCAAAAGAACCTGGCCCAACCTGGAGACAAAGGGCTGTGACGGAAAGAGGGTATGCCTGGGAGTTAAGAAGACCAATGATTCAATTCCAGTTCTGCCACCTATGTGATCTTTAGCTGGTTACTTCATATTTCCTTGATTCACTTTTGTCATCTGTAAAATGAAGATAAAATCCCTACCTCATAGGTTTGTTAGGGATTATAGTAGCTCCTGTTGTCTTTAAAGAACTTAATGTCTAGCATTTAGGTGATCAGTGAATCTATTTTCGTTTATCTCAGTTAATATTTGCTTAACGAAGCCTATCTTTTTATTTATTTATTTGTTTATTTATTTATTTATTTATTTTCCCGGTGATCCTGCCACCTGTTGGCAGCTCAGCGGTTGCTCAGCTCGGGCTGGGCATCAAACTGCTGTTGCTCAGAGCTCAGCTCACACTCTTGAACGAGCTCTTAACCAACTGAGCCACTCGGCTGGCTCTTTTTTTTTTAAAGATTTTATTGGGGAATTGGGGGAGGGGAACAGACAAGTTGCTGTCTTTTTTTTCTTCAGTCTAGTTGTGGAGGAAGTTTCTTCACTGGACCATGTTGGTAATATCATTGTGCTCTTCCCGGATGAGGTAAATAGGTCGCTGGCCTCTGGATGGCCACTCACGGCGGCTTTTGGCAGCTCACACCAGCTGCTGGCCACTCACTGTAGCCTGTGGCAGCCACTGCAGCAGAGGCTGCAGCCTACACCATCACCTGCGACATGGCAGCCCAGCTCCAGGTGGAGCTGTTGTTCACCACCTTAGCTGTAGAGGTCAGTGTCATTGGCCCTCATATATGGGATCCAAACCAGGGCCGCTGGCGTCCCATGCCAGCTCTTAACCAACGCAGCACTTGGCCAGCCCCCAAGGCCTATAATCTTATAAAGACTACAGAGAAAATAAGCCTTTAAAGGAATTGGAGAGAATACTGGGGCAGGAAACTGAGTTGGCTTCATGAGGAAACTGAAGAACATAGATTGCTAAGTGGTGATCCTTACATTTCTGTAGAGAGGAGATACAACTAAACCTGTGACACAGTTTCTGGAAGGTGCCAGAGATCACCCATGCCAGGTCAATATCACTGGTTCAATTCCACAGTGGTTGATCAAATCCTTTTTTGTGTTACACCCTCTGTATGATACTGGAGTGCTTAATCCTCAAGGAGCATGTGGTTTAGTGCACAGACATGGAAACCCAAGTACAGCATACTGGGATAAATACAGAAAGTCCTCAGGACACTGTTAATAGGTTCTGCAACTTTAAGCAAATCACCATATAAGGAAACCAATTTTACCATGTACTAATTAATATAAACAAAAGTTCCAGGGCTGGCCAAGTGGCTCTGTTGGTTAGTAGCTTGCTCAAGCGTGTGAGCTGAGGACTGAGCAACAGGGTCACTGACGGGATTCCCGGCCCGAGCTGAGCTGCTGCTGAGCCTCCAACAGGTGGCAGTATAGCTCAGCTAAAAAAGAAAAAAAGAGTAAAATATAAACAAAAGTTCCTATAGCATCTCATTAATATAATGAAACGACATAGAAAGAAATGACGTTATTTGAGGACCTGCTATACTATGTTACAAATAAGTATGGGGTGCTGTGGAAACATGAAGGAAGGAGATGGAACCCCATCTGAGGAGCATAAAAGACTAGGAAGAAGCAACACCTGAGTTGAATATTGAAGGACATTCACCAGGAAAGGGAAGGCAGAAGGATGAGTTTGGAATACAGCATTCCAAGCAAAAGGAACAGAATAAGCAAAAGTAGAAAGTTGAAGCAGCCTGATATGTAGGTGGAGCTACAAGCCTTTGAATTGGGCTGGTAAGATGGCAAATGGAGGATGAAGCTTAAGAGGTTGACAGGGACCCAATCAATTTGTTTCAGAACATTTTCTCTGGTGATCCTTGGGATGGGGAGAGACAAAAGCGGGTTAGTGTGGAGGTGGTTTCAAGACTCCAGTTAAGATGCCATGAGGTCTAAACCAGGGCAAGTGGCTATGAAGATACCAGAGATGTTAACCCACACCCCCCTTTTCCCCTGACATTTTACTCTGAACAGTTTCAAACATTCAGAAAGCCAAAGTAATTATTCTGTGAACACCCATATATCCACCATCTAGATTCTACAATCAGTGTTTTACTATACTAACTTTGTCACACATCTATTCATCCCTCTATACTTCCTTCAACCCATCTTATTTTAATGAATTTCAGAATTAGGCAACTATATACTCCATGCCATTAACTAGAGTTCAGTATATGTTTCGATTATTTTTTAGCTAAAATACCCATATGGTGAAATGCACATATCTTAAGAGTGTAATTTTGTTTTGATAAATGTATATACCTATGTAACCCACACCTCCATCAAGATACAAAACATCATCAACCCTGCAAGTTCCCCCATGTCCCTTTCCACTCAACCACAGCCCTTCCCTCTTCCAGAGTAGACCTGGAGTTTGAAAGGGTAGGATTTAGAATGTGTGAAAATAGAAATATGATCCAGGTGGAGAGAGCCTCGATGGCTCCCTCTCCAGCCAAGTCATGAAGGCAGGTAACCATGGAGGATGCACAAACATTAGTAAATGAACTCGAGTGAATGCCTTTCAGCCTTCCTCCTGTGCCCCTACTGAGCCTCATCTTTATGGGACAAGGCATGAAACAGTGAAGCAGAGAGGAGTCGAGTCAATGGCCCTCAGGAGCTAACAGTCTTGTAGGGGAAACAGAGTGAAACACTAACAGTCACAATTAAGGAAAACAAATATTGAACGTTGCATTCTGCAAGGGTCAGTGCTATAACAGAGGAAAGAATGGAAAATGAGGTAAAACAAAAGTGCCACAAGGGTTTGGTGTGTGTGTGTGTGTGTGTGTGTGTGTGTGTGTGTGTGTGTGTGTGTATAGAGGAGAAGAAAAGAAAAGAGAGCAGAGGGGAGGGGTGGGATAAAGTGATAAGGTGAATGATTTAGACTTGAGACTGGAGAAGCTCAGAGGAAAAAGGGATAAAGAGCACTAAGCAGCCATAGAAAATTTCCTGGAAGTGAGAGGAGTTGTTTTAAAGGGGAATTGTCTTGACGGATGTTGATTTTGATGATAAGTGTGGTAGACAAAAATGTTTTAAGTGGCAAATAACAGAAAACATAAGTCAAGTGTGGGACATTGGCACATGTAATTGAAAAGTCTAGAAGTCTGGATTTTAGGCAGTTTAATCAGAGCTTAGGTTCTGATTATCTTAGTTCTGCCCTCTTGTGTATGTGTTAGCTTTGTCTTCAGCGTACTTCCTTATGGTTACAAGATGGTTGCACACAACACAGTGCTTTCACTTGTGCTTATTTGCCATCTATACGTCCTCTGGTGAATTGCTTGTCTTTTGATATTTTTAAGTGGGTTGTTTTCTTACAATTGAGCTTTGAGTGCTTTTATATATTTTAAGATACAAATTATTTGTTGGATATGTGGTTTGCAAATGTTTTCTCCCAGTCTGTAACTTGTCTTTTTATTCTCTTATCAGTATCTTTCACAGAGCAACAGTTTTTAATTTTGATAAATTTCAATTTATCAGTTTTATTTATTTTATGGATTGTGGTGTTTAAGAATTCTTTGACTAACCCTAGGCCATGAAAAATTTCTCCTGTGTTATCATCTAAAAATTTTATAGTTTCCTGTTTTACATTTAGATGTATGATCCATTTTGAGATAATTTTTGTATACTGTAAGAGGTTTAGGTCAAGGTTGTTTTTTTTTCCTATGAAAAGTCCAATTGTACAAACATCACTTGTTGAAAAAATTGTCCTTCTCTACTGAATTGCCTTTGCCCCTCTGTCCAAAATCAGGTAGCCATTCTTATATGGGTCTAATTCTGGAATCTCTATTCTGTTCCATTGATTTTATGTTTCTATCCTTCCACGAATACCACCCTGTTTTGATTAGCTATATGATAACCTTTAATATCAAATAGAATGATTCCTCCCACTTTATTCTTCTTCAAAATTATTTATCTATTGTAGACAGATATATACATTGATATATATACATGTGGCTTTTCATATACATTTTATAATAAGCTTTTCTGTGCCTACAAATACCTTGCTGGTATTTTGAAAGGAATTGCATTAAATCAATAGATCAATTTGGAGGTCATTGACATATTGAGGTATTTAAAATATTTTTAGATTTTTATATAATATTTAATTGAAGTATAATACATATACAGAGAAGGATACAAACTCTAAATATACAGATTGAGGAATTGTCACAAAGTAAACACATTTGTGTAATCAGTTCCCAGTTCAAGAAATAGAATGAGCTCCACTTAGGGGATTGAGTCTTAACACAAAAGAGATAGGAGATGAACTCATGGGCCCACTTGAGAAGAAGAGGGTCTTAAAGAGCTATACCCTCAGGAAAAGGGACTAGAAAATAGCCTCCTTCCTGGCATAGGGACAAAATGAGGCAACTTGTGTTTCTTGGCCTGGGTTTTGGATGGGAAACAAAATTTTCTTCTTTATGAATTCTTTTTTTTTTTAAAAAGATTTTATTGGGGTATTGGGGGGAGAGGAACAGCATTGGGGAACCGGGGAAGGGGAACAGACAAATTGCTGTCCTTTTGTTCTTCAGTCTAGTTGTGGAGGACATTGCTTCACTGGCCCATGTTGATATTGTCATTGCACTCTTCCCAGGTAAGACAGATTGCTCGTCGACCTCTGGACAGCTGCTCACAGCGGCTCCAGCTGCTCATGCTGGCTGCTGGCCACTCACTGTAGCCTATGGCAGCCCACTGCAGCAGGGGCTGCAGCTATGCTGTCCCAGGACTCACACAGCCCAGCTCCAGGTGGAGCTGTTGTTCACCATCTTAGCTGTAGAGGGCAGTGTCACTGGCCCTCATATGTGGGATCCGAACTGGGGCCGCTGGTGTCCCAAATCAGCTCTTAACCAACGTGCCACTTGGCTGGCCCTCCTTTATGAATTCTTTTTTTTTTTTAAGATTTTATTGGGGATTTTGTGGAGGGGAACAGCGTTGGGGAATTGGGGAAGGGGAACAGACAAGTTGCTGTCTTCTTGTTCTTCAGTTTAGTTGCGGAGGATGTTGCTTCACTGTTGGTATCGTCATTGCGCTCTTCCCGGATGAGGCAGATCGGTCACTGGCCTCTGGATGTCGCTCATCGCGGCTATTGGCAGCTCACGCTTGGCTGCCAGCCGCTCACACTGGCTGCGGGCCACGCATTGTAGCCTATGGCAGCCCACTGCAGCAGGGGCTGCAGCCCACACCATCACTGGGGCTCGCACAGCCCAGCTCCAGGTGGAGCTGTTGTTAGCTGTAGAGGGCAGTGTCACTGGCCCTCATTTGGGATCCGAACCGGGGCCGCTGGCATCCCAAAACCAGCGCTTAACCAATGCGCCACTCGGCCGGCCCTCCTTTATGAATTCTTAACCATGTAACTAAGCTTCACATGAGTTTGTGGTTCAAATCCATATTTCAAACCTATAGTACTTATATGGTCCCAGAATCTACAACTTGTGAAATTAACAGAAAATTTGATGTCTCTGGAGATCTGGCAAAAGCAAATACCAAACCATTCAATATTAACATGCCTGCAAGCCAGGTTGAACAGGAGTTTCATTTGAATATGAACAGAATAATACATAATAAGCAAGAATCAGCAAACACAACAAACAGTAGGATTAAACCTCTATGAGCTTCAGATAATAGAAGAATCTAATAAAGTTAATAAAATAAGTGTTAAAATTGATTAAGGACATAAAAATAAGTAATAAATATATAAAGGAACAAAATACCATTGAAAAAAGAACAGGCAGATTTGAAAAAAAGAACCAAAGCAGGCTTCTATAAATAAAAAATGCAGTAATTGAAATTAAAAAATTATGAATGAATTAAACAGAGATTAGACACTGTTGACTAGATCATTTATCTGGAAGACAGACCTCAGCATATTACTCAGCAAATAGCACATAGAGTTAAAGAGAAGAAAAAGATAAGAGGCTAGGATATGTGGAAGACAGAATGAGAAGGTCTTACAAAGGAATAATTGGAGTTGCAGAAGGAATAAATAGGGGTAAAAGGAGGGGAAAGTATTATACAACTGCCTCCTCAACATTTTGACTTGGAAATATATCCAAAATGTAACTCCTAATCCTTCCTCAAATCTGCTTCTTCCCTGGCCTCTATCACATTCTTGAATGATTTTTTTTCACTCACATCCCATATCCAAGCTGTAGGCAAATTCTTTTGGCTTTTCTTCAAAATGTTTCCAGAATCTGACCACTTTCACCATCTCCACTGCTACCACCATGGCCAGAACCATCATTTCTCACCTGGAAAATTACAGTAGCCTCTTAACCTACTCCATTCCTCCCCTGCAGTCTAATCTCAACACAGCATCAAGAGGGATCTTTTAAAAAAAATATGTCAGAGACTTCCACTTCAGTGATAATGGAGAAGACATACTTTTTCCTATTCTGTTCATTAAGTACAACCACAAATGGTTTATTATATACAAAACAGATGAAAGACTTTGAAATGTAGAGAGAAGGGAGAGAAGCTAAGAGCATTGGGATCTAAGAAACAACCCAGTGGTAAGTTCCTTGGTTTTCTTTGTGCCTCATACATCTTAAACTGTATACTGGAGAAGGTGGAAACCCACAAACATCAACAGATACATTAAAAATTAATAAAAAACCCAAGAAAAGCCTGTTTTCTCTATCCAAAGGACCAATACAGGGGTAACCTTGCAACACAGAAAACTTTTACACAACGACCATTCTACTCCAGCCAACCACAGAAAAACTATGACTCCATCAACAAAGATTAAGTGAAGAGCCTGGACTATTTCTGGTCTGTGATGAGAGGCTCTAACCTCCCTCCACCCACCACTGAGGTGATGTCAGAGAAAGCCAAGTGGAGAACTGGACTTCTACCCCCACCTGGCAGTAATGCAGTGGCGTCATACCTTCCCCTACTAGAGCCTTCTCAGAAGAGGCCAGATAAAATAGATTTAACCAAGGTCCAAAGTCTTGTAATATCCAAAATATCCAGGTTTCAATTTTGAAAAATCACCCATTGTACTAAGACCTAGAAAAATCTCAGATTGAATGAGAAAAGATAACAAATGCTAACACCAAAATGATACAGATGAATCATCTGACAAGTGTTTTAAAGGAGCCATCATAAAAAATGCTTCAACAAGCAATTACAAACTCATTTGAAACATGAAAAAATACAAAGTCTCTGGGATGGCCAGTTAGCTCAGGTGGTCAGAGCATAGGGTGCAGTGCTCATAATGTTGCCGGTTCAATTCCCACATGGGCCACTGAGTTGTACCCTCCACAACTAGATTGAAACAACTACTTGACTTGGAGCTGATGGGTCCTGGAAAAACACAACTGTTCCTCAATTAAAAAAAAAATACAAAGTCAGCAAAGCAATAGAAGATACGAAGAAGAACCAAATGGAAATTTTGGAACTAAAATGTAAAATAAGTAGGGCCGGCCGAGTGGACTGTGGTTAAGCGCTGGCTTGGGAAGCCAGTGGCCCCGGTTCGGGTCCCACATATGAGGGCCAGTGACACTGCTCTCAAAAAAAAATGTAAAATAAGTAAAATAAAAACTCAATGGATGAGTTCAATAGCAGAATGAAGACAAATCAAAAATAAATAAAGAAGATAGAACAATACAAGTGACCCAGTCTGAATATAGTTCCTGGAACTGGTAAGTGAATTCACTAAGGCTACAGGCTACAAGATCAAGGTACAAAAAAAATTAATTTATTTCTATATACTAGCAATCAACATCTGGAAGATAAAATTAAGATGATGTAAATTTAAAATGTATAATCATTGAAAATGCAATGTTTATATGTAAACCAAACAAAACATTTATAGGACTTGTATGCTAAACACTACAAAATACTGATGAAAAAATCAAAGATTTAAATAAAGAGAGATTTTCTGTGCTCATTGGTTAGAAGACTCAACATAGTAAGGATATCATTTCTTCCAAATAGATATATGAATTTAATTCAATTCCTATCAAATCTCCCAGCAGGATATTTTTGTAGATAGACAAGATTATTCTAAGATTTGTATGAAAAACAAAGGAACTAGAATAACTCTAGTGCAGGGGTCGGTAAACTTTTGAGACAGAAGAGCCAATTCTGTCCCTCGAAGTTTTGTGAGACCTATAAAACAAATGAAATCACCAATATGTGAATAATATCCTTGAAAAATTTTATAAATGAAACTGACGGTTTTATTTTCGTTTTCAATTTTACTTCAGAGCCACATGTATGTACCCAAAGAGCCACATTTTCTCAACCCCTGCTCTAGTGGGTTGAATGTTGGTCCCTCAAAAGATATGTCTACTTTCTATCCCCAAAAACCTGTGACTGTAAATTTGTTGGGTAAAAGGATCCTTGCAAGTGTGATTAAGGACCTTGAGATAAGATCATCCTGGGTTATCTTGGTGAGCCCTAAATGCAATGACAACTGTCCTTATAAAAGACAAAAGAGAAGACACAGGCACAAAGGATAGACCATGTGAAGATGGAGGCAGAAATAGGATTTATACTGCCACAAGCCAAGGAACACCGGGAGCCACCAGAAGTTGGAAGAGGAAATAATGGATTCTCCTCTAGAGGTTTTGAAGGGAAGGCGGCTCTAGCATCACCTTGATCTCAGACTTCTGGTCTCCAGAACTGTAAGAGAATAAATTTCTGTTGTTTTAAGCTGCCAAGTTTGTGATAATTTGTTAAAGCAACCCTGGGAAACTAATATTGGGTTGCTGGAAAAGTCATGATGTATTTTGTCTATGTTTTCATAGGCAAAGGTCTATGAAAGGTCATTTATTTATATAAAGAACAAAGATCAATCAATGATATATTGCCCGCTTTGTTCAATAACCTTTTGCCATCTTTCAGTGAACTTCATAATTCCTCGTTCATAGAAGGACCTGTCTTTATTTGTGAAAAACTGAACAAGGTACTGACATACAGCCTCATCTGAATTGAATGTTATACCATGCAAAGAGTTTTGAAGAGAGTGAAACAAGTCTGACAACGCAAGGTCAGGCAAGTATGGTGGGTGTGGCAACACATCCCATCCAAGCTCCAATAATTTTTGACAGGTGATCAAACGTGTGTGTGGTCTTGCGTTGTCGCAATGGAACACTACTCCTTTACAATTAACAAGTTCTGGACGTTTCTGTATGATGGATTTGTTCAAACTGTCCAGTTGCCAACAGTATACATTCAAATTGATTGTTTGGTTCCTTGGTAGGAACTCAAAAAACACGGCACCTTAAAAACCCACCACACTGAGAGCATAACCTTCCTCTGATGAATGTCTGCTTTCGATGTCATTTGAGGCAAATCATCACGTCGGAACCAAGACCGTTTGTGCACTACATTGTTGTAAACAATCCACTTCTCATCACCAGTTATCAGTCACTTCAAAAAAGATCGTTTTCCTCACGTTTAATGAGCATATTGCAGATGTTTATATGTGCCTTCAAATGAACTTCTTTGAGTTCATGCAGAACCAAAATATCGAGCTTGTTTACATATCCCAGCTTCTTCAGGTGGTCATGAATGCTTGAATGATGGACGTTCAATGTTTCTGCAATCTCTCGTGTCGTGTAATGTGGGTTTGACTCTATCAGTGCCTTTATTTTGTCGTCATCAACCTCGGTGGGCCTCCCTGACCGAGGAGCGCTGTTGAGATCAAAATCGCCAGCATGGAATTTCGTGAACCATCGTTGGCACTGATGTTCTTGTAGAGCATTGTCACCATAAACTTTATGCAACTTTTCACAAGCTTGACGCATGTTCTTCACTTTATGGAAGAAAACAGTAAAATATGGCAAAAATGCACAATTTGGTCTTTCATCTTCAACTTGTTATAACATCTCCCAATCTCAACCAAATCGCTCAATTTTTTTAGAATGAAGCTAGAACTGTCAGTTGTCAAATGACATAGCAATAACATAGATGCGAATAACTCTAGTACTTCCAAAAATGAACTAGTGCCATCTGTCACAAACATGCGTCATGACTTTTCCGACAACCCAATACAATGCTAAAACAATTTTGGAAAGGGAAAAGAAGTGGGAAGAATCACTCTACTTGACTTCAACACATTGAATAGCCACAGTGATCAACACAGTGGTTTTAGCAGAGAGATAGACACAGAGATCAACGGAACACATAGAGAACCCAGAAATAGCTAACCTATCTACATACATTACAACCAAATCATTTTTTGACCAAGGTACAAAAGCAGTTTAATAGAAGAAAGATAGTCTTTTCAACAAAAAGGTGCTGGAGCAATTGGATGTCTATAGGTAAAAAGTGAACCTTGACCTAGAATACACACCTTATAAACAAATTAATTCAAAATGGATAAATTTAAGTGTAAAACGTAACTTTAATTCTCTTATACAATAACGTAGGAGAAAATCTTTGGGACCTAGGGCTTGGTGAAGAGATTTTACACATGACTCCAAAAATATGTCTCTCCATAAAAGAAAAATATTGATAAATTTGACTTCATCAAAATTTTGTTCCATGCACTCTGTTAAGAGAGTAAACAGTCAAGCTAAAGACCAAAATATTTGCAAACCACATATCTGTAAAAGGACGCATATCTAGAATATAGAAAGAACTCTCAAGACTCAACAACAAAAGAGAATACAATTAGAAAATAGTAAAAAAAAATAAAGAGATATATCACTGAAGAGAATATGGATGGCAAATAAGCATATAAAAAGATATTTAAGAAAAGAACCACTAAACGAAGAACTTAAAGAGGAAGCTGCATCGGGTCTGGTAGGACGGGCGGAGACGAGAGAGGGTGAACCCCGTGAGGGAAACCCCAGCTGTGTGGGGAGGCTCCTCCGGTTGGGGGAGAGACCCTCCGGCCGCACACCAAACTCATCAGCCCAGAGCTCCTGTGCCGGGAAGAGGAGTTCTAAGATAGCCGGCAGTAAATTAGTGAGGACTCTCTTTGCTCAGCTTGGTGAGGCTAAGAGCAGCTGGAGAATCAGTGGGGCCGGCGCCCGGGCTTGCTCGGCGGTGAGCACTTACCTGGTTCCTGGTGGAGGGAGTGGCTGTGTGAGCCGGGAGCCTGCGGGGACGGACTGAACTGAGCACCTTTGGTGCAAAGGCTGGAGGTTTTTGGACTGTTATTCCCATGGTGTGGGGCCTGCACGCGAGTGGTGTAGGGAGGTCGCCATTTTGTCAAGCTTGGGCCCTCCCACGAAGGATCAGGTCTGAGACCTAATTGGTCTGGTGGAATTGGCGCAGAAGTACGTGTGTGCGCGAGCGCCTGTGGCCATCGATCCCCACCCTCTGCCCGGCTTATACTGCGTTGCCAGGGAAACGCAGGGCGGGTGCCCTCCGGCTCCAACAGGCTGCTCACTGAGACCCAGGAGTGCGTGACTGGGATCCCCACCCTCTGCACGGCTTGTGCTGCGTTGCCAGGGAAACGCCTAGTGGGAGTGATCCAGCTCCAACAGGCTGTTCACTGAGACCCGGGAGTGCACAAGCTGCCTCGGGTCCCGCTCTCCGCACTCTGCTTGCAGAGTTGCCAGGCTGGTGATTGGTTGTCGGGCTGCTCGGCCTGATCTTCAAGCCGCTGATTAGGACAGGCTGAGACTGGGAGTTTTCCTGGGAGTGTTGGGCCGTGAGCTGTGTGCCTGTGTGATCCAGCCAGGGCTCTCCTGGTGATCTATCTAATACATCAAAGCAATCGCAGAGCCACAGCCAGAATGGGGAAACAAAGAAACATGTCACAAGTAAAAGTTCAGAAGAAACCTCCAGAAATGGAACCAAATGAAACAGAGGGATCCAACCTTTCAGAGACAGAGTTTAGAACACTGATGATAAGAATGTTTAAGGTACTTAGCGAGGATATAAAGAAGGATAGGGAAACCATAAAAAACAACCTGTTAGAACTAAAGAATACAATAACTGAAATGAAGAACACACTCGAAGGAATCACCAGTAGAGTAGATGAAGGAGAGGAGCGGATCAGTGATTTGGAAGATAAAATAGCAGAACTCACCCAGTTGGCACAGCAAAAAGACCAAAGAATAAAAAGCAATGAAAATAGTTTAAGAGCCCTATGGGACAAGGTGAAACGTAACCACCTTCGACTCATAGGAATACCAGAAGGAGAAGAGAAGAAGCAAGGGGTCGAAAATGTATTTGAAAAAATAATGACTGAAAACTTCCCTACCCTGGTGAAGGAAATCAACATACATGCCCAGGAAGTGCAGAGGGTTCCAAACAAGCTGAACCCAAACAGGTCCACACCAAGACACATCATAGTTAAAATGGCAAAGGTTAAAGACAGAGACAGAATCCTAGAGGCTGCAAGAGAAAGACAGCAGGTTACATACAAAGGAACTCCTGTTAGACTAACAGCTGACTTGTCTACAGAAACTCTGCAGGCCAGAAGGGAGTGGCAGGAGATATTCAAAGTGACACAAAATAAAGGCCTACAACCAAGATTGCTCTACCCAGCACGGCTATCACTTAAAATTGAAGGAGAAATAAAGAGCTTCTCAAAAGAATAAGCTTAAGGAATTCATTACCACCATGCCAGCATTGCAAGAAATGTTAAAAGGGCTTTTTTAAACAAAAGAAAGGGGTAAACAAGCTAACCCAGAGAGACAATTTAAGAAGATTGAAGTCATATCAAGCAGATATAAAGGAAAAATGGATGGTTGCTGGCTGGGAGGGTGTGGGGAAGAGGGAGAGGAGGAAGGTTTTGGACAGTGTATGTGGGACTACAATGTTGCCGCAGGGATATGGGAGCAGTTCTGGGAATGTAATTGATAATGTTGTGAAGAGACTATTATATTGCGAGAAATAAGTCAGTCGGAGAAGGACATGTACCATGTGATCTCACTTGTGTGTGGAGTCTGAAGAGCTGAGTGAACGATCAAAGTAAACAGACTCGTAGATGTAGAGGAAAAACTGAGGGTTGCTAGTTGGGAGGGGGGTGGGCATGGGGGGGAAGGGGAAGGGATTAGACAGCATAAATAGACAACTACAATATTGCCACAGGGATATGAAACACAGTTCGGGGAATATAATAATGTTGTAAAAATTTTGTGGCATGTCAGATAGACACATGTCTTGTTAGGGAGACCACTTCATGGATGGAGTAGAGGCTTGATCACTGCACTCTACACCTGAAGCTGATGTTGTATAGTATTGTATGCCAACTGCAACTGAATATGTGGATGGTCACGGGATGTGGAGTATGCTGTGGAGGGGAGTCAGGGGAGTTGTGATGGATATGTATGATATGGGGGGGAGTGGGGTGGCAAACTGGGGGAGGGGGTTTTTCACTTTGGGGGGTAAAGAGTATAACTATTGCATTGCGTTGTACACCTGAAACTAATTTAAAAAAAAGATATTCAATGTCATTAGCCATTAGAGAAATGGAAATTGTGATTATGATGAGCTATCGCTACTCATCTATTAGAACAGCTAAAATAAAAAATGACAATACGAAATGCTGACACAACTGAAGAGGAACTGTATCTGTCATACATTGCTGGTGGGAATGTAAAATGGCACAAGTACCATTTTCCTAAAAAAACATTCAGTTTTCTAAAAAACTAAACATACACTTATCATATGACCCAGCAATGGCACTTCTAGGCATTTATGCTAAAGAAATGAAAACATATGTCTGCAAATGTTCATAGATGCTTAATTTGTAATAACGAAAAACTGGAAATAAACTTTTTATATACACAACTTTTATGGACCTCAAAGGCATTTGGTTGAGTGAAAAAATTCATTCCCAAAGGTTACATAGTCATGCTATATGTCAATAGGTAAATGGTTAAGCAAACTGGTGCATCAGTGCCATTGAATACTACTCAGCTACCAAAAGTGCTAAACTATTCATGTACACAAGTTGGATGGGTCTCAGTCATTATGCTGAATGAAAAAAGCCAATCTTTAAATGTGGTATACTGCATGGTCCCATTAACATAATATTCTGGAAATGACAAAATTATAGAAATGGAAAAAAGATTATTGGATGGTAGTGTTTAGGAATGGTGGCAGGGAAAGTGGGGAGTGTAACTAAAAGGGGAAGCATGAAGATCTTTATGGAGATCGAATAGTGCTGTATCTTGATTATGGTGATTGCATGAATTACAACATGATAAAATGATGTACAACACAGTACACAAATGTCAAATTCCTTCTCTCTCTCTCTCTCTCTCTCTCTCTCTCTCTCTCTCTCTCTCTCTCTCTCTCTCCCTCTCCCTCCCTCCCTCCCTCCCTCCCAGACACAGGCACACACCAAAGAATATAATATTGTCCTATGGGCCGACTGAGTGGTGCATTGGTTAAGCGCTGGTTTTGGGATGCCAGCGGCCCCGGTTCGGATCCCACATGAGGGCCAGTGACACTGCCCTCTACGGCTAACAACAGCTCCACCTGGAGCTGGGCTGTGCGAGCCCCGGTGATGGTGTGGCTGCAGCCCCTGCTGCAGTGGGCTGCCATAGGCTACAGTGAGTGGCCCGCAGCCAGCGTGAGCGGCTGGCAGCCAAGAGTGAGCTGCCAATAGCCGCGGTGAGCGACATCCAGAGGCCAGCGACCGATCTGCCTCATGCGGGAAGAGCACAATGACGATACCAACAGTGAAGCAACATCCTTCGCAACTAAACTGAAGAACAAAAAGACAGCAACTTGTCTGTTCCCCTTCCCCGATTCCCCAACGCTGTTCCCCTCCGCCAATTCCCCAATCAAATCTTTTTAAAAAAAATGTTGTCCTATAGTTATGTGAGATCCATAGGATTCTAGATGAACATGTGACCTCTCTTTGAAACAATTTATAATTTCAACAAAAGCTTTCAAATGTAAGTTAAATCATCATTCTTCAGCATAAAATCCTGCAATGATTCCTCCTTTCACTCAGAGTAAAAGTCTAAATTCTTAGTTTGCCAAGCCTTACCTGTTACCCCTGTCAACTCTCTGACCTGTTCTTCCACTGTCTCTTCATTTACTCTAGCCTAGCCACACTGGCCTCCTTGCTGTTCCTTGAACATGGAAAACATACTCCTGCCTTTGCTGTAGCTGAAAATGTATAACCATCAGTTCTAAGATTTTTTCTTGACATTTTGGTAATTTTCAATTGTTTCCTCCTGTTATTTCTGGAATCCCTGTTATCTGGTAGTTAGTTCATCTGGTCTGAACTGAACCTATTTCTTCTCTCTCTCTCTCTCTCTCTCTCTCTCTCTCTCTCTCTCTCTATATATATATATATATATATATATATATATATATATATATATATATATATATATTTATGATTTGGATTGACTTACTGGAAGATTTCTTTAAACATCCAACCCTTCTAACAAGTTTTTCATTTCTGCTAATATATTTTTAATATCTAAGAGCACATTTTCTTTTGTTTTAAAAATAGAAAATAGTATTCTGTTCTAAGTACATGGATATATTATTTTATCTTCTGAGGAATGGTTAATACCTTTTTAGAAAGATTTCCTATTATTTCCTATTAATGCATATTTTTCTGCAAGTTCCTTCCCATCCCTCTTTATCTTTCATGTTAGAGTCTTTCCTCAGGTGATTGATAATTTGTTTGAACATATTCCCTTAACTCCCTGTTGCAACATAGGATTCCTAAACATAGTTATGCCTAGAGTACCCCATTCCAGAGACACTCTGTTACCCTCTCATAAGAATAGTCCTTGAGTCTTGTGCCAAGACACAGGCAATAAAGCACCCAGTTCACAGAATGAGGAGGGGGTCTGTAAATCTAAGTACTTTTCAAACAAACTTTTATGCAATCCTTCTGTTTTTAGCCCCACTTTCATTGACACTTTCAGAAGTATCTGAAGTATCCCAATGGACTACTCTACAGAAAAAAACCAACAACACCTAAATTCATATGAAATTGCAAGGTACCCAAAATAGCCAAAACAATGTTGACAAGAGCAAAGTTGGAAGACTCACACTTTCCTATTTTAAAACATAATACAAAGCTACAGTAATCAAAATATTGTGGCACTGGTATAAATATAGACATATAAACCAATAAAATAGAATTGAGAATCCAGAAATAAAATAATCTATCTATGAGGAATTCAACAATGGTTCCAAAACCATTTAACTGCAAAAGCATATGCTCTTCAATAAATATTGCTTGGACAGCTGGATATCCACATGCAAAAAGATAAAGTTGGGCCACATACCTCACACCATATACAAAATTTAACTTAAAATGAATCAAAGAACTAAATGTAAGAATTAAAGAGATAAAACTGTTAAAAGAAAACAGGAGTAAATCTTTATGATTTTGGATTTGGCAATGTATTCTTAGATGTGACACTAAAAAGACAAGCATCAAAAAATATATATAAATTGGACTTCATCAAAATTAAAAACTTTTATGCATCAAAGGATGCTATGAATAAAGTGAAAAAACAGCCTACAGAATGAAAGAAATTGGTTGCAAATCATATTCTGATAAAGTTATAGTATCCAGGATATATAAAAAACTTTTACAATTCAACAGAAAGACAAATAACCCAATTAAAATATGGGTTTGAAGAGACATTTCTCCAGAAAGATATACAAATGGCCAATTAACACATTAAAAGATGCTCAACGTGGGCCGGCCAAGTGACTCAAGTTGGTTAAGAGCTCGCTCAAGAGTGCGAGCTGAGCTCTGAGCAACAGCAGTTCCATGCCCAGCCTGAGATGAGCTGCCGCTGAGCTGCCAAAAGGTGGCAGGATGGCTCAGCTAAAAAAAAAATGTTAACGTTATTAGTCATTCAGGTAAAGCAAATCTAAACCACAATGAGATGCCACTTCATACCAGCTAGGATGGCTATAATTTTTTTTGAAACAAACAAACAAACAAACAAAAACACAGAAAATAATGACTGTTGGCAAGGATATGGAGAAACTGAGACTCTTGTATATTGCTGATGGGATAGTAAAATGGTGCAGCAACTCTAGAAAAGAGTTTGGCAGTTCCCCAAAATTTAAACATAGAATTACCATATGACTAAGCAATTCCACTCCTAGGTATATACACCTCCAAGTTGGAAACAGGTACTTAAATACTGGTACATGAACATTTATAGCAGCAATGTTTACAATGGCCAAATGTCCATCAACAGATGAATGGATTTTAAAATGTGCTATATCAGTACAATGGAATATTATTCTACAGTAAAAAGAGATGAAGTACTTGAAACATACTACAACATAGATGAACCACACCTTCCACTACTAAACCTATAAACCTATCTCCATTTGTCACTACCTACTCTCCTTCCCTCCTGTTATCTGAACTTCACACAACGCCTGCACTTAGCACTCTTTCTGCATTTTCAGCCTCTTGTTTTAAATATTACCAACATGTTCTGCTGTATTACAACCTTTCAAACTCTAATGGCTCCATCTCACGAGTATTAAAATACTCTTACATGTATTAAAATAATAGTCTAGGGCCAGCCGACTGCCACGTTGGTTAAGAGCTGGCATGGGACGCCAGCAGCCCTGGTTTGGATCCCACATATGAGGGCCAGTGACACTGCCCTCTACAGCTAAGATGGTGAACAACAGGTCCACCTGGAGCTGGGCTGCTGTGAGTCCCCAGGGAAGGCAATGCTACAGCCCCTGCTGCAGTGGGCTGCTATAGGCTACAGTGAGTGGCCGGTAGCCAGCGTGAGCTGCCAAGAGCCACTGTGAGCAGCCGAACAGAGGCCAGCGACCGATCTGCCTCACCCGAGAAGAGCGCAATGATGATACCAATATGGGCCAGTGAAGCAATGTCCTCCACAACTAGACTGAAGAACAAAAGGACAGCAACTTGTCTGTTCCCCTTCCCCGGTTCCCCAATAAAATCTTTTAAAAAAGTAGTCTATGTGGCACTGTTCTCATTTCCTCACTATTTATTCACTTCTCAGCACATGAGACTAGTTGGGTCTCCACCACTCCTAAAAGTGCTCTTGCTAAGACACTAATGACCATTAGGTTATTAAACTCAATGGCCACTTTCTAGTCTTCATCTCATTGACTTCTCACCAGCATTCAATACAAAACTTATTACTCCCTCTCATTTTAACCACATGGTGGCCTTCTCATCTTTGATATAACATTCATATATCCCTCCAATACTTGGATTATTCTTCTGAGTCTATTTTGCCACCAAAATTTTATGATACGCCATCATTAAATATAAAAAATTCCTCAGAGATATCTCCTAATGCTCTTCTATATTTTATGCTTTCTTCCTAAGAAATCTCTCACACACCTATAGTTCCCAGTACCTCCTGTGTGCTGATAAAAAACAAATGCTCACTGTGAGAAATTCAAGCAATACAGAAAAGTACAAAGAAGAAAGCAAAAAATCACCTTAAAATGCCACACTCCAAAACAGCCATCATTAACAGTAAGTGAACATCATTTCAGACATCTCCCAATGCATGAGAAAATGTTATTAAGTTCTTCGGTAAGAAGATGCAGTAGTGAGCAATTTTCTTCAGTCCCTTGGGTTGTGATTTCCTTCAAACTAGGTTTTAAACCTGTCTTTGCATATTATGTTCCTGTTTACTTTTTTGCTTCAGTACCTTTGCATAATAGCCCGCTTTCTTTCATCTGGCTCACACTTAAATGGAAAGCCGTGTTCAGTCCACTATCTTCTCTGTTATGGGGTGGATGAATCTCCCGTCCTCATACTTACCTTATCTGAAAACCTTTTGCACCGTTCTCAGGACCACACTCTAAGATGTGTGTCTAGCTGCCCAGCTCTCTGTACCTTAAGGGTTCACAGATTGGTGGTCATAGTGGTGGTGGTGAATGGTCACTGGGAGGGTCTGAGCTCCACCACTTTTCAAATTTATGACATGAGGTTCCTCCCTTGTTTTGTTGTGGCTTGGTGTGCTTTTTGCTGGATTTACTATATTTTTCTTTTGGGTTCATTTTAGCAGGCGTTGGAAGAGGGAAATTCTGTGATTTGGCTTTATGCCACTATGTTTTTCCCTGGCAGCTGACAGCATAATTTATGTTTCCACTCTGGACTTCTTTTTTTTGCTTTCTAGGTCCATATAACCAAAAGACTCATGGGAATCCCCCTTCTATGTCATGGCTATCACAGTCCTTGGTCTACCCAACAACAATTCCCTGTCCAACCTTTCCCAGGCAGGGATTTCCAGAGATTCCAAAGGTGCCCTAAGACAGTGTTTCTGTATCTTTTTTGACCAAGACCCCAGAAAGGAATATGTTTTGTATTGTGCCCTGGAAAACACCAGCATGCATATACGTATAAGCACACTCATGTAGATGTAAGTGAAACAAAATTTGTATAAAACAATATTTACCCTTACTATGTGCAATGCAATTTGATATTTTCTGTTCTGTTTTCTTCAAGTTCATTGGTTTAATGGTAGTCACAACTCAATAATTTAATTTTACAACACATTCATCGTCAGCAGTTGGAAAAAACATTGCTGTATGATAAAAACACTAAAGTGGAATTTGCTGGGACACAGATTAAGGGCACCTTTGACTTTACTAGGTTATTCTAAACATCTACCGAAAACCTACTCACTAAAATGAATGTGCATGCACTCCATATTCTCACGAGCACTCATATGATTTAGATCTCAGAATTCTGCCACTGTCTTCAGTATGAAATTGTCTATGAGGAGAAGAGAAAAGTAGTTGAGGAGCAGGAGGCAGATGTAGAGTCGAGAGTTTTTTTTCCCTTTCTTAAGATGGTATGTACTAGAACATATATAAATGCTTATGTTAATGACCCAAGGAGAGAGAGAGAGGTGCATGAGTCTGAAAAGTATATATTTTGGGTGGAATGGGGTAGAGTGTGTGGGAGTTATATGTTTAAAGTACTAGAGAATTAGGCGCTGGCTTGGGAAGCCAGCAGCTCCGGTTCGGGTCCCACATGTGAAGGCCAGTGACACTGCCCTCAAAAACAAACAAACAAATAAACAAACAAACAAAACCCAAAAACAAAGTCTTATTTATGGGCTGGCCGAGTGGCACGGTGGTTAGGCGCTGGCTTGGGAAGCCAGTGGCCTCGGTTCGGGTCCCACATGTGAGGGCCAGTGACACTGCCCTCAAAAACAAACAAACAAACAAACAAACAAACAAACAAAAACCCTAAAGTACTAGGGAAGATGGGGGATGAGATACAAATACGAGTGAAGGGATAGGAGGAGAGATATTTTCTCCCTTGTAACAGGAGGAAGAATTTGGGTGAAAAATTAACATAGGTTTAAAGATTTGTTGCTGGGAAGATAAGGGTTTTATTTTAGAGCAGACACAGGGTCTGTGCTCAGGAACTTCCAGTCCAGCAAGAAAACAGTATAACTAATTAGAAGTTATACATCCTTAAAGAGAACGTGGTGCTGTAGTAGCACTCAGCGAGGGCTTTGACTGAGTCCGTGGAAAGCCCACTAAGAAAATGACATCTGAATGATGAGGAAGAGTCACTAAGACAAAGACTGGGAGAAAATTGTACTAGTCTGAGGGAACGATATATATTACATAAAATGTAATATAATAATATTCTATATATTATACAGTTATATATACATAGACTGTACGATATAATTATATACAGTAAATATGTTGCATATGTAATTATACATGTGTGCATACACACAAACACACATGAGGTTTGACAATTAAGTTAGTGAACTCAGAAAAAGTGCTAAATACCTCATTGCTGAATATCACTACAGTCACCTTCGAAGTCCTCCCCTTGGGAAGCTATGCACTGATGCAATGCCTAGTTCACCCTTCAAAGCAATTTTGGAACTCTTTTTCTGGAATGGCCATCAGAGCTGTTGTCCTATTACCCTTGATGTCCTGAATATCATCAAAATGTCTTCCTTTCAATATTTTCTTTATCTTCAGGTAAAGAAAGAAGTCATTAGGGGCCAGATCAGGTGAGACGGAGGGTGTTCCAACTTACTGGCTAAAAACTCCCTCACAGACAGTGCCGTGTGAGCTGGTGCACTGTCATGATGCAAGAACCATGAATTGTTGGTGAAAAGTTCAGGTTGTCTAACTTTCATGAAACCTTTTCAGCACTTCCAAATAGCAAATTTGGTTAACTGTTTGTCTAGTTGGTACAAATTCATGACGGTAATTCCTCTGATATCAAAAAAGGTTAGCAACATCATTGCAACAAGTTTGCAAACTTAATTGCCAGACCGTGTGTGTGTGTGTGTGTGTGTGTGTGTGTGTGTGTAGAAAGAGCTTAAAACAGTTGAGAAAGTAAAAGAAAGCCAGTAATGCCAGTCTAGAGATTGAGGAGGACCAAGGTTGAAATGAAGCTAGAGAGGTCCACAAGCTTCACATCACTTAAGGTCTTATTATAGGCCCTGTAAGGAGTTTGGACTTAAGTCTAAGTTAAGTGGGAAACTGTTAGAGAATATTAAGCAAGAAAACAAACTTGATCGGGTATGTTTCTTTAAAAACATCACCATTGTTGGTCTTGGCGAATATATTGGAGATGGGCCAGAGGAGATGAGGTGAGAACCATTTTCAATAGTCCAGGCAATAGATGTTGCTGAGTTGGGCTGGAGTGGTGGAAGCAGATATGAAAAAATGAAGAGATATTTAAGAGATAGAATCGAAAACATTTGGTGATAGAATGTTGGGGTGTGGTGGTGCAGGGGGAGATGCAAGGGAAACTCACGTGCTTTTGACTTAGACAGCTGGGTAGATGGGATAAAAATGACTAAGGTAGAGGACCCTGGAAAAGAATCAAGTTCAGTGGTGAGGATCATGAGTTCACTTATATTCATTTTGAGGTGTGTGCAATTAAGGTGTCAGAGTTAGAAATTCTTTTGGTTGAGGCTACCAATGCAGATGCCAACAGAATACCCAATTAGGGGTAGTTTAAACAAATGGGGCTTAAACTTTCACAAAGCCAAAGGTCTAGATGAAGGTGGTTCTTGGTTTGGTTCAGTGATTTAAAATGTCAGTGCTTGGGCCGGCCAAGTGGTGCGGTGGTTAAGCGCTGGCTTGGGAAGCCAGCGGCCCCATTCGGGTACCACACATGAGGGCCAGTGACACTGCCCTCAAAAATAAATAAATAAATAAATAAATAAATAAATAAATAAATAAATAAAATGTCAGTGCTGACATCCCCATAATTCTCTTCGCTTTTTCCCCTCATGGTTACAAATGCTGTTCAATGCACCCAAGTCCACAGAAGGAAGAAGGGAAAAGCAGGAAAAGGTTTTCTTCCTTTGAGGATTTGTCATTTTGTTAGAAAGGGAAGTTTCTCCCTAGTAGAATCCTTCTTGTGTCACATTAGGCTCCCGTGCATGCCCGCCCTTAGGCCAATCAATAACTAAGAGGATTGTAAAAAATATCGCTCATTTAGATCAGTTCTCACTTCCTCCATGAAATCAAGGAATCTCTGGAAATCCCTGCCTGGGAAAGGTTGGACAGGGAATTGTTGTTGGGTAGGCCAAGGACCGTGATAGTCACGACATAGAAGGGGGATTCCCATGAGTCTTTTGGTTATATGGACTTAGAAAGCAAAAAAAAAGAAGTCCAGAGTGGAAACATAAATTATGCTGTCAGCTGCCAGGGAAAAACATAGTGGCGTAAAGCCAAATCACAGAATTTCCCTCTTCCAACGCCTGCTAAAATGAACCCAAAAGAAAAATATAGTAAATCCAGCAAAAAGCACACCAAGCCACAACAAAACAAGGGAGGAACCTCATGTCATAAATTTGAAAAGTGGTGGAGCTCAGACCCTCCCAGTGACCATTCACCACCACCACTATGACCACCAATCTGTGAACCCTTAAGGTACAGAGAGCTGGGCAGCTAGACACACATCTTAGAGTGTGGTCCTGAGAACGGTGCAAAAGGTTTTCAGATAAGGTAAGTATGAGGGCGGGAGATTCATCCACCCCATAACAGAGAAAATAGTGGACTGAACACGGCTTTCCATTTAAGTGTGAGCCAGATGAAAGAAAGCGGGCTATTATGCAAAGGTACTGAAGCAAAAAAGTAAACAGGAACATAATATGCAAAGACAGGTTTAAAACCTAGTTTGAAGGAAATCACAACCCAAGGGACTGAAGAAAATTGCTCACTACTGCATCTTCTTACTGAAGAACTTAATAACAACATTTTCTCATGCATTGGGAGATGTCTGAAATGATGTTCACTTACTGTTAATGATGGCTGTTTTGGAGTGTGGCATTTTAAGGTGATTTTTTTTTTTGCTTTCTTCTTTGTACTTTTCTGTATTGCTTGAATTTCTCACAGTGAGCATTTGTTTTTTTGTGTTTTTTTTTTGTTTTTTTTTAAGGGCAGTGTCACTGGCCCTCATATGTGGGACCCGAACCGGGGCCGCTGGCTTCCTAAGCCAGCGCTTAACCACTGCGCCACTCGGCCGGCCCCAGAGCATTTGTTTTTTATCAGCACACAGGTGGTACTTGGAACTATGGAACTATAGGTGTGTGAGAGATTTCTTAGGAAGAAAGCATAGGAAAAAGTAGGAAGAAGAGCAGTAGAAAAATAGTTCAAGAATTATCTTAGTTAAAAGTTGCATATATTAATAGTAACATTTTCAGTAAAATGGCTAGAATGTGTTACAAGCTAGTTAAGGGATGGGAAGTCTTCAAAATGGGATAGAGTAATTAACTCTATGTTAAAAGCTATTGAGACGTCTTGCTCAAGAGTGCGAGCTGAGCTCTGAGCAACTGTGGTTTGATGCCAGCCCGAGCTGAGTTGCCGTGGAGCTGCCAACAGGTGGCAGGATGGCTCAGCTAAAAAAAACAAAACAAAAACAAACGAACAAAACAAACAAACAAACAAAAACGCTATTGAGACATCAATGAGATGAAGACTTAGCAGTGGTCAATGAGCTCAGTAAGTTTTTGGTATTGATGATCTGAGCGAGGGCACACTCAGGAGTGATTGAGGTTTAGACCAGACTGAAGGAGGTTGAAAAGTGCAAGAATAATGAGGAAATGAGGACAATGTCATATAGACTATACTTTCTTTTTTTTTTTTTTGAGGGCAGTGTCACTGGCCCTCATATGTGGGACCCGAACCGGGGCCGCTGGCTTCCCAAGCCAGCGCTAACCACCATGCCACTCGGCCGGCCCTAGACTATACTTTCAATACACTTAAGTTGAAAATACAGCAGCCCACAGGATAATAATATTTCAAGTCACTGAAAATGCTGGATGGACAAATAAATTACAGGTGGTGTGTGAGGTTTAGATCAGCGGAGGGAAGAAGACAGGTTTGGTACAAACAGAGGAAATCTTCTAGATTTAGTGTTGGAAAGCGGCGTTTGTTCCCAGCTGAGAGCTTCTATTTTCTCAGTGAAGGAGAAGACTAGGTCATTTTCTGTGTGTCAGGGGACAGGAGGGGGAATGAGTGATTTGATGATAATGGAGGAGTAAATTCACAAGAGAAATATGATTGTGAACATCTGCCCTTCAATCTGGGCAGTTTAAAGTATTCCTTTGTCACCATTTATTTAGAGTGACACATTATATGACTTTCTGTAGCTGTGGTTGGCAGCCAAGTACAAACAGGGATGGGATATAGTCATCATTGATTGGGATTTGTCTAATGTTGCAAAGAAATGTTAATGAGAAACAGGATTTGGGATTATTTGCAAGACAGTCATTGAAAACGTGAACCACAGCAGATACAAAGATGGCACAGTAAGTAAACACTGTGCTTACCTTCTCTCGTGACCACATCAAAATTACAACTAAACTACAAAACAACCGTCATTGAGAATTGCCTGAAATCTTGCTGAACTGAAGCCCTACAACTAAAGACATGCTGAAGAAGCCACCTCAAGACTGGTAGGAGGGACAGAGATGTGGAACAGGCTTGTCCCACACCCACATGTGACCATTAAAGATCGGGAGGGATATTTCAGCTGTAGAGGTTCCCCACCCCCATTCCCCAGAGGAGCTAGAAGTCCCAGACCCACCCCAGCTCAGGGTTCCAGTGTTGGGGAGAGAAGTCCCCATAATTTCTGGTTATTAAAACCAGTAAAGATTGTGATTGAGTCGTGGCTGCACTCCCAGGCTCTCCTCTTAAAGGGGCTGCACTTGGACTTACCCACCAATGGAATCACTAGCTCTGAGCTCCAGCGCTGGGGCAGTGGCTGGATAGGTGGCAGGGACATATGGGAGGGAACTGAGTTGTCTGGCTTGGGATGGGGGATGGAGAGGTAGCTTTCTCCTGGACAGAGGAGCTGGTGGAGGCCATTGTTTCTTTGTTAAGCCCTCTCTCTTCCCAGCGTGTGGACACAGGTGGCCACCATATCTGAGTCTCTGCTGTTTGTTAACTATGCCCTGGCAATCGAGATCTCCCCGCCCAACTTTTGGGCACATCCAGGCTGCTTTCAGTGCCTTTTTAGTACAAACTACCTGACTTAGCTCAAGCTGCAGACCTTCCTAGAGTCTCTCAAAGATTCATGGAACCCAGACAATCAGCATCTGGCTTGTGCGTGTCTTGTACCTCTGGCTGAGCAGCCCTGAGTGTGGCACTGGCGAGAGCTGACCTTGGTTCTTGGCTTGGCCTCTCAAGGTGAATCGAAGCATGGCATGGGTGGCAGCCATCAGTGAATTTCTATGTGGCTCCTGCCAGGTGGCCCTGGATGGGGCAAGGCTGTGGCTGAACTTGACCTACAACACATCCCCTCCAAGGTGGTCCGGGAGCTGGCACCCGCAGTGGCCAGCTTCAAAACGAGCTGCAGCATCACCCAGCTACCTCCAAATATGACACACCCAAAGGCCAAATTTGGCAGACACCAGAGACCTGCTGTGGCAGATCTTGCTCCATAGGTTCAGCCCCTACACAACAACTCTTCCACTGTACCAAGGCCAGTCCTCACAACCAGTGAGCCCAAGGGTCAGTCCCTCCCTTTAATGTGCAATTATCAACCAAAGCTCAACTACAAGAGGAGGACACACACAACCCACACAAGGGACACACCTGGAGTGTGTGGATCAAGTGACCAGAAAGACTGTGCTGCTGGGCCCCACAGGACACCTACTACATAAGGCCACTCTATTATGACCAGAAGACATAGCAGCCCTACCTGATATATAGAAACAAACACAGGGAGGCAGCCGAAATGGGGAGACAAAGAAAAACATCTCAAATAAAAGAACAGAATAAAGCTCCAGAAAAAGAACTAAACAAAATGGAGAGAAGCAATCTATCAGACATAGAGTTCCAAACATTGGTTATAAGGATTCTCAGTGATCTCAGAGAGAACTTCAGCAAAGAGATAGGAAATATAAAAATGGAGATAGGAAACATAAGAAAGAACCAGTCAGAAATAAAGACTACAATAACAGAAATAAAAAATATAGTATAGGATATCAACAGTAGACTAGATGAAGCAGAGGATCGAACCACCGATGTAGAAAATAAGGTAGCAGAAAACACCCAACCAGAACAGCAAAAGGAAAGAAGAATTCAAAAAACTGAGGAGAGTTTAAGGGGCCTCTGGGACAACATCAAGCTTACCAACACTAGCATCATAGGGGTACCAAAAGGAGAAGAGACTAAGCAAGGAATTGAAAACCTATTTGAAGAAATCATGACAGAAAACTTCCCTAATCTTGTGAAGGAAATAGATATAAAAACCCAGGAAGCACAGAAAATCCTAAACAAGATGAACCCAAAGAGGCCAACACCAAGGCACATCATAATTAAAATGCCAAAATTTAAAGACAAAGAGAGAATCTTAAAAGCTGCAAGAGAAAAGCAGTTAGTTGCCTACAAGGGGGCCCCCATACGACTGTCAGCTGATTTCTCAACCGAAACTTTGCAGGCCAGAGGGATTGGCAGTAAATATTCAAAGTGATGAAAAGAAAGGACCTACAACCAAGATTACTCTACCCAGCAAAGCTATCATTTAGGATTGAAGGACAGATAAAGAGCTTCCCAGACAAGAAAAAGCTAAAGGAGTTTATCGTCACCAAACCAGTATTACAAGGAATCTTAGAGGGACTTCTTTAAGATGGGAGGGAGGTTAGGGGTGAGTGAAAAGGGAAAGGGATTAAAAAGTACAAATTGGTTGTTACACAATAATCATGGGGATGTAGGGTATAGCATAAGAAATATAGTCAATAATATTGTAGTAACTATGTATGGTGCCAAATATGTATTAGATCTATCAGGGTGATACATGGGAATGGGGTTGGGGACAGGGTGAAAAATGTGAAGGTATTAAGAAATACAAATTGGTAGTTACAAAGTAGTCATGAGGATGTAAAGTCTAGGAAATATAATCAATAATATGGTATTATAAAAACTATTGGGCTGGCCGAGTGGCGCATGGGTTAAGAGCTGGCTTGGGATGCCAGCAGCCCTGGTTTGGATCCCACATATGAGGACCAGTGACACTGTCCTCTACAGCTAAGATGGTGAACAACAGCTCCACCTGGAGCTGGGCTGTGCGAGTCCTGGAGACGTTATAGCTGCAGCCCCTGCTGCAGTGGGCTGCCATAGGTTACAGTGAGTGGTCGGCAGCCAGCATGAGCAGCTTGCAGCCGGTGTGAGCTGCCAAAAAGCTGATGTGAGCAGCCGACCAGAGGCTGGCGACCGATCTGCCTAACCCAGGAAGAGCGCAGTGATGATACCAACATGGGCCAGTGAAGCAACGTCCTCCACAAGGGAATGAAGAACAAAAAGGACAGCAACTTGTCTGTTCCCCTCCCCCAATTCCCCAATAAAAATCTTAAAAAAAAAAAAACTATGTATAGTGCCAGATAGTACTAGTGAGAGGGGTTACTTCCTAAATTATATAAATATCTAGCCACTGTGCTGTACAGTTGAAACTAATATAAAATAATATTGAATGTCAACTCTAATTGAAAATTTTAAAAAACAGGGACAAGATCAATAATATTGTGATAACATGGTACAGTGTCAGATAGTTGCTGGACTTATCAAGATGACCACTTCTTTAGCATAGGGAATACATTAGGTTGTCGTATCTTTTCTATGTTTTTTGTTGCAAAAATGCATCACGACTTTTCTGACAACCCAATAATAATCAATAATGTGGTAATAACTGTATAGTATTTGGTGGGTACTGTTGAATAACTATTATGTACGCCTGAAACATATAATATTGTATGTTAGCTGTATTTTAATTTAAAAATCTTAAAAACAAGAATACATGAATCATGGATAGTGGAAGAAGGGACACAGGAAGTAGGGAAAAGAAAACGAGAAAGTAAATGGGTCAGTTTTCTAAATCATGATGAAGTCTAAAAGGTGGAGTGAAAGCAGTGGAGTATCAAAGTCTGAGGAGAGAAGGCTTTGACCAGAGTAGGGTATTTAAATAGGAGTTTCTGAAGTGAGAAATTTCTCTTTCTGATAAAAATGTGATTGTAGGCATAAAGAATTGAGATGAGTGGAGGAAAAGGACATTAGAGATGAGGTAATCGAAAGGAGATCAGGTTCTTGAATAGGTTGAATATTGAATTGACCCATGGTGATAGCAGGAGTTGAGATGATGAAATTGTGAGCCAAGTGCCAAGGTTATAAATGTATGAAGATGTGTATCTAATAGGTTTGTAGATGACATTGATGAAGAGTGATAGAGTCAAATGGCAGTAGCCTCAAAGCACAATGACACTTTTTATGACAGAGGGGGAGTATTGGTTGGCAGAAGCACTGTGGAGTCAAAATGATACCATTATCATGTTTCCACCCTGCTTTATGTGGGGAGTATGAGGATAAGCAGCCTCATTGCAAAGGGCTGCTATAGAAGTAGGGTGACTGGGGATAGCTAGGTTTGAGGTGGGACAGGAAGAGAAAAAAATATTCAGAGAAGTTGAGAATGTAAGAGGCTTGTGCATCACAGAGCAGAAGTTCCAGGGAGCATGTTGTAAGAATCTGAGACAGCAAGGAAAAGGGATAGTGTGCAGTACATGAAGGGAGAAGAATTAAGAGTGTTAGAGATTTGGGCCAGCCGAGTGGTGCATTGGTTAAGACCTGGCTTGGGACACCAGCTCTGAGCAGCAGGGCCCCGGTTCGGATCCCACATATAAGGGCCAGTGACACTGTCCTCTACAGCTAAGATGGTGAACAACAGCTCCACCTGGAGCTGGCTGCTATGAGTTGTTGGCAACAGCATAGGCTGCAGCCCCTGCTGCAGTGGGCTGCCATAAACTACAGTGAGCGGCCGGCAGCCAACGTGACTGGGTGGCAGCCAGCATGAGCCGCCAAGAGCCACTGTGAGTGGCTGTCCAGAGGCCGGGGACCGATCTAGCTTACCAGGGAAGAGCGCAATGATGATACCAAGATGGGCCAGTGAAGCAACGTCCTCCACAACTAGACTGAAGAACAAAAGGACAGCCACTGTCTGTTCCCCTTCCCTGATTCCCCAATGCTGTTCCCCTCCCCAATTCCCCAATAAAATCTTTTAAAGAAAAAAAAAAAAGAGTGTTAGAGATTTGCAACAACATGGGTGGACCTAGAGGATATTATGGTACATGAAATAAGCCAGACTGAGAAAGACAAATACCATATGATCTCACTTATATGTGGAATCTAAAGAACAGAATAAATGAGCAAACTAAACAGAAATAGACTGAGAGATATGGAGAAAAAACTGATGGTTGCTGGATGGGAGGGGGTGGGGATGGAGGAGGAGGTGAAGGGATTAGAAAGTGCAAATTAGTAGTCATAATATAGTCATGGGGATTGAATTGCAATATGGGGGATATAATCAACAATGTTGTAAAGATGATGTAGGGTGTCAGATGGGTACTGGACGTATCAGGGGGATCACCTCATAGACTGTGTAGATGCCTGACCAATACACTATACATCTGAAGCTGAAGTAGAATAATATTGAATATATATATATATACACACACACACACACACACACACACACAACACACACACAACACACACACATCCCCACAGGATGTAAAGTAAAGCATAGGGAATATAGTCAATGGCATTATAACAGCTATATACGATGTTAGAGGGGTAGTAGATCCGGGTGTTTATCTCTTTATGATGGGTATAAATGTCAAACTATTACATTGCTTTGTACACTTGAAACTAATAAAAAAAAGAGCGTTGGAGAGAGAGGAAAATGAGAAAATGTATTGATCTGGGCAGTGACAAGGAAAATAGGGATTGGAGGCAGGATGGAATTAGTTAGATCACTAGGTTGTGAAGACAATAAATCCTGACCATAGGTTAATGGACCCTGACACTGTCAGAATTCTGTTGCAGACAGTGGAGAGACTCCAAAGCCAGCACAATGGACCATGTGTTTCTTGCCCTAGAAACTTCAAGGACCCTCATGCAGTGGTGTTGCCTAGTGCACTGGGTCTGCGGTAGTGGAGAGGATGCTATATGGTCAGGTACAGTGTCTAGCTGATGGAGTGCTTTTGTGAATGAGGATCAGTGTTGGCAAGTGCACGGGCCTGGGATTTGGGTATAGGGGTAAGTGTAGTGGAAGAAATGTTACAAGGATTTAATTTAGGTTCAGATATTTTAAATAACTTGCCAAGGTCACAGCTGGCAAGTGGCAGAGCTGAGACTCAAAATAAGATCTATGCCTGTTAATAGAATTATTTCAAAATAAAAAACTTTTTTAAAGGTTAAAAAATCAGATCCATGTAATTCTGAACCACAACACTGACTTTTCAGACAGAAAGGGACACCTACAAAAGAAAGACTATCAAACTGACTGAATGCTAGAAGATAATGGAGCAATTTCTGCCATTAGCCTACAGTGTCTTCCAAAACAAAATCTATATTGACAGATTGCCAACAGGAGTTGTATCACCAGGAAAACCCAAACCTTGAGAACAAGGGCTTGTGTATGACCTCACACGGCGTAGCAGGGAGCCGTAGCTCCTCTGGAAATCCCCAGGCTCCAGGAGAAAGATGCCAGCTCCAGCCAGATATGAGCTGATGTAGCCATACAACTCTCTATGGTCAATCATCCCTAGTGTTCCTCCCAGAATTGTCTCTGAAGGACAAGGACAAGGGAAATCTGCCAGGGGGTGGAACCTAGGGGCAGCCAGATTTGCTGAGAAGAGAATTGTTTCCCTTCCAAGGATGTAATCGAACAAGTGGTGACCATGAGATTCCCTGTCCTGTCACTTATGTGCCCTGCTGGATGCAATACATGCACTGAACAGATTATGCTGAAGTAAAGATCTTGTCTTTCTTTTTTGAATTAGAAGTTTCGTTGTGGTGGCATTGTTTTTCTTCCACCATTTTGATGAGTCAATCTTCTGAGTCTCCCACAAATTTGGTTTATTGTGGTATAAATTTTATGATATTAAGATGATATGATTGTCAGAGGACCCAGGGATAAAGGAATCTTTCCCCAGACCACTGTCAACTCTTCCTATAAAGTTCCTAATGGAGTGAAATATACAGAGGGAAATAAAAAGTGAAAAAATAGGATGCAACACCAGATGCCTGCTGGCTTGATAGCACCTACTCTTGTAATAGTAAGGTCCCAGCACTACCTCAAAGTATTACCCAGTTATCTCTCTTTTTAAGGCTCCCCCTCTACTCCCTCCTGGTCACTAAGTCTCTCCAAATATTACCCAGTATCCTAATTTTTAATATTTTAGATGAGTTTTGCCTGTTTTTGAGCATTATATAAATGGAATTATATCATATGATAGTCTTTTGTCTCTGGCTTCTTTTGATAAACATTGTGAGATTGAATTTTGTTGTGTCTAACATTAGTTCATTTATTATCATTATTATAGAGTTTTATATCTTGTAATACACTTTTTTGTTAAAATGAGAAAATTTTTCAAAGTTTTTAAAAGGGGGCTTTTAAAAACCATTGATATGTGAGGAAGATAGTGCTAATGATTGACTTCTGATTTCATAAAGCAAACTTACAAATAATTATTTAAATCCTTGAGTAACACAGATGTCAATTGCAACATTTTTAGCAGGGCAATATCAAATATGACAACCACTCAGAATTACAGGTTTTGTTTAGAGGCTATTTTTACAGGACTTGGCAACAATTTCTCAAGTTTTGGAATCTTACAAGATAACGCTTGTACAAATAGTATTTCCAAGGCTAGATTTATATGAAGAGAGAATATAACATAACAGAAATGTAATACATAAAAGCCTATTTTTCACAGAGAAACAAAATTTATATTGTTGTGAATGTTTTCAATACTTTATCAAATCAGTTTCTTTTAAATAGTTTGTGATGAAGAATGGTAACTGTGTAGCTACAGAGGGAAGAGGACAATTTTACATTTCTGAGACTCTTTTCAATGGTGTAGTAACAGCTATATGCAATGTTGGAGGGATAGTAGACTTGGAGGGGGTTATTACTTTGTGAGAGGTGTAAATGTTTAATAATTATGTTGTTTTGCACACCTTAAACGAATATAAAAAATTAAATTAAAATAATATTTTTATTGTAAAATAAAACATAGCTCGAGAAAACCACATGCATCAAATGTATGGCTTAATGAATTATTATAAGGTTAAAACCACACAAATATGAAATGGAACTTTGCCAGTTACCCAAGAAGCCCTTTCCATATGTCACACCCCAATCACAGACCTCCTGCCCCCAATAAAAAGCCACTATCCTGAATTTTATAATAATTACTTCTTTATAATTTTTTTATAGTTTTATCACCCAAATGTGAATCCCTAGACACTATAGTAGAATATTGTCCACAAACCTATAGATTCCCTCCATTTTTCACTTTTAAAAAAATCATTTAAGGACCGGCCAAGTGGCTCAGTTGGTTAAGAACTCACTCAAGAGTGTGAGCTGAGCTCTGAGCAACAGCAGTTCGATGCCCAGCCCAAGCTAAGCTGCGGCTGAACTGCCAACAGGTGGCAGGATGGCTCAGCTAAAAAAATAAAAATAAAAAAGATTTTAAAAACACATTTATATTTATACTAATAATACTACCACTATAATTACTGGAGATATTAAAGCATTTTTGACACAGGTCCTCCCCATTTTCCTCTGCCACCAATTTTTTAAAAAGTCATGCTATATTTACATTGTCAGAGCATATACCATACATATTATTCTCTCCACTTAACCCTTGTTGATTTTTAGTTCTATAATAATTATATATTTAATGCTCACAACCAGTCCTTATGTCTAGTTATAAACATATATCTGAAGTTGATTCCTTGGTAGATTCTTCTTCAGGAAGGGCTCATGGAAACAATATTTTCTTTTTTTTTTTTTTTAATTGAGGTATTTTTATATAAAATGGATACAATTAATTTAATGATTACAATTTACAAAACAATATTTTCTGAGTCTTGCATATTGATAACATTTTCTCTGTATCATTTGTACTTGAAAGTTTTGCTGGATTTAAAATCCTTAGATCATACTTTACTTCTTTAATATATGAAATATGTGACCCCATTTTCCTCTGGTATAAAATGTTTGTGTTCAAAAGTCTGATGATAATCTAAATCACTTAACTTTGTAAGTCACAAGTTGTTGGACCCCCCCCCCCCAAATGCATAGAATATTTTCCTTAAAAAAAGTATCAATATTTTATTTAATTAAAATTTGTTGGGTGACAATGTTTAGTAAAATTACATAGGTTTCAAGTGTACAATTCTGTAATACATCATCTATATATCACATTGTGTGTTCGCCACCCAGAGTCAGTTCTCCTTCCATCACCATATATTTGACCCCCTTTACCCTCATCTACCACCTTCCCCCTTACCCTCTGGTAAGTACCAGTAATTTTTTCTTTTGAGAGGGAACTGTTACTGGCCCTCATATATGGGAGGGCGGTGTCACTGGCCCTCATATGTGGGACCTGAACTGGGGCCGCTAGCTTCCCAAGCCAGCGCTTAACCACCGCACTACTCAGCCGGCCCAGTACCAGTAATTTTGATAGAACATCTTAATATTGGTGTCTCTGGGTCAGTATTCTCCAGTATACAGAATGCTCTTTTAATGTGTAAGAGTGGGGCCACATGGGTCTACTCTTCTTTTTTTCTTTTGGAGAAATTTTGATTAATGAAACCCCTGGTTAAAGTTAATATGGGTGTTTTTTCAGCATCCAACTCAGACAGAATCTGAAAAAGATCACAGTCCTATCATATAAGAGTTTTTAAAATTCTTTTATTGTGAAATAAACATTTTTTTAAAAAAATTAGTTTCAGGTGTACAACACAGTGCAATAGTTATACTTTTTACCCCTCAAAGTGACAACCCCCCTCCTCCGGTTCGCCACCCCACTCCCCCACACACACTATTCCTTCTTCTTGAATGTGGGTAAAATGACTGGCCTGGACTGCTCCTCTCCCAGCTCTTGACATTCAGGTCTTCTTTGATTTCTTTCATCAGCAATGCATAACTTTCATCGTATAGATCTTGTACACTTTTTGTTCAATTTATACATAAATATTTCATTTTATTTGGAGTATTTGTAAATAGTATTGCCTTTTTATGTTTTGTTTGCTATTTGTTCATAGTCAGTGTGTAGGAATGCAAAAGACTTTTGTGTGCTGATTCAGTATTGCGTGACCTTACTAAACTCACTTATTAGTCTAGGGTTTTTTTTTTTTGTAGATCCATTTCATTTTCTACATAGACAGTCATGCCATCTGTGAATAAAAAGAGTTATTTCTTCCTTTCCTATTTTTATTACTTTTCTTTCTTTTCCTTGTCTTATTGCAGTGGTTAGACCATTCAGTACTATTATGAGTACATTTCCTTGCCTTGCCCTGGACCTTAGAGGGAGAGTATTTAGCCTTTGCAGTGTAATCCCTGACACTTGTTTTTTTTTTCTTTTTGTAATGCAAGTGACTGATTTAAGCTTTGATTGCCTAGGCATCCATTTAAAGGACAGCTATCTACAATAAACACATTGCCAGCCACCCTTCTAGACAAAGAGGTAGGTTCCTCACCGCCCCAGGTTCCTTTGTTTTAGAGACCTTGGTTGATTTCAATAACTGACCATTTGGGCTACTTTTAGAAGTCCTTTTCCCATGCTTTAAATTCCCACTGTTAGTTTTAAATTCACCAAAAAGGAGTGAGCCTGCAATACCCTAGGCCCCTACCCTCTACCCCCAATAAAAGCAGCACCCCCCAGAAGGGTCTCTCTCTCTCTCTCTCTCTCTCTCTCTCTCTCTCTCTCTCTCTCTTGCCCTGCCCCTCCCCCCATGACCTTCCTGTGTGCCCCCAGGTGTGCTGTGTCATTTCCAGGTCTTGTAAATAATAAAACTGTATCTTATCAAAGTTTCCCAATGGTTGTTGCTGAAGAGTTTCTTGCACTCATAATACGAACTACAATTGCTGGTCCAGCTACAATATTGGGTACTGATAGCCTGAGATCAGCACAAAATAACCTTACATCATTAAGTGTAGGGTTTTTTTGTTGTTGTTGTTTTTGTTTTTCTCAGATGCTCTTTTCAAGTTGAGGAAGTTATTCTCTGTTCCTTGTGTGGTGAGAGCCTTTTCTTCTTGTAATCATGAATGGATGTTGGATTTTGTTGGATCCCTTTTTTTGTGTAAATTGATGTGCCAATCCCACATATCAATATGATAAAGAAGAAAAATCATATAATGATAAATATTATTTTTCTTCTTTAATCTGTTGATATGCAGGATTTCATTGACTTATTTTTTAATTTTTCAATTACAGTTGACATTAATATCATATTAGTTTCAGGTGTATAGCATAGCTTAGACATTTATGTAATTTACGAAGTGATACCCCTTAAAAGTCTAGTACCTACCTGGCAACATACAGAGTTATTACAATATTATTGACTATATTCCCCATGCTGTACATTACATCCCCATGACTAACTTGCTCCATGCCTAGAAATTTGAACCTCTTATTTCCCTTCAACTTCCCTGCCCCCCTTTTATAATTTTTCAATTACACTTAATATTTGATATTATTTTGTATAAATTTTAGGTGTACAGCATAATGGTTAGACATTTGTATAATTTTAAAAAGTGATCCTTTGGGGCTGGCCAAGTAGCGCATTTGTTAAGAGCTGGTTTTGGGATGCCAGCGGCTACAGTGAGTGGCCAGTGACACTGCCCTCTACAGCTAACAACAGCTCCACCTGGAGCTGGGCTGTGAGAGCCCCTGCGACAGTGTAGGCGGCAGTCCCTGCTGCAGTGGGCTGCCATAGGCTACAGTAGTGGCCGGCAGCCAGCATGAGTGGCCAGCAGCCAGCATGAGCTGCCAATAGCCGCAGTGAGCGACCATCCAGAGGCCAGCGACCGACCTGCCTCATCCGGGAAGAGTGCAATGAAGATACCAACATGGGCCAGTGAAGCAACGTCCTCCACAACTAGACTGAAGAACAAAAAGACAGCAACTTGTCTGTTCCCTTTCCCCATTCCCCAACGCTGTTCCCCTCCCCCAATTCCCCAATAAAATCTTAAAAAAAAAAAGTGATCCTCTGACTCACCCGGCACTATACATAGTTATTACCATATTATTGACTATATTCTTTATGCTTTACTTTACATCCCCATGTCTATTTTGTAACTACCAATTTGTACTTCTTAATCCCTTCACCTTTTTCCCTGTCCCCAATCCCCTCCCATCTATCTCTCCAACAAATCTAGTACTTACCTGATATCATACATAGATTTTACAATATTATTGACTATATTCTTTATGCTATACCCTACATCCCATGACTAATTTGTAACAACCAATTTGTACTTCTTAATCCCTTCCCCTTTTCATCCACCCCCAAACCCCCTCCCATCTGACAACCATCAAAATGTTGTCTGTACCTATGAATTTTTTCCTGTTTCATTTGTTTGTTTATTTTGTTCTTTAGATTCCATATATAAGGGAAATCACATCACATCTGTCTTTATCTGACTTCCTTAACTCAGCACAGTACCCTCCAGGTCCATAAATATTGCTGTAAATGGCAAGAACCCATTCCCATCCATGGCCGAACAATATTCCATTGTATATATGTACCACCCCTTCTCTATGCATTCATCCATTGATGGACACCCAGGATGCTTCCACATCTTGGCTATTGTATATAATGCTGCAAAGAACATATGGATACTCATGTCCCCTAAAGTAGCATTTTGGGATTACTGGGTGTTTCTCTGTCTCTTGTTATAGGCTTTGTTTTAAAGTATATTTTGTCTGGCATAAGTATTGTTACTACAGCTTTTTGTCGTTGTCTTCCATTTCTATTTTCATGAAATATCTTTTTCTATCCCTTTGCTTTCAGTCTGTATGTGTCATTCAATCTGAAGTGAGTCTCTTGTAGGCAGCATATGTAAAGGTTGTGTTTTTTGTTTGTTTTTTTTATTAGCCTCATGCCTTAGAACATGGGCTGTATTCTTTTTTTTTTTTTTTTGGCTGAGCCATCCTGCCACCTCTTGGCAGCTCAGCAGCAGCTCAGCTCGGGCTGGGCATCGAACTGCTGTTGCTCAGAGCTCAGCTCGCACTCTTCAGCAAACTCTTAACCAACTGAGCCACTAGACCGGCCCAAGGTTGTGTTTTATTATCTGTTCAGCCACCCTATGTTTTTTTTTTATTAGTTTCAGGTGTACAACACAATGCAATAGTTATACTCTTTACCCCCCAAAGTGACAACTCCCCTCTCCCAGTTCGCCACCCCACTCCCCCCCATATCATACATATCTATTACAATTCCTTTAACTCCCTTCCACAGTATACTCCACATCTCATGACTATCTATATATTCAGTTACAGTTGGCATACAATATTATACAACATCAGCTTCAGGTGATACAGTGCAGTGATCTAGCCTCTACTCCATCCAAAATTTTTACAACATTATTATATTCCCCGAACTGTGTTTCATATCCCTGAAGCAATATTGTAGTCGTCTATTTATGCTGTCTAATCCCTTCCCCTTGCCCCTTAGCCCCACCCTCCCGCCCAACTGGCAACCCTCAGTTTTTCCTCTATATCTATGAGTCTGTTTACTTTGATTGTTCATTCAGTTTTTTAGATTCCACATATAAGTGAGATCATATGGTACTTGTCTTTCTCCAACTGACTTATTTCACTTAACATAATAGTCTCTTCACAACATTATCAATTACACTCCCAGAACTGCCCCCATATCCCTGCAGCAACATTGTAGTCACCCACCTACGCTGTCCAAAACCTTCCCCCTCTCCCTCATCCCCACTCCCTCCCAGCCAGCAACCATCAGTTTTTCTTTTATATCACTTGATATGACTTCATTCTTCTTAAATTTACTGAGTCTTGTTTTGTGCCCTAACATGGTCTATCTTGGAAAATATCCCAGGTGTACTTGACAAGAATGTATATTCTGTTTTTTCAGGGTGAAATGCTCTAAAAATATCAACGAAGTCCAGCTGGTCTAAAGTATCATTTAAGGCCCCTCTTTCTGTGTTGATTTTCTGTCTAAAGGGTCTGTCCATTGGTGACAATGGTGTTGAAGTCCCCTACTATGATAGTGTTACTGTTGATCTCTGTCTTTATGTCTGTCAAAATCTGTTATATGTAATTAGGAGTTCCTATGTTGGGTGCATAGATGTTTATTAGGGTTCTAGTGCCCTTCTTTGTCTTTTATTGTAGCCATTTTAAAGTCTATTTTGTCCAAAATAAGTACTGGTACTCCAGCTTTTTTTTCTCTCATTTCCATTTGCATGAAATATCTTATTCCATCTGTAAACAGCATATATATGTGTCCTATTATCCACTCAGCCACTCTCTGTCTTTTGATTGGAGCATTTAGCCCATTCACATTTAAAATGATTATTGATAGGTGCATATGTATTGCCATTTTGTTATTTGTATTCCTGGTCTTCCTGGGTTAGCTTGTTTACCCTTTTCTTTTGTTTAAAAAAGCCCTTTTAACATTTCTTGCAATGCTGGCTTGGTGGTAATGAATTCCTCAAGCTTATTCTTTTCTGAGAATCTTTTTATTTCTCCTTCAATTTTAAGTGATAGCCGTGCTGGGGAGAGCAATCTTGGTTGTAGGCCTTTATTTTGAGTCATTTTGACTGTCTCCTGCCACTCCCTTCTGGCCTGCAGAGTTTCTGTAGACAAGTCAGCTGTTAGTCTAACAGGAGTTCCTTTGTATGTAACCTGCTGTCTTTCTCTTGCTGCCTCTAGGATTCTGTCTCTGTCTTTAACCTTTGCCATTTTAACTATGATGTGTCTTGGTGTGGACCTGTTTGGGTTCAGCTTGTTTGGAACCCTCTGCACTTCCTGGGCATGTATGTTGATTTCCTTCACCAGGGTAGGGAAGTTTTCAGTCATTATTTTTTCAAATACATTGTCAACCCCTTGCTTCTTCTCTTCTCCTTCTGGTATCCCTATGAGTCTAGGGTGGTTGCGCTTCACCTTGTCCCATAGGGCTCTTAAACTATTTTCATTGTTTTTTATTCTTTGGTCTTTTTGTTGTGCCATCTGGGTGATTTCTGCTATTTTGTCTTCCAAATCGCTGATCCGCTTCTCTGCTTCATTTACTCTACTGGTGATTCCTTCGAGTGCGTTCTTCATTTCAGTTATTGTATTCTTTAGTTCTAACAGGTTGTTTTTCATGGTTTCCCTATCCTTCCTTATGTCCTTGCTAAGTTTGTTAAACATTCTTATCATCAGTGTTCTAAACTCTGTCTCTGAAAGGTTGGCTCCCTCTGTTTCATTTAGTTCCACTTCTAGAGGTTTCTTCTGATCTTTTACTTGTGACATGTGTCTTTGTTTCCTCATTCTGGCTGTCGCTCTGGGATTGCTTTGATGTATTAGATAGATCACCAGGAGAGCCCTTGTGGGATCACTCAGGCACACAGCTCATGGCCCAACACTCCCAGGAAAACTCCCAGTCTCAGATTGTCCCAATCAGCCGCTCGCAGATCAGGCTGAGCAGCCAGACAACCAATCACCAGCCTGGCAACTCTGCAAGTGCAGTGCGGAGAGCAGGGGCCCGAGGCGGCTTGTGCACTCCCGCGACTCAGTGAGCAGCCTGTTGGAGCCCCGGAGGGCACCCGCCCAGCTTTTCCCTGGCAAAGCAGCACAAGCCTTGCGGAGGGTGGGGATCCGAGGCGGCTCACGCACTCCCGGGTCTCACTGAGCAGCCTGTTTGAACCGGAGGGCACCCGCCCAGCATTTCACTGGCAACGCAGTATAAGCCGGGTGGAAGGTGGGGATTCAAGGCCGCATGTGCGGGCGCACGCAGTCACTTCTGCACCAATTACACTGGAACAATGAGGTCCCGGACCTGATCCTCCGTGGGAGGGCCCAAGCCTGACAAAATGGCGCCCTCCCTACACCACTTGCGTGCAGGCTCCACACCAGGGGAACCACAGTCCAAAAACCTCCAGCCTTTGCACCAAAGGTGCTCAGTTCAGTCTGTCCCTGCAGGCTCCTGGGCCCGGCTCACACAGCCACTCCCTCCACCAGGAGCCAGGTAAGTGCTCACCGGCGAGCAAGCCTGGGTGCCGGCCCCACTGACTCCCCAGCCGCTCCTAGCCCCACCGAGCTGAGCAAAGAGAGTCCTCACCAATCTACTACTAGCCATCTTGGAACTTCTCTTCCCGGCAAAGGAACTCTGGGCTGGGGAGCCCGGCGTGTGGTTGGAAGGTCTCTTCCCCAACTGGAGAAGCCTCCCCACAGCTGGGACTTCCCTCACAGGCTTTGCCCTCTCCTGCCTCCGCCCGTCCCACCAAACCCGATGCGGCCTCCTCTTTAAGTTCCTCGCCCCGTGGTTCTGTTCATCTAGTGTTCCGGGGACCTCCTGGGTTGAATGCTGTACAATTCGTCCGCAATCTTGGTGTGATCCTGGGAGGCAGCCAGCACAGTGTCTGTCTATTCTGCCATTTTACCGCCACCCTATGTTTTTTGATCAAAGCATTTAATCCATTCGCATTGAAAGTAATTGTTTGGTTTTTTGTTTGTTTGTTTGATTTTGAGGGCAGTGTCACTGGCCCTCATATGTGGGACTGAACCAGGGCCGTTGGCTTCCCAAGCCAGTGCCTAACCACTGCGCCACTCGGCCAGCCCTGAAAGTAATTGTTGATAGATATGTAACTATTGTCATTTTATTATTCATATTTTTGATCTTCTCTTTATTCCTTCTTAAAGAAGTTCCTCTAAGTTTCCTAATAATACTGGTTTGGTGGTGATGAACTCCTTTAGGTTTCTTTTTTCTGGGAAGCTCTTTATCTGTACTTCAATTTTAGATAGCCTTGCTGGGTAGAGTAGTCTTGGTTGTAGATCCCTGTTTTTCATCACTTTAAACATTTCCTGCCAATCCTTTCTGGCTTGCAGTTTCTGTTGAAAAATCAGCTAGGAATTTTATGGGAGCTCCCTTATAAGTTACTAGTTGCCTTTCTCTTGCTGCTTTTAGGATTCTCTCTTGTATTTTACCTTTGACATTTTAATTATGATGTGTCTTGGTGTGGGCCTCTTTGGGTTCATCTGGTTTGGTACTCTCTGTGCTACCTGGACTTGTATATCTATTTTCTTTGCAAGGTTAGGAAAGTTTTCAGTCATTATTTCTTCAAATAGGTTATCAATCCCTTGCTTTCTCTCTTCTCCTTCTGGTACCCCTATGATACAATGTTGTTATGCTTGATGTTGTCTCACAGGTCTCTTAAACTATCCTTGTTTTTTAAAATTCTTTTTTTCCTTTTGTTGTTCCCATCAGGTGTTTTCTGGTACTTTGTCTTCCAAATCTTTGATTTGATCCTATGCTTCATCTAGTTTGCTGGTGATTCCTTCTAGTCCATTCTTCATTTCAGTTATTGGATTCTTCACTTATGGCTGGCTCTTTTTTATGGTTTATATGTCTTTTTTTATGCTTGCTATCTCTTTGTTGAAGTTCTGACTAATTTCTTTGAGCACCCTTTTAAACATTGTTATGAACTCTGTCTCTGACAGGTTGCTTTCCTCCATTTAGTTTAGTGGGGTTTTTTTCTGGAGTTTTTTTTCGTTTGAGACATATATCTTTTTTCCCTCATTTTGGCCCCCTCTTTGCTTGTTTCTACTTGTAAGGTAAATTTGCTGTGTTGCCCAGTTTGGCCAGAAGGCCTTATATGACAGGTGCCCTGTGGGGTCCTGACACAGTCTCCCTAGTCACCAACACTGAGAGCTCAAGGAGTGTCCCTTGTGTGGATTGTGTGTGCCCTACTGTTATAGTGGAGCCTTGATTGCTATTAACACATCAGTGGGTGAGAATGACCCTCAGGCTAATTGGCTGTGGGATTTGGACATGTCCACAGCTTATGGGCTGCTGTGGGGGGGAGGGGGTCTTACCACACAAAGTGGGATTTACCCCAGTGGGCTCTGGTGCCTGTTCAGACTCCCCATTTATTGTGCTACTTGTGGGGCTAATTGTGCGGTGTTCTGCTGTGATCTGAAACCAACCTCTAAGTATGTTGGTTTGGGGGCCTTTTGGACGGGGCTCAGGTGCAGGCCCAGGTCAGCCACTGCCTGTAACGGGCTGGGGGCCACCTTGTAGGAGCTACAAAGTGATCCTCAGTTGTTTGCTGCCTGTGCTAAACCTGGCAACGCTTGGGAGAGGCCACACTTTGAAACAAGCATGTCTGCCATCAGTAGCAGCCCTGGCTCTGCAAAAAGCCAGGACCCACCAAGGCCTATTGTCACCAGCTGCCAGCTGTAGACTCTGATAAGATTCAGATGCTGATGAAGCCACCTGCTAGGTATGGAGTTGGTTAGGTGGGATCTCAGTGAGTCAGCAAGGTGGAGCTGCAGAGCTCACCAGGCCAATCAGATTCCGATTTGGCCGTAAGCGTAGGGGGCGAGCTCAACACAGGAAAGATGGCTCCCGCCTGCTGGAGGACCCCACAGGGAAAATGCCAGCTGTCCTCCAGACCTCCCCCTGAGGCCACATACCTCAGTCTGTCTCTTGTATGTCTCCAACGCCCCTCTAATCACCGTCCCTCTGTAGTACCCCAGGGTGAGTACCTGCAAGCGAATGAATCTGTGCAAGGGACCTTTAAGAGGATGACTGGTTTTTCCGCAGCCTTCCATGCCACCCCACTGTTTTTCACAGCCAGATATTGTGGGGGTTCCTCTTCCTGGCACCCAATACTCCTGCCTGGGCAGCCTGCTGTGAGGCAGGGGTTTCTTGCTCCTCCTTGGGGAACCTCTGTGGCCACGATAGCTCTCCCAATTTCCATCCACCACACAGACGTTTGAGGCCAGCCTATTTCACAATTCTGCCCCTCCCAACAGACTCCTTAGCTATAAATTATATCCTTAGTTATAGTTATAAACTTAGTTATAAAACTTCTGCTCAGCCAGGTTTCAGATGGTTCTCCAAGTTGATGGTTTTATAATTTAGATGTATTTTTGATGTGTTCATGGGATGGAACAGGCACAGCATTTATCTACTCCACCATCTTGGATCATTCTCCCAATTTGTACTTAATCCCTTCAGCTTTTTCACCCAGCCCTCCAACCCCCCTCCCATTTGGCAACCATCAGTTTGTTCTGTGTCTATGAGTCTATGTTCATTTATTTTGTTCTTTAGATTCCACAGGTAAGTGAACTCATGGTATTTATCTTTATCTTATTTAACGATGTTGACATGAATGGTAAGATTTTATTCTTTTTTATGGCCAAGTAATATTCCATTGCATATATGTACCACTTTTTCTTTATCCTATCATCTATTGATGAGCACTTAGGTTGCTCCCTTATCTTCGCTATTGTAAATATTGCTGCAGTGAACATAGGGGTGCATGCATCTTTTTGAATTCGTGTTTCGGATTTCTTCAAATAAATAAAAAAATACCCAGGATTGCAATTGCTGGGTCATAAGGTACTTCTATTTTTAATTTTTGGAGGAACCCCCATAGTGTTTTCTATAGTGGCTGCACCAATTTGCAATTCCCCCAATCGTGCACAAGGGTTCCTTTTATCCACATCCTTACCAACACTTGTTGATTTATTGATGACAGCCATTCTGATAGGTTTGAGGTGGTATCTCATTATGGTTTTCATTTACATTTCTCTGATGATTAATGATGTTGAGTGTCTTTTAATATGTGTGTTGACCATCTGTATGTCCTCTTTGGAGAAGTGTCTATTCAGTTCCTCTGCCTATTTTTTAATCAGATTGTTTGTTTTTTTGGTGTTAAGTTGTATGAGTTCTTTATGTATTTTGGATATTAAGCCCTTATCAGATGTATCATTAGCGAATATCGTATCCCATTCAGTAGGTTGTCTTTTGATTTTGTTGAGGGTTTCCTTTGCTGTGCAAAACTTTTAGTTTGATGTAGACCCATTTGTTTATTTTTTCTTTTGTTTTCCTTGCCCAAGGAGATATATCTGAGAAAATATGATTTTACTGCTTATGTTTTCTTTAGGAAGTTTTATGGTTTCAGGTCTTACATTTAAGTCTTTAATACATTTTGAGTTTATTCTTGTATGTTGAGTGAGGTGGTCCAGTTTCAATTTTTGTATGTATTTGTAGTTTTCCCAACACCATTTGAAGCAGTTTTTTTTTTTTCAGGGCAGTGTCACTGGCCCTCATATGTGGGACCAAACTGGGGCCGCTGGCTTCCCAAGCCAGCGCTTAACTACCACGCCATTCGGCCAGCCCCCCAACACCATTTGAATATGCTGTCTTTATCCCACTGTAGATTTTTGCCTCCATCGTCATAGATTAAATGACCATGTAGGCATGGGTTTATTTCTGGGCTCTCTATTTTGTTGCATTGATCTATGTGTCTGTTTTTTATGCCACTACCACACTGTTTTGATTACTATAGCCTTGTAGTGTAGTTTGATATCAGGTATTGTTATACCTCCAACGTTGTTCTTTCTCAAGATTGCTGTGGCTATTCAGGGTCTGTTGTGGTTCTATATAAACTTTAGGAGATTTACTCTAGTTCTGTGGAAAATGCCATTGGTATTTTGATAGGAATTGCATTGAACCTATAGTTTACTTTGGGTAATATAAACATTTTAATGATGTTAATTCTTCCTATTCATGAGCACATTATATTTTTCCATTTATTTTGTATCTTCTTCAATTTCTTTCTTCAGTGCCTTATAATTTTCAAAGTATAGGTCTTTTACCTCTTTGGTTAAATTTATTCCTAGGTATTTTATTATTCTTTGAAGCATTTGTAAATGTGATTGTTTTCTTAATTCCTCTTTCTGATAGTATGTTATTGGTGTATAAAAATGCAGCTTATTTCTCACTATTAATTTTGTGTCCTGCTACTTTACTGAATTCATTTATCAGTTCTAATGTCAGTGGTAGGGATTGATCTTCAGGTTGACTAGCTGTGAGGGTTGGCCATGACTACAGGTGAGCTGTTGGGTGGAGTCTGATCCCACAGAGTGGGAGTTGTGTTAGCAGGGCTCTGATTCCTGCTGAGACTGCCCTTTGTGTGTGCCATTTGTGAGCAATTCAGGTGGTGCTTTTTTGTGGTCTGAGGCTGGCCATTGGGTATATTAGTTCTGGGGCCCTTTAGGAGGGACTCCAGTGCAAGCCAAGGTCAGCCCCTGCTTGTGCCATGCATGAGTCACCTGTTAAAAGCTAAAAAGCAATCCCCACTCGGTAACTGCCTGTGCTGGGTCCAGAGGCCTGTGGGAGAAGCCATGTCCTGACCTGAGGTCAGCTGGCACCAGTGCCTGGCGACCCTCAGCAAGAGTCACAGGGTGTACCAAGGTCAGCCACTGCTTGCTTGAGGCCTTGGAACCTTGGAAAGTTTCTTTTTTCAAGTCTGCATCTTGGATGGAAGCCAGCTGCCCTTAAAGAACAGCCACTGAAAAACCTCTGGTGGTGCGAGTGTTGGGTGAGATGAGGATCCTGGTATGGGGCTGGGATACCTTGCTTCTCAGAGGGGACCTCTTCAGCCAAGATATCCTTCCCAATTCTCAACCATCACATGTGGGTGTAGGACCAGCCCATTTTGCATATCTGCCCTTCCTACCAGTCTTTTTATTATTATTATTATTATTAGTTTCAGGTATACAAAGCAATATAATAGTTAGACATTTACCCCCCTCACAAAGTGATAACCCCCCTCCCTCAAGCTGCTATCCCTCTGACATCTTATATAGCCGTTACAATACTATTGACTATCTTACTTATGCTATACTCCACATCCTGTGAATATCAATATATTTAATATATTAATATCAATATATTTAATGTATTAAATATATTTACTGTATTTAATTACATATATATTTAATTATAGGTGACATACAATATTGTTCTACTTCAGTTTCAGGTGTATAGCACATTGGTGAGGCATCTACACAGTCTATGAAGTGATCCCCTTGGTAAGTCCAGTGCCCATCTGGCACCTAACATAATCTTTATAACATTGTTGATTAGATTCCCCATACTGTATTTCATATCCGCATGACTATATTGTGTCTACTCATTTTCACTTTCTAAGCCTTTCACTTTCTCTCTCCTACCAGTCTTGATGTGGCTTCTCCTTTATATCCTTATAAAAGTTCTGTTAAGCTAATTTTCAGATGGTTCTCCAGGTTGATCTATAATTTTGTTATAATTTTGATGTGGTCATGGGAGGAGGCAAGCACAGCTTTTACCTACTCTGTCATCTTTACAGGAAATCCCTGCATTGACTGATTTTAAAATATTGAAGCAGACTTGCCTACCTGGGGTAAATCCTACTTGGTTGTGTCATATTATTCTTTTTATACATTATTGGATTTCATTTCTTCAAATTTGGAGGGGGAGGAGATTCTTAAATCTATATTAAGGATAGATATTGGTCTGTAGTTTTATGTATGCAGTCTTTGTCTTGTTTGGTGTCAGGATAATTCTGCCTTAATAAAATTAATTGGGAAGTGTTCCCTCCTCTTCCATGTTTATGTAAAGTTGGTGTTATTTTCTTTGAAAATGTGTTTGGTAAAATTACCCAGTGAAACTATCTGGTCCTGGAGTTTCCTTTTTTTGGGAGATTTTAATACATATTCATTTTTTTAATGGTTATACATATATTCTGATTGTCTATATCTTCTTGGCTGCATTTTGGTAGTTCGTGCTTTTTGAGTATTGGTCAATTTCTGCTCAGCTGTCAAAATAAATGAACACGAATTTATTTTTAGTATCTCTTTTATAATTGTGGTAAAGTATACATAACATAAAATTTACTACCTTAACCATTCTTTTTTTTTTTGAGGGCAGTGTCACTGGCCCTCATATGTGGGACCGAACCAGAGCTGCTGGTTTCCCAAGCCAGCACTTAACCACCGCATCACTGAGCCGGCCCTTAACCATTCTTAAGTGTATAGTTTAGTAGTATTAAGTACATTTACAGTGTTGATCACTCAATCTCAAGAACTTTTTCATTTTTCAAAACCAAGACTCTATGCCCATCAAATAACAACTCTCAATATTCCCCTTTTTCCAGGTCCTGGCAACCACCATTTTTACTGTATGTCTTTATGAGTTTGACTACTTTAGATACCTCATATAAATGGAATCATATAATATTTGTCTTTTTGTGACTGGCTTATTTCATTTAGCATAATGTCCTCAATGTTTATCCACTATATAGCACATGTCAGAATTTCCTTCTTTCTAAGTCTGAATAGTATTCCATTGTATGAATATACCATATTTTGTTTATCCTTTCATCCATCATTGGGCACTTGGATTGCTTCCACATTTTGGCTACTGTGGAAAACGCTTCTATGAACATAGGTGGGCAGATACCTCCTTGAGACCTTGATTTTAATTGTTTGGGATATATAACCGGGAGTGGAATTGCTGGATCACATGGTAATTCTATTTTTAATATTTTGAGGAACCATCATACTGTTTTTCATAGTGGCTTCACCATTTTACACTCTCACCACAGCACACAGTATTCCAATTCCTCCACATCCTCACCAATACTTGTTATTTCATTTTCTTTTTTTTTTTTTAAATAGTAGTTATCCTAATGGCTGTGACGTGGTGTCTTATTGTGGTTTGGGTTTGCATTTCCCTAATTACTAGTGTTGTGCATTTTTTCATGGACTTGTTGGCCATTTGCATATCTTCTTTGGAAAAATGTCTATTCATGTCGTTTATCTCTTTTTAAAATCCAGTTGTTTCTTCTGTTGTTGTTGAATTATATGTAATCTTTATATATTCTGGATATTAACCTGTTAAAGGAGTGCATCCTCCCCAAAATTTGTTGAAGCCCTATCCTCCATATCTCAAAATGTGACTATATTTGGAGTTAGGGCCTTTAAATAAGTGATTAAATTAAAATGAAGCAATTAGTGTTCATCCTAATCCAATTTGACTAGTGTCCTTATAAGAAGAGGTAACTTGAACACACAAAGACACACAAGGGTTGCACATGCACAGAAGGCCAACCATGTAAAGAGACAGCAACCTAACCCTGCTGGCATCCCAAGCTTTGACACCCTCCAGAGCTGTGACAAAATAAGTTCCTGTTATTTAAGCTACCCAGCTATGGACTAAATTGTGTTTCCCCAAAGTCTATATGTTGAAGTCCTCACCCCAATGTGACTATATTTGGAGGTAGGGTTTTTAGGAGGTAATTAAGTTTAAATGAGTTCATAAGGTTGGGTCCTAATCTGATAGGATTGGTGGCCTTATAAGAAAATGAAGAGGGAGATCTGTTTCTCTCCATGTGCATACACTGAAGAAAGTCCATGTGAGGATACAGTGAGAAGGTGGCCATCTGAAAGGCAGGTAGAGAGCTCTCACCAGAATCTGACCGTGATGGCACTCTGGTCTCAAATTTCCAGCCTCCAGAACTGTGAGAAAATAAATTTCTGTTGTTTAAGTCACTCAATTTCTGCTGTTTTGTTATAGCAGCCTGAGAAGACTAAGACATAGCCATTCTGTAATATTTTGGTATGGCAGTCCTAGAAAAATAGTACATAACGTCTTATCAGATCTGAACTTTGCAATATTTCTCCCATCATGTAGGTTTCACTCTGTTGATCATGTCCTTTAATACTCAGAATGTTTTAATTTTTTTAAACTTTATTATTATTATTATTATTAGTTACAGATGTACAAAACAATGCAATAGTTATCTTTTTCACCCCTTACAAAGTGACTACCCCTTCCCCCTCCTCTGCCCCCACCCCCGCTATTATACATATCTATTACAATTGAATGTTTTAATTTTGATGTAGTCAAATTTATCTATTTTTTTCTTTTGTTATCTGTGCTTTTGGTGTAATATCCAGGAAATGATTGACAAACCCAATGTCACAAAGATTTTACCCCCTACTTTTTTCTAACAGTCTTATAGTTTTAGTTCCTATGTTTAGCTCTTTGATCTATTTTGAGTTAATTTTTGCATAGGGCATAAGATAATGGTCCAACTCCAGTCTTTTGTATATGAATATCCAGTTTACCAATATCATTTGTTGAAAAGACTGAGCTTTCTTCATTGAGTGGTCTTGGCACCTTTGTCAAAAATTATTTAACCATATAGGTGAGGGTTTATTTCTGGGCTCTCTATTCCATTTCATTGGTCTTTCTTTATTGTCAGTGCCACACTATTTTTATTACTGTAGCTTTGTAAAAAGTTTAGAAATAAGGAAGTGTGAGACCTCCAACCTTGGTTTTTTTTTTATTACCCTTTTAGTAGCTGTAGGTTGAGTTCTCATATCCACTGTTTCATTCCTGATATCTGTGATTTATGTCTACTTTCTTTTGTGTTTATCAGTTGTGCTAGAGTTTTATGAATTTTATTGATTTGTTTTAAAAAATCATATTTTTGTTACATTAGTTTTCTCTATTTTACCTTCATTAAATTTTATTGATTTCTGGTCACTTGTTTATTATTTCCTTCCTTCTATTTTTCTTTGGGTTCATTTTGCTCTGTTTTCTATTTTCTTGAGGTAGGAACTTAGATTTTTTCATTTGAGATCTTCTCTTTTTAAATATAAGCATGTAGACTATAACTTTCATTCTCAGCACTGTTTTAATTGGGTCCCAGAGATTTTGATATGTTATATTTGCGTTTTCATTATTTATTAGTATTATTTTTAATTTTATTTTTTTAGCTGAGCCATCCTGCCACCTGTTGGCAGCTCAGTGGCAGCTCAGCTCGGGCTGGGCATTGAACTGCTGTTGCTCAGAACTCAGCTTGCACTCTTGAGCCAGCTCTTAACCAACTAAGCCACTTGGCCAGCCCCTGCATTCTCATTAAGTGCTATGTATTTAATTTTTTTTAAAGATTTTATTGGGGGAATTGGGGGAGGGGAACAGAGAAGTTGCTGTCTCTTTTTGTTCTTTAGTCTAGTTGTGGAGGACGTTGCTTCACTGGCCCATGTTGGTATCATCACTGCGCTCTTCCCGGATGAGGCTGATCGTCGCAGGCCTCTGGATGGTCGCTCACCGCAGCTATTGGCAGCTCACACTGGCTGCCAGCCACTCATTATAGCCTATGGCAGCCCACTGCAGCAAGGGCTGCAGCCTACACTGTTGCCGGGGCTCACAGCCCAGCTCCAGGTGGAGCTGTTGTTAGCTGTAGAGGGCATTGTCACTGGCCCTCATATGTGGGATCCGAACCGGGGCTGCTGGCGTCCCAAACCAGCTCTTAACCAATGTGCCACTCGGCCGGCCCTGTATTTAATTTTTTTTCATTGATACTTTCTCTTTGACTCTTGGATTATTTGGAAGCGTATTGTTTAATTTCCAAATATTTATAGATTTCCTTGTTGCTTATTTGTTATTAATTTCTAGTTTGGTTCCATTATGCTCAGAATACATACTCCATGTGATTTTTTAAAAATCATCTTGGGCCAGCCGAGTGGTGCATTGGTTACAAGCTGGCTTGGGACGCCAGCTCTCTGTGCAGCAGGGCCCCAGTTTGGATCCCACATATGAGGGCCAGTGACACTGCCCTCTACAGCTAAGATGGTGAACAGCTGCTCCACCTGGAGCTGGGCTGCTGTGAGTCCCAGGACGGCATAGCTGCAGCCCCTGCTGCAGTGGGCTGCCATAGGCTACAGTGAGTGGTCGGCAGCCAGTGTGAGTGGCTGGCAGCTGGTGTGAGCTGCCAAGAGCCGCTGTGAGCAGCCGTCCAGAGGCCAGTGACCAATCTGCCTCACCAGGAAGAGCACGATGATGATACCAACATGGGCCAGTGAAGCAATGTCCTCCACAACTAGATTGAAGAACAAAAGGAGAGCAACTTGTCTGTCTTATTAGCTTTATCTTATTAGCTTTATCAGTTTTTACTTCATGTATTTTGGAGCTCTGTTGTTTAATGCAACCTCATTTGGATTGCTACATCTTCTTGATAGATTGACACTTTCTTATGTATAACCTTTTTCCTCATCCTCAGTAATTATCTTTACTCAGAAGACTACTTTATTTGTTGTTAATATAGCCTTTCTTGCTTTCTTTTAATTATTTTTGCATGATAATTTTTCATCTTTTTACTCTGTTTTCAGTGAGATTCATGTAGACAGCATACAGTTAGGGTGTTCTTTCTATTCTGTCTTTGAATCTCTGTTTTTTTTTAAAATTGTTTTATTAAAATTATAGCTAACATACAATATTATATGAGTTGCAGGAGTACACCATAATTGTTCAACAGTTTTTTTTTGAGGGCAGTGTCATTGGTCCTCATATGTGGGACCCGAACCGGGGCCACTGGCTTCCCAAGCCAGCGCTTAACCACAGTGCCACTTGGCCGGCCCTTTGTTCAACATTTATAGACCTCAAGAAATGATCACCATGATAAGTCCAGCAACCATCTGAACCGTCTGACACAATACTATCCTATCGCAATATTATTGTGATTATTGACATTATTGAAAATATTATTGACATTATTCCCCATGCTGTATATTACATCCCCATGACTTATTTGTTTTATACCTGGAAATTTGGACCACTTACTGCCCTTCACCTTCCCCCTACCTTTTAATTTTACAATTAGAGTTGACACTTCATATTATTTTATATTAATTATACTGGTACAGCACAGTGGTTAGACATTTATATAATTTGAGAAGTGGTCCCCCTGACTAGTCTAGTACCCACCTGGCACTATACATAGCTATTACACTATTGTTGACTATATTCCCTATGCTGTACTTTACATCCCCATGACTATTTTGTACCTACCAATTTATACTTCTTAATCCCTTTACCTTTTTCACCCTGGCTCCAATGCCCTTCCATCTATCACCCCAACAAATCAAGTACCCATCTGACACCATACATCGTTATTACAATATTATTGATTGTATCCCTTATGCTATATCCTATTACACATCCCCATAACCACTTTGTAACAACCATTTTGTACTTCTTAATCCCTTCCCTTTTTTTCACCCACACCCCCAACCTCCATCTGGCAACCATCAAAATGTTCGCAGTATCTATGAGTTTGTTTCTGATTTGTTTGTTTATATTATCTTTAGATTCCACATATAAGTAAAATCAGATTGCATCTGCCTTTCTCTGTCTGACATATTCCACTCAGCAAAACACCCTCCAGGTCTATCCATGCCACCGCAGATGGAAAGAACTCATTCTCTTCTCTGGCCAAGCAATATTCCATTGTATATATGTACCACCTACTCTTTATCCATTCATCTATCAATAGGCACCCAGGCTGCCTCTACATCTTGGCCATTGTGAACAATGCTGCAATGAACATAGTGATGCACACGTTCCTCAAAGTAGCAATTTGAGTTTCTTCGGATAAATACCCAGAAATGGGATTACTGGGTCCTTCTTTGTCTCTTGTTATACACTTTGTTTTAAAGTTTACTTTGTTTAGTATAAGTGTGACTAAACCAGCTTTGTTTGTTTCCATTTTCATGAAATATATTTTTCCACCTCTTTACTTTGTCTCTCTGTGTGTGGCTTTCAAACTGAACTAATTCTCTTGTACACAGCATATGTAAGAGTTTTGTTTTCTTATCCGTTCAACCACCCTATGTCTTTTGATTGGAGCATTGAATCTATTTACATTGGAAGTAATTGTTGATAGATATGTAGCTATCGCCATTCTATTATTCATAATATTGATCTTTATATTTTCCATCTTAAAGAAGTCCCTCTAACATTTCTTGTAATACACGTCTGGTGGTGATGAAATCCTTTAGCTTTCTCTTGTCTGGGAAGCTCTTTATTTGTCCTTCAATTTTAAATGGTAGCCTTGCTGGATAGAGTAGTCTTGGTTGTACATCTTTGGTTTTCATCACATTGAATATTTCCTGGCAATCCCTTCAGGCCTGCCAAGTTTCTGTTGAGAAATCAGCTGTCAATTTAATGGGAGCTCACTTTTCAGTTACTAGTTGCCTTTCTCTTGCTGCTTTTAGGATTCTTTCTTTGTTGTTAACTTTTGACGTCTTAATTATAACATACCTTGATGTGGGCCTCTTTGGGTTCTTCTTGTTTGGAATTCTCTGCACTTCCTAGACTTATATGTCTATTTCCTTTGCAAGGTTAGGAAAGTTTTCAGTCATTATGTCTTCAAATAGATTATCAATCCCTTGCTTTCTCTCTTGTTCTGGTACCCCTATGATGCAATGTTGTTACACTTGATGTTGTCCCAGAGATTTCTTAAAGTAGCCTCATTTTTTTTTGTGGTGGGTTTCTTTTTTCCTTTTGCTGTTTTGATTGGGTGTTTTCTGCAACCTTGTCTTCCAAATCGCTGATTCAGTCTTCTGCTTCATCTAGTCTGCTGGTGATCCCTTCTAGTGCATTCTTCATTTCAGTTACTGTGTTCTTCACTTCTGACTTGTTCTTTTTTATGGTTTCTATGTCCTTTTTTATGTATCTGATAATTTTTTTTTGAGGGCAGTGTCACTGGCCCTCACATGTGGGACCGAACCAGGGACCCTGGCTTCCCAAGCCAGCGCTTAACCACCGCGCCACTCAGCCAGCCCCTTCTATGTCCTTTTTTTAGTGCTTGCTATCTCTTTGTTGGTTATCACTGAGTTCCTTGAGCATCCTTATAACCATCATTTTGAACTCTGTCTCTGGTCGGTTGCTTGCCTCCATTTTGTTTAGTTTTTTTCTGGAGTTTTCTCCTTTGTTTTAAATTTTAGGATGTCTTTCATTGTTTCCTTATTTTGGCTGCCTCCCTGTGTTTGTTTCTATGTATGAGGTAGATCTGCTATGTCTCCCAGTCTTGGCTAGGTGGCCTTATGTAGTAGGTGCCCTGTGGGGCCCTGGCACATACTCACTGCTCACGTGCTCCGTGAATATCCCTTCTCTGGGTTGTGTGTGACCTCCTGTTATAGTGGAGCCTAGATTGCTATTGGTATGTCAGTGGGTGGTATTGACCCTCAGGTTGATTGGTTGTGGGGTTTGGTCATGTCCATAGCTTACAGGCTGCTGTGTAGGTGGCTTACCCCAGCGAGTGGAATTCGCCCCAGTGGGCACTGGTGCCTGTTGAGACCGCCCTTTGTGAAAGCTTTTGTGAAAACTTTGGGGTTACAAAACTTGTGTTCAGCCAGACTTCAGATGGTTCTCCAGGTTGATTGTTCTGTAATTTAGTTCTAATTTTAATGTGTTCACTGACGGAACCAGGCACAATGTTTATCTACCCCACCATTTTGGATCTTCTCTGAATCTGTCCATAATTGGTATATTTAGACCATTTACATTTAAATTAATTATTGATATGTTAGGGTTTAAGTCCACTGCTTTATTGTTTGTTTCTGTTTGTTTCTTATGCCTCTGTTTGTTTTTTTCTTGCCTTCCTGTAGGTTACTTCATTTTTTAGGATTATATCTTGAATTTTTGTAGTGTTTTTTGAATGTATGATTTTGAATTTTTTGTGTGTGGTTGCTCTTGATATTGCAATGAGTTATACCTATGTAACATCACTGCCTACTGGTATTGCTGCATTACTACTTTGAAGAAAATGTAGAAAACTTAGTTCTATTGAGGTCACTTTAACTTCCTGACTTCTTTGTTTTTTTTTTTGGTTACAGTTAAATATGCATAATGTTAAATTGATAATTATAACCATTTTAAGTGTACAATTTATGGCTTTAAGTACAATCACAATGTTATACAGCCATTACCACTATCTATTTCCAAAACATTACCCTAAGCAGAAACTCCGTAACCATTAAATAACTCTCCAATCCCCACTCTTCCTAGCCCCAGCAACCACAATTATGCTTTGACTCTAAGAATTTGACTATTCTAGGTACATAATCTAAATGGAATCATACAATATTTGTCCTTTTGTGTTGGGCTTATTTCACTTAGTATAATGTCTTCATGTGATAGCATATGTCAGAGATTCATTCCTTTTTATGGACGAATATTATTCCATTGTGTGTATATAACACATTTTGTTTATTTATTCATCCGTTGATAAACATGAGGGTTCCCCGCACCACCACCACCATATCTTGGCCATTGTGCATAAAGTTGCAACGAAACTGACATACAAGTATCTGTTCAACCCCCTGCTTTCAGTTCCTTTGGGTATATATCTAGGGGTGAATTTGCTGAATCATGTGGTAATTCTATGTTTAAATTTTTGAAGAACTACCAAGCTGTTTTCCATAGCAACTTTACTGTTTTACATTCTCACAAGCAATGTACAGGGTTCCAATTTCTGTAATCCTTGCTAACATTTGTTATTTTCCATTTTTTGAGACTAGTCATCCTAGTAGGTGTGAAATAGTGCTTCATATTGGTTTTGACTTACAGTTCCCTAATGATTAGTGATGTTGAAAATTTGTTTCATGTGCTTATTGGCCATCTGTGTATGTTCTTTGGAGAAATATCTATTCAAATCCTTTGCCGAATTTTGACTTTGGTTTTTGGTTTCCTTTGTTGTTGAGTTTTATTTAATTTTTAAATTAGTTTCAGGTATACAAAACAATGCCATAGTTATACTTTTCACCCCTCGCAAAGTGACAGCCCTCTTTCCCCTTTCACCACCCCCCTACTGATATCATACATATCTATTACAATTCTGTTGACTCCACTCCACACACTGTACTCCACATCCAGTGACTATATATATTAAATTATAGTTGTCATACAATATTATTCAATGGCAGCTTCAGATGTACAGTGCAGTGGTCAGGCCTCTACACTGTCCATGAAGTTGGTCTCCCTAACAAGAAATGTGTCCACCTGACACCCTAAAGAATATTTACAACATTATTGATTATATCCCCCAAACTGTATTTCATATCCCTGTGGCAATATCGTAGTTTTCAATTTATGTTTTCTCGTCCCTTCCCCTTCTCTCTCATCCCCACCCCCCTCCCATCTAGCAACCATCAGTTTTCCCTCTATGTCTCAGACTATTTCTGTTTACTTTGCTCATTTATTCAGTTCTTTAGATCGCACATGTAAGTAAGATCATATGGTATTTGTCTTTCTCCTACTGACTTATTTCACTTAACATAATGTTCTCTAGATCCATCCATATCATTGCAATTGTTAAGATTTCATTCTTCTTTATAGCTGAGTAATAGTCCAGTGTATAAGTGTATCAGAGTTTCTTAATCCAGTTGTCTACCGATGGGCATTTCGATTGTTTCCAAGTGTTGGCTATTGTAAATAGCACTGCAATAAACATAGAGGTGATTTTTTTTTCTAATTAGTGTCTTGGGTTTCTCTGGATAGATACCTAAGAGTGGAATTGAGTAGAAGAGAGTCATAAGGTAGTTCCATTTTCAGTTTTTTGAGATACCTCCATACTGATTTCCATAATGGTTACACCAATCTGCAGTCCCACCAACAGTGCAGCAGGGTTCCCTTTTCTCCACATCCTCACCAGCACCTGTTTGTTGATTTATTGATGATGGCCATTCTGACCGGAATGAGGTGGTATCACATTGTGGTTTTTATTTGCATTTCTCTGATGATTAGTGAGGTTGAACATTTTTTCATATGCCTGTTGTCCATCTGTATGCCTCTTTAGAGAAATGTCTTTTCATATCCTCTGCCCATTTTAAATTGGGTTGTTTGTTTTTTTGGTGTTGAGTTGCAAGAGTGTTTTATGGATTTTGGATATTAACCGCTTATCAGATATATCATTGACAAATATGTTCTCTCATTCACTAGGCTTCCATTTTGTTTTATTTATGATTTCCTTTCCTGTGAAAAAACTTTTAAGTTTGATGTAATCCCATATGTTTGTTTTTTCTTTTACTTTCCTTGCCTGAGGGTATATATCAGTAAAAATAGTATTCAGGGTAATGTCTGCAAATTTACTCCCTATATTTTCTTCTAGGAGTTTTATGGTTTCAGATCTTAATTTAAGTCTTTAATCCATTTTGAATTTGTTCTTGTATATGGCATAAGGAGGTGGTTCAGTTTCATTTTTTTGCATGTGTCAGTCCAATTTTCCCAGCACCATTTATTAAATAGATTCTCTTTACCCCAATGTAAATTCTTACTTCCATTGTCATAGATTAACTCATAATATATGAATGGATTTATTTCTGGGCTCTCTACCCTGTTCCATTGATCTATGTGGATGTTTTTATGCCAGTACCATACTGTTTTGATTACTGTAGCCTTGTAGTATGATTTGATGTCAGATACCGTAATAGCCCCAACTTTCTTCTTATTTCTCAGGATTGCCATGGCTATTTGGGGTCTTTTGTGGTTCCATATAAATTTTAGCATTATATTTTCTATTTCTATTAAAAATGTCCTTGGTAGCTTGATAGGAAATGCATTGAATCTATATATTGCTTTAGGCCATATGGACATTTTAACTATATTAATTCTTCTTATCCATGAGCATGTTAGGTGTTTCCATTTATTTGTATCTTCTTTAATTTCTCTCTTCAGCATCTTATAATTTTTTGAGTACTGGTCTATTACTTCTTTGGTTAAATTTATTTCTAAGTATTTTGTAGTTCTTAAAGCAACGGTTAATGAGACTGTTTTCTTAATTTCTCTTTCTGATAGTTTGTTATTCATGTATACAAATGCAACTGATTTCTGAATATTGATTTTTTCCCTACTACCTTACTGAATTCATTTATCAGTTCCAATAGTTTTTTGGTGGAGTCTTTGGGGTTCTCCATGTAGGGTATCATGTCATCTGTGTATAATGACAATTTTACTTCTTCCTTACCAATTTGGATGCCTTTTATTTCTTTTTCTTATCTGACAGTAACTATGTTGAGTAAAAGTGGAGCAGGTGGACAGCCCTGTCTTGTTCCTGATCATAAGGGGAATGGTTTTAGTTTTTCCCCATTAAATGTGATGTTACCTGTGGGCTTATCATATATGGCCTTTTTTATGTTGAAATATGATCCCTCTATTCCCACTTTGCTAAGAATTTTTATCATAAATGGCTGTTGGATTTTGTAAAATGCTTTTACTGCATCTATTGATATGACTATATGTTTTTTATTTTTCATTCTGTTGATGTGGTGTATCACATTAATTGATTTATGGATATTGAACCAGCCTTGCGGACTAGGGATGAACCCCACTTGAACATAGTGTATGATCTTCTTAATATATTGCTAAATTCTGTTGGCTATTTTGTTGACAATTTTCTGCGTCTATGTTCATCAGGGATATTGGCCTGTAGTTGTTTTTCTTTGTACTGTCTTTGTCTGATTTTCGGATCAGGCCTCATAGAAAGAGTTTGGGAGCCTTCCCTCCTTTGGGGGTTTTTGGAATAGTTTGAGTAGAATAGGTGATAATTCTTTTTTGAATGTTTGGTAAAATTCACTTGTGAAACCATCTGGTCCAAGGCTTTTGTTTGTTGGGAGCTTGTTGATTACTGATTTAATTTCTTTGGTAGTAATCAGTTTATTCAGATTTTCTGTTTCTTCTTGAGTTAGCCTTGGAAGGTTGTATGCTTCTAGAAAATTATCCATTTCTTCCTGATTGTCAAATTTTTTTGCGTATAGTTGCTCATAGTATTTTCTAAAATTTTTGGTATTTCTGTGGTGTCTGTTGTCACTTCTCTTTCATTCCCGATTTTACTGTGTGAGTCCTCTCTCTCTTTTTTTTTAAATTAAAATAAATAATTTTATTTATTTTTATTAGTTTCAGGTGTACAACACAATGCAATAGTTATACTCTTTACCCCCCAAAGTGAAAACCCCCCTCCCCCAGTTCGCCACCCCACTCCCCCTCCATATCATACATATCCATCAAAACTCCCTTGACTCCCCACCACAGTATACTCCACATCCTGTGACCATCCACATATTCAGTTGCAGTTGGCATACAATACTATACAACATCAGCTTCAGGTGTACAGTGCAGTGATCAAGCCTCTACGCCATCCATGAAGTGGTCTCCCTAACAAGACATGTGACTATCTGACATGCCACAAAATTTTTACAACATTATTATATTCCCCGAACTGTGTTTCATATCCCTGTAGCAATATTGTAGTTGTCTATTTATGCTTTCTAATCCCTTCCCCTTCCCCCCATCCCCAACCCCCTCTCAACTAGCAACGCTCAGTTTTTCCTCTACATCTACAAGTCTGTTTACTTTGATCGTTCACTCAGCTCTTCAGACTCCACACACAAGTGAGATCACATGGTACCTGTCCTTCTCCAACTGACTTATTTCTCGCAATATAATAGTCTCTTCACAACATTATCAATTACATTCCCAGAACTGCCCCCATATCCCTGCGGCAACATTGTAGTCCCACATACACTGTCCAAAACCTTCCCCCTCTCCCTCCCAGCCAGCAACCATCAGTTTTTCCTTTATATCTGCTTGATATGACTTCAATCTTCTTAAATTGTCTCTCTGGTTTAGCTTGTTTACCCCTTTCTTTTGTTTAAAAAAGCCCTTTTAACATTTCTTGCAATGCTGGCTTGGTGGTAAAGAATTCCTTAAGCTTATTCTTTTCTGAAAAGCTCTTTATTTCTCCTTCAATTTTAAGTGATAGCCGTGCTGGGGAGAGCAATCTTGGTTGTAGGCCTTTATTTTGTGTCACTTTGAATATCTCCTGCCACTCCCTTCTGGCCTGCAGAGTTTCTGTAGACAAGTCAGCTGTTAGTCTAACAGGAGTTCCTTTGTATGTAACCTGCTGTCTTTCTCGTACAGCCTCTAGGATTCTGTCTCTGTCTTTAACTTTTGCCATTTTGACTATGATGTGTCTTGGTGTGGACCTGTTTGGGTTCAGCTTGTTTGGAACCCTCTGCACTTCCTGGGCATGTATGATGATTTCCTTCACCAGGATGGGGAAGTTTTCAGTCATTATTTTTGCAAATACATTTTCGACCCCTTGCTTCTTCTCTTCTCCTTCTGGTATCCTTATGATTCGAAGGTGGTTGCACTTCATCTTGTCCCATAGGGCTCTTAAACTATTTTCATTGTTTTTTATTCTTTGGTCTTTTTGCTGTGCCAGCTGGGTGAGTTCTGCTATTTTATCTTCCAAATCGCTGATCCGCTCCTCTGCTTCATCTACTCTACTGGTGATTCCTTCGAGTGTGTTCTTCATTTCAGTTATTGTATTCTTTAGTTCTAACAGGTTGTTTTTTATGGTTTCCCTATCCTTCTTTATGTCCTCGCTAAGTTCCTTAAACATTCTTATCATCAGTGTTCTAAACTGTGCCTCTGAAAAGTTGGATCCCTCTGTTTAATTTGGTTCCATTTCTGGAGGTTTCTTCTGATTTTTTACTTGTGACATGTTTCTTTGTTTCCCCATTCTGGCTGTCACTCTGGGATTGCTTTGATGTATTAGATAGATCACCAGGAGAGCCCTGGCTGGATCATGCAGGCACACAGCTCATGGCCCAACACTCCCAGGAAAACTCCCGGTCTCATCCTGTCCCAATCAGCCGCTTGTAGATCAGGCCGATCAGCCCGACAACCAATCACTAGCGGGGCAACTCTGCAAGCGGAGTGTGGAGAGCGGGGACCCGAGGTGGCTTGCGCACTCCCGCGTCTCAGTGAGCAGCCTGTTGGAGCCGGATCACTCCCACTAGGCGTTTCCCTGGCAACGCAGCACAAGCCGAGTGGAGGGTGGGGATCCGAGACAGTTCAGGCACTCCCGGGTCTCAGTGAGCAGCGTGTTGAGCCGAAGGGCACCCGCCCTGCGTTTCCCTGGCAATGCAGTATAAGCCGGGCAGAGGGTGGGGATCCAAGGCTGCAGGCATGCGCGTGCATGCACACACGTACTTCTGAGCCAATTCCACCAGACCAATTAGGTCTCATATCTGATCCTTTGTGGGAGGGCCCAAGCCTGACAAAATGGCATCCTCCCTACACCACTCGCGTGCAGGCCCCACACCACGGGAATAACAGTCCAAAGAACTCCAGCCTTTGCACCAAAGGTGCTCAGTTCAGTCCGTCCCCGCAGGCTCCCGGCTCACACAGCCACTCCCTCCACCAGGAACCAGGTAAGTGCTCACCGGCGAGCAAGCCCGGGCACCGGCCCCACTGATTCTCCAGCCGCTCTTAGCCTCATCGAGCTGAGCAGAGAGAGTCCTCACTAATTTACTGCCAGCTGTTGTGGAATTCCTCTTCCCGGCAAAGGAACTCTGGGCTGGTGAGGTTGGTGTGCGGCCGGAGGGTCTCTACCCCAACCGGAGAAGCCTCTCCACAGCTGGGACCTCCCTCACGGGGCTCGCCCTCTCTCGACTCCGCCCGTCCTACCAGACCCGACGCGGCCTCCTCTCTAAGCTCTCCGTTCAGTGGTTCTGTTCCTCCAGTGTTCCGGGGACCTCCAGCGTCGAATGCTGTATAATATGCTTGTAATTTTGGTGTGATCCTGGGAGGCAGTTAGCACAGCGTCTGTCTATTGTGCCATTTTAACCAGAAGTCCCTCTCTCTGTTTTTTTGATGAGTCTGGCTAGAGGTTTGTTTATTTTGTTTATCTCTCAAAAAAAAAAAAAAACAGCTCTTGGTTTCATTGATGTTTTGTATTGTTTTTCTGGTCACTTTTTCATTTATTTCCACTCTGGACTTTATTATCTCCTTCCCTGTACTCCCTTTGGGCTTATTTTACTGTTCTTTTTCTAGTTCACTGAGGTGTAAGAATAACCTGTTGATTTGAGATTTTTCTTGCTTCTTTAGGTGGGCCTGCACTGCCATGAACTTCCCTCTTAGGACTGCTTTTGCTGCATCCCAAAGATTTTGGGTCGCTGTGTTTTCATTTTTGTTTGACTCGAGGTATCTTTTGATTTCTTCCTTGATCTTATTTTTGACCCACTTGCTATTTAGTAACATGTTATTCAGCCTCCATTATTTGTATGTTTTCCAGTTTTTTCCTTGTAGTTAATTTTTAATTTCATGGCACTGTGTTCAGAGAAGACACTTGATATGATTTCAATCTTCTTAAATTTACTGAGACTTATTTTGTGGCCTAACATGTGGTCTATCTTGGAAAATGTTCCATGTGCACTTGAGAAGAATGTATATTCTGTTGCAATGGCATGAAATGCTCTGAAAATATGAATTATATCCAGCTGGTTTAAATTCTCATTTAAGGTCACTGTTTCCACATTGATTTTTTGTCTGGAGGATCTGTCCATTGGTGACAAAGGGGTGTTGAAGTTCCCTACTACAATAGTGTTACTATTGATCTCTGTCTTTATGTCTGTCAGTATCTGTTTTATATATTTAGGAGTGCCTATGTTAGGTGCATATGTGTATATGAGGGTTATGTCTTCTTGTTTGATCTATCCCTTTATTATTATGTAGTGCCCTTCTTTGTCCTTTATTATATTCTTCAATTTAAAATCTATTTTCGGGCCGTCCGAGTGTTATGGTGGTTAAGAGCTGGCTTGGGAAGCCAGCGGCCCCGGTTTGGTCCCACATATGAGGGCCAGTGACACTGCCCTCAAAAACAAACAAACAAACAAACAAACAAACAACAAAAAAATAAAGTATATTTTGTCTGATATAAATATAGCTACTCCAGCTTTTTTCTCATTTCCATTTGCATGAAATATTTTACCCCATCCCTTTACTTTCAGCCTGTATATGTCTTTTGATCTGAGGTGAGTCTCTTGTATACAGCATATGCAAGGGTCTTGCTTTCTTATTCAGCCACCCGATGTCTTTTGATTGGGGCATTTAATCCATTTACATGTAACTCGGCCGGCCCTTTAAATCAATTTTAAAAACAGGAAAATAAAGGGATGGAATAAGTTATGTCATGAAAATAGAAACAAACAAACAAAAGCTGGAGTAGCAATACTTATATCACACAAAATAGACTTTAAAACAAAGGCTATAGCTAGAGACAAAGAAGGACCTAGTAATCCCATTGCTGGGTATTTATCCAAACAAACCCAAAATGCTACTTTGAGGGGACATGCTCCTCCACACATTCATTGCAGCATTATTTACATAGGCCAAGCTATGAAGGTAACTTGGGTGTTCCTGAATAAATGAATGGATAAGGAGTATGTGGTACATATATACAATGGAATATTACTCAGCCATAAAAAAGAAAGAAATCTCACCATCTGCGATAACATGGATGGACTTAGAGGGTATTGTGTTGAGTGTAATGAGTCAGACAGCAAAAGACAAATGTCACATGATTTCACTTATAAGTGGAATCTAAAGAACAAAATAAACAAATGAAACAGAAACAAACTCATAGGTACAGACATTTTGATGGTTGTCAGATGGGAGGGGGTGAAAAGAGGAAAGGATTAAGAAGTACAAATTGGTTGTTACACAGTAGTCATGGGGATGTAGGGTATAGTATAAGGGATATGGTCAATGATATTACTATAGCTGTGTATGGTTTCAGATGGGTACTAGATCTATCGGGGTGAAAATAAGAGGGGGTTTAGTGGCAGGGTAAAATAGGTGAAGGGATTAAGAAATACAAGTTTGTAGTTACAAAATAGTCCTGGGGATGTAAAGTACAGGGATTATAATCAATAATGTGGTAATAAGTGTATAGTATTTGGTGGGTACTTTTGAATAACTATGATGTATACCTGAAACTAATACCTATTGTGCATTAGCTATATTTTAATAAAAATCTTTTTAAAAAGAACCAGTAAAGGGTTAATATTAAAATAGATTCAAATACCTGTATTCTGAATTGAATTTGTAATGCTATTGACTAACATCTAAATTTTAGTTTAGTGTATATATGTATATAGATATAGATAAATTTCCTTTTCTGTCTGCTATGCTAAACTTAATGATGCTTGGAAAGGGCAGATGGATGTGTATACTTTGGAGTCAGTTTTAGAGTGCCTGAACTGAGGCTGACAGAAAACATGAAATAGAAGTCAGAAGAAAATAATACAAAATGCACTATCTCCACAGAATATACACAAATATTCTATAGTTACACATTTATGTTTGTTTATGATTTCTAAATCACAGCACGAAATGAAATTGCTAATGTGTTATGATTTCTGCCTTATGGCATATGGAGTCTATCGAAAGCTCTGGACAATATTTAAGCATATGTTTTGGTGTGACCGTATAGAATAAAACCTCAAATTTGATAAAAAAATATATATATATATTTCTCTCTCTCCCTCTCTCTCTCTGCCAGAATTAAAACACCTCACATATTGAAACAGGATTTTTAAAAAGGATACTCTACATTAGAACTCACTTGAGCTGATAATTCTTAGGCCTCTTCATGCTGTATCTCTGATGCAGTTGCATAGCCATTCATGGTATCCTGCCTAAAACTGCTTAAATGAGCCAGACTCCTTCTGGGTAGCTACTGGAACAGGTCTTGAGGCAAAAAGAAAGTAAGATGGAATACCTCACTGCTCTCAGAAAGCAAGGATGCTCTCAAAGATAGCTTATGGCGATTTGGAAAAGAGAAAACGGTTTTGTCTTTGTTCATTTTATAAAATGAAGTATATATAACAAAGGTTTTTTGTTTTTATGTTTGTTTTTTTTGAGGGCAATGTCACTGGCCCTCCTATGTGGGACCCGAACCGGGGCCACTGGCTTCCCAAGCCAGCGCTTAACCATGGCGCCACTCGGCCGGGCCCTATAAAATAAAGTATATATAAAAAATAGCAAAGAAGAGAGGGGTTGACATGCAATAAAGCACACTATTTTAGCTTCTGCCCAAAAAATGGTGAGGAAGGGAAATTGAGATATATTGAACGAAGTTTCTATATTTTATTACAATTAAGTTAGTATGGGCCGGCCGAGTGGAGTGGTGGTTAAGCGCTGGCTTGGGAAGCCAGTGGCCCCGGTTCGGTCCCACATATGAGGGCCAATGACACTGCCCTCAAAATAAAACAAAACAAAACAAAACAAAAAACAAAAAAACAAAAACCAAAAACAATTAAGTTAGTATGAATATGAAATAGATTATGAAAAATTAAGATGTTTATTGTAATTCTCAGAGCAACCACTTAGAAAACAACTAAAAAATATAGTAAAAAAAGAAAAAAACATTATAAAAATCTCTAACCACTATACTGGACACCTAAAATTAATATAAAATAATATTGAATGTTAGCTGTAATTGAACAATTCAAAAAGGGGGAAAAGATGAGAAATAAGAGGTTCAATTTTCCAGGTATAAAACAAGTAAATTGTGGGGATGTAATGTACAGCATGGGAAATACAGTCAATAATATTGTGATAGCATAGTATGTGTTGATGGTTGCTGGACTTATGGTGATCACTTCTTTAGGTATATAAATGTTGAACAACTATGGTGTACATCCGAAACTGATATAATGTATGTTAAGTACATTTTTTAATAAAATTCTTTAGAAAATGAGAAAAGAAACTTACACAAAACAGTAATTGTGCAACTGTATTGTTAGGCTTATAATGTATAAATATATGGTATATATAACAAAATAGCAAAAAAAAAAGAGGCAGAAGAAAATGTAGATATATTAGAACAAAGTATCTGTATTTAATTGGAATTAAGTTAGTATTAATCAGAAGTAGATTGTGATAATTAAGATGTATATTATAATTCCCAGAGCAACCACTAAGAGAATAACTAAAAACTATAGTAAAACAAACAAACAAATAAAAAACATGAGAAAGGTAGTAACATGATACACTAGAAAATGACTATTTAACACAAAAGAAAATAGTATAGAAAAAAACAGGGGACCATAAAAGATAAGAGACATACATATAGAAAACAAATAGCAAATGGCAGCCATAACTTGAACCATATCAATAACAATATTACATGTGAATAAATTAAACACTCGAATTAAAAAACAGGGATTGTCAGATTGGATATTTTTTAGAAAGATTCAAGGAAATTGATGTCTAAAGACTCCACCAAAAACCTATTAGAAATAATAAACAAATACAGTAAATTTGCTTGCTACAAAATCAATGGACAAAAATCCATTGCATTCCTATATACTAACAATGAAATTTCAGGAAAATAAATGAAGCAAACAATTCCTTTTGCAATTGCAACGAAAAGAATAAAATAACTAGGAATGAACTTAACCAAGGATGTGAAAGACCTATACACTGAAAACTATAAGACATTTTTAAAAGAAATTGAAGACACAAAGAAATGGAAAGATATTCTGTGTTCTTGGATTGGAAGAATCAACATAGTTAAAATGGCCACATTACCCAAAGCAATATACAGATTTAATGTAATCCCCATCAAAATCCCAATGGCATTTTTTAAAGAAATATAACAAAATATCATCAGATTTGTATGGAACCAAAAATGACCCCAAATAGCCAAAGCAATCCTTAGAAAAAAGAACAATGCTACAGGTATCACACTCCCTGACTTCAGCTTGTACTACAATAATCAAAGCAGTATGGTATTGGCAGAAAAACAGACACACAGACCAATGGAATAGAACTGAGAATCCAGAAATAAACCCACATAAATATGGACAGATAATTTTCGACAAAGAAGCCAAAAACATACAATGGAGAAAAGACAGCCTGTTCAATAAATGGTGCTGGGAGAATTGGAAAGCCATGTGCAAAAGAATGAAACTAGACTGCTATCTGTCATCATATACCAAAATCAACTCAAAATGAATCAAAGACTTAATCATAAGACCTGAAACAATAAACTGCGTAGAAGAAAACATAGGTACTAAACTTATGGACTTTGGGTTCAAAGAGTATTTTATGAATTTGACCTCAAAGGCAAGGGAACTAAAAGCTCAATAAATGAATGGGACTATATCAAACTAAAAAGCTTCTGCATAGCAAAATAAACTATGAACAAAACAAAGACGCAACCAACCAAATGGGAAATTTTTTCAAACAGTACCTCTAATAAGGGGCTAATACCCAAAATATATAAGGAACTCATACAACTCAACAAGAAAAAAATCAAACAATCCAATTAAAAAATGGGCAGATGACCTGAATAGACATTTCTCCAGAGGACATACAGATGGCCAATGGACATATGAAAAAATGCTCAAAGAGGAGGGGCAAGATGGCGGCTGTGAGGAGGGCTCCACAATCCTGGAAATATCCACAGTTTGAACTTCTAATATGCTTCAAAGAGACATCTACTCATCACACAGAGCAACTAAGAGTTCCACACAAGGATTGCTGCAAGGTGGTCAGGCCGGGCAAATGGGGGAAGAAGGCGGCGAGGCGCGTGAGGTGCAGCCCGCACCCGCGGCTGCAGAGGCATGGTGAGTGTTCCCCCGGCTCGCTCCCTGTGGCCCAAGGCCCACCTAGAGTTCAGCAAGAGCGCGTTGGTTTGCAGTCTGAGGCAGAAGCCTCAGGCCGGGCAAGGGCGGGAGGAGAGAGAGGAGACGACTGTGCAGAGGTAGGAGCTGCACCCGCGGCTCGCCGGGTCCCCAGGAAGCAGGGTGCAGAGCCCCACAGCAACAGGGCAAGATCAATCCCTGCAACCTCCCGGTTCAGGGATCAGTCTCTGTGCCTACCGGGTCCCGCGGAGCACAGAAGCCTGAAACCTGGGAGCAGGGGAAAAAAGAGGACTCGGGAGCGGAGAAGCAGCGCGCCGGGCGGAGACACAGGTCCCTGAGAGACAGAGCGGGGATCGGAGCCACGCGGCAGGGTGCGCGCAGTCCCTCCAGAAGCGCAGCAGGAGAACAGCGCGGGCGCGCGCCAGCTCCGAGGCAGAAGCCTTAAACCCGGGAGCAGGGTAAAAAGAAGACTGAAGCACGAGAAGCAACGCGCGCGCGCGCGCGCGCACGGTCGTAGACACAGGTCCTGGAGAGACGGAATGGGGATCTTAGCTGCGCTGCAGGTTGCGCACAGTCCCCTAAATCCCGGCAGTCTCTTCGGGAGAGCACCAGGAGATCCGCGCAGGCGCGCGCCGGCTCCGAGACAAACGCCTTAAACCTGGGAGGAGGGGAAACAAGAAGACTCACTCAGACACGCAGCGCGCCAGGCGGAGACGCAGGTCCCCGACAGATGGAGCGGGGATCTTAGCCACAGAGTAGGGTGCGCACAGTCCCCTAAATCCCGGCAGACCTTTTGGGAGAGCAGCAGGAACTCCGCTGGAGCATAAGAGGCAAAGGCCTTAGCTTAAAACAGTGTTGGAACTGTGGCTTTGTTTATTATTATTTTTTTTCTTTTTTCCTTTTTCTACTCTTGAACAGAAAGCAAAAAAAAACCAATAACCCACCCACTCCCACAAACTTTGGCCTCCGCCAAGACAGTCTTAAACTGACTCCTGAATGGAGCAATAGGGGCAGACTAGGAAGATATCCCTACCTGCAGGGGGTTGAGAATTTCCACCCAGTAAAGGCTGCAGAGTGAGACTACCTACCCCGCCACCACCTTTATGCAAGGCTTGGGAGGCAGGGCAGGTTCACCCGCTGAGGCAATAATTAACAGATTCTTAGCAGCAGGCTTTTGGTAGTGAGGAATTCTTTAATTCTCCACAGCTGTCAACCAAAAGGGTGCCCAGAGACACTCATTGAGCCTTGGGGGGGTACAACCTGCCTTGGGACAGGCAAAAGCAAAAAGGCAGTGACTTTGTAAAAACCACCAATCACACGTCACAACCACACTCAAGTACAGCAAACCTGCAGTGCCAGGATCACGCTAGGCATCAGGTGGCCTACTGTTCCCACAAGACGCACAGGAATTTTTGTACAGCAGACAAACTGAAGAGAGCTTGGTGGAATTTAGCCAAGACCGGCACGGGTATTTTTGGTTTGTTTGGTTTTATTCTGTTTTGTTTTCCCTTTATTGGCTGCTTATCTTGGTTGTTTTTGGTTTTTATTTCTATTTCATTCTTATCATTTTGTAGTTTTTAATATAGGCATATATATAGGTGTATATTGGTGAATATATGTCCATATATATGGGTGTGTAGACTAATATATATATATATATTTTTTTCTTTTTCTTTCTTTTCTTTTTCTTTTTTCCCCACCCTCACTTTCTCTCTTATTTTATTCATTCTTCTCACTGCTATACTTTTCCTCTTTTCCCTTTTTCTGCAAATTTTATTTTTTTAATTTTTATTCTTACTTTTTTTATTATTATTATTTTAGTTTATTTTTATTTTTTATTTTTTAGGTATAGCTAATCGGTTTCTCATGTTTATTCTATTTTTTATTTTAGGATATTGTATTTTATTTTGTTTCCTCTTCTGTTATTATTGTGTGTGTGGTTTTTGTTTTGTTTCTGTTTGTTTTCTTCATTAGTATGATTGATATTTCTGTACAAGTTGACTGTAGTTTGATTTTCTTTTTTTTACTTGTGCGAGCATTTGGTTTCCTTTGGTGGCTGCGGAGGTTGTTCTTGTTGATCTGTTATGCTCTAAAATCACTCTGCAGCAGTGGGTCCAAACAAACAGACACAAGAATCATCATACCCGGAGGCCAACTTTAGATAAAACCAGAGCATTTCTGGGTTTGACATACAAGAATCACACCCAAAAGGAAGTTGCTACAGGTACTAGGGCCCATAGGGTCCAAGTTTCATCAGAGGGGTCAATCCTCTCACAGCAGCTCATAAACTGCAGACCCTGCTGATCCTCACAGATAATCAATCTGGGAGACAATCCCACCTACTGACAAACCAAAAGTAATCAAAACTAAAACTTCAACAAGTGAGGATGCACGACACAAGGAACACCTCAGATACAAGCACAGGAGAATAGGGAGACTGAGTAATTCAAATATAAAGGACACACACCATATAAGTTCACCCAGAAAAGACTGAGAAACCTGGGGGATCTATCTGTTATATTGAAGCAAACACAAAGAGTAAGCCAGAATGGGGAGACAAAGAAACACAACACAAATAAAAGAACAGAAGAAACTTCCTGAATCAGTGGAAATAGAGGAAATAGAGGTAACCAACCTATCGGAGACAGAGTTCAGAACACTGATTATTAGAATGTTCAAGGAAATTAATGAAAATATAAAGAAGGATAGAGAAATCATGAAAAGCAACCAGCTAGAACTTAAGAACATAATTATTGAATTAAATAACAAACTTGATGGAATCACTATTAGATTGGATGAAGCAGAAAATCGAATCAGTGACTTAGAAGACAAAATAGCAGAGATCACCCATGCGGAACAACAAAAAGAAAAAAGAATGAAAAACATGGAAAATAGTTTAAGAGAGCTGGGGGACAACATCAAACGCAATAACCCACGGGTCATTGGAGTACCAGAAGGAGAAGAGAGGGAGCAAGGGATTGAGAATATATTGGAAGTAATAATGTCTGAAAACTTCCCTAACCTGGCAAAGGACATTGAAATGCAAGCTCAGGAAGTGCAGAGAGTTCCAACCAGGATGATTCCAAACAGGCCCACCCCAAGACACGTTATAGTGAAAATGGCAAGGGTTAAGGACAAAGAGAATCCTTAAAGCAGCAAGGGAAAGGCAGCAAGTTACTTACAAGGGTACCCCCATAAGAGTATCAGCTGACTTTTCTACAGAAACTTTGCAGGCCAGAAGGGAGTAGCAGGAGGTTTTCAAAGTGATGAAAAATAAAGGCCTACAACCTGAGATTGCTGTATCCAGCAAGGTTATCATTTAAAATCGAAGGCGAGATAAGGAGCTTTGCAGAAAAGAGTAAGTTAAGGGAATTCATTACCACCAAGCCAGCTTTGCAGGAAATGCTAAAAGGGCTTCTTTAAGTAGAAGAGAAAAACAACCTAAGAATGACTACGTACACAAATAACAAAATGGCAATAAACACACACCTATCAATAATCACATTAAATGTAAATGGATTAAATGCTCCAATAAAAAGACATAGGGTGGCTGAATGGATAAGAAAGCAAGACCCAAGCATATGCTGTATTCAAGAGACTCACCTCAGATCCAAAGACTCATACAGGCTGAAAGTAAACGGATGGAGTAAAATATTTCATGCAAATGGTACTGAGAAAAAAGCTGGAGTAGCGATACTTATATCAGATAAAATGGACTTTAAATTGAAGAATATAACAAAGGACAAAGAAGGACACTTCATAGTAATGAAGGGATCGATCCAACAAGAGGACATAACTCTAGTAAACATCTATGCACCTAACATAGGAGCCCCTAAATATATAAGACAGATATTGTCAGACATAAAGACAGAGATCAACAGTAACACTATCATAGTAGGGGACTTCAACACCCCGCTGTCACTAATGGACAGATCCTCCAGACAGAAAATAAATGACACATTAGACCAGCTGGATTTAACAGACATTTTCAGAGCATTTCATCCCAAAGCTACAGAATATACGTTCTTTTCAAGTGCACATGGAACATTTTCTAAGATAGACCACATGTTAGGCCACAAAACAAGTCTCAATAAATTTAAGAAGATTGAAATCACTTCAACTGTATTCTCTGACCACAATGCTATGAAACTAGAAATCAATTATACGAAGAAATCCGGGAAGCTGACAAATAAATGGAGGCTAAACAATATGCTATTAAATAGTGAGTGGGTCACAAATGAGATCAAGGAGGAAATCAAAAGATACCTCGAGACAAACGAAAATGAAAACACCACGACCCAAAATCTCTGGGATGCTGCAAAAGCAGTACTAAGAGGGATGTTTATAGCAGTGCAGGCCTACCTAAAGAAGGAAGAAAAATCTCAAATCAACAGGTTATCCTTACACCTAAGGGAACTGGAAAAAGAACAGCAAAAGAGGCCCAAGGGGAGTACAAGAAAGGAGATAATAAAGACCAGAGCAGAAATAAACAATCTAGAGAACAGAAAAACAATTCAAAAGATCAATGAAACCAAGAGCTGGTTTCTTGAGAAGATAAACAAAATTGACAAACCTCTAGCCAGACTCATCAAAAAAAAAAAAAGAGAGAGGACTCAAATTAGCAAAATCAGGAATGAAAGAGGGGAAATGACTACAGACATCACAGAAATACAAAAAATTCTAAGAAATTACTATGAGCAACTATATGCCAACAAATTTGACAATCTGGAAGAAATGGGTAATTTTCTAGAAGCATGCAACCTTCCAAAGCTAACGCAAGAAGAAACAGAAAATCTAAATACCCTGATTACTACCAAGGAAATTGAATCAGTAATTGACAAGCACCCAAAAAACAAAAGCCCTGGACCAGACGGCTTCACAAGTGAATTTTATCAAACATTCAAAAAAGAACTATCACCTATTCTTCTCAAACTATTCCAAAAAATCCAGAAGGAGGGAAGGCTCCCTAACTCTTTTTATGAAGCCACTATCACCCTGATGCCAAAACCAGATAAAGACAGCACAAAAAAGGAAAACTACAGGCCAATCTCCTTGATGAATATAGATGCAAAAATTCTGAATAAAATATTAGCAAACAGAATTCAGCAATATATTAAGAAGATAATACATCATGATCAAGTGGGATTCATCCCTAGTGCGCAAGGCTGGTTCAACATCCGTAAATCAATTAATGTGATACACCACATCAACAAAATGAAGGATAAAGATCACATGGTCATTTCAATCGATGCAGAAAAAGCATTTGACAAAAATTCAACATCCATTTATGTTAAAAACCCTTAGCAAAGTGAGAATACAGGGATCATATCTCAACATAATAAAAGCCATATATGATAAACCTACAGCTAACATCAGACTCAATGGGAAAAAGCTAAAACCATTCCCCTTAAGATCAGGAACAAGACAAGGCTGTCCACTTTCTCCTCTTTTATTCAACATAGTGCTGGAAGTTCTAGCCACAGCAATCAGACAACGAAAAGAAATAAAAGGCATCCAAATTGGCAAGGAAGAAGTAAAATTGTCATTATATGCAGATGACATGATACTGTATATAGAGAACCCCAAAGACTCCATCAAAAAACTATTGGAACTGATAGACGAATTTAGTAAAGTAGCAGGATATAAAATCAATGTTCAGAAATCAGTGGCATTTGCATATACCAATAATAAACTAACGGAAAGAGAAATTAAGAAAACTGTCCCATTTACAATTGCGTCAAGAACTATAAAATACCTAGGAATAAATTTAACCAAAGAAGTGAAAGATCTGTACTCAGAAAATTATAAGACACTGAAGAAAGAAATCATAGAAGACACAAATAAATGGAAACACCTACCATGCTCATGGATAGGAAGAATTAATATAGTTAAAATGTCCATACTGCCTAAAGCAATATATAGATTCAATGCAATTCCTATCAAAGTACCAAGGGCATTTTTCACAGAAATAGAAAATATAATCCTAAAATTTATATGGAATCATAAAAGACCCTGAATAGCCTCGGCAACTCTGAGAAATAAGAACGAAGTCAGGGGGATCACGCTACCAGACATCAAAACCTACTACAAGGCTACAGTAATCAAGACAGTTTGGTATTGGCATAAAAACAGGGACATCAATCAGTGGAACAGAACAGAGAGCCCAGAAATAAATCCAGGCATTTACGGACAGTTAATCTATGACAAGGGAAGCAAGAATTTACACTGGAGTAAAGATAGTCTATTCAATAAATGGTGCTGGGAAAATTGGACTGACACATGCAAAAATATGAAACTTGGACCACCTCCTTATGCCTTATACAAGAACAAATTCAAAATGGATTAAAGACTTAAATGTAAGACCTGAAACCATAAAAATCCTAAAAGAAAATATAGGCAGTACATTTGCAGACATTACCCGGAGCAATATTTTTACTGATACATCCCTATGGGCAAGGGAAGTAAAAGAAAAAATGAACATATGGGATTATATCAGACTTAAAAGTTTTTTCACAACAAAGGAAACATTAATAAAACAAAAAGGAAGCCTACTGAATGGGAGAATATATTTGCCAACGATATATCTGATAAGGGGTTAATCTCCAAAATTTATAAAACACTCATGAAACTCAACACCAAAAAACAACCCAATTAAAAAATGGGCAGAAGATATGAAGAGACATTTCTCTAAAGAGGACATACAGATGGCCAACAGGCATATGAAAAAAAGTTCAACCTCACTGGTCATTAGGGAAATGCAAATAAAAACCACCATGAGATACCACCTCACTCCAGTCAGAATGGCTATCATCAATAAATCAACAAACAACAAGTGCTGGCAGGGCTGTGGGGAAAAGGGGACCCTGCTGCACTTTTGGTGGGATTGCAGATTGGTGCAGCCACTATGGAAGTCACTATGCAGGTATCTCAAAGAACTGGAACTAGAGCTACCGTTTGACCCAGCAATTCCACTCCCAGGTATTTATCCTGAAAAAACCAAGACACTTATTCAAAAAAAGTTATGCACCCTATGTTTATAGCAGCACAATTTACAATAGCTAAGACTTGGAAACAACCAAAATGCCCATCTGTAGATGACTGGATTAAGAAACTGTGGTATATTTATACAATGGAGTATTACTCCGCTATAAAGAAGAATGAAATTGTACCATTTGCAATGATATGGATGGACCTAGAGACTATTATGTTAAGTGAAATAAGTCAGTCAGAGAAAGACAAATACCATATGATCTCACTCATACGTGGAATCTGAAAAACTGTATGAATGAGCAAAGTAAACAGAAACTGTCTCATAGATATAGAGGAAAAATCAGGGTTGCTAATTGGGAGGGGGATGGGGATGAGGGAGAAGGGGAAGGGATTAGACAGCAAAAATAGGCAACTACAATATTGCCACTGGGATATGAAAAACAGTTTGGAGAATATAATTAATAATGTTGTAAATATTCTGTGGAATGTCAGATGGTCATAGGTCTTGTTAGGGAGACCATTTCATGGATGGAGTAGAGGTTTGATCACTGCACTGTATAACTAAAGCGGAGGTTGTATACCTACTGTAATTGAATATATATAGATAGTCACGGGATGTGGATTATACTGTGGAAGAGAGTCAGAGGTAGAGTAATAGATATATATGATATGGGGTGGGGAGTGGGGTGGCGAATTGGGGGTGGGGGTTGTCACTTTGAGGGGTAAAATATGTAAGTATTGCACTGTGTTGTACACCTGAAACTAATTAAAAATAAATAAATAAATAAAAAATGCTCAACATCACTAATCATCAGAGAAGTGCAAATAAACCACAATGATATCACCTCATACCAGTTAGAATGGGTATCATCAACAAGACAAATAATAACAAGTGTTGGAGAGGCTGTGGAGAAAAAGTAACCCTTATACACTGTTGATGGGAATGGAGATTAGTGCAGTCGCTTTGGAAGGAACTGTGGGGATTCCTCAAAAAAATAAAAATAGAATTACCATATGATCCAGCAATCCCTCTCTTGGGTATCTACCCAAAAAATCTGAAAACATTTATCCGTAAAGATATATGTACTCTGATGTTCATTGCAGCTTTATTTACGATGGCCAAGACATGGAAACAACCAAAATTGTCAGTTGATAGATGATTGGATAAAAAAGATGTGGCATATATACACAACAGAATACTATTATACCATCAGAAAAGATGAAATAGTGCCATTTGTGACAACATGGATGGACCTTGAGATTATTATGCTAAGTGAAATAAGTCAGACAGAAAAAGTCGAGAACCATATGATTTCACTGATATGTGGTATATAAAACTGAAAAAAAAAACACAAGAAAAACAAATGAAGAAACAAAACTCATAGACACAGACAATAGTTTAGTGGTTACCAGAGGGTAAGGGAGGAGGGGCGCGGTAGATAAGGGTAAAGGGAATCGAATATATGGTAATGGAAAGAGAACTGACTCTGGGTGGGGAACACACAATATGATATATAGGTGATGTATTACAGAATTGTACACCTGAAATCTATGTAACTTTGCTAACAATTGTCACCCCAATAACCTTTAGTTAAAAAAAGGAAGATTCAAGTATATGTTATATACAGTAGACACACTTTAGATTTAAAGATACAAATTGGTTAAAAATAAAATGATGATAGAATTCAGTGAAACGATGTGGGGATAGATATTTTTTGGGGGGGAGTTTTAAAGTATGAATTTATTTTCTTTAATGATTAAAAGAGTACTCAAAATTGTCTATTTCATCTTGGTTGGGTGATTGGTAGTTTTCAAGGAAATTTCTATTTCTTCTAAGTTGTCCGGTTTTTAGGAGTATAAAGTTGTTTGTACTCCTCCCTTGTTATCCTTTTAATGGCTAATGAACTTAAATATGAATACAAATCATAAAACTATAAAACTTTTAGAAAAAAAATAGGAGAAACTCTTCAGGACCTAGGACTAGGTGAGGAAGGAGTTCTTCAACTTGACACCAATATCACGGTCCATAAACAAAAGAAAATATTGGTAAATTGGACTTCATCAAAAGTCATAAACATTTCTCTGCAAAAGATCTTATGAAGGGGATGAAAAAAACAAATTACAAACTGGGAGAAAATATTTCAAACTACGTATTCAACCATGGACTTATTGCTAGAATATATAAAGGATTCTAAAAACTCAACAGTAACAACAAAGAAATGTTCCACTTAGGAAAAGCATAAAAGGCATGAACAGACATTTTACTGAAGAAGATATGCAGATGGAAATAAGCACATGAGAAGACCTTCAACATCATTAGCCACTAAGATAGTAAAAATTAGGAGCACAATGAAATATTACATACTTATCAAAATAGCTTAAAAAAAGTGGTAACACTAAATGCTGAAAAGGATATAGAGAAACTGAATCACTCATACAATGCTGGTGGGAATGTAAAACGGTATGGATAATCAAAAGAATATGGCACTTTCTTAAGAAACTAAACATATTCTTAGCCTATAACCCAGAAATTGTACTTGTGGGCATTTATCCTCCAAAAATAATGATTTATGTTCATATAAAAACCTGTACATGAATGTTAATACCAGTTTTTTTTTTTCATAATAGCAAATTACTGAAAACAGCCAAGATGTCCTTCAACAGGTGAATAGTTAAACAAATTGAAACATCCATACTATGGAATACCACTCAGGAATAAAAAGGAACAAATTATTGCTACATGCAGCAATATGAATTAATCACCATCAAATTATGCTGAATGTAAAAATCCAATGCAGAAAGATGACACATTGTATGACGCCATTATACAGTACTTTGGAAATGATAAAAGTTTAGAAATAGAGAGCAAATTAGTGGTTACCTGGGATTAGGGACTAGGGAAAGCAGGTGGGAGAGGACTGTGAGCATAGTTATAATAGGGCAACATAAAGGAATCTTGAGGTAATAGACCTGTTCGGTATCATAACTGTGGTAGACATAAGAACCTACATATGGATTCTGACAATTAAGTTCATGAACTCATTCTAGAAAAAAATGCTACAAGTCTCATTGCCAAATATTCCTATGGTTACCTTCGAAATATTCCCCTTGGGAAGCTATGCACCAATGCCAGTATCTAGTCCATCCTTCAAAACAATTTTGGAACTCTTTATCTGGAATGGCCATCAGAGCTATCATTGTATTACCCTTCATGTCCTGAATGTCATCAAAATGTTGTCCTTTCAATATCTTTGGGTAAAGAAGGAAGTCATTGGGAACCAGATCAGGTGAGTAGGGAGGGTGTTCCAATACAGTTATTTGTTTATTGGCTAAAAACTCCCTCGCAGACAGTGCCTTGTGAGCTGGTGCATTGTCGTGATGCAAGAACCATGAATTGTTGGGGAAAAGTTCAGGTCGTTTTTGTCTAACTATTTCACAGTGTTTTCAGCACTTCTAAACAACAAACTTGATTAACCATTTGGAAAATGGTTGGTACAAATTCATTTGGAAAATCCAGTTGGTACAAATTTATAATGAATAATTCCTCTGATATAAAAAAATGGTTAGCAACATCATTGGAACAAGTTTGCAAACTTAATTGGCAGAGCTTGTATGTGATAAAATTGCATAGAACTAAATATACACACAAAGTGTATATAAGCCTAATGAAATCTGAAAATGGTTGAAGAATTGTATCAATGTAAATTTTCTGGTTGTGACATTGTGCTATAATTATGCAAAATGTTACCATTGGGAAAAACTGGGTAAAGGGTATATAGGATATTTCTTTATTATTTCTTACAACTGCAATGTGAATCTAAAAATAAAAATGAAAAATATGCTACAGATAAAAAATAAAATGATGGAAAAGAATACATCATTCAAATAGTAACCATAAGAATGTTGAAATGGCTACACTTTAAGACCACAAAATGTTGCTAGAGAAAAAGGGACATTTTGTAATGATGAAAGAGTCAATTCATCAGGAGGATATAACAATTAAAAACATATACACCTAACAACAGGATCTAAAATACATGAAGCAGGGCCGGCCGAGTGGCACGGTGGTTGGGAGCTGGCTTGGGAAGCCAGCGGCCCTGGTTCGGGTCCCACATATGAGGGCCAGTGACACTTCCCTCAAAAAAAAAAAAAATTAAATACATGAAGCAAATCCTGACAGACTTGAAGGATAAAAAGAGACAACTAAACAATAATTGGAGACTTTAAAAACCCACTTTCAATAATAGATACAACAATAGGACATAAAATTAACAAATATATAGATGTGAATAACACTATCAATCAACTAGACATAATTGACATCTACAGAATACTCCATCCAACAATAACAGATACACATCCCTTTTCATCACCTGTGTAATAGTCCTCAGGGTAGACCATATTCCAGGCCATAAAACAAGTCTAAATAAATTTTAAAATATTTAGGGCCAGCCAAGTGGTGTGGTGGTTAAGCACTGGATTGGGAAGCCAGTGGCCCGGTTCGGGTCCCACATGTGAGAGCCAGTGACACTGCCCTCAAAAAATTTTTTTTTTAATTATTCAAAGCATATTCTCTGACCACAATAAAATCAAATTAGAATTCAACAAAATAAAGAAATTTGGTGGCAGCCGGTTAGCTCAGTTGGATAGAGTACAGTACCCATAACACCAAGGTTGCTGGTTCGATCCCCACATGAGCCACTGAGTTTCACCCTCCACAACTAGATTGAAACACCTATTTGACTTGGAGCTGATGGGTCCTGGAAAAACACACTGTTCCCCAATAAAATAAAATAAAATAAATTTGGGATATAGTAAATTGGAATTTAAATAACACACTTCTAAATAATTCATGGGTAAAATAATAAATCACAAAGAAAATTAGAAAAATAATTTCAACCAAATGAAAATTAAATACAGAAAATTTATGGGATATAGCTAAAATAGTGCTTAGAGAAAAATATATAGTTGTAAATGCTTCTATTAGAAAAGAAAGACCTCAAATCAATAACCTAAGCTTATATCTTAAGAAATTAGGAAAAGACATTTTAAGGAAAATACGCCAGTTACAAAAGACAAATACTGCATGATTCCACTTATATAAGATATCTGGATTAATGAAATTTATATAAACAGAAATTAGAACGGTGGGTGCCAGAGGCTGGAGGCAGGAGAAATGAGGAATTATTGTTTAATGAGTATAGAGTTACAGCTCTGCAAGATAAAACTGTTCTGGAGATTGGTTGAAGAATAATGTAAATATACTTAATAATACTGAACTGTACATTTTAAAAATGATTATAATGGAAATTTTTATGTTGTATTTTATCACAATTTAAAAAATAAATAAAATAATGTTGGCTCACAAGTTTAACAAATGTAATGCAACTAATGCAAGATCTTAATAATAGGGGAACCAAGGATGAGGGGGTATATGGAAACTCTGGACTTTCCCCTCAATTTTTCTGTAAATGTAAAACAGCTCTGAAAAATAAAGTCTCTTAAAAATGGTGAGAAAGTAAAATTAAATTAACAATTAATTTTTTAAAAACTAGAAAAAGATGAGCAAACTAAACCCAAAGCAAGTAGAAGGAAGGAAATAACAAAGAACAAAAACCAATGAAATAGAAAACAGAAAAAAATAAAGAAAATCAATAAAATCTAAGGATAGTTCTTTCAAAATATCAATATAATTGATTATACCAACCAAGAAAAAAGAGACGAAACAAATAAACAAATCAGGAGTAAAAGAGAGAATATCACTACAGACTATACAGAAACCAAAAAGATTATAAGGGAATACTATGAACAAATTAATACAACTCACGTGAAAGAAACAAACTATTATAAAGACACAAATTACTGAAACAAACTAAAGAAGAAATAGAAAATTTGAATAGACTTACAACAGGTGAAGAAATTGCATTAGTAATTTGAAACCTTCCCACAAAGACAAGCGCAAACCCACAGAACTTCAATGATTAATTCCATAAAATATTTTTAAATAAAAAATATTAATTCTTCACAAACTTTTTCAGAGAATAGGGAGGAAGGAAACACCTCCCATCTCTTTCTGTATAACTTGATACAAAAGCAGCACAAGAAAAAATGTACAGAGCTATGTCCTTCATGAATATAGATGTAAAAATTCTCAACTCATACAACTCAACAAGAAAAAACCAAACCAATTAAAAAATGGGCATGGGCTGGCTGAGTGGCATGGTGGTTAAGCACTGGCTTGGGAAGCCAATGGCCCCGGTTCGGATCCCACATATGAAGGCCAGTGATACTGCCCTCAAAAAAATAAAAAATGGGCAGAGAACCTAAATAGACCTTTCTCCAAAGAGGACATACAGATGGCCAACAGACATATGAAAAGATGCTCAACATCACTAATCATCAGAGAAATGTAAATAGAAACCACGATGAGATATCACCTCCCACCAGTTAGAATGGCTATCATCAACAAGACAAATAGTAACAAGTGTTAAAGAGGCTGTGAAGAAAAAGGAACCCTCATACACTGTTAGTGGGAATGCAGATTGGTGCAGCCACTATGGAAGGCAGTGTGGAGGTTCCTCAAAACATTAAGAATAGAATTACCGTATGACCCAGTATCTCCTCGGTATTTACCCCCAAAATTTGGAAACATTTATCTGTAAAGATATGTGTGCTCTGATGTTCATTGCAGCTTTATTTATGATGGCCAAGACATGGAAACAACAAAAGTGTCAAAGGCGATAGATGATTGGATAAAGGAGATGTGGTATATATACACAATGGAATACTGTTCTGCCATAAGAAAAGATGAAATAGTGCCATTTGCAGCAACATGGATGGATCTTGAGATTATTATGCTAAGTGAAATAAGTCAGATAGAAAAAGTTGATAACCATATGATTTTACTGTTATGTGGGATATAAAACTGAAAGCAACAAAGTAATAAAACAAAGAAACAAAAACTCACAGACACATAGTTTAGTGGTTACCAGACTGTAAGGGGGGAGAGGTAGTAGATGAGAGTAAACGGGGTCAAATACATATATGGTGATGGAAGGAGAACTGACCCTGGGTGGTGAACACACAATGTGATACATAGATGATGTATTACAGAATTATACACTTGAAACCTATGTAACCTTACTAACCGTTGTCACCCCAATAAACTTCAATTAAAAAATTATCAGTAGAATACTGGCAAACCAAATCCAGAAACATATAAAAAGGGTTATACACCATAACCAGTTGGGATTTATTCCAGGAATGTAAGGTTGATGTAACATAAAAATCAATCATATTATTAAAATAAATGGGGAAAAAATTGCATGATCATCTCAATGTGATATACTAAGACCCAAAAAGCATTTCACAAAATCCTTCACCACCTCTTGACATACAACTCTACCCCCAACCCCGCCCCCGCCCTTAATTCTACTTCCCTCTCAAACCAAGGCTGTTACTATTTACCTCGTCTGGGTTCACAGCCTCACCCTGCCTTATCTCCCCTGCATCCCTCCTTATGTCTCTTACCACCTCTTCCCACCATCCTTCTGTCTCCCAACAGCCCTTCCAGGCCATTTTCACCCCCTATCCCTGGTTAATGTTTTTCACACCACCAGTCATAACACTCATTTCTTTCTGATTAATATTTTTAACGTAAAAATAAAAAGGCCTTTCAAAATGAGAGGCAAACAAGCACTTGAGATCAATCAGAATAGCTATTTGGGAATCATTAATTCAGGCAGAAGCCCAAGTAATGTTCCAATTTAAGAGAAAGGGAACAAATACAAGAAAGGTATTTCTATGTGTGCAGATAACATAGCATAATGACGTTAATCCAAAATAATGTGTTTAGGACTGGCCGAGTGGTGCTGTGGTTTAGCGCTGGCTTGGGACGCCAGCAGCCCTGGTTCGAGTCCCACATATGAGGGCCAGTGACACTGCCCTCAAAAAAAAACACCAAAACAAACAAACAAACAAATAATGTGTTTAATTTTCAATCCAATAGTCATCATGCTATCTTTATAAACCGTGTTTAGGAAACAAGGTTGATTAGGCCTAGTCCAAAGGTTATTTTGCTTTGTTTTAACATTTCAAAGGCTTGAGACATGAGGCATACAAGGCAGTTCCTCTGGCATGGCAACTCTGGCTCCATATTAAAGTGGCTCTGTTTATATTATTGTTTACAATATCATCCATTATGCTGTATGTCAGTAGGTGGTGAGGGAAGTAAGCCAGGAGAAGATGAAATCATCCATTAACCTTAGGGACTTGAGCTCAGTTAGCTCTAGCAGGATGGATATTGGTAGGAGCAGGAATTGCGGGACAGCCAAGAGCAAAGGAAGACGGAAGCTGGAGGACCTGAGGAAGAGCTCAGCTGCAGTGAGGGAGGTTGGCCAGGGGAGGGTTGGGTAAGGGACATCAGCAATGCAGAGGTGACGAAGCTTAGTGATAGGAAAGGGAGGGACACTAGCCCATAGAGGAGCCAAGGCATTTTATCCACTGGAAGTGAAGATTGGTAGCAGGGGATGGAGAATGTTAACTGAGAGGAGGTTTGCATAGATCCTGTCTTCAACCTGGACATGAGTCTCAGTCCCACATGTCCTTTTCCCTCCCCGCCCCCAAATGCCATTTCAGTCTAATTCAGCAAAATAGTTTGAATACCAGAAATGTGCGAGGCCTCATGGTAGCACATGACATAACTCCTCCTCCTAATTTAAACCCAAACTGCCAGGCAGGCATTGTCCCATGTTACAGATGAGGGGACTCCGATCCGATAGTGTGGCTTGCCCAGGATCACACACGGGCAGCGGGAGAGCCGAATTTTGAACTCGGGTCTTTCTGCCTTCAAAGCTGCTGTCGTTGCATCAGTGCTTTCAAAGCAGGTGCTTTCTTAGTCATCAAAGGCGGCAAAGGAGCCCTCCCCTCCCCCGGACCTCTAGAGGGGCCCTCTCATGGCCAGTCTGCTCCACTGCACTCCCTCTCACCCTTGCAGGGTAGCTCCCAGGGGGAGGATTCAGTGAGTGGTTCCCAGCGAACTTCCAGTATCTATGCACGAGAGGCCCTCATCGAGATTGACTACGGTGACCTGTGTGAGGATCTGAAGGTAAGGATTGGCTTTGGGGGTGGGGGATGGGGACATCTTCCCAGCTGTCCACAGGGGCCCCCTCTGGAGACGAGGGATGGGAGAGGGCAAGCTAGCAAGAGAGCTGGGGTCGTTGCAATCCTTGGTCTCTTCCTACACATACACACAGCCCGGCACATCTTCCTCCCACCTCCCCCGGCCCTGCCTGCTGCCTGTCTTCCCCTTTCCACGCATGTACACATCTCAGCCCAGATACACACACACAGAACAGGCTTCTGTACAGAGAACAGCTAGGCCTCAGGGCTTCCTTAGTGCTCTGTCCCAGGCACTCTTTCCTTCTCAGTTGGCTTTCTCTCATCCTCGATCTTTCTTTCACTCCCCTGCCTTGTTGCCATCGCTTTGCTAGGTCCCACAGGTACCTAATGCCAGCCCTCCTCCCCAAATCTGACCCTTCTTCTCAGTGCCAGGCACAGGATCAAATCAGAAATCTGAGACTTGCTCTTGACTCCATCTCTCACTTTGCTATTCAATGTAAAATCTGTGATAAAAAAATATGGTGAATGTTTAAATTTTAAAAATTTGGGCCAGCTGAGTGGCTCAGTTGGTTAAGAGCTCACTCAAGAGTGCGAGCTGAGCTCTGAGCAATAGCAGTTCGATGCCCAGCCTGAGCTGAGCTGCCAACAGGAGGCAGGATGGCTCAGCTAAAAAAAAAAAAAAATTATTACAGTAAAAGATACATTGCCATTAATCCCCCTCAAAACACTCCCCCTCACTCTAAACACATCCCATTTTTCTTGCCACTTTCTGAAGCAGTTCTGGAAGTCATCTTTTTTTTTTTTTTGAGGGCAGTGTCACTGGCCCTCACATGTGGGATCTGACCCGGGGCTGCTGGCGTCCCAAGCCAGCATGTGCAGAACTTTTTAGGTTGATGTAGTTCCCCTTGTTTATTTTTGCTTTTGATTTTGGTGTCACATCCAAAAATCTGTTACCAAGGCCAATGTTGAGGAGCTTTTTCCTTGTGTTTTCTTTTAGGAGTTTTACAGTTTCAGGTCTGATGCCTATGTCTTTAATCCATTTTGAATTAATTTTTGAGTGGTGTAAGATAAGGGTCCAATCTCATTCTTTTGTATGTGAATATCCAGTTTTCCTAGCACTATTTATTGAAGTGACTATCATTTCATTTGAATATTCTTAGCTCCCTTGTCAAATATTAGTTGACTGTATATTGGAAGGTTTATTTCTGGTGGGTTTATACTGGAGTGTTTATTTCTGTTCCATTGATCTGTGTCTGTTTTTATATCAGCACCATAGTGTTTGATTACTATAGCTTTGTAATGAAGTTTGAAATCAGGAATTGTGATGTCTCCAGCTTTGTTCTTCTTTCCTAAGATTCTTTGGCTATTTGTGGTTACATAAAAATGTGAAGATTTTTTTTTTATGTGAAAACAGTCATTGGAATTTTGATAGAATTATATTGAATTTATAGATGCTTTTGTTAGTACAAATATTTTAACAATATTAATTCTTTTGATCTGTGAACTCAGGATATGTTTCCATATATTTGTGTCTTCTTCAATTTCTTTTATCAGTCTTGCAGTTTTCAGTGTACAGATCTTTCCCCTCCATTGTTAAATTTATTCCTAAGTATTCATTCTTTTTGATACTATTATTAATGTGATTTTACATTTATTTCTTTTTAAAAGAGTTTGTTTTAATGTATACAAATGCAAATGATTTTTGTATATTGAGATTTCCTGCAACTTTACTGAATTTCTTGATGAGTTCTAACAGTTTTTTTGTGGAGTCTTGAATTTTCTATGCATCAGGTCATATTGTCTGCAAATAAAGACAATTTTACTGCTTCCATTCTCATTTGGATGACTTTTTATTGCTTTTTTCCTGACTAATTCCTTTGGCCTGGACTTTCAATACTATATTAAATAAAAGCGGTGAAAATGGGACCCCACATCTTGTTCGTAATCTTAGTGGGCAACCTTTCAACCTTTCACCACTGGGTATGATATTAGCTGTGGGTTTTTCATATATGGCCTTTATTAAGCTGGGGTTATGTTCCTTCTATACTCAATTTGTTGAGAGGTTTGTTTTTTTTGTATTATGAAAGGATGTTAAAAATTGTCAAATATTTTCTCTATGTCTCTTGAAATGATCCTATAATTTTTATATTTCATTATATTAATGTGGTGTATCACATTTATTGATTTACATATGTTGTACCATGCTTGCATTCTAGGGATAATTCTCACATAATCATGTTGTATAATCCTTTAAATTTGCTATTGAATTTAGTTGCTAATAATTTGTTGAAGGTTTCTAAAAAGGCTTTTATTAAAAATATAACTAACATACAATATTATATTAGTTTCAGGTGTACACCATAGTTATTCAACATTTATATACCTAAAGAATTTATCACCATGATAAGCCCATCAACCATATGACAATGTACTATGCTATCATAATATTATTGACTATGTTCCCCATGCTGTACATTACATCCCCAAGATTTATTTGTTTTACAGCTGGTAATTTTTTTTGAGTGGCTATGGCTATAATGCAATTTACTTTATTTCGTTACTAAGCACCTATTTTATTTTATTTTTAAAAGATTTTTTAGTAAAATATAGCTAACATACAATGTTATATTGGTTTCACGTGTATATCATAGTGATTCAGCAGTATGCACCTGACACTATACATAGTTATTACCATATTATTGATTATATTCCCTATGTTAAAGAAGTGATCGCTAGACTGGCCAAGTGGCGCAGTGGTTAAGAGCTGGCTTGGGATGCCAGTGGCCTCGGTTCGGATCCCACATATGAGGGCCAGGGATACTGCCCTCAAAAAAAAAAAAAGAAAAGAAAAGAAAAAAGAAGTGATCACCATGGGGCTGGCCGAGTGGCTCAGTTGGTTAAGAGCTCACTCTAGGGTGTGAGCTGAGCTCTGGGCAACAGCAGTTCGATGCCAGCCCGAGCTGAGATGCCGCTAAGCTGCCAACAGGTGGCAGGATGGCTCAGCTAAAAAAAAAAAAAAAGAAGAGATCACCATGATAAGTCCAGCAATCATCTGACACTGTACCATGCTATTACAATATAATTGAGTATATTTCCTACGCTGTATATTACATCCCCAAGAGTTATTTGTTTTATACCTGGAAATTTGAACCTTTTATTCTTTATCTTCCCTGCCTTTTTTTAAATTTTTCAATTAGAGTTGACTTTCAATACTATGTTATATTAGTTTCAGGTGTAAAGCATAGTGCATAGATATTTATATAATTTACAAAGTGATCACTCTGACTAGTACCTACGTGGCACTACACATATTTGTTACCATATTGTTGTGTATATACCTAGGTTTTACTTTACATCCCCATGACTATTTTGTAATGACCAATTTGTAATTTTTAATACCTTCACCCTTTGCACCCTGCTCCCCAAATCCCTCTGATCTATCATTCCAATAACCTAGTACCCATCTGACACCATACATAGTTATTGCAATATTATCGACTATATCCTGTATGCTATACCCTACCTCACCATAACTACTTTGTAACAACCAATTTTTACTTCTTAATTTCTTCCCCTTCTTTCACCCACACCCCAAAACCCCCTCCCATCAGGCAACCATCAAAATGTGTTTTGTATCTATGAGTTTGTTTCTGTTTTGTTTGTTAATTTTGTTCTTAGAGTCCACATATAACTGAACTCACATTGCATCTGTCTTTCTCTGTCTGACATACTCCACTCAGCACAATACCCTACAGGTCCATCCATGCCACTGCAGATGGCAAGAACCCATTCCCATCCATGACTGAGCAATATTCCATTGTATATATGTACCAGCTACTCTTTATGCATTCATCCATTGACAGACACCCAAGCTGCCTCCACATCTTGGCCATTATAAACAGTACTGCAATGAACATATGAATGTACATGTCCGCTTGAAGTAGCATTTTGGATTTCTTCAGAAAAATACCCTGAAGTGGGGTAACATTGTGTCTTGCTATAGCCTTTGTTTTAAAGGCTATTTTGTCTGGTATGAGTACTTCTACCCCTGCTTTTTTATTTTTCTGGATTTCCATTTTCATGAAATATCTTTTTCCATCCCTTTACTTTCAGTCTGTGTGTGTCTTTCAATTTGAAGTGAGTCTCTTATAGGCAGCATATGTAAGGGTCTTGTTTTATTATCCATTCAGCCACCCTATGCTTTTTTTTTTTTTAAGGGCAGTGTCACTGGCCCTCATATGTAGGACCCGAACCAGGGCCGCTGGTGTCCCAAACCAGCGCTTAACCACCGTGCCACTCGGCTGGCCCCACCCTATGCTTTTGATTGAAGCATTTAATCCATTTACATCGAAAGTGATTATTGCTAAATTTGTAGCTATTGCCATTTTATTATTCATAATTTTGATATTTTTTCCCATCTTAAAGAAGTCCCTTTAGCGTTGCTTGTAATACTGGTTTGGTGAGTGATGAACTCCTTTAGCTTTTTCCTGTCTGGGAACCTCTTTATCTGTCCTTTGATTTTTTTTTTTTTGATTTTTTTTTATTTATTTTTTTTTTTTGAGGGCAGTATCACTGGCCCTCATATGTGGGACCGAACCGGGGCCGCTGGCTTCCTAGGCCAGCGCTTAACCACCGCACCACTCGGCCGGCCCCTGTCCTTTGATTTTAAATGATAGGCTTGCTGGGTAGAGTAGTCTTGGTTGTAGATCCTTTCTTTTCATCATGTTGAATATTTTGTGCCAGTCAAAGTTTCTCTTGAGAAATCAGCTGACAATCTTATGGGAGTTCTGTTATAAACTACTAGTTGCCTTTCTCTTGCTGCTTTTAAGAGTCTCTCTTTGTCTTTAACCTTTGCCTTTATTTATTTATTTACTTATTTTTAAAAAGATTTTATTGGGAAACTGGGAGAGGGGAACAGCATTGGGGAATCAGAGAAGGGGAACAGACAAGTTGCTGTCTTTTTGTTCTTCAGTCTAGTTGTGGAGGACATTGCTTCACTGGCCCATGTTGGTATTATCATTGCACTCTTCCCGGGTGAGGCAGTCACTTGCTGGGCCATTAGACAGCCGCTCTCATTGGCTCATTGGCTCACAAAAGCGCACGCCAGCTGCCGGCCAGCCCCACTGCAGCCTACACCATCGCTGGCGACTCACTGCAGCACAGCTCCAGGTTGAGCTGTTGTTCACCATCTTAGCTGTAGAGGGTACAGCATCACTGGCTCTCATGTGGGATCCGAACCAGGGCCCTGCTGCTCAGAGCTGGAGTCACAAACCTACTGTAAACCAACGCACCACTCAGTAGGCCCTAACCTTTGCCATTTTAATTATAATGTGTCTAGGTGTGGGTTTGTTTGGGTTCATCCTGTTTGGAATTCTCTGTTCTTCCTGGACTTTGTCTAATTCCTTTGCAAGATTAGGAAAGTTTTCATTCATTATTTCTTCAAATAGGTTCTCAATCCTTTGCTCTGTCTCCTCTCCTGGATCCCCTATGATGTGAACGTTGTGATGCTTGATGTTGTCCCCGAGGTTTCTTAAACTATCCTCATTGTTTTTTGGATTCTTTTTTCTTTTTGCTGTTCTGATTGGGCATTTTCTGCTACCTTGTCTTCCAAATTGCTAATTTGATCTCCTGCTTCATCTAGTCTCCTAGTGGTTCCTTCTAATACATTCTCTTTTTTTTTATTAGTTTCAGGTGTACAACACAATGCAATAATTATACTCTTTACCCCCCAAAGTGAAAACCCCCCTCCCCCAGTTCGCCACCCCACTCCCCCCCATATCATACATATCCATCACAACTCCCCTGACTCCCCTCCACAGTATACTCCACATCCTGTGACCATCCACATATTCAGTTGCAGTTGGCATACAATACTATACAACATCAGCTTCAGGTGTACAGAGCAGTGATTAAGCCTCTACTCCATTCATGAAGTGGTCTCCCTAACAAGACATGTGACTATCTGACACGCCACAAAATTTTTACAACATTATTATATTCCCCGAACTGTGTTTCATATCCCTGTGGCAATATTGTAGTTGTCTATTTATGCTGTCTAATCCCTTCCCCTTCCCCCCATCCCCACCCCCCTTCCAACTAGCAACCCTCAGTTTTTCCTCTACATCTACGAGTCTGTTTACTTTGATCGTTCACTCAGCTCTTCAGACTCCACACACAAGTGAGATCACATGGTACCTGTCCTCCGACTGACTTATTTCTCGCAACATAATAGTCTCTTCACAACATTATCGATTACATTCCCAGAACTGCCCCCCATATCCCTGCGGCAACATTGTAGTCCCACCTACACTGTCCAAAACCTTCCCCCTCTCCCTCTTCCCCACTCCCTCCCAGCCAGCAACCATCAGTTTTTCCTTTATATCTGCTTGATATGACTTCAATCTTCTTAAATTGTCTCTCTGGGTTAGCTTGTTTACCCCTTTCTTTTGTTTAAAAAAGCCCTTTTAACATTTCTTGCAATGCTGGCTTGGTGGTAATGAATTCCTTAAGCTTATTCTTTTCTGAGAAGCTCTTTATTTCTCCTTCAATTTTAAGTGATAGCTGTGCTGGGGAGAGCAATCTTGGTTGTAGGCCTTTATTTTGTGTCACTTTGAATATCTCCTGCCACTCCCTTCTGGCCTGCAGAGTTTCTGTAGACAAGTCAGCTGTTAGTCTAACAGGAGTTCCTTTGTATGTAACCTGCTGTCTTTCTCTTGCTGCCTCTAGGATTCTGTCTCTGTCTTTAACTGTTGTCATTTTAACTATGATGTGTCTTGGTGTGGACCTGTTTGGGTTCAGCTTGTTTGGAACCCTCTGCACTTTCTGGGCATGTATGTTGATTTTAATGCCACAATTTACCTCTTTTTATATTGTATATCCATTAACAAATTATTTTTCCTATGGTTATTTTTGATACTGTTCCCTTTAAACATTTATTCTAGAGTTAAGTGATTAATACACCATCATATTACAATATTAGAATTTCTGAATTTGAATATATACTTTACCAGTATATTTTATATTTTCATGTTTTCATGTCACTAATTAGCATCTTTTATTTCAGTTTGAAGAACTCTTTCAATGTTTCTTGTAAGGCAGGTATAGTGGTGGTAATGAACTCCCTCATGTTTTGTTATTTTACAAAAGTTTTTTTTTATTGTTAAATTTATTGGAGGTGACAATTGGTAGTAAAATTATATAGGTTTCCAATGTATTTTTCTGTAATACATCATCTATATACTGCATTGTGTGTTCACCACCCAGAATCAGTTCTCCTTCCATCACCATATAGTTGACCCCCTTTATCCTCTTCTACCCTCCTCCTTACCCCCTTACCCTCTGGTAACCACTAAACTATTGTCTGTGTCTATGAGTTTTTGTTTCTTTGTTTTTTTGTCTTGTTCGTTTGTTGCTTTCAGTTTTATATCACACTTATGAGTGAAGTCATATGGTTCTTAACTTTTTCTGTCTGACTTATTTTGCTTAACATAATCTCAAGATCCATCCATATTGATGCAAATGGCAGTATTTCACCATTTTAATGGTAGAGTAGCGTTCCAATGTGTATATATACCACATCTTCTTTATCCAATCATCTATCGAAGGACACTTCAGTTGTTCTTTTGTCTTGGCCACTGTAAATAGTGTTGCAGTGAACATCGGGGTACATATATCTTTACAGATAAATGTTTTCAGACTTTTAGGGTAAATACCTAGGAGAGGGATTGCTGGGTCATATGGTAATTCTATTCTTAATTTTTTGAAGAACCTCCATAATGTTTTCCATAGTGGGTGTACCAACTTAACATTCCCACCAACAGCATATGAGGGTTCCTTTTTCTCCAGAGCCTCTCCAACACTGGTTATTATTTGTCTTTTTGATGACAGCCATTCTAACTGGTGTGAGGTGATATCTCATTGTAGCTTGGATTTTCATTTCCCCTAATATTAATAGCTATTGAAGTTTAGCATTTTTTCATATATTTGTTGGCCATTTGTATGTCTTCTGGGAGAAGTGTCTGTTCAGGTCCTCTGCCTATTTTTAAATTGGACTGTTTGTTTTTTCGTTGAGTTGTATGGGTTCTTTATATATTTTGGATATTAGCCCCTTATCAGAGGCATTGTTTGCAAACATCTCCCATTCAGTTGGTTGACTCTTTCTTTGGTTGATGGATTCTTTTGCTGTGTAGAAGCTTTTTAGTTTGATATAATCCAATTTATTTATTTATTTATTTATTTATTTATTTATTTATTTTTATTTTTTAGCTGAGCCATCCTGCCACCTGTTGGCAGCTCAGCAGCAGCTCAGCTTGGGCTGGGTATCAAACTGCTGTTGCTCAGAGCTCAGCTCACACTCTTGAGTGAGCTCTTAACCAACTGAGCCACTTGGCCGGCCCCCTCATTAATTTATTATTGCTTTTACTTTCTTTGGGAAAGTTTTTATCTCTCCATTCCTGAAAGATAATTTTGCGAGGTAAATTTTTCTTGGTTGGATTTTTTTTTCTTGCAGCAGTTTGAACATATCTTTCCTGGCCTGCAAGGTTTCTGCTGAGAAATCTGTTGATAGCTCTATGGGGGTCCCTTATATTTGAAGAAGTTGTTTTCTCTTGATGCTTTTAAAATTCAGTTTGTCTTTGATTTTGCAGTTTTTTGTTCTTTTTAAATAATATGTCATGGAGAAAATCATTTTGGGTTGAAATTTTGGAGTGACTATTAGTTTCATAAACTTGAATGACCAAATCTCCCCCAGATTTTGGAAGTTCTCAGACATTATTTCTTTTTTTTTTTCTTTTTAGAGGGCAGTGTCACTGGCCCTCATATGTGGGACCTTAACCGGGGCTGCTGGCGTCCCAAGGCAGCTCTTAACCACCGCGCCACTCGGACGGCCCTCAGACATTATTTCTTTAAGTAAGTTTTCTTTCCCCTTTTCCCTGTCTACTTCTGGAACTCCAATAATGCATTGATTGTTTCTTTTAATGACATATCATTATTCACATAGGCTTTCTTCATTCTTTTTCATTCTTTTTTCTTTTTACTATTGTAACTGCATGACTTCAAATGACCTGTCTTCCAGTTCACAAATTATTTCCTCTGTTGAGTATGATGGTGAAGATCTCTTTTGATGTCTTCAGTGAAGTCATTGTATTCTTCTAATCTAGGATTTGTTTGTTTGTTTTTTATTGTTTCTATTTCTTTGTTGACCTTTTCCTTTTGTTCATGCATTGTTCCCCTAATTTCATTTAGTTGTCTATCTGTGTGTTTTTTTTAATTCACTAAATTTCTTTAACAGGATTATTATGAGTTATTTGTCAGATACTTCATAGATCTCCATTTCTTTGGTTCAAGTCAGTAAGTTTTATTAATTTCCTTTGGTGATGTCATTTATTATTATTCTTCATGATCCTTGTGGCCTTGCATTGGTATCTGATCATGTCAAGAAACAGACACTTCTTTCAGTGTTTCCAGACCAATTCTAGTAGGCAAAGCTTTTCAGCAATCAGCTTGCCCAAAAATTTTGTGTGGGCTTTCTGGTAGTATCCATAGGATACTGGAGTCCTTGCATGATAGGTCTGGTGTCTGAGTCAACAAGTGGGCATGGCTGGTGCTTGGGTACATGGGTACATGGGAAAAAGCATGGTGCTTTGGTCTGTGGTGGTAGGCCTGGTGTCTGGGTTTATTGGGGGAAGGCCTGGTGTTTCAGCCTGTGGTGGTGGGCCTGGGATTTCAGTCTTCATGGGGAGACCTGAACCCTGGGTCCACAGGGACCCACAACCAGGCACCAGGACTTTGGGAGTGGGTCTGGTGTCTGGGTCTATGAGGGCTACTCTGCTACTGAGATGAACCAGGAGTCTGATTTCATGGGAGCCCACCTGGAGGCTGCGGCCAAGTTGTCCAGTCATGTGCTATTGAGAGCCTACAGCCTGGAGCCACAAAACTCAACGAGTAACATGGGGCCTCAGTGACTTGCCTGGAGGTTTGTTCTGCTGGGACCCATCAAGTGCTGGGGCATGCCAGGAGCCTGGATCTGTGGGGTCTGTCCTGGAGTCTAGGTCCACAGAGTATGGCCAGGTACTAGGACAGGTTGGAGGCTTGGGTTTGTGGTAGTCAGCCTGGAACTGGCCCCACCTGGGTGCCCATCTGGAGCCTGATTTCACAGAGGCTGATTGAGAAACTGAAGCCACAAAAGCTAACAGGACCACATGATCCAGCTGGCACTGGGATATTCCAGGATCTTAATTTCATAGGAGCCCACTGGGACCCTGGTACCATAAGAGCCAGGGCACTGGTTTGGGCCAGAAGCCTAGGTTTGCAAGAGCCTTCCAGAAGCTGAGGCCTTCAAGGAGCTTCCCAGGTCATGAGAGCTGGCTGGCATTAGGGTGAGCTAAGAACCAGGGTTCATGGGAGCCTGCCAGGAGCCACCTGGGGCCATGGGAACCACTTGGAGCCGTTGGAGTCAGCCAGTGCCCATGTGGGACAGGAGCCTGGGTTTGTGGCAGCCTGTTTGAGACTGGAGCTGGGAAAGCCATCTGGGGCCATGAAAGCTGCCTGGGATAGCTGGTGTGAGCAGATGCTAGGGTGAACCAAGAGCCTGAGTTTGCAGGAGCCCACCTAGACTTTGGTGCAGTGGAAGCCACCTAGTGATAACAACCCAAATATCCACTAACACATGAAGGAATAAATAAAAAGTAGTATATACACACAATGAATATTGTGATGGTTAATTCTGTGTGTCAAGTTGACTGGCCAGATTAAATATTATTTCTGTGCATATCTGTGAAGATGTTTTAGATTATATAAAATCTGGTTGGTGGACTCAAAGTAGATTCCCATTCCCATTGTGGACTGGCATCATCTAATCATGGATGGCATGAAGAGAAGAAATGGTGGAGAAAGGAGAAATTTGCACCTTTTTTCTGCTTGATTAGTTGAGCTGGGATATTTCATCTTATCTCCTGCCATCAGATAGGAATTTACACCATTGGCTCCCAGGTTCTCAGAACTTCAGATTCAGAATGAATTAAACCAGCTTTCCTGGGTCACCAGCTTACTGATGGTAGATCATATAACTTCTCAATTCTTCATAATCTCTCTCTCTCTCTCTCTCTCTCTCTCTCTCTCTCTATATATATATATATATATATATATATATATATATATTCATTTTCCGGAGAAACATGACTACTAGAAATATTATTCAGCATTTTAAAAGGAACGTAATTCTGATAGTGCTATGAAATAGATGAAATTTGAAGACATTATGATAAGTGGAACACGAGGTCTGACAATTATGATTGCATACTTGCCACCGTGCCCTTACATTGACAACACGGTACAAACAGCTTGGTAAAGTTTCATAACCTTGGTATATCAGTGTCTCACAGCTGTGTTCATGTCGACGTGTGGCGGTGTCTTGCTGGGTGGCATTCATTATTGTTGTTGCATGTTTTTGTGTGCCATTGCGAGAATGTCTGAGCTTGAGTTAGAGCAAAAAACAAACATTAAATTTCTTGTTAAACTTGGCAAGAGAGGAAGTGAAATCAGAGACATATTAGTCCAAGTTTATGGGGATAATGCCATGAAGAAAATGTCAGTGTACAAATGAATTAAATGTTTTTCTGAGGGGAGAGAACACATCACTGATGAAGAGAGGTCAGGGCAGCCAGTAACAAGCAGAACTGATGAAAACATTGCAAAAATTCATTGAATTGTACACCAAAATTATTGCCTGACTGTGAGAGGCATAGCAGACTAAGTAAACATCGATAGAGAAACAGTTAAGAAAATTTAGGCATGAGAAAAGTGTGTGCAAAAATGGTTGCAAAGGAACTCACTGATGAACAAAAGCAAAGAAGAGTCAAAGTTTGCCAGGACCTTTTAGAGAGGCAAGATGATGTCTTGGGCCATGCTATCACATATGTTACAGGCATGAAAAAATTCTCAACCTCACTAATTATCAGAGAAATGCAAATGAAAACCACAATGAGACACCACACCACTCCTGTCAGAATGGCTATCATCAATAAATCAACAAACAACAAATGCTGGCAGTGACATGGAGAAAAGGGAATCCTGGTGCACTGTTTGGTGGGATCGCAGATTGGTGCAGCCAATATGGAAATCAGTATGGAGGTAGCTCAAAAAACTGGAAATGGAACTGCCTTATGACCCAGCAATTCCACTCTTAGGTATCTATGCAGTGAAATCCAAAATGCTAATTCAAAAAAAAACATGTATCCCTATGTTTATTGCAGTGCTATTCACAATAGCCAAGACATGGAAAGAACCAAAATGCCCATCGGCACACAACTGGATTAATAAACTGTGGTACATTTATACAACAGAGTATTACTCGGCCATAAAGAAGCATGGAATTTTACCATTGGCAATGATATGGATGGACCTAGAGAATATTATGCTAAGTGAAATAAGTCAGTCGGAGAAAGACAAATACCACATGATCTCACTTATATGTGGAATCTAATGAATAGAATAAATGAACAAACTAATCAGAAACAGTCTCAGAGATATAGAGAAAAAATCGAGAGTTGCTAGATGGGAGGGAGTGGGGATGAGGGAAAAGATGAGATTAGAAAACACAAATTGGAAACCATTAGATTGCCACGGGATATGAAAGACAGTTTGGGGAATATAATCAACAAGGTTGTAAAGATTTGGTAGGGTATCCAATGAACACTTGTCTTATTAGGGAGACCACTTCATGGACAGTGTAGGTGCCTGACCACTGCAGTGTACACCTGAAGTTGAAGCTGAATAATAATGGATGTCAACTATAATTTTATATATATAGTCACAGAATGGGAGTACAGCATAGAAAATAGAGTCAATGGAATTGTAACAGCTATATACGATGTCAGAGTGATAATAGATGGGGGAGGGGAGTATCACTTTATAAGCGGTGTAAATGTCTAATCATTACATTGTTTTGTACACCTGAAACTTATAATAATAAAAAAGAAAGATATGATGCTATAAGGAAATAAAGAGAAAAAAAAGTTATTGATATTTTGAATTTTTGAATTCTAATTAAATTTCAAGACTTCCTCTGATGGCGTTGATAAAAAAAAACTGATGTTGCTAATCTTTTTTGATATCAGAAGGATTATTCACTATGAATTTGTACCAAATGGACAAACGGTTAACTAAGTTTCCTATTTGGAAGTGCTGAAAAGGCTGTGTGAAAAAGTTCGGTGAAAACAACCTGAACTTTTCGCCAACAATTCATGGCTCTTGCATCATGACAATGCACCAGCTCACATGGCACTGTCTGGGAGGGAGTTTTTAGCCAGTACATAAATATCTGTATTGAAACACCCTCCCTACTTGCCTGATCTGGCCCCCAATGACTTCTTTCTTTAGCAAAAAATAAAGGAAATATTGAAAGGAAGACATTTTGATGAGATTCAGGACATCAAGGGTAATACAACGTCAGCTCTGATGGCCATTCCAGAAAAATGAGTTCCAAAATTGCTTTGAAGGGTGGACTAGTTGCTGGCGATGGTGCACAGCTTCCCAAGGGGAGTACTTCAAAGGTGACCGTAGTGATATTCATCAATGAAGTATATAACACTTTTTCTAGGATGAGTTTGGGAACGTAATTGTCAGACCTCTTAAGTGAGACAAAAAAGGACAAATTTTGTGATTACATTTATATGAGGTACCTAGAGTGGTTACATTCCTGCAGGCAGAAAATAGAACTATGGTTGCCAGGGCTGGAGGGAGGAGAGAATGGGGAGTTATTTTTTAATGGGTACAGAGTTTGGGAAGATGAAGGAGTTCTGGAGATGGATGGTCATGATGTTTGCACAGTGCAAATATGCATAATGACACTGAGCTATGCACCTAAAAATTGTTAATATGGTAATTTTTTTATATTTTTATTTTTATTATTTTTAAATAATTTTAAAAATTTAACTTCAGTCAATATACAATATTATATTAGTTTCAGGTGCACAACATAGTGGTTAGACATTTATATAACTTATGAAATGATCTCCTGTTAAGTCTAGTACCCATCTGACACCACATATAGTTATTACAACATTATTGATTATATTCCCTATGCTATACTGTACATCCTCATGACTATTTTGTAACTATCGATTTGTACTTCTTAGTCCCTTCCCCGTTTTTACTCACCCCACCAAAACCCCCATTCCCTCTGGCAACCATCAAAATATTCTTTGTATCTATGAGTTTGTATCTATTTTATTTTGTTTATTTAGTCTTTTTTAGATTCTACATAAAAATGAAATTGTATGGTATTTGTCTTTTTCTGTCTGACTCATTTCACTTAGCATAATACCCTCTAAGTCCATCCATGTATTTGCAGATGGCAAGATTTCATTCTTTTTTTTATGGCTGAGTAATATTTCATTGCATATATTTATCCATTCATCTCTTGATGGACACTAAGGTTGCTTCCATATCTTGGCTATTGTAAATAATTCTGCAGTGAACATATGGTTGCATATGTCTTTTAGAATTGACTGACAAATAATTCAAAATAATGATTTCAAGGAAGCTCAGCCAAATACAAGAGAACAAAGATAGACTACAAGAGAACACAAAGAGAGCCGGCCGAGTGGCGCGGTGGTTAAGCGCTGGCCTGGGAAGCCAGTGGCCCCGGTTCGGTCCCACATATGATGGCCAGTGATACTGCCCTCAAAAAAAAAATTGCAAGAGAACACAAAGATACAACTCAATGAAATCAGGAAAACCGATTTGGTGAAAACTCTCCAAATCTTGGGAGGGAAATGGATATTCAGATTCATGACATTCAAAGATCCCCAAATATAATCAACCAAGGAGCACACTACAACAAGACACATTATAATCAAACTGCCAAAAGTCAAGGACAAAGAGAATTTTGAAATCAGCAGGAGAAAAGCAACATATATCACATATAAGTGCCTCCCCATCAACCCTGTACCATCATGAGACTGTCAGTGGATTTCTTAGCAGAAACTTTACAGGTCAAGAGAGAGTGGGATGATATATTCAAAGTACTGGGGGAAAAAATGCCAACCAAGAAAACTATACCTGGCAGGAAATATAAAAACAGGAAATTCATCATCATTGGACTTGCTTCACAGGAAATGCTTAAGGGAGTTCTTCAAGTTGAAATAAAAATGTGCTAAATAACAAAGTGAAAGCATAAGCCTCACTTGTTAAAGTAACTTTAAAGACATACAGAAATTAATGTAATACTGTAAAGGTGATGAATAAATTACTCTGAAACACAATATAAAAGTTTGTTAATAAAAATTTGTTGATGGATACACAGTATAAAAAGAAGCAAGCTCTGACTACAAAACTACAAATTGTGTGTGTGGGGAGGGTGTAAAAGTATATGTATGCTTTTGTATGAGATTGGAGTTAAGTTGTTATCAATTTTAAATAGCAGTTTATAACTACAAGATATTTTATGTGATTCTTAAGAAAAAGCTATATATATATAATATAGAGAAAAAATAAAACTCATGCCTACAAAAAAAAAACAATTTGAAAAGGAATATGGCAGAGAGGAAAAGAGGAACAAAATTGCAAGACAGAAAAAATTTAATCAAATGGCAATAGTAAGTCCTCACTTATCAGTAACTACCTTAAATGTAAATGGATTAAATTTACCAATCAAGAGGTATAAAGTGGTTAAACAGATTTTAAAATCCAGGAATATGCTGTTTATAAGGACTCACTTAAGATTTAAAGGCATACATAAGGCTGAAAGTGAAGAGATGGAAAAAGATATTTCACGCAAATGGCAACCAAAAGAAAGCCACTCCTGCTTTTAGACAAAGTATATTGTCTAATTTTATATTAGTCTATTAGATGAAATAGACTTTAAGTCTAAAATTGTCTCTAGAGAAAAAGAAAGTCATAATATAATGATAAAAGGGTTCATTAAATAGGAAGATAAACCAATTACAAATGTATATGCACACATCAGAGCACCTAAATACATAAAGCAAATATTAACAGACCTGAAGGCAAAAATTGACAACAATACATTAATAGTAAGGGATTTATTTCTCAAAAAGGTCGTGTAAGTGATAGATTTCCTGAGTCTTTGCATGTTTAAAAATATCTTTATTCCATCCTCACATTTGTTTATAAAATTTGAGGCTCAATTTTATTTTCCCCTAAAACTTTGAAGGTATTGTTCCACTTTCTTCTAGCATCCAGTAATGATGATAAGTTTGATAAGCAATTTCAGTCTTATTGCTTTTTTGGGGGAAGATTTCATTGGGCAATTGGTGGAGGGGAAGAGTGTTGGGGAAATGGGGGAGGGGAACAGCCATGTTGTTGTCCTTCAATCTTAGTTGTGGAGGGCGCAGCTAGCTCAGCTCCAAGTCCAGTGGCCATCCAGCTGCCTGTCGGCATCTCACAGCTGCGCAGCTCAAGGTGTCGTGTTCAATCTTAGTTGCAGGTGGGCGTAGCCCACCATCCCATGTGGGAGTCGAACTGGCAACCTTGTTGTTAGGAGCACGTGCTCTCACCAGGTGAGCCATCCTGCCACCTGTTGGCAGCTCAGTGGCAGCTCAGCTTGGGCACAGCTCACTGGCCCATGTGGGAATTGAACTAGTGACCCTGTTGCTCAGAGCTCACATTCTTTTTTTTTTTGAGGGCACTGTCACTGGCCCTCATATGTGGGACCCAAAGGGGGCCGCTGGCTTCCCAAGCCAGCGCTTAACCACAGCACCACTTGGCCGACCCTGAGCTCACACTCTTAACCAACTGTGCCACCCTGCCAGCTCCCCCACCCCGAGTCTTATTGCTTTATAAATAAGTTTTCCCATCTCTTTTTCTCCTCTCCTTCTGAGGCCCCAATGATACGAATTTAGATGTTTTGTTATAGTCTCACAGTTCTTGAGCCACACATCCCCATTCTGTTCATATTTTTTTTTTGCCAATCTGTTTTCCCTCTGTTGGGTAATTTCTACTATTCAATCTTCAAGTTAACAGATTCTTTCCTCTGTCCTCTCTGTTTTACTGTTGAGCCCATCCATTGAGGTTTTCATGTTGGTTACTGCTTTTTTAAGTTCTAAAATTTCCATTTGGTTCTTCTTTATATCTTCTATTTCCTCACTGAAAGTTTCTATTTTTTTTTATTTGTTTGAAGCACATTTCTAATCATTTCTTGAGGCATTTTTATGGTAGCTCCTTAAAATCTTGTGAAATAATTTAAACATCTCTGTCATCTCAGTGTTGATCTGTCATCTCAGTGTTGAAGTCTGTTGAGTGTATTCTTTCATGTGAGTTGAGATTTTCTTGGTTCCTGGTATGACGAGCGGTTTTCTATTGAAAACTGTACATTTGGGATATTGTGTTATGTGACTCTGGATCTTATTTATTTATTTATTTATTCATTTATTTATTTATTTATTTATTTTGAGGGCAGTGTCACTGGCCCTCATATGTGGGACCGAACCGGGGCCGCTGGCTTCCCAAGCCAGCGCTTAACCACTACGCCACTTGGCTGGCCCTCTGGATCTTATTTAAATACTCTGTTTTAGCTTGCCACTTCAGATACTGCTTCACCAACGGAAGAGGGAATGTTGCATTTTACTGCCAGGTGGGAGTGGAAGTCAAGGATTCCCACTCTGTTTCTGTTGACACCCCAGGGGGAGGTTTTTCTCATTGCTGGGTGAGGATGGGAGCTCTGGATCCCCACTCAACCTTCTCTGACACTACCTCAGTGGGAAGAGGGAGGGACGACTCTTTCCAGCCAATGAGAGTAGAAGTCTAGATTCACACACTTGTCCTTCACTGGTGGGGGCCACAGTTTTCTCTGTGGTTGTTGGCTGGATTAGAGTGGTTATCATCAAATTGTCACCTTCTCCAGCACCAAGTTCATGATATGTGAGGCAAAATGCAAACCCAGAGAACTCACAGCAGCATTGCTTTGCTGTTGCTGAGTTCCCTAGCTGGTGTGCTTTTTTCTCTCCACAATGCAGCCTTCTTACATTTGTTTTTATATAATGTCCCCGGGTTTTAGCTGTACTTGGTAGAAGGAAGAGAGGGGAAATTCTACTTCATTTCTATTTTAAAATAGTTATGTATAAAAAACTGTAGTCTTGGTGTTCTAAAATTTCATAATTATATGTATAGGTTGGAATCTTTGTCATTTATTGTGCTGGTCATTTTTTAGGTCCCTTCATTTTGAAGTCCTATGGCTCTGCGAAATTCTCTTATATTATTTCTTTGATACATTTCTCTCCTCCAATTTCTATGTTCTCTCTTCCTGGTACTCCTTAAAGTTGGATATTACACCTCCTGCTTTGATCTTTTATAGTTTTTATCCTTTCTGTCCTATTTTCCATCTTTCTGTCCTTCCCTCATTTACTCTCTGCCTCCCGATCCTGTTCCCCCTTCATAGCTCTCTCCATCTCTTCTTTTTTTCTGTTTTAAGAAAATTTAACTTTATCTTCTAACATTCCTATTATTAATACATTTACTTTCATTTTGGCAATCACATATAATTTCCAAGTATTCATTACTGGTTTATATATTTACTATACTATACTTTTTATCATTAGAGTGTACTCTTTCTACTTGTTAAAAAAAAACGTTTGCTGTAAAACAATATTCCATGTTACACAAGAAGCAGCCTCCTTCATTTCATGTTTACTGTGTCTTTTGATCCCATCATTTTCTGTTGTGCTTGATTTAATCTTTTGCTTTTTTGTACAGTAACATGTTGTATTAGCTTGTAGTCTAGAAGCAATGGGCTATACCATACAGCCTGGGTGTCTAGTAGGCTATACCATCTAGGTTTGTGTAAGTACACTCTATGATGTTCTCACAATGACAAAATTGCCTAATGACTAACTTCTCAGAATGAATGTTCACCATTAAGTGGCACATGACTATAAGTCAATCTGAGTAATTTTACCCACTTTGCCACAGTGATGATTGCTGCAGGGATGATCTAATCACATTCGGGCTTAGGATTTTTTTTCAGTTTTTGAGGAAAAGAGTTGATCTTTCTTTCCTTGTATATGAACAAAGAAGCATGTCGTCGTCTTGGTGCTGTTAGTCATCTTGCAAACATACAGAAGGCCTATATGAGGATGAAGCTGATAAAATGGAGAAGGCAGAGTCAAGGTCATCATAGAGAAGTGGAATCATATTTTTTTTCTTAGCTGAGCCATCCTGCCACCTGTTGGCAACTCAACGGCAACTCAGCTCGGGTTGGCATTGAACTGCCGTTGCTCAGAGCTCAGCTCACACTCTTAAGCGAGCTCTTAACCAACTGAGACACTCAGCCAGCTCTTTTTTTTTTCTTTTTTTAAACTTATATTGGGTAACAGCGTGTTTTTTTCCAGGACCCATCAACTCCAAGTCAAGTCATCGTCCTTCAAACTAGTTGTGGAGGGTGCAGCTCATCTGCAAGTCCAGTCACTGTTTTCAGTCTAGTTGCAGGGGGTGCAGCCAACCATCCCTTATGGGAATCAAACCGGCAACCTTGTTGTTAGGAACACACGCTCTAACCAACTGAGTCATTGAGCTGCCCACCAGCAGCTCAGCGGCAGTTCAGTTCAAGTTGTTGTCTTCAATCTAGTTACAGAGGGCGCAGCTCACTGGCCCATGTGGGAATTGAACCAGCAACCTTGTTGTTCAGAGCATGCACTCTAACCAACTGAGCCACCCGACTGCCCTGGAATCACAGTCCTGATCATACCATGCCTGAAGTCTGACCTGCCTTTAAACTTCTCAACTAAGTGAGCCATTAAATTGCATTTATTATTTATGCCAGTTTGAATTGGGCTTTCTATTGCTTGCACCTGAAAGCATTCTGATTTATGATTTTGGTTGTCTTCCTTTGGAGAGGGAATGAGAGTACTTTGGGTTATAGGAGTTATATTTGCACTATATTAGGTGTAAGTATTTTTTGTATAAATATGGTAAAAAGGGTATATGTTGGACAATCAAAGGATTTAGCATCTAAACCCCCACCCTGCTTAGGAAGATTCCCACCATGCCCGCTAGTGTGAGTCTTTTCAGGAGGCAGGGCCCCACTTCCTACTATGGAGATGGAAGATGGTGAGAAAATTGTTTTCCCTGCCCACCATGCAGCAAGGGCTGAGTATTCTGTTCATGTCTTTGAATCTGGAGTCAGCAACACAAAGGAGACAGGAATATACAAAATTAAGAGATGGAAAATATATTAAGAGAATAAAGTTGCAATGTGAAAAATGGACAAAATATTAATAACTGGAAAAAGAGGGCAGTAAACTCAATAGGAAAATGGGCAAAAGATATGAAGAATAAGTAACAGGAGTGGAAACTTGAATTTACACAAGGGGAAACGAGTACATTAAGAGATTTTCTTTTTTTTCTTTGACTCCCCTTCCCTTCTACCACCACCCTCCCCCATACAACTCTGCTAATAATTAGAAAAATAAAAGTTGAAATAACAATAAGAAATCACTATAAGAATGGCAACATGTAGAAAGTCAGATGTTACCAAATGCTGATGAGGATGTGAAGGAAAGGAAAACTGGGTGGGAGTATAAACAGTTACATATATTCTAGAGAGTAATTTGACAGTACCACCTGCAAGTAAATAGAACAGGTCTCAGGGAGAAGATCAATGTTCCAGCTCAATCAGTCAGTTAGAGAGAGAAAATTCTGTTTTTCTGCCTTTTTGTTCCATTTAGGCCCTCAACAGATTAGATGATGCCCACTCACATTGAAAAGGGCAATCTTCTTTACTCAGTCTAACAATTCAAATCCTAATCCCTTCCAGGAACACCCAGAAATAGTGCTTGACCAAATATCTGACACTTCATGACCCAGTCAAATTGACATATCAAATTAACCATCGTGGTAATTTTTTTAGCTCCAAAATTTCTGTTTGTGCTGGTAAAGAGACTTGGAAATGTCAGCACTGGAGAGCTTTTATAGTTATTATCATTATCAATTTCAGTAAAACACTTAGGAAAATGGTAACTGTGATTCTGGTTGAATCACAGGATCCAAGTAAAGCCATGTTATTGGGTTTTTTGTTTTGTTTTAAGATTTATTAGGGAATTGGGGGAGGGGAACACACAATTTGTTGTCCTTTTGTTCTTCAGTCTAGTTGTGGAGAACGTTGCTTCACTGGCCCATGTTGGTATCATCATTGAGCTCTTCCTGCATGAGGCAGTCACTCGCTGGCCTCTGAACGGTCACTCATGGAGTCTCTTGGCAGCTCATCCTGGATGCCAGCCACTAGCCACTCACTGTACCCTATGGCATCCCACTGCAGTAGGGGCTGCAGCCCTCACCGTCACCAGCCATTTTAGCTAAAGAGGCAACGTTCACCATCTTAGCTATAGAGGCAAACAAGTGGAGCTGTTGTTCATCACCTTAGCTGTAGAGGGCAGTGTCGCTGGCCCTCATATGTGGGATCCGAACTGGGGCCGCTGGAGTTCCAAGCTAGCTCTTAACCAACACACCACTCGGCTGGCCCCAAATTGGGTTGTTTCTTATCATTCAGTTTTAAGGTTTCTTGTATATTTTGGATATTTTATTTATTTATTTATTTATTTATTTATTTATTTATTTATTTATTTATTTTTTAGTTTTTGTTTGTTGAGGGCAGTGTCACTGGCCCGCATATGTGGGACCCGACCCGAACCGAGGCCGCTGGCTTCCCAAGCCAGCGCTTAACCACCGCGCCACACAGCTGGCCCTATTTTGGATATTTTAAATCAGATATCTCCTTTGAAAATATTTTCTTCCAGTCTATGGCTTGTCTTTTTATTCTTGTAACAGTGTGTTTCACAGAGCAGAAGTTTTTTTTTTATTACAATAAAAGCCAACTTATCATTTTTTTCTTTCATAGATCATGCTTTTGTTGTCTTTAGAGAGTTAATGCTAATCCAAGGCCACTTAGATTTTTCTCTTGTTATCTTCTGTAGTTTAATAGTTTTGCATTTCACATTTAGGTATATGATCCTTTTTGAGTTAATTTTTGTGAAAGACGTAAGTTTTGGGTTAGATTCATGTTTTCTACATGTGAGCATCTAGTTAGTTGTTCCAGCAACATTTGTTGAAAGGACTATTCTTTCTCCATTGACTTGCCTTTGCTCCTTTGTCAAAGATCAGTCGACTCTATTTGTGTGGATCTATTTCTGGGATCTCTACTCAGTTCCTTTATCTATTGGCCTGTTTTCCCCCATCAATTCCCCATGATCTTGATCAGTGTAGCATTATCATAAATTTTGAAGTTGCGTAGTGTCAGCCCTCCAAATGTGTTTTTTTCCCTTAGTATTGTATTGACTATTTGGATTTTTTTTTGCCTTTCCATATAAACATTAGAATCAGTTTGTCAATATCCACAAAATAACTTGTTGGGATTTTGCTTGATATATATTTTTTTAAGAGGGCAGTGTCACTGGCCCTCATATGTTGGATCCAAACCGGGGCCGCTGGCATCCCAAGCCAGCTCTTAACCACCGCGCCACTCGACCAGCCCTTGGTATTGTTTTTGAATCTATAGATCAATTTGGAAAACTGACATCTTGACACTGCTATGTGTACATGGACTCTCTCTCCAGTTACTTAGATCTTTTATTTCTGCCAGCAGAGTTTTCTAGTTTTACTCAAACAGATCTTCTACATATTTTGTTATATTTATACCTAAGTACTTCATTTGTTTTGGTACTAAGGTAAATTTTATTGTGTTTTATTTTCATATTTTAATTGTTCATTCCTGGTATGCAAGAAAACAATTGGATTTTGTATATTGACCTTGTATCCTGCAACCTTGCTATAAATGCTTATTAGTTCCAGAAGTTTTTGTTGTTAATTCTTTGAAACTTAGGACATAGACAATTATATTATCTGCAAACAAATACACTTCTTTTTTTACGTTCCCAGTGTGTATACTTTTATATCCTTTTCTTGTTTTATTGAGTTAGCTAGAATTTCCAATTTGATGTTGAATAGGAGTGATAAGAGTGGACATCCTTCCTTTCTTCCTGATCTTCATGAGAAAGTACCTAATTTCTAACCATCCAATGTGATGTTAGCAATAGTGTTTTTTTGTAAATGTTTGTCATCAAGTTGAAGATATTCCTTTCCAGTCCTAGTTTGCTGAGTTTTTTCTTTTTAACAAAAAATATTTTTTATTAGTGAGAAAATTTACTTTTATTTAAAATTAAAGTTTATTGGGGTGACAATTGTTAATAAAGTTACATAAGTTTCAGGTTTACAATTCAGGTGTGAAGACTGGTTCAACATTCAAAAATCAGTCAATGTCAGTTTGGGGAATATAATCAATAATGTTGTAAATAATTTTTATGGGACCAGATGGACTCATGTCTTGTTAAGGAGACCACTTCATGGGCGGTGTAGAGGCCTGAACTATATACTGTACATCTGAAGCTGCCGCTGAATAATATTATATGTCAACTATAATTTAATACATATATAGTCTTGGGATATGGAGTATAGTGTGGAGATGGAGTCAATGGAATTGTAATAGATATGTATATTGGGGTGGGGGCAGTGGATGGGGGAGGGGATTATCATTTTGTAAGGGGTGAAAAGGATAACTATTGCATTGATTTGTACATCTGAAACCAATAAAAGAAATCAGTCAATGTAATTAATCACATCAACAGGTAAAGAAAAAATATCACATGATCACATCAATAGATTCAGAAAAAACATTTAACAAAATGCAAAAGCTACTCAAGATAAAAACTCCCAGCAGTGTAAAAAGTATCAAATATATGGTGGCAGTAGGAGAACTGACTCTGGGTTGTGGACACACAATGTGATATATAGATGATGTATTATCCCACTGTATAATTGTTTTTATACATTATTTGATTCTATTTCTAATATATTGTTAAGGATTTTTGCACCTATATTTATGATAGATATTGGCCTGAACTATTCTTTTCTTGTAGTGTCTTTGTATGGCTTTGATATTAGGGTAATGCTAGCCACATAGAATGTTTTCAAAGTATTCTCACTGCTTCTATCTTCTGGAATAACTTGTAGATAATTGGTATGATTTATTCCTTAAATGATAGAATTCACAAGTAGACCTATCTGGATCTATTTAAAAAGGTTATTAATTATTGATTTAATTTCTTTAATTGATATAAGTCTATTCAGAGTGTTTATTTTTCACTGTGTACATTTTGATAGACTGTATCAAGAATTGGTGCATTTCACCTAGGTTATCAAATTTGTGAACACAGTTGTTTATAATTTTCCTTTATTATCCTTTTAAGGTCCATGTGATCTGTAATGATATCCTCACTTCCATTTCTGATATTAGTGATTTTGATATCACTAATTAGTAATGTCTTAATGCTTTTTTGTTAGTTAACCTGCTAGAGTTTAACTAATTTTATTGATCTGTTAAAAAATAAGCTTTTGGTTTCATTGATATTCATTGTTGATTTCCTCTTTTCAACTGAATTGATTTCTGCTGTAATTTTTATTATTTATTTTATTTTGCTTACATTGGGTTTTGTTTGTTCTGTTTTTCTAGTTTTCTAAGGTTAGATTATTATGTTAAGTCTTTTTTCTTTTGTGATATATGCATTCAATATTGTCAGTTTCCATCTAAGAACTGTTTTTGCTGCATTCTACAAATTTTAGTATGATGTATTTTCATATTCATTTAGTTTGAAATATTTTGAAATTTCTCTTGTGACTCCTTCTTTGACCTATATGTTTTTAAGAAGTGTGTTATTATGGAGACACTGAGCCACCAGGAAACAAAAGATAGAATGATAGGAAATCCTCATATATCAATAATCACCATAAATGTATGGACTGAACTCAGCAATAAAAAGGTACAGAGTATGGGCTGGCTGAGTGGCGCATTGGTTAAGCACTGGCTTGGGACGCCAGCAGCCCTGGTTTGGGTCCCACATATGAGGGCCAGTGACACAGTACTCAAAAAAAAAAAAGGCACAGGGTAGCAGATTGGATCAAAAAAGAAAACCAAGGTCGGCCGAGTGGCACGTTGGTTGGGTGTTGGCTTGGGAGGCCGGCGGCCCTGGTTCGGGTCCCACATGTGAGGGCCAGTGACACTGCCCTCTACAGCTAAGATGGTGAACAACAGTTCCACCTGGAGCTGGGCTGCCATGAGTCGCTGAAGGCATAGGCTGTAGCCCCTGCTGCAGTGGGCTGCCATAAGCTACAGTGAGTAGCCTGTAGCCAGTGTGAGCTGCTGGCAGCTGGCGTGAGCTGCCAAGAGCCGCCGTCAGCGGCCGTCCAATGGCCAGCGACTGATCTGCCTCACCCAGGAAGAGCGCAATGATAATACCAACATGAGCCTGTGAAGCGACATCCTCCACAACTAGGCTCAAGAACAAAAAGGACAGCAACTTGTCTGTTTCCCTTCCCTGATTCCCCAACGTTGTTCCCCTTCCCCAATTCTCCAATAAAATCTTTAAAAACAATAAATAAAAACAAAAATCATATGATTATACCAATAGATACAGAAAAAGCATTTGACAAGATACAACATACATTTATGATTAAAACACATAATAAAATGGGTATAGAAGGAAAATACCTTAACGTAATACAGGCCATATATGACAAACCCTCAGCTAATATAATATTTAATGGTGAAATACTGAAGCCTTTTCCTCTACATTCAGGCACAAAAAAGGGGTACCCCCATCACCACTGTTATTCAACATAGTATTGGAAGCCTTGGCCAGAGCAATCAGGCAAGAGAAAGAAATAAAAGGCATCCAAATTGGGAATGAAGACATTAAATTGTCACTTTTTGCAGATGACGTGATTCTTTATATAGAAAACCCTAAAGACTCCACCAAAAAGCTATTAGAAACAATAAACAAATACTGTAAAGTTGCTGGCTACAAAATCAGTGAAGAAAAATCCATTGTATTCCTATATACTAACAATGAAATTTCACAAAAAGAAATGAAACAATCAATTCCTTTTGTAATTACAATAAAAAGAACAAAATACCTAGGAATAAACTTAACAAAGGATGTAAAGGACCTATACACTGAAAAATGTAAGACATTTTGAAAAGAAATTGAAGAAGGCACAACGAAATGGAAAGACATTTCATTTTCATGGATTGGAAGAACCAACATAATTAAATGGCCATATTACCCAAAGCAAGATACAGATTTAAGCAATCCCCATCAAAATCCCAATGGCAGTTTTTAAAGAAATAGAATAAAAAATAATCAGATTTGTATGGAATTACAAAAGACCCCAAATAACCAAAGCAACCCTAATTAAAAAGAAGAAGGCTGGAGGTATCATACTCCCTGACTTCTGCTTGTAGTACAAAGTGACAATAATCAAAACAGCATGGCATTGGCACAAAAACAGATACATAGACCAATGGAATAGAATTGAATACTCAGAAATAAACCCACATAAATATGGGCAGATAATTTTTGACAAAGGAGCCAAAAACATACCACAGAGAATAGACAGCCTCTTCAATAAATGGTGCTGAGAAAACTGGAAAGCCACGTGTAAAAGAATGAAACTAGAATGCCATCTGTCATCATATTCCAAAATTAACTCAAAATGATCCAAGACCTGAAGCAATAAGCTGCATAGAGGAAAGCATAGGTGCTAAACTTATGAACCTTGGGTTCAAAGAGGATTTTATGACTTTGACCTCAAAGGCAAGGGAAGTAAAAGCTAAAATTAATGAATGGGACTATATAAACTAAAAGGTTCTGCACAGCAAAAGAAACCATCAACAAAACAGAAGCAACAAACTGAATGTGAGAAGATATTTGCAGACCACGCCTCCAATAAGGGGCTAATATCCAAGATATATAAAGAACACATACAACTCAACAACAAAAATACAAACAATTCATGGACGGTGTAGTGGCCTTACCACTCCACTGTACATCTGAAGCTGCCGCTGAACAATATTATATGTCAACTATAATTTAACACATATATAGTCATGGGATGTGGAATATAGTGTAGGGATGGAGTTAATGGAATTGTAATAGAGATGTATGATATCGGGGGTGGGGGGCAGGGGGGGAGGGAGGAGTCACTTTGTAAGGGGTGAAAAAAATATAACTATTGCATTGTTTTGTACATCTGTAACTAATAATAATAATAATAATAATAATAAAAATCCTGGAGACCTAAAAAAAATAAATAAATAAAATACAAACAATTCAAATTTTAAAATGGGCAGAGGACCTGAAGAGACACTTTTCCCAAGACAACATGGAAACAGCCAACAGATATATGAAAAGATGCTCCACTTCACTAGTTATTAGGGAAATGCAAATAAAATCCACAATGAGATATCATCTCACACCTGTTAGAATGGCTATCATCAATAAGCAAGTAATAACAAGAGTTGGAGAGGCTGAGGAGAAAAAGGAACGCTCATATACTGCTGGTGGGAATGTAAGCTGGTACAGCCACTATAGAAAACAGTATGGAAGTTCCTCAAAAAATTGAGAATAGAATTACTGTCTGACCCAGGAATCTCTCTCTTGGGTATCTACTCCAAAAATCTGAAAACATTTATCCATAAAGATATATGTACACCTGTGTTGTTTGCAGTGTTATTCACGGTGGCCAAGAGATGGAAATATCTTTGATAGATGATTGGATAAAGAAGAAGTGGTATATATACAATACTACTTTGCCATAAAAAAGGATGAAACAGTGACATTTGCAACAACATGGATGGATCTTAAGATGATTATGCTAAGTGAATAAGTCAGACAGAAAGTTGAGTACCATATGACTTCACTCATATGTGAAATATAAAACTGAAAGCAACAAAGGAACAAGACAAACAAAGAAACAAAAACTCATAGACTCAGACAACAGTTTAGTGGTTACCAGAGGGTAAGCGGGGACGGGAGATGGTAGAAGAGGGTAAAGGAGGTCAAATATATGGTGATGGAAGAACTGACAGTGGATGGTGAACACATAATGAAATATATATATTATATTATATTATATTATATTATATTATATTATATTATATTATATTATATTATAGAATTGTACACTTGAAACCTCGTATGTAGTTTTGTTGACCATTGTCACCCCAACAAATTCTAATTAAAAAAAGGTTTTCACCATTAATTATGACATCAGCTGAGAGTTTGCCATATATAGCCTTTATTATGTTAAGGCATTTTCCTTCTATGCCCGCTTTATTAAATGTTTTAATCATAAATGAATGTTGTATCTTGTCAAATGCTTTTTCTGCATCTATTGATATAATCATATGATTGTTGTCCTTTATTTTGTTTATGTGGTGTATCACATTGATTGATTTGCATATGTTGAACCATCCTTGCACCCCTGAGATGAATGAACCCCACTTGGTCATGATGTATCATCTTTTTAATACATTGTTGCACTCAATTTGCTAGAATTTTGTTTAGGATTATTGCATCTGTATTCATCAGAGCTATTGGTCTGTAATTTTCCTTTTTTGTGGTAGCCTTACCAGGTTTTGGAGTCAGGGTAATGTTGGCCTCATAAAATGAGTTAGAGAGTATTGTCTCTTTTCAGTTTTTTGAAAGAGTTTGAGTAGGACAGGTATTAGATCCTCTTTGAATGTTTGGTAGAATTCACTAGTGAAGCCATCTGGTTCTGGACTTTTGCTTTTGGGAAGGTTTCAGATGATTGATTCAATTTCCTTACTGTTAATCAGTCTATTTAGATTTTCCAATTCTTCATGATTCAGCCTAGGAAGGCTATATGTTTCTAAGAACATGTCCATTTCTTCTAGGTTATTTATTTTGGTGGCATATAGTCCTTCATAGTATTCTTGGATGATCCTTTGTATTTCTGTGGCATCGGTGGTAACTTCCTCTTTTTCATTTCTGATTTTGTTTGTGTCTTCTCTTTTTATCTATGTGACTCTAGCCAAGGGTTTGTCAATTTTATTATCTTTTCAAAGAGCCAGCTCTTTGTTGCATTAATTTTTTCTATGGTCTTTTTGTTCTCTATTTCATTTAGTTCTGCTCTGATTTTTATTATTTCTTCCTTCTACTGACTTTGGGTTTCATTTGTTCTTCTTTTTCTAGTTTTTTAAGATGTAACATGAGGTTATTTATCTGGGATTTTTCTTCTTTCTTGAGATAGGCCTGTAATAACATAAATTTCCCTCTTAAAATGCAATGTGATATATAGATGATGTATTACAGAATTGTACACCTGAAACCTATGTAACTTTACTAACAATTACCACCCCAATAAACTTAAACTAAAAAAAAAAACAGGTTTACTAACTTACAAAAAAAGTAGGGTGTTGTTTAATCTCCAAGTGTTTTCTGCTGTTTCTATTAATTTCATTGTGCTCTAGGACATACTTGGTAGGATTTCTATTCTTTTAAATTTGTCAAGTTGTGTTATGATCCAGAATGTGGTCTCTCTTGTGAATGTTCCTTTTGAGCTTGAAAAGAATGCGTATTGTGCTGTTGTTAGAGAAAATATTTTATAGATGTCAATTAGCTCCCATTCCTTGATAGTGTTGTTGTGGTTACTTATGTTGTCCTTACTAATTTTCTATCAATTGGATCGGTTAGTTACTTATAAAGGAGAGTTGATGTCTCCAGCTATAATTGTGGATTCATAATTTTCTCCTTGCAGTTCCATCACATTAAGTCTCATATATTTTGATGCTCCATTGTTGCACACACACACTAATTGTTGTTATATCTTCTTGGAGGATTGACTCCTTTATCATTATGTAATACCCTTATTTATCCCTGATAATTTTCCTTGCTCTGAAATTTTCTCTGTCTGAAATTAATATAATGATACCATCATTCTTTTGATTGATGTTAGTGTGGTATTTCTCCATCCTTTTAATCTATCTGTGGTTTTATATTTTAAATGTATTTCTTGTAGACAACATTTAATTGTGTGTTTTTTTGTTATTGAAATTTATTTTATTAGTTTCAGGTTACAAAACAATATAATAGTTAGACATTTGCACCGTCACAATGTAATAACCTCCCCCTTAGTCTACTACCCCTCTGACATCATATGTAGCTGTTACAATTCCATTGACTATATTCCTCATGCTATACTCCACATCCCATGACTATATATACAGAGGGTGCCAAAAAAAGTATACACATTTTAAGAAAGGAAAAACTGTATTAAAATTGTAATACTCAATATATACCAATAACAAAAGATGAATACAAGTCACATTTGACTTCTGCAATTACAAGAGGTACTCAAAGTGATTACCGTCAGTGTAATTTTTTTTTGTTTTTGAGGGCAGTGTCACTGGCCCTCATATGGGCCGCTGGCTTCCGAAGCCAGTGCTTAACCACCGTGCCACTCAGCTGGTCCCACGTAATTTTAATACAGTTTTTTTCTTTCTTAAAATATGTATACATTTTTGGCACCCTCTGTATATATATTTGATTATAGTCGACATTCAGTATTATTCAACTTCAGCTTCAGATGTACAGCACAGTGGTCCAGCGCAGTGGTCTACAAAGTCCATGAGTTGGTCTCCCTAATAAGACAAGTGCCCATCTGACACCCTATAAAATCTTTACAACATTATTTTTTTATTATTATTTTATTTATTTTTAATTAGTTTCAGGTGTACAACACAGTGCAATAGTTATACATTTTACCCCTCAAAGTGACAACCTCTCACCCCCAATTCACCACCCCACTCCCCCCCATATCATATATATCTATTACTCTTCCTCTGACTCTCTTCCACAGTATAATCCACATCCTGTGACTATCTATATATATTCAATTACAGTAGGTATACAACCTCTGCTTCAGATATACAGTGCAGTGATCAAACCTCTACTCCATCCATGAAATGGTCTCCCTAACAAGACCTATGGCCATCTGACACCCCACAAAATATTTACACCATTATTAGTTATATTCCCCAAACTGTTTTTCATATCCCAGTGGCAATATTGTAGTTGCCTATTTTTCTGTCTAATCCCTTCCCCTTCTCCCTCATCCCCATCCCCCTCCCAATTAGCCACCCTGATTTTTCCTCTATATATATGAGACAGTTTACAACATTATTGATTATATACCCCAAACTGTCTTTCATATCCCAGAGGCAATATTGTGACTACTGATTTGTACTTTCTAAAGGGTTACCTTCTTCATCATCCCCACCCCCATCTTATCTGGCAACCATCAACTTTTTTACCTTATATCTCTGAGTCTATTTCTGTTTTGTTTTTTCGTTTAGTCTGTTCTTTAGATTCCACATATAAGTGAGATCATATGGTATTTGTCTTTCTCCGTCTGACTTATTTCACTTAGCATAATGTTCTCTAGGTCCATCCATATCATTGCAAATGGTAAGATTTCATTCTTCTTTATAGCCGAGTAATACTCCATTGTATAAATCTACCACAGTTTCTTAATCCAGCCATCTACTGATGGGCATTTCGGTTGTTTCCAAGTCTTGGCTATTGTGAATGGCACTGTAATAAACATAGGGGTGCGTATATTTTTTTCAAAATTAGTATTTTGGATTTCTCTTTTTCTTTTTTGATCTATACTTACAGTCTCTGTCTTTTAATTGGTGAATTTAGGCTACTGATGTTTAAAGTAATTATTGATGTAGTTATATTAATAGCTGCTATGTGTGTGACTATATTCTATTGTCCTTGTTGTTTCTTTCTTTTTTTATTGTCTTTGACTCTTTTAATGCCTTCTCTGGTTTCAGCTGAGCTTTTTATGTAATTCTATATTTTTCTATTTTATGTATATCTATCAATTATACTACTTTTTAAAACGTTTTTTAGTGGTTGCCCTTGAGTATGAAATATACATCATTTACAACTAATCCAAGTCCTTCTTCAAATAACACTATACCACTTCCTAAGTGGTGCAATTACCATATAAGAGAATATTCCCAATTCTTCCCTTGTAACACTGCAATTCTTCATTTCACTTTATCCATAAGGTATAATCACCAAATACATTATTACTATTACTATGTTGAACAAATTGTTATCTGTGCAATGAATTAAGTATAAGTTTTTGTTTCCCCTGTTGTCTTTGGGTTTCCCTTGAGAACTCGTTCTTTTTTTTTTTAAGATTTTAATGGGGAATTGGGGGAGGGGAACAGACAATTTGTTGTCCTTCAGTCTTAGTTGTGGAGGGTGCAGCTAGCTCAGCTCCACGTCCAGTCACCATCCAGCAGCACGTCGGCAGCTCAGGGCCGCTCAGCTCAAGATGCCCTGTTCAATCTTAGTTGCAGGTGGGCATAGCCCACCATCCCACGCAGGAGTTGAACCAGCAACCTTGTTGTTAGGAGCATGTGCTCTCACCAGCTGAGCCATCCTGCCACCTGTTGGCAGCTCAGTGGGAGCTCAGCAGCAGCTCAGCTCAGGCACAGCTCACTGATTCACGTGGGAATCGAACCAGCAACCCTGGTGCTCAGAGCTCGTTCTCTTAGCCAACTGAGCCACTCGCCGGGCCCGAGATCTCTTCTTAAATAATGTCTGAGATGCATAGTTTTTTCCAGTTTTGTTCCTCTAATATAATACAGGAGCCCTACTGTGCTCAGGTGTCAGGGGAGGGAAATTGTTCTAATGTCCTATGATGAGATCTCCATCTTTTACCTGGCCTGGCTTCTAGACTATCAACTTCAAAATTACTTCTCAATTTTTTTTTCCTCAGGTGAGATAGGAGGGCTAGAAAGGGCTGGAGTTGGGTATTTTCATTTCCGCAGTTCAGTTAGTATCTGCTAAAACCCCAGTCAGTTAATATCTGGTAAAATCATTCCTCTTAAAATCAGGCCTTGTTTAGAACAGCACAATGCTATAGGGATATTTAAAATAGCCACTCTTCGCCTCTGCCTACCAGGTGCAGAAGAGGGTTTTTCTCCAGCCTTCACTGTGAAAACCTTGTAGGGTACTTGAAAGTAAATCTCATGAGAGTGTCAGAGACCACTAACACTAGGCTTCCCGGAGTTTTTTTTTTTTTTAAGATTTTTATTGGGGAATTGGGGAAGGGGAACAGTGTTGGGGAATTTGGGAAGGAGACCAGCCAAGTTGTTGTTCTTCAGTCTTCATTGTGGAGGGCGCCAGTCGCCATCTGGCTTCCCGTTTGCAGCTCGTGGCCTCTAAACTCAAGGTGCTGTGTTCAATCTTAGTTGCAGGTGGGCATAGCCACCATCCCAGGCGGGAGTCGAACCAGCAACCTTGTTGTTAAGAGCACACACCCTATCCATCCGGGCAGCAGCTCAGCTCAAGGTGCTGAGTTCAGTCTTAGTTGCAGGTGGGCATAACCTACCATTGAACAGGCAATCTTGTTGTTACACCAGCTGAACCATCCTGCGACCTGTTGGCAGCTCGGCAACAGCTCAGCTCAGGTGCAGCATTTACTGGCCCATGTAGGAATTGAACCGGCAGTTCTGTTGCTCAGAGCTGGTGCTCTAAGCCAACTCTTAACCAACTGAGCCACTTGGCTGGCCCCTCCCTGGAGTTTTTAACTTTCAAACTTATCCACATTAAACCTCCAGCAATTCATTAATTACAGTTTAGATTTTCCTACGCTGGCACTATTTACCACAGAGTTTTCTGCTCCTGGGCTTCTTTTCCAGCAAGCTGAGATTTTCTTTACCTATTGGGCTATCTCTTCAATTTGTGGGAAAGAAAATTGCCCTATGACCACAGTTCTCTGAGGGATCAAAAAAGAGTTGTTGATTTTCATTTTGTTTGGTTTGTTTCTTGTTGTGTGTATGAAGTGATGACTTCCAAAATCCTTACATACCATACTAGAAGCTAGAAGCATCCCATGACTTTTTTATAATTCTGCATTCTGAGAAATTTTCTTAACTTTTTCTTCTATTGAACTTTTTTGGTTTAGAAATTGTTTTAAATTTCTAAGCACTCTTCTTTATTCTCCAAAGGTGACTTTTTCATAGAATCCTTTATCTTCTTTTCTTTGTGGATGCAATATCTTCTATGTGTGTTTAATAGAACTTTACTGAAGTTTTGGAAATAATGGAAGAAATACCAGGCCAGAAAGGAAAATTGTAAATGGATATCAGATATTACCCCTCCAAAAGAATGTTACCCGTGCCCCTCTGAAGGGGCTGCCTACTGGCTGTCCCTCTCCTTAGTCCCCTAGACTGAGATACTGTGTGTAAGAAATACGACTGTCCAGTAACTGAATGATTTGGGGCCATGCGCTCCCTACTTGGAGTCCAGATCTCCAGCTCTCACCTTCACATTAGAGAGAGGTAGTTATTGTTCTGTTCCCCACTCCCAGGCCAAATGTATTGTCCGCTCCAGCATAACACTGCCCATAAACATTTCTTCCTCAGACATTCTCATACCTGCCTCCCATAGTGCTGACCTGGTCCCCATGGCCCAACCGAGACAATCATGATACTCAGCAGCATATTTCACAGAATCGATTCTTTTGAATGTTAAATAATAATATACATAGTGGAATCAACAATCCAATCTAGTTCTTTTCTGCAGTCTTTTCTCCTACAGGAGTCAACAGCAATCCAAACCTGCGTATCACTTGATGTGGTACAAACTGAGTATCTCTGTGAGCAAAGGCTGGACAAAAATATGCACACACATCTCTCAAGAGCAAATAATAACTTTCAGGGACAGTTCAGTCCAGACCTATGTTTAGCATAAAAAAAGAAACTCAGTGGAAGCACAATACTGTAAAAGCACACCCAAATTATGACACTGCTCACACCATTTAGCGTTTTCAGACTGGATAGCAATTGCTGAGTGCTTACTCTGCACCAGGCACTTGAATTACCTTTTCAAAGAAAGAAAGTAAGGCTTCCAGGTGTCACCTGCCCAGGGTCACAAAGCCAATAAATGACAGACAGGAAATTGCACCAGGACTATCAAACCACAGCCAATGCATGTAACTGCTACAACATGCTGTACTGGTTTCCACCAGCTATATTCAGGTTAATGGTGATAGCACAATCTTCTCTAAGATCAGTGGGTGGATACCTGAGATACCTTAGTCTAAGTAAACAACCTATTCTGGTTAGTTTGCTTCCAAGTGAATTGATGTCCTTTCCTCTGGACACAGAAAACTGCCACCAGTTTTTGTTACTTAATTTTTTTGTCATAGAAACTATAACACTTTATTTCTAAATTTTATTTTTTCATCAAAGCAATATTTTCACTTAGTTGAAAAATAAAATAGTGCTAAAGAGCTCATAATAAAATACAGCAATATCCTGTCTGACTCCAACTGCAAGTTCTGCTCCCTAGAGGAAACTACTTTAAACTGTTTTACCAGCCTTTGGCTGTTTCTTCTGGGGTTTACCATTCCCACCTCCCTTCTCCCTGGCCATCTCCCACTCAAAGGCCAAAGAGCCAGATACATTCTTAGCCTCCCTTGCAGCTACAGATGGCTATGTGTCCCAGTAATGGCCATGAGATGTTTGCTGGGGGCCTTCTGAAAAGGATTTGGCTTTCCTGAGACAGATAGCTGACACTATCTCCTTCCTTCTTCTTTCTGCCTTGACTATAGTTGTGCTGCCTGGAGCCGTGAACACAATCTTGTGAGCATGAGGGGACAGGAATGAGGATGAAGACGCCACATTAAGGAGGAAAAAATTAGAAACAGCCTGGTTCCCTACTGGTACCACTGAGCAGCTGAACCCATGTCACATGTTTGTTAACAATAAATGAACTTCCTGAAAAAGCAAGAAAGCCATGTGTGTTTCAGTCACTGTCAGTTTTGTTTTATTTTTTTTGTTGCTGTTTTGGTTACTTGTAGCTGAAAGGATTTTTACCTGAAAGACGGTTAAAATATAATATACTTCATGCTACTATTTCTTTCTTTCTTTTTTTAAATTGGGGAATTGGGGGAGGGGAACAGTGTTGGGGATTTGGGGAGGGGGACCAGCTAAGTTTTTGTTCTTCGATCTTAGTTGTGGAGGGCGCCAGTCATCCTCTGGCTGCCTGTTGGCAGCTCGTGGCCTCTAAGCTCAAGGTGCTGTGTTACAATCTTAGTTGCGGGTGGACGTAGCCACCATCTCATGCTGGAGTCAAACCAGCAGCCTTGTTGTTGAGAGTGCATGCCCTATCCACTTAGCCATCCTATTGTCAGCTCAGTTCAAAGTGTCGAGTTCAGTCTTAGTTGCGAGTGGGCGTAGCCCACCATTGAGCAGGCCATCTTGTTGTTACACCAGCTGAACCATCCTGCCACCTGTTGGCAGCTCAGCAACAGCTCAACTCAGGCGCACCGTCAGTGGCCCATGTGGGAATCGAACTGGCAGCCCTGTTGCTCAGAGCTTGAGCTCTTAAGCTAACTCTTAACCAACTGAGCCACTTGGCCGGACCCTCTAGTTTCTTTAAAGATGTTTGTTTATACACTCGATTCCTTATTTTACGTGGTATGATCAAACAATACAGTGAATGTTTAAATTTTTAAAAAATGATTACAGTAAAAGACACATTGCCATTAATCCCCCTCAAATCCTCACCCCTCACTTTGAACACACTTATCCCATCGTTCTTGCCACTTTCTGAAGCAGCTCTGGAAGTCTTCTTTCATGAGTGTCTTTAGTTGTGCTGTCATGGCTGCCTTGATGTCCTGAATCATTTTGACTTTGGGGAAGAGCCAGAAGTCACATGGTGCCAGATCCAGTGAATAAGGTGGATGAGGACACACCGTAATGTTTTTGACAGAAATTGCCATACCAGAACTGATGTGTGACAAGGAGCCTTTCTGTTGTAATAAAAAAATATGGTGAATGCTGCTGCTGAACGCCATCCAACAGAAAGGCAGGGATCTTCAATACAGGAAGCAGGGCATTGAATAGTAACAATGTGTGACAAATTTCAACTTGTTTGGTGCAGTCAGTCAGGTGTGAGCTATGGTTGACAGAAGGTGTGTTTTAAAGTGTGTCATAGATCATCCTCCATCATGACAATGCTCCGTGTTACACATTGCTTCTGGTATAAGGCAATTTCTGTCAAATAAAAATATTATGGTGTGTCCTCATTCACCTTATTCACCAGATCTTGCACCACGTGACTTCTGGATCTTCCCCAAAGTCAAAATGATTCAGGACACAGAGACACCCAAGACAGCACAACTAAAGACACTCAAGAAAGAGGACTTCCAGAACTGCATCAGAAAGTCGCAAAAATGATAGGATAAGTGTATTAGAAGCAAGGGGGTGTATTTTGAGGGGGATTAATGGCAATGTGTCTTTTACCGTAATAATGTTTTTTTATTTAAACATTCGCCATATTTTTTTTCTCACACCTCGTACAGAGTATTAGGAGTTAGAGGAGACAGATGTGTTCCATCTTCCTGAATGGAAATTAGAATCTGAATATTTAACTGCCCCAGATTATCTGGATAGACCCCAAATATGTAGACCAACATTTGTGAACCACTGGCAATAGAAAAAGCCTGGGTTTGGGTCTCTGATGGAGTTGAGTTTGAATTCTGACTCTCTGACCTCCTTACTCAAGTCATATCCATGGGCCTCAATTTTTTCCTCTACAAAATGGGAATAATAATGTCTATCTGATAGAATTCTGGGAATATTTCCTTAGCTACTCTATATAGAGCATTCAACACAGGACTTGCAGACAGTAGGTGCTCAAAATAGGAGTGATCACTTTTTAATGGGAGCAAGTGGGAAATATGATTCAAAAGATTTGAATCAGGTTATAGGAGGGCCTTGGATGCCTTGTGACACTGGGGAACCTGGAAGGCTTGTGAGCAGAGGAGTGACTTGTTCTCTACGAATTTGTCTGATTGTTCCCTCAGTCTGGTGTGGAGAGGGAGGAAGAAGCCCTTGGCCCAGAAGCTCTTGGGTTAAAATCGTCTGCATCTGAGTTATTTGTAACCGTTGTCATAGCAACAAGTTTGCAAGTGAGCCAGTGCTTCAAGCTCCTGACAGTAGGGAGGGGAGGGCAGTGGGAGAAGACAGATTTGGAAGGGGGATCGTCTGTGACCAGCGCCTCACTTTCCTCTGATTTGTCTGAAACAATCAGCTGGAGATGAGGGTGGGCATCCTACAGGGAGAATCATTGGACGATGGAGACTCTCCTGCCCAATAGTCTCATATTCCAGATGTGAAAATAGATCCAGAGGTGCAGCAGCTGACTCAGTGCCACACAGGAAATCAGGAATGGAGACAAGACTAGATGTTTTTAGAAAGGACTCAGGGTCATAGCTCCCAGAGAGGACATTTGGAAACTTTCATCCACCTCTCTACCAACATACATATGCTTTTATTGTTGTTGTTCATATGACAAACATGGGACAGAGTGGGTTAGAACTGTGTCACACAGCAACTCAGGTGCTGCCTTGAGATAAGAACCAAGAAGCCTCGGGACTCCCAGGCCTGGGTGCTTCTTGAGGAAGTGGCAGTGTAGGGTTCACAGTTCAGAGAAGCCCTTCACTGCCCACTGCCAAGGCAGGCCCTCCCAGGGTAAAGTTGATTTGACTACCTTGGCTTTTGTTCCCCCCTCGAATCCAACAGGCAGGTGTTCAGGTCTTATTTCCCCTCCCAACACACCTCCTTCTTCTGCAAGTGTGTGTGTCCTGCCAAAGGCAATGCTGTTGCACAAAGTAGAGCCCAGCCTCACTCCACCCTGGACCAAACACAGCTGCCACAGCTCTCCCCCTCCAAATCACTCACAGGGCCAAGTACTTCCTGGGCATTCTTTTATGTGATTCATTCCTCACAACTATCATTCTCTGCTTCCCAGTTTATCAGGTGGAAAGATAAAGTGACTGGCCAAGTCACACGGTGAGTCTTAGCCTGAACCCCTCCTCCTCCGGAATAGTGTTTCTGCCCCTTCTGCCACACTGATTTCTCAGCCCTCAGAGTTCCTCCTGCCATTATCTTTGTCTTAATCACCCCATTGGCACTTGTGCAATACATTTCCTTTGTGTCCTCTGCCTTATGTGCAGCCCAAAGTCCCCTTCTTGCCTGGAGCCAATCCCTCAGCAAGTCCTGCTGATTCTCCTTTCTGTCTCTCAAATCCACCTGCTTTCCTCATCCTCTGCTACTGCCCTGCTCCAGCCTCAACACCTCTCATTTAAAATCTACTTCCTAGCTCTCGTCTTCCAGACTGGCCATCTTCAACCTACCCTTCTGCACACCAGCAGTGAGAGGGCATTTGTGCAGAAGTCAATACATCACTTCTTTCTATGGCACCCCACCCTTACAAGGATAAAGTTCTAGCTCTTTGTTTGACAGTAAAGGCCACCCACAGTTCCAGCCTGCCAAACCTCTCAGAGCCTTACTCATCTCTTATCACTCTTGGCCTCACACACTGTACTGTGACCACTGGACTAAACTACAAGTGGTTCATACAGTGTACCCCACTCTCTCTTGTCTAGGTGTCTTTCCTATGTGTTCTGCATGAAAGGCCCTTCACCCCGACTCCCCAAACCTCATGAACTCACCTCAAGTGTCACTTCATCCAAGGAGCCTGCCTAGATTCCCAAGCAGAACTGGATCCAGTCCCCTGGGCTCCCACAGCCCCCAGAGCTCCCCTCTGCCACTGGCCTACGTGGAATTGATGTCTAAGGTTCTCTCTTCTCAGATTAGAAGCTCCCTGAGGGCAGGGACTCTGTCGCCAGCAAAGCCCAGCAACTGGCCAGTCCCAGAGGAAGGGTCAGAGAATATTCACTGCACGGATTCAGGTGTATGAATGGTTGAATGAGGTATGAGATTTGAGTTCAGGTCTGTCCTTGCACACTCCTGCCCAGAAAAGCTTACATGATGTCACTTGTTGCCTGGCAGGTTCTTCTAAGCTATGGGGTGTGGTTTCTCTGGGAGGGGGTGTGATTTGGATCAGCTGAGACAGGGTGAGGCCCAACCAGGCAAGTTGTGAGCAGGGAGGCGGAGCAAGGTGGAAGAGAAATGGTGCCAAGTGAGGGATAGAAAGTGAGGTGCCCCCTGAGATAAGTGCTATTATTTCCGCAGCCCTGTTATAGGGAAGTGAACTGAGGCACAGGGAGGCTTAGGTTACTTGCCAAAGCCACACAGCTAAGTAAGGTTGTGGTGAGACTCCAAGTCTTATCAATTCCAAGTAATTTTCCATGTTGTCCCAGCTTCTCCCAATATTCCCTTTGGGAAAGAGGTTTGTAGTAGCTAATGGTGGAGTCCTGTCTAGAACCAGGGTCTTTGAGTAACAATTGTTAAGGCAGAAGAGAGAGAAGAAATCATATCCTGAACACCTATTGTAACCTTGTGCTGTGGGGACACCAAGAGGAATGGGAGGGCAGAAGTTGGAGCTTAAACATTTAGCTTCAATTACTTTCTGGGGTCTCTCTATACATAACCTCTTTACACTCAAAGTAGCCCCTTAATGTAGAAATTATTAATATCTGGTTTCATCTCTGGAAAACTGAGGCTCCTAGAGAGGAAGTGATTTACATAAATTTAAGCTCCTAATAAGCAGCCATGGCAGGACTAAATAGGTGTGTCAGTTTCTGCAATGAAAGCAGGTTGGGGGGGGTGGAGCAAAGGTTCAGATGCAAATTGGATCTTGTCTTTTGTAAAAGGGGTGGGACAAGAATGGCTGGGGTAAGAGGGGCCTGGCAGAGGCTGTACTTTGAAAGGAAGTGTGGAGTTTGGCTGTGGAGGGCCAAGAGCTAGAATGTCAGGCCTAGACAGAGCACTTTCTATTAGAAATTTTTACACACACACACACACACACACACACACACACACACACACAGAGTCTGACAATTAAGTTCTTGAACTTGTTGCAACAATGTTGCTAATAGTGCTGAAAAGGCTGCATGAAAAAGTCAGACGACCTGAACTTTTCCCCAACAATTCATGGCTCTTGCATCAGAACAATGCACCAACTCACAGGGCACTGTCTGTGAGGGAGTTTTTAGCCAGTAAACAAATAACTGTATTGGAACCCTCTTCCTACTCACCTGATCAAGCCACCAATGACTTTTATCTTTACCCAAAAATAAAGTAAATATTCAAAAGAAGACATTTTTATGACATTCAGGACATCAAGAGTAATATGATGACAGCTCTGGTGGCCATTCCCGAAAAAGAGTTCCAAAATTGCTTTGAAGGATAGAGTTGGAAGCGGCGTCAGTGCATAGCTTCCCAATGGGAGGACTGTAGAGGTGACAGTGATGATATTCAGCAATGTGGAATGCAATACTTTTGCTAGGATGAGTTTGCTAACTTAATTGTCTGACCGTGTGTGTGTGTGTGTGTGTGTGTGTGTGTGTGTGTGTGTGTACTGTTCTATCATGTTAATTGGAATTATCACCATGTTGTCTTTATTTGGAGATAATGTGTGGTTTAAGGAGATGCATATGGGTACCAGGTTGACAAATGACAACTTGTGGTGGTTAATTTTATGGATCAACTTGACTGCATCATAGGTTGTCCATATATTTGGTTAAACATTATTTGTGTTTCTGTCTATAAGGATGTTTCTGAATGAGGTTAGCATTTGAGTTGGTATACTGAATAAGGCAGATTGCTCTTTCTAATGTGGGTGGGCATCATCCAATCTGTTGAGGAACTGAATAGAATAAAAAAGTAGAGGAAGTATAAGTTCCTCTGCCTGACTACTGATCTGAGACATAAGTCTTCTTTTACGCTTGGACAAGGACTTATACCAGTTGCCTTCATGGTTCTCAGATATTCAGACTCAGACAGGAAGTACACCATCATTTCTCCTGGGTCTCTAGTTGCAGATGGCAGAGTGTGTAACAGCCTCCATAACCATGTAAATATATATATGTATATATATATTGGGTTGTTGGAAAAGTCATGATTTATTTTTCTATGTTTATCTGTTTTTTCTGGAGAACCCAGACTAATATAATCTGGAACAGCGCCTCTTTGTGTTTCTTGACATCAACATGTTTTTAAAGAGTGCAGGGTAGTCATGTTTAGACTGTCCCTCAATTTGGGTTTCTTTGATATTTCCTCATGATTAGATTCCGGTTATGCATTTTGGTAACAATATCACAGAAGTGATGCTGTGTCCTTTCAGTGTGTCATATCAGGAGGTACATGATGACTATTTGTCCCAGTAATGGTGATGCTAACATTGATTACTTGCTTAAGGTAGTGTCCACCAGGTTTCCCTACTGTAAAGATAGTTACTGTTTTTCCTTTTATGATTAATATGTATCTTGTGGAAAGATGCATTGCACTTACATAAATATACTGTTACTCAAAGTTTCACTCAATAGTTTTAGCATTCACTGATGATTCTCAACTGAAACATTTATGATCATGGTAGTCAAATGTTGATTTTCAAAAGGCATCATTTTTTTTTGGCTCATATTAATAGACTTTCCAATATAAGTGAGATCTTTCCCTTCTACATTTATTTATTGATACCCTCACAAATTCATGGTTGTCTATTTTATTCAATGTGTTATTTATAAACACATCCACGCCATTCTTTATTTTGATGTTCATATGTCCCAGATTTACCATCCAGAGGCCCTCAAGTTGATGCCTGTGTCCTTTGGGCAGGTCTCCATCTTTCTTCAAGGAATTCTTTGTTTTCTGGCACCACAAGATGCTACAGGCCCATCTTGTACTTCTGGCCCAGCCCTGGAATCAGCCGTTATTCCAAGGAGCTCTGGTTCTTTTTAGTAGAGAATGTCTTATAGAAACCAAGATTTGGGCACTAGAGATTGTAGCTATATTTTTAGAGTTTTGGTTTTTTACTTGGGGATAATAAAAAGCTGAAGCCACACAGTTGACAACCAAATTCTCTTTGTTGGAGTGTTTGGAGATGGCCAATATCTGCCTGTAAAAGTTGTTGGGTATTGATGTCTTTTGAAAGCAAGCTGCACCTTGGGATGTGGTACCACAGAGATTCATGGAAGGGGCAGAATTGATGATGACTAGCAATGAGGCTGGCCTGGAAGAGCAGAAAAAATAATAACAGGGCCGGCTGAGTGGCACATTGGTTAAGAGCTGGTTTGGGACGCCAGCAGCCTGGGTTCAAATCCCACATATGAGGGCCAGTGACACTGCCCTCTACAGCTAACAACAGCTCCACCTGGAGCTGGGCTGTATAAGCCCCGGTGATGGTGTAGGCTGCAGCCCCTGCTGCAGTAGGCTGCCATAGGCTACAGTGAGTGACCGGCAGCTAGCGTAAGCTACCAATAGCCATGGTGAGTGACCATCCAGAGGCCGGTGACCAATCTGCCTCATCCGGGAAGAACGCAATGACAATACCAACATGGGCCAGTGAAGCAACGTCTTCCGCAACTAGACTGAAGAACAAAAAGACAGCAACTTATCTGTTCCCCTTCCCTGATTCCCCAACACTGTTCCCCTCCCCCAATTCCCCAATAAAATCTTTAAAAATAATAATAATAATAACAGCTAATAGCTTCCATTTAGTGAGAACTTACTATGTGTCAGACAGTGGGCCGGGAGCCTTACAAACATTATCTCTGACCCTACAGTAATTCTGGAAGGTACAGTGAGAGTCACTGACTGGCTAGTAATAAGTGAGCCACAATAAGAATCCTCAGAGTGGGCCGACCAATTCGCGCAGTGGTTAAGCACTGGCTTGGGAAGCCAGCGGCTCCAGTTTGGGTCCCACATATGAGGGCCAGTGACACTGCCCTCAAAAAAATAAAAAATAAAAACCCTCAGAGTGAAGAAGGTGGTGGGAGAGATCACTTAAGAGGAAAAGCAGCATGTCTCTGTGTTTTGGAGAAGGAACTCTGGTGTAATACGCTAGGAATTCAAAAATGGAGGTTCTAGTCTCAGCGCTGCTACCCACTGATTGTGAGATATGAAGTGGCCATGTAACCTCTTTGAACCCGAGTTTCATTGCCAGGATACCTCACAGGGTTATTATGAGAATCAAATTAATGGCTCCAAAAGATTTATAAACCCTTAAGGGCTACACATATGGAAATGGTTATTATTTACCCAGCCTAATGAACTGGAGTCTCCTCTTCCATTGGAGACCACAATCCTTTTGGAAATGCAATCGACCTAAGTTGCATGTGAACCCTGTCGACCCATGTTCCTCCTTATCCCCCTGTGCCAGGGCACTTCTAGGACATTCCTTGGCAAAGTTTCAGTTAGCTGATGCTGACAAACCTACCATAACTTAGATTTCTTAGTAACTGTGACAGGTAGCCTCTAAGATGATCCCTCAGGGCTGGCCGAGTGGCGTGGTGGTTAAGCGCTGGCTTGGGAAGCCAGTGGCCCTGGTTCGGGTCCCACATATGAGGGCCAGTGACACTGCCCTCAAAAAAAAACACAAAAGATGACCCCTCAATAATCCTGGACTCTTGATGTTCACCCCCTTATGTAATCTGTTCCCTGGAGTGTGGCATGACCTAGAAACTTGCTTCTTTTTAAAGATTTTATTGGGGAATTGGGGGAGGGAACAGCGTTGGGGAACTGGGGAACTGGAGCAGACAAGTTGCTGTCCTTTTGTTTTTCAGTCTAGTTGTGGAGGACTTTGCTTCACTGGCCCATAATCTTATCATCATTGCGCTCTTCTCAGGTGAGGCAGATTGGTTGTGGGCCCCTGGATGGCCACTCACAGCGGCTCTTGACAGCTCACACTGGCTGCCAGCCACTCACGCTGGCTGCCGGCCACTCACTGTAGCCTAGGGCAGCCCACTGCAGCAGGCTGCAGCTGTCCCATCCTGGGGACTCACAGCAGCCAGCTCCAAGTGGAGCTGTTGTTCACCATCTTAGCTGTAGAGGGCAGTGTCACTGGCCCTCATATGTGGGATCCGAACTGGGGCCATTGGCATCCCAAGCCAGCTCTTCCTTTTTTTTTTTTTTTTTTTTTTGCTGAGCCATCCTGCCACCTGTTGGCAGCTTAACAGCAGCTCAGCTCGGGCTGGGCATCGAACTGCTGTTGCTCAGAGCTCAGCTCGCACTCTTGAGAAAGCTCTTAATGAACTGAGCTCTTGACTTACTTCTAATTGATAGAATGTGACAAAGTGATAGGATGTCACTTAGGGACTTAGCTATATAAAACTCTGACTTCCATCTTGCTACTAGGCTTTCTTCCTTGCTGGCTTTGCTGAAGCAAGTTGCCGTGTTGGGGAGGTCCATGTGTTAAGTAAGTGAAGACCAACATCCAGTCAGGAATTGAGTGTCTTAGTCCAACAGTCCTTGAGGCACTGGAAAATCTGACAACTAGGTGATCTTGGAAGTGGATCCATCCTCTATCAATCCCTCAGGGGAGACCCCAGCCCTAGCGTACACATTGATTGAAGCCTTGTGAGAGACCCTGAGACAGAGGATCCAGCAGAGAGCCTGCACCTACCCACATCCATGGAAACCACGAGATAAATGTTTTAAGGCACTAAGTTTGTGGTTAGTTTTACTCAGCAATAGATAACTAGTACAGTAACCATCTTTTATATAAGCTCCTCTAATCATGTATTCTCTCCTGTATTTCATAAAACAGTATGATTTCCCTCTCTTCCTCTGAAACCTTTCCACTGTACCCTATGGACACCTCATTCTATAGTTAACAAGCTTCCCTATAGAATATAAAATATTTAAAGAAACAAAGATATACTTGGTTCCTGGATGGATAGACATAATAATTATAAAAATGTGAATTCTCCCAAAATTAATTTATAAATTTAATGCAGTCCAAATCATTTTAATTGACATTGAAGTTTTAAAGTGTGTCACCTTAGAAGAATAAACATTCAGAAATAATCAGGGAAACCCTGAAAAAAAAAAGAGCACCAACTAGTCTTACCACTTATTGAAACACATTATAAGGCTACGGGAGTTAAATACAGTGGTACTGGTTCAAAACTGGCAACTAACTAGATCAATGGAACACAATAGAAAGTTCAGGAGGAAAAGCAGCCTGTAGAGAATTTCAATATATTGAAAGATGATATTTTAATTCATTGGTGAAAAGATGGATTATGCAATAAATCCTATTGGGATAATTGGCTTGTGATTTGGCAAAAATAAAATTGGATCTCTCATTCTTTACAGCAAAATAAATTCCTGATGCATCAAAATCATAAATGTTCAGAAACCACCCATATTTTATTCATAATCACCAAAAAACTGGAAACAAGCCAAACGCCCATCAACAGGTGAGTGGATAAACAAAATGTATGGCCACAGAATGGAATACTACTCAGCACTATAAAAGAATGACTTAAAAAAGAACATTGGGGGCCGACCGAGTGGTGCATTGGTTAAGCGCTGGTTTTGGGATGTCAGCGGCCCCGGTTCGGATCCCACATGAGGGCCAGTGACACTGCCCTCTACAGCTAACAACAGCTCCACCTGGAGCTGGGTTGTGCGAGCCCGGGTGATGGTGTGGACTGCAGCCCCTGCTGCAGTGGGCTGCCATAGGCTACAGTGAGTGGCCCGCAGCCAGCGTGAGCGGCTCGCAGCCAAGCGTGAGCTGTCAATAGCCGTGGTGAGCGACATCCAGAGGCCAGCGACCGATCTGCCTCATCCAGGAAGAGCGCAATGATGATACCAACAGTGAAGCAACATCCTCCGCAACTAAACTGAAGAACAAAAAGACAGCAACTTGTCTGTTCCCCTTCCCCGATTCCCCAACGCTGTTCCCCTCCACCAATTCCCCAATAAAATCTTTAAAAAAAAAAAAAGAACATTGGCATGGAAAAATTATCCTGAATTCTTTAGGTGGGGTCAATGTGATCACTAGGTAGGGAGGAGATTCAGAGTCAGAGAAGGAGATGTGATAACAGGCACACGGATCAGAAAGAGAGGGAGATTTGAAGGTGCTATGCTGCTGGCTTTGAAGATGGAGAAGGGGCCATGAACCAAGGAATGCAAGTGGCCTAAAAACTAGAAAAGGCAGGGCCGGCCGAGTGACGCGATGGTTAAGTGCTGGCTTGGGAAGCCAGCGGCCCCGGTTTGGGTCCCACATATTAGAGCCAGTGACACTGCCCTCAAAAAGAAAAACTAGAAAAGGCAAGGAAATGGATTCCCTTATGAGTCTTCAAAAGGAATACAGTCTTTGATTTTAGCTCCTTAAGACTCATTTCAGACTTCTGACTTTCAGAAGTATAAGATAATAAATTTGTGTTGTTTTAAGCCATAAGTTTGTGATAATTTGTTATAGCAGCTACAGGAAATCTAATGCATGTAAAAAAAAATCAAAACCATACAACTAGGTATACACTGAGATGTATTGTTCGCACCCTGTCCTTATCCACTTGTTCTCCCTTGAACCCTTTAGGTAACCATTTTTATTAACTTCTTGTTCGTTCATCCAGTGTTTCTTTATGCCAGTATGAGCAAATATAAATATTCCTTTCTTACACAAAAGTTAATATTCTATATATACTTTTGTGACTCCCACCTTTATGCAAGTAAAAATGTAAATGTAGACAAATTATATAAAAATTTGAACTTCAGTTTAGCAAATTACACTTCAATAAAGTCAAAGGGTAAACTTGAAAAAATATTTGCATGTAACAAAAAGCTGATTTTACATTCATAGGAAATTTCTCAAGTAAATTGTGTTGGATTCATATAATGGAATACTATGCAGTCATTCAAACACATGCAAAGGCAGGGAGGAAATTAGAATTGAGTAATGGGCAAAAAGAACTTTAACCTCATCTTAAAGTTTTAACATATTTTAAAGGGTAACCTGCTTTTATATTACTTGTGTGATTTAAAATTAGTAAAAATAAAAATGGGGAAATAGTGAGAAAATTATAGAGCTCTGTAACTTGGAACTATGTCAATCATATAATATTAAGTGAAGAAGGTACTTGCAAATTATTAATGGTATCTATAGTATGATCCTATATTGATTAAAAAAATTACTTTTAAGGGCCGGCCTAGTGGCACGGTGGTTAAGCGCTGGCTTGGGAAGCCAGCGGCCCCGGTTCGGTCCCACATATGAGGGCCAGTAACACTGCCCTCAAAAAACAAACAAGCAAACAAAAAAAATTACTTTTAGCATAGAAAAATATATATAGAAAAACTATATAACAAACTATTAATAATAATTATCTCAAGGGTGTGAGATTATGAAGAACTTTCCACTTACTACATTAAATGTTTATGTAATGTTCAAATTTTAACATGTATTGCTGTCAAAATTAGAAAAAAACCTGAAGATATATATTTTTAAATGTTCCAAGCCCTATATCCTTAATGGCTCTTTTAATACATGCAACAAGTTGGATGAATCTCAAAATCATTATTATGAGTGAATGAAGCCACATACTGTGTGCTTCCATTTATGAAATGTTCAAGAGCAGATAAAACCAGAATTTAGAACAGTAACACTATGGGGAAAAGTTTGATGTTAAGGGTTGTGAAGGAACACTTTAGAGTGAAGGAAATATTTTATATCTTGACAGAAAAGTGGGTGACAAAGGTTCATGCTTTGTCAAAACTTATTGAACCTTTCACTTGAGATCTGAGCATTTAATAGTATGTAAATTATACCTCAGTAAAAAGTTATTAGCAATGATAATACTTATAAAATATTGGAAGAAAATATGAATAACATTTTATAGTCTAGAGTGAAAAAGGCCTTTCTTAGTGTGACACAAAAACCCAGAAATTATAAAGGAAAAGATCAATGAAGAATTCTATTTATTTTGTGTTGCTTTCTTTCTTTTATGTTTTAAAAGTTTCAGGTATACAAAACAACATAATGATTAGATATTTACACCCTTGAAAAAGTGATAACCTCCCAAGTCTACTACCCCTCTGACATTGTACATAGTTTTACAATACTATTGACTATATTCCTTATGCTGTACTTTACATCCCATGACTATTTATTTATATATAGTTGAATATATATACTTATTTTTTATTTATTTATAGTTGACATTCAACATTATTTTATATTAGTTTCAAGTGTATATCCAGTGGTTAAGAGTTAGATAATCTATGAAGTGATGCCCCCGTTAAGTCCAGTACCCATCTGAGACCCTACATAGTCTTTACAACAGTATTGATTATGTTCCCCATACTACATTTCACATCCCTGTGACTATTTTGTGACTACCAATTTGTACTTTCTAATCTCTTCACCTTACCCCTATCCCAACCCATCTAGCAACCATCAGTTTTTTCTCTGTACCTATGAGTGTATTTCTGTTTTGTTTGCTTGTTTTCTCTGTTCTTTTGATTCCAAATATAAGTGAGATCATTTGGTATTTGTCTTTCTCAGTCTGACTTATTTCACTTAACATAACATTCTCTAGGTCCATCCATGTTATTGCAAATGGTAAGATTTCATTCTTTTTTATGGCAGAGTAATACTCCATTTTATAAATGCACTGCAATTTCCTTATCCAATTTTCTATTGGTGGGCATTTCAGTTGTTTCCATATCTTGGCTATTGTGACTAGCACTGCAATAAACATAGGGATGCATATAGTTTTTTAAATTGTGTTTTGGATTTCTTTGGATAAATACCCAGGAGTGTAATGGCTGAGTCATAAGGTAGTTCTATTTTTGATTTTTTGAGGAACCTCCATACTGTTTTCCACAGTGGCTGCACCAATTTGCAATCCCACCAAAAGTGCACCAGGGTTCCCTTTTCCCCACATCCTCACCAGCACTTGTTGTTTCTTGATTTATTGATGATAGCCATTCTAACCACAGTGAGGTGGTATCTCATTGTGGTCTTTATTTGCATTATTCTGATGATCAGTGATGTTGAGCATCTATTCATATATGTCTCTTGGTCATCTGTATGTCCTCTTTGTAAAAATGTCTATTCTGTCCTCTGTCCATTTTTAAGTTGGATTGTTTGGGGGTTTTTTTGGTATTGAGTTGTATGAATTTTTTAATATATATTTTGTATATTAACCCCTTATCTGATGTATCATTGGCAAATATCTTCTCCCATTCAATAGGATGTCTTTTGGTTTGTTGATAGTTTCCTTTGCTGTGCAAAAAGTTTTTAGTTTGATGTAGTCCCATTTGTTTATTTTTTTCTTTTGTTTCCCTTGCCTAAGTAGATATATCAGTAAAAATATTACTAAGGATAATGTCTGAAAGTTTACTTCCAATATTTTCTTCTAGGAGTTTTATGGTTTCGGGTGTTACATTTAAGTCTTTAGTTTTTTTTTTTTGAGTTTATTCTTGTATATGGCATAAGAAGGTCGTCCACTTTCATTTTTTTGTATGAATCTGTCCAGTTTTCTCAGCACTGTTTATTAAATAGACTGTCTTTACCAGATGTGAATTCTTGCTTCCTTTTTCATAGATTAATGGACATATAGGCATGGAATTATTTCTATGCCCTCTACACTATTTCATTGCCATATGTGCTTGTTTTTATGCCAATACTTTGCTGCTTTGATTACTATAGCTTTGTAGTATAATTTGATATCACATAGTGTGATATCTCCAGCTTTGTTCTTATTTCTCATGGTTGTCATGGCTACTTGGGGTCTTTTATGGTTCCATATAAATTTCAGGATTATTTGTTCTAGTTCTGAGAAGAATGTCATTGGTATTTTGACAGGGATTGCATTGAATCTGTATATTGCTTAGGGCAGTATGGACATTTTAACTATATTCTTCTTATCCATGAACATGATATATGTTTCCACTTATTTGAATGTTTTTTAATTTTTCTCTTGCATATCTTATAATTTTCTGAGTAAAGGTCTTTTACTTCCTTGGTTAAATTCATTCCTAAGTATTTCATTTTTGTGATGCAATTGTAAAGAGGATTGTTTTCTTAATTTGACTTTCTGATATTTTGTTATTGGTGTATAAAAATGCAACTGATTTCTGAGTATTAATTTTGTATCCTGCTACTTTACTAAATTCATTTATCAGTTCTAATAGTCTTTTTTTGGTGGAATGTTTGGGGTTCTCTCTATATAGTATCATGTCATTTGCAAATAACGACAATTTTGCTTCTTCCTTTCCAATTTGGATGCCTTTTCTTTCTTTCTTTCTTTTTTTTTTTTTTTTGAGGGCAGTGTCACTGGCCCTCATAAGTGGGACCCGAACCGGGGCCGCTGGCTTCCCAAGCCAGCGCTTAACCACCGCGCCACTCGGCCGGCCCGCCTTTTCTTTCTTTTTTAATTTGATCACTGTGGCTAAAACTTCTGGGACTATGATGAATATAAGTAGCATCCTTGTTCCTGATCTTAAGGAGAATGCTTTTAGCTTTTCCCTTTGAGTATGATATTAGCTGTGGGTTTGTCATATATGGCCTTAATTATGTTGAGGTATATTCCCTCTATTCCCACTTTGCTGAGAGTTTTTATGATAAATTGATGCTGGATTTTGTCAAATGGTTTTTCTGCATCTATTGATATGACCATATGATTTTTGTTTTCATTTTGTTTATGTGGTGTACCATATTACATTATTAGTGTATTTTGAACCAACCTTGCATACCAAGAATGAATCCCACTTGAACATGGTGTGTGATCTTTTTTTTTTTTTTAACTTCTTTTTTTTAATTCGGGGAGGGGAACAGCGTTGGGGAATCAGGGAAGGAGAACAGACAGGTTGCTGTCTTTTGTTCTTCAGTCTAGCTGCAGAGGATGTTGCTTCATTGACCCATGTTGGCATCGTCATTGCGCTCTTCCCGCATTAGGCAGTTTGGTTGCTGGCCTTTGGATGGTCGCTCACCGTGGCTATTGGCAGCTCACGCTGGCTGCCGGCCACTCACTGCAGACCATGGCAGCCCACTGCAGCAGGGGCTGCAGCCTATACTGTCGCTGAGGCTCACAGCCCAACTCCAGGTGGAGCTGTTGTTAGCTGTAGAGGGCAGTGTCACTGGCCCTCATATGTGGGATCCAAACCAGGGCCGCTGGCATCCCCAAACCAGCTCTTAACCAATGCACCACTCGGCCGGCCCTTCTGTTTCTTCTTGATTGAGCCTCGAAAGGTTGTTTGCGTCTAGGAATTTACCCATTTCTTCCAGATTGTCTGATTTGTTTGCATCGAGTTGCTTGTAGTATTTTCTTCTTACTATTATTTTTTTTTGAATTGTGATACTGGGTGTCATTTCTCTTTCATTTCTGATTTTATTTATGTGGGTCTCTTTCTTTTTTTTCTTAATGAGTTGTCAGTGGTTTATCAATTTTATCTTTTAAAAAAAAAACAACTTTTGGGCCGACAGAGTGCACAGTGGTTAGGCGCTGGCTTCGGAAGCCAGCGGCCCCGGTTTGGGTCCCAGATATGAGGGCCAGTGACACTGCCCTCTAAAAAACCAAAACAAAACAAAAAACAGCTTTTGGTTTCGTTGATCTTTTTTGTACTGTTTTGGGGTTTGTTTTTGTTTTTGTTTTTTTTTGAGGGCAGTGTCACTGGCCTTCATATCTGGGACCCAAACCGGGGCCACTGGCTTCCCAAGCCAGCGCTTAACCACTGCACCACTCGGCCAGCCCTGTATTGTTTTTTTAGTTTCTATTTCATTTATGTACTCTCTGATTTTATGATTTCCTTCTTTGTAGTCACTTCGGGCTTATTTTGCTGCTCTTTTTCCAGTTCCCTTAGGTGTAAAGATAGACTCTTGATTTGAGATTTTTCTTGTTTCTTGAGGCAGGCATGCATTGCTATGAATTTCCTTCTTAGTATTGCTTTCTCTGAGTCCCATATAGTTTGGGTCATTGCTTTTTCATTTTCATTTGTCTCATGGTATTTTGATTTCTTCCTTGATGTCATTGTTCACCCATTCATTATTTAGTAGCATGTTATTTAGTCTCTATGCATTTGTTTGTTTTTCAGTTTTTTTCCTTGTAATTGATTTCTAGTTTCATAGCACTGTGGTTAGAGAAAACGCTTGGTATGATTTCAATCTTAAATTTATTGAGACTTGTTTTGTGGCTTATCATGTGATGTATCTTGGAACATGTCCCATGTGCACTTGAAAAGCATGTATATTCTGCTGCTTTGGGGTGCAATGCTCTAAAAATATCAATTAAATCCATCTTGTCTAGTGTGTCATTTAAGGCCACTGTTACCTTGTTGATTTTAAGTCTGAAAGATCTGTCCATTGTTGTCAGTGGGTTGTTAAAGTCCCCTACTATGATAGTGTTACTGTTGATTTCTGCATTTATGTCAATCAATATTTGTTTTATATATTTAGGTTCTCATATGTTGGGTGCAAAGATGTTCCTCTTGTTGGATTGATTCCTTTATTATAAAATGTCCTTCTTTGTGTCCTATTATAGTCTTTGTTTTAAAATCTATTTTGTCCGATATAAGTATTGCTACTCCGGTTTTTTTCCTCATTTCCATTTGTGTGAAATATGTTTTTCCATTCCTTTACTTTCCGGTTGTGTGTGTCTTTCCATCTGAGTGAAGTGCCTTGTAGACAGCATATGCATGGTTCTTGTTTTCTTATGTACTCATCTCCCTATGTATTTTGATTGCAGAATTTAATCCATTTATATTTAAAGTTATTATTGATAAGTACCTAGTTATTGCCATCTTATTATTCATATTTTTGATCTTTGTTTGTTTTCTCCTTTCTTCTGCTTAAAGAAGTCCTTTTAACGTTTCTTATAATACTGCCTTGGTGGTAATGAATTCCTTTAGCTTTTTCTTATCTGGGAAGCTCTGTATCTCTCCTTCAATTTGAAATGATAGCTTTGCTGGGTAAAGTAGTGTTGGTTTTAGACCTTTATTTTTCATCACTTTGAATATTTACTGCCACTCCCTTCTGGCCTGCAAAGTTTCTGTTGAAAAATCAGCTGATAGTTTTATGGGAGCTCCTGCTTTTAGGATTTTCTCTTTGTCTTTTTTTTTTTGAGGGCAGTGTTACTGGCCCTCGTATGTGGGACCCGAACCAGGACTGCTGGCTTCCCAAGCCAGCGCTTAACCACTGCGTCACTCGGGCTGCCCTCTCTCTTTGTCTTTAACCTTTGTCATTTTGAATATGATGTGTCTTGGTGTGGGCCTGTTTGAGATTGTACTTTCTGGATTTTTATGTCTATTTCCTTCACCAGGTTAGGGAAGTTTTCAGTCATTATTTCTTCAAATAGGTTCTCATTCCATTGCTTCCTCTCTTCTCCTTCTGGTTCTCCTATGATGTGTTATTGTTATGCTTGATGTTTTCCTAAAGTTCCCTTAAACTATCTTCATTGTTTTTAATTCTTTTCTCTTTTTTGTTGTTCTGACTGGGTGTATTTTGCTCTTTGTCTTCTAAATTGCTGATTCATTTTTTTTATTAGTTTCAGGTGTACAACACAATGCAATAGTTATACTCTTTACCCCCCAAAGTGAAAACCCCCCTCCCCCAGTTCGCCACCCCACTCCCCCCCATATCACACACATCCATCACAACTCCCCTGACTCCCCTCCACAGTATACTCCACATCCCATGACCATCCACATATTCAGTTGCAGTTGACATACAATACTATACAACATAAGCTTCAGGTATAGAGTGCAGTGATCAAGCCTCTACTCCATACATGAAGTGGTCTCCCTAACAAGACATGTGACTATCTGACATGCCACAACATTTTTACAACATTATTGTATTCCCCGAACTGTGTTTCATATCCCTGTGGCAATATTGTAGTTGACTATTTATGCTGTCTAATCCCTTCCCCTTCCCCACCAACCCCATCCCCCTCCCAACTAGCAACCCTCAGTATTTCCTCTACATCTACGAGTCTGTTTACTTTGATCGTTCACTCAGCTCTTCAGACTCCACATACAAGTGAGATCACATGGTACCTGTCCTTCTCCGACTGACTTATTTCTCGCAACATAATAGTCTCTTCACAACATTATCAATTACATTCCCAGAACTGCCCCCATATCCCTGCGGCAACATTGTAGTCCCACATACACTGTCCAAAGCCTTCCCCCTCTCCCTCCCAGCCAGCAACCATCAGTTTTTCCTTTATATCTGCTTGATATGACTTCAATCTTCTTAAATTGTCTCTCTGGGTTAGCTTGTTTACCCCTTTCTTTTGTTTAAAAAGCCCTTTTAACATTTCTTGCAATGCTGGCTTGGTGGTAAAGAATTCCTTAAGCTTATTCTTTTCTGAGAAGCTCTTTATTTCTCCTTCAATTTTAAGTGATAGCCGTGCTGGGTAGGGCAATCTTGGTTGTAGGCCTTTATTTTGGGTCACTTTGAGTATCTCCTGCCACTCCCTTCTGGCCTGCAGAGTTTCTGTAGACAAGTCAGCTGTTAGTCTAACAGGAGTTCCTTTGTATGTAACCTGCTGTCTTTCTCTTGCAGCCTCTAGGATTCTGTCTCTGTCTTTAACCTTTGCCATTTTAACTATGATGTGTCTTGGTATGGACCTGTTTGGGTTCAGCTTGTTTGGAACCCTCTGCACTTCCTGGGCATGTATGTTGATTTCCTTCACCAGGGTAGGGAAGTTTTCAATCATTATTTTTTCAAATACATTTTCGACCCCTTGCTTCTTCTCTTCTCCTTCTGGTATCCCTATGATTTGAAGGTGGTTGTGTTTCACCTTGTCCCATAGGGCTCTTCAACTATTTTCTTTGTTTTTTATTCTTTGGTCTTTTTGCTGTGCCAACTGGGTGAGTTCTGCTATTTTATCTTCCAAATCGCTGATCCGCTCCTCTGCTTCATCGACTCTACTGGTGATTCCTTCGAGTGTGTTCTTCATTTCAGTTATTGTAATCTTTAGTTCTAACAGGTTGTTTTTTATGGTCCCCCTATCCTTCTTTATGCCCTTGCTAAGTTCCTTAAACATGGTTATCATCAGTGTTCTAAACTCTGTCTCTGAAAGTTTGGATCCCTCTGTTTCATTTGGTTCCATTTCTGGAGGTTTCTTCTGAACTTTTACTTGTGACATGTTTCTTTGTTTCCCCATTCTGGCTGTGGCTCTGGGATTGCTTTGATGTATTAGATAGATCACCAGGAGAGCCCTGGCTGGATCATGCAGACACACAGCTCACGGCCCAACACTCCCAGGAAAACTCCCAGTGTCATCCTGTCCCAATCAGCCGCTTGCAGATCAGGCCAAGCACCCCGACAACCAATCACCAGCCTGGCAACTCTGCAAGCGAGTGCGGAGAGTGGGGACCCGAGGCAGCTTGCGCACTCCCAGGTCTCAGTGAACAGCCTGTTGGAGCCAGAGGGCACCCGCCCTGCATTTCCCTGGCAATGCAGTATAAGCCAGGCAGAGGGTGGGGATCCAAGGCCGCAGGTGCACACACGCACGCACACACGCACGCACACACGTACTTCTGCGCCAATTCCACCAGACCAATTAGGTCTCAGACCTGATCCTTCGTGGGAGGGCCCAAGCCTGACAAAATGGCGCCCTCGCTACACCACTCGTGTGCAGGCTTCACACCACGGGAACAACAGTTCAAAAACTTCCAGCCTTTACACCAAAGGTGCTCAGTTCAGTCCGTCCCCGCAGGCTCCCGGCTCACACAGCCACTCCCTCCACCAGGAACCAGGTAAGTGCTCACCGGCGAGCATGCCCGGGCGCCGGCCCCACTGATTCTCCGGCCGCTCTTAGCCTCACCGGCTATATTAGAATTCCTCTTCCCGGCAAAGGAACTCTGGGCTGGTGAGCTTGGAGTGCAGCCGGAGGGTCTCTCCCCCAGCCAGAGAAGCTTCCCACAGCTGGGGCTTCCCTCATGGGGCTCGCCCTCTCTCATCTCCGCCCATCCTACCAGACCCAACGCGGCTTCCTCTTTAATTTCTTCGTTTAGTGGTTCTGTTCATCTTGTGCTCCGGGGACCTCCAGGGTTGAATGCTGTATAATTTGCTTGTAATTTTGGTGTGATCCTGGGAGGCAGTTAGCACAGCGTCTGTCTATTGCGCCATTTTACCAGAAGTCCTGCTGATTCATTTTTGCTTGATCTAATCTGCTGGTAATTCCTTTTCATGCATTCTTCATTTCTGACTTGTTCTTTTTTTATGGTTTCTGTGTTTATGCTTGCTTTCTCTTTGTTGAAATTCTTGCTAAGTTCCTTAAACATTCTTATAATCAGTGTTTTAAACTCTGTCTCTTGTATGTTGGTAGCTTCCATTTCATTTATTTCTGTTTTTGGAGGTTGCTCCTGTTGTTTTATTTGGGACACATTTTTTTGTTTCCTCATTTTGGCTGCCACTCTGTGTTTGCTCCTATGTGTTAGGCAGATCTCCTATGTTTCTCAGTCTCTGCTGAGTGGCTTTATGTAGTATGTGTCCTGTGTGGTCCAATTGCACAGTCTCCTTGTTCTCCTGTACATGCCTTCCAGGAGGGTCCCTTGAGTGCATTGTGTGTGTTCTGTTTCGGTTGAGCCTTGATTGCTTTTGGCACATCATTGGGTGGGATTGAACCCTAGGCTGACTAACTGTGAGGGTTGGATATACCCACAGTGTATGAGCTGTTGTGTTGGGGCTGACATCTCAGAGGAGGTTTTGCCTCTGTTGGCTCTTGTGCCTGTTGAAACCCCTTTTTGGGTGTGGTGCTTGTGGGGCTAACCAGGTAGTACTGTGGTGTGGTCTGAAACTGGCAGGTGGGTGTGTTGTTTCTGGTGTCTCTTCGGAGGGGTCCTGTGCAGGACAATTTCAGCCTTGCCTGTTACCAATCCAAAGCTACCTAGTAGGAGCCACAAAGCTTATGTGGTTGGCTGTTGCTGGACCTGGAGGCATATGGGGGTGGCCTCACTGTGAATCAAGGCTGGCTGCCACCAACTTGTGAGCCGGACGCAGTTTAACAAAAGATCCAGGGCCCCTTGGCCTATTGCCACATATAAGCTGCCCACAAGGCACAGCCATTGAAAGAGCCTCCTTAGATGTGCTGGCAGGGTATATTGACATTGTGTTGAGAGTGCCCTCAATAATGCAGCACTAGCTAGGTGAGATGGAGTTCAAGAGAGTCATGAGGGGCCGGCCGAGTGGCTCAGTTGGTTAAGAGTTGGCTTAGAGCGCAAGCTCTGAGCAACAGGGCCGCCGGTTCGATTCCCACATGGGCCAGTGAACGCTGCGCCCTAGCTGAGCTGTCGCTGAGCTGCCAACAGGTGTCAGGATGGCTCAGCTAGTGTAACAACAAGACTGCTTGTTCAATGGTGGGCTACACCTGCCTGCAACTAAGACTGAACTCGGCAACTTGAGCTGAGCTGCCACCCAGATGGCTCAGTGGCTAGGGCGTGAGCTCTTAACAACAAGGCTGCTGGGTTCGACTCCCGCATTGGATGGTAACTACGCCCACTCACAACTAAGACTGAACTCAGTACCTTGAGCTGAGCTGCCGCCTGGATGGCTCAGAGGATAGAGTGTGTGCTCTTAACAACAAGGCAGCTGGTTCAACTCCCGCATGGGATGGTGGCTACGCTCACCCGCAACTAAGATTGAACACAGCTCCTTGACCTTAGAGGTCATGAGCTGCCGACGGGAATCTAGATGGCGACTGGCGCCCTCCACAACGAAGATTGAAGAACAACAACTTGGCTAGTCCCTTCCCCCAATTCCCCAACGCTGTTCCCCTCCCACAATTCCCCAATAAAATCTTTGAAAAAAAATGAGAGATTCACGAGATGTGATCTGTGGTTTTTGCAAAGTTAATGCAGATTCAATTTTTATGAGATATGACAGTCAAGTTTGTGTACTTGTTGCAATGATGTTGCTAACATTTTGTGATATCCCTTTTGTGATATCAGAGAGGTTACTCATTATGAATTTGTACCAGCTGAACAAACAGTGAACCAAGTTTACTATTTGGAAGTGCTAAAAATTAGGCTGCATGAAAAAGTTAGACGACCTGAACTTTTCACCAACAATTCATGGCTCTTGCATCATGACAATGCACCAGCTCACATGGCACTGTCTGTGAGGGAGTTTTTAGCCAGGAAACAAATAACTGTATTGGAACACCCTCCCTACTCACCTGATCTGGCCCCCAATGACTTCTTTCTTTACCCAAAGATAAAGTAAATATTGAAAGGACATCAAGGGTAATAAGACAACAGATCTGATTGTCATTCCAGAAAAAAGAGTTCCAAAATTGCTTTAAAGAATGGAGTAGGTGCTGGTGTTGGTGCATAGCTTCCCAAGGGAGTGCTTCGAAGGTGACTGTAGTGATATTCAGAATTAGGTATGTAGCACTTTTTCTAGGATGAGTTCACAAACTTAATTATCCAACCTTGTATGCCAGTGCCCAGCCTATGTCCACTTTACACAGCTCCCCAGGAAAACTGTAGTCAGCCACTACTCACCTTGGGGCAGTGCCTGGCCTGTGACCACTTCATGCAATGCCCTTAGAACACTACAGCCAGCCACCCACCTCCAGCTCACAACTTTCTGAGAGCTGCCCCAGGGTAACTGTGGTGCAGTTTTTCTGTCACTGTCCACCACCGAAATATCCCTGTGCTGTCGTGGATTGTCTGCTGCTGTAAAAGGCCTCTGTGGCTTTTGGGGTGGAGCCTGCCACCCAGGTGCCCAGATTTCCCCTGGCAATGCTGCTGTAGGTGGGCAGGGAGGGGTTCCAGGGAACTAAGAGGTATGGTTAGTTGTTTCTCAAAGTCAATGAAGTCTTGGCTCCTGCACCAGTGCTGGGCTCGTGACCACCCCACAAAAATGCTCTGAGAACACCTTGGCTAGGAACCGCCCATCTGAGTCCCACCACCACCTGTCGCAGGCCTGTAAGTTCCCAAGATCTGCCCTAGAGACACTATGGCACAGGTCTTGGGTTACCACACACAAACAAATGTTTCCCGGGCCCCCACAGGCCATCTGCCCACTTCATACAGGCTTCTTCAGCCTGTGGGATGGGGTCAGCAGTCCAGCAGTCAAGAGTTTCTCAGACAGCCTAGCTGTGTGTGGGAGGGGGGAACCTAGGGTGTCATCAAGTCAGTGCATACATGCAGATACACCAGACCAATGTGTTCCCAGACTTGGCCCTTTTGGGGAGGGCTTCACACTAAAAAGATGGCACCCTCCTCTAGGCTACACACACATCAGGTTCAACACAGGGACAATGACTCCTGTTCCTCTACCTCCCATGCCAAACCACATATCTCAGTCCTTTCCCGCATGTCCCTGGGCCTCCTGAGTTGCCATCCCCTCCACCAGAGACCAAATGAATGCCCACAAGCAAGGAACTACGTGTGCCAGCTCTTCAAGAGGGCATCTGGGTTTCCAGCCCCCTTCTGTCTCACTGGTACAGACAGAGTCCTTCTTGATTTTCCCTGCCAGATGTTGTGAGAATTCCTCTTCCTAGCACAGGCCCCCTAGGCCGGGGAGCCCGGCGTGTGGCTGGACCCCTCCCTCTTCCAGGGGGACTTCCACCACCAAACTGTCCCTCCTAGTATTTAACAACTATATGTGGGCTTGGGATCAGCCTGTTTCATGTCTCTATCCCTCCTACCAGTCTCTATGTGGCCTCTTATTTATATCCTTAGTTAGGGGTTCTGTTCAGCTAGCCTTCAGATGATTCTTGAGGTTGATTGTTCTATAATTTATGTGTAATTTCAGTGTGATCCTGGGATGCAGTAGGCATTGCGTTTACCTAATCTTCTATCTTGGACTGAAATCCTATATTGCTTTCTTTTATATTATTGAATGGTAATAAATTTACATGGTATGGTAGGCTGAATAATGATACCCCAAAGTTATCAATGTCCTTATCCCCAGAACCTCTGAGTGTTAACTTACATGGAATGTGAGACTATGCAGATGTGATTAAGTAAAAGATGTTGACCTTCTAAAACTCTCTAAAAAAAATTGAAGAGGGAACATCTCAAACTCATTTTACAAGGCCAGCACTTCCCTCATACAAAGCCAGAAAAAAACACTATGAGAAAAAAAATTACAGGCTAATATCCCTGATGAACAGAGATGCAGAAATCCTCAACAAAGTATTAGCAAATCAAATTCAATAGCACATTAAAAGGATCATACACCATGATCAAGTGGGATTTATCCGTGGGATACAAGGATGATTTAATATATACAAATCAATAAATGTGATACACTGCATGAATAGAATAAAAGATAAAAAGCATATTATCATCTCAGTAGATGCAGAAAAAGCATTTGACAAATTTCAACATCCTTTCATGATAAAAATTCTCAAAAAATTAAGTGTAGAATGAACATACTTCAACATAATAAAGGCCACATGTGACAAGCCTACAGGTAACATATTCAAGAATAGAAACTTGAAAGCTTTTCCTCTAAGATCAGGAACAAAACTAGGGTGTCCACCCTTACCATTCCTTTTCAACACAGTATTGGAAGTCCTAGCCAAAGCAATTAGGCAAGAAACAGAGGAAAAGATATTCAAATCAGAAAAAAAGAAGAAAAATTCTCTCTGTTTGCAGATAATATGATCTTATATATAGAAAGCTATAAAGACTCCACCAAAAAAGTGTTAGAACTAATAAATGAATTAAGTAAGGTTGCAGGATGCATGCATACAACATACAATAATACTGCATTTCTGTACAGTAACAAAGCAATCTACAAATTCAATGTAATCCTTGTCAAATACCAATGATGTTTTTAACAGAAATTTAAAAAAAATCATAAAATTTATATGGAACCAAAAAGACCCTGAATAGCCAAAACAATCTTGAGAAAGAACAACAAAGTTAGAGGCATCACATTTTCTAATTTCAAACTATATTACAAGGCTATAGTAATCAAAACAGTATGGTACTGGCATAAAGACAGGTGCATAGACCAATGGAACAAAATAGGCAGCCCAGAAATCAACCACAGATACATGGTCAACTAATCTTTGAGAAGAATGCGAAGAATACACAATAAAAAAGTATAGAATCTTCAATAAATGGTGTTGAAAAATTGGACATCCATATGCAAAGGAATGATATTGGACCTGTATCTTACACCACTCACAAAAGTTAACTCAAAATGGATTAAAGACTTAAATGTAAGACCTGAAACCATAAAACTCGTAGAAGAAAACATAGGGGAAAAGCTCCTTGTAATTGGTCTTGGCAATGATTTCTAGGATATGACACCAAAAGGACTGGTGATAAAAGTAAAAATAAACAAGTGGGACTACATCACACTAAAAACCTTCTGCACAGCGAAAGAAACAATCAACAAAATAAAAAGACAGCTTACAGAATGAGAGAAAATATTTGCCAATCATCTACCTGGTAAGAGGTTAATCTCCAAAAAATATAAGGAACTCATACAACTCAATAGCCAAAATAATAATAATAATAACCCATTTTTAAAAATGGGCAAAGAACCTAAATAGACATTTTCCCAAATATTACATAGAAAGAGCCAACAGGTATATTAAATGGTGCTAAACATTACTAATCATCAGAGAAATGCAAATCTAAAAAAGAATGAGTTATTACCTCGCAACAGTTCAAATGGCTTGTTCAAAAAGACAAGAGATAATCAGAGTTGGTGAGGGTGTAGAGAAAAGGGAACCCTTGTGTACTAGTGGTTGGAATGTAAATTGGTACATTCATTATGGAAAATAGCATGAAAGTTCCCAACAAAAAATATTGAGATGAAGAAATTATCCTCAGTTGCCTGTGTGGGCTCAAGTTAATCATAAGAGTCCTTATTAGAAGGAGGGAAGAGCATCAGAGAAGACAGAGAAGGCAATGTGAAGACAGACTCAGGTCAAAGAAGGAAATGATGGAAGAAGAGGTCGGTATGGAGCGAGGTTTAAAGATGCTATACTTCTTGCTTTGAAAAGGGAGGAAGGGGTCACAAGCCAAGGAATACAGGCAGCTTGTAGAAGCTGGAAAGGAAAAGAAATGGATTCTCCTGAAAAGCTTCCAGAAGAACCAAAGCCTTTGATTTTAGCTCCATAAGACCCATTTCAGACTTCTGACTTCTATAAATGTAAGATAATAAATTTGTATTGTTTTAAGCCCCTAAATCTCTGGTAATGTGTTACACCAACAATATAAAACAAATACATTATAGCTTAATATAAATATATAAAATTTATATAAATGTTTATATAAAATAAAGTTATATAAATACGTAAAAAGATGTACACTGAGAAGTTTTGCTTATTTACACCCTGTCACCATCCACTTGTTCCTACTTGAGTCCCATAAGTAATAATCTTTATTAATTTCTTGTTCATTCATCTAGTGTTTCTTTATGCAAATATAATCATATATGAATATTTAATCATATTCTCTCCTTTATTACAAAAATGGTAACATAGGGCCGGCCAAGTGGCGCGGTGGTTGGGCTCTGGCTTGGGAAGCCGGCGGCCCCAGTTCGGGTCCCACATATGAGGGCCAATGACACTGCCCTCAAAAAAAAAAATGGTAACATACTATACATACTCTACCAAACCTCATTTTTTTCAATTAATGGTATAAACATAGATATATAAATTAAATATAATTAATACTAATGTATTATATATTTGAAAGTTGTTAATAGAGTAAATCTTAAAAATTATCATGATTGGGCCAGCTGAGTGGCGCATTGGTTAAGAGCTGGCTTGGGATGCCTGCGGCCACGGTTCAGATCCCACATATGAGAGCCAGTGATGCTGCCCTCTACAGCTAAGATGGTGAACAATGGCTCCACCTGCAGCTGGGCTGCTGTGAGTCCCCAGAGACGGCATAGTTGCAGCCCCTGCTGCAGTAGGCTGCCATGGGCTACAGTGAGTGGCTGGCAGCCAGCATAAGCGGCCGGCAGCTGGTGTGAGCTGCCAAGAGCCACTGTGAGCGGCCGTCCAGAGGCTGGTGACCGATCTGCCTCACCCAAGAAGAGCGCAATGATGATACCAACATGGGCCAGTGAAGCAATGTCCTCCACAACTAGACGGAAGAACAAAGGGATAGCAACTTGTCTGTTCCCCTTCCCTGGTTCCCCAACGCTGTTCCCCTCCCGCAATTCCCCAATAAAATCTTTAAAAAAAAATTTCTGATGATGAACCATATGATTTCACTTAAATGTGGTATATAAAACTGAAAACAAGGCCAGCCAAGTGGCGCAGTGGTTAGGGGCTGGCTTGGGACGCCAGTGGTCCTGGTTCGGATCCCACATATGAGGGCCCGTGACACTGCTCTCTAAAAAAAAAAATTAAATTAAAATAAAATAAAATAAAATAAAACAACACAATAAAAGAACAAGAAAAACAAATGAAGAAAAAAAAACTCATAGACGCATACAATAGTTTAGTGGTTACCAGAGGGTAAGGGGGAGGGGTGTGGTAAATGAGGATAAAGATGATCAAATACATGGTGACAGAAAGAACTGACTCTGGGTGATGAACACACGATGTGATATATAGATGATACATTACAGAATTGTACACTTTAAATCTATGTAACTTTGCTAACAATTGTCACCCCAATACTGTAAACTCGAATTAAAAAAAATAGTTCTCGGGCTAGCCAAGTGGCGCAGTGGTTAAGAGCTAGCTTGGGACGCCAGCGACCCCAGTTCAGATCCCACAAATGAGAGCCAGTGACACTGCCCTCTAAAAAGAGAAAAAAATAGTTCTCATGCCAAGAAAAATAGTTGTAACTATGTGAGGTAGTACATATTAAGTAGGATTATTGTGGTGATCATTTCTCTCTATATATAGATGTAGATATAGATATAGATATACACACACAACAGGTGCCAAAAAATGTATACAAATTTTAAGAAAAGAAAAAAACTATTAATTGTAATAATATATACCGATAACAAAAGATGAATAGAAGTCATGTTTGACTTCTGCAATTACAAGAGGTACTCAAAGTGGTTACCATCAGCGTCCAGACACTTTTGATTATGGCGTACTGCTTGAGCATAGATAGCATATCTTAAAATGTATACGTTTTTCTTTCATCCCTGATTATATATATATATATATATATATATATATATATATATATATCTCAAATCATTATGTTATACAATTGAAACTAGCATAATGTTTTGTGTCAATTATATCTCAATAGAAAGAAATAAAGATACAAGAGATAAAATAAACTGTATAAAAATTTAAACATCTGTTTTAGTACATTATACAATTACCAAAGTCAAAAAGGAACTTGGAAATAATTTGCATACATTCACAATGAAAATATAAAATCGATTGTTCAACAATCTGAATTATGCAAATAAATTATGTTGCATGCATATAATGGAATGCTATGAAGCCATTCAAATGCATGTAAAGGGCAGAGACGAAATTAGAATTAGGTGATGGTAAAAAAGAACTTTAGCCTAACAAAGCTTTAAAAAAATTATGATGAACCTACTTCTGTATTTCCTGTGTATTTAAAAATAAAAACAAGCGGAAAAGAACAAGAAGAATATAGATCTATATACCTTTGAAAGATTTCAAACATACAGCATTAAGTGAAAAAGACACTTGTAAAACAGTATGTATAGTATGATCCTTTTTTTAAAGATTTTATTGGGGAAATGGGGGAGGGGAACAGCACTGGGCAAGAGGGGAAGGAGAACAAACAAGTTGCTGTCCCTTTGTTCTTCAGTCTAGTTGCAGAGGACGTTGCTTCACTGGCCCATGTTGGTATCGTCATTGCACTCTTCCGGGATGAGGCAGATCGGTCGCCGGCCTCTGGATGGTCGCTCACTGTGGCTCTTGGCAGCTCACACTGGCTGCCAGCCACTCACGCTGGCTGCCGGCCACTCATTGTAGCCTATGGGAGCCCACTGCAGCAGGAGCTGCAGCTATGCTGTCCCGGGACTCACAGCAGCCCAGCTCCAGGTGGAGCTGTTGTTCACCATCTTAGCTGTAGAGGGCAGTGTCACTGGACCTCATATGTGGGATCCGAACCAGGGCCACAGGCATCCCAAGCCAGCTCTTAACCAAAGCGCCACTCGGCCGACCCCAGTATGATCCTATATTTGAAAAAAAATTACTGCTATTAGCAGAGAAAAATATATGGAAGAGTAATATATATCCAACTATTGATATTAGTTATTGGGAAATTTGAGGTTATGAGGGACTTTTCATGTTCTACATTAAATGATCATGTAATATTCAAATTTTTATAAAATGTATGTATCACTTTGTAATGAAAAAATGTTAAGATATATTTTTTAAAATATATCCCCATATCCTTTACCAGTCAAGGTCCTTGAATGAAAACATCAGTGATGACTTTGTTTAACTATAGCAGAAAATTAAATGATTGCAAGGTATGACAGGGACATTTACTGTTTGCTGAGTAGACACATTTCCCAGTCCTCTTAGTGTTAGGGCCATGTGACTAGATGTGGCCAATGAACTGTGCATTTAAGAACTGGTGCTTAATACTCCCACTGTCTCTTTCTCTGCTATGACAACTAGGGAGGCCTGAGGTGCAGGATGAGACAGCCACAAGATGTCAGCCTTTATCCCTGAGTTCCCTTTTGGAAAACAACTGTCTTTAAAAGCCACAGGACTTGCAGTAGATTGTGCATGAGCAAGAAAAAACTTGTATGTGTTAAGTCATTGAGATTTGGAGTTTATTTATTATCAAAGCAGAAGCCACCCTATCATGACTAGCAGAATAGTGTCAAGTAATTTACAGATTCCAGGAGAGGCCTGGAGAACTGGTGGGGTCATGAACCAAGGGTGACAATGACATGACATACAAAGATTTTGCTGCAGGAATGGTTTGATAGAATGATGCTGTCACCCCCATTGCCAACTAACACTTGCCACTACAGCTTTACACTACTGTTTCTTGATATTAGTGCTGTACAAACGGATTTTAGACTGCAGTAGCTCCCTTTGAAAAATCAGTAATTGACTCTCACACATTTTATCACTCCCTCAACATTCAAAGTTCCAGACGGGATCATGTGATTTGTCATGTTGTGGTCACATATTCATGCACTAGCTACCTGGTGATGGGGAAAAGAAATACATGCCCACCTTCCTGGTTTCAGTTGGGCCCTGCTTCCAAAACTATCTTGGGATTCTTACTAAATAGGAAGAGGTTTTGAATGCTGGGCAGCCAAAATACTAATGTTCAAGCCGGTCTTCAGCTTCTTCACTGACAGATATTTCACTTTGACTTAACTGAAACTTTCCTCTTCCCTGAAAAGTGGAAATCTGCCCAATCTGCCACTCTCTAGCCAATAATGACCTCAATCATGTGCTTTGTCATTCTTCCATCACAGCCCAACCTTGGAGGAATACAACTCTCCACCTTCTTTATGTCAATCTCAGTCTAATGCTCAGATGAAGGCCACTAAAAAATCATGGTCCCCAACTTCTACTGAGTCCTCATTGCAGTCTGGCAGTCCTGTTTTCTGCTCAGTATTCCAAGACTCCACAGCATTGCCAAGTCCCCACTTCCTCATTCCTCCTACATCTTCTCTTTCCCCTCTTCACTTCACCTCCTAATGCACTTAATCTATTTACATTTAAAGTAATTGATGATAGATATGTAGTTATTACCTATTTATTGGTCATATTTTTCTTCTTCTTCCTCTTCCTATTTTTGGGGGGAATCTTTTATTTTGCTGTTCTGATTGGGTGTCTTTGACTACCTTATATTCCAAATCGCTGACCTGATCCTCTGCTTCATCTAAAATACTGTTGATTCCATCGAATGTGTTCTTCATTTCAGTTATGGTATTCTTAATTTCTGACAGATTCTTTTTAATGTTTCTGATCTCTTTCTCAAAGTTCTCACTAAGAGCTTTATAACTTGTGGGGTATTTTTTTAAGATTTTATTGGGGAACTGGGGGAGGGGAACAGCGTTGGGGAATCAGGGAAGGGGAACAGACAAGTTGCTGTCCTTTTGTTCTTCAGTCTTGTTGTGGAGGATGTCATTTCACTGGCCCATGTTGGTATTATCATTGCACTCTTCCTGGGTGAGGCAATCGGTTACCGCCCATTGGACAGCCACTCACAGCGGCTCACGGTAGCCCATGCCAGATGCTGGCCACTCAAGCTGACTGCCAGCCACTCATGGTAGCTCACGGCAGCCCACTGCAACCCCGCTGCAGCCTATGCCGTTGCTGGCAACTCATGGCAGCCCAGTTCCAGGTTGAGCTGTCATTCACCATCTTAGCTGTAGAGGGCACAGCATCACTGGCCCTCATGTGGGATCCGAACTGGTGCCCTGCTGCTCAGAGCTGGCATCCCAAGTCAACTCTTAACCAACTCTTGGTCCAACATAATTCTACTAATCCGTATATAATCAACATTCACCCCTTTCCAAAAGATCACCACAAATCTTATCACCTAGTATCTCCAGCTCCAAGACCAGGAATTTGGGGGTAATATCCTTTCCTTTTCCAGTTACCTTGCCATCCCTTCCAGATATGCTATAAACTATAAACTAAATTGTATTAGGTTGTCAGAAAAGTCATGATGCATTTTTTCAATGAAAAACAGAAAAAATACGTCATGACTTTTCCGACAACCCCAATACATTGAACCACCACTCACACATTATATTCTCCAGTGGGGTGAAGGTGAAGAAGGAGAATGTAAATAAGTTAAACACACACACAGAGCAAGGAAGGAAATAAGGGGAATGGTTACAGTCCTTTTTATTGAAACTATTCCAGAGGCCATAGCTGATGTTTCTGACTTCCCTTTCTCTCTTCTGAATTCATGTGTTTCCCTTGCCTTAACAAGCACCTGAGCTGCTCATGGTAATTTGCCTGGATGTGTGAGGCCCTTTGTGGTCGTGAGTGTGTATGCCTCTGTATTCTTTGGCTCACCTGGACATGATGTGCATAAAAGCACCCAGGGGATTTTCTGGGACTCATATAGAAGGTACATGTAGATTAAAACCTGCTTCAGTGGGTCCAGCAATGCTGAACGTTCCTTGGAGGAGCAAGTTGTGCATTATGCTCCTAAGGGACTGTAGAAGTTGTTTCTACAGCAATTGTGTGGAATCTGAACCCTTGGAGGTCCCGCCTTTACTGGGATGCTATAATCTGCCTTGAACTTTTGCCACTGGACACGGCAGTGCTAGGGTCATACAGTGAATCTCCTGGGTTCCAGACATGCTCTTCCCTACCCCATCATGTAGCAGACCCCCTATTTCCCCTTAAAAATTAGGATCACTCATCCTAGCCACATAGTAAACATCCCCTTTTTGCCTGTTGGTTCAATGTCATGAGGAGTTCCAAATGGACAGATGGAAGTCTCAACTTCCTGTAAATCAAATTTTTGCAAGAGTTTTACTAAGTGAAGTGATAAGAGGTGTCACTCTCAATTCCACTCTTTGGTTCCTAGACTTATGTATTCTGTTTATGGGAGAGAGAACATCACATATCTGTTGTTGATTCAAAGAACACACTGAATTCTGTAGGAGGGCCCTCAGACCTCACAGAGTGTTTCTTGCTATCGCCATCACGAAGTCTTCCTAGGCCATCCCCACCCAAGGAGGGGATGCTGAGGGGCTTTTAGGAAGGCCTGGTTTTTGGTCCTGACCTGGGGCTGCTGCTCTCTGCTTGCTGTAAGGGCAGATGGTTATGGGTGATGGTGTATGTGATGTGAACAGGGAAGCCCATGGTTGTTAGACCAGTGTCTTACCTCTTTCACGGCTAAACGTGTTCCTTGACCAGAAAAAAATATTGTATGGGATATTTCAATAGTGTATAAACTGCATTGTATGGGATATCTAAATGGTGTATAAAAGGTGTAAAGTAATTAGAAAGTCCAAGGATGATGGTGCTGGTAAAAGCACTGTAGGCAGGGAAGGCAAATCCATTCCAAAATATGTGATTATTTCAGTAAGGACAAATTGATGCCCACTCCGTAATGGAAAGGGTCCAGTGCAATCTCTTTGTCACCCAAGGACTTGCTGGTCTCCCCAGGGAATGGTGACATATTGGGGTTTCTGCTGCTGAGACACTGAGCACTCAACAGTGTTGGTAGCCAAGTCAAGCTAAGTGAAGGTAAACCCATGTTGAACTCCTGCCTAACACCTATCCCTTCTTCAGCAATTTTGTTCACTGGCTCTTCAAGCAAGCACAGGGATATCTGGAGAAAGGTTGACGTATTTCCACAGGGTGGGCCATCATGCTCCTTTTGGTAAGCATTTACATGGGACACAAATATTCTCACACTCAGTCCATTCTGAGAGATCCATTCATTTACTCCTCATATATATGTAGGCAAAGCAATTAAATGGTGCCTTGCACATAATACGTGCTCTTTAAGTATTTGTTGCATTATTGTTATTGCTATCAGTTCTCTAATCTTGTTCCATCACCAGTCTCTGATCATCTGGCCAAGGCTGTTAGATAAACAGCCTTTGGCCAGATCACTTTCTGGATAAAGAGATCAACCAGATGCACGGTTCTGAGTTTTGCCTCCTAGGAAGATTTTCCTTCTTTCCTTCCATCAGAGTCACACTTGAGTGGAGCTGTAACACCACAGCTGTGAACTTCCAGCTAGTTCCTGCTTACCTCGAAGCACATTCTGCAAACTATGCTCCTAGGGTTCTTTTCTTCTTCAGCAAGCTGGTTATTGGGAACTCGCCACAAGGACCTAAGGTGTGAGCTGAGGAGAGCAAGCATCGTGGCAGGAGTAGGTGCTATGGGAGTATGAGTCTCCTGTAACTCACTTGTGTTTTCAGGACCTGCTCCTGATTGATTTTGCTTATACCACCATCCGTTGATGATGGAGTATTGTTATTGTCTGCCCAACTTTATGGTTTGGTGGATCAGATGCCACCAAGGCCAAGGACAGGCAGCTCAGGTTGCATAGTCACTTGGTGGTGGTGGTGATGGGGTCACATCGTTAGGCATTCAAACTCTACTAGGGCCAGTAATTTAACTTTATTAATCATGTGGTACCAAGAGCTCTTATCTAAATGGAGAGTGGTTACTTGACAAAGGGCATAGCTTTTGCTCCAAAACTCTAAAGGCTTGTGCATTGATTCTCCAGTTGGCTCCAGACAGCATTCCAACCTGTCACAGACACTCACTCAACTCATTAAGACATTTACTTGTTCAGTCAACAAGCATGTATTAGTTTTCATGGCCCTGTTCTGAGCACTGATGTGTCTTGTTCTCAAAACACGGCCAGTCCACTGCGGGAAACAATGACAGCACTAAGACAAACCACAAAGGGCTGTGGGAGCCCAGATGGGCATGTGCTTTGCTCTTCTTCTGCATATAGGCATGTTATTGGTCAGGGATGGTGTGTGAGGAACATCTGCACAAATGCATAGACACAGGCACACATTTATATGTATAAATATGGGCATTGTGTACACACATCCTAATTAAGGATTGTGAGTCAGCAGTCAGTGTGCTCTGGTGGGAGGAGCCCTTGCCTGGGAGGTAGGTGACAGGAGGTAGACAGCTCCAGCTCCCTTACAAAGTCCCCATGTGCCCTGGGACGTGTCCCTGCCCCTCCCAGGCCTTCTATCTCCTGCCTGAAAGATGCGAGCAGCATTAGCTCACCCAGCCTGGTCTCTGAGTGGCAAGTTAGATAGTGGATGGGGGGCACCTGGAGCACTGCCTGGTACACAGTAGGTGAGAGCTACTGTGACTGATGTGGGTGACGGTCAATGAGAAAGTGCTTTGTGAACCCTTCACAGTGCACTGTGCCCATGAGCTTGAAGGCTGGGGCCAGGTGGGTGTGTGTACATGGGCACGTTTATGTGGAGGTGGCCACCTGTCCTAACTGGGTGCCGAGCTGCGGGGCAAGGCCGTGGCCGTCCCCAACCCAGAGAGCCCTGGCTGCAGGTGGTGCCGTGGCACAGGGATGATGCCTCCGGTGGCCTCTGACTCTGCTCTGAGGAGCTAGAGAGGTGGGAATCAGAGGTGAGAGTCCACCCCTATGGGAGGCTGCCCGTCCGAAGGCAACAGAAAGCAGGGTCATGAGGAAGGGCTTTCTGGTGAGGTGTCTTGCCTGGGACATCACCACCTCTACAAGGAGGGGAAGCTGAGGGGCTGGTAGGAAGGCCTGGTTTTCAGCCCTGGCTCTGGCTGAGTGATCTGGGGCCGCTCTCTGCTCCTGTCTGGGCCTCAGCTTCCTCATCCATAAACTGGTGACAGTAATGCCCACCGCACAGAGCTGCTGTGAAGATTAAATGAGGCACACGTGGAAGCAGATGGCACCATGCCTGTGCACAACTGTCCAATAAATGAGACGCTCCCTCCCTCTGTGTCACACTTCCCACTTGTCCCCAAGTGAACCCCCAACCCCAGCAAGAACCTGTGCTAACAAGCCCAGGCACAGGGCTGAACACTGGGGAAAATGTGTCCCTTTATTGAGCCAGCGCCCATAATGTACAGGTCACTATGCATGGCTGGAGAGAAGGGACTCATGCCACAGAGTCGGAGATGGGCCAGTACTGGGAGAAATGGAGGCCAGGGCAAGGTCATCTGCCTGGGGGCAGGAGAGGACAGGGGAGGGCTTCCTGGATCAGACCATGGAGTGCAGCCCGGCCCTCCCTACCTGCTTGCCCCATTTGAGGGGCCAGAGTCACCTCCAATGTGGCCTCTGAGGTTGAGTTCACTCTCACCGTGGCGGCATATGTAGACAGAGCAGGGTGTGACATGGACGTTCATGAGATAATAGACTGTGCGGCTCTGGATCTGGTCCTGCACTTGGTTCACCTATAACGGGTGCCCGTATCAAAGGTATGATGTAAGACAGGTGGCTGGGCTGGCCCAAGCAAGAGCAAGGGCAGCTCAGGGACTGAAGGTGCCATCTCTCTTTGTTACTCCACATTTGTCCCTCTAAACCCACTCTCCACCTGTATCCATTCCGCCCTGTGCCCCAAGAGATTGCCTTTTCTTGATTGCAACCTCAAGGCTCCCTTGTTCTGCCAACAAGAGACATTGGCACGGGACAGAAGGTGGTCAGCACAAGAGTTTGGTATTTAATCCGATGCTTCCCTATCTACCGTGCGGTGCTTTGGCCATGTCTAAGTTCCCCTAACCTTGGCTCTTGTGGGCAGCCCCTCCTCCATGGTTATAAATCTTGCCACTTTGTTATAACTGCTCCCTCCTCGGACCCTTCCCATTCTTGGGGTGGGAATAGCTTTCAGTTCATGCAGTCCTTAGGTATCTAACCATCCCTTGTAGGTCCCCTTAATCCTATTCATACTTCTGAAATTTATGTCTTACTAATTTATCTTCACATTACCCACTGAGTGTGCCATCTGCTTTTGAGAGGATTCTGATTGACACAGAGAGTGAATGTGAGTGAGAAAGGAAATGAGTGAGTAAAGAAAACAGTGGGTGAATGTAATGTGAGTAAATGCATGAATGAATAAGTGTGAATAAAGTATGAATGAGGGAATGACGGAATGAGATGATCTGGGAAACTTTCCCTATTTATTCTGCTAAGTGTTGTGGAAGCCATACTGGCCAAATCTTGCTCCCCTCTGGAATCACCACTGAGAATGGGCAGTGTGAGGACAATATAAAGTGCAGGCTGTCCTTGATGATATCATCTGAGGCCTGTAGGTCAGAGAGATGTCCCGGATGCGAGCCTTGCTTCAAATTTCATGGAGAGGTGTTTGAAGGCCAGACAGGCTGCATCAGAATCACTATGATAGAAATACTGATTCCTGGATCCCAAACTCTGGAGTCCACTTCAGTAGGTTGTGGAGGGGGCCAAGAATCTGTTCCTAACCAGTTTGAAGGTGAACTTGATATCCAGCCAGAGTGGAGAACCAAGAACCTGGCCAACCAACCACCTCTGTGATGGGTAGACAAGCACAGAAAATCACCCATGTCATGTGGCCACGTCACCAAGCTGTTTAGCTTGGAGATCCTGGCTTATTTGACTATACAAATCAAGAGACACAGTATGGTGCATGCAAAGGAGAGGGACAGACACACAAATCTGGGTTCAGGTCCCAGCTTTGGCCTTCACCTAAGGTGGTGTTGTCGGAGAGGGGCCCCTTCTTGGCTCAAAGTCCCAATCCTTGGCAACTCAAGCAAAGAATTGAACAAGATTCCAGAGTAAAAAAGTAGTTTTAGAAGAAATAGTACATTTCAAAGAAGTAGAAGTAGGCCCAAGCAGTAGAGAATGGCTCAAGGGCACATTATTAGAATAGAAATTACATTCCAAAGAGTTTCGAGCGGACAACGTGCAAAGGCAAGGCTCAAAAGGCTCAAAAACGGAGGAAGGGGTGCAAAAAAGGAAGAAATGGTCAAAAAGAGCAGGGCAGACTTCCCAGGACTTGGAGTTTTCATCCCCTTTCTCTAGAATGGGCTGCTCCCCTATGGGCATGGGACCACTTGATTGGCACCTGTGATTGACAAGAGGTACTGCGCAGGTGTGAGTGACTGGTCTGATCTAGTTGGGTATTTTGTGCCCATTTGTTTTCCCACAGGGGTAGGTAATTACAATACAAAGGGGAGTTTTGGGTGGAGAAGGGAAGTCTCCTGGGTGGTCTCGCTCTGTGGGACTGCAGAAATGCAGGGACCCAATGCCTGACTCTAACCGCCTGCTTAGTTTTCCCCTTGAGAGACGTGATCCCCATAAAATATCTATGGGAAATTGAGGGGACGGAGGTTTCTTCTTCTGTAACTGCTTCCTGCTGGGCAGGGGCTAGCAGTGTTTCTGTCTCTTGGGGGATTCACGGAACTCTCACCCTAGCTGATCTCAGATGAGAGGAAGGGGTCTCGAGCTCCACCTGGAACACCGTGCTGGCTTCTTTGGTTGTGACTGGCAGTCTTGCTGGGGTGTCATCTGTATCCCCAAGGTCCCCAGATGAGGAAAAATAGATTTTAGTTAATAAATCTGTTAGCTCTCATGAAGCCTGTGGCCATTCAGCCTGTGACTCAGGTAGCCTCAGTTGTCTGAGCCCAGAATGGGTTAGGCATTTAGCTTACTGGCCTGGGGGATTTTAGGAAGTCACAGAATTTCAAGTAGTTATCTGAAGCAGTGGTAGGAGACTTCTATTGTTTAGCATTAAGAAACTAATTTAAAGGGCCGGCCAAGTGGCACGGTGGTTAAGTGCTGGCTTGGGAAGCCTAGGAAGGTTAAGTGCTGGCTTGGGAAGCCAGAGGCCCAGTTGGGGTCCCACATTTGAGGGTCAGTGACCCTGCCCTCAAAAAAAAAAAAAGAAACTAATTTACAGAGCAATTAAGAAGCAGGGGGGATCTTTAGTCTGGGATTCACAAACAGGTTAGAAGAGTAATCAAAGCCTAGAGCTAAGAAACTAAGGAACTACGGAGGAGACTTAACATTTCTACACTTAACATTTCTATAGGAAAGAAAACTTAAAAGCTTTTCAGTGAGGGGAGGGAGTACCTACTCAGTTGGCCCACAACAGTGGGACCAATGGCAAATCACTCAAATGCTCTGCTCCAATTTTCCCGTCTGTATAGTGAGGAGATGCCATCTGTGGTCCAGGACCATTATGAGAATTTGAGGAAATTCCTCCCTGCAAATCACTGCTGCAGAGTAATGAAGATTTGACGATAACAGTAATCATTGCATTATTGAGCACTTATGAGATCCAAGCATGGTGTTAAGTGCTTTATATAAATGGTCTTGTTTAATCCTCACCTATACTGTGTCATTCCCGAGCTACAGATGGGGAGACTGAGGCTTACAGAGTGTGAATAACTTTCCAGGGCCCCACAGGCAGCATCTGATGTCTCCTGCAGTCCTAAGCCCTAAGCTAAAAATGGCAGCTCCCTCCCACTGCTCCTTAAAGGTTAAAGCACAGGGTAGAGCCAATCCTGTGGGGATAAAACAGAACAAAGACCTCTGAAAGGAAGGAAGCCAAGGGAATGTATGTAAGCAGGTGCCTCAGACAGTATAGGGGCTCAGTTTGCTCTTAAGCTTCCGGACAGCTGTAGCAGGAAGAAGTAGGGTAGCAAAATTCCCAAGTTTCAATTTTCTTGATAAAAGGCGGCACATAGACATGTCAAAATGGACATTTGTCTTGGACTAAAATTCCAGAGGAGTTGATCTTGTGGCCAGCTCAGCAAACATCCAGAACTAGGAATTCATCTGTGATTTCATGAGACATTAAGAGGATTTTTTATTAGGTTCTGAGCATCCCCCTCTGAAGGCAGAGAGAAATATGAAATTCTCTCCCAAATCTCCACAACAGTTCTGGCAAATCCCCATTCTTCTCAGCCCTTGCACATCTCCACCTAACCCTTATCCTTGCTTCATCCCCTCCTGTATTGAAAATGGAAGACACCAGACAGCAGTGTCCTCAATTTCTTATTACAAACTACCTACAAACTCATTGGCATCCCCAGCTGAACTCTCCTTACTCCTTCTCTCCTATCACAGTGGAAGAGGTGCCCTTTTTCTTACTGACCAATCTTTCCACCCGTGTTCTGTGTCCTATTCCCTGCTACCTCATCAGGAACCTTGATCAAACAGTTACCTCTCCATCTTATACACGTATCTTCAGCTTCTCCCTTCCTCCTTGACTCAGCTTTGAACATATTTGAGTCTATTACATCTTTAAAAAATCACTACTAACACATAGACTCCACATCCAGGATGACAGAGTAAGGGGCTCCTTGAACTCCATAGTATTAGAACAAACCTGGTGAAAATGATTTTTAAAAACAACTATTTAAAAATCTCTGGAAATTGTCCTATGGGCATACATCAAATGAAGAATGGTTTAATTAAGAAAACTCTACTAAAACTTGGTAAGAACAGTGAAAGTCTGTGGCTTTTGAACCATGACCCACTCCCTTCTTCCTCTGTCCAACACTCAGCTTAAAGGAGGCTCCAATCTGGGTGTATGTGGCCAAAAAGATGGGTCCCCTTCTGTCCTCAGCACTCATACAATAACTATGCCCTGCTTAAAGGAGCAGGCCACAGCATTTCTTATCTCTTCCAACTCTGAGTTGAGGAGGCTAAACACCTGGTGAATGTTATCAGGAGGCAGGTGGCTCTCTTCCTCCACCTCGGCTCCTTACTCATAGGGCAGAGGCTCTCCCCAAAGCATGAAAGGCTAGGAATACAGGTGGCACAATCAATCCTACCCAAACTTACTCATAGGGTAAAAGTTCCACACCGAGAAAGGCAAGTTGATAAGACAAAAGTCTACAGCCCTGCTCAGCACTCAGATTACTGGCTCAGAGATTTTCCCAGGGGGAGAGGCTATGCATAAGAAAAGAGCTCCAGAGCTCTCCCCCAAAGAACACACTTTATTTCAAACAGTGTGGGGAAGTTCAGTCTTAACAGCACTCTTGAAAACAATAGCTCCTCTTAATTAAGAACAACAAGCTAAATCATAGATCAGTTAGTTCACTAGACAGATCCAGGAAAATAATACAGCTAAGAGCCCTGCTGGGATCATAACCAACCTCAAAGTCTGGCCTCAAAACTACCCCTACACAAAACTGGATCAGACTATGGAGCAAACTATGTCCCAGGATATTGTGAAAACTAAAAGAACAATTAGCCAGTAATTAGTGGAGACTGACAGCTGTGTGTGATATTAAATGAGGTAGATAGTTTAACAGAGAGATCAGGGAAAGAGACAGTCAAAATGATCCCTGCTAAAACCACTGTCATCTTATGGTGACTGAGCACATGCCCGAGGCTGAGAACCATGAGGAGCAACACCGAAGTCTTCACACTGTGGGGAAATAGCCTTCATTAAAGTAGTTTAGCCAAGCCACTTAAAAAAATAAACATGCAAGGAATCATTAAAACAAGCTCTGGAGAGAAGGGAGGAGAATCAGTATCCAGAGGTGCTACAATATATTACCTAAAATGATGTCCAGTTTTCAACAAAAATAGTTGTGAGACATACAAAGAAACTGGAAAGTGTGACCATACAAAGGAAAAATATCAGACAATAGAAATTGTCTGTGAGAGGGAGCAGATACCAGATTTAACACAGCAGGACTTAAAAATGGCCATTATAAATATATTTTTAAAATAAAGGACATCTTGCTTAAAGAATTACAGAAGGGAACATTTAAAAGTAGCCACATGTGGGCCGGCCGAGTTGCGCGGTGGTTAAGAGCTGGCTTGGGACACCGGCGGCCCCGGTTTGGATCCCACATGTGAGGACCAGTGACACTGCCCTCAAAAAAAATAAATAAAAGTAGACACATGTATGAGGAATTTAGAAAGCCACATGTATGCTCAGGTATACTCACAAATGTCCTAAGAAAATCTTAAGCTTTCAACTCAGGTGATACGTAGACTCAGAGCAAGCCTAACTAATCCATAAAGACTGGTGCAGCAGAGAGCCAGTGTACAAAGACTGGGAGAAGTGGTTGATCTTTCTTTTTGTTTGTTTGTTTTTCTGTTTCTACTATTGCAGTTCAAGGAAATCTGTGTCAAAAAATTAGCTGAAGGAACAGAGACATCAGTGAGCACACACAACAAGGAATAGTCTTTGAAAAATAGTTTAGAAAGATCTAAAAACAGACAACTACAGCCTTCAACAATAAAAAGGGAAAGAGAAAGGAAGGGAGGGAGGGAGGGAGAGAGGGAGGGAGGGAGGGAGGGAGGGAGGGAGGGAGAGAGAGAGAGAGAGAGAGAGAGAGAGAGAGAGAGAGAAGAAAGAAAGAAAGAAAGAAAGAAAGAAAGAAAGAAAGAAAGAAAGAAAGAAAGAAAGAACCCTGAAGGGGGAGAGAAACTGATTTCCAAAGTTATGACATTATACTAATAAAATGCTTAATTTTCAACAGAAAATCACAAGGAATACAAATAATAGAAAATTGTGGTTCATTCAAATGGACAAAATGAATTGATAGAAACCATCCCCTGTGGTAAATGGCATTATATGAAGAAATATAAAAATCCATTCAAAAATTCATATGAATCTTTTTAAAAAAAAGATTTTATTGGGGAAATTGGGGAAGGGAACAGTGTTGGGGAATTGGGGATAGGGAACATTGTGTTTTTCCAGGACCCATCAGCTCTAAGTCAAGTTGTTGTCCTTCAATCTTAGTTGTGGCAGATACAAGCTCAGCTCCAAGTCCAGTCGCCAATTTCAATCTAGTTGTGGGGGGGCACAGCCCACCATCCCATGCAGGAGTTGAACTGGCAACTTCGTTGTTAAGAGCATGCGTTCTCACCAGCTTAGCGGCTGCTCAGCTCAAGATACTGTGTTCAATCTTAGTTGTGGGGGACAGCAGCCCTCCATCCCATGTGGGAGTTGAACTCGCAACCTTTTTGTTACAAGTACATGCTCTCACCAGCTGAGCCATCCTGCCACCTGTTGGCAGCTCAGCAGCTGCTCAGTTCAGGCACAGCTCACTGGCCCATGTGGAAATTGAACCAGCAACACTGTTGCTCAGAGCTTCTGCTCTAACGAACTGCACCACCCGGTCTGTCACCATATGAATCTTAAGAAACCTCAAATAGGCAAAAGAATCTTGAAAAAGAACAAAATTGAAGGGCTCACACTTCCTACTTTCAAAAGCTACAGTTGGGTCAGCTGAGTGGCGTGGTGGTTAAGCGCTGGCTTGGGAAGCCAGCGGCCCCGGTTCGGTCCCACATATGAGGGCCAGTAACACTGCCCTCGGAAAAAAAAAAAGCTACAGTAATCAAAACAGTATGATATTGACATAAAGGCAGACATATATTGGGTTGTCATAAAAGTCATGACATTTTATCTACATTTTTCAAAGGTCATTTATTTATATAAAGAACAAAGATCAATTAATGATATATTGCCCATTTTATACAGTAACCTTTTGTCATGTTTCAGTGAGCATAATTCCTCGTTCATAGGAGGACCTGTCTTTATTTGTGAAAAATTGTACAAGGTGCTGATTTACAGTCTCATCCGAATTGAATGTTATACCACGCAAAGAGTTTTGAAGAAAGTGAAACAAGTGGAAGTCTGATGGCACAAGGTCAGGCGAGTATGGTGGGTGTGGCAACACATCCCATCCAAGCTCCAATAATTTTTGACGGGTGATCAAACTTGTGTGGTCTCACATTGTTGCGATGGAATGCAAATCCTTCCCAATTAACAAGCTCTGGATGTTTCTGGATGATGGATTCGGTCAAACTGTCCAACTGCCAACAGTTCACATTCAAATTGATTGTTTGGTTCCTTGGTGGGAGCTCAAAAAACATGACACCTTAAAAACCACGACATTGAGAGCACAACCTTCCTCTGATGAATGTCTGCTTTCGATGTCATTTGAGGTGAATTATCACGTCGGGACCAAGACCGTTTGCACACCACATTGTTATAAACAATCCACTTCTCATCACAAGTTATCAGTCACTTCAAAAAAGGATGTTTTCCTCAAGTTTAATGAGCATATTGCAGATGTTTATATGTGCCGTCAAATGAACTTCTTTGAGTTCATGTGGAACCCAAATATCAAGCTTGCTTACGTATCCCAGCTTCTTCAGGTGGTCGTGAACAATTGAATGATGGATGTTCAATGCTTCTGCAATCTCTTGTGTCATGTAACGTGGGTTTGACTCTATTAGTGCCTTTATTTTGTCGTCATCAACCTCGGTGGGCCTCCCTGACCGAAGAGCGCTGTTGAGATCAAAATCACCAGCAGGGAATTTCATGAACCATCGTTGGCACTGACGTTCTCGTAGAGCATTGTCACTGTAAACTTTATGCAACTTTTCACAAGCTTGACACATGTTCTTCCCTTTATGGAAGTAAAACAGTAAAATATTGCAAAAATGCACAGTTTGGCCTTCCATCTTCAACTTGTTGTAACATCTCCAAAATTCAACCAAATCGCTCAATTTTATTTTTTTTTGAGGGCAGTGTCACTGGCCCTCATATGTGGGACCTGAGCGGCTTCCCAAGCCAGCGCTTAACCACCGCGCCACTCGTCCGGCCCTCAATTTTTTTTTAGAATGAAGCTACAACAGTCAGCTGTCAAATGACATAACAGTAACATAGATGTGAATGACTCTAGTGCTTCCAAAAATGAACGAGTGCCATCTGTCACAACATGCATCATGACTTTTCCGACAACCCAATAGATCGATGGAATCAAGTACATAGCCCAGAAATAAACCCTCACACATATAGTCAAATGATTTTTGACAAGGGCACTAAGACCGTTCAGTGGTGGAAGGACAGTCTTTTCAACAAATGGTGCTGGGAAAACTGGACATCCACATGCAAACTAATGAAGTTGAACCCGTATCTTATACCATATACAAATATTAACTCAAAATGGATGAACGACCTAAACATAAGAGTGAAAACTATAAAACTCTTAGAAGAAAACATAGTGGGAAAGCTTCATGACATTGAATTTGGCAATGATTTCTTGAATATGATACAAAAAGTACAAGCAACAGAAGAAAAAATAAATAGGCTTCATTAAAAATTTTTGTACATAAAAACATTATCAAGAGACTGGAAAAATAATCCATGGGAGGATGGGAGAAAATATTTTCAAATCATATATCTACTCAGGAATTGTTATGAGCTGAATTGTGCCCCCCCTCATATGTTGAAATCCTAAGCCCCAGTACTTCAGAATGTGACCTTATTTGGAGATGAGGTTTTTAAAGAGGTAATTAAGGCTAAATGAGGTCATTAGGATGGGCCATAATTGACTATGATAGGTGTCATTATAAGAAGAGGAAATTGGGCCGGCCGAGTGGCATGGTGGTTAAGCGCTGGCTTGGGAAGCCAGCGGCCCAGGTTCGGTCCCACATATGAGGGCCAGTGACACTGCCCTCAAAAAAAATAAATAAATAAAAAAACACCAAAATAAGAAGAGGAAATTAAGACACAGAAATGCAGAGAGAACACCATATAAGGATAAAGGGAGAAATGGCCATTTACACGCCAATGGAAGAGAGGCCTCAGAATGAAACCAACCCTGCTGATACTTTGATCTTGGACTTCTAGACTCCAGAATCACAAGAAAATTCATTTCTGTTGTTTAAGCCACCCAGTCTTTGGTACTTTGTTACGGCAGCCCTAGCAAACTAATGCAAAGTTTATTAGCTGAAAATATAGAAAGACACCTACAAATCAATCACAAATATCCAAACGAGCTGATTAATAAATGGGCAAAGGACAGGAATAGATCTTTCTCCAAAGAAGAATGGCCGATAACCACATGAAAAGATGCTCAACATCCCTAATGATTAGGGACATGAAAATAAAAACCACTATGAGATACCACCTCATATCCAAAAGGATAGCTGTTTTCAAGAAAATAACAGGTACTGGTGAAGATTTGGAGAAATTGGATGCTTGTATATTATTAGAGGAAATATAAAATGATGCTGCCACTATGGAAAATAGTATGGCAGTTCATCAAAACATGAAACATAGAATTACCATATAATTCAGCAGTTCCACTTCCAGGTATATACACAAAAGAATTGAAAGCAGGGATTTGAATAGACATTTGTAGCAAATATTTATAACAGGATTACTCAAAATAGCCAAAAGATATAAATAACCCAAAAGTCCATTAACGGCTGAATGAATAAACAATAGAATATTATTCAGTCATAAAAAAGAATGAAATTCTGACACATGAACTTTGGAGACATTTTATTAAGTGTAAAAGCCAGACACAAAAGAAAAAATATTGTATGATTTCACTTATATGAGATATATAGAATAGATAAATACATAGAGACAGAGTAAATAGTATAGCTGGAAGCCCAGAGAGGGGAGAAATGGGGAGTTATTGTGTAATATAATATGCACAGAGTTTCTGTTTGGGGTGATGAAAAATTTTTGGAAATAGACAGTGGTGGTTTTACAACATTGTCAGTTGATACAACAGAAAAAACACACACAGATGTGGTTAAAATGGCACATTTTTTTGTTATCTATATTTTACCATAATAAAAAGTTATTTTTAATTATGAAGTAAAATAAAAAGAATAGGGGTGACAATTAGTGAAACCAAGACTGTGGGAAACTCTATGATACAAACAGCCTGCTTTTTCAAAAAAAAACAACACAAACAAACACAAAAAACAGGCTTTGGGACAGGGGGTTGTGGGGAGAGGTGGAGAGGAAACCTTGAGATTTAAGAGGGCCTGAGGGCCGGCTGAGTGGCGCGGTGGTTAAGCGCTGGCCTTGGAAGCCAGCGGCCCCGGTTCGGTCCCACATATGAGGGCCAGTAACACTGCCCTCAAAAAAAAACCAAAAAAAAAACCAAAACCTAAAATTTAAAAAAAAAAAAAAAAAAAAAAAAAAAAAAGAGGGCCTGAGAGACATACAACCAATTACAATGTGTAAGCCTTATTTATATCCTGATCCAAGCAAACAAAAAGTAGCCTCTATGAGACAGAAATTATAACACTAATTATGTATTGATGATATTAAAAAATTATTTCATATTTTTTATTTCTTATTTTTCAATTAGAGTTGACATGATATATTATTATATATTAGTTTCAGGTGTAGAGCATAGTGGTTACACATTTATATAATTTATGAAGTAATCCCCCCAGTAAGTCTAGTTCCCACCAGACACCAAACATATTTATTACAGTATTGACTATATTCCCTGTGCTGTACTTTACATCCCCATGACTATTTTGTAATTGCCAATTTGTACTTCCTAATCACCAATTTCCCCAACCCCACTTCGCCTTTTTCACTCAGCCCCCTAACCCCCCTCCCATCTGGCATCCATCAGTTTGTTCTTTGTACCTATGAATCTGTTTCTGTTTTGTTTGTTCATTTATTCAGTTCTTTAGATTCCACATATAAGGGAAAACATATGGTATTTGTCTTTCTCTGTATGACTTATTTCACTTGCCATAATACCCTCTAGGTCCATCCATGTTGTCCTAAATAGTAAGATTACATTCTTTTATATGGCTGAATAATATTTCATTGTATAAATGTACCACTTCTTATACAGTCATCTATTGATGGGCACTTAGGTTGCTTCCATATCTTGGCTATTGTAAAGAATATTGCAATGAACACAGGGATGCATATATCTTTTCTAGTTAGTGTTTTGGATGAGTCATAGGTAGTTCTATTTTTAATTTTATTGAGGAACCTTCATACTGTTTTCCATAGTGGCTGCACCAATTTGCAATCCTGCCAACAATGTATGAGGGCTCCCATTCCTCCAAATCCTGGCTAACACTTGTTGATTTATTGATGACAGCCATTCTGATAAGTGTGAGGTGATAGCTCATTGTGATTTTGATTTGCATTTCCTGAATAGCTAGTGAAGTTGAGCATTTTTCATATATCTGTTGGCCGTTTGTATGTATTCTTAGAAGTTTCTGTTCATGTCCTCTGCCCACTATTTAATTGGACTTTTGTCTTTTTTTTTGTTGAGTTGTATGAATTCCTTATATATTTTGGATATTAGCTCCTTATTGGGTGCATTGTTTGCAAATATCTTCTCCCATTTGGTTGGTTGCCTCTTTATTTTGTTGATGGTTTATTTTGCCGTGCAGAAGCTTTTTAGCTTGCTATGGTCCCATACATTTATTTTAGTTTTGACTTCCCTTGCCTTTGAGGTCAACTTCATAAAATCTTCTTTGAATCCAACATCCATAAGTTTAGTATCTATGCTTTCTTTTATGCAGTTTATTGTTTCAGGTCTTCTGTTTAGGCATGTGGTCTATTTTGAGAGATCTTTCTTCTTTTCTTAATGTAGGCACTTATTGCAATAAAATTCCCTATTAGAACTGATTTTTCTGCATCCCATAAGGTTTGCTATGCTGTGTTTCCCTTTTGTTTGTTTCAATATACTTTTCTGTGTTTTTTTTTTTGTTTTTTTTTGAGGGCAGTGTCACTGGCCCTCATATGTGGGACCCAAACTGAGGCCACTGGCATCCCAAGTCAGCGCTTAACCAATGCGCCACTCGGCCGGTCCAACATACTTTTTATTTGCTTTTTGGTTTTCTTTGCTTTTTGGTTTTCTTTAATCCATGAGTGTGTTTAATTTCTACACATTGTGAATTTTCCAGTTTACCTCCTTTTATTGTTTTCAGTTTCATACCATCATTGTCAGAAAAGACAACTGGTGTGATTTCAGTCTTCTTAAATTTTTAAAACTTGTTTGGTGACCTAATAAATTATCTATACAGGAGAATGTTCCAAGTGCACTTGAGAAATGTGTTATTCTGCTGTTGTTGGGTGATATGTTCTGAATAGGTTTTTGGGTCCATTTGTTCTAAAGCAGGGGTCGGCAAACATTTGAGACAGAAGAGCCAATCTTGTCCCTCGAAGTTTTGCGAGACCTATAAAACAAATAAAACCAGGGCCGGCCGAATGGCTCAGTTGGTTAAGAGCTCGCTCAAGAGTGCAAACTGAGCTCTGAGCAACAGCGGTTCGAGGCCAGCCTGAGCTGAGTTGCCGTTGAGCTGCCAACAGGTGGCAGGATGTCTCAGCTAAAAAAAACAAACAAATAAAACAAATAAAACCACCATTTCGTGAATAATATCCTTGGAAAATTTTATAAATGAAACTATGATAGTTTAATTTTCATTTTCAATTTTACTTCAGAGCCACATGTACGTACCCAAAGAGCCGCATGTGGCTTGCGAGCTGCGGTTTGCCAACCCCTGTTCTAAAGTATAGTTCAAATCCAGTGTTCATTGATTTTCTCTCTGGATGATCTATCCACTGCTGAAAGCGGGCTATTGAAATTCTCTACTATTATTATATTGTTGTCTATTTCTGCCTTTAAATCTATTGGTATTTGCTTAATATATTTAGTTACTCCAATGTTGGGTGCATACATATTTACAATTGTTATTTCTCATGATGAATTGACCCCATTATCACTATATAATGATGTTCTTTGCTGTTACAGCTGTTGAGTTAGTCTATTTTTGTCTCATATAAGTATAGCTACTCCTGTTTTCTTGGTTTCCATTTCCATGGAATATCTTATTCTATCCCTTCGCTTTAAGCCTATATGTGCCCTTGCATCTGAAGTGAGTCTCTTATAGGCAGCATATACTTTTGACTTCCTTTTTATCTATTCAGTTACATTGCCTTTGGGTTGAAGAATTTAATCTATTTACATTTAAAACAATTATTCATAGGTAAGTCTTACAAATTCCAGATTTCTTCACGGGTAAAATGGCGCAATAGACAGACGCTGTGCTAACTGCCTCCCAGGATCACACCAAAATTACAAGCAAATTATACAGCATTCAACCGTGGAGGTCCCCAGAACACTGGAGGAACAGAACCACTAAACGGAGAACTTAAAGAGGAGGCCACGCCGGGTCTGGTAGGACGGGCGGAGACGAGAGAGGGCGAACCCCATGAGGGAGGTCCCAGCTGTGGGGAGACTTCTCCCATTGTGGGAGAGACCCGCCGGCCGAACACCAAGCTAACCAGCCCAGAGAACCTTCGCTGGGAAGAGGAGTTCTAAGATAACTGGCAGGAAATTAGTGAGGACTCTCTTTGCTCAGCTCGGTGAGGCTAAGAGTGGCTGGAGAATCAGTGGGGCCGGCACCCGGGCTTGCTCGCCGGTGAGCACTTACCTAGTTCCTGGTGGAGGGAGTGGCTGTGTGAGCCGGGCCCAGGAGCCTGCGGGGACAGACTGAACTGAGAACCTTTGGTGCAAAGGCTGGAGGTTTTTGGACTATTGTTCCCCTGGTGTGGAGCCTGCACGCGAGTGGTGTACAGGAGGACGCCATTTTGTCAGGGTTGGACCGTCCCATGAAGGATAAGGTGCGTGTGTGTGCGTGAGCACGTGCATGCGGCCTTGGATCCCCACCCTCCACCCGGCTTATACTGCGTTGCCAGGGAAATGCAGGGCGGGTGCCCTCTGGCTCCAACAGGCTGCTCACTGAGACCCGGGAGTGCAGGAGCTGCCTCGGATCCCCACCCTCCACATGGCTTGTGCTGCGTTGCCAGGGAAACTCCCGGTGAGCATGCTCCGGCTCCAACAGGCTGTTCACTGAGACACGGGAGTGTGCAAGCCGCCTCGGGTGCCTGCTCTCCACACTGCACTTGCAGAGTTGCCAGGCTGGTGATTGGTTGTCGGGCTGCTCGGCCTGATCTGCGAGAGGCTGATTGGGACAGGCTGAGACTGGGAGTTTTCCTGGGAGTGTTGGGCCATGAGCTGTGTGCCTGCATGATCCAGCCAGGGCTCTCCTGTTGATCTATCTAATACATCAAAGCAATCCCAGAGTGACAGCCAGAATGGGGAAACAAAGAAACATGTCACAAGTAAAAGATCAGAAGAAACCTCTAGAAATGGAACCAAATGAAACAGAGGGATGCAACCTTTCAGAGACAGAGTTTAGGACACTGATGATAAGAATGTCGAAGGAACTTAGCGAGGACATAAAGAAGCATAGGGAAACCATAAAAAGCAACCTGTTAGAACTAAAGAATGCAATAACTGAAATGAAGAACACACTTGAAGGAATCACCAGTAGAGTAGATGAAGCAGAGGAGCAGATCAGCGATTTGGAAGATAAAGTAGCAGAAATCACCCAGTTGGCACAACAAAAAGACCGAAGAATAAAAAACAATGAAAATAGTTTAAGAGCCCTATGGGACAAGGTGAAGTGCAACCACCTCGACTCATAGGAATACCAGAAGGAGAAGAGAAGAAGCAAGGGGTTGACAATGTATTTGAAAAAATAATGACTGAAAACTTCCCTACCCTGGTGAAGGAAATCAACATACATGCCCAGGAAGTGCAGAGGGTTCCAAACAAGCTGAACCCAAACAGGTCCATACCAAGACACATCATAGTTAAAATGGCAACAGTTAAAGACAGAGACAGAATCCTAGAGGCAGCAAGAGAAAGACAGCAGGTTACATACAAAGGAACTCCTGTTAGACTAACAGCTGACTTGTCTACAGAAACTCTGCAGGCCAGAAGGGAGTGGCAGGAGATATTCAAAGTGACACAAAATAAAGGCCTACAACCAATATTGTTCTCCCCAGCACGGCTATCACTTAAAATTGAAGGAGAAATAAAGAGCTTCTCAGAAAAGAATAAGGTTAAGGAATTCGTTACCACCAAGCCAGCATTGCAAGAAATGTTGAAAGTGCTTTTTTTAAACAAAAGAAAGGGGTAAACAAACTAACCCAGGGAGACCAGGAATACAACTAACAAAATGGCAATACATATGCACCTATCAATAATCATTTTAAATGTGAATGGGCTAAATGCTGTAATCAAAAGACAGAGAGTGGCTGAGTGGATAAGAAAATAGGACATATGTATATGCTGTTTACAGATGGAATAAGATATTTCATGCAAATGGAAATGAGAGGAAAAAAAAGCTGGAGTACCAATACTTATTTTGGACAAAATAGACTTTAAAATGACTACAATAAAAGACAAAGAAGGGCACTATAACCCTAATAAACATCTATGCACCCAACATAGGAACTCCTAATTACATATAACAGATTTTGGCAGACATAAAGAGAGAGATCAACAGTAACACTATCATAGTAGGGGACTTCAACTCCATTGTCACCGATGGACAGACCCTTTAGACAGAAAATCAACACAGAAAGAGGGGCCTTAAATGATACTTTAGACCAGCTGGACTTCGTTGATAATTTTAGAACATTTCACCCTGAAAAAACAGAATATACATTCTTCTCAAGTACACATGGGACATTTTCCAAGATAGACCATGCTAGGCCACAAAACAAGTGTCAGTAAATTTAAGAAGATTGAAGTCATATCAAGCAGATATAAAGGAAAAACTGATGGTTGCTGGCTGGGAGGGAGTGGGGAAGAGGGAAACGGGGAAGGTTTTGGACAGTGTAGGTGGGACTACAATGTTGCCGCAGGGATATGGGGGCAGTTCTGGGAGTGTAATTGATAATGTTGTGAAGAGACTATTATGTTGCGTGAAGTAAGTCAGTCGGAGAAGGACAGGTACCATGTGGTCTCACTTGTGTGTGGAGTCTGAAGAGCTGAGTGAATGATCAAAGTAAACAGACACATAGATGTAGAGGGAAAACTGAGGGTTGCTAGTTGGGAGGGGGGTGAGGATGGGGGGAAGGGGAAGGGATTAGACAGCATAAATAGACAACTACAATATTGCCACAGGGATATGAAACACAGTTCAGGGAATATAATAATGTTGTAAAAATTTTGTGGCGTGTCCGATAGTCACATGTTTTGTTAGGGAGACCACTTCATGGATAGAGTACAGGATTGATCACTGCTCTGTACACCTGAAGCTGATGTTGTATAGTATTGTATGCCAACCTTAACTGAATATGTAGATGGTCAGGGGATGTGGAATATACTGTGAATGGGAGTCCAGGGAGTTGTGATAGATATGTATGATATTGGAGGGGGGAAGTGGGGTGGTGAACTGGGAGAGGGGGGTTGTCACTTTGGGGGTTAAAGAGTATAACTATTGCATTGTGTTGTACACCTGAAACTAATTTTTAAAAAATGAAAAAAAAATTCCATCTTATTTCTTTCTGGCTTTTTTTGTACTTCTTTTGTGCCTTTCTTCCTCTCTTGCCTTCCTTTGTGAATTGATGATTTTTGATAGCATTGTGCTTAAGTTCCCTTCTGTTCATCATTTGTGTATCTACTGCGGATTTTTGCTTTGTGGTTACTATAAGGCTTCCATAAAACTTCTAGCTACACATTTTAAGAAAGGAAAATACTGTATTAAAATTATAATAATCAATATATTCCAATAACAAAAGATGAATACAAGTCATGTGTATACATTTTTTTGGCTCAGTATTTTCAGCTCATACCAACTTCAACTTCTGTTTTTCTCTAGTGGTGCGGGGGACCAGCCTCCGCTGACCAGGGCTCAAGAAGGTGGACACAGAGTTGGCGGGGGAGGAAAATAAAGAAGGGAGACAGTGGAGACACCGGGGGAGTTAAAGAGAAAAAGTGTCACACTTTATTGCAATAACATGTCCTTTTCATAGGAACTTTTGACCATTATCCAATCACAAGTTTAAGTTCCACAAAGTTTTGATGTAGTTTTCTTTCTTAAGACTTTTAGTCTTTACTTCCTTATAATTGTTCTCCCCAGGGCACACTGTGACCTTTTCTACGTTTAAGGATAATCTCATCTATGCTAATCTCTTTATGACCCAGACTCAGTTTCTACATATCACCTGAAGAATGGTTACCATGATTACCTTGACTATCTAGTCCAGCAGTAAGACTCACAGGGCATATATTTGAGCTAAAGCTTCAGTGTCTGTTGCTACAACAATGTACAAGGCAAAGAATCCAATTAAGGCTATAGATTAACATAGCTCATGGTCAGCAAGTTGTCTCTTATTGGAACTCTCATGGCCTGGAGACTTTTAGTCTCCAAGGAGACTTTTCACTGTGATTATTTTAGGCAAACGAGCTTAACGGATGTTATTATCAGTTACTCACAGCCAGGCTTTTTGGCTTATGTGGCCAGGGGTCTGGGCCTGTTTCCAAGGGGCTTGAGTCCCCTATTTCTTAGTCCTGGGGTCCCCACGGAACTACCGCCTGGCTTAGATTGTCGCCCCTCTTTTCAAGGAGATCTTACCCGTCATTGGCTGCATAGTTATCTCATTGGGGTACCACAAGAACTTGCCATAAATACAGCGAAAGTACTGTCTCCTATAGGATCTGATGTAGAGAAAAGGCACATGGGTTCACAGGCATGGAGACTATAACTGACCATGAAACCTTGTCATATAATGGGGTGCTGACGGCTCCCAGTACAGTGGTGTGCTGGAACTTGTCTGCTTGACTCCTGACTTTCACAAAGGCTCTGTCATCTGTGGATGATTGTCAAAATCAGTGTTCTTTGGGAGAAAGATAGTAGAAAACTTCTATTTTGTCGTTTTGACTATGTCACTCCATTCTGTTAAATCTTCTTTAAATATTTGATAGAATTCTCCAGTGATGTTCCCTGGTCTTGGGCTTTTCTTTGTAAGAAGTTTTTTTTATCACTAATTCAATCTCTTTTATTTGTTATAAGTTTATTCATATTTTCTCCCTTTTCTTGAGTAAGATTCAGTAGTTTTTCTTTTCTCTTTTTTTTTTTTTTACAAATTTGCTTATTTTATATAGGTTACTAAATTCATTGACTTATGTCCGTAGTATTCATTTATAATCCTTTTTACTTCTTTCAAGTTGCTAGTGATGTCCTCACTTTGATCCTTGATTTTGCTAATTTGATTTCACTTTTTTGTTTGTCAGTCTAAAGATTTGTCAGTATTGTTGATTGTTTCAATGAACCAATTTTTGGTTTTCTTAATAATCTCTATTGGTTTTTTTAGTCTCTATTTCACTTATTTCTACTCTAATCTTTATTATATCCTTCTTTCTGCTTGCTTTGGGTTTAGATTGCTTTTCTTCGTTTCTTATGGTGGAAATTTAAGTTATTAGTTTGAGATCTTTCCTCTTTTTCATTATAGGTGTTTATAGCTGTAAATTTCCTTCTTAGCACTACTTCCGCTGCACCTCATATATTTTGGTACATTGTGGGGTTTTACTGGTTTTTTTTTAAAGATTTTGTTGGGGAATTGGGGGAGGGGAACAGCGCTGGGGAATGGGGGAAGGGGAACAGACAAGTTGCTGTCCCCCCGTTCCTCAGTCCAGTTGCAGAGGACACTGCCCCATCAGCCCATATTGGTATCGTCATTGCTCTCTTCTCAGATGAGGCACATTGGTCACCAGCCTCTGGATGGTCACTCACCACGGCTATTGGCAGCTCACGCTGGCTGCCAGCCACTCAGTGTAGCCCATGGCCATCCACTGCAGCAGGGGCTGCAGCCAACACCATCGCAGGGGCCCGCAGCCCAGCTCCAGGTGGAGCCATTGTTAGCTGTAGAGGGCAGTGTCACTGGCCCTCATATGTGGGATCCGAACCGGGGCTGCTGGCGTCCCAAGTCAGCTCTTAACCAATGCATCACTCGGCTGGCTCAGTACATTGTGTTTTTAATCTCAAAGTATTTTCTAATTTCCCTTGTGATCACTTCTCTATTATTTAAGAGTGCATTCTTTAATTTCCACATATTTGTGAATTTCCCAATTTCCCTTCTACTATTGTTTTCTAACGTCATGCATCGTGGTCAAAGGACATATATTGTATTGTATGATTTTCATCCTCTTAAATTTATTGAGGCTTGCTTTATGACCTAACATGTAGTCTATTTTGAAGAATGTTCCATGTGCATTTGAAAAGAAAGTGTAGTTTACTGTTGTTGTATGAATATTTTGTTAGATATAGTTAATTTATATCATTGTGCAAGTGTCCTGTTTCCTTGTTCATCTTCTGCTTAAGAGTTCCATCCATTATTGAAAGTACAGTATGTCCAATTATTATTGTCTCCTTTCCTTTCAGTTCTGTCAGTTTTTACTTCATGTGTTTTGGGACTCTGTTGTTAAGAATATATATATGGGCTGGCCGAGTGGTGTGGTGGTTAAGCACTGGCTTGGGAAGCCAGCGGCCCCAGTTCGGGTCCCACATATGAGGGCCAGTGACACTGCCCTAAAAAAAAAAAAAGAGTATATATATATATATATATATATATATATATATATATATAATAGTTATGGTTTCCTGATTGATCTTTTATCATAATAAAATGTCCTTATTTATCGCTATTAATAAATTATATCTTAAAGTTTATTTTTGTCTGATAATCAGATAGCCACTACCATTATGCATGTGGTGGTTGCTACACTTGATGGTTTTGCAGAGGCCCATGAGGCTCTGTTAATTTTTCTCTATTCTTTGTTTTTTCTCTTCCTCCGAGTGGATAATCTCAATTGACCTATTTTCAAATATACTGATTTGTCCTTTAACTAACACAAATCTGCTATCAAGCCTCTTTAGTGAATGATTCATTTTAGTTATTATACCATTAGATGCAAGAATTTCTGTGTGGTTCCTTTTTATAGTATCTATCTCTTTACTGAGGTTCTCTAATTAATGAGGTATTGTTTGTTCTCACATCTTCCTTTAATTCTTTGGGCAAGTTTACTTTAGCTCTTTAAACATATTTATAATAGCTGACTTGAAGTATTTGGCTTTGAAGTCCAATATCTGGGATCTTTCAGGTTGATTTTTCCCTCCTGTGTATAGACCATATAAGAGTCTTACTATTTGCCAAGGTTATTTGTATGTATTGGGACATACATTCAACACTGGCAGTTTAAAACTCTAACTTAGCCTTCACTTCCTTCTTGTGTAGGTTCTCAATTCCAGTGAGAAGTAATGTATAATGGTATTCTCAGATATTTCCAGGGCATGTTCACAGCCCTGGGCATGCACTTGACCTTCTAGATACCCAAGAGTATGTTGCAGCTTTTCTTTTTTTTTTTTTCCATAGCGATATAACCCTTTTAAAAAAAAATTACTTATTTTAATTAGCTTCAGGTGTACAACACAGTGCAATAGTTATACTTTTTACCCCTCAAAGTGACTGTTGCAGCTTTTTGACTCCCTTTGTAGATATCGAATTCACCAGATTTTTCTTTTATGGTTTTGGAAGTCTCTTTTTTGCTATAATTAAAACACATTTTTAGGCATCTTCAATGTTAAACAATTATCACTGATTTTTTTTTTCTAGAAAAGCCCTAAGGATAAGGCTTTCCTCACTGAGTAAGCAAGGTAAAATAAAGACGAGTCCTGAGAATGGAACTTTTCCAGGGAGCTACCAGACAGATCAAATAGTAACAGTTTTGTGGAAATGAAGGTTTTAGGGTATGAGAGACCCTATTGAAAGGATTAAAAAAAGTTGTAAAACTAATTTATGTTGATAGTTGCACATTCACTAAAGTTACTCAGAATTTTAGAAATGTACACTTGAAATGGGTGCATTTTATAATAGAAAATATGACTCAATAAAAATGTTTAAAATAGTCTAGACTAACCATTAAAAGAAAAGACATAGATGTATATCATTTCCACAAATTAGAAGAAAAACGAAATATGGAATGAAAAAAAACCTTTTCATCAACCCACAGCAATACAAAAAATAGGAAAATAATCAACTTAAAAGGTGGGTTTGAAATAGTAAAGGGATGAAACAACTTGAGGTGTGAAAAGTAGGAATTGTACAAAAAATGATGATGACATGTCAAAAGGACCCAGGAGAAAATTGAAAGAGTTCCCAATACCTAAATCTTGGACAATTTGGCAAAAACAGCATAAACAAATATTCATGAGTCTATCCTGAATTAAATAATTAAATAGACAAAAAAAAACAGGGGATAAAGGAAAACTCTTTATTCTAGTATAATTCTAATTAATAAATGTAGACAGAATGATACAAGTAGAAGACTACCATTTGTCAAACACCATAGGAATAATTGTTTCAGGCAATGATCCTTAATGGATGCTAAAATTAGTGGAAATATAATGAGAAACAAGATATTTAGATATTCTCAGATTACCTTTTCATAAGTTAGTTATTAATTACAAAGGGGTAACTTTTCAATAGAGAATTCTGGCAGATACCACCTTAACAAAGTGATCAAGATAATTAGATATATGGAGACCATTTACTCCATAATAATGATGTACTAAGAAGGGCATAACATTACTTCTATCTCATTCTTGCCAAATATGCATAACTTAGATTTAGTAATGAGAAAATATCAGAGAAACCTAAATTGAGGGACATTCCAGAAAATAACTGACCCCTACCCTTCAAATTGTCAAGGTTATGAAAAACAAAAAGAGACAGGAACTGTCAAAAGATTAAGGAGACAGGACAACTAATTCTAGACCCCACATTAGTGGGGCAATAGACACAATTCAAATAAGGTCTGTAGATCAGTTAATAGTATTTTATCAATGTTAATTTTCTGTTTTTCAGCATTGGATTATGCTTATGTAAGATCTTAACATTTGGGAAAGACGGGTAAAATGTATTTGAAAATTTTTGTACTAATTTTGCAACTTTTTCATAAATCTGAACTTATTCTAGAATGAAAGTTTAAAATTTTTAATTTAAAAAAAACTGAAGGAATGGGATTACACTTCCAGTATCATGGGTGAATGAGAGTTCTGAGGTGTCCTCCACAAAGACTAGATCTTAGATATGATACACTGTGCCTCTAACAAAAGGTAGGAAAGCTCTCCAGCAATACCGCACTACCGTGCTGCCAAACAATATGAGCTGGGCATTGGGTGCAGTCAGGAAAGCAGCAGTCTGGGTGGTAATACTGTGAAGTAGTGAGAGTATCTAGGAGTTATCTGTTAAGGGCCAAAGCCTCAGAGGTAAGGAAATTGACCAAGACAAGAAGTCCAACAGCTGTGGAGCCAGAGTGCAGGAATTGAATGGTGGAAGCAGCTGAGTTCCATGAAACCTGAGGCCTGTAGCAACCATTTGTATGGATAGTGACTATTGGAAGAGCAAGGAGATGAGAAAGCTGAGTGAGACTAAAGTTGAGAGCTAGAACCCTGAAGAGAGAAGCTGAGTTAGTCATATAATTGGGAACATCCATTACCACCAGCAGAATTTGAACTGAATTCTTTTGGGAAGAAAGTTTTCCCAAGTTAGGCCCATAAGGCTTACACAGATGAAATGGAGTGTGATCTCAAACAGATGACCAAACACAACATCCCCCTATAGGTAAGACTCAGGAGAAATAAGACAAAAGAAAAACAAATGTAAATCCTCAAAACAATAGATGTTGGAATTATTCAGTACATAATAGTTAAACATGCAACATTTAAAGAAATAAGGGATACATTTACAAAGATTAGCATATAATAAAAAAAATTTTAAATCAATAAGTAATGAACAGATAGAATTGAAAATATGAATTGAACTTAAAGCAATGAAAAATATAATAGTTAACATAAAAACTCAATGTATGAATTAAACATCAGATTAGAAACAGTTGAAAAGATAATAAATTGAAAGATACATGGGAAGAATTTATTCTGAAAACAACATACAGAGATAATGGAAGATATTAAAGAGAGGTTAAGAGACATGGAGAATGGAATGAGAGAATCTAAAAAATGTTTGGAGTCTCAGAAAGAGAAAGTGGAGGATAGTATTGAAAATAATGGCACAGATTTCCTGGTTGCAGTAATGCCAGGCTAGGCTATTTGGATCAACTGTCTCATGTAAAACCAAAAAGGTATACACAACACTCTATCTATCTATCTATCTATCTATCTATCTATCTATCTATCTATCTATCTATGTTGTGTTGTGCATTATTAATTGTGTGCATATAAAAATTTTAGAACAGGGCCGGCTGAGTGGCGCGGTGGGTAAGCGCTAGCTTGGGAAGCCAGCGGCCCCGGTTTGGGTCCCACATACGAGGGCCGGTGACACTGCCCTCAGAAAACAAAACAAACAAACAAACAAAAACACACCTTGGGCCGGCTGAGTGGCTCAGTTGGTTAAGAGCTCGCTCAAGAGTGTGAGCTGAGCTCTGAGCAACAGCGGTTCGATGCCAGCCCGAGCTGAGCTGCCTGCCGCTGAGCTGCCAACAGGTGGCAGGATAGCTCAGCTAAAAAAAAAATTTTAGAACAGTGAAGAGCTAAAAAGATAGTTGGTAAACTGCCAGGCTATATTTGGGCAGAGTGGGTAGAGGGTGAAGCAAAGTCTGAATCCAGAGGGTAAGGAGAATATTAGAACATCAGAGAGGATTTTGCCCTGAGGGTATTTGCTCATAATCATATCTGGGCTTCTGTTAAATAGTAAGGGGGATGCAAGTGAAGGCTTAGCTGCTCCTTCTGGGTAAGGGAGCATAGAGGAGACCCTCCCCCACATTAAATGGGGACTCCAAAAATTTGCACTGTCAGCCTGTCGTCACTGTTATTCAACATAGTATTGGAAGTCCTGGCCAGAGCAATCAAGCAAGAGAAAGAAATAACAGACATCCAAATTGGGAATGAAGACATTAAATTGTCATTTTTCGCAGATGACATAATCATATAGAAAACCCTAAAGGCTCCACCAAAAAGCTATTAGAAATAATAAATGAATACAGTAAAGTTCCTGGCTACAAAATCAACATACAGGGCCAGCCAAGTGGTGCAGTGGTTAAGCGCTGGCTTGGGAAGCCAGCAGCCCCGGTTTGGTCCCACATATGAGGGCCAGTGACACTGCCCTCAAAAAAAAAAATCCATTGCTTTCCTATATACTAACAATAAATGTTCAGAAAAAGAAATGAAAAAAACAATTCCTTTTGCCCTTCAACAAAAAGAATAAAATGCCTAGGAATAAACTTAACAAAGGATGTAAAGGACCTCTACACTGAAAACTATAAGACATTTTTAAAAGAAATTAAAGGCAACACAAAGAAATGGAAAGACATTCCATGTTCATGGATTGAAAGACTCAGCATAGTTAAAATGACCATATTATCCAAAGCAACATACAGACTTAATACAATCCCCATCAAAATTCCAATGGCATTCTTTAAAGAAGTAGAACACAAAAATCATCAGATTTGTATGGGATCACAAAAGACCTGGAATACCCAAAGCAATCCTAAGAAAAAAGAACAAGGCTGGAGGTATCACACACCCTGACTTCAACTTGTACTGCAAAGCAACAATAATCAAAACAGCATGGTACTGGCAGAAAAACAGACATACAGAATGGGTTCTGGGAAAAACACTGTTTCCCAATAAAGTTTAAAAAAAAGTTAAAAAGAAAGAAACAACAATCAGAATTTTGAGACCTCACCACCCTGAGATTCACTAAAGAAGATACTATAGGTTGTACTTCTGGGAGAAATGGAAAGTCTGAGGAGCAAGAAGGAATAAATAGCAATGAAAGTGGTAAATATGTGGGCCAATGTTCGTGTAAGTGAACATTGAACATATTAAGCAGTAATAATAATGTCTAGAATGATTAAATAATTAAACTATCAGACAATAACATGTAGGCTGGGAGAGAATAAAGGAAGATATCTGAGATGAGGATAAAAGTTTGATGAACTTTAGACTTTGGGGCCGGCCGAGTGGCGCGGTGGTTAAGCGCTGGCCTGGGAAGCCAGCAGCCGCAGTTCAGGTCCCACATATGAGGGCCAGTGACACTGCCCTCAAAAAAAAAAAAAAAGTAGACTTTGATTAGATGCAGGGTAACCAGTAAAACAATAGGAACCAAAGATATAACTTCGAAACTAGTAGAGATAAAAAGAAAATGAAGTGGTAAAAGTATTAAATCTAAAAGGAATAAAGGACAAAAGAAATAGAATGTGTGTCTAAATAGAATGCACAAAATAAGATGGAAGATTTAAACCCCAATATATCAGTAAGCACTTCAAAGATAAATAGACTTAAATACTCCAGTTAGGGGATAGAGATGATCACAGTGGGTAAAACAACGTAAAAAAATGAAACAATAAACAATGTCCTTAACTTGATAAATAGTATCTAAAGAAGTCTTCAGTAATCATCATACTTAGTGGAGAATTAATGCAACCATTCCATTAAGGTAAAAAACAAGATAAGCAGAGGGTAAGGAGGGAGTGGGGGTGGGAGAACAGGGAAAAGGGGATCAAAGATATGGTGATGGAAGGAGAACTGATTCTGGGTGGTGAGCACACAATGTGATATACTGACGGTGTATTACAGAATTGTACACCTGAAACATATGTAATTTTACTAACCATTGTCACCCTAACATATTTAATAAAAATTTTAAAATATCACCAATAAAAATGTTTATATATATAAAAAAAAAACAAGACAAGTGTTCTTATATGTTCAGTTTCAGTATTGTAGAATAGGGCTTGACCTATGCAAACATACAAAAACAAGAAATAAAGGGTATATGAATAAAAAAATAAAAGACAAAATTGTCATTATTATGATTCAATATGATTGTACACATGAAAAATCCAGGAAAACCTACAAATTATTATATGTAATAAGAGAGTTCACCAGGGTTGGCAGCTCACCAGGGTTGCTGGATAAAGATCAACATATAAAAAGAGAAACCTGGGCTGGCCGAGTGGGTCGGTGGTTAAGCCAGCGGCCCTGTTTCAGGTCCCATATATAAGGGCCAGTGACACTGCCCTCAAAAAAAAAAAGAGAACCCTTATAACCAGTAATAATCAATTAAAATGAAATTTATAAAAATAACCCATTCAACAGCGTAGGGGGTGACTACAATGTTGCCGCAGGGATATGGGGAGCAGTTCTGGGAATGTAATTGATAATGTTGTAAAGAGACTATTATGTTAAGTGAAATAAGTCAGTCGGAGAAAAACAAATACCATATGATCTCACTTATATGTGGAATGTGAAAAACTGAATGAACGAACAAAGTAAACAGAAACAGTCTCATAGATGTAGAGGAAAAACAGGGTTGCTAGTTGGGAGTGGGGTGGGGATAAGGGAGAAGGGGAAGGGATTAGACAGCATAAATAGGTAACTACAATATTGCCACAGGGATATGAAACACAGTTCAGGGAATATAATAATGTTGTAAAAATTTTGTGGTGTGTCAGATAGTCACATGTCTTGTTAGGGAGACCACTTCATGGATGGAGTAGAGGCTTGATCACTGCACTGTACACCTGAAGCTGATGTTGTATAATATTGTATGCGAACTGTAACTGAATATATAGATAGTCATGGGATGTGGAGTATACTGTGGAAGGTAGTCAAAGGAATTGTAATAGATATGTATGATATGGGGGTGGAGGAGTGGGGTGGCGAATTGGGGGAGGGGGATTGTCACTTTGAGGGGTAAAAAGTATAACTATTGCATTGTGTTGTACACCTGAAACTAATTTTAAAAAATGTTTATTTCACAATAAAAGATTATTAAAAAAATAATAACCCATTCATAAAAGGAAACAAACCCATTCACAGTAATAAGGAGTTAAAAATGAGATACGTATTGTATTCATTTTCTAATGCTACATAGTAAATTATCATAAACTTAGAGGCTTAAAACAACACCATCTATTACCTCAGTTTTTGTGGGTCAGGAGTCTGGGCAGAGCTTAACTGGATCCTCTGCTCAGGGTCTCACCAGACTGCAGTCAAGGTGTTGGCAGAACCTGCAATCTCATCTCAGGCTCAGGCTCCTCCTCTAAGCTTAGGTGGTTGTTGGCAGAATTCAGTCCTGAGGACCCTCTTTTCTTACTGACTGCCAGTGGGGACTCACAATCATCTCTTAAAAGCCATCCTCAGGTACTAGCTATGAGGCCATCTCACAGCATAGCTGCTTACTTCCTCAAAGCCGGCAGGGGAATCTCACTCCAATTGGCTATGATGGAGTCTTACAGAACGTAATTTAATCATGGGAGTCACTATCCCATCATATTCATATCCACAACCAAGGGAAGGTAATTAATTATACAGGGTGTGGGGCCAGCCGAGTGGTGTGATGGTTAAGCGCTGGCTTGGGAAGCCAGCGGCCCTGGTTCGGGTTCCACATATGAGGGCCAGTGACATTGCCCTAAAAAAAATAAAACAGAAAAAAACCTTAATTATACAGGGTATGCATACAAGGGAGTGAAAATATTGGGGGCCATCTTAGAATTCTGCCTACTCACTTAAGAATGACTACTCATACAACAAAAATATGTGCAAAATATTTTTGAGAAAAATATGAAATATTGGACATCAAAAAGAACCTACTTGAATAAATGGAGAGCTATAATAAGTCATTATTAAGACTGAGTATCATAAACCTCTCATAAACCTATTGAATCTCCCCAATTAATCTCAAAATTAAATTAAATTCTGAATCCCAATATGATTTTTAATGGAATTTGTCAAACTGATTTTAAAATCCATATGAAATAGATTTGTTTGAGAATAACTAATGCATTTCTGAGAAAGAATGAGGGGAAAAGGTCACTTGTTTTTACCAGATATCAAAATTTATTTTAGAGCTATAATAATTGGAACTGTGTGAGTCTGGTGTAGGAATAGTCAAATTGACTACTGGAAGAGAATAGAAAACCCAAAAACAGGTTCGTGGAACTTAGAATAGTATAGAAGTGGCACTTCAAATACCAGGAGAAAAAAAAAGAATATTTAATAGATGACATTGGAACAACATATTTTTATATGGAAAAAATAAAATTAGATCACCACCTTGTATCTTAAGAGAACAATTCTAGATGTACTAAAACTCTATATGTGAGAAGTAGGTTTTTTTGTTTGTTTGTTTGTTTTCTTAGCTGAGCCATCCTGCCACCTGTTGGCAGCTCAACGGCAACTCATCTCGGGCTGGCCTCGAACAGCTGTTGCTCAGAGCTCAGCTCGCACTCTTGAGTGAGCTCTTAACCAACTGAGCCACTCGGCCAGCCGAGAAGTAGGTTTTTAATGTATTAGGAGAATATATATAAAGATATAATATGACCTTGGAGTAGAAAAGATATTCATTTTTATTGTTTTAAAGGTTTTTATTAAAAATATATTTAGCAAACAATATTATGTTTCAGGTGTACACAATAGTTATTCAACATTTATATACCTAAGGAAATGATCGCCACTGATAAGTCCAGCAACCATTTGACACCGTACCACGCTATCACAATATCACTGATTATATTCCTTATGCTATACATTACATCCCCATGCTGTATTTGTTTTATACCTGTACATTTGGACCACTTACTGCCCTTCAGCTCCCCCCCCTTTTGATTTTTCAGTTACTGTTGACATTCAATATTACTTTATATTAATTTCAGGTGTACAGCATATGGTGAGACATTTATATAATTTGAGAAGTGAACCCCCCTGACAAGTCTAGTACCCAACCTGTCACTATACATAGGTATTACCTATGTTATTGACTAAATACCCTATGCTTTACATACCCATGATTATTTTGTAACTACCAATTTGTACTTTTGGTTTTTATTAGTTTCATGTGTACAAAACAGTGTAATAGTTAGACATTTCACCCCTCACAAAGTGATAACCCCTTCCCCAATCTATTGCCCCTCTGACATCATATATATCTATTACAATTCTATTGACTCTAGTCCCTATGTTATACTGAATATCCCATGACTATATATATATATATATATATATATATATATATATATATATATATATATATATAAAATTACAGTTGACATACAATGTTATTCAGCTTCAGCTTCAGGTGTACAGTGCAGTGGTCAGGCATCTACACTGTCCATGAAGTGGTCTCCCTAATAAGACATGTGCCCATCTGACACCCTACAAAATATTTACAATATTATTAATTATATTCCTCAAACTATCTTTCATATCTCCATGGCAAAATTATAGTTACCAATTTGTGCTGTCTAATCCCTTTCCCTTTATCCCTCATCCCCACCCCACTCCATCTAGCAACCATCAGTTTTCCCTCTATATCTCTGTGACTATTTCTGTTTACTTTGCTCATTTATTCAGTTCTTTAGATTCCGCATGTAAGTGAGATCATATTGTATTTGTCTTTCTCCGTCTGACTTATTTCACTTAACATAATAGTCTCTAGGTCCATCCATATCGTTGCAAATGATAAGATTTCATTCTTCTTTATAGCCGAGTAATACTCCATTGTGTAAATGTACCACAGTTTCTTTTCTTCTTTTTTTGTTTTGTTTTGTTTTTTAAGATTTTATTGGGGAAGCAGGGAAGGGGAACAGTGGCTCTCCTTTTGTTCTTCAGTCTAGTTGTGGAGGACGTTGCTTCACTGGCCCATGTTGGTATTATCATTGCGGGTGATCTTTTCGGGTGAGGCAGATCAGTCGCCGGCCTCTGGACGGCTGCTCACAGCGACTCTTGGCAGCTCACGCTGGCTGCCAGCCACTCACTATAGGCTATGGCAGCCCACTGCAGCAGGGGCTGCAGCTATGCCGACCTGGGGACTCATGGCAGCCCAGCTCCAGGTGGAGCTGTTGTTCACCATCTTAGCTGTAGAGGGCAGTGTCACTTATATGTGGGACCCAAACCGGGGCCGCTGGCGTCCCAAGCCAGCTCTTTACCAACGGGCCACTTGGCTGGCCCTGTACCACAGTTTCTTAATCCAGTCGTCTACTGATGGGCATTTCGGTTGTTTCCATGTCTTGGCAAGTGCTGGCGGGGTTGTGGAGAAAAGGGAACCCTGCTGCACTGTTGGTGGGATTGCAGATTGGTGCAGCCACTATTGAAATCAGTATGGAGGTATCTCAAAAACTGGAAATGGAACGACTTTGTGACTCAGCAATTCCACTCTTAGATATCTATCCAGAGAAATCCCAGACGCTAATTTGAAAAAAAACAAACATATGCACCCCTATGTTTATTGCAGTGCTATTCACAATTCGTACTTCTTATTCCCTTCAACCTTTTTCACCCTGCCTCCGCAGCCCCATCCCATCTATCACCCAAATAAATCTACTACCCATCTGACACTATACATAGTTATTACAATATTATTGACTATAATCCTTATGCTATACCTTATGTACATCCATATGACTGCTTTGTAACAACTAATTTGTACTTCTGAATCCCTTTGCCTTTTTCACTCACTACCTCATATCCCCTTCCATCTGGCAACCATTAAAATGTTCTCTGTATCTATGAGTCTGTTTCTGTTTTGTTTATTACATTCTTCAGATTCCACATATACGCGAAATCACATTGCATCTCTCTTTCACTGTCTGACATACTCCACTCAACACAATACCCACCCCCCAGGTCCATCCATGACACCACAGATGGCAAGAACCCATTCCCTTCCATGCTGAGCAATATTCCATTGTATATATGTACCACCTCCTCTTCTCCATTCTTCTATCGACGGACACCCAGGCTACCTCCACATCTTGGCCATTGTAAACAATGCTGCCATGAAGATATGGGTGCACACATCCGCTCGAAGTACGGTTTTGGGTCTCTTCACATAAATACCGAGAACTGAGATTACTGGGCCCTTCTTTGTGTCTTACAGCCTTTGGTTTAAAGTCTATTTTATCTAGTGTAAGTATTGCTTACACTAGAGGATTGGTCAGTATTGCTTGCCCATCTTTTTTTTTTTCATTTCTATTTTCATGAAATAACTTTTTCCATGTCTTTACTTTCAGTCTGTGTGTGCCTTTCAACCTGAAGTGAGCCTCTTGTAGGCAGCATATGTAAGGGTTTTGTTTTCTTATCCATTCAGCCACCCCATGTATTTGATTGAAACAATTAACCCACTTGCATTGAAAGTAATTGTTGATAGATATGTAGTCATTGTGATTTTTTTAAATTGGGGAATTGAGGGAGGGCAACTGTGATGGGGAATTGGGGTGGGGGACCAGCCAAATTGTTGTTCTTCAGTCTTAGTTGTGGAGGGCGCCAGTCACCATCTGAATGCCTATCGGTAGCTCGTGGCCTCTAAGCTCAAGGTGCTGTGTTCAATCTTAGTTGCGGGTGGGCATAGCCACCATCCCATGCAGGAGTCGAACCAGCAGCCTTTTTGTTAAGAGTGCATGCTCTATCCACTGAGGCATCCGGATGGCAGCTCAAGGTGATGAGTTCAGTCTTGGTTGCGGGTGGGCGTAGCCCACGATCGAACAGTTAGTCTTTTTGTTAGGAGCACGTGCTCTCACCAGCTGAGCCATCCTGCTACTTGTTGGCAGCTCAGCAGCAGTTCAGCTTGGTCACAGCGTCACTGGCTCATGTGGGAATCGAACTGGTGGCCCTGTTGCTCAGAGCTTGCGCTCTTAAGCTAATTCTTAACCAACTGAGCCACTCAGCTGGTCCATTGCAATTTTATTATTCATACTTTTTTTAAAAAAGATTTTATTGGGGAATCGGGGGAGGGGAACAGCATTGGGGAATCGGGGAAGGGGAACAGACAAGTTGCTGTCTTTTTGTTCCTCAGTCCAGTTGCTGAGGAGGACGTTGCTTCACTGGCCCATGTTGGTATCGTCATTGCGCTCTTCCCGGATGAGGCAGATCGGTCGCCGGCCTCTGGATGGTCGCTCACCGCGGCTATTGGCAGCTCACGCTGGCTGCCGGCCACTCACTGTAGCCTATGGCAGCCCACTGCAGCAGGGGCTGCAGCCTACACTGTCGCCGGGGCTCGCACAGCCCAGCTCCAGTTGGAGCTGTTGTTAGCTGTAGAGGGCAGTGTCACTGGCCCTCATATGTGGGATCCGAACTGGGGCCGCTGGCATCCCAAAACCAGCTCTTAACCAATGCACCATTCGGCCGGCCCCCTACTTTATATCCTTTATTTTATTTTTCCATCTTAAAGAAATCCCTCTAAGTTTCCTTGTAATTCTAGTTTGGTGGTAATGAATTCCTTTAGAATTTTCTTGTCTGGGAAGCTCTTTATCTGTTCTTCGATTTTAAATGATAGTCTTAGCAGAATAATTTCAAGATCCATCCATGTTGTTGCAAATGGTACTATTTCATCTTTTCTTATGGCAGATATCATTCCATTCTGTGTGTGTGTGTGTGTCTCACATCTTCTTTATCTAATCATCTATCAAAAAACACTTTGGTTGTTTCCATGTCTTGACCACCGTAAATAAAGCTGCAATGAACATTGGAACACATATATCTTCATGGATAAATGTGGGGTTTTTTAATTCTTTTATTCTGAAATAAACATTTTTTTTAAATTAGTTTCAGGTGTACAACACAGTGCAATAGTTATATTTTTTACCCCTGAAAGTGACAACCTCCCCTCCAATTCGCTAACCCACTCCCCCCACATATCATATATATCTATCACAATTCCTTTGACTCCCTTCCGCCGTATAATCCACATACGGATAAATGTTTTCAGATTTTTTGGGGTGGATACCCAGAAAAGGGATTGCTGGGTCATATGGTAATTCTATTTTTAATTTTCTTTTTAGTTTCAGATGTGCAAAACAGTGCAATAGTTATACTTTTCACCCCTCACAAAGGGAAAACCCCCTTCCATTGATCCACCGCTATTTTTAAATTTTTGAGGAACCTCCACAGTGCCTTCCATAGCGGCTGCACCAATCTGCATTCCCACCAGCAGTGTATGAGGGTTCCTTTTTCTCCACAGCCTCTACAGCACTTATTATTTGTCTTTTTGATGATAGCCGTTCTGTAATAACAGGTGTGAGGTGATATCTCATTGTGGTTTTGATTTGCATTTCTCTGATTAGTGATGTTGAGCATCTTTTCATATGCCTATTGACCATTTGTATGTCCTCTTTGAAGAAATGTCTATTCAGGTCCTCTGCCCATTTTTTAATTGGATTGTTTGTTTTTTGTTGTTGAGTTGTATGAGTTCCTTATATATTTTGGATATTAGCCCCTTATTGAAGGCATTGTTTGCAAAAACCTTCTCCCATTTGGTTGGTTACCTCTTATTTTGTCAATGGTTTCCTTTGCTGTGCAGAAGCTTTTTAGTTTGATATAGTCCCATTCATTTATTTTAGCTTTGACTTCCCTTGCCTTTGAGGTTAAATTCATAAAATGCTCTATGAACCCAAGGTCCATAAGTTTAGTACCTATATTTTCTTCTATGCAGTATATTGTTTCAGGTCTTATGTTTAGGTCTTTGATCCATTTTGAGTTAATTTTGGTACATGGTGACAGATTTCATTCTTTTGCACACAGCTTTCCAATTCTCCCAGCACCATTTATTTATTTATTTATTTATTTATTTATTTATTTATTTATCTTTGAGGGCAGTGTCACTGGCCCTCATATGTGGGACCCAAACCGGGGCCGCTGGCTTCCCAAGCCAGTGCTTAACCACCATGCCACTCGGCCGGCCTTCCCAGCACCATTTATTGAAGCGGCTGTCTTTTTCCGTTTGATGTTTTTGGCTTCTTTGTCAGAAATTATTTAAGTGAAATAAGTCAGACAGAAAAAGTCTAGAACCATATGATTTCACTGATATGTGCTATATAAAACTGAAAACAACAAAAGAAGAAGACAAAAAAAAATAAAGAAACGAAAACTCATAGACACAGACAATAGTTTAGTGGTTACCAGAGGGTAGGAGGGGAGAAGGGTGGTAGATGAGGGTAAAGTGGATCAATTATATGGTGACGGAAAGAGAACTAACTCTGGGTGGTGAACACACAATGTGATATATAGATGAAGTATTATAGAATTCTACACCTGAAATCTATGTAAATTTATAAACAATTATCACCCCAATAAACTTTAATAAAAAAAATAGTACATGAAAGAACATAAATGATAGTCTTGCTGAGTGGAGTAGTCTTGGCTATAGGCACTTGCTTTTTATCCCTTTGAATATTTCATGCCTTTTTAATGCTTGCTATCTTGCTGTTGAAGTTCTCACTAAGTTCTTTGAACATCCATATAACCATTGTTTTATACTCATTCTGGTAGGTTGCTTGCCTCCATTTTGTTTAGTTCTTTTTCTGGATTTTTCTCCTGTGCTTTCATCTGGGATGCATTTCTTTGTTTCCTCATTTTGGCTGCTTCTCCGTGTTTGTTTCTATGTATTAGGTAGATCTGCTATGTCTCCCAGTCTTGCCACGTGGCCTTATGTAGTAGGAGCTCTGTGTGGCCCTGGCAGTCTCCCTGGTCCCCTGCACTTGCTGCTCCAGGAATGTCCCTTGTGTGGGTTGTGTGTGCCCTCCTGTTATTGTTGAGCCTTGATTGCTGTTTGCATGACAGTGGGTGGGATTGGCCCTCAGGCTGACTGGCTGTGGGGTTTGGCAATGTCAACAGCTTATGGACTGCTGTGTAGAAGCCTTACTCCATGGAGTAGCATTCACCCCAATGGGCTCTGGTGCCTATTGAGACTACCCTTTGTGTGTGCTGCTTGTGGGGCTAAGTGTGGGTGCTGTGATGTGGTCTGAAGCCAACTTCCAGGTATTTTTGTTTGTGGGCCTCTTGGAAGGGGCTTTAATGCAGGCCCAGCTCAGCCACTGCCTGTGATTAGCCAGGGAGTACCTGGTAGGAGCTACAAAGTGATCCATGATTGGGGGTTGCCTGTGCTGTATCTAGAGGCATGTGGGAGAGGCCACTCTGCCAACCAAGGATTGCTGCCACCACTACCACCAATCTGGTGTAGCTCCACAAAAAACTAGGACACACTGAGGCGTGCTGCTACCTGTTGGCTTCTATAAGGTTCAGCCTCTGATAAAGCCTCCTCTGCATGCAAGCTGGGTGAGCAGGGTCTCAGTGAATCAGAAGGGTGGAGCAGCAGAGCTCTCCAGACCAATCTGATTCAAATTTGGCCTGTGGGAGTGGGCTAAACACTGAAAGATGGCACCCGCCTGCCGGTTGCATGGGAGAAAGACCCCATACAGGGAAAATGGGGCCTGTCCCTCCAGTCCTTGCCATGAGTTATAGAACTTAGTCTCTCCTCATATGGCTCTGACACCCCCAGAGTCACTGTCCTTCCACTGGTGCCCAGGTTAAGTGCCTGCATGAGCCCTTTAAGAGGATGTCTGGGTTTCCATCGCACCCAGGCAGTTAGAATCCCCACTGTTTTTCACTGCCAGAAGTTGTAGTGGCTCCTCTTCCTGGCACCAGTACACTGGGCTGGGGAGCCTAGTGTGGGGTTTGGGGTCCCTCACTCCTTTCATGGGGAATTTCTGCAACTAAGATAGTCTTCCTGATTCTCTACTGCCATGTGGAGGTTTGGGGCCAGCCCATTTCTCATCTCCACCTCTTACCAGTCTCAGTGTGGCTTCTTCTTTATATCCTTAGTTATAAAGCTGCTGTTCAGCCAGACTTCAAATGGTTCTACAGGTTGATTGTTCTATAAATTAGTTGTAATTTTGATGTATTCTGGGATGAGGCAAGCACAGCATTTATCTACTCTGCCATCTTGAATTGGGAAGGTTTCCTTAACCAAGTTACAAAAAGCCCAAACCATAAAGGAAAAAATTAGTTTGACTTCATTAAAATTAAAACTTCTGTAAAATAAAAGCACTGTAAACAAATTTATAATACAAGTGTCAGTCTGGGAAAAGATATTTGCAACACACATAGCAGAAAAAAAACTGGTATAAAGAATTCCCACAATTCAATAAGAAAAAGACTATCAAAACTCAACAGAGAAAAAAGAAAAGTACTATATGAAAATGCTATTATGCATAAAAGGAAAACCAAATGAAAAGATACTGAGCCTCACTAAATATCAAGAAAATATAAATTAAAACAATGAAAAACCATTTCACCGCCATCACATTGATAAAAATGTAAAGTCTTCTGATATAGGATATGTGGAACAACAGAAACCATCATGTACTGCTGGTGGAAGTATAAATTGAGACACCTACTTTGGAGGGCATTTGGCACTATTTAATAATATAGAAGGTATATTTACCCTATTACCCAGTAAGTTCACTTACAGTTATTTTCGCTAGAGAAATTTTCCAACATGTGCACAGGGAAAATGTACTAAGATGCTCATTGCACAATTGTAATAGTGTAAAATTGGATAATGTGTAAATGTCCTTCAATAAGTGGATGCATAAATAAAATGTGGTATACTCCTATGATCAAATGCTACACAGTAGCTAAAAGCAATGAACTGGACCAACATTTGAGTGAAAAAAATCAAGTTGCAAAATAAAATATATTATAAACATATATTATGCAATAATATATATTATGTATGTATATTGTGAAACTATTTCTATAAAATTAAAAATCATACTGTATGATGCTTTATTGCTTATAGAGACATAAATGTATGTAAGTATTATTAAAACGTGAACACCAAATTCACAATAGTGTTTGTATCTGGGTGGAAAGAGGAGAATAGGATTGTGGGTGGGTAGACAAAGGGTACTTCGACTTAATTGCTCTTAAAGTTGCTTCTAAAAACACAGATTTGAAGTAGATGTGATAAAATCTTAATCCATAATCCTGGGTGTATGAGTGTTTGTTATATTACTCTTGGTACTTTTCTGTATCTTGGAAATTACAAAATAAAATATGCCATCAAAGGCAAAGTTAGAGGCTCTTCCCAAATGATGCTGACACAGTTTGGAGTCACTTCCAGGATGTTTGTGCTGAGAAGCAACCAAAAGTGTAAAGGGAACAAAAGGAAAAGGAGATGAAGTGCATAATCATCACACTGTTCCCATGGACACGCTACTCAAGTATTCTTGTCTATTTGTAAATCATATTAGTTCTCCCAAAGCTCAAAATGATGTGATGACTAATACACCATTAATATGCTTATGTGTTCTATGAGGACAAAACCCTTACACTGTGGGTAGCAGCTGTATAAAACATCAGATTTTATAGGAAGATAAAGTATATAGGTACAAAATTATTTTAAAACCTTGCATATTAAACAAAGTTTCTAAGAGGGATTTGGTAGAATAGAAGCTATCTTATGTGATGCAATTTCAACTGTAGTCAGCCAGCTAATGGAAAATGTCAGTAAATCAGAGAATCATTGACATGATACATTAACATATTAAAATTTTTATTTTAAGTTAAAACATAAATGTACATTCATCAGTTTTTATTTATGATCAAGCCTTTTCTTTGTGTATACTTCTATTAAATGGCCTTCTGCCTCATTTTACCTACATAAACAATACTCACAGCACATTATCTATGACTTATAGTTTTGGTTTCTTCAAAGTGGAGCAAGAACTTAAAGAGGATTCTGAAGCAATCTGAGAGCAAAATCCTTTCAAAATTTTAAGAGTGGCTAATGATATTTAATGTCTTAATGTGCTTGTGTACCATTCGTATATTCTCTTCAGTGAAATCTCTTCTTGTATGTTTCTGTTTAATGACATCTTGTTTAATATATCATTGATGCATTAACAATAAACTCACAGGCCGGCCGAGTGGCACGGTGGTTAAGTGCTGGCTTGGTAAGCCAGCGGCCCCAGTTCAGTCCCACATATGAGGGCCAGTGACACTGCCCTCAAAAAAAAAAAACCCAGCAATGAACTCACAGCCAACAGCACTATAACTCATTCCTGAATGAAGCTTACCTAACGTGCATAATTTCTCTATAAGGCACGCCACAGCCTTGTTGTGCTTAGAAACTCTACATAGCGCTTCATCACTGTGCTTAGGGGCCATTTAAAAAAAGTGGAATCACCAACAAAAGGCACAGAAATGTGAAAAACGTGGCACTATTGTATCCCAGAAAGGACACTTGTTTACAGTGTAAGAAGGCAGAACATAACCTTGTTTGACCTCAGCTGGCAACATGCACATTAAATAACTCTCTTTTTTTTTTGTTGCCACTCTGCTTAGATGCATGTCTGAAAATGACTGTGAAAGTACTGTGAGTATTCATTTTAGGGTTACAAATATATTTTAAAGAGAAAGTGAATTTAAAAATACAGGATCCATGAATAATGAGAATTGATTGCATACCCAAATTACTCCACAGGAAATCTGGTAAGGATTCAGCTCTTGACATATCACCACTGGAAATGGACTTTTGCTGCTACTGTTACTTCTGTAAATAATGTATCAACATTCTCTGTGCCTCTGCATCACTCTCTTTAAGATTTAACATTGTGATGGAAACATCTTATGGTAAAACCCTAGAGCCCTGTCTCTTACCAAGACTCACAGTGTAAAATTATCCTTGCATAGAAATGGTGTTCTAATGATGGATAGTGCCTCCAATGATAAATTTCCACTGAAATCTACCACATGGCTCAAAGTCTACATACACACTTCTTTATATGTTTACACTTTGTGCCCCAAAGTGCTCCCACCTAACATAATGAAGCTAAAGTTCCTACAAGTGAAAACAGGCTTATCCTCTCCCCAAAATGAGGAGCATCTCAAAGTTGAATCAGTTACTTCATCTGGCTCTAGTTCCAAAATATCTGAGTAATGTTCATCCCTCTTCTAGTTCTGATGCAGCACTATGTCAATATTCTGCAACTATGGAGTAAATTATAAAGGTCACCCTCATTACTAAAGTCTCCCCCACATGAAGTAATGGGCAAAAAAAGAAGAAAAAAAAGGGAGATTCATTAAAATAAATTAAAACATACATGGCATAATAAAAATTAAATTCAGGTGGAGTCTACAATTCTTTTTTTTTTTTGAGGGCAGAGTTACTGGTCCTCATGTGTGGGACCCGAACCGGGGTCGCTGGCTTCCCAGGCCAGCGCTTAACCACCACGCCACTCGACCGGCCCTGGAGTCTACAATTCTTGGTTTTACTACTTATAATGATGTAATTTAGTGCCAGCCAAGTGGCAAATTGGTTAGGAGTTGGCTTGGGATGCCAGCTCTGAGCAGCAGAGCCTCGGTTTCTATCCCACATATGAGGACCAGTGATGTTGCACCCTCTACAACTAAGATGGTGAACAACAGTTCGACCTGGAGATGGGCTGCCCTGAGTCGCTGGTGACTGTGTAGGCTGCAGTGGGGCTGGCCGGTGGGTGTGAGCTTTCATGATCCACTGTGAACTGCTGTGAGTGGCCATCCAATGGCTGTCAAGTTACTGCCTCACCTGGGAAGAGCGCAATGATAATATCAACATGGGCCAGTGAAGCGATGTCCTTCACAACTAGACTGAAGAACAAAAGGACAGCAACTTGTCTTTTCCCCTCCCCCAATTCCCCAATAAAATCTTTAAAAAAAATGTAATTTGTATAGCAATAATGGTACAAAGGGGAGGGAAAAACAGAGATATATTAGAGCATAGTTTTCATATATTATTGAAATTAAGCTAGAATTATCCAAACTCAAATATGTAAAGATGTTAATTATTTTTTTAAAGAATTTATAGGGGATTTGGGGGAGGGGAACAGCATTGTGGAACCGTGGAAGGGGAACAGACAAGTTGCTGTCCTTTTGCTCTTCATTCTAGTTGTGGAGGATGTCACTTCACTGGCCCATGTAGGTATTGTCATTGCGCTCTTCTCGGATGAGGCAGATCGGTCGCCGGCCTCTGGATGGCCACTCTCAGCAGCTCTTGGCAGCTCACTCTGGCTGTAGGCCACTCACTGTAGCCTATGGCAGCCCACTACAGCATGGGCTGCATCTATGCTTCTCCGGGACTCACAGCAGCCCAGCTCCAGGTGGAGCTGTTGTTCACCATCTTAGCTCTAGAGGGCAGTGTCACTGGCCCGCATATGTAGAATCCGAACCGGGGCCGCTGGTGTCCCAAGCCAACTCTTAACCAACGCACCATTCAGCCGGCCCTAAAAATGTTAATTCTAATCCCCAAAACAATTAAGAAAATATCTCAGAAATATAGTAAAAGAAACAATAAGATAATTAAAATGATGTTCATGAAAATATCTATTTAACACAAAAGAAGGCAGTAATAGAGGAATAGAAGAACACAAAAGACATAAAGAAAACAAATCGTACATCTTTTAGGGAGACCACTTCATGGATCGTGTAGATTCCTGACCACTGCAGTATACACCTGAAGCTGAAGTTGAATAATAATGAATGACAACTATAATTATATATATATATATTTTTTTCTACAGGATGTAGAGTACAGCATAAGGAATAGAGTCAGTGGAACTGTAATAGCTATAAACAATGTCAGAGGGATAGTAGCTTGGGGGAGGGGGGTTATCACTTTGTGAGGGGTGTAAATGTCTAACTATTACATTATTTTGCACACCTGAAACTAATAAAAAAAAGAAAGAAAACAAACCATAAAATTCTATCTTATCAACAATTACATTAAATTTAAATGTATTGAACACCCCAGTACAAAAAGCAGAGATTGGCAAAGTGGATGAAAAACACATGACCCAACTATACTATTTACAAGAAACAAACATTAATTCAAAGATGCACATAGGCTGTCAGCATAAGGATAAAAAAGATATAACATGGAAACAGTACCCAAAATAGAACTATAATGGCTATCCTAATATTAGGCAAAACAGACTTGAACACAAAAATTGTTCCTAGAAACTAGGAAGGACATTTTATATTGATAAAAAGGTCAATCCATGAAGAGTATATAACAATTATAAGCATATATGCACCTAGCAAGAGTGCCCCCAAATCTATGAAGTAGCAACTGACAAAATTGAAGGGAGAAACAGACAATTCAATTATACTAATTGGAGAAGTCAATATCCCATTTCAAAAATAAATAAAAGAGCTAGACAACAGATCAACAAGGACATAGAAGACTTGAACAACAATATACGAACATTAGGTATGACACATCTAGGGCCAGCCGAGTGGCTCAGTTGGTTAAGAATTGGCTTAGAGCGCATGCTCTGAGCAACAGGGCCACCGGTTTGATTCCCACATGGGCCACTGAATGCTGTGCCCTAGCTGAGCTGCCAACATGTGGCAGGATGGCTCAGCCGGTGTAAAAACAAGATTGCCTGTTCAATGGTGGGCTATGCCCACCCGCAACTAAAGATTGAACTCGGCATTTTGAGCTGAGCTGCCACCCAATGGCTCAGTGGATAGAATGTGCCCTCTTAACAACAAGGCTGCTGGGTTCAACTCCCACATGGGATGGTGGGTATGCCCACCTGCAACAAAGACTGAACTCAGCACCTTGAACTGAGCTGCCTCCCAGATGGCTCAAAGGATAGAATGTGCGCTCTTAACAACAAGGCTGCTGGTTTGACTCCCGCAAGGGATGGTGGCTGCACCTACCCACAACTAAGATTGAACACAGCACCTTGAACTTAGAGGCCATGAGCTTCCGACGGGTGGCCAGATGGCAACTGGCGCCCTCCACAATGAAGATTGAAGAACAACAACTTGGCTGGTCCCCTCCCCCAATTCTCCAACACTGTTCCCCTCCCCCAATTCCCCAATAAAATCTTAAAAAAAAAAGATATGACACATCAATAACATCAATAGAAAACTCCACTGACAACAACAGAATACACATTCATCTCAAGTGTGCATGGAACATTTTTCAAAACAGACCATATTCTAGGCCATAATACAGGTTTCAGTAAATATAAAATGTTAAAATCATACCAGGTAGGTTCTCCAACCATAATGGAATGAAATTAGGCATGAGTAACAGAAAGAAGTTTGAGAAATTCACAATAGACTCCCACATAACTAATCGGCCAGAGAAGTAACTATAAGGGAAATTAGAAAATACTTCAAGGTGGATAAAAATGAAAACACCAAAACTTATAGAATGCAGCTAAAGTAGTGCTTACAGGAAAATGTATAGTTATAAAGCCTATATTTTTAAAAACAGGGAGGTCTCAAATTAATAAACTAACCTTCCACCTTAAGAAACTATGAAGAGCAAACTAAACTCAAAGTAAGCATAAAGAAGATATAATAAAAAGTGGAGTGCAAATAAATGAATTAGACACTATAAAAATAACACAGAATATCAAGGCAATCAATAATTGGTTAATTGACATCATCCACAATATTAACAAACCTTTAGCTAGACTGACAAAGAAAAAGAAGAATCAAATTACTAGAATTAGGAATGAAACAGGGGAAATTACTAGCAACCTTACACAAATAAAAAGCATAATAATTGAATATTATGAACATATGCCAATAAATTTAATAACCTATATAAAATTAGCAAATTTGTAGAAAAGTACAAACTACTGAAACTGACTCAGGAAGGGAGGGAAAAGACGAATAAACCTATAATAAGTAAAGAGATTAAATTAGTGATCAAAAACTTCCCATGAAGAAAAGCCTAAGACTAGATGGCTTCACTGGTAAATTCTAACAAATGTTTAAAAAACAATTAACACCAATCCTTTATAAACTTCTAGGCTGTAGAAGAGGAGGCAACACTTCTTTTATAGGGCCAGTATTTCCTTGATACCAAATCCAGAGTCATCATCACCAGGAAAGAAAATGACAGACAAATGACCCTTATGAATATAGATGTAACAATTCTCAACAAAATACTAGCAAACTGAATTTAGCAGCACATAAAAATGATTATACACCATGACCAAGTGGGATTTAGCCTGGGAATACATGGTTGGTTTAATATACAAAAATATCAAACAATGTAATACACCATATTAATAGAATAAGGAACAAAAACCATATGGTCATCTCAATAGAGAAAGAAGACACAGAAAAAGCATTTGACAAAATCCAATATGTTTTCACAATAAGAACATTCATCAAACTAGTAATAAAGTGGAACTTCTTCAATCTGATAAAGGCCGTTTATGAAAAATCTATATCTAATATCATACTTAATGGTGAAAGACTGAATGTTTTCCCCCTGAGACCAGGAGCAAGACAAGGATGTCCACTTTCATCAATTCTATTTAACATTGTACTGGAGGTTTTAGCCAATGTAATTGAGCAAGCAAAGAAATCAAAAGCATCTGGAATGAAGTCACATGGTTCTTGACTTTTTCTGTCTGATTTATTTCACTCAGCATAATAATCTCAAGATCCTTCCATGTTGTCGCAAATGGCAATATTTCTTCTTTTCTAATGGCAGAGTAGTTTTCCATTGTGTATATATACCACAACTTCTTTATCCAATCATCTATCAAAAGACACTTGGATTGTTTCCATGGCTTGGCCACCATAAATAATGCTGCAATGAACATCAAAGTTGAGTAAAAAGTAGACATAAAACTTAAAAAACAAAAAAACTGCATCCAGATTGGAAAGGAAGAAGCTAAACTTCATAATCTTGTATATAGAAAATTCTAAATAATATAAAAAGAAATCATTAGAACTAATAAGCAAGTTCACCAAGATCACAGGACACAAGATCGATAATATAAAAATTTTTGTGTTTTCAAACACTGGCAATAAATAATTTAAAAATATAATTAAGAAAACAGGTCCATTTATGATGGCATCAAAAAGATTAAAATATTTTGGGGAATCTAATCAATAATTTCATAAAGATTTTGTGGGGTGTCAGATGGGCACTTGTCTTATTAGGGAGACCACTTCATGGATAGTGTAGATGCCTGACCAATGCATAGTACACCTGAAGCTGAAGCTGAATAATATTGTATGTCAACTATAATTTTATATATATAGTCATGGGATGTGGAGTACAGCACAGGGAATATAGTCAATGGAATTTTCACAGCTATATACCACGTCAGAGGGGTAGTAGATTGAGGGAGTGGGTTACCCAAAAAAACGATTAAAAAACTTAGAAATAAACTTAACAAAAGAACTGCAAGACTTGTACACTGAAAGCTATAGCACACAATTGAAAGAAATTTTAAGTCCTAAATTAATAGAGCAAATACTGTGAGAAACTCAATAAAGATGTTAGTTCTTCTAAAATTGGCATGCGCTCTAAGCCAACTCTTAAGCAACTGAGCCACTCGGCTGGCCCCTCCCTTTCCATGTTTTAACCGGATTGCTTGTTTTCTTCAATTTGAGTTTTATGTGTTCCTTATATATATTAGATGTATCCTTTTCAAATGTCTTCTCCCATTCAGTCTTTTCTTTTTGTTGATTCTTTCCATTGCTGTGCAGAAAGTTTCAATTTAATGTAGTCCCAGTTATGTAATTTTGTTTTTGTTGTTTTTACCTGAGGAGACATATTCAAAAAGTTATTGCTAAGAGCAATGTCAGGGAGTTTACTGCCTGTTTTCTTCTAGGAGTTTTATGGTTTAAGGTATTATGCTTAAGTCTTTAATCTATTTTAAGTTTATTTTTGTATATGGTATATATATGATTCCTTTTATTTATTTATTTATTTTAATTGGGGAACCGGTGGAGGGGAACAGATAAGTTGTTGTCCTCGTGTTCTTCAGTCTAGTTGTTGAGGTCATCGCTTCACTGGCCCATGTTGGTATCATCATTGTGCTCTTCCGGGGTGATGCAGATCGGTTGCCGGCCTCTGGACGGCTGCTCACAGTGGCTCTTGACAGCTCATTCCAGCTGCTGGCCACTCATGCTGCCTGCCGTCCACTCACTGTAGCTTATGGCAGCCCACTGCAGCAGGGGCTGCAGCCTAGATCATCGCTGGGACTCGTGCAGCCCAGCTCCAGGTGGAGCTGTTGTTCACCATCTTAGCTGTAAAGGCCAGTGTCACTGGCCCTCATATGTGGAATCCGAACTGGGGCCCCTGATGTCCCAAGCCAGCTCTTAACCAACGTGCCACTCAGCTGGTCCCCTATGATTCCTTTTATATCACAACCTTCAAATGAAAAAATTATAGAGATGAAAAAAAGATTAATGGCTTACAAGGGTTAGAGGTTGTAGTGGGTGGGGAAGGGATGGATGTAACTATAAATACATGGCATCAGGGGATTATTGTGGTTATGGAATAGTATTGTATGTTGATTGTAGTGCTGGTTACACATATCTACATGTTAATACTTTAAACCAACGTCATTTGGGAAAATTGGGTAAAGGGTACACTTGATGTCTTTCTACTGTAATATGTTTTTAACTTCCTGTGAATCTATAATTAGTTCAAAATAAAGAGTTTCTTATACAAAACAGATTGGGCTAGCCAAATGGCATGTTGGTTAGGAGTTGGCTTGAGACACCAGCTCTAAGCAGCAGGGCCCTTGTTCGGATCCCACATGAGAGCTAGTGACACTACACCCTCTATAGCTAAGAATGTGAACAACGGCTTGACCTGGAGATGGGCTGCCATGAGTTGCTGGCAACTGCATAGGCTGCAGTGGGGCTGGCAGGCAGCTGGCGTGCGCTTTTGTTAGCCACCGTGGGTGGCTGTCCAATGGTTGGTGAGCAACTGCTTCACCTGGGAAGAGTGCAACGATAATATCAACATGGACCAGTGAAGCAATGACCTCAACAACTAGACTGAAGAACCAAAGGACAGCAACTTGTCTGTTTCCCTTCCCCGATCCCCCAATGCTGTTCCCCTCCTCCAATTCCCCAATAAAATCTTTAAAAAAAAAAGTCAGGTTGCTTATAAATCAAGCTGATCCTCCCTGTAATAATAGAAGCCAAAAAACAATAGAGCTATGTCTATAGTTTTGAATGGAAATTGTTATGACCCAAGAATTTTATACTTAGTCAAATTGTCTTTCATATATGAAGAAAATAGAAAGATACTTTCACCTTCATTCATTTACTATACAAGATATTTGAGCTCCTATTCTGTACCAGGCAATGTGCTAGGTGTTGAGGATAAAACAGTAAAAATACAGATATTGATATAATTCATGCCCTTATGAAGCCTCCCCACAAGGTACCATGAGGTAGATTTACAATAAATAAGCAAAGAACCAAATGAAGAAATGCTTTAAAACTGAGATAGATTCCATAAAGGACAGAAATAGAGTGTGATGATTCACAATAACTTGGGAAAACCTAATTTAGAAGGTGTGATATGTCCTGTGGTTTCCCACCCCAAATCATTCTCAGCTCCTTTCTTTGTTGACAGAGAGTACTTCTCATCCCAGAGGCTAACAGAGCTCACTTTCCCAACCGCCCTTGGAACTAATGGATGGGCATGTGACCCAGTCCTGGCCAACGGGACCTGAGAAATCTGTGAGGATTCATGGAAAGTTTTATCTCCCTGATAGATATGCAAAGAACTTTTTCTTTTCTATCTTTGGATGTAGTTGGTATGGAATTTGACCTCCAAAACTGTGGCAGCCCCCACAAGGAGAAACAGTTGAAAACAAAAGCTAAAAGATTTTCTGCTATTAGAGCACTATTTTCCTGGTCCTTTGGACAGGGGGAACAGGCTTTTCTTGGAGTGTGTGTGTGTGTGTGTGTGTGTGTGTGTGTGTGTGTATGCCTGTTGACAATTCAGGTTTGGAGGCTTCTGCAACACTGTGTCCCATCAGTATATATATATGGGAGGCACCAAGGAAACCCAAGGAACACACTGTTGCATTGTTCCTCAAGTCACAAGGTCTCTAGGCAGCCTGTCTTTTTCTTTCTATGTTTCAGGGTCTTCCTATGCTTGTTTGTTGTATGTCCAGGGTTTGTTAGTTATAAGAAGGAAGACCTGGGAGGAATGGGGTTATTCCATTTTGGGAAGAACTTGAAGTCCAGAAATTCAATTTTAAATGTTTATTCTGGCTGCTCTGTAGCATTTGACTTGTATGGAGGCAAGGACAGAGAATGGACTCTTGTTTAGGGACTGTTGTATTGTTGCAAGACAGAGATGGTAGCTTAGAGTATATTGAAGGCTTTGGGATCGGATAGCTACAGACATATCTGATACATATGTTGGAAATAGAATTAAATTCACTCGCTATTGGATTGGGTATGGGGAGTGAGCAAAAGAAAACAAATAGGGACCAGCCAAGTGGTGCATTGGTTAAGTGCTGGCTTGAGATGCCAGCGGCCCTGCTTTGAATCCCACATATGAGGGCCAGTGACACTGCCCTATACAGCTAAGATGGTGAACAACAGCTCCACCTGGAGCTGGGCTGCAGAGTCCCCGGGACGGTATAGCTGCATCCCCTGCTGCAGTGGGCTGCCATAGGCTACAATGAGTGGCCAACAGCCAGCGTGAATTGCCAAGAGACTCCATGAGCGGCTGTCCAGAGGCCAGTAAGCGACTGCCTCACCTGGGAAGAGCGCAATGACGATACCAACATGGGCCAGTGAAGCAACATCCTCCACAACTAGACTGAAGAACAAAAGGACAGCAACTTGTCTGTTCCCCTTCCCCGGTTCCCCAACACTGTCCCCTTCCCCCAATTCCCCAATAAAAATCTTTAAAAAGAAAAGAAAAGAAAAGAAAATAATCAAACAGGAACCATTCAATATCTCTGGCATTTCTGAGATGGAGGAGACTGGGGCAGAGATGGGTTTCAAGGGGAGGGGAGAGGAAACCAGCATTTTTGTTTTGGACATGTTAAATTTGAAATAACTGGGCTGGCCGAGTGGCACGGTGGTTGAGAGCTGGCTTGGGACGCCAGTGGCCCCGGTTTGGATCCCACATGTGAGGGCCAGTGACACTGCCCTCAAAAAAAATTAATAAAATAAAAATAAGGAAATGGGAAAAACCTTTAAAAAAACTTCTTTAAAAATTTGAAATGTCTACATGACATCCTATAAGAGATATCATGTAGGCAGTTGGATGTATAAATCTAGAGCCTGGAAGAATGGTCTGAGCTACAGAATTTAAATTAGGAATATTCAGATTAAAGCCATGAGACTAGACAAAATCACTCAGGGAGAACATGTAGAGAGAGAAAAGGGCCAGGGCCAAGTCCCTAGGAACTCCAATATGTAGAAGAGAAGTAATAAAAGAAGTATGAGAAGAGGAAACCAGTGATGTAGGGGCAAACCTACAAGTTTTCTGTGACTGTGGTGTCACAGAAACTGAGAAGAAAAACATTTCAAGAAGGAAAGAGTGATAAACTGTGCCAAATCCTGATCAAAGCAGGAATTTGAAGTCAGCAAGGTGGCCATTGAGTTTGACAACATGGAGTTCACTTGTCATATTGACAAGAAAAGTTTCAGTTGGGTTATGAGGGTGAAAGCCCAATTTGAATGAGCTAATGAGTAAAGGGAAGTCAAGAGGTGGTAACAATAAAGAAGGGTATAGACAACCATCTCAAAAAGGTGTCTGTGAAGGAGAACAGAGAGATTCATGCATTCATTCTGCAAATAGTTACTGAATGACTAATATAGGCTAGGCTCTGGGGACATACCTGTGGAGAGGACATGTTAGGACATGCCTTAATGAAGCAAAGTGTCTGGATAAGGACTCAAAGGAGGACTTTTAAGGTTGGAGAAACCAGAGTATGTCAATAATCTAGTTGAAAGCAAAATACTATTAGGCAAGAGAGGGGATAACCCAAGGAGAGAAGTCCTTGAAAAAGGCAAAAAGATAATCATAGGCTCAGAAAATAATATCCTTAGTACCTGTCTGTGAAAATTACCTAAAGATGATATCCAAACAAATGGTGAAGCAAAGTTAAGAATTGAATTCCAGTTTAAAAATAATGATTTTTCAACATTTTATTGAGATTTTTTCAAACATACAGAAAAATTATAATTATATTGTGAACATTCACACATTCTATAATTAATATTTAGCTATATTTGTTTTGGCATGGAGATATATATATATATCCATCGACCCATATTACTTTTTTTTTAAAAATTTTACTGGGGAAGTCATCCAAATTGGAAAACAGGAAGTAAAATTGTCATTATATGCAGATGACATGATACTATATAGAGAGAATCCCAAAGACTCCACCAAAAGACTGCTAGCACTGATAAACGAATTTGGTAAGGTAGCAGGATACAAAATTAATATTCAGAAATCAGTTGCATTTGTATACACCAATAATAAATCATCAGAAGAAGAAATCAGGAAATCAATCCCTTTTACAATTGCTTCAAAAACAATAAAATATCTAGGAATAAATTTAACTAAACAAGTAAAAGACTTGTACTCAGAAAATTATGAGACACTGAAGAGAGAAATCAAAGAAGATACAAATAAATGGAAATACATACCATGCTCATGGATAGGAAGAATTAATATAGTTAAAATGTCAATACTACCTAAAGCAATATATAGATTCAATGCAATTCCAATGAAACTATCAAGGACATTTTTCTCAGAAATAAAACATAGAATCCTAAAATTTATATGGAACTACAAAAGACCCCAAATAGCCACAGCACTCCTGAGAAATAAGAAGAAAGTGGGAGGCATCACACTACCTGACATCAAAACATACTACAAGGCTACAGTAATCAAAATAGTATGGTACTGACATAAAAACAGACACATAGACCAATGGAACAGAATAGAGAGCCCAGGAATAAACCCATCCATATACAGTCATTTAATCTATCACAATGGAAGCAAGAATTTACATTGGAGTAAAGAGAGTCTATTTAATAAATGGTGCTGGGAAAATTGGACTGACACATGCAAAAAAATGAAAATGGACCACCTACTTACACCATATATGAGAACAAACTCAAAATGGATTAAAGACTTAAATGTAAGACCTGAAACCATAAAACTCCTAGAAGAAAACATAGGGAGTAAGTTTGCAGACATTACCCGCAGTAATATTTTTACTGATATATCACCTCAGGCAAGGGAAATAGAAGAAAAAAATGAACATATGGGATTACATCAAACTTAAAATTTTTTCACAGCAAAGGAAATCATCAATAAAACAAAAAGGCATCCTACTGAATGGGAGAAGATATTTACCAACGATATATCTGATAAGGAGTTGATATCCAAAATTTATAAAACACTCATGCAACTCAACACCAAAAAAACAGACAACCCAATTAAAAATGGGCAGAGGATATGAGGAGGCATTTCTCTAAAGAGGACATACAGATGGCCAACAGGCATACGAAAAAATGTTCAACCTCACTAATCATCAGAGAAACGCAAATAAAAACCACAATGAGATACCACCTCACTCCCGTCGGAATGGCCATCATCAACAAATCAACAAACAACAAGTGCTGGCGAGGGTGTGGAGAAAAGGGAACCCTGGTGCACTGTTGGTGGGACTGCAAATTGGTGCAGCCATTATGGAAATCAGTATGGAGGTATCTCAAAAAACTGGAAATGGAACTGCCATATGATCCAGCAATTCCACTCTTGGGAATCTACCCAGAGGAATCCAAGACGCTAATTCGAAAAAATATATGCACCCCTATGTTTATTGCAGCACTATTTACAATAGCCAATACTTGGAAACAACCGAAATGCCCATCGGTAGATGACTGGATTAAGAAACTGGGGTACATTTATACAATGGAGTATTACTCTGCTATAAAGAAGAATGAAATCGTACCATTTGCAACGATATGGATGGACCTAGAGACTATTATGTTAAGTGAAATAAGTCAGTCAGAGAAACACAAATACCATATGATCTCACTTATATGTGGAATCTGAAAAACTAAATGAACAAGCAAAGTAAACAGAAACAGTCTCATATATAAAGAGGAAAAACTGATGGTTGCTAATTGGGAGGGGGATGGGTATGAGGGAGAAGGGGAAGGGATTAGACAGCATAAATAGGTAACTACAATATTGCCACAGGGATAGGAAAGACAGTTCGGGGAATATAATAATGTTGCAAATATTTTGTGAGGTGTCAGATGGTCACCTGTCTTGTTAGGGAGACCACTTCATGGATGAGTAGAGGCTTGATCACTACACTCTACCTGAAATTTATGTTGTATAATATTGTATGCCAACTGTAATTGAATATATAGAAAGTCACGGGATGTGGATTATACTGTGGAAGGGAGTCAAAGGAATTGTAATAGATATGTATGATATGGGGGTGGAGGAGTGGGGTGGCTAAATGGGGGAGGGGGTTTGTCACTTTGGGGGGTAAAAAGTATAACTATTGCACTGTGTTTTACACCTGAAGCTAATTTTTTTAATGTGTATTTCACAATAAAAGAATTTAAAAAAAAGATTTTACTGGGGGATTGGGGAAGCAGAACAGTGTTGGGTAATTGGGGGAGGGGACCAGCCAAGTTGTTATTCTTCAATCTTTGTTGTGCAGGGCGCCAGTCGTTATGTGGCTTCCGGTCGGCAGCTCATGGCCTCTAAGCTCAAGGTGCTGAGTTCAATCTTAGTTGCGAGTGGGCATAGCCACCATCCCTTGCGGGAGTCGAACCAGCAGCCTTGTTGTTAAGAGTGCACACCCTATCCACTGAGCCATCCAGGTGGCAGCTCAGCTCTAGGTGCCAAGTTCAATCTTTAGTTGCAGCTGGGCATAGCCCACCATTGAACAGGCAATCTTGTTACACCAGCTGAGCTATCCTGCCACCTGTTGGCAGCTCAGCAACAGCTGAGCTAGGGCGCAGCGTTCACTGGCCCATGTGGGAATTGAACCAGCGACGCTGTTGCTCAGAGCACGTGCTCTAAGCCAACTCTTAACCAACTGAGCCACTTGACCGGCCCATATTACTTTTTGATGCATTTCAAAGTAAGTTAGAGACATCAATACACTTCATCCCTAAGCACTTCAGTATGCATAAAAGATAATGATTCCAGCACATGTGTTTAAGTCCTTTCATAATCCCATTGAAACAATTGAAGAACTAAATAAATAGGAAAAAATCTTTATGAATAGGTCGGAAACTTTTAAAAACATCTGCTAGACTGTTAGATAAAAAGCAGTGAGTAACCTACAGTTCAATTCAGACAAAGTAAGGGCACATCTAAGAAGGAAGAGGGCTATTCCCCAGAATTGCTTTGGAAATATCCAAAGTCAGCTGCAGGGACTAGAGACAGAGGCACACCACAGGACAGATACCAGGAGAAAACTAAAGGACTGAGTTAACTGTCCCAGCATCCCACATGTGGAACAACTGCCTGAAGTCTGACCCAGCCTTCATTTGCTGCAGATGGTAAGAAAGTGAGAGGCATCACCATAGCAAGATTCTAAAAAAGGTAGTTGAGGGCCAGCCGAGTGGCGCATTGGTTAAGAGCTGGTTTGGGGATGCCAGCAGCCCCGGTTCCGATCCCACATATGAGGGTCAGTGACACTGCCCTCTACAGCTAACAACAGCTCCACCTGGAGCTGGGCTGTGCGAGCCCCAGCTACGGTGTAGGCTGCAGCGCCTGCTGCAGTGGGCTGCCATAGGCTACAGTGAGTGGCCGGCAGCCTGCGTGAGCTGCCAATAGCCACAGTGAGCGACCATCCAGAGGCCGGCGACCGATCTGCCTCATCCGGGAAGAGTGCAATGACGATACCAACATGGGCCAGTGAAGCAACGTCCTCCACAACTAGACTGAAGAACAACAACAAAAAGACAGCAACCTGTCTGTTCCCCTTCCCCATTCCCCAACGATGTTCCCCTCCCCCAATTCCGAAATTAAAAAAATAAATTAAATTTTAAAAAAAGGTAGTTGAACCAGTTAGAGGAAGCATGTTGTGCCCCCAATTACCTGCAGGTTCTCACAATAAGCATTTCATATCAGGAACTTTCCTTGTTGTACTGTGGGCTCCCTGTTTTCCATGGGCAATTAACTTATGACTGACACAGGAACTCCAAATCTCAGACATCAGGTCTGAGGCAAGTGTGGAATGAAAGATCACCTAGGGAGAAAAAAATCAAATCATGAGAGACATTGGGAACTACACATCATTGTGCTGGCACTTGGAATGGTTAGGGAAAAAACTGATCATTTGACAAAATAGTTAATCTCCTTGGCATATGACTACCTTTTGGTAGCTCATTCCATACTCTCCATGTGCCAGTTGAATGACCCCAATGTAGTAAAATAAAAATACAGAAAACATAAGCTTTCTCTTCTCCCCTTTGTCTAGGATACCATCTCAGAGGGAACCTATCTCGAATGTCAATAATAGATAAACAAAACCTACCCCTTCTTCAGAATGAGCAGTCAGAGACAAGCAGTGAGCTTGTGAAAAGATTCAAAAATTTAAAAGAGGAGACCATTCTCAGGAAATGTTTACCTTTGAAATATTCTTAATGAGATTTGAGAGGACATTCCATATCTGAAGAGGGAAACATTTAGGTGTACTTTCAGATGGAAAAGATGATTATCAAATTTGAGAACACAATGGAGGTAGTGATCAGTATGTTGGATACTGCCGTAAATCAAGTAGGTTATTGAGAATAAAGGCTAAACAAATTCTTCTATAACCTAAAAAATAAAAAGATGGTGATAATGGGTCAAAAGAAAAACAAGATGAAAGAATTTCATGAGTAAGAAAAGAAATTCTATAAGAATCCAGAAATAAAAAAGCAGGTTAACCACGAAGAGAAAAAAAATTAGGTCACCTTCAGATTTGTCGTCTACATCACAAAATGTGAGATGGCAAGTGAGCAATGAGCTGTCACTCATGCATCAAGGCAGTTTGAAAAAAAAAACAAAAAAGGTATTCCCAGATATTCAGGGACTCAGCAAATATATACATTTATTTCCTCCATGTCCTATCTTGTTTCGTAGAGAGACTGCTCTGTGCACAGACCATGGAAGGTGGCCTCAAACACCTAACTATAGTTTTTTGAACCAGTGCTGGATACATTCCCCAAATGGAGCTGATCAGGTTATTCTGAGAACTAAAAATGGGACTCTGAGGGACTGGTCAGGGAGATAGCTCTGGGCATTTGAATTGAGAGGTCATGTAGAGTCAGGGTGGAAGTTACCAGCATTGTAAATCTGCAAACTGAAATTATGGTGGAGCAGTGGAGCTCTAAGAAAGAGGAAGAATCTAGTTTATAGGAAGAAGAAGGAGAATGGAGTGGATCCAGAGAAAGAAAAGAGAAACAATGACTTATTTTCCTGTCCTTGGTTATCTAAAGAGGCTGCCTGTTGTTTTTGTTTTATAAAACCTCTTTTTGTCACTTTTTGTGTTTTATTTCTGCATTAGTTAATGTTCTTTTCATTCCAAGTTACAGAAACAAACTCAGATTAGCTTATGCAAGAAAGGGAATACTTCTTAAATATACAAGAATGGCTTAAAAATCCAAAGGCAGGAAGAAACTGGGCCTCAGGAAGGAATGAATGTCTCAAACTGCAGGATGACCTCTCTTTCCATATCTAATCTCTGTTTCTCAGTACAAATTTGCTTCATTCTTCTCTCTGTTCCTGCCCACTGATTCTCACTGCTTCTGGTCCACAGGGTGAGAAATCATTGCCAACAGCTGTAGAGTTTACACCTTCTCCATTGTTTTAGAGAGCTGTAAAACTGAGGCTGGAATCTCTTAGTCTCAAGTCCAAGGGCTACAGAAAAAGGGCTTACTGGTTCCGTTTAGATCAGATGCCCACTTCCAGTCCAATCATCTGTCATGTTTACAAGTTTGGTGTCTCGAAGCCCACACCTCTGTATCCAGGGTGGTTCCCAAAGTCCTCCTGAGAAATGTCTACTATCGATCATTTTAATTACAAAAATGAATATATTGGATGATAACAAATGTTAGTGAGGATGTAGAGAAATCAGAACCCTCATATACTATTAGTGTATGTAAACGTTGCAACTGCTTTGTGAAATAGGTTGGCAGTTCCTCAAATAGTGAAATATAAAGCTACTGTAAGACCCAACAATACCACTCCTAGGTATATACTCAAAAGAATTAAAAACCTGTCCACATGAATGCTTGTACACAAATGTTCATAGCAACATTGTTCATAACAGTCCAAAAGTGGAAACAACTCAAATGTCTGTATTGATAAATAAACAAAGTGTGATATACACATACAATTGAATATTATTCAGCCATAAAAATGAATCAAATATTGACACATACTACAACATGGATAAACCTTGAAAACATGCTAAGTAAAAGAAACCAACATAAAAAGCCACATATAGTATGATTTCATTTATATGAGATGTTCAGAAGAGACAAATCTATAGAAACAAGAAGTGGTTGTCAGGGGCTGTGAGAAGGAGAGATGGGGAGTGACTGCCAAGGGGTATAAAGAAAATATTCTAGAACACTCAAGAGCTAGAATTCGGTATTGCTGATGGTTGCACAACTTTGTGAATACACCAAAAACCAATGAAATGTACACTTTAAGGGTGAATTCTTTTGGTATGTGAATAATATCTCAATATAATAATTGTATGAGAAAAATTAATGAAAGAGACCTTAAAGAGGAATTCATGCTTATTCTAAAAAAAAAAAATCTAAATAATAAAGAACTCCATAAAGTAAAAAGTAAAAGTAGTTTTCTGATCACCTCTAAAGAGTAACCATGGTTAATAGATTGCTGTATATTCTTCCAGACCCTTTGTTATGCATATAAAATGTATAGTCACTCTCCATAAATAGGCATGGTGAGGGTTTTTTTCTTTTTCACAAAGATCGAATAGATGGAATCATACTATATACTGATTTGAAATTTTCTCTGATGTTTGCACGAGTGCTACATTGTGTTAAGCAGAGCCTGCACTCAGTGTTGGGGGGTGGGGTCAGGGTGTTTCAACTTGCTGCTGGAAAGAGCATACTTATAGATAGTCTTCTGGACTTTGTTTCATCCTTCAAGTATTCAACCTTGGCTCCTTTTGCTACAAGTTTCTATTATCTCTAAGCTTGGAACACCGCCCCCCTCCAAAATGTCTTCATCTTTTGTAGCATTTATTTTGCCTGCTTGTGATTCAAAGGTTTGGTTTCCTTTGTCTTTCCTATCACATTTGCCTTCCTTGTTATACAGACTCATCATAATTCTAGGTCTACTGGAAGTATCTCTTCTAGTTTCCAAGCACTATATTTATTTCCTTTAAAAATATATCATTTCTGTCATTTCCAAATATTTAAAGTAGGAGCACGATGCTAGAGCATGTACTTAGTTCTCCATTTATTTTAATCTGCTCTCCTCCATACTGCTTTATGACTTGCCCTTTTCATTCAGCAGTATATGAGGCATTGGTTAAGATCCCTTGATTGCAAGCAACTAAACCTGATTTATTCTAATAAAAGAACAAAAGAAATTTACTAGAAGAAGAATGATATAACTCACAGAAGCAAAGGAAAAACTGAACAACAAAACCTCAGAAAGGACAAGAACCAGGCCAACTTTTTAAATCTAGGTAGTTGATTCTAATGGACATGATGCCATTGTTGAGGTAGATCTGCTCCAGCAATATTTTTCCTTTCCTTCCCTTAAACTCAAGGTTCAAGTTCCTGAGAGAATCTTATTTGTCTAAACTAGATCACATCCTCACTGTTTTGCCAGGGGAAATAAGAGGACTTAATGGGCAGTTTCACCAAGAGTGTTTGTAATTATTGGTGTGGGATAGTTACGATAGGAAAAAGACGGACTTTTAGTAATAAAATGGAGCACAGGCAAAAGCATTAGCTGTCAACTACAGGCCACTCCTTGCCTGCCCAAGAACCACCTTCCTATACCTGCAATTTAAAAAAAATGCCCTCTTGGGCCAGCCGAGTGGCACATTGATTAAGAGCTGGTTTGGGATGCCAGCTGGCCCCATTTCGGATCTCACATATGAGGGCCAGTGACACTGCCCTCTACAGCTAACAACAAGTCCATCTGGAGCTGGGCTGCGAGCCCCAGCGATGTTGTAGGCCCTGCTGCAGTGGGCTGCTATAGGCTACAGTGAGTGGCCAGCAGTCAGCGTGAGCGGCCAAGAGCCGCCGTGAGCAACCATCCAGAGGCCGGCGACCGATCTGCCTCATCTGGGAAGAGCGCAATGATGATACCAACATGGGCCAGTGAAGCAACATCCTCCATAACTAGAGTAAAGAACAAAAAGACAGCAACTTGTCTGTTCCCCTCTCCCAATTCCCCAATAAAATCTTTTTTTTAAATGCCCCCTTTACATAATGCAAGTATTTCTTTGCATTGTACAACTGAAAGTACACTCACTCCTTCCCCATTAGAGAGTCAATAAAAGTCTCATCAGTTACTACATTCGAATCTAAGTCTGGGGTCTCTGCATGATATCTTTTCATTGTTTTCCATCCTGATCCCTGTATTTTATATTATGTATTCTAGCTATGAGATAAAAGCACCACATATTTATTGATTACTGTAGAATGGCACCCCAACCTATCAAGGTGTTGCCTCCCAACTGGTGCTATAACTGTCCTCCCCATTCAGTAAAGACATGGGTTATGGAATGTGTGTTAAGACCAGTAAACACCAGGTCATTGCCTGACTTTTTCTGCTGTAAGATGAGTTCCTTGGTCAGAACAGTGTTTTACGTAACATAATGGTGAATGAGGTGTTCAATAAGCCCATGGATAGTGAGACTTGCAGAAACACGGTGGACAAGAAAGGTATATCAATTTCCAGAATAATTAGATATTACAGATACAATAAATCACTGCCTACTCCACGAGAGAAAGGGTATAGTATAATCAACATGCCACTGTGTATCTTGTTTGTCCTCTTGAACCATAATCCCTCATTAGAAGCTCATGACAAGCAATCAGGGTTTTGTGGGGTTTTTTTAAATGGTCACCCAGCAAAGACCAATTCAGCCTTATGAGGAAAGTTGTTCCTTTGTTAATGAGTATGTTTAGCAAGCACTGGGGTGACTAGGAAGGGGAGCTGAGTGATGTTCACAGAATGGGTCATCTTGTCCACCTGATTATTTAGAACCTGTCCTGTAGTTGGGGGCTTTGGTGAGTATTCACAAGTGTTATAAACCGTCCCAAACTCTGAGACCATTTTGAGGGCTCTGTGTGCATGCTTCTTCCCCAGATCTCTATGCCATTATACCTCAAATCTTGTTTCTTTCCAGTTCCCAACCCTCCCTCCAAACCATCAGAAATTGCCTATGATTTAGTGTACATCCATGCCTCTGACTATCTCTCCTTCCTGCCAAAATGGACTACCGGTTTTATTGCCTGAAGTTCTGCCTACTGGTAAGGTGTCCCTTTAACACTGTCCTTCAGGGCGATCCCTGAGAGGAACTGTAACACTGTCATGGTCTACTTCTAGCTGGTGACAACAAACATATCACAAGACAAGTAAACTAGGCCAAATAGGGTTTTTTTTTATTCCTCGATGATTTGGCCATAGATAATTCCTTGCGATCCTATAGGCATGAGATCCAGGAAAAGTGAGTTACCTGTTCACACAACTTACTTGTGCCTCCAGGATCTGCTTGAATGCATCTTGTATTTACTTCCCTTTCATTATGGAATACTTGTTGGAACACCATGTTTTATCGTTTGGTAGATTAGAAATAAAAATTAATGATAGGTAGCTTAGGTTGTATGCCTAAGGATGTTGTATGCCTAGGGTCAGGCACTCAGTCTCCACCAAAGCAAAGCAAAATGTGCTACTCAAAAGGAGATCAGTTTTTGATTAAGGGGCACTGATTTATTTCAAACCTCTAAAGATCTCAGTTGTGAGTCCCCTATCAGGACCTTCCATAGTATCCCATTCCATTGCAGATTCAACTGTTGGTTCCATAAAGGAGATAGAGGAAAGAGTCTGGGTGGATGTTGGATTTTGCCATGGCTGCTGTTCTCCTCCCTAGCCAGCACCACAGAAAGAGAAAGAGGAAAAAGGGAGCTTTCTCCCCTTTCTGTTGTGATAGCCTGCGGTAGAGGGATTCATAGAGCAAAATGCAGTAAGAAATTGAGAATGCCTCTATCACTACAGCTCTCAGGAGATCCATACTCTCACACTAGCTCACACTTCAGCAATTGCCTTCAGCAATTCATCAAAATTTCTAGTTTAATGTTCTTACTGGCTTATATGGCATTAAGCAGTGTCTGCCCCAGGGAAGCAAATGCTCAGGTCCTGTGTCTCCCTGCCGGTGCCCATCTCTTTCCAGGTCACTTGACTTGTGACCTCACTTCTCTGAAGGGTTCATGAAGAGTCATTAGTTTGCATTCTGTCCAGCTTTTTTCTTATTAGGGCAGGAGTGACATCTCTCTAGCTCTCTACACCTCCAACTTGAAACTGGAAGTTCTTTGGACACTGAAATTTGAATTTTATATGATTTTCACATGTCACAAAATATTCTTCTTTTGATTTTTTTCATCCTTTTAAAAATGTAAAAACCATTGTTAGTTCACGGGCTGTACAAAAGCAGACAGCAGGATCGATTTGGCCCACTGGTGGTAATTTGCCAACCCCTCATCTAAGGATTTTAATGCTAGTTTATGGATGGTTATGTCATATGGGGAAAGGTCTGCTGGGGGGTCTTCCAAAAAAGGCTTACTCACTTTGAGAGACACATAGAAAAGATATTCCAGATCCTTTCCTCTTGTTGCATGTCTGAATATGATACACAGAACCTCAGCAGCCACCTTGCAACTAAGAGGTGACTAGCCTGAGAATGACAGAGCAGAAAAAAGAAAAGAATCTGGCTTCTTGATGACATTGTTGAGCCTCTAAATTATATACTGGCACCATTCTACCTCAGAACATTTTATATGAGATAATAAAATTTTCTGATCTTTAATTATTATTTTCTTATCAAGTTATATATTCTATTAGACATTCTAACTAAAACAATGAGTCAAAAATTCTCTTTATTTTACATCATCAAAATAAAACATTCTGCTCATTGAAAGACACTGTTAAAAGAATGAAAATACAGTCACAGAATGGGAGAAAATATTTGCAAATCATATATTGATAAAGAACTTGAGTTCAGAATCTGTAAAGAGTTCTCAAAACTGGGTATAATAAAAAAAAAACCCAGCACAATTAAAATAAAAAACAGGCAAAAGATTTGACCAGACACTTTACCACAGAAGATATACTTATGAAAGGCAAAAAGCATGTAAAATTATATTCGACTTCATTAATCATTAGGGAAATGCAAATTCAAACCACAATGACATACCACTACTCCCTTATTAGAATGGCTAAAATTAAAAAGACTAACGAAAACAATTGTTGAAGTATGTGGAGGAACTGGAACTCTCATATACTGATGGTAGAATATAAAATGGTACAGCCACTTTGTCTTTTTTTTCTTTTTTGAGGGCAGTGTCACTGACCCTCATATGTGGAACCCGAACCAGGGCCGCTGGCTTCCCAAGCCAGCACTTAACCACCGCACCACTCGGCTGGCCCAGGTACAGCCACTTTGGAAGACAGTTTGCTAGTTTCTTAAAAAGTTAAATATACATCTGCCATATGATTGAAACATATTACTCCTAGGAATTTATCCAAGGGAAATGAAAGGATATTTTCACATGAAGACTTTTGACAAGAATGTTTACAACCACTTTTTTTCTTTTTCTTTTTCTTTTTTCCCCAATTTCAATGCTTTTCTGACACCTATCTGGATTCTTCTTTCTTTCACCCCAACCCCTTGGCTTGGGAGTTGTGATCTCTTTCAACACTGACTATTTCCTTTTACTCAGATAAAAAATATTTTCCCAAAACAAAGCATTTAGTATGTCTCATCCTCTGATTTAACAGACACAAATATTTGTGTGTATATAGAATCCTACATATATAATTACATATCTATATTATGTACGCTGACTGTTCTTTTTTTAGAAACTATGCCTGAGTAGATGGTGATTAATGGTAATGGTAGATGCCATTAATAGAAATTGAGAGCACAGGAGGTACAGTAGGTTTGGGGAGTTATCTACTAATAGTCACAAAAATGCTGAAGCACTGTCCCAGTATCTCCTCAAAGGGTTTTTCCTTTACAGGATGAGACAGAATTCACATGTTAAAGAGACTTGCGTTTTAATTGACAGCCAGCTCAATGTGGGTCAACACTGAGATGCAGTTGCCAAAAATAATTGTAAGGTTATAGCCACTTTATTTTTAATAGTCTCCAACTGGCAACATTCCAAAGGTCCATCACAGGTGAATGGATAAACAAATTGTGGTACAGCCATGCAATGGAATTCTACTCAGCAGTAAAAATGAATGAACTACTGATACAACATCATGGATGAATCTCAAAAGAAAGTATGCGGAGTAGAAGAAGCCAGACAAAAAAGACTACATATTGTATGACTCCATTTATATAAAGGTCTAGAAAGGGCAAACTAATCTATAGTGACAGAAAGCAGAACAGTGGTTGCCTGAGGGTGTGGGCAGGGGGGCAAGGGCTAGGTGGGAGGGATTACCAAGGGGCATGGGGACATTTTGAGTGGTGATGGACGTATTCATTACATTGATTGTGATGATGGTTTCATTGATATGAATAACATATATATTTCACTGAAATGTCAAATTGTGCACTCTAAATATGTGAAGTTTATTACACATCAATTATATCTCAATAAAACTCTTAAAATAAAAAAATCTTTGCTTACACAAGTTTAGATGGGTTTTCTATCACATGTACCTAAAATTTTTAACTGGTACAGTCATCGTAGTTAGGCAAACTCTGTCTAAGTGATACATTTAACTAATCCCCAATATACTCAGTTTCACAATGGTGGACGAAAGACCATATAACTGAAATTAAGACTAGGATTTGGAAAAGAGAAAAGGAAGGAACGCACAGCAGTCACTACCAGCCTAAAGAGAGAACTCTACTAGGGTAGCAAAGATTCGCTTCCCTGCTGGTAGAGTGCATTCCTTAATCAACAAATTTATCTGCTCCTACCTCTGGGCCTGTTTTAGGAGAATTTCTCTGTCTTGTTGTCCCCTTTGGTTGCATTGAATGTGGTTACTGGGGAGAATCCTTCTTGGAGCTGTATCATTTAGTAGCCTCCTTCCTGTTGGCAGGTTCATTGTTTCTAAAAGTATGATCCAGGATCCATCTAGGTAATTTGTAGGTATGCTGTAGTTAAGAAACATTGGATTAAGTCCTTTTTTTAAGATTTTATTGGGGATTTAGGGGAGGGGAACAGCGTTGAGGAACGGGTGAAGGGGAACAGAAAAGTTGCTGTGTTTTTGTTCTTCAGTCTAGTTGCGGAGGATGTTGCTTCCCTGGCCCATGTTGGTATCGTCATTGTGCTCTTCCCAGATGAGGCAGATCAGTAGTGGGCCTCTGGTTGGTCGCTCACCACGGCTATTGGAAGCTCATGCTGCCTGCCGGCCACTCACTGTAGCCCGTGGCAGCCCACTGCAGCAGGGGCTGCAGCCTACACTGTCACCGGGGCTCGTAGCCCAGCTCCAGGTGGAGCTGTTGTTAGCTGTAGAGGGCAGTGTCACTGGCCCTCATATGTGGGATCCGAACCGGGGTCGCTGGCATCCCAAACCAGCTCTTAACCAATGTGCCACTCTGCCGGCCCTGGATTAAGTCTTGAATTGCCATCCTCATGTCATACAAAGAAAAATCTAATATAGGTTTCAATATTATTTCTTTTCACATTGATAATTCCTTCTGAGACTATCATAACCTAACGTTTTTCAAAGTAAGGCCTGTGGTCTGTGAGAGGTCCAAAAGTGTATTCTCAGTCGTCCATAAATTTTTTGACTTTTTTACTTATTTTTTAAAGATTTTTTTTATTAAAATATAGCTAACATACAATATATTAGTTTCAGGAGTCCACCACAGTTATTCAACATTTATATGCATAAAATATTTTAATTTTGTATTTTTCTTTTGATAATAACCTAAATACAATAATTATAATTCTAGATTTGGATGATTGCCTTATAGTCAAGTCCAGTTATATAATTTTAGTACCCATGTTACCACCGCTTTTTGTAATGAAGTTGAAACCAAGGCATATTATTTCAGTTGTCAGGTGTATATAACAGTGTCTGTGCCCCTCTATCCCTACCTAGTGATGTGTTATTATGCCCCAGTCCTTGTCTCAAAGTATACATATGGCAGCTCCTCTCTGACACTAGTAAATGTCCAGAGTGACCTGAGAGCACCCCACTCAAATGCTATGGCTAAAGGTCCTCACACATTGGCTAGATGATTGTGGTACAAGGTCTTAAGGCACAGACAGGATCTTATTTCCATTCATGTGAGAGGAGGGCAGTGAGAAGGTGAGGTCCTGGGGCATAGGCAAGGCAACTGTGCTCTCATGCATGTGCTTAGGTGGCAAGATCTCAAAGCACAAATAAGGCAATGTTTCCATTCATGGGATGGAAACCCTTAAGACTTAGCCCTGGCCATGGTTCTGGGTTTGGTTCTCTGGCCCAAATCAGTGTTTCTCATGGCAATACTCATCCATTGGCCTGTTACCATCCATTTAACTATTCCAAATGTCTGGTTTCCTTTACCTTGAAGGATGGGTACATGTTTTCATTTTCTCAAGATATCAAGATCCCAAGAAGGACTTTTTGCTACAATGTGTGTGTCACAACTTGAGTTTTCATAACCTACTACACTATGTTCCCAGTAAAAACCTTTGTATCTTCGCAAGGAAAACTCATTCCACGTCCCCATAGACCCCTCTCCAGGAGAAAAAGGAATAGGTCATTTTCTAGAACTGGTTCAAAAATTCCTGTGTGGTAATTGGGGGTTGATTTAATCTGCAATGAAATGACATCATCAAAGGCACAGGGGCTTCCATTCTTTTTTTTTTCTTTGGCTTCCCTCTACTGACAGCAGGCCTTTCTTCCTGGTTGCAAAGTAGCTATAACAGTCCCAGCAAAGCATGCAGACACAGCAACATCCTGTTAAGAAGTGGGGAGTTTCCTCCTATGCATCTCCTTTTATTACTGAGGAAAACATTCCCAAAAGTTCCCCAGCAGACTTCCCCTCAGGTACTAGGACTGAGTCACATGCCCATACCTAAACCAATCACTGGCAAAGAGAATGAGCCCATCAGTGATTGGTATTGATTATTCAAGATTCCACCACCACCCCAACACAGGTCTGGGGTAGAGTCCCTTCCCTAAGCACATGACCACTTCAGGATGGTGCCAGCAAGGAAGAAGGAGGAGAGATGGATTTGGGTAAACAAGTAGCATTGTCTGCTTTACCTACCTTCCTCCAGATTCCCCACATGTGGACTGTTCGGTTGAAAGAGTACTGCACACAGTCCCCCAGGGCTATAAGCGGGTTGGCAGCTTGATAAGTAGCTGTCTCCATCCCCCACTTGAATTCACCACCTAAATCCCTCACTCACTGATAGTTTAGGTGCTGTTCCCCTCAATTTCATACAAAGCTGAATCCCTCAAAGGATATGCTCTTACCTTCTCTCCTGAGTATGGGGAGATTGTTTCCTCTTTACACTGGGATATGTGGGGATAGTTTTCCTAACTAATTCCTTTATGAGCAATAAGTTATTTTGGTAAATCATTTTGTCTAGATTTGCCCTACTTTCTGACTATACTTTGTATACATTAGAGGGACCCAAGTTTCCTTACCACATGCTAGGAAGTAGCTATCTAGTGATGGCTTGCAGGGCATCCCCAAATTTCACAACAGCATCCAGGCCCCTTATCCCATCTTTTTTTTTTCTTTTCGTGGTGAGAGGCAGTAGTGGTCATCTTACCAGCCAACTACTAAAGATACTAAGGGCAAATGTACACTGAGTGAAGTTCCCTGTAAACTTGCTTCCCTCACACATTCCAAATCAGAGATCAGTGAGCAGCCAAATGTATTAGCCAAACACCAAAAAGCAGCAGCAAAACCTATAGCATTAATTGATTCTGATGGCATTAGTTCATCCTGGTGGCATTTCAGATGTGTGCCAAGAGTGCCTCATATTAATTAGTTCCACTGCCTTTCCTGATCAGGCCTGAGCATCCCAAATGTATTTAATAAAAGTCAGATAAACCCCTCTGGAACAGTGGGGCTCAGCCATGAACTTCTGTACCCTAGCTAACTGAAGTACTATTGTCAGCAAATGTAAATCTATAGGAGATTTCTTACGCCTAGCATTTTAGAGAAGAAATCTTCTAGAATTGTTATACATAAACTTCTTATCTTTGAAATCAAATGGCTACTATCAGAAAATATACTGTGGTGCCTAATTTTGTACCCAGGTATGTTCAGTGCATCTCATCAATAGATCAAAGGCAATGCATATTGAGAAAAGCTAAATTCTCTCCCTCCACTCACCACCACCACCACCACCCACTTGCTCCCAGATCACCCGTCATCATGCAACGGTCTCTAGAACAGGAAGTTCTATTCTGAGGACAACATCAATTGTTTTCCCTGCCTTGTACAGAGCACTGAGCTCCCAGTACACCCCCACCCCCAATCATTGGGCAGTTCTCCTTCTCTCCAATATTGCAGAAAAATATTAAGGCCCTGAGGGAAATAGAACACTTGTTTCTTTCTTTATTCACTTTCTTCAGTTCAAGGTCAGCTCACTATACCTTCCTGTACTCTGCCCCCAAATGAAGTAGCAATGACTAACTTGGTGCCAAATGAACCAAGCAGCCCCCAACTGTCAGCCTATGCTGGTCTTTTGCTACTCTTTCTCGGTGTGCATTTGAACCTACTTCCTCTGGTTAGGGACTTCCCCATCTCATGATTCTTGGAAGGAGGCAGAGCCCACCTCCTTCTACAGACTTAAGAATGTCACATTTAGTCTCCCTCACAACCAGGGTGTTTGCACATAACCGAGATCAGTCATCCTAGTCTTTGTCTCTGGAGTTAGAGACAAAGAATCAGGCACCCAGGCAGTTTCTCTCAGGCATCACTACATTCACAGCAAGACAGAGCTCTCTGCAGGGTGACAGTGGTGAAAGCTGTAGAGTGGAGTGCTCAGAGGTGCTGCAGTGGGTTCCTCACCAGACCGGTTCTGCGGCGTGGTTTGAGTGTTGTTCCTGCCTGCAAACCTGCCTCTCCAGCCTGCCTGCTGATTCTGGGAGCTGCCCAATATCCTTTTAATGAATTCTTTTTCTGCCTAAATCATCCGGAGTCCAATTCTGTTGCTTGCAATCAAGGATCTGGACTGATACACAGCTATATCTCCTTCAGGAATTTGACCTAGTTCCGAGAAGTCCCAAAGGGCTTTTCTTTGTCCCCAGGGAGAGCTGAAGGGGATTCTTTGTAGAGGTCCATTCTGTTATGAATACTAAAATTAGAAACAGTAAGGTTACCCACCATTGTCCCACAGTATCTAGTTTAGTATCAGTGAGTGCATATGTTGAGCAATGCTGGAAAGCCCCTTTCAAAGAAATTTTGCCCTGGCAAAAAACTTTATAATGATTCTTGAAATAATTAGTTTCATGATGTAGACCTGATTTCTGTGAACACATTATTTTAAAAAGGGAGTTTAAAATGTGTTTTAGCAGAAACAGAATATTCAAATGTAATGTGTTTAATTGATTATAAGAGTGTTTCTTTTGAGATGATGCAATAACTTCCTGGTATTGAGTCTGCTGCTCCAGTGTGTGCTGGCAGGAAGGCTTTCAAAGTTTATCTTGGTACATTTGAAATCTGGTAAGCGATTGGTTCTCTCTCTAAACTCTGGTACAGAATCTAGCCTTAAATTATGAGGCACTGGCAATGCCCTAAAAAACTGACCAAAGTAGGGCCACCCCTTGCTGAAACTTTGAATTTCAGCCATATGGGTCTGTCTGGGAAGACCATAAGGCCATCCTCCTTCTGATGACTGCCAGGACTCACCTTTCCTGCTTATTTCGACCTGCTGTGCCCCATTCAGGAGGGTCAAAAGTGAGTTGCATTGGGTGTTGTGCCAAAACTATTCACAGAGGCCCTAAGCTTATGGGGTTTTGGGGGGATAGATGGAGGGTGTCTGCATGCCAAGTGTATATGTGCTGGCAAGGGAATTTTGTGGGGGGTGATGAAACTTTTATATTTTGATTATGGTGATGGTTATATGACTAGTCTCTGACTAAACTCATAGAACTATACACTAATAAGAGTAAGTTTTAGTGTATGGAGATTTGAAATCAATTTAAAATTTTTAAAAAGAATGTGAGTGCTGTAGTCTCTATTTCTCATGTGTGAGTTGTGGCTGTGCAGTGGTGCAGCATGCAGGCACATTACCACAGTGCAGGATAGTGTCTCCGGCTCAATTGAATGCTCTGTGTGGCTGTTAGTTCACATTTCAATAACCACCTCAAATATGAAATTCAAAAACTTGTGAATGTCTGCCCATTTTAGAGCCAGGAATTCAAATTTGTAAGGAGTGTGTATTGGGTGTGGCCTCATTTCAGACTCCTGCTGAAGGCTGAAAGAATCTGTTCCCCCTTTGTCTTGAGATAGTACTATTTATTCCTAGACCCTAAATACTGGCATCTATAGGCATAATGAAAAGTTCAGTAGAATCATTGGATGCTGCAAAAGCAATTTATATTGAACAGTCCATAGGGTCCGAATTCCAAATAATAGGACCAATTTTCCCTAAAGGTTTTTTGGGGTGGCTGGATTCCTACAATTCTCCTGCTTTGTTGGTGAAGCCCTGGTTTCAATCATCTCCAGCTGCTGTGCCACACAGCTCTTGATTGACCTCTTATCTTAGCAGTTCTCAACCTCGACTATAGTTTGGAATTACCCAGGCCACTACCGATAACAATTATATAAGAATCTCTGGGGTTTGGGGCACAAACATCAGTATTTATTTAAAACCCCTCAGGTGATGTCTATACTTCTGAAAGGGGGCAAGTTTCTATTTCATGGACAGGCAGGAACACAGTAAGAGGGATGTATTAGTCTGCTCAGGCTTCCATAACAAAATGCTACAGAGTGGGTGGCTTAAACAGCAGACATTTATTTTCTCAGTTTCAGAGGCTAGAAGTTCAAGATCAAGGTGTCTGCAGGGTTGGTTTCCCCTGAGGCCTCTCTCCTTGGCTTGCACATGGATACCCTCTTGCTGCCTCTTCACAGGGTCAGCTCTCTGTGCTCACAGGCCCCAGGTGTCCCTTTGTGTGTCATAATCTCCTCTACTTATAAAGATACTGGTCATATTGGAATAGAGCCCACCCTAACAGCCTCATTTTAAACCCCTTCTTAAAAGGCTCTATTTCCAAATAGTCACATTCTCATGTAGTGAGGGGTAGGGATTCAATATATGAATGGGGCGGGGGTGGGAGGTGGGGAGATGCAATTCAGCTCATAACGAAGGAGATCATGGTTTCTCTAATATCCCTCAACCTTTTGTTATCTTTATTTTAAAGATTTTATTGGGGAATTGGGGGAGGGGAACAGCATTGGGGAATGGGGGAAGGGGAACAGACAAGTTGCTGTCCTTTTGTTCTTCAGTCTAGTTGCTGAGGACCTTGCTTCACTGGCCCATGTTGGTATCGTCATTGCGCTCTTCCCGGATGAGGCAGATCGGTCGCCGGCCTCTGGATGGTCGCTCACTGCGGCTATTGGCAGCTCACGCTGGCTGCCAGCCGCTCACGCTGGCTGCGGGCCACTCACTCTAGCCTATGGCAGCCCACTGCAGCAGGGGCTGCAGCCTACACCATCACCGGGGCTTGCACAGCCCAGCTCCAGGTGGAGCTGTTGTTAGCTGTAGAGGGCAGTGTCACTGGCCCCCATATGTGGGATCCAAACTGGGGCCGCTGGCATCCCAAAACCAGCTCTTAATCAATGTGCCACTCGGCCGGCTCCTTTTTTTATCGTAACCTGCTGGGTTTAATAGCCAAACTCATAGTCCTTTGGGGGTGTGGCTGCCTGCTTCAGGGGTAGGACACCAGAGTTCATCGGGGAAGTCCAGGTTCCACCTTTATATGACCATTCTCTGGATGCCAACCATCGTTTCTCTTAAGACCCATGTTGGACACTTCACTTTGGTTTCAGAGGGCCCTGAAGTGGATCAGAATAGCACATTAGTCAACTTAATTCCAAGTTCCCTGCTGCATCCTAGGCTGTAAAGTCTATTTTCGTTGCATTTCCCATACTAAATTATGCCTGGCTACATTGTCCAATATGATTGACCAGAAGTTATGTGTTCAGCCCAAATGATAGCATAAAAATATCCCAAATAATGTATAAATTCCCAAAATTTGAACAATGTGAAATTCCTGGGTGGAAAATAAATTTCAAATTACAAATAAATTTAAGTCCAAAAATATTTGCTCTTTGATTTCAGTTTCTGCTCACTATCAACTAGAATGGTCTCCCTCTGAGGTGTGAGGAGAGTGGAGGTTCCTTTGGCAACTGCACCCGTGAGCTGTCATCCAATGAAATAGGTGAAGTTCGTATAGGACCTCCAAAAAAGAATTAATCCAACTCCAAGATTCTCATATGTCCCACTGTCTAGGAGTTCAGAAAGTTAATTGGACACATACGATTTTCCTGGCACCAATGCCACACGTACAAAAGCTTTAGAAGAAAATAGTGCAAAGAAGCTACCAGAGAAGCCCAGTAAGTGAAACATTCTGCAGAACCATTGGCCTGGTATCTTCAGTAAATCAGTATCATTCAAAATGGTGTCTGTGCTAGATTAAAAGAGACTTGAGGTACATAAGAACCAGATGCAATGCATGGTCTGGAGTAGGTACTGCTTTGGATAAAGCAACTGTAAGGGAGATTTTTAGGTCATTTAGGGAAATATGAATATGATCTGACTGTTAGATTAGTTGAAAATTTACTGAAATAGCAAAACATAGGTTGATGACTGAAAAAAAGGAGGCCACAGAAATGTATGTGTAGTAAGATCTCAGCTTGGTGATAAAATCAAAGCATGAAAAGAAAAAGTACGAGAGAGAGAGAGAGAGAGAGAGAGAGAGAGAGAGAGAGAGAGAGAGAGAGAGAGAGAGGAGAGAGAATGATATCCTGTAGATTATGCCCTAGGGTCTTATAGTGATAATTTCTGGGTAGTGGAAACTTATCTATCTATCTATCATCTATCTATCTATCTATCTATCTATCTATCTATCTATCTATCTCTATCTTATTTCTGCTTGTTTATATTGTTTAACATAGTACATCTGTACTGCTTTTGTATTAATATAAAGTTATTTAAAAGAAGAAATTCTGAGTCACAAGCAAACTTCCGCCCCTAAAGCAGTTATCCCAAGCAAAATCATTTTGTTAGAAACTAGTATATAATACAGTCCAGACTCACACTGCTGCCAGAAAACAAAGCTTGTAGCGGAGACAGTGATATCTGGAGGAAACCATAGAAAACGCAAGAGGAAGAGGAAATCGGCTTTCTTTCAGCCTCAACAGGAGGCAACTTAGATGGCACTAGTTGTTTAGGGTCCATAATCTCTCAGTTTAAACTCTACTGCCTTTTGCTCTAAAATTCTTGGTTGTGTGAAACCTACCTTTTCAGGTGGTCTCCCTCTCTCTCTCTCTCTCTCTCTCTCTCTCTCTCTCTCTCTCTCTCTCTCTCTCTCTCTCTCCCTCCCTCCTACCCTCACTCTCATTTATTTTACTTCATGAATTACCCTTAGTGGATTCCTAAAGAGTCATACAGAAGCTTGTGTTCTTGGATCCTGGTGAGGAAAATTGCAACTGCCTTGGGCTTGCTGTCCTTGTGAAAAGCCGTTGACTTTTCCAAGGCTTTAAATACCACTTCACAAACAGCAAAAACAGTTCTTTCTGTCCACTCTTATGATTCCCTTCCTCCTTAGAAGCAGGCTCAATAGAGTTTCCTTTTTTCTTTAATTGTGAAAATTGTAAAAGCTACAGAAGACGTACAAAGACTATTATAACAAATAGCCCATCACCCAGAATTGTAAATATTTTGTCATATCTGCTTCTTGCAGTTAAAAGATAATAGAGACATAGCTAATATTTCATTTAACCACCACCTGCATTGCCATTCTCCTTTGAGGCAGCCCCTATGGTCTAGTGCAGGGGTCGGCAAACTGCAGCTCAAGAGCCATGCGGCTCTTTGGGTACGTTCCATCTCAAAAGTTTGCCAACCCCTGGAAGAGCCAATCCTGCCTCTCACAGCAATTTACAAATTATTCGAGAGCCATAAATATATTTTTACAAATAAGGAAAATTTAAAGTAATATTATAAATGAAGCTATGATAGTTTTATTTTCATTTTCAATTTTACTTCAGAGCCACATGCTCGTACCCAAAGAGCTGCATGTGGCTCACGAGCCGCAGTTTGCCAACCCCTGTTTTAGAGTATACTCTTATCCATTTTTATGCTTTAAGCATACACACACCCATAAGCTGTATATGGTATTTTTGTGTCTATTCCATTTATATGATTGTATCATTTTTATTTGACATTCTATTTTTGAGACCCATGTTGCTATATTTAGATGTAGCATCATTTCTGTGCAGTATTACATTGTATGACATCACTACATTTTATTTTTTTGGCAACATTTTGACAAATTGCTCTCCAGTGGTTGAAGTAGTTGTGTTCTCACCAGCAGTAGCAATAGTCAGATTTTAAATTATTTGTCTTCCTAATGGGTAAGAAATGACACCTCCTTTTTGTTTTTATGATCATATGTGAAGTGTTGCTTGCTCTAGGCTGATTTCCCGGCTCAGGTAAGACCTTGGTTCCTCAGCCTCAGCAAGAACTGACACTCCAGCCCCTACAGCCTGGGTCTGTCCTGGCTCCCTTGTTACCTGCATGCATTTCTAGCTCACTTTTAGGGATTCTCTCTCTGTTTCTGATGTCTGGAAAGCTCCTTTCTTGTACCTTTCAAGCCCAGGTGTCCAGTTTTTAACTCTAAAATATTTTATAAAATGTGGGACAACTATTTCAAATTCAAGCAGACATAAAATGCAATGCATGAAACTTGATGAAATCCTGGTTTTTAAAAAGGCTGTAAAAAGACATTTGGGGGAAAACTAGGGAAATCTCAATATGGCCTGATATTATTAGATGATATTAAAATATTATTGTGAGTATACTGTTGTTCATTTCCTTAGTTGTGATAAAGCTTTTGTAATTATCTAGGAGAATGTCCTTTCAAGATGCACAGTGAAGTTTGTAGGGATGATATAAGTCAAGTAACTTTCAGATGGTTCAAAAAATTAGATAGATAGATAGATAGATAGATAGATAGATAGATAGATAGATAGATAAAGCAAATATGGCAAAATGTTAACAGTTGAAAGTGAGTGGTGGACACAATGAAATTCATTATACTAATTTGACCTTTTCTATATGTTTGAGGTTTTCCACAATAAAAACCTGGAAACATTTTACACTATATTTCTAAGTATGTGGAACGGGGCTGAGAGTAGCTTTTAGCAAATGCTCAAGTCACCATCTTGATCCACCTTGCTTTGTAGGTTGGTTACCTTTACTTCCCTAACGTGTGTGTGGCTATATTAGTTAAGATACAGGTCCAGCTTCCTGTAACAGTGACCCAAATTAACAGAGGCTTATATAAACCAGAAGTTTATTTTCCTCAGATGTAACAGACCAAAAGAAGGCACTCCAGGACTAGTGTGAAAGCTGTTCTATGAAGTTGTCCAGAGATTCAGCCTTCCCGTCATTTTCAGAATAGTGCTCCCATCCATAAGGTACAAAATGGCTCATATTTTAGGCAGTAGGATGAAAAAGGGAAGGGCTCTCACGTTAAGGACTGGATCAAAAGGTTGTACACATCATTTCCAGTCACATCTCATTGGCTAATATGTAGTCACACCTAGCTGCAATGGAGAATGGGAAATGCAATCTTTAGCTGGGCAGGTGTGTTCATACCTAAAAAAATAATTACTTTGAAAGACGGTGAGAACAGATATTAAAGGACAATTATCAATGTCTGACACAATGGTTACTACTTTTTGAATCACAGTGTGTTCCTTCCTTTTTCGTCAATTTGTTTTCAGAAACAGCCACTTGTTTTCATAACAAACTCCTCTATATTTGGTCTTGTGAGGTCCATCATAGTGAAAAACATGCATTCAAGAAATTATAGTTAATTGAATCTATTATGGTGATCATTTTGCAATATATACCGGGGGCACAAAAAATGTATACACATTTTAAGAGATGTTATCTATGCTCAAGCAGTAGTTTGCCATAATCAGAAGTGTCTGGACACGGATGGTAACCACTTTGAGCACCTCTTGTAATTGCAGAAGTCAGATGTGACTTCTGTTCATCTTTTGCTATTGGTATATATTGAGTATTACAATTAATACAGTTTTTTCCTTTCTTAAAATGTGTATACATTTTTTGGCACCCTGTATACATATATCAAATCGTTACAATGTATACCTTTAACTAATATGATGTTATATGTCAATTATATCTCAATAAAACTGTATGTGTGTATGGGGGGGAAGAAATTCTAGATCTGGCAAAAGCATCCATGGTTCAGCAATTCTTGTCTACCTTCACCTCCCAGAAATGGATAATTTTACTAGGAGGTATTCCTCCACTAAAATTAATATCTATTTCAGGCTTAACTCAATCTATTATTGTCTTGCCTGGTATCCCTGTCATATGTGTCATCTTCCCTATTTTTTTCTCTTGAAGTCTTAACCCCATACATATTCTGAGCTTGTGCCCACAAGGACATGTCATACCTGCTTCCCCACCCATAATTGTGTTGCCTAGAAACTCATCTAAAATGCCTGAAGTATTTTACAATCATCTTCTTAGTCTTCATTTCATAAATCTGTCCAATTTTTTTTACCCTCTTAATATTATGGTATATCGTAGCTTTCTATTGCTGTTGTAGCAAATAACCACAAGTGTCACGGCTTAACAACACAAATTTGTTATATCATTGTTCTATAGGCCAGCAGTCTGGATTGGCTCAACTGGTTTCTCTGCTTCCAGTTTCACAAGGCCATGATCAAGGTATTGGGCAGCTGGGCTCTTCTTGGGAGGCTCAGAAAGAATCTGCTTCCAAGCTCATATTAGGTTGTTGTTAAAATCTAGTTCTCTCCACTATCAGACCTGAAGACTATATATCCTTATTTGCTGTCAGCTGAGGGCATCTCTTAACACCTAAAGGCTTCTTTCCAGTCCTTGCAACTGGGCCCCTACATCTTACACTTGGAATCCCTCTGACTTCTCCTTCTGCCATATTTCTCTTGCTGCCAGCCAGGGTAGGTTCTCTGCTTTTAAGGGCTCATGCTATTTGGTTGGGCCTACCCAGAAAATCCAGGATAATCTCCCTATTTTAAAATCTGTACCCTTATTAATGTCTGCAAAGTCCTTTTTTGTCCTATAATATATCATATTCACAGGTTCTAGGGATTAGTGTGGACATCCTTGGGGAAGAGTGACATTTTGCCTACTATGTGGGTTTTTTTCCAGTTGCTTTCTAAGGTCAGCTTTCAGTGAAAACCTTTAAATGTGAATACCTGCTCAGAGTGTAGGTCTGGGCTCTCACTGGTAGAATAATTCCAGTACATTTTTTTTCTCTTTTCTCCCTATCTCTCCTTGGTTTCTTTGGGAACCAGACAACCTCTCTGACTTAGTAACAATTAAAATATCTCTCTGTTTTCTAGTTACATTTTTAAGAACCTTTAGATCTGAGTGAATCTTCTTTTCCCCTTTCATCTCTGTTTAGCTTATTCTCCAAGAACGCATTTTCTTAAGAAAATCACTCTTTCTCCAGCTTAACTAACATATCTTTTTGGATCCTTTTCTTTCCCTCTCTCACTGCTCATGTTCTCACAGTAAAACTAAAGCTTACTTTAATTTGTTTTTTAAATTACTGCATTTTAATTTCTTTTAGAGGGCAGTGTCACTGGCCCTCATATGTGGGAACCGAACCAGGGCCCCTGGCGTCCCAAGCCAGCTCTTAACCAACGGCCACTCGGCCGGCCCGCTTACTTTTATTTTTTTGTAACACTTTATTCTGGGAAATTTCAAACACACACAAAATCAGAGAGAATACTATAGCAAACCCCTATGAATAGTATAAGGAATCACTCAGCTTGAACAATTATCAACACTTTGCCAATTTTATCTATTCATACAATTTTTTTTTTGAGGGCAGTGCCACTGGCCCTCATATGTGGGACCCGAACCGGGGCCGCTGGCTTCCTAAGCCAGCGCTTAACCACCACGCCACTCGGCCGGCCCCTATTCATGCAATTTTTTTATGGAATATGTTTTAGCAAATCTCAGACATCATGTTATATCAATCACAAATAAATTAGTATGATGCATTATTTTGAAATAAATCCAGTACTGCCTTGGTTTTGTTAGCAAACCATTCCTAGAGAAGATGATCTTTAAAGATTTTTTTGTTTAGCATTTGGAATTTTATTAATTTTAAGACTTGTTTTTCCACCACAGTGTAAGAAGATGGTATATCCTATATATGGTAAGGTTTTCCATTTCTCCATCTGTACCTTGATAAAAATCACCTGCCTTCCTAGGTTAGACTCATATTCTGGATCTTTAAAATCCAAAGTCATAGTCATGTCTCATATAATTAAGAAATCCAGAGCCAACCTGAGATCATATGGAAGTGTTGACTGGAGGACGGGGATGGGGAGTAACTCTAGGAGTCGTACTACAAAAATCCGATAAGGCTCCTCCATAGTTTTCCCTTGCCTATGGAACAGGGTGCAATTCAAATCAAAGTAGAGGAACAACACTGATAGAATGCCACCTACTAAATGTAAAGGATACAATCTCATTCTCTAGGATTTTGTGGTTCACATGGAATTTAGCTACTTTTGCAGTTAAAAGCCCTAACCTATAGTCCTGCCTGAGAAATAGGAAAAAGGGAACAAAAATTCTTCTGCCTTCTGATGCTGAAAAAGCCTGAGTATTGAAGGTGCTTTGAGGTAACCCTTAACCAGGACTAAAATATTATTTTCTTGATACTCTGATCCCCGTCTCCGCCACAAAAGCATGCATAGTCTGTTCTTACTAGGGTCCACCTGCTTTTAGACACCAGCCACAGGTTTAAGGTCAAAAACCTATGAGGCCTGTGCTTTCTAAAACTGCTGTCTATTAAAAGCAGTTGCATGCAGCAGATACCAATTATAATACACACTGCTGCAAACTCCCAAAGCCAACATGTGCATGGCCAGGTCTTTCTTTCTTTCTTTCTTTCTTTCTTTCTTTCTTTCTTTCTTTCTTTCTTTCTTTCTTTCTTTCTTTCTTTCTTTCTCCCTTTCTCCCTCACTCTCTCGCTCTCACTCTCACTCTCTCTTTCTCTCTTTCTCTCTCTCCTCTCTCTCTCAGAGAAGGATAAGTTTATTCAAGCAAAAGAGAAGAAGGAAGCAGGCTACTCTATAGACAGAGCAGCTAGCCAGTGCTTTCTACAGCCTGCCCTTATGAAAAAAACCCAGCAGCTGTAGCACCTGTGCATACCAGCCACCACACTCCAACAAAGAGAACTGCCTCCCTCAAATCTTACTGTAGATCTCAAATACCACTCATCGTATCCATTTCTCAAGGTTTCTCAACCCGTACACCATGGGGTCTCTCTAGAGGTCCTAAAACCATACCACTCTCTCCCCTGAGTTCTGAACTCATTGAGAAATAGACACAGGAGTCAAAGAGTGATCAGAATATTGAGATTTATTATTGACAAGACTGGTTTAGAGAATGGGTGTGTGGCCTGCAGCCTGAATCAGGTTTTCAAATTTTTCATCCCAAGCCTAAACTTTTGTACCTTCCTGAGGAAATAAATGGGTCTGTACAGCACACGCTGCTGAGCTTGCCCTACTGGGGCTGACTGCATTGAGGGACACAGAGGAAGATACAAGCATGCTATAGGCAAGAGAGCTCTGGAACATAGAGAGCAAGGCTGAGCAATAAGCCCTCAATTACATTCTGGAATCTCACAATTCAGTGACTGAGAAGAGGAGCCAGTGAGTGAAGTGGGGGGCGGAGTGGGCATAGGAGGTGCTGGGCAGTTCTCTTCCCAGTACTTCTGAAAGGGCAAAAGTTTCTAGTTACTGTACAGATGGGAATACTAGAAAGCAAAGCACCGTGTAACTAATACATATGATCAAAGGGGAAGAACTAAGAAGCCAGTGCTTTCTCCAGTGACCGGCCTTATGTCCTCATTGCATGACTGGAAAGAAGTGGAATGAAGTAATATATAGACATGGGTGTTCCAGTGCCCAGCAGAAAGAGCGGAACCTACTAGTTTCACTCCATGAACATCTCTTAGGAGTCTCAGCTGATTACTGTGGTCATCTGGGAGGGAGAAAACTTCAGAGCTAAGTTAAGCCCAGTTATTGGTGGGGGATTTTTTGTTTGTTCGTTTGTGGGAATTTTTTTTTTTTTTTTTGCTCCCAGATGGCAAAAGACATCAAGTCCAACTGCAAGACAGAGGATAAAAGACAGCTTCAGATGGAGCTTGCAAACATAGCCTGCTGAACAGATCCAGTCCACAGATGTGTTTGATTTGGCCCATAAGAATTTTAAAAAATATTTTTTGAATTACTTGTCGGCATATAAAATTGGTAGAGTTCATATAAAAACCCAGATTTTGTTAAAGGTTGGAAGATTCTGGCCATGTGGATGTGCATTTCCGTATGGCAAAATCAGCAGGATAAAATAGCCACTGTTTCTTTTTAGAAGGGGCACAGTCCCCATCTAGGCTTTTGAGCGACCTGCCTAGCCCCTGCCTACGTTTGAGTTTGTGATCTCTGATTTAAATTGACCATCATTAAAGATTGCGATCTGAAAGAAATGCAAATCATCCATCTCCATGAGTGTTTAATCATGTCAGAGTGAGTATTTGGCAATGTGGAAAGTGCCAGGGAGGTGTGTGCCAAGAATCTGACCATCCATCAGGAGGGGGAGGGATGAGAAGACATCTGTCTATGTAACTAGGATGAAGAAATTGTTATGAAAGGCAAGAGAAAAGGGGGCCACAGCAGTGTGGAGAGGCAGGCTAGGCTGGAGCAGGTGACAGCGGGAGTCAATTACAGCCAAGCGTTGCTAGGGCAACCCAGGCTCCATGAACAGCCTAGAGGGCCTCTGGCCCTCTCACTAAGGCAGCTGATTTAGAAGGCCAGAGCTCTGAGGTCAGGGAAGCTTATAAGGAAAAAGATAAGGTTGCAGAAGCATTATCCTGGGTTAGGGCTCAAGTCTTGGTAGTAGAGACAGAGGGAGCCACAACATCTCAAACAAAGCTACTGGTGGCCACTCTAAAGGCCTCTGGAATTGAGAACCATTACATCTCCCCACCTCAAGGGCACTTCTTTCCAAACTGCCGGTTGTAACTCATTGGTGAGCAGTGAAATTAATTCAGTGGAATGAGATCAGCATTTTTAAATGAAAAAAACGAATACAACTTTTTTTTTTTGAGGGCAGTGTCACTGGCCCTCATATGTGGGACCCGAACCAGGGCCGCTGGCGTCCCAAGCCAGCGCTTAACCACCGCACCACTCGGCCAGCCCACGAATACAACTTTTTTGAAAAAACAGTGCATTGCATACAGTAAATAGTTTTGTGAAACATTGGTTTCAGATATGTGTGTGTGTATGTGCGCAGGTGCGTGTGTACTGTGTTGTGATGTCAAATGTGTTTCTTACTCTGTGAATTCTGCTCAAAAAAGCTTGAAAGCCCCTGTCACGGGGTACAGTCAGTCATTGTGACCAGCTGACTGGATGTACCAAATTTGTCATGTCTAGTGAATGTTTTTTGTTCTTTTGTTTTTGTTTTTGCTGTTGTGAGCAAGAATGGCAGATGTAGGGCAATTATAACCTTCTAAGGACTCTGGTCTCAGAAAAAAAGTGTACTGTTGTGCCAGCTGGGAAACAGGTTTTGGGGTGTGGCTGCTCAGCAGAGGCACAGCTCCACCTGACTGCTCAAGACTACCTCCAGGGAGTGGTAGCACTGCAGGTGAGTGTGCAAGTGAAGCCAAAAGGAGAGCCTGCTCCACAGTGCTGGGCCCAAATTCTGTTCTTGTCTGGAATTTTCCAGGATTTCTAGGATCAACATCATTCGAGGGCCATTTTTTGCATGGTTCACACTGTTGGTACCCTACCCAATGGCCATCCTTCACTTTCTACCTCCTTAATAGAGCCCCCATTTTGGTTGATATTTAGGGTGATCCTGTGCATCACAGGAGTTGTGGCCATCTTGGGGTCATAAGGTGAAGAACTAACAGGCTGAGGACAGTGGAACAGGGTGGAGGAAACTGGGTTCTTAGTGTTGTTGCTGAGCTACTGAATTACCCACTCTTGAATCCCTCTATCTCCAGGAGCTAATAAAATGACTTTCTTGTCCAGGCTGTGTTGGCTTTGCTGTTATTTGCAACTGAAAGAATTCTGACTGATGTAGCTTGCAGAACATGACAGGGTTAACTAGTTTGGGTTCAGAGGTCTATCTGTACTTAGGAGATTTTAGAGTGAGCTTAGAATTCCCAGGAAAAACATGGTAAGCATAAAAATGGTTATACAAAGCTGCAGTTGTATACTGACCCACTAGACATAGCAGATGTCATTCTACTTCTAGCATCATTTTTCTTGTATTTTATTTAGCATGACAGTAAATTTGGCTTTTTGTGGGTATAGTTCCATGAATTTTAACACATGCATAGAGTTTTGTTAACTACCATCACAATCAGGATACAGAACAGCTCCATCACCCCATAAAACTTCACATGCTATTGCTTTGATGTCACACTCTCCCCCGACTCCTAACCACTGATCTGTTCTCCATCACTATATTTTGTACTTTCAAAACTGTCATAAAAATGGAATCATACAGTATGTAATATTTTGAGATCATCTTCTTTCATTCGATGTCATGCTTTTGAGATTTACCCAAATTGTTGCACATTCATTCCTTTTTATTGCTGAGTAGTATTCCATTGAATGGAAAACAACCACAGGTTGTTTAGCCATTTATCCTTTAAAGGATATTTGGGTTGTTTCCAGGTTTTGGTGATTATAAGTAGACACTTTAAGCTTTTATGTACAAGTTTTGTGTGAACATAAGTTTTTATTTTTCTAGAGTATATACCTAGAATTGGCATTGCAGGGTTATAAGGTAAGTGTACATTTAACTTTATAAGAAATTGCCTGTTTTCCAGGATGGCTGTACCATTTTTCATTCCCACCAGCAATATAAGAAAGTTCCTGGGCCAGCCGAGTGGTGCAGTGGTTAAGTGCTGGCTTGGGAAGCCAGCGGCCCTGGTTTGGGTCCCACATATGAGGGCCAGTGACACTGCCCTCAAAAAAAAAAAGACTAAATATAAGAAAGTTACAGATGTTTCCCTATATTTTCTTCTAAAAATCTTATCATTTTAAAAACACTTTTCAGTTTGATGTAATCCCATATGTTTATTTTTTCTCTTACTTCCCTTGCCCGAGGGGATATATTAGTAAAAATAGTAACAAAGATTAATGTCTGCAAATTTACTTGTATATTTTCTTCTAGGAGTTTTATGGTTTTGGATCTTACATTTAAGTCTTTAATCCATTTTGAATTTATTCTTGTATATGGTGTAAGAAGGTGGTCCAGCTTCATTTTTCTGCATGTGTCTGTCCAGGTTTCCCAACACCATTTATTGAATAGACTGTCTTTCCCCCAATATAAATTATTGCTTCCATTGTCATAGATTAAATGACCATATAGGCATGGATTTATTTCTGGGCTCTCTATTCTCTTCTATTGATCTAATTGTCTGTTTCTATGCCAGTACCATGCTATTTTGATTACTATATCCTTGTAGTGTGATTTAATGTCAGGTATTGTGATACCTACCATTCAGGGTCTTTTATGGTTCCATATAAATTTTAAGATTATATGTTCTATTTCTGTGAAAAATGTCCTTGGTAGTTTGATAGGAATTGCGTTGAATCTGTATATTGCCTTAGGCAGTATGGACATTTTAACTATATTAATTCTTTCTATCCATGAGCATGGTATGTGTTTCCATTCATTTATATCTTTTTTTAATTTCTCAGTGCTATTCACAATAGCCAAGACATGGAAACAACTGAAATGCCCATTGGTAGATGACTGGATTAAGAAACTGTGGTATGTTTATACAATGGAGTATTACTTGGCCATTAAGAAGAATGAAATCTTACCATTTGCAACGATATGGATGGACCATTTTATATGGATATATAGGAACATTATTCTAAATGAAATGTCAGACAGAAAAAGACAAATACTATATGATCTTACTTGTATGTGGAAACTAAAGAATAAAATAAATGAACAAACTAATCAGAAACAGCCTTAGAGATACAGAGAAAAAAACAGAGGGTTGCTAGGTGGGAGAGTGGTGGGGATGAGGGAGAAGGGGAGGGGGATTAAGAAAGCATGATCGGGGGCCGGCTGAGTGGCGCAGTGGTTAAGAGCTGGCTTGGGAAGCCAGCGGCCCCGGTTCGGTCCCACATATGAGGGCCAGTGACACTGCCCTCAAAAAAAAAAAAAAAAAGAGCTGGCTTGGAACACCAGCAGCCCTGGTCAGATCCCACATGAGGGCCAATGACACTGCCCTCTTAAACAACAACAACAACAACAATAAAGCATGATCAGTAACCATAAGATTGCAATGGGGATACAAAAGACAACTTGAGGAATATAATTAATAATGTTGTAAAGATTTTCTAGTGTATCCGATGGATACTTGTCTTATTAGGGAGACCACTTCATGGACGGTGTAGGTACCTGACCACTGCAGTATACACTTGAAGCTGAAGCTGAATAATAATGAATGTCAACTATAATTTTATATATATAGTCACAGGATGTGAAGTACAGCATAATGAATAGAATCATTGGAGCTGTAACAGTTATATACGATTTCAGAGGGTTAGTAGATTAGGGTTATCAATTTGTGAGAGGTGTAAATGTCTATTACATTGTTTTGTACACCTGAAACTGATTTTTAAAAATCTTATAGTTTTATGATTTACATTCCAATCTATGATCCATTTTGAGTTACGTTTTGTACAAGGTGTCAGGTTTTGGTCAAGGTTCATTTATTATATGTGAATGCCCAATTGTTCCAAGACTGGCATTTCACCATTAAATTCTTTGTACCTTTGTCAAAATCAATTGAACATATTTGGGTGGGGTTTTTTTCTGCATTCTCTATTCTGTTGCATTGGTCTATATGTCTGTCCCTTTGCCAATACCATTCCTGTAGTTATATAGTAAGGCTTAAAATCAGGTGGTGTGAATCCTCCAACTTTATTAATCTTTTCAAAATCATTTTGGCTATTCTACTTCCTTTGCCTTTCTGTATAAATTTTAGAGTAAACTAATCTGCATCTACAAAAAGACTTGCTGAGATTTTGATAGGAACTGCATTAAGTCTGTAGATCAATTTAGGGAGAACTGATATCTTTAATATGCTGAATGTTCTGGTCCATAAACATGTTGTTTCTCTGGTTATTTTAGGTCTTTGGAAATGTCTTTCCTCAGCATTTTGTAGTTTTCAGCATATAGATCCTGTATATGTTTTATTAGATTTTTACCTAAGTGTTTCATTTTTTGGAGCTACTATAAATAGTATTCTTCATTGCTAGTATATAGAAATGTAACTGAGTTCTGAGTATTGACCTTGTATTCTTTAACCTTGCTAACTTCACTTATTAATTCTAGGTGTTTGAGTGTGAGAGAGTGTGTGTGTGTGTGTGTGTGTGTGTGTGTGTGTATTTGGGATTGTCTGTTTAGACAATCAGGTCATCTGTGAATAAGGACGGTGTATTCCTCCCCTCTCCTTTCCATTATTCTCCCTCCCTAACTGCCTAGAGTTGAGATGCCTAATTGGGATCAAATATAAGAGTGGAGGATAAGTATATTTGTTATAGATCATCTGCAAATTATTCAAGCTGTTTATAAGTCATTCTACAAGGAGATGATAAAAATATCATTACATGGGGCCGGCCCAGTGGCATGGTGGCTAAGAGCTGGCTTGGGATGCCAGCAGCCCCCCATATGAGGGCCAGTGACACTGCCCTCTTAAAAAAAAAATATATATATGTATATATATATATATATATATATATATATACATATATATATATCTCATTGTGTGCAGATGATATGATCATGTACTATTTAAAATGATAAAACAATAGTAAAACTTTTAAAATAATAAATATTTTAAAAATACCAGTACTTCTTATGTGCCAGGGACTGTTCTAATAATTATATATAAATGAACTTATCTAGTAATCACAACCCTATGATGTGGGTACTATTGGGTTGTCAGAAAAGTCATGATGTATTTTTTCTATGTTTTTCATTGCAAAAATGTGTCATGACTTTTCCGACAACCCAATATTATGCCCATTTTACAGATGCAGGAATTGTAAATGGCAGAACTGGGTACAAACCCAGGTAGTCTGGCGCCAGAGTTTGCACTTTCAGCCATTATACAATAGAACAGGAGATTCTAAAAATGGACTCCAAAATACCTGGGAGATTAGTATTTTAGAAAGGAGTCATTTCAAATGGTTGAATAAAATGTCAACTATTCAATAAGTGTATAGGAACAATTGGATAGTTACTGGGAAAAATTAAAGTTGGAAACCTACTTGTACTGTACATCAAAATAAAACTAATATGGTACAAGAATTTAAAGTTAAAAATTAAAAACATAAAGGTACAGAAAGAAACCATGGAGAAAGAGTTTTATAATCTTGAGGTAGAGATAGCTTTTCAAAGTACAGTACATAAACCAGCTATTATAAATGAAGTGATCAGTAATTTGATTATGTAAAATATTTTAAATTTATATATTCTAAGAAACAAATTTGTAAGATTAAAAGACAAATAAACTAAGGAAAATATTTGTGACAGGAAGACAAAGGGTTATTATCCACAAGATAAAAAGAGCTATTCCAAATCAATAAGAAAATACTAAATTCAATAAAAACATGGGCAAGCAATGCAAACAGGCAACATATTTGAAAATAGAATACAAATGGTTAAGAAACAAATTAAAAGGTGCTCCACTTCACCAAATATCAAAAACATGAAAATGAAAGCAATGAGATATCACTTTGTATCAGATTAGCAAAGAAAAAATGAGTGAAAATATACAGCTTTGGCAAGGGAATGGTGGGCAAACACTCTCATATTCTGGTACTATGAATATAAATCTGTATAATCTCTTTTGGAGGACAAGTTGGCAATATCTATCCAATTGTAACATATGCATACCCATTGCAGCACTCCTGTTTCCAGGCATTTGTCTTATAGAAGTACATACATATGCAAAGCTATTTTCATTATTATGGAGTGCTTCCTTTTAGCACTCTATAAAAATGAAAACTAAGTAACAATCCAAAGAAGCATCCATCCACCCTCCCTATACAACTAATTAAAAAATAAGGTAAATCTTTAAGCATTGACATATTAAGAAACACATAATCTATTGTTACCTCATCCACTTATTCTGAGGATCTTCAGGGGTTTTCTTATAGGGTGACTGTTAATGTAAATTAGCATAGCTTTGTAACCTGTAAAATGGGCATAATCATAATATTTGTGTTACTGGCCAACCTAGCAGCCCCCCACCCCCAACACTGAGAAACTTTTAAGTTCTCCTTCCCATAGAAATGTTAAGTATAGAAATGTTAAGTCTTCTCCCTAGTTTCTTATTTGTTAGCTTCTACTCTTCTAATCAATTTCCTAATCCTAAACAATAGATTGTTCATAGAAATCTCCTACCCTTGCTTCAGATAACTACTTGAAAGCCTGTGACTTCCTAGTATCCCCCAGGCCAGTAAACTAAATGCCAAACCCATTCTGGGCCCAGACAACTGATGCCACCTGAGTGACAGGCTGAATGGCCACAGACTTCATGAGAGCTAACAGGTTTATTAATTAAAATCTATTTTTCCTCATTCAGGGGTCTTAAGGATACAGATGACACCCCAGCAAGATTGCCAGTCACAACCAAAGAAGCCAGAGTGGTCTTCCAGGCAGATCTTGAGACCCCCTTCCTCTCATCTGAGATCAGCTATGGTGAGAGTTCTGTGAACCCCCAATAGGCAGGGACAGCTCTACGCCCCTGCCCAGCAGGAAGCAGATACAGAAGGAGAGACCTCCTGTCCCTCAGCTTCCCATAGAGATTTTATGGGGATCACGTCTCTCAAGGAAAACTAGGCAGGCAGTTAGAGTCAGGCATTGGGTCCCAGCATTCCTGTCTGTGTGACCTCACCTCTGCACACAAAACTTCCATTCATTGTAACTACCCCTAAAACAAATGGGTACAAAATACCTGACTGGATTAGACCAGTCACTCACACCTGTGCAGTAAAGGCCATAACAACCTTCGTTTCACCTGGGCCTCATTATACCATTATTATAATATCATACATATGCCCGGAAGTTTATTAATATCATTATAACAGACTGAATTCTGGGAAGGAACATACACAGTCTAAAGAGATGAGATAATAGCCTCTTGTCAAATACGGGTGCCAATCAAATTGTCCCACGCCCAGAGGGGAACAGCCCATTCTAGAGAAAAAGGGATAAAAACTCCAAGTCCTGGGAAGTCCGCGCTCTTCTTCTTTTCTTTTTGACCTCTTCTCCCTTTAGACTGCTTCTCCCTTTTGACTGATGCTCTTTTTGTTTGCTTCTTCCCTTTTGACCCTCTTCCTTCCTTTTCGAGCCTTTGAGCCTGGCCTTTGCACATGGCCAGCTCCATATACTCCAAACTCCTTGAAATAATTTCTTTTTATTAATGGGCCCTTGAGCCATTCTCTACTGCTCAGGCCTACTTTTACTTCTAAATGTACCATCTGTTCTAATAAACTGCTTTTCACTGCTTTACACTGGTATCTCATTCAATTCTTTGCTTGAGTTGCCAAGGACCCGGACTTTGCACTGAGAAGGGCCCCCTCTCCAACAACACTTGCATCATAGGGTTGTTTGTTCATTCACTCCTTCAAAAATAGTTATTGAACAGATACAATTGCCAAGCACTGTGCTAGCTGCTGGTGTACAAATATAAAAGAAACCCAGACATATTCCTGCTCTCAAGGAGCTAGCTCACTGTCCAGTGTAGGTTGTGTGAGGTGTGTGTATATGGGCAGGACAGACATTAATCACACAACTGTACAATTGTCTTGGGTGGCTGGAGAGGAAAATAGCAGAGTATGATGAAAGTGTATCACAGGGTGCCCTGATCCAGTTTGGGGGGGAGGCAGGGAAGGCTTCCCTGAAGAGATATTTAAATTTTTTTAAAAGATGGTGATTGGCCAGGCACTATGTATAAATGCCAGTTCCAGCAGTTAGTTTAAAAGGATAAGGTATAGACGTATACACTGACATAGAAATAATGTCAAGAAAACATTAAGTAAATAAAGCAAGTTATAAAGCATATATAACATGACCCAATGTATAGATAGAAAAGGATCTGAAGAATATACAAAGGAATTGCGAACTTGTTGCAATGATGTTGTTAACCATATATATATATATATATATATATATATATATATATATATATACATATATATAAAAGAGAGATTATTCATTATGAATTTGTACCAATTGGACAAACAGGTAACCAAGTTTACTGTTTGGAAATGCTGAAAAGGCTCTGTGAAAAGTTCAGACAATCTTGGGCCGGCTGAGTGGAGCGGTGGTTAAGCACTGGCTTGGGAAGCCAGCGGCCCCGGTTCGGGTCCTACATATGAGGGCCAGTGACACTGCCTTCAAAAAAAGCAAAAAAGTTCAGACAATCTGAACTTTTCGCAAACAATTCATGGCTCTTCCATCAAGACAATGCACCAGCTCACATAGCACTGTCTATGAAGGAGTTTTTAGCTAGTAAACAAATAACTGTATTGGAACAATCTCCCTACTCACCTGATCTTGCCCCCAATGATTTCTTCCTTTACCTGCAGATAAAAGAAATATTGAAAGAAAGATATTTTGATGACATTCAGGACATCAAAAGCAATACGACGACAGCTCTGATGGCCATTCCAGAAAAAGAGTTCCAAAATTGCTTTGAAGGGTGGACTAGACACTGGCGTTGGTGAATAGCTTCCCAATGGGAGGACTTCAAAGGTGACTATACTGATATTCAGCAATGAGTTAGGTAGTACTTTTTCTAGGATGAATTCGCAAACTTAATTGTCAGACCTCGTATACCATACTAAGAGTTGTTAACTCTATTTGAATAACTTATAAATTTGTCTGGCATTATATAATCAGAGAAAATGAAAGATATGTATAAATAGGAGGACACCATGGACATTAGAAATACTAATTAGTATCCAAAGCAAAAAGTTTTAAATGGGGTAAGAGAGATACTGATATAAGATACTACCTACTAAGAATATCTTCTGTAATATACATATGTACCAAACAATATTTCATCAAAATATATAAAGAAAACATAAAAACATATAAGTTGTACCTATAAAGTAAGTTTTAAAAAAAATGCCTATGCAACCTTTGGAAAAATTGATCATATACTGAGTCGCAAAAGAAACCACAATAGGGCCGGCCGAGTGGTGTGGTGGTTAAGCACTGGCTTGGGATGCCGGCGACCCCGGTTCAGGTCCCACATATGAGGGCCAGTGACACTGCCCTCAAAAAAAAAAGAAAGCACAATATATTTCAAATAGCAGAAATCATAAAAGTCATGTTATTAGACTACAGTGCAATACGAATATTAACCACAAAACAGTCAAAAAATGTTGGGTCACTTCACAAAAATCAAATAACACTTCTAAATAATTCCTGGTCAAAGAAGATATCAAAACCAAAATTATAGACTGGAAATTAATAGGAATGAAAGCACTACATATTAAAATCTAACACGCAAAAATTTTAAACCTTAAATGCTTTTAGAAAAAAATAAGAAATAATGAAAAATGAATAAAGCACATATTTAACATAAGACATTACAAAGAAAACAACAAAACAAACTTAGAACTAGAGGAAGATGTTAATAAATATAAAAGCTAAAAATTATTAAGTAGAGAATAGGAAAATGGTAGAATAGGAAAATAAATCTGAGAAATACTTCTTTGAAAAATGTCAATAAAACATAGAAACCTCTATAGCCTAGTTAAAATAGAAAGGGAGAAATGCATAAAAAATATAAGATGGTTTGATTGATGCATAGACAGATAGATGATAGCTATGTAATAAAGCAAGTATAACAAAACATTAATGGTAAAATCTAGGTTCTCGATATGCAGTTGTTCACTGTAAAATTCCTTTAACTTTGCTGTGTGTTTGAAGATGTTTATAATAAAATAGATAAAAATCTATTATCATCCAGAATATCGTTTTAGAAACATTAACTAGAAGTTTCATTAAAACCCGGAGAAAGTTGAAGATACCCATTGTTGCCTCTACTATTTAACATTTTTCTAGAAATCCAATAAAATATAATATGTCAAGTAAGTACATATAAGAATTACAAATACAGTAAGGCGGGTAAATCATTATTTGCAGATGATATAATTATCCACCTGGAAAACCAAAGAGAATGAATAGAATAATTATTAGAACAGACAGGGAAAGTAAATAGAGTGGCTAGTACAAAATGATGTCCCATTATGCACAAAAAATATAAACGGCTACTTCGAAATAGGCATGGTAGTAAGGGTAAGAGGGGTGAAAGGCATCTTTCAAGTTTTGCTCTGAGTACAGTACTTCTGTGATGTTTGAATTTTTTTACAACCAAAATGATTCATGTAGTCGTTTGAAAAAAAGAGAAAACAAATCAATGATAGGCAGAATCCTGAAATGCTTCTCCCCCACCCCTTGAAATACTTCCCCCACTCCCAGAAATTTCCCACCCTAATTTCTGGACTGTGGTTGTGATGAGATATCTTGCCTGTAATTATTTTACATTACATGGCAAAAGGGATTTTGCAAATGTAATTAAAGTTCCTCTTAAAATAAGATTATTCTGGATTATTCCAATGGCCTTACTCTAATCACACAAATCTTTTAAAAGCAAAGAGTTTTCTCAGGCTAGTAGCAGAAGGAAAAGTCAGAGAGATTCCGAGCAAAAGAGGGATTCAGCCTACCACTGCTGTCTTGAAGCTGGAAGAGGACACGTGAGAGAAAATGTGGGTGGCCTCTAGAAACTGGGAGCATGGGGATCTTAGTCCTACAAGAGCAAGGAACTGAATCCTCACAGCAAACTGAATGCACTCTGAAGTGGATTCTTCCCTATAGCCTCCAGATAAAAGCCAAGTTTGGAACACCCTGATTTTGGCATTGTATGATCCTAAGCAGAGAACTCAGCCAAGCCCATCAGGACTTCTAACCTGCAGAACTGTGAGACAACAAGCTGTTGTGGGTCTTTTAAAAAAAAATTTGTTTCAGGTGTACAAAACATTGTAATAGTTAGACATTTACACCCCTCACAAAGTGATAACCCCCCCAACCTACTACCTCTCTGACATCATACATAGCTATTGCAATTCCATTGACTCTATTCCCTATGCTGTACTCCACATCCCATGACCATATATAAATTATAGTTGACATTCAATAATATTCAGCTTCAGCTTCAGGTGTACAGTGCAGTGTACAGATATCTACACAGTCCATGAAGTGGTCTCCCTAATAAGGCAAGTGCCATCTGACACCCTACATAATCTTTACAACATTATTGAGTATATTTCCCAAACTGTCTTTCATATCCTTATGGCAATATTGTGGCTACCAATTTGTACTTTCTAATCCCCTCCCCTTCTCCATCATCTCCACCCCCTCCAACCCAGCAACCATCAGTTTTAAATTGCTAAATCTGTGGTAACTTGTTATGCAATGATAGAAAACAAATACAGATCCTCCTGTATGTACAATGGGGTTACGTCCCAATAAACCCATCATAAGTTGAAAATACTGTAAATTGAAAATGCATTTAATACACCTAACCTATGGACTATCATAGCTTAGTTTACCCTACCTTAAACATGCTCAGGATACAATATCCATTAAAACGCTGGCAACACAGTATACTGTAGAGTATGGGTTGTTTACCCTCCGGACTGCTTGGCTGATTGGGAGCTGAGGCTCACTGCTGCTGCCCAGCATCACTGGAGAGTACTGTGTCACATATTTTTAGCCCGGGAAAAGATCAGTTCAAAATTCGAAGTATGGTTTCCACTAAATGCGTATCATTTTTGACCACCCATAAAGTCGAAAAATCATAAGTCAAACCATCAGAAGTTGGGGACCATCTGTACAAAATACATTATTCATCAGCAAACCAATGAGATATCTTGCCTATCAAATTTTCAAAGGTTCCAAACCCAGTCTGCAGTAGGGTAGGGAAATGACATACTCATGTGCCCAAAAGGAATGTAAATTTGTAAACTCTTTCTCAAAGTATATTGGGCAAAACCTATCAATCTCCCTCAATATGCAAATATACTTTGCTTTATTAAAATTTATTGTACTTAAATATTAGAGTGGTGTGTAAAGATTTTTCTAAATGTCCTTTACAGAACTGCTTATAACAGTGGACCATTAGAAACAACAAGAATGTATGGCCATAGAAGACTGGGTTGTCAAATAAAATATCCTACACCATCTGATGAAATAAATTTATGCAATCAAAAGCCCACTAGGATTTCTTATAGAATTTTACAAGTTAATTGTATAATTCATCTGAAAGAAAATGCATGAGGGTAGTCAAGAAATTTGTGTGTGGGGGGGAAATCAGAGGGGCTTACCCTAGCAGGTATGATGTAATAATTTAAAGCTCAAGTGCTTAAAAAAACTGTGATATTGCTGCTGGTATGGATTCTAGGACCACTGAATGAATGATTTATATTTTAACCCATGTATATATTTAGGAATTTGGTTTTTGATAAAGGGAAAGAATGATATATTCAATAAATGTTTAGGGCCCTATGAAAAATACCAATAAGTAATTAGTATTACAATGGAATAATATTTGCTTATTAAACATAACATTGTTAGAATATGTAATGACTTAGAAAAATATTTACCAAAGAAACTCCAGAAAATTAAAGAGCTAAACCTAACAAATTATAAAATATTACAAGGAAATACTGGACAATGTTTCTAATCTTGGTGTAGAAAGGCTTTCTTATGCAAGATTCAAAATGCAAAAGCCATAAAAGAAAAGACTGATAAATTTGAACATATCAACATTTAAAACATTGATACTCAAAAGACTCCATAAGCAAAGTTTAAAAATAAGCAAAGTCTGCAAAAAAAAATTTCCCATGCATGTAACAAAGATTTATATCCAGACTACAGAATTCAAGAATAAGAAGCCCAGGGCCAGCCGAGTGGCTTGGTGGTTAAGTGCTGGCTTGGGAAGCCAGTGGCCCCGGTTAAGGTCCCACATATGAGAGCCAGTGACACTGCCCTCAAAAAAAAAAACAAAAAACCAGTCACTCAATATTTTGGGCCGGCCGAGTGGCGCGGCAGTTAAGCACTGGCTTAGGAAGCCAGCGGTCCTGGTTCGGGTCCCACTTATGAGGGCCAGTGACACTGCCCTCAAAAAAAAAAATAAATAAAGAATAAGAAGCCCAAGGGCCGGCAGAGTGGCGCAGTGGTTAAGCGCTGGCTTCGGAAGCCAGCGGTCCCGGTTCGGTCCCACATATGAGGGCCAGGGACACTGCCCTTAAAAAAAAAAAAAAAAAAGAATAAGAAGCCCAATAAATCCAATTGGAAAAAGAATTAAAAGATATGAACAAACAAATGGCCAACAGACATGAAAATATTCATTAACTTCATTAAAAATCAGGGAAATGCAAATAATGAGAGGACATTTTCACCCATCACATTGGCACAATATCCAAATAATTGGTTAATACCCAGTGTGGATAAAAATTTAGGGAAATGGTTATTCTTACCGCTGGTGGAGGTGTAAACTGAATCTTCCTACATGGTGATTTGGCATTACATGTTAAAATTTCAAAATGTGCTATCTTTGAGCCATCTATTTTGCTTCTCCATATTTATCTTACAGAAATATTTTAGCATATGTACAAAAAAGCATGTACAAAGATTTTTACTGCAGCACTGTTAGTAGTAAAAAAAACACTGTTATAGTAAAGATTGAAAACAATGTATTTATCAATAAGCGACTATATCAAGTTTACTATAATACACTCATTCAATGGAATACTATGCTGTACCTAAAATGAATGAAGTAGATTTATATATAATGATATGGAAAGGTCTTCAAGCCATAGTAGGTGCATAAAGCAATTAACAGAACAATACACAAAATAGGATGACATTTATATTTTTTAAAAGTAAAAAACACAAAATGAAGCTATCTATTTCTATGTTTATATAAACGTAAGAGGAATTTTAAATTTATCTGTCTTGTGCTTTTTAATAATGTATTCATTCATGTGTAATTAGGGAAACTTTTTTTTTTTTTGAGGGCGGTGTCATCGGCCCTCATATGTGGGACCCGAACCGGTCCCGCTGGCGTCCCAAGCCAGCACTCAACCACTGTGCCACTTGGCCGGTCCAGAAAAACTTTTTTTAAATGCAAAAAGGACAAAGACAAAACTAATTACATGTTAAAAAAAGGAATGCTTCATGTTGAGATTAAAATCATGTTATAAACAAATATTTAATGACATGGCAAATATTCACTAGGTTATTACATAATAGCATGTGGTAATAATAACTTTGTTTTAGAACTGTGAATACATATATAATACATAGAAAAAGGCTGAAAGGACATAAAACCAAAACATTAATAGTGGTTCTCTCTAGGTGATGGGACTATAATTTTTTACTTTTGGTACTTTCTTTTTTTTTAGAGGGTAGTGTCACTGGCCCTCATATGTGGGATCCGAACCGGGGCCACTGGCATCCCAAGCCAGTTCTTAACCACCGCGCCACTCGGCCGGCCCAAATAATACCTTTTTTTTTTCAGGGCAGTGTCACTGGCCCTCATATGTGGGACCTGAACTGGGGCCGCTGTCTTCCCAAGCCAGCGCTTAACCACCGTGCCACTCGGCCGGCCCACTTTTGGTACTTTATGCTTCCATGTATCTTCTGAATATTCTACAATAAGAAAAATAGAAACAACAGGTGTGTGTGTGTGTGTGTGTGTGTGTGTACACTTGCACGTGCTTGTAGGAATTAGGACTGTAACAGGAGTATAGTTGGCAAGAGAACTAAAGGCTGCTGCAGACTGAAATTAAAACTAGGGTGTGGGGTATGTGGGATTTTAGAATTAGGAGTTGGGGAACTACACTTTATGGAGCCTCCGAATTAACAGTAGAAATGTAGGGGTTAGAATTAGGAGTAGAGACCATGGATTATTAAAATTAGTGCAGATGCCGTGAAAGATTGGAATTCGCATCAAAGGGCTTATTAAATTAAAATGCATTTCAAAACCAATGGTAGCAATATTGGTGAGGATATGGGAATACCCAAATAATCTGAAATTCTCATATTTCTGGTGGGACTGTATATTGCTATAACTGTTCAGGAGAGCCTGTTCTGAGTTTTTTGGGAGAAGTGACCTTTTGACCCTAGCTACTCCATTTCTACAAATTTATCCTGGACAAAAATCTTACAAATATGCAACTATTTAATTACATCCAAGTTCATATCTGTATTTCTTATAATAAAAACATGGACTCTTGGTTAGTTAGCATTACAATATAATAACATTCACCTGTTAAAAATAACGTAGTATGAATATTTAATGGGTTAATCTATCTCAAAGGGGCTTCCATAAAGATTATACACAATCTTTTATATGTAAATATGTATTTGGCTGGAAGTGGATCCATTCATCAGATTCTCAATTCGGAGCATGAGCCATTGCTCTGGAGGGCTAGAATTAGAACTGGAGGGTATAATTACAGTTTTTATTTCCTCTGTGACTCAAGAGTACTTTGGATAGTGCTTTTGTCTTTATACTTTAAAATACTGTGTTAATACATGCTTTTGGTTAACAATTCAGATCTTACTGAAGTATCTAGAGTAGTAAATCAAAGCTCCCCTTTCCTCTCACCCTCAGATGCAGCACGGTTGATATATAGTTAGGGGTATTTCCTACCAGATCCATTTTATTACCATGCATTTATAGATGCAGATTCTCTATAAAACTCTTTGCCTCTAGCACTGCCACCCCCAATAATACCAAGGAGAAAAAGAGAATGTTTATTGAGGGCTTACTTTGTGCCTGAAGTTGTGTTCTAAGGCTCTACCTTGTAAACCAACTGTGGTCGGCACCCCCGTAGCCTCCCGCCCTCCATCCACACTGTGTCCCTGCTTGCCCTTTTGCCACCCCCCAATTCTTCCTTCCCAAGGCAGCTGGAAAGACTGTTAATCTTTAAACGTAAATCAAATCAAATCAACTCAAATCCTGTCAACCTTCCGTGGCTTCCACCGTGCCTCGAATCAAATCCCAATTTCTTAGAGACCCTACTATACTTGAGGGTTGCGTTTGCTGGGCCGGGAGTAGCTCAGGCGCGGTCCCCTGCAGGGGACCTGGCTACACCGCGGAGGGAGCGCTCTCCCAAGGGGCAGGGGCGGGGCTTCTAGAGCCGAAGGTGGAGTCTCAGATCGTGTGTGAGGAGAGCTGGAGGGGGAGGCTTTCCGCGGAGGGCGAGCAGCGAGGGGAGCGGGGCTGAAGCAGGGCGGCGGACCCGGCACGCTCCTGCGGGCCCCGCCGAGCTATTGCCGCTGAGGTGAGGTGTACCCCCGGGATTGGGGGGGGGTGGGCTCTGCTCGCGCGGCTGTCCTCAGATCCTCGCGGGGGGTTGTTCCCACGGGACTCAGCGTGGAGGCGCGGAGGTGGCGGCCTTTTGGGGAGCCTGCGGGAAAGGGTGGTGAAGGGGCCCGGGGTCTTGCCCCAGCACTCCCTCCACCCAGTCTTCTCTCCCATCCCCCAGGCCTCCGCCGGCGCCAGTCGAGAACTAGCCGCTTCTTCGGGGGCAGCGGCCCTCAGCGCGGCGAGACAGCGGCCGACAGTGGGAATGCGAGGTACCGGCAATAGCGATGGCCAAGTGGCCCTAGAGAGGGACTAGAGGCCGGGCCTTCGGCGTTTCTCTCGCGGGTTCGAGGAAGGCAGCCTCATGGGAGGGGGAAGGTGAGGGGCGGGAGGGTAGCCTTCGTGGGTAACTACTAGGCGTTGTATATGTATGTTTTGGGATCGAAATGGTACTATAACACACACATGCATATTCGTTTCGGCAAATTGCTTTTTAAAAACTTAACATGTTCTGTAGATCTTCCTATATCAGGGAATCTCAATGTATCTCAGGTATAAACAGCTGCATTGTATGCTTGTACTATAGTTTATTTAACCATTTCCGGATTGATGTACATTAGCTTGTTTCCCTTTTTTGGGGGAGGGGGATGTTACAATCTATGCTATAGTGAATGGGTTTCTATGTTTCATGCACATGTATCAGTATTTCTGTAGGAGAAATTCTTAGAAGAGTAATCACTGGGTCAGTGTATGCGTATTTTGAATTCTGATAGATTTGCCCAAATTGCCATCCCAAAAGGCTTAATTTACACACTCCAATGTTCTGCGAGAGTGCCCATTTTTCCACAGTTGTGCCGACACAAATTATTACCAATCTTTGTAATTTGGGCCAATTTAAAGGGCAAAAAATGGTATTTCATTGTTTTCATTTTCATTTCCCTGATTACTACTGAAATTGAATGTACTTTTATTTGTCTTATTACAAAAGTAAATAGGAAAATATCAATAGCCTTCCTATGTATAAGCAATAAATGTTTCAAGAATATAATACTGGAAAAAATCCCATTCGCAATAGCAGGAACAATGAATAAAAATACCTAGGAGTAAACTACAAAACTTTATTGAGTAATATAATAGAAGAACGTTTGCATACATGGAGAAGAGATACACGCTTCTGTAAGAAGGATCAATTTTGTAGTGATGCCCATTTTTCCTATGCTGCTTAATACAGTTGATTCAATTTCAATAAATATACCAAGTTTTTGGAACTTAGTATGTTTCTAAAGTTCATCTGGAAGAAAGATGGCTAAGAATAATCCAGAAAATATCTCACAAGATAAGTAAAGATGGGGGTATTTATACTACCAGATATTAAAATGTACTCTAAAGGAACAATGTTTAAATTAGAGTGGACAGAACAATGTATCAGAATAGAAAAGCCCACAAATCGAGCGAGATTGGATCCCAAGATTTATTGGAGAAACATTGTTGGCTAGACGTGGAAAAACTGCCATATTAAAAGCTACAAGCACGCACTCTTCACCCCCCCCCCCCCCCAGGAAGCTTCAATTTTCCTTTGAGGACAGACTCCTTTGTTTGGAGAAAACCACTTTATTGGACATTTTGGTTATGCCAAGTTAAAGCCTTAAGAGTTAAAATTTGTGGCTTTGGGGCTAGAACTAACGATGTGAGCCTTATAAGTTAGATTAAGATGGATTCAGGTTAGCCTGCAGTGCGGCGAGAGGAGCCTGTATGTTACTGGTCTTTTAAAAAAAATTTTTTTTCTGATCTAATGGGCAAAAAATGTTATGTCATTGTTTTCATTTGCATTTGCGTGCTTATTGTGAAATTGAACGTCTTTTAATGTGTTGGTGTAGGATAATGTGTGATTCCTGGAAGCAGGTAACAATGGGGGGACCCATTGCTTCTCTTCCAGAATGTTGTTTAGCTGATTGGTACAGCTCTGCCCAGAAGCGTGAGAAAAAACAGGTTGACTTTTTAAATTCTCCTCAAGCACTAGGTTCTAGACACCTTAGATCGGGGGCGGAGGCAGTTTTCAGGACATGGCCGAGATTTGGCGCTGAGCTGTGTCATCGCGAGGTTTGGCAGTCAGCACCGCAGTGGGTCGGAAACCTCGTGGTAGGCGAGATCCCTGCAGAACGCGAGGTTCCTCCCTTCCCCCCGAAAAACTCCCCAGTCATTTTCATGAAGCCCCGCCTCTCTCCTGTTTAGTAGCGTGCACTCAGTCTCGCGAGATCTCGTGTTTCCTAAAGGCGAGGCGCGGGCGGCATCCTGCGGTGATTTCGAAGATCTCGCAGAGACTAAAACGTAGTCTCGCGATGGTTGTCAGGGCGCGTGCGGGAGGCGGTGGCGACCGATTTGCTCCGCCCCTGGCACTTCGTGAGGTTGTGCGTCATTTGCTTTTCGCTTCGCGTTGGGTGAGCGGAGCTTTAGCGACTTCGGCTTTGGTGGGAGGAGGGGTCTGTGAAGGGCTGGGCTCAAGCTTTTCCCGTCCGGTAGAGGTTCTCGCGGGATCGCGTTGAGGCGGCCGCGGTTCGGCTACGGACTGCCGCAGCCGCGGCGGCGACCGCAGCGTCTTCAGCTCGTGGTGTTCTTAGCCGGTGAGTTCTCGCGGGAGTGGGGTTACGTCCTCATTTGATCCGTTGGCGGTGGCGGAGGTAGCTCGCGGGTGGGGGGGGCAGTGACTAGGGTCGGTCCGCTTGCTGTTAAGATGGCGGCGGAAGCTGATGTCTGTCCGGCCAGGACCAGGGATTGAGGTGTTCGTTGGTTGTCCGCTTTCATGACGCCTGTCAAGTACCCGACATTAAGGAGGTGACGATTGGCAGAACGCCCAGGCGAACCTGAGACGAAGACCACCCCGTCTCTGGTGGGCTGAGGCGACACCATTTCCCGGGCCTCAGCCGCGTGTGGGCCCGCCTTTGCCCCACCAGTGGGTCAACGCCTCCGTTGTCGCCGCCGCAGTGGGAAAGGTGGGAGTCCTAGAGTTCGTTGGGGAGTGGGGTTGGGGTTAGACTGGGCGGTGGGGGAGAGGGGGCCTAACCTGTGACGTTTGATTCCCTCCCCCTACCTTTTTGCGGGCCCGCCTCCGTTCTCCGCCCTTGTGGCCGCCCATATCAATCACCTAGTTTTTCTTCAATTGTGGTGGGCTCTACTTCCCCAGCTCCCATGGTCTTTGAACTACGGTTTAGGGGTCAAGTTTTGGTGCCTCTGACGTACTCCTCCTCTAATTCTGTCATCCCATTGAATCTTCCTTATCTACATGGATATTTAAGGCTGTATGTAAGAGGGGGAGTCAAAGCTTTTTCTCCCTGTCATCTCTTGCCCCGTTCTACTAAGGATGAGCGCTCACATTCCCTATCCCGTCCGCTTTCCCTCTTCCATTGGTCCTCTTGACGCAGGTGTTGAATGGAGCCTTTCCCGTTCCCTGCATTTACTCCATCTTTATGGATGGAGCCATATATAGTAGCCTTCCGTTTCCTCAGGTTCTTAGTGCTTTATGACCCTGATGTAAGCACAGAGCACTGATTTCTCCAACTCGGCATAGCATAATGCATGACCACTCTTAGGCGGAACAATGAATGGGTTGGTGGTTTGATGATTTCAGTTTTCGTGACCTCTTCATTTTAGGGGCCTTAGCTTTCCCTTCCTCATAACCCCCCCCCCCAAAAAAAAAAAACTGTAGAGGATAGCCCTCTAGTAAACCAACTTTTGTCTTTTTACTTCCCTGCCATCCCCCGCGACAGTTCAACCACGGTTTCCCTTCCTTGCTCTGAGTCCTGTGACCTCTTCGTCTGTAGACCTCTATCTTTGCTTCTGACCGACCACCTCTTAACATGCTTCTCACTTCTTAATCCTTCAATTCCCTATTCTGATACTGTCTTGCCAGGAGCTGTATTCCCTGGAGAGGATACTCCTCCTGTCAGACTCCACTACACCCCCCCCCATGTGCTAGAAAATAAAATAGCTTTGATAGATTATCTCCTGCCTCTCAGTCATTGCCCTGTTCTACTTTTTTCTCCTCTCCATCCCACCATTACTATTGACAACTATGTATCATTTGATTCCTTTTTCGATTACATGTTCACTGTGTAGCTTCAATGTTGCCTAGATTGAGGAACCACCAACATTCTTCAGTCAGATTCTCAGTGTTTTCATTTGTATAATGGGGATAGTAATTGTAGCACTTGCAGTTGCTACAATTAGACCTTTTTGTAAAATACCTGGCTGAATAGTAGGCACAGAGTAAATTGTGGTTACCTTTTCTTGTAAGAATATGCTGACAGATGCATCTATGTCATATATGGTAGTTTTATGACCTGGGGAAAAAGAGAGATTTTGTTCCTTAAACTGTAAATCTTTCATATATTTCTAGGCTATGCCTATCATTTTTGTATTTTTTTTCCTCCTCATAGGCCAAACTCTATATCCAATGGTTCCTGATTTTTGAATGTGACTCCCACTTGCATTAACCTACTAGTCTAGGAATTTTAATGCAAAATTACTATCCTGGAATGACCACCAGCTATAATGTTCCTGTCAAGAACCCCCCTCCACTCCCCTCCATGTTCTGCCTTTTAAAAGGGGTGCCTCATCCCTTGTCTCCTCCCTCTTTCCATTCCTCCAAAGGCAGTCTGTCCTGCAATTCATCCTAGATGAGATTTGGTGCCCGGTGCTTTACATAGTGATAAAGGGAACTTCTACTAGCTAGTTTTCAAGTGTTCATACTGCTTTTCCTGTACCTCTTTTCTTTTTTTGGTCCCTCAGATCAGTGTGGGGATCTGCTATTTGGTCTTAACCTGGGCAGGATAGTTCCTTTCTGAGAGAGTTCAGAAAGATTTTTTTGAGATACCAAGCTTCTTTTCCAAAGGGTATTACTGCCATTTCTCTAACAGATTACCTTCTGTTGTGTTTTTGCCATTTTATATTTTCCAACATTTTGACTAAATAGAAGTGACTGTTCAGTATGGAGGTAGCTTTTTTATTGTTAATATTTTGCTTTTGATAGACCAGTATTAAAGTGATTAAAGTGGGTGTTTTTTTTTATTGGAGTTCAGGGAATCACTTTCTGTTTTGAGATTTTTGCCTTGGTATTCTTTACAATGATCAAGCAGTGATCAGAAATTAACTAAACCTTAATTTGACTCTTGTCATTCAGAACTAGAATAAATCTAAGAATGACAATCTGGGTGTGGTTTAAAAGGTTTAATTTATTCTAGGTAGATCTCTGAGAAGAGAGGAAGAAGTGGAAATACCTGCTAAAAACTTTGTCTAAGGTTCAGTGACAAAGTTCAACCTGAGTTTCTAGGATGTTTATCATGTCTCCCAATGTGGCCAAAAAGCATGTATGAACGTGAAAATTTTTTGTGTCCAGTTTTTTTCCACAGAAAATAATAAATTTAACAGTGCCTTGGTATTAATTTGCAGTGAGGATATAAAATTGTTTATAAAACAACCATTCCTTATAATTTAGTTTGGGTTGAGAACTGAGTTGTTTTCAGGAGGTATTGTCAGATTAGAAGAATTGTTTTAGCTGTTGGTTCTGAATTGTTACTGCTCAAAGCAGGTCCTGAAAAATGCAAATTGATATGTGAGGGCTATTGCTTAAGAAATAATAACTGGGATTATGTTTGAACATTGATATAATGGTTAAACTCCCCCACACCCTAATAAATGTTTGTGTATCTCCCCTCCCCCCCCCACACCTTTTTCTTTTGTAGGTCCTCCCGTAGTCTGACCTGAGTGGGTTAGCACTCCAGAGGAACCAGCAGACCAATTTGGTCAGGAAGGTTCAGAAAGCTGTTGGAGCAGTGTTGATATTTCCTACCAGGATGAGTATGATTGGCTGTGATTTTAGGTTAGTTTTTCTAGATCATTGTGGGTAGTATTTGTATTTTAACTTACTGGAATGGAGATGGTGGGGGTTATGTATTTCCATTCTGTAATTGAGTTACTTTGGTTTCTTCCATTGATCTGAAGTGGCAGTGGCTGATTTTTGCATTTAAGTGGAGCACATTACTGAACTGAACTGTTCAAAATTATCTGTACATGATTTTTTTAAAATCACCTTAAGCATAATCCAAAAATAAAATTGAATGATATTGTGTCTAACCAACTCTTTTTAAAAAGAGTTAGGGAAATTTCAAACATACAAAAATTGGATGGTACAATGATCCCCCTGTGTACCAATCACTATCTTTTAAATTACCAGCTTGCAGCCATTGTTTCATCTATACTTCTGCCTACTGCCCCCTCAATTATTTTGAAATAAACCTCTGCTGTCATGTATTTTATTTGCAAAATATTTGTATCTCTAAAAGATAAAGGCTCTGTAGACACAACCTCAAAAACATTATCTCAACTCAGAAAAATTATAATTTTTTAAAACATCAAATATGAAGCTAGTATTCAATTTTTACAGTTTGTTTTCATTAGGCTCTGAAGAAAGTCCATTTATCACAAAGGATTGATATGTCTCTTCAATCTATTTTAATCTGCAGGTTCCCTCCCTTTTGTTTCTTATTTAATTTTTGAAAAATTTGTCCTATAGTTTCCCCCACATTCGGTGATTACATCATAGTAGTGGTATTTAACTCATTCTTGCTAAGTTAAAGACCCTGGAGGACCCCATTATAATGGAACAATGGCAGTAATCTCCTGTATCCCAGTTGGAGTTGATACTGCTGGCCTAGGCACTATCCCAAAATAACTAGTCGTGGATTCCTTTTTCTGTGGCAGAGTCTGATTTAATTGATACCTGACTTCAGTTCCATGTCTTGGCCCTGCTTACTGCTCCGCATGAAAAGTAGGCCTCCTTGTGGAAGAAGCTAATGTTTCCTAGATAATGACCTGATTGTGCCTTTGGGGTTTTTCATCATGGTTTCAATTTCCTTAGGTGGTTTAGTTATTTTTATACTATCTTATAATGTTGCTTTTTATTCTTTTGATGTTGATGTCTCAGCTGCTCTGACCCATAACTTCTGAGCTATTGAGACTTAGTGATGAGTTCCTCAGGCTGTAATAAACTTTTTGAAATGGCAACACTAAACAGTTTTCAAGAGCTTCCACTTGCATCCTGATTTTCAGCTATTACAAATGTAGTTTTCCTGTTGTTATTTTTCATTTTATTCCGGAAATGATGTTCTCCCAGCATAAATTCCTTTAAACTGTTCATTTCCTTGTGTAGCATTGGCCATCCTGGGATCTACTGTATGTCTTTTCCATGGTTAAAACCCAAGAATGGAAGCTGGACACATAGGCTTCAGTCAGCCTTTGACTTAAGTCCAAATGGGGGTAGAGAAAGGGCACTAGTGCCTACCTTTAAAATGAGAGTGATTGAGCTGGCTGAGTGGTGCGGTGGTTAAGCACTGGCTTGGGAAGCTAGTAGCCCCGGTTCAGGTCCCACATATGAGGGCCAGTGACACTGCCCTCAAAAACAAAATAAAAAACAAAAAAAATGAGAGTGATTACAGGTTGACAGGGCAAAGAGGGTAGAGGTCATGAATGAAAGTTTTTGAGGTATTTAGATGAAATATGATTGTGAATCACCAGTACCATGTATCATGAGTTCAGGCTTCTCAGTTCGTTGTTCATTAATGGAGAAAGATTGCTAGTTGAAAATAGACTAAGTGTTAAAGAAATGATTCCTTGGGAATTTTGGTGAAGTCCATTTCTTTAACAAAAAAATTTTAAGCACATTGGATATAGCGATTATTTACCCCTGTCCTGAGTTTTCTGTAGGTAGGAAGTTTGAACAAGGTCAACTTAAATCTTCTAACCCTGAGTTTGTGAAAATAGGATAATTGTAAATTTTTGGGACAGAGCTTTGCACATAAGTATGCATTTCAATATTTGAATTGTTTCCAGAGTTCTTAACTGCTACAAGTTTACAATGGAAATGCTACTGGTCTTTTTATTTTTTGTTTTGTTGTGTGTTTTCAACCATGGTTTCAATGTATTGAAATGCCAAGCTTGTTTACTTTGAAAATACTTGCTCTATATATTCCATGTTACCTCTCCTTCAGTTAGATTAAGTTGTTAAGGTCTGATGTGTAGCTGTGACCATATTAGGCTGCCTTACAATGATCTCACCATCTATAAGGTTGATAGCCACAAACAATTGGGTTCTGGTATTGTTCTCAGACTCATTTCCTCAATGACTGCTTACCAGATGTTTATATGTTAATGTTAGGGATAATTCAACTCAGAAGATTCTTTGGAAGCCCTCTCATTTGATGTGTCATAGGGGTTGAGTTGCTAAAACTTGACGTACTTGTTGACCAGCTTGGTTGTAGAAATGTTTTCAGATAGTGAAGGGGAGTGGCTCTCTATGAGTAAAACAACTAGGTTTTGTTTGGGGTGTTAACCTGAGCATTTTCAACTTTTATGTTCCTTTAAAAGTTTTTACTCATTTGGATTTAAAAATTACAGGGGTGACATGGATTGATCCCAGAATGTGATTTTACAGAGAGTTGAAGTTTATTTTAGCTTCTTATGAGTGTATCATTACGTTGAGATTGGTGTTGTAGATTGATTAATCTGGATTGCTGATTGGACTAGATGAATATGAAAATTCTTTTTCAACCTTGAGATTCTGATAGTGTAATCTTAGATGTTTGAAAGAAAGCAGGTTTTCCTTTTCAATAATCTATAAGTAGTAACTAAAAGGGACTAGGAGTAGGGAGATGCAAATTATTCTGGACTGACCTTTTAGTATAATCATTTAGATTTTAAAGATTGGTAAGTGTGAACACTGCCATGCATGTATGTACCATCTTGAGTATAATCCAGGCTTTAAGTCCTTATAATTAGATACCAGAGAATTGCACTGCAAATACTTGTGTGTATTGTATTTGGTGGATGCTTATATTTCAGAACACTTTTGGAGATTGCTTTAATGATTACATTATTTGCTGCAGTTATTTTCTTGTCTGTCTTTATAATAAGGCATATTTCTCCTGATCTTTGCTGTTGTTTTTTTTTTGAAGGCAGTGTCACTGGCCCTACATGTGGGACCCGAACCGGGGCCACTGGCCTCCCAAGCCAGCGCTTAACCACCGCGCCACTCGGCCGGCCTGTTGTGTTTTGTTTTGTTTTGTTTTGTTTTTTACTTCCATTACTAATTCTTTTACATTCTGCTGATGGCATTCTTATAGGTGGAAGGAAGTACCTTTCAGCACAGTGATCAAAAACAGACTCTGGAGCTAGATTTCCTGGGTTCAATCACTGACTCCGTTTTTTACCAGCTGTGTCATCTTGTGCAAATTATTTAATCTATGCCATGGTTCTTAAATCTGTAAACTGGTAATAATGCTGGCCGGCTGAGTGGCACGGTGGTTAAGCATGTGAGGGCCAGTCCCACATGCGAGGGCCAGTGACACTGCCCCCCAAAAAATAAAAAAAAATGCTAATAATAGTGTTACCTACCTCATAGGGTTTTGGAGAAGTTTAGCTGAGTTAATGCCTACAAAGTGCTTAGAAAGAGTGTTTCTGAAACTTGAGGGAACCTCACAATCACCTAGAGGACTTGCTAAAACGTATTTCTGGGCTCCACTCCTAGAGTTTCTGATTCTGTAAGTCTGGGAGGGGCCTGAGAATTTACATTTCCAACAAGTTCCCAGGAGATGCTGATAGTTGGGAACCACTGGAATAGAACAGTGTTTGGCACAAGGTGTTAACTGGTTTTTCTTTTCTGGACTACTTTCTCAGTCCCTGAGTAAAAACACTTCACTCTTCAGTGCTGTTTAGTACTGCCTCCTTCTAGAAGCAGTTTTGAAATCCTTTTGAAGTGGTTCTCAAACTGTGGTTCCCAGAACAGTTATCAGCAGCATCACCTAGGAATTTGTCAGAAATTCAGATTCTCGAGCTCCACCCCAGTCTTTATTTAAAAAATGTGGCTTAGCTTAACTAGGGTGTCTTAAACTTTTCAACAGCTTTATTGAAATATACTTCATGTACCATACAATTCACCCATTTAAAATGTACAATGTTTTTAAATATATTCACAGTTGTATAACCATTACTACATCAATTTTAGAACATTTCATCACCCCTAAAGAAAACCCAGTGCCCAGTAATAGTCACTTCCCTCCTGTCTCCCAACCACCGTAGTAGTGCTTGACAACCAGTAATCTACTCCGTATCTCTATAGATTTGCCTATTCTGGACATTTCATACAAATGGAATCATACCATATGTAAGCAGCTTTAATGTGATTAAAATGTTTTCCTTTTATTGCAGAAAATAGAATAAAAGATATGGAAAGCCACCCCAAAACAAATTTAGATAGAGTTTAATAAATTATTTTAAAGCAAACACTTTTGCATCTGCCACCCAAGTCAAGAAATAGAATTTTTCCTGTCACCCTAGAAGTTTGTCCTTGTACTCATCCTAATCACAGCATCCTTCCTCCCTCAGACTTCATAGTAATCACTTCTTTGCATCTTGTTAGGGTTTTATCCAAGTGTGCATCCCTAAATAGTAGGGACACATTGGTTTTCCTGATCTCCCTTCATCTGCACAATTCCCCCTACCATACAAGTTTGTCCTGTCCATTTTTTAAAACTGATTTGTCATTTAAATATATAAAGATTCCCTTTCTTCCTTTTCTTTTCCCTATACTGTATCTGTTGAAGAACTCAGGCCATTTGATCTGAAGTTGCCCACAGGCTGAATTTTGCTAGTTGCACGGTCAGTACAGTTTAACCAGTTTCTCTGTCCTCTGTATCTTCTGCAGATTGACAGGTGGATCCAGAGGCCTTATAAATTCAGGTTCATTCCCTTTGGCAAGAATAGTGGCAGTGTTGTTTTCATTGACAACATTCATTAGGTTGTAATGATGTTGGATTTTTTTTTTTTTGGATGTTAACAGCCTTTGATACCCAAAGCTTATCCATTAATTATTTGAAAGTGGCAAAATGGTGACATTCTAACACCATCATTTTGTTTTCACATATTAGCAGGAATAATTGTATAAACTTACTCAGTGATGTAATTTACATAAGGGCAGGAAAAATGCTTGATTTTTAAATTTTTTCTGGCCCTTTACTATTGTAGTTCTTTCACTTTGGGCAAGTTAACCTATCAGCTGCCTCATCTGGGGAAGATTCCTTATTCATGGAGTTATTGGTATTAAATGAGAAAATGGAAGGTGTTAGTATACTATATAGGTAATTGGTAGATGGTAATTTCTTTAACATACTATTTCACTTAATCCCTCTAACAGCTTGGAGGTGGTGGTGAAGTGATGGTCAGTTAACAAAGCCTCTCTGGACCCTTCAGGTCTTTGTTGGGGTCATCGGTGGGGAGGAACAGGGTTTAGTCTTTGGTTATTGGGGGGCTAAGACTGGCCAGTGATAACTCAATGTTCTACCAGAGTAGTGTTCACTTTGCCAAGCCTTAGGAGTCACATTCATACCCTCTGAAGGGTCTTACCCAGTTTTGTGGTAATGTGCAATACATTGGTTGCCCTGATCTCCCTTTATCTACATATCCCCCTATTCAAGTTCTGTTCAAGATTCTGCTGTAACCTTAGTAACCCACAGTGAGTCTTCTAGTAGTCATCAGTATCACCATCATTAACATGCTTGATTGGCACTGTATATAGCAGGTTAGAAAAGAGATAAATATTCCTTTTAACATTATATACTGTCTAAAAAGTATAGCACTGGGCACATAGGAAGTGCTTAATAAATTGGAAACTTTTTAAAATTAATACTATATCTTCGTTTTCCCTCTCATGTCTTAACCTCTCTTCTTTCCCCTCATTTACTGAGTGTTTCTAACTACAAGGAGCTAGGGAATTAAATTGAATGAGAGTTGCTCTCTGCCCTTGAGAAACTCACAATCCAAATACTCAGTGAGATCAAGTTTAAAGTTCCTTAGGCTTTTCCTTTGTTACCATTTCTTCCCCTCTTTTGTCCATGCATAATGTAACCAATTGTTTTTAAGAAACCTATTGTTTTTAAGCTCTCCTTAGCTCTGTATCCCTTCCAGCCTTTGAGACTGCTGATATGTGAGAAAGACTGCAATTGTCTTCTGTGAATACAAGGTAATGTCAAGAAAAACCTTTGGGCCAAGATGGGATTTCAGTGGTACATGTAGTTGACACTAAAATGTCAGTTTATGGTTTTTAGGTGGGCCTACACCTGGTCTCCAGCTTCTGTCCTGTTGCTTTAACTGTGTCCCTTCTCCCTCCTCATCCTCCCAGATGTTTGCTACATAAAGATAGAGGCTTCTAAAACCAGTTCTTGATCTGTCAAGTATGTAAAGAGAACTATACTTCATATAAACTAGGATTTGAGTAGACCTGGGGTTTATCACTGAATTTTCATTCTCATCTATAAAATGGTAATCAAGAAGCCTACTTCATAGGCTATTGTATTAAAATGAAATGATGTATGTATTTTAAAATGTTTATAGAGTGCCCTACAAAAATAAAGCCATTGTAATTTATGTAAAATAAATAGCTCTGTTAGTTGGGGCAAATGACTTCATCCCTGAACCCGTTTCCTCATCCTTTAAATGGTGGTGATATCTCTTTCACTCAACAAGTATTTGAGTACATACTCAATACTGCCAGACCCTGGGAATACAAAGATAAGCAACTGGAGAATGGAGGGCAGCTTGGTCTATAGGGGGGGCAGTAGAGACTTGTAAATTATACTCAAAGGATCAGAACAATAACATGAGAAGTGAACAAAATGTACTATAGCAGTTTACAGGGTAGCATCAGAGAATGGCACATAGTAATTTTGTTAGGTTTAAACAAGATACATTAAAAAGTACATCATGGACTCAAAAATGCTACACAAATGAGGCTAGTTAAATGTATCCAAAATGAAGAGAATGGCACATAGTAATTTTGTTAGGTTTAAACAAGATACATTAAAAAGTACATCATGGACTCAAAAATGCTACACAAATGAGGCTAGTTAAATGTATCCAAAATGAATCAATAGCCTTAATCATTATTTTATTTCTTCCCAAGCTTTATATTTTAGATGTGTTTATTTCTTTGAGCCAGAGTTTATGAACTCCAGAAGGATATTATTTAGTCCTTTAGTAGAGTACCCTGAAAGTAATACCTTTTAATCTGAAAGGATTATTTTGATCTAATTTTATCATTTTCTCGTTTCTATTGCTTGAATTAATTTAGGAAAAACTAAACAATGGTTATTTTGGGAAAATATTTGTACTCCCACAACAACGTAGAGTCACCATTAACATTTTGGTTGGTGTGTAGCACTTAGAAAATTTGGGACATGATTTTCCCAGAATAGATGCTAAAAATATCTAATAGCAAGAAAAGATACTCAAACTAAACATCAGAAATGTAAATTAAAATGAGATCTTTTTTATCCATTAGATTGGCAAAAAAAATAACTTAGTATCAAGTCATGGCAAAAAATATAGGGAAGAGTCTGGTATAATACTGCCCACAGTGGTATAAATTAAACAGCTATTTTGGAGATGATTTTTGGCACATTACAGGATACTATATACTATATGATGCTGTTTATTTTTAAAAAACTTGGATAAACTGATAATTATTTGGGAGGAGTGGTCAAGGGGAACTTGAGCTTTTTTCTGTAATGTTTGCATTTCGGTTTCTGAGAAATTTAAAATATACTGAAAAATACAGAGAACAATGTAAGTACCCTTTTCCTTACCATCCCCCCAATTGATCATTTTAAATTTATTTTTGTCTCAAGTCTTTCAGTGGGGAGGTAATATAAGTAAAGGGGAAATACTTTTTAATAATACTTTAACCCAGTGTTCCCCTTGCCCCTGTGATCATTACCATGAATTGCTTGAATTTTTATACTGTGAGAATGGTATAAGTTACTCATGTTAAAGAAATTCAAAAACAGTGCCCCACAACAGTCTGTTATTTGTATAATACTAAATTTGCATACTACTTTAGAGTTTGTAAAATCATTTAATACGGATGCTATGGGAATGAGACTTTTATTTAATCATTTGTTCATTTTCTTGTAACTCTTTGAAAATACTTTCTTGACTTTATTTTTTAAGTAATCTTCGTGATTATAGAAGTATACATGGCTTATCATTAAAATATAGATAAGCACAGAAATCTCCTGAAATTTTACCATTCAGAGACAAATATTAACATCTTAGTATACAGTATATTCTTCCAAGGCTTTTCTTTATGCCTGTGTAGTATAAACACATTTTTAAAAAAAAATACATTTTAAAAATATAATCCATTACCTTCCAGCTTTTTGTTATGAAAATTTTCAAGCATAAAATTGCTGAAAGAATAACACTAAGCATCTGTATATATCATCTATATCCAACAATTAAGAATTTGCCATTTGATTTATATGTATATATGTGTATTTAAGTTTTCTGAAGCGTATGAAATAAAACTGATACCCCTAAATCTTTCAGCATGCATGTTTTAAGAATAAGGACCTATAAAACCACAATACCATTATCACACCTAGGGAAGTTCTTTTTTGTAAATTATCTAATATCCAGTCTATATTTATATTTCATCAGTTTCCCCCAAATTAGTTTTTAAGTTGTTTCTCCAAACCAAAAAAAGAAATGGTATTTTTAAATTTGCTGTTCTCACTTAATATATTGACCTTTGTTCCCTGTCATAATGTATACCTCTGTCATGTTTTAATGGTTGCATTATATTCTATTGTGTGCATGATTTATAATTTATTAACCAGTTCCTTATGATCAATCCTTTAAGACATCCTAGTTTTCATGATCTTAAACAATACTCCCTAACACACAATAGGCATTTGTTAAATAAGTGTTGAATGAAGGAAAGAAGCAGAGAGACATCCTAATAGAGATATCTTTGTAGCATCCCTGTTTATTTCCTTAAGATATTTCCAGAACCGGAATGCAAAAATGTTAAGGCCAAATCATCCTTTAGAAAAACTATCTGCATACTACAGTGCACTGTAGTATGCTTAGTAAATAATCCATGTTGATTTACAGTATGACATCACCTCAGGTTAGAGAAGAGCATAAACCTACATAGATCCAGCATCATTGTTGTAGATAGCTCTTCTTATACCTATATGTGCTGCCATATTTTGCAGGGGCTAGTTTGACTCCTCCAGCCTAGAGTGCCTTGCAGTCTGATGACCTAACCTGGGGTTCCAGTTCCCTGATCCTCAAATTTCCTTAATTATCGTGGCAAGACCAGCCTTAAAAGGAAGTAGTATAATCTGGAGAGGTGCAGATATCACTTGAAGACAACTTTTTACATAGAGTATTTTAGATTTTTGCTTTTTTAAAGTAATGGCAGACTGTTTGCATGGGTGAATTCAAATATCTACCTGTAACAAAACGAATTACTAGTGGCTTTAAAATGGTAATCTTCTCCGTGTCCAACAGAAGAGTGGGAGAAGACCCTATATTTGACGATATCCATATCACACTCCTTATCTTTCTTATAGGCCCAGGTTAGGGGAAATGACTTGTCCAAGGTAACATAGCTGGTTAGAGGTGGAGTCGAGCATTGAATCAGGTTATCTAGTCCAGTGTTGTTCCTTTTGTGCTATATCTTAAAATTGAACTTATTTCTTAAAACTGAACTCTATTTTTAAAGTGTGCCAGCAGGGATCATCCATGGAGGTGCAGAATAAGTGGCCCTTTTTCAATAAGAAAGTTACTCAAAAGGTGGAGAAAATTTAAGGGCGTAGAAAAGTAAATGATCAAGACAAAAGTCCAAAGAAAGCTCATTTTCTTTGCCCTTTTGACGGATTATTACTTTCCAACACGGGGTCAATTTGGAGCTTTTTCATGGGACAGTTCTGTTTGGTTCTGTGTTTTCCTGCATATATATGGATGCTGTAAACCTGTATATGGTACTGAATTTCCTGCTTGTAAAACTTTTAAACTAAGGTGATGTTTTCTAAGCCCATCATTTTCTTGCTTCTTTTTCAACTACCGTGTTTTCCCAAAAATAAGACCAGGTCTTATATTAATTTTTGCTCCAAAAGACACATTTTATTCATTTATTCATGTACAAAAATATACATTTATTCAAATTCAGTCATGTCTGGCTGACTATCTTAACTGGGGCTTACTTTTGGGTAGGGCTTATATTATGAGCACCCTGAAAAGCATGATAGGGCTTATTTTCCAGGTAGGTCATATTTTCGGGGAACACGGTATTTTAAATTATAAACATAACATGTTATGAATTTTAAAAAAGATTCAAACAGAAACATTTCAGTTAAAAATCAGTCTGATGCCAAATAACAGTCTCCTTTTATTCACACCACACCTCAGAAATCTGTTAGAAATTTAATACCTTTTAGCATTTACATACTGTGCTTATCCATTTGGTGTAGTATGCATATTTTTATGTTAGAACATATGGCTGGACTCTATTCTATTTAATGTTTATATTGCATTCCAAAGCATGGATTTACTGTAATTTAATCATTTTGTTGGGCCTTAGAAGTAGAATTCATTCTGAGTCATGTAAATTTTTGTACTGCCAAAATGACCTCCAGAAAAGCAATGTATAGTATTGAATTTACATTTTTACCAGCAGTGTCTGAGTGCCCTTTTTCTCCACCTATATCTGCCAAGATGAGATATTGTTGGTCTTTTTAATTTTAACCAGACTGATGAGTAAGAAATAGCACCTCCATGCTTTGATTAGCATTTTTGTAATTACTAGTGAGGATGAGCAAATGTTTATATCCTCTGCAAATTGCAAGTTCATGCGCTTTTGCTTGGTTTTAAATTGGATTATTTGTCCTAATGAATTTTGGGAGTTCTTTGTATATTAGATATACTAACACTTTATACTATTGCAAATATTTTCTGTTTTTGGTTTGGAATGTTTATGTAGTCAAATGAGCCCCTTTTTTCTTTCTTTCCTTTATGGTTTCTAGGTTGTGTATCTTGTTTGGAAGATCTTTGCCAAGATTACAAGAATATTTCCCTACATTAGCTTCTGATACTTTTATTTTTTTATGATTTTATTGGGGAAGGATAACAGTGTTGGAGAAATGGGGAAGGGGAACAGCCAAGTTGTTGTTCTTCAGTCTTAGTTGTGAAGGGTGCAGCTAGCACAGTTCCAAGTTCAGTCGCCATCCGGCAGCTCAAGGCCACTCAGCTCAAAGTGCCATGTTCAGTCTTAGTTGCGGGTGGTCATAGCCCACCATCCCATGCAGGAGTCGAACTGGAGACCTTGTTGTTAGGAGCATGTGCTCTCACCAGCTGAGCCATCCTGCCACCTCTTGGCAGCTCAGTGGCAGCTCAGCTCACTGGCCCATGTGGAAAATGAACCGGTGACCGTGTTGCTCGGTGTTTGCACTCTTAACCAACTGAGCCACTGGGCTGGCTCCTTCTAACACTTTAGCTTTTTATGTTTAAATATTGGTGTGAAGTAGGTGTCTGCTTTTATTTTCATCGAAATGGTTGCTCCTATTTTCCGTTTTGGGAAAAACTACTTGATTGTTTAAAATTTGCTCAGCTTAAAAGGGAATTATTTGGAAAAGTGTAGTCTGTTTTTAAAAAGTTGAAATTTGTGCCAAATAGGAAACTGTCTTGGTTGCTTTTTGCTCTTTAATTTTGAGAATAATACAGATGGTTCATGTTTAATACTTAACATTAATCTTGAACTGAAGACAAAATGTTATAGTCAGTGCTTCAAGGGATTTTAGTTATTATATTCCCATTTTATTTATGTTTGACACCCAGATTGTCCTAAAGTCACAATGTCAGTTGATGGCAGGGAACTAGATTACCTTTGCATGCTGTTCTTTCACTTTCAGGAAACACCTTTCATGTTATAAATATAAATATTTTAAAGGGCAGATTGTTCACGTTGTTGGTTTATTTAACCCTCCATCAGGCACAACTGATCTCACAGATTCATTGCACACAAATTTTCAAATATCTAACAATTAAATATTGTGACTCATCGCTTCCGAATCTTCCCCCTCTGCCATAACCTATTTCCAGTCATGTTTGAGATTTAGCACAGTAAAGATGTATTTCATATTTGAAAATTTGTGTGCAATGAATCTGTGAGATCAGTTGTGTCCGATGGAGGGTTAAAAAACATTGAAAATGGTTATGTGTGTGTTACTGTTAAATTTACTCAGACAAAGCCAATCATGTCTATACATTGGCATGTGATCTTTTTCCTGAAGGCTTTGGGGTTTTTTTGTGTTGTTTTTTTTTTTAGCTGAGCCATCCTGCCACCTGTTGGCAGCTTAGCGGCAGCTCAGCTCTGGCTGGGCATCGAACAACTGTTGCTCAGAGCTCAGCTCACACTCTTGAGTGAGCTCTTAACCAACTGAGCCACTCGGCCAGCCCTTGAAGGCTTTGCGTTAAAACTTTGTTGTCAATAAACTTAGGTTCTCCTTCATATGCAGATAACATGTAGAAGGGTTGAAAAGACCAGCTGATTTTTTTGCTTTTGATAGAGATCCATCTAGCCTAAGATTGCTGCCCTTATTAATCTGGTACTAAAATAAATAGAACAAATAATAATATGGCTTACTCTTTGTCAGGCACAATCCTGTGACATAGAGTGTTGTTTATTTTACAGAAGTTACTGGCTGGTATAGTAACTAGTCTAAGATTATACAGCTAGTAAATGGAATTGAGGCCTGGTTCTGTTTCATTCCCAGACATTTCCATTATGCTGTTGGCCTCTGCTTCGTTTTGACTTTCTTCCAGTAGTATTCCTCAGTGACTATCTTTTTTTTTTTTAAGAGGGCAGTGTCACTCCCCTCACATGTGGGATCCAAACCTGGGCCGCTGGCATCCCAAGCCAGCTCTTAACCAACGTGCCACTCGGCCGGCTCACTCAGTGACTCTTTAAATTTTAAAAAAATAACATGTATGGTAGCAAATACATTACAGAGGTGTCTCCTCCTCCTCCCATGTAGATATATCTTTTGTCAGACTATGTTAAGACATTAAACCTAGCTTTTTTTTAGAAATATACTTGATCCTGGTTTTCTATAGAAGATTTGTGCCTTTCCTACCTTTCTTCAGGATACAGGTCCTAGTGGGGTTTTTTTTTATCCTGGAATTCCCTCTTACATAGAGGAGGCTTAATCTTCAGAGGTGCTGCATATTTCTTTGTAAACTTGGGGATATGACAGAATTGGAGCTAAATAATGCAAAAGGGTTGGAATTCTTCCTGGTTTTCTGTATGGTCTTTATTGTATTTGACAGCCTGTCTGTTTCCTAGTGTATGTATTTTTAAACTAAAGTAATATGCCCAAAGGTGAAAGCTAGGCTAATTGTTTCACCTTTGCTAAAGGTGTTTTCTGCTTTGTGCAACTTTGATCTCTAAAAATCCAAATTTAAAAAAAAAACAAGATTATCGTTGCTGTTATATAAGAATTTATCTTATGTACTGTGTTGCTCTTGTAATTGTTTTCAGGTTTGCTTTGGCCACTAGGAATTTGTAATTAGTTGTTCATTTTTGCATACTGACTTTCATTGGATTTTACATTACCATTGCTTCTAATCTCCCTTTTTCTCTTTTTTTTTACATTTATGTATACCTGGCTATCTCACAGCACCCATCACAATGCCCCACATATGTATAGAACGTTGATTTATTTAGTATTTGTTGAATGGAAAGATGCAGATTGAATAAATCATATAAATTGGTTTTCTCAGTCGAAAATTTCACCAAAAGAGTTTTATGTTTGGATTATTTTGTTTCATTAAACATTTACTGGATAGTCGGTCATTCGTTTATGAATATACTAAGTGACAGCTTCTATGCTGCTGACAAGAATGAAGATAAATAGACACAGTCCCATTCATGCAGAACTCACTCTAGTGGGGAGATGGACATGTAAGTAAACAGAGCGTGTTTGATTGAGGGTATAGTAGGGGCACAAAGGAGGGAGTGATCGATTTTATTTGGAGGGGGATATCTGAAATAGCTTCATAGAGAAGGTGACATTTAAGCTGAGCTCTAGGGGATATACAGAGAGCAGCCATTTTAGCAGAGAGCAATTTGAGTGAAGGTATCAAAAGTCTTGAATGTTAGGGAAACTCAAAGGCTTGACATGGTTAAAGCATGTGGGGAGTCTAGGGGAATATTATGTAATGTGGCCCTGGTAAGGAAGGTAAGCAGGAATGAGGTCCTAGAGGTGTCAGATGCTGGGTTAGATAAGGAGTTTGCACTTGATGTAGGTAGATTTTGAATTTGAGGGAGATTGCTCTGTCAGCATTGTAGGGGGTGGAATGGTGGGATCTGGCAGGAACAAGTATTATTTTAAGATATTTTTAATTTATGAGATTTTCAAACATACACAAAAGTTAGAAAATAGTGTAATTAACCCCCATGTACCTATTACCCAGCTTTAACAGTTATCAACACATGGCTATTCTTGATTTATTGAGACTTCACTCCCTCCCTCATTATTTTAAAGCAAATTCCTACGTGAGTAACAAACTGGCAAAGCATAATAAATACCTAACAAAGTGCCTCTCAACTCTGACCATGTAGCTAAATCACCTATACAGCTTGAAAAAAACCAAATCCCACCTCATATCAACTGAGTATATACAAGGTGTGATCAAAGAATATGGTGAATGTTTAAATAAAAAAAGTATTACAGTAAAAGACACATTGCCATGAACCCCCCTCAGAATACTGCCACTTCACTTTGAACACACTTATCTCATCATTCTTGCCACTTTCTGAAGCAGTTCTGGAAGTTCTCTTTCATTAGTGTATTTAGTTGCACTAGTGTCAATTGGAAACGTTTACTTTTCATGGCCATTTTAACTTTAGGGAAGAGTCAGAAGTCGCACAGTGTCAGATCCGGTAATGTGGATGATGACACACTGTGATGTTTTTGACACAAATTGGCATACCAGGAGTGATGTGTGACATGGAACATTGTCATGATGGAGGATGAAGTAAAGACACACGAAAGAACTTCCAGAACTGCTTCAGAAAGTGGCAAGAACGATGGGATAAGTGTGTTCAAAGTGAGGCGGTGTATTTTGAGGGAGATTAATGGCAATGTGTCTTTGCTTAATAATGTTTTTTTTTTCAAATACTTTTTTTTAAAGATTTTATTGGGGAATGGGGGAGGGGAACAGCGATGGGGAATTGGGGGAGGGGAACAGACAAGTTGCTGTCCTTTTGTTCTTCAGTCTAGTTGTGGAGGATGTTGATTCACTGTCCCATGTTGGTATCATCATTGCGCTCTTCCCGGATGAGGCAGATCGGTCTCTGACCTCTGGACGGCCGCTCACAGCAGCTCTTGGCAGCTCACACTGGCTGCCAGCAACTCATGCTGGCTGCTGGCCACTCACTGTAGCCTATGGCAGTCCACTGCAGCAGGGGCTGCAGCAATGCTGTCCTGGGGACTCACAGCAGCCCAGCTCCAGGTGGAGCTTGTTCACCATCTTAGTTGTAGAGGACAGTGTCACTGGCCCATATGTGGGGTCCGAACTGGGGCCCTGCTGCTCAGAGCTGGCATCTCAAGCCAACTCTTTTTCTTTTTTTTTAAAGATTTTTATTGGAGGGGCCGGCTGAGTGGCTCAGTTGGTTAAGAGCTCGCTCGAGAGTGCGAGCTGAGCTCTGAGCAACAGCAGTTCGATGCCCAGCCCAAGCTGAGCTGCTGCTAAGCTACCAACAGGTAGCAGGATGGCTCAGCTATTTAAAAAAAAATTTATTGGGGAATTGGGACAGACAAGCTGCTGTCCTTTTGTTCTTCAGTCTAGTTGCGGAGGATGTTGCTTCATTGGCTCATGTTGGTATCGTCATTGCACTCTTCCCGGATCCCTCTTCTGCGTATCTACCCAAAAAATCTGAAAATATTTATCTGTAAAGATACATGTACTTCAGTGTTCACTGCAGCATTATTTACGGTGGCCAAAACCTGGAAACAACCAAAGTGTCCTTTAATAGATGATTAGATAAGGATGTGTGTGTGTATATGTATGTATGTGTATATATATATATATATATACACACACACATATACACCCACACACACACACAATGGAATATTATTTGGCCATAACAAGGATGAAATACTGCCATTTGCAACAACATGGATGGATCTTAAGATGATCATGCCAAGCAAAATCAGAAAACTTTGAGAACCATATGATTTCACTCATGTAGGATATAAAACTGAATGAGATGAACAATACATACTCAGACACAGACAATAGTATTTTGGTTACCAGAGGGAAAGGGGGGTAGGAGGTAGAAGAGGGTAAAAGGGATCAAATGTGTATGGTGAGGGAAGGAGATTTGACTTTGGGTGGTGAGAACAATGCAGTGTACAGATGATGTATTATAGAATTGTACACTTGAAACATAATTTTAATGACCAATGTCATCCCAATAAATTTAATAAATTGTGTAGATGGGGCTCTTAATTTGTCTAACTTGGACAGCATTCATTGCTGTTTGTATTTTTTGTTGGGAATGCTAAGAAGGGCTCCTTGGCATGATGTCATTTCTTCTGTACTGGCAAAACTGATCTACAACTTTGAGCCCTATTTTTTTTTTTTTGAGGGCAGTGTCACTGGCCCTCCTATGTGGGACCGAACCGGGGGCTGCTGGCTTCCGAAGCCAGCGCTTAACCACCGCGCCACTCGGCCGGCCCCTTTCAGCCCTATTTTGATGCCATTTTTTTTTCTAAGTAATTGGAAGTAGGGACCAGGAAAACTTTTGGATCTTCAGCTTCCCAGTACAGTAGGATGGCAGATGTGTAGGGAATGTGTCCTGACACCATTCTTACCTCCAAAGGCAGTGTTGGGGAGGTATCAGTTTCTTCCTTGGTATCCCTGCCCTTGTTTTCTTTGAATATATGTACTGAAATACAGGAAAGCAACAAGAGGAAGCATATACACTTACTGAGTCATAGTGTTTTCAGATTTTGAAGAAGAGGCTGTCGAGGTATTTCTGTAGATAATTTCTAGATTTGCCTTGGGTGAATGAAGGCTATTTTTTAGTTGCTTTATTATTGTGTGTTTTCCTTAACAACAGCAAACATTTCTTAAGCAGTTACTATGCACTGCTATTTCTTTTTTTTTTTTTTATTTTGGAATGGGGGAGGGGAACAGCGTTGGGGAATTGGGGGAGCAGAACAGACAAGTTGCTGTCTTTTTTTTTTTAAGGGCATTGTCACTGGCCCTCATAGGTGGGACCAAATTGGGCTGCTGGCTTCCCAAGCCAGCGCTTAAATACTACGCCACTCGGCCAGCCCAATTGCTATCTTTTTGTTCTTCAGTCTAGTTGCGGAGGACGTTGCTTCACTGGCCCATGTTGGTATCGTCATTGCGCTCTTCCTGGGTGAGGCAGATCGGTTGCTGGCCTCTGGATGGTCCCTCACTGCGGCTATTGGCAGCTCACACTGGCTGCCATCCGCTCCCGCTGGCTGCCGGCCACTCACTGTAGCCTATGGCAGCCCACTGCAGCAGGGGCTGCAGCCTACACCGTCGCCCGGGCTCGCACAGCCCAGCTCCAGGTGGAGCTGCTGTTAGCTGTAGAGGGCAGTGTCACTGGCCCTCATGTGGGATCCGAACCGGGGCCGCTGGCATCCCAAAACCAGCTCTTAACCAATGCACCATTCAGCCGTCCCGGTTAATAATGGTTTTTAAGTGTACAGCATTATACATCTACATCTGTACACTCTTACCAGTTGCTTTATTATTACATCTTATTATCTGTGTACAATAAAATCTAGGTTACAGTTCTCAGGATCATATTTTATGTGTCCAAGAATAGGGGCGAAGGGAATGACTCACTACAAGGCAAAAATTGAGTATTTTGCTTTGTGGCACATTGGATGTTTTCTAAGCATTTTTGATTAAAAACTATCATAATTGTTTTCCGTTATTTCAGTGGGAATTTTAGGCTGATTTTGATTCATCCACACTCCAGTACATGTGTGTGGTGTTTTTTAATCTACCATAATAAACCAAATCAATAAATATTGAGTATTTGCTGTGTCAAACTTGAGGATTAAGCAACAGAAGACATAGGAAAGAAGCTCCAAGAGAGGGAGCAGCCAATCCAAGACATTTGTTTAGATGATATTGTTCTTATTTTGATGCATGCCCTTTGGCTCAGGTGTCATTGTTTTCTGCCTTAAGTAAAAGTGTACAAAAGAAAAATTCTCGCTATAAATGAATGCATGATTATAGAAAATTTGGAAGGATCTGAAAGCATGAAGCATAAATAAAACTGTGTTATCCTGCCACCTAGAGGTAACCACTGATAATGTTCCTTCACTTTCCAGGTGTTTTGTTTGTTTTTGTTTTTTCTTCCCCACCTTGTGGCAGACATTTTCTCATTAATAGAGAAATGATACGTACAGGATACAATGTATAATAAGTTGAGTTTTACCAGATGAGGGAGAGGATTGTCCTGCTTCTGGTTAGTATTTGTTATTCAAAACCCATATGAGTGTACCTTATGTTATGGTGAAATAGTGAGGCTAAACAGTCTCTTACCCTCAGTTTCTTAGGAAATTTTCTTTCCATTATCTTCTCTTCCCCTCTACCTTCCAGTGACTCCATAATTATCTGCTTGCATTACAGCCACGTTTCAAAAGAGTTTTTTTTGTTTTTGTTTTTTTACACATACTGTGTATATTGCCTGACTTCCCATTTCCCTGACGCACTCCAGTTTGTTTTCCTTTCCCACCACCCCACTGAGAATACTGTTCAGGTTATCTCTATTCCCAATTTCAACGGACATTTTCTAGATATGTCTCATTTTGACAATTGTCACAATTGTCAGTCTTGCCATCTTTTGTCTTTCATGGTACTGTCAACTAATTTTGCTTCTATTTCACCAGCCTTTCTTGTTGGGTTCTCCTCCTTTGCCTTACCTTCATATGTTAGATCACATAAGAACTCATTTTTAGGCTGCTAATCTGTAAGTGATCATCTCCAGACCCATGTCTTCAAGTACTGTGTATGCCGACAATCATAGATTTTTTTCCCCTCAATGCATACTTCTTTCCTGAACTCTGTTCTACAAGTATATATGTACTACAAATATGTATCAATGTGGAAGATGCTGTGCTAGATGCTAAGAGCTTAACACTGTAGAAAATCAAACCAGGTATATTGATTGATACTTGCTGTGAGAGGAAACAAGGGTACTCGAATAGAAAAATAACAATTAGGCCAGCTTTAGATGGGTTGCTATGGGAAGCCACTTTGGGTCTTATTTTAGTCAGGTCTTCAAATGGAACTAGCTGTGGGAAGAATGGGAGTGGGGCAGAAGCATACCAGTGGGAATAGCACTTGTAAAGGTCTAGAGGCCAGAAACAACTTGAGTGTTCCAGAAACTAAATGGAAAGACTGATGTGGTTGCGAAGAAAGGAGATTGGAGAGAGTTCTAGGAGCCAAATCATGCCAGGGCCCTATGGGTCATGGTTAGAGTTTGGATATAATTCTAGGGGAACCGTTGAAAGGTTTTTGTTTGTTTGTTTTGTTTTTGTTTTTTTGAGCACAGTGTCACTGGCCCTTATATGTGGGACCGAACCGGGGCCGCTGGCTTCCCAAGCCAGCGCTTAACTACCGCGCCACTCAGCCGGCCTCCATTGAAAGGTTTTAAGCAAGAAAGTAACGTGAGCTGATTTATGTTTTAAGAAGATTGTTTTTGTTGCTGCTCTCTGGAGAATGGACTGGATGAAAGTGTGGAAGTGGGGAGATCAGTTATTCCTTATTTAACAGTCAAAGAAACGAAAGTGCACAGAGGCAGATTTGTCCATATGCTTATACAGTGAGTAAATGATATAACAGTGATTCTAACCTGGGTTTCCTAATTCTGAGCCTGTATTCTGATCCTGGTGTTTCTCAAACTTGAATACATAAATCACCTGAAGATCTTATTAAAATACAGATGATTCCCTGGGCCTGAGTGGGGTCTGAGATTCTGCATTTTTAATAACTCCTAGGTGGTGTCACTGCTGCTGATCTTCGACCATACTTTGAATAGTAAGGCTAGTCTACCACTGCACTCAGCTGCTATTCAGCCAGATTTGGGAACTGCAGATGTCTGCCCTTAAGGTGATTCAATATTAAAAGTCATTGTAAGTTTAATCAGCTGGAGGTGATTATTACACAGTGAATTACCCTTTAAAGAACATCTTTCCTCAATCTATTTTAATTGTACACACTTAGCTTGATGTAAATCCTACAAAACCAAGATTCAAAGTGAAAAAAGAAATGGGTAGTTAAGTGGAAGTCATGGTAATAGCTAAGGATACTGGTTCGTAACTATTCGTTAGTTTTCTTAAAGTGGGTCAAACCTGAGTTTAGGAAGAAATGTTTATTACATGTAGAGATTTCTTAATGCTCAGCGTTCTGGTTTGACCCAACAAAGGCAGAGGCCATGTTCAGGGATTTGTTTAGAACTTAACTTCTTTTTGTTAGAGGCTTTTTTATGTAATGGGATTTTCACCTGTTTAATTTCTAAGCATTAGGTAGAACTCATTCCCATCATTAGTGAGATTGATAATAGCTCAACTTCTCAGCGGGTGCCCCAGTTTCCTCTCTCGTAATAATTTTTTGAACAATAGGATCCAACCATGTAGTAGAATCTGTCACAAATTTATGTTTCTATCTGCAGGCATTTATTGTAGTAATAAAACTAGTAAAGTGAGAAGCATGTTTATTAAAGCATGGACTTGGGAGTTGGAAAAGCCTGGATTTAGATCTTGGCGCCAGCATTCACTAACTAGGCAAGGTACTTAATTTCTCTGAGCCTCGGTTTCCTATTTGTAAATTGAGCCAAAACTTGGCTTGAATGATGAGGATTGTGTGAAAGACAATTAATTATACGAAGCCCCTGGGCAGTATGTCTCAAAATGTACTCTTTGGGATACTTAAATTGATGGACTCTCAGTAGATGTCACTTGAAAAAATGGTTCCTTGCCCTAATAAGTTTTCTTTACCCAAGATTTCTTGGAGCTATTAATAATGTCAATCAGCCATGTGACTGTCCTAGAGGAAAAGGAAATCCATTTGTAACATTGTCCAAATTTGGAACCTTGTCTTCCTTCATGGAGCAAGATACTCTAAAATTCTTTGGGAAATACCAGCCTAAGTATTGTCTAGCTTGTAATGGGCACTCAAAAATATTCTCTCTTACCACTGTGAAATCTGCTTAGAAATAGAATAATTGGGTGCAAACAAAACTGAATTGAATTTTTCTTAATTGATTTCTCATAGTGATATCTTTCCTTTTTAAACAATAGATGTTTTCTTGCAACAAAATTATGGAAATCAGGTTAACATTGCACTTGTGATGGGGACGTGTGTATCTTTTTGTTTGTTTTGGCTTGGGTTTTTTAATTGGGTGCCAATCATCTGAATCTGTTTATAAAAAATTTGTAACCCAAACACTGGGGAAACTGAAAAAGCCAAATGCACTTGCTCTCCCAGAACCTGAACAGCTAGGGCATGAGCATGGGGCCTGTGCTTGACCAATCAGATGCTTACATTTGGGACTTTGCACCTGGAATCACTGATACCTGAGGTAAATAACCTGAGACCATTTAGAAATCACTCTGCCACCAGCAGTAGCTTTAGACATCTGGAGTCTGGTGTTGGCAGTGTAGGTACCCCCAGCTAAGCTGTGCCTGTGGGAGGTCCTTGGTTGTAGTTCTAGCTGCATCGCTTCCTTGGTTCTTCCTGTTTTCTTAGTGTGGATTTCTAAGCCTTTCTGTTGGTCCTGTGAGCTATCAGCTATCCTTCCAGTAAATCACTTTTCTTTAGTTAGCCGGAGTCCATTGTTCTTAGTCTAGCCCTTTGACAGGTACAGAATCCCAAGTCAAAACAGTTAAAGTTAGACACTTGTGTGACAATTTACGGATGATCTCATCTGAACTTTTTTAAACTGGTAAAATAGTTGTGAGCTGTTTATTTGCGCAGGTTACTTAGTACTTTTGATTTGGAGGATTGTTTGGTTTTTTATTGTTGAGTTTTGAGAGTTCTTTATATATTCTAGATATGATTTGCAAATATTTTCTCCTGGTAAGTTTTATAGTTTTACATTTAGGTCCATGATAACATATTAGTTTCAGGTGTACAACATAACGACTCAATATAATAGAACTTTGTACCTATTGACCACCTTCATCCATTTCACTCACCTCACCCCTGCTTCTGGCAACCACTAATCTGTTTTCTGTATCTATGAGTTCAGGGTTTTTTTGTTTTGTTTTTGAGATTCCATATAGAAGTGAGATCATACAGTATTTGTCTTTCTCTCTGTCTGACTTATGTTACTTAGCATAATACCCTCAGGGTCCATCCGTGTGGTTGCAGATGGCAAGATTTTCTTTCTTGTGGCTGAATAGTATTCCACTGTGTGTGTGTATACACCACATTTTAAAAATCCATTTATCCTCTGATGGACACTTAGGTTGTTTCCATGTATTGGCTACTGTATATACTGCTATAATAAATATGGGGGTGCATATATCTTTTCAAATTAGTGTTTTCATTTCCTTTGGATAAATACCCAGAAGTAGAATTACTGGATCATATTTTTAATTTTTTGAGGACCTCCATACTGTTTTCCATAGTGGCTATTTTTTTATAGAAGTATGAGACTTAGGTTAAAGTTCAACTCTTTTGCCTATAGATGTCTACTTGCTCTGGTACCATTGGCTAATAAAACTATCCTTTAATTGGGCCGGCTGAGTGGTGCGGTGGTTAAGCGCTGGGTTGGGAAGCCAGCTGCCCCGGTTCAGGTCCCACATGTGAGGGCCAGTGACACAGCCCTCAAAAAAATAAAACTATCATTTGATTGAATTGATTTTTCCTTTTTCAAAAATCAGTTGGGCATATTTGCATTGATCTCTGGTCCATGGATATGTGTCTGTTGTACCTCCTCCAATACTAGATACACAATAGTGGTTACGATAGATAGATAGATAGATAGATAGATAGATAGATAGATATAACAAGTCTTAAAATTGGACAGTGATTCATCCCTCTTTTCTTCCTTTTCAAAAATGTTTTAGCCATTGTGGTCCTTTGCCTTTCCATATACGTTTTAGAATAATCTCAGTTTACAAAATTATCTTGCTGGGATTTGAATAAGAATTGCATTAAAACTATATATAAATTTGAGTAGAATTGATATATTTACTATGTTGAGTCTTCTTAATCCATGAACATAGTATATCTCTTCATATATGTAGATCTTTGATTTTTAAAAAATCTACATTTTTGTATTTTTTAACATACAAGTCCTTACATGCTTTGTTAGATTTACACCTAAGCATTTCATTTTTTTCATGAGCAATTGTGAGTCATGTTGTACTTTTAAGTTTGGAGTCCATGTGTCCATTGCCAGTATATAGAAATATGATCGATTTGCGTATGTTTATCTTGGACCCTGCAACTTTGCTGAGATTACGTACTCTGCGAGGTTTTTTGTAGATTCCTTGGGAGTTTCTACTTAGATAATTTTTTGTCATCTGCAAATAGGCACAGTTTTATTTCTTCCTTTATGATTATATACCTGTTACTTCCTTTTATTGCAGTAGCTAGAACTTCCAACACTGTATTGAATAAAAGTGAGAATGGACATTCTTGTTCCTATTTTTGGAGGGAAAGCATTCAGGGATTTGGGTTGTATGCAGCAGAGACAGCCTAATAGCCTCCTAGCAAATGATTGTAGCCTCAATAGTGTGACAGCCACTTGCTGTAAATAATGGGTGTGAGAAGTTTTTTGAGAAAAATCAAGTCTGAAATTAAATATATAAATAGCTCACTTACAGTTTCCAGTACATGGATCTGATTGTTCCCAGAATCTTTTTGGCCTCATCTTAGATATTTGGAAGTTGTTGACAGCAGATATTTTGTTCATTTCTATTAGATGCTGAGGTAAACTTTTAAAAAGTAATCTGGAATCACATAATTTAAATGTGAACTATAGAGGGAAAATATCTCTTTCCCTTTAGAAATGGTTTCTACAGAAACATTAGAACATATTCTGGGGTTTTCACCAACTCTTCCGGAATGCCCATTGGTTCAATGGATGCCAGCCATACAGGCAAATATAATTTCCACAGTACTGAGTATGTTGGGCTAAAAATCTAGGCCAAAAGTTGCCTAAAATTTATTCTTGTGCTTGGTCAGCTTTATATTATGACTGCCTTCTTCGCGGAGGGACATTGACCTCCAGTGACTGCTTGTGGCAAATACATTATTAGCAGCAGAATCTTTGGTATGTAAAGAGCTTGCAAGTCACTTCTGTGTATGCGTCCTAGTTGCTAATGGGGAAAAAAACCCTTTATTTCTTCCTGTGCCTTGGCCAGAGCATCTTGAGGGACCTGTCTGCCATCAAAGATCTCCTAGGATTATACTGTTGGTCTAATCAGACTGTTGTTCACTTTTGAGCCTTCCATGTTACATGGCCTTGATTCTGTCTGTGCTCAGGATATTTATAGTGGGAGTCTTATACCTGATTTTCTAATTAAAAAATAAAAGTATTGTGTTGCCTTTGTTCTTATGACAACTAATCTATTTTTATTGGTTAAAAACAGTAAAAGATACAGAGATGCACAGATAAAACAATCATGAACAGTCCTTTTGGTTAGCAGTGAATTGACCTTTTGATGTATATATCACTTCCGTCTATTTTTTTTTAGATGTAGGTTTATAATGTTCATTCTGTTTATCAACTTTTCTTTTACTGTGAACATTTTTGTGTGCTGTTACATATAATTGTGTGCAGTATTTTTAACAGTTGTGTTAATATTTCGTTTAAAACCAATTCTATTTTGGACATTTGATCTTTCCCAGTTTTTCAGTATTATACATGGTCTTTTCAATTATGAGGTTAAGAGGTTTGCAAATAAAAAGGACATTTTAATTTTGGCTAAAATTGGTTACGGACTTTTGCAACATATGGATGTGGGCCAGTTTTATCTGGATTGTTCACTACCCCTCCCTACCGCATAGCTGTGCCTCTGAATTGACGTAGCATCATAACTTTAAGCATTTTGCATGCTTTTCATTCTATATTGTTTATGTTTAAGCATGTAGAGTTCAAGATTGCAACTTTAATTCTCATTTGTTTTGGGATTTAATTTTCAGATCATAAAACAGAAAATCGAAAACATGAAAGTAGACAGGACTAAACTGAAGAAGACACCTACTGAGGCTGTAAGTATCCGAAAGTTTGCTTCGTTTTTTCATTTCAGAATAAAATCCTTAAAATCAGTTCACCCATACTGATCTTCCCAATGTATCATCACTTATTGTATATATACAAAGTGCAGTAAGAAAGCGACTTGTCTTGAAACAGTCAAATTTTCTTCTGAACTTCCCTTGATTAGAAAAGTGAATAAGCTAGTGACCAGTGGAAAGTGAGCACTACACAGTTTGTAGCTGTATGTACTTGAAGTAGGCTCTCTGGCTGCTGCTCCTATGCATTGAAAGGCTCTATGATATACTGGAAAGAGAAGGTGTGGGTTAAAATCCTTTCTGTACTTGTGGGATCTTTCTCAATTTTGTTTTCTAGAAAATTAAAGTGGTAACACCTTTCTTACTAGATTTCTGGTGAGGTCAGTGTTTAGCTTTCTTTATTACTGATTCTTAAGCATGCAGTTCAGCTTAACCTGTGTATTAGTTGGCCGTGTCATTTGATCCTGTGACAGCAGTAGAAATCCCAGCTTCAGCCCAACATTCTATCATCTAGCTTAAACTGAGTTCTGAGGTTAAGAAAGTATTGCATTGTTATGATACTCTTATAGAACTCATGTGCTGTAGTTTAAGGAGCATAAGGTGGTTTGGAATTAAACATGGGTTTGAGTCATACCAGATTTTTTTGGTTGAGAATTTAACTTGCCGGGTTTCCACACCTATAAAACAGGGTTGATAATTCCTCCCTCCTTGACGTGAGGTAGTTGCTTAGCAAAATATCTGATGCATAATCCGTTAGTTCATTTTCTAAATACAGGCCACTAGGTTTTTAAAAAACTAAGTCATTACCTGGCAAGTTAGCATTTTGCTATATTTCTTCCAGTCTTTAAAAGATTACTGTATAGGTAGTTCTGACATTTTCACTCAGTGTTACACTAATGAGTGTGTAAAGTGCTGACTTCCCATACCCTCTCCAGCATTATTATCTTTTAAATTTTTGTTAATAGGTGGGGAAGAAATATTTCACTGTTCTAATTTGCATACTTTAATATATAGATTTTCAAATTTATTGGCCTTTTATCAATTGTCTGCTCATGCTGTTTATTTTTGTATTTGACATTGTTTTTTATTGACTGCCATACATATTGGATATATTCATTTTTGATATCCTGCAAATGCTTTTATTTCCTCATGATTTTTTTATGTGTTTTGGCATCTATAGAGTTTTTGAGAATTGGATACTCAAAAATTTTTTTGGAAACCAAAGCCAGAAAGAAAACTTGCCTTAAATTATAAAAATAATGGAAATGTAAAGTATTTTATCTACAATAAAAAGGCAGATGACAAGATGGGGGAAATATTTGTAACCTGATGTAGTTAATGTCTTTAGCTAAATCAGTAGGAGATATAAATAAATATCCCAGTGACAAAAATGTACATAGGCTATGTCAGAAAAGAACCAAGTAAGTAAATTTGCAGAATAATTCAGCCTTGTAGATAATCAGAGAAATGCAAATTAAGTTGTTTTTTGTTTTTTGTTTTACTTTTACCTAGTGGATTGCTAAGGATTTGTTCTTTGAGTCACACCTGTGTACAAATTCCACAACATTTGATAGCTACGAGCAAATTATAAATAACTCATAGTGGAATTTTTAGATCATTGACTATGTATGTTTTTAAGGCTTAAAGATGCCTATTTTTCTCAAGCAGCACTCCCAGTTTCCCTTTGCTGTGGTCAATACTAGGTATTATTTTCAAGAAAGACTTATTTTTTTTTTAACCTTTCGATGCCTTTTTTGCATTTCACCCAATCCCTGCCTTTGCCAACCACCAGTCTATTCTCTGTATGAGTTTGGTTTTCTTGTTTGTTTGTTTATTTTTTAAATTCCATATGTAAGTGAGATCATATAGTATTTGTTTTTATTTCTCTGGCTTATTTAACATAACATAATACCCTCAAGATCCATCCATGTTGTCACAAATGGCAAGATTTTATTTGTGGCTGAGTAGTATTCCATTGTATCTATATACCACATCTTTTTTTGTTTGTATCCATTCATCTATCAATGGACAGTTAAGTTGTTTCCATATCTTGGCTATTGTAAACAATGCTGCAATGAACATAGGAGTGCATGTATTCTCTGGAATCAGTGTTTTCATTTTCATCCGATAAATTTCCAGAGTGTAATTGCTGGCTCACATGGTAGTTTTAATTTTTTGAGGAACCTCCATACTGTTTTGCATAGTGGTTGTACAAGAAAGATCACTTTGTGTCTCAGCAGCTGTGCAAAGCATTTTTTTCCCCTTGATTTGGTATCTTTATTGGAGCAAATCAGTATAAACCATGGCAATTATTATGCATCCGTTGAACTGGCAAGTGCTGTCTTTTACATTACCATGAGTAAAGAATGTCATACTCGGTTTGCATTTATGCAGCAGCGACAAGATGATAAAGATATACTTTTGTCTCTGGTACATTCTGCAAACTGCAAGGTCCAGAGGAGAAACCTCGATACTCCTGATAAAGCAAAACATCGTGCTGTATTTAAATGGATGCCATTATGTTAGCTGGATCATGCTAGCAGAAAATACAAGCACTTAGATGTCTCAGATAAACAAGTTCCAGAGAATGCCCTTTGAAGTTTGAGCACCGGTCACATCAGGAAAGTTTCTAGGGCTCCAGAGGCCTTGGAAATGTTGAGATTTCCTTTCTAAAGTGACACAAGTTGGCAACTTGCACCATACACCGTGAAGAAAGATGAACAGATCTTTGGATTTTGGAGCTAACATATATCACATTTGGGTATGCTGTTTTGATCCATTTACTGGATAACATCTAAAGTTGATGGTGAAGTCTGAATCTACAAAAGACTCTGCAAAAGGGTCAGGTGATGGTGCAATCTGCCCTACTATGGATATTATGACCTAGTAAATCCAGGTGTCCGACTTAGGTGTCAGCCAAAGATGCTATGTGATGCCTCTGGTAAGCCTATATGGGAGAATCACAGCTAAGACCCTGAGTGTTTTAGCCATGCTATCCTCTGCCAACAACTGTTCTAACATTCTGAAAAGCAGTTTCTGACTTGCTACAGGACATTGATAGAGACTGAATATCTGATTATGAGATGGATAACAAGTGATTGCAGAATCCAAATGTCTATCACCAACTGGGTGTTATCTAATGCACAGAATCGTAAAATTGGATTTGTGTAGCTACATTCCGTTAGAAATTGAAGTGATATCTTTGATGCTAGGCGTAAGTAGGTCCAGAAGGCACAAGTGAACCAACCGCATGAGTAGATGGTTTAGACTTCCATGTTACATGTTTCTATGTATGACTTCAAGAAGAGGAAAAAGTGCAGGTCTGGTGTATAGAAGGATTTTATTCCAGGAATTTTACATGCATTTAATTACCACAAAAATTTGAGTTATCTCTTTAATTATGGTCATTTAGAGGGAGGAAAGGTTTGGGACTTAGCTTAAAGAAAACCATTTACGTTAAGCACTTATTGTTTGTTCCATGTTCTGTTTTGGGTGCTGAAAATACCCCTAGTTTATTCTCTTTTTTTTCCCCTAGCTGAGCCATGGCAGCTCAGCAGCAGCTCAGCTGGGGCTGGGCATCAAACTGCTGTTGCTCAGAGCTTCGCTCTTGACCAACTGAGCCACTCAGCCTGCCCGAAAATAACCCTAGTTTAAATCTTACAACAACATTGATTCATTTTGCATAAGAGGATACTGATATTCAAAGAGGTGGCTTACCAACTACTCAATTCCAAAGCGCATACTCTATAGTATAATATTGGGTTGTCAGAAAAGTCATGCGTCTTTGCAACAAAAAACAGAAAAAATACATCATGACTTTTCCGACAACCCAATGGTATGCTGTCTCAATATTTAAGCTCCTATTATGTGCAATAAGTGCTTATGCATGTGGCAAACATTTGAGCTTCACATTTCTGAAGTAGTTATTAGGGCTGTTTTCCTGATAAGAAAACTGTGGCTTAGAGTGACTGGACTTGCTTATGATAAAACAGCTTAGTAAACATCAAACTAAAAACTGAACCCAGACTTGTTGGGTTCCAAATCTAGGCTCATTCCCAGGATACCATACTGCTGTAGAGTTAAAGAGCAAATGTAATCACTTCCAGCTGCCATCTGTTAATAGAAGGCTTCTCTATCCCAGTGTCTATCCGTCCCCATCCACCCTTCAGAAACTTTACGATAAACTCAATCCACACCTTGTTACATGACAGACCCTTTCCATCAGTAAAAGAAAGCAGAAATGTATGGAAATGGAAACCCCAAGTAAGAATGGAGTCCTAGTTTTATAAAGTTTAGGAGTTCTTTGCCCTGAATTGGAAGGTTTCATCTTGTAGAAAAATATGGCTGTTACTAACCTTCACCTTTAATTGTGAATTCACTAGGGCTTTTCAGTGTTCAACATTCCTTATCAGGCATTCTGGTTAACTTTCAGACTGTGGTACAGATTCCTTCATTTTGTTTTTCTTGATGTTTAGTTTGTTTCCTTTATTTCTGTTGTATGTATCCTTCCAAGTAGTTTGTCTAAATTTGCACATTTATCTGGGTTTTTAAAAAGCACAGATAGTTTCATTATAAGATTTCCATTTTAATCCCAAGTGATCACCAAGCAAATTTCTACTTTTCTTAGTAGTGTATTCTATCAAAAGTTAAATTGCTGAGTGTGTTGGCTTAAGGATTTCTTTTCTAATTCTTCCTCTTTGTGTCTACCTCATACTACAAAACACGCTTTGTGAATACCTATTTGTTTTTTCTCAGCCTGCAGACTGCAGAGCTTTAATAGACAAACTCAAAGTTTGTAATGATGAGCAACTCCTCTTGGAACTGCAGCAGATCAAAACATGGAACATTGGAAAGGTATGTGAATCCATGCTCCCAAAAGACAGAGCTCCCTGGACTGGCGCATCATTTTGTATGCTTTGATATGAGAGAAACCATAATGAGGTAGCCTCATTCAGCAATAACTTAATAAGCACCTGGTGTATGTCTAGCACAGCTCTATCTAGATCAGTAGCTTTTAGCCTGTGGATGCTTGCCAAGGAAATTTTGAAAGAAAAGAAATGCAAAAGGAAAATTTTGCTAGGTGAAGAAGAGGAACATTTAACATGGGTGATGATAAAGAATCTCAACCACAAAATTCCTTTAGTTTCACTGATATGAGTTTGAGCTTATCTTAGAATTTTTACTTTTAGTTTAAAAGACTCTTCATCAGATAATTTAAAATAAACACTTCTGATACAATGGGTTCTAGAAGGGAGGGTCCTTGTGTTTGTAGACCTCACAGTGTAGCCACAACTCGCCCAGGGTTTTTTTTTGGCATCTACTGGTGAGAGCGGGGACCGGAGTGAGGGAGAGACAGAACATGAATGAGCACGTGCAACATAACGAATTCAGGTCCACGTGGCTCAAAGTACAATTTTTCTCATATGGGTTTCTATAGTGGTGTGGGGTTGAAGAGAATAAAAGGTGGGAAGTGAACTTGTCTAGGTGTTCGGCAATCCATTGTAGCAAAGCTCAGCTACAAAGCACCCACACAATACTTTTACTTTAATCTTGTATCTTCTCTTTCTCTTCCCCTTTCCAGTGCGAGTTATATCACTGGGTGGATCTATTGGACCGCTTCGATGGAATTCTGGCAGATGCTGGACAGACAGTAGAAAATATGTCATGGATGCTTGTGTGCGATAGGCCAGAAAGAGAACAACTGAAAATGCTCCTCTTGGCTGTGTTGAACTTCACAGCCTTGCTCATTGAGTACAGTTTTTCCCGGCATCTGTACAGTTCCATAGAGGTAGGAGAAGTTCAAGCCTATGTGATCTGTTCTTAACTAGAATTGTTCCTATCCAGAAATAAGGAAATGGCTGTTTTCTCTCTGATGATTGCTTCTTTCCTTTTCGTTTTGGAGCTCTGGGATTTTCCATGTCAAAGACAATGATAGGATGTTTCTTGGATATAGACACCCTTTACAGGATTGACGGGAAAGTTCTTTTTTTTTTTTTTCTTCCTTGAGGGCAGTGTCACTGGCCCTCATATGTGGGATCCGAACCGGGGCCGCTGGCATCCCAAGCCAGCTCTTAACCACCGCGCACTCAGCCAGCCCAACGAGAAAGTCCTTTAGTATCACCTTCAACCCTGCCTTTCAAGATTCAAGAAATTAATGAGAATGTAATAAATGCATTGAAGTATTCTCGGAAATTTGCAGGAATTGATCTTTGTCCCAGGATATTACAGCAGCCCCAAATTACTTTTAAACTATTAAAAATAGTTCGATTTTCTTGATACATTACTTACTGTTTTTCTAAGTTTTAGTGTGCTGTTTTTCAATCTCTTCTCCCCTTTCCTCAAAATATATATTAATAACATGCTCTGTATTCTTTAAAAGTAAAGTAGGAGCAGAAATCCATGAGTTTTTGAAATGGTCTAAAATCACTATAAGAAAAAATGCTTTTCCCTTAGCATAACTTTAAGACTTTTTATTACTCTTGGTTAAGTGTCCTGTTGTGTGTTAATTTTCCTAAGTCTTCAGTAAAAAAAAAAAAAAAAACAGAATCAGAATCTGAAGAAACAAGTAGAAAGAAAATAGCTTTTGAAAAGAAGTGGAATAACTGAACTAAAGACCCAGCACTGAAGAGTTTTAAGTGGAGAATGGATAAGCAGTCTGTTGAAGATGAAATAGATTAGCTGCAAAAGGAAATCCATGGCCATTGGACTAATCAACTGGAAATACCTGGGTTCATTTGTAGCTGAATTACATACTGATTTTAACTGTGACCAAATGCTTCAGCATATTGATGAGTTTTGATTGTATTAAGAAACCAAAATATCCACACACAGGTTACTGTTATGTACACTGTACTCTAATAATCATGCCACTCGGTGTTGGTATCTTTAGCTTCTATATGAAGGAACCTGTGTTTCAATTAATTCCAGTTTTATATTTGTTGTAAAGGATATAGAAGGAGCATAAAATTATCTTTCCTTTATAATACTTTTAGTCTAGTTGGAGACAGTATTGTTGAGTATTAAACAACTTTAATTAAACAGTATTGTTGACTATGTATTAAAATATCACATTTGCTTCTTTTGTTATCTGTTGTGGGGATACCTGTGTAATTTTGAACTGCTGTTCAATTTTTTAAAACTTTTATTCAACTTTCTGACTTGCTATTAGATTATAAGCTTCTTGGGGACAAGGTTGCATGTTATAAGTGCTCAAAAATTTTTTTTTTAACTGTTAAACTTCTCAGTAGCTTTGTAAACGTTGACAAATTTGTTACTACATTGGCATTTTAATTTTTCAAGGCCTATTGTGCTTGATACCATGAACTTGCCCTTTTTTGTCCCCTGTAGCATTTGACAACTTTATTGGCTTCCTCTGATATGCAAGTGGTGCTGGCAGTCCTTAATCTTCTGTATGTGTTTAGCAAAAGATCAAATTACATCACACGCCTTGGATCTGACAAGAGAACCCCACTGCTAACTCGGCTGCAACATTTGGCTGAGGTGAGTCATGGGTGAAGAGTTGGAAAGGCACAAAAATTGAACCGTATAGTACCTTTTCACAGGTGTTTCTTACAGTGTCAAAATGGATCAGTGTCCCTAACAATTTTACTGGCCTACTTGAGTAAAACTGTTGGAGCCCACTTAGGGAGGTTCAAAAAAAACCTAAGAAGTATTCTCAACTAATACGGAGTAATTTTGAGGAATTTCATGAATCCCTGTCCACAAAGATGACTCTCTCTTTGTTCAAAAATTACAATTTCTCTTCTGGAAAGAAAGTTCAGAATCACATTCTACTTGGGAAGGATGTATGGTACAATAAAAGATCTGGATTTGCATCCTGATCTTATTAACTCTGATACCAGTTTTCATCTGGAAATTTAGTATATCTACCTTAAGAGTAGTTTTAGAATAGGAAAATGTAGGGTACTTGGTGCTGTGCTCAGTAACTGGTTTGTGATTGAAGGCAGAGGCTCTCATATAAAAGTTTAACTCAACCAAACTATTATCCAGTGATCCTAGAGGCAAATTGTTAATACATACTCAGGTTTCAGAGAGGTAGCCTTTGCTAGAGAAGAAAGCTTGATAAGGATGACTTTTTTTACCACCTGTAATTCATCTAGATGGAGCCTTCTTAAAGATTTCAGCATATTTTCTTGGATTTACAAATATGTATATACAGACATACCACCTTTTTAAAAACATATTACAAAAACAGTCTCTTGCTATTAACACTTTGTAAGCGGGCATTTGAGCTATATGACGAGTTTACTCGTTTCCCGCAAAAAAATGTGTTAAGAAAATGCAAGACTGTTCAACATTGGATCCCTAAGTAACAGTTAAAAGGAAAAAGAAGCTGTATTTTGGTAGATGATTCAAAATCACTTGATAAAATTAAGCATAGTAATAAAAACTAACATAAACTCTTAGGAAGCTAGGAAAAGAAACTAAATTTATAAATTATCTACCAGAAGTCATAGTGGAAGAACTGAAGCATTTGCATTGAATTCAAAAGTCACATAAAAATGCCACCTATTACTCTTGACACTTAAATTTGTAGTAGTGGTTGTAACCAATATAAGAGAAAAGAAAGAAATACAGGATACATGTTAAAAGACAAAACTTGTTATTATTTATAGGTGATGGGATTGAAACGCTTGGTTTTTGGGGGAGACAATGTAAAATTATTAGAACTAATGAAAGTACACTGAGGTAATCAAGTAAATGATTAACATACAGAAACGAATAGCTCCTTCATACATTAGTAATAACCAGTTAGAAAATGATTAGAAAAAGGGCCCTATTCATAATATCAACAATGAGAGTATCTTTAATGTAAGCCACATTGGGTAAAAGTATAAATTTAAGAGAAGATAATGTAGAAGATTATAGTGTGATCTACTGATGGGGATGGAATTCTTAAAAATCCTAAAGCATAAACCATATGGTGAAAATTTGAACTTTATAATCAAAATTAAGAGTTCTTTTTCAATGAAAAGCATCATAGTTTGGTGCTACTTTTAAGGTGCTTACAGTGGAATATAAGTCAGCACACAGGTTTATTCATCAAGAAAAATAACAATGGAACAACGTACTTACTAATGTGGGTAAATACCATTCTGATGCAAACTCATTTGTCATGGATCAATAACACATTTGAACAATTGGTGGAACAGCGGCTGGTCTTTGGACAACATTAAGCAACACTGCCAGAGACAAAAAAATAGCAGACGGGTGATAGATTGAGAGATGTTTAGCAGTGTTTAAAACTAACAAGGGGGCCGGCCGAGTGGTGAGTTGGTTAAGAGCTGGCTTGGGATGTCAGCAGCCCCGGTTTGGATCCCACATATGAGGGCCAGTGACACTGCCCTCTACAGCTACGATATTGAACAACAGCTCCTCCTGGGGCTGGACTGCAGTGAGTCCCCGGGATGACATAGGTGCCGCCCCGGCTGCAGTGGGCTGACATAGGCTACAGTTGAGTGGCCGGCAGCCAGCGTGAGTGGCTGGCAGCCGGTGAGAACTGCCGTGAGCGGCCGTCCAGAGGCCGGGGACCCATCTGCCTCATCCGGGAAGAGTGCAATGACGATGCCAACATGGGCCAGTGAAGGAACGTCCTCCACAACTAGACTGAAGAACAAAAGGACAGCAACGTGTCTGTTCCCCTTCCCTCATTCCCCAATGCTGTTACCCTTCCCCCAATTCCCCAATAAAATCTTTAAAAAAACAACAAGGGAGTGTAAATGTAGAATATCCAAGGAGTTCTTCCAAGTCGAGGTTAAACAGACACAGGATATGCGTAGACAATTTGCAGACCAGGGAATTCGGCATGTGACTAGAGTAGATGCTCAGACTCACTAGTAATTAGAGAAATACAAATAAACAAGATACAGCGATTAGCAGGAATTAGAAAACTATAATTGTAAGTGCTAGCAGGTGTGCAGGACTCTAGGCACACTTATGCATTGCTGAGAGGGGTGTAGACTGGTACTCCTGGGTATTATCCCAAAGATGATACCACATTATTCCATAAGGTGACATCTGCGAGAACACTGATTGCATCATTGTGGTAGGGAGATGTTGGAGGCAATGTAGCTGTCCATTATTAATAGATAGGGTAAGTAAAATATGGTGTATGCATACTATGGACCAAATAATACACAACAACTCAATATATTACTTTTATAATTGTGAGAATTGGGAAAGACTCTTTGAAGATATATTTTAGTGACTGTATGAACTGTTGTGTAGTTACTTGCTGATTTGATAGCTATTATATGTAATCCTTTTAATCTGACAATAGGAATTATTTTATATATATACTTACATTAATACCGTATTGGGAGTTCTTTTTAGTGTTTAATTTTTTCTTCAATTATGGTTGACATTGAATATTATTTTACTTGAAGGTGTACACCATAGTGGTTAGACATTTATATAACTTACAAAGTGATTCCCCAATAAGTTTTTGGTTTTCTGGGGTTTTTTTAAAGATTTTTATTGGGGAAGGGGAACAGACAAGTTGCTGTCCTTTTGTTCTTCAGTCTAGTTGTGGACTACATTGCTTCACTGGCCCATGTTGGTATCATTGCGCTCTTCCTGTGTGAGGCAGTCGCTCACCGGCCTCTGGACGACCGCTCATGGCAGCTCTTGGTGGCTCATGCTGGCTGCCAGCCACTCACGCTGGCTGCCAGCCACTCACTGTAGCCTATGGCAGCCCACTGCAGCAGGGGCTGCAGCTATGCCATCTCCGGGACTCACAGCAGCCCAGCTCCAGGTGGAGCCGCCGTTCACCATCTTAGCTGTAGAGGGCAGTGTCACTGGCCCTCATACAAGCCAGCTCTTAACCAACTCGCCACTCTGCCGGCCCCTGGTTTAGTGTTTTTGTACTATAAACACTATACTAGCCCTTTGTTATCTGTTAACAAAGTATTTTTCCCTAAATACGTTTTCTTTGTTTATTGCATTTGTATATGTAGTATTTCCAAAAATGGTTCAGTAAAAATATTGGATGGCTTTTAGAAAGTGTTGAATATCATCTTTTGGTCTTTGTGAAAAGTAACTTTGTATGTGGTATCTATTCTAATGGTAGTTTTTTAGTGACTCAGTTAACCCAGTGATAAGGGCTGATTATGAATATAAATAGTGATTAGTGAACTGCAAATGTAGGGAGCCGTTCTCCAGGAAGACTTGTTAAATCAGTTAAAAGCCAGTTGAGGGCCGGCTGAGTGGAGCGTTGGTTAAGAGCTGACTTGGGATGCCAGTGGCCCCGGTTTGGATCACACATACGAGGGCCAGTGACACTGCCCTCTAAAAAAAATAAAAGCCAGTTGATTGGTTTTTGTGAAGGTCTAGTACATGGGCTCTCAAACTTGTCATGCACCAGTCACTTTATTAAAACAGATTGATCTTCCCCTGTTCACATATCTTCCCCTGCTCACATGCCTTCCCCTACTCCAGTTTCTGATTGACTAAGCCTGCAGCAGGGCCTTATCATTTACGTTGCTAATAAGTTTCCAGGAGATATTAAGGCTGCTGGCCTAGGACCACACTTTTGGGAACCATTGGTCTGGTCTATCCTATTGGATAAAGTTAGAAAATTTAAAATTTTTATAGTTATAGTTCCATCTCAAAGAGCACGAGGCATTTTTCCTGATGTCTGAGCACTTACCAATTCTTTAGCAAATCCCATCTAATGGTGTTAGGTGGTGTTAAATATGCCTCTGTGGCATGGTTGATACATAGTTGTTACTGTTGTTTTTTTTTCAGGGCAGTGTCACTGGCCCTCATATGTGGGACCCGAACCGAGGCCGCTGGCTTCCCAAGCCAGCACTTAACCACCACTGGCATCGAATTGCTGTTGCTCAGAGCTCAGCTCACACTCTCGAGCGAGCTCTTAAGCAACTGAGCCACTCAGCCAGCCCCACCAATAAAAATCTTAAAAAAAAAAAGAGTTGGCTTGAGATGCCAGCTCTGAGCAGCAGGGCTCCAGTTCGAACCCCACATTAGGGCCAGTGACACTGTCCTCTACAACTAAGATGGTGAACAAGCTCCAACTGGAGCTGGGCTGCTGTGAGTCCCCAGGACAGCATAGCTGCAGCCCTTGCTGCAGTGAGCTGCCATAGGCTACAGTGAGTGGCCGGCAGCCAGCGTGAGTGGCTGGCAGCTGGTGTGAGCTGCCAGAGGCCGGCGACCGATCTGCCTCACCGAAAAAGAACGTAATGACGATACCAGCATGGGCCAGTGAATCAACGTCCTCCGCAACTAGACTGAAGAACAAAAGGACAGCAACTTGTCTGTTCCCCTTCCCCGGTTCCCCAAAGCTCTTCCCCTCCCCCAATTCCCCAATAAAGTCTTTAAGAAAAAAAAAAAGAATGTTGAAAGTATGAAGGGCCGGCCGAGTGGCGTGGTGGTTTAGAGCTGCCTTGGGATGCCAGTGGCCCTGGTTCGGATCCCACATATGAGGGCCAGTGACACTGCCCTCTAAAAACAAAACAAAAAAAAATATGAAGCTAAAAGGACTGAAAAAGCATAACTACATGTTTTATGTTTAGGGTGGGCAAGATCTTTTCAGAAATTAAATTCATACCATCAAAGAATAAATTAATATTAAAATGTATGTATCTTAAACAGTCAAATTATGCCTTCATCTGATTATCTCAGTTTATATAACATTTCTCATATTGTTTGGGTTATTTCCAATATTTTTCTGTTGTAAATAATGCCACAGTGAATAATACATCAATATTTGGCCATATTTAGCAACAGATGGTTTTTAATTAAGTTCTTAATGAATGTTGAACCTTAAACTTTATACATTTTTGTCTCATTTAATCTTCAGAAAGATGCTTGCTACAAGCATCTTTTTCTCAATTTTAAAGTAAAGATCAAAGAAATCAAGTAACTTGCTGAGTATCATTGAAGACAAACAAAACAGCCAGCTGTCTTAAATCTTTCTCCTTTCATTGGTTTACTTAGAGCAAAAAAAAAGCAAAGCATTTTTTTTCTTGGTTAGTCTACCTAAAGTTTTGTGTATTTTGTTGACTTTTCAAAGAACTAAATTTGGTTTAGTTGATTTTTTTCTGTTTTCTGTTTCATTTGTCTCTCCTTTAATTTTTTATTCACTTCTTTCTGGGTTGAGTTTGCTCTTCTTTTTCTACCTAGTTCCTTAAGGTGGAAGGTTAGGTTACTGATTTGAGATCTTTTTAAATGTAAGCAATTACAGCTATAAATTTCTCTCCAAGCACTGCTTTCAGTGTATCCCATAAGTTTTAGTACGTCATGTTCTCATTTTTATTATTCTCAAGGAATGATCTAATTTCCTTTGTGATTTCTTCTTTTACCCATTGGTTGTTAAGTGTGTTGTTTAATTTCCATATATTTGTAAATTTCCGGATTTCCTTCTGTTTATGGATTTCTGATTTCTTTCCATTGTCATTGTAGAAGATATTTTGTATGATTTTATTCTTTCTAAATTTCTTTAAGTTTGTTATGTGGTCTATCCAGGAGAATGTTTGATATGTACTTGAGAAAAGTGAGTATTCTGCTGTTGTTGGGTAGATTGTTTTGTAGTAATACCTCGGTTTGCAAGCATAATTTATTCTAGAAACAAACAACTTGTATTGCAAGACATCACTCGTTTACCAATCACTATTACTTTTGCACCAACCTAATAGAAACGTTTGCTCATCTTGTGGAACACTCGGAAACCAAGTCACTCACAATCCAAGGTTTTACTGTATATCTGTTAGGTTTAGTTGATTTAATATTCAGGTCCTTTATTTTCTTGTTTATCTTTTCTGAAGTTATTAATGTTTAATGTTTGCTCTGTGGATTACAACTAACATCTTAATTAATGAAAAGTGAGTTCAATTTAATACCAACATAGGCTTTTTTTTAATTACTGATTTTTTTATTGGGGAATTTGGCGAGGGGAACACAGAGGTTGCTGTCCTTTTGTTCTTCAGTCTAGTTGTGGAGGACATTGCTTCACGTGCCCATGTTGCTATCATCATTGCGCTCTTCCCAGGTGAGGCAGATCGGCCTCTGGAGGGCCGCTCATAGCAGCACTTGGATGCTCGCACCGGCTGCCAGCCGCTCACGCTGGCTGCCGGCCACTCACTGTAGCCTATGGCAGCCCACTGCAGCAGGGGCTGCGGCCTACACCATCGCCGGGGCTCACAGCCCAGCTCCAGGTGGAGTTGTTGTTAGCTGTAGAGGGCAGTGTCACTGGCCCTCAAGTGTGGGATCCAAACCAGGGTCGCTGGCGTCCCAAGCCAGTTTTTAACCAATGCGCCACTCAGCCGGCCCCCCAACATAGTTTTTTTTTTTTTTGAGGACAGTGTCCCTGGCCCTCATAAGTGGGACCCGAACCGGGGCCGCTGGCTTCGCAAGCCAGCGCTTAACCGCCGCGCCACTGGGCCGGCCCCCCCCAACATAGTTTTAATATTAGACTAAAACTTCTAGATAGCTCTGTTCCCCTTACGTACACTTCGTTTGTTGTGACCACAAATTACATCTATATAAATTTTGTGCCCATCAGCATCGATTTATCATTAGTATTTTATGTTGTTGTCTTTAAAAAAAAACAAACACAGAAATAAAGGAGTTACAAACCAAAAATACATTAATATTGACTTCTGTATTTACCTGTATAGTGTTCTCTATTTCTTCATATGGAAGTCAAGTTACTGTCTCATGCTCTGTCATTTTAGCCTGAAGGAATCCCTTTTAGATTTCTTCTGGCAGGTCTATTAACAACATGCTCTCTCAGCATTTGTCTTGGAATATCTTAATTTCTTCTACATTTTTGAAGGACAATTGTGCCAGAATCAGAATTCTTGATTGTCAGTTCTTTTTTTTTTTCAATTAAATTTTATTGGGGTGACAATGGTTAGTGAAGGTACATAGGTTTCAAGTGTACAATTCTGTAATACATCATTTATGTATCACTGTGTTCACCACCCAGATTCAGTTCTCCTTCTATCACAAGGCAGTTTTTTTCTTTCAGCACTTTGAATATAACTTCCCACTACATTTTGGCAACCATGGTTTCTGATGAGAAAGCTGTTTGTCTTGTGAAGGAACTCTTGTACACAGCAAGTCACTTTTCTTTAGCTGCTTTCAAGGTTTTCTCTTTGTCTTAGCCTATGACAGTTGGATTATGATGTGTATTTCTGTGAGTCTCTGTAGATCTATTGGAGTTCATTGAGCTTGGATTTGTAAATTCATGCCTTTTGTCAAATTTGAGACATTTTTGGCCCTTATTTCTTTAAATAATCTCTGCGTCCTTTTCTCTCTTCTTCTTATGGGACTCCCATTATGCAAATGTTGGTACATTGATGTAATCTCACAAATCTCTGTCTTTTTTTGTTGTTTCTACTCTTCAGACTGGGTAATATCAACTGACTTACCTTCAGTTTCATTGAATCTTCTTTTCTTCCCACCTTTCAATAATTATTTTCAAACAAACATGTCTCCAAATTTTTATAAAAGTTACACATGTTCTGTGTTGAAAATTAATACAGAAAATTGTAAAGAATAAAATAACAATAATCCTTAACCACCACCATGCAGAGAAAAACAACTGTTAACATTGTGTTTTCCTATGCTGCTCCACCCCTCACGTATAGTGAATTCTTGAAAATATTTTTAAAGACTGGACCGTAGTCTTGGCTTTCAATCCACCAATCCACCTTCCTGGTCCTCCTTAGTCTCCATGGCTGCCATTCTGTGTCGTCTTCTCTGGTGCCTCTTCCTCTGCTTAGCAGCTCAGGGCTCCACCCTAGGCACTCTTTAATGTAGGTACATTCTGCCTAGGTGATCTCATCCAATTTCATGCTTTTTTTTTTTTTTTGAGGGCATTGTCAGTGGCCCCCAAATGTGGGACCGAACGGGGGCCGCTGGCTTCCCAAGCCAGCGCTTAACCACCGCGCCACTGGGCTGGCCCTCAATTTCATGCTTTTAAGGACCCAGATTTTATCTGTTTTCTTTGAACCTCAAACTTGTGTCTTTATTGCCTTCTCAAAATCTCTACTGGATATCTAAATAGACACCTCAGTTGTAACATGTGCAAAATCAAACTTTTGATCTCACCTCCCATTTTTACTCCCAGGCTTAGTGCATTTCAGATACCTGGTCCCTTTGGCATTCCTGGACAATGCCAAGCACAATCTTGCTGCCTCTATGTCTTCACTTGTCTCTATGGCTTGCTTCCTCATCTCTTGTAAGTCTTAAGTGTCACTGTTTCAGTGAGGTCTTCCCTACCATCTTATTTTAATATTGGAACACCCTCCACACTCTCTTATCACTCTTTATGCTTTATTTTTCTATGTAGCACATGTTAACATCTTATGTTCTATATATTTAATTAGATTCATTCTTCTCCCTGCTTACATCTGTTGAACCACTCTAGTGAATTTTGTTGCTGTTGTTCCTTTCAGCTCCAGAATTTGTATTTGCTTACTTTTTTATGGCCTCTCTTTATTGATACTCTCTATTTGATAAAACATCATTCTCATAATTTTCCTTTCATTCTTTGTATGATTTATTTATTTATTTATTTATTTTTAGCTGAGCCATTTTGCCACCTCTTGGCAACTCAGCTCGGGCTGGGCATCGAACTGCTGTTGCTCAGAGCTCAACTCGCACTCTTGAGCGAGCTCTTAACCAACTGAGCCACTTGGCAGGCCTTCACTCAGTACTTTTTTTTTTTTTTGAGGGCATTGTCATTGGTCCTCATATGTGGGACCCGAACCGGGGCCACTGGATTCCCAATTCAGCTCTTAACCACCATGCCACTCTGCCGGTCCACTCAGTACATTTTTAATCAATTTCTTGTTGTTATTGAGTTGTTTATATATTTTGTATAGTAATCTTTTATCAAATCTCTCTGGTTTTCATATATTTTCTCCTCCATAGGTTGCCTTTTCATTTTATTGATTTGTTTGTTTTTGTTTTTATTTCTATGCAGAAGCTTTTCAGTTTGATATATGTACTGACATTTATTTTTGCCTTCATTGCGTATGCTTTTGGTGTCCTATCCAAAAAAATTATTACCAAGACCAGCCATGTTTTCTTGTAGGAGTTTTACAGTTTTGGGTCTTACGTTGAAGTCTTTAATCCATTTCAATTTTGTATTTTTGAGTGATGTAAAATAGGGGTCCAATTTCATTTTCCTGCATGTAGTTATCCAGTTTTCCCAGCACCATGTATCAAGAGACTATGATTTCCTCATTGATCATTCTTGGCTTCCTTTCAAATATTAGTTGACCATATACAGAGGGTGCCAAAAAATGTATACACATTTTAAGAAAGGAAAACTGTATTAAAATTGTAATAATATATACCGATAACAAAAGATGAATACAAGTCACATTTGACTTCTGAAATTACAAGAGGTGCTCAAAGTGGTTACCTTACAGCGAACTACTGCTTGAGCAACATTGACCAGTGTCCACATGTATACATTTTTTGGGCACCCCCGGTATGTAAGGGTTTATTTCTGGGCTCTGGATTCTGTTCCATTGCCCTGTATGTCTGTTTTTATGCCAATACTATACTGTTTTGATTACTGTCACTTTGTAACAATGTTGGAAATCAGGAAGTGTGATATCTACCTCTAGCTTTGTTCTTTCTCAAGTTTGTTTTCTGTTTTTGTGGAAAATGTCATTGGAATTTTGATAGTGTTATTTCTTTCGTTATAACTTTGGGCTGAGTTCTTTTTCTAGTTACTTGAGGTATAAAGTTAAGTTGTCTATTTGAGATCTTTCTTGTTTCTTAACGTGGGCATTTATCCCTATAAAATTTCCTGTTAGAAGTGCTTTTGGTGCATCCCATAGTTTAAATATGTTGTGTTTCCATTTTCACTTGTCTCAAGATGGTTTTTCAGTTCCCTTTTGATTCCTTCTTTTGACCCATTGGTTGTTCATTAGTATATTTTTTAATTTACAAATGTTTGTGAATTTCTCAGTTTTTTTTCTCTTGTTATTGATTTCTAGTTTTATGTCATTGTGGTCAGCAAAGATACTCAGTGTGATTTTGTTCTTCTTAAATTTGCTAAGACTTGTTTTGGGACCTATCGTGTAATATATCCAGGGGAATGTCCCATGTGGATTTGACTAGAATGTGTGTTCTACCGTTGGATGAAATGTTCTCTATATGCCTGATAGGCCAATTGGTTTAAAGTACAATTCAAGTCCAACGTTTCCTTACTGATTTTCTATTGGGTCAATTTATCTATTGTTGAAAGTGGGTATTAACAACCCCTATTACTGTATTGTCTATTTCTCCCTTCAGATCTGTTAGTATTTGCTTAATATATTTAGATGCTTCAATGTTGGCTACATACATATTTACAGTTATATCCTTGTGATGAATTGACCCCTTTATCATTATATAATGATGTCTTTTGTTGTTACAGCTGTTTTGTCTGATACAAGTATAGGTGCTTCTACTTGCATAGAATATCATTTTCCATCCCTTGACTTTGAGTCTATGTATCCTTAAAGCAGAAATATTTCTCTTGTAGGCAGCATGTAGTTGGGTCTTGTTTTTATCAATCTAGCCACTCTGTGCCTTTTGATTAGAAAATCATTCTATCTACAGTTAGAGTAATTATTGATAGGGAAGGACTTAGTAATGCCATCATATTAATAGTTTCCTGTTTGTTTTGTATTTCCCTTGTCCCTTCTTCCTCTCTTGCTGCTTTCCTTTGTGATTTGATGGTTTTCCATAGCAGTATGCTTTGATTCTCTTCCCTTGATTTTTTGTGTATGTAATCTAGGGTTTTGCTTTCTGGTTACCATGAGCCTTACATAGAATATCTTACAGATAATTTTATTTTAAGCTGATAACAACTTAACTTTGATTGCATACAAAATTCTACCCTCTTTCTTCCTCCCCCGCCCCAGTCTATTTTATGTTTTTGGTATCACAATTTACTTATTTTTAATACTTTTATCTTTTAACCTTTATTACCCATGGGCGATTGTTTAAGACAGTGTTCTCCTGGGGCTCTCAAACAGCTGCTCAGAATTGCTGCAGCTGGTTCACAGGCCACTGCAAAGTTCACAGCTAGGACTGAAGTCTATATGCCTGATACCCTGCATCTTTTGGCATATTGGGCTGGATTCCACAGCTTTCACAAAGGCACTTTTGTCTGTGATGGCTGCCAAATTGTTGTGGTAGGAGGAGCAAGAGCCATCTTAATTGGCCATCTTGCTGATGTCACTCCTCATGTTGCTATGAGTGTTTCATAGTGTCTTCTTTCTTTGCATGCCTCATAATCTTTTTGTTAAATAATGGACATTTTTAGTATAATGTAACTGTGGAAGTCAGATTCTCACCCCTCCCCAGGATTTGTTGTCCTGGTTTGTTATTTATTTAGACTTTTCTGAGTCGACTTCATAATCCTTTGTTTGGTGTGGTCAGCTCGTGATTTGCCTTAAATTCCTGGAACCAAAAAAAGAAAATCTCCCAGTCTTTGCAGGTGGGCTCTGTGTATATTTTGGTGTCTTCAATGTCAGTACTAAGCATCTTCGATACTCAACTAGAAGTTTACAACTCTGCCTTAGCCTCACTTCTGGCTTGCACAGAGCCTGATAGTCATCCAGAGGTGTGTGAATTTGGACTTTCTCAGATCTTTTCTGAGAATGTGTCCAGCCTTGGCCTTCCAGATTCCCAGGAATATGGTGGAGCTTTTCAAAGCCCTTCTTCCCCAAAGCATCTGACTCCCCATCTCACTTTCTTCCCAAGCATTTCAGTTTGTTATTTATTCTAATTGTGTATCTTGTCCCAGGAAGCAGGGAGTAATGCATTTACTCTTGAATGTTTTCCACAAATGCCCAATTCACCCTTGAAAGAATTCCAAATTAGGGGAGAAATGATTGTTGTTAGCTCAGATGCTATTTAAAAATGTAGGCTATTTATTAAGCAAGATTATATGGCTGGAGTTTTGGCTTTGGAAGCCAGTAATAGTGTACAATTGAGCCATTCTCCCCCATTACCTTAGGGGCTAGTACTTATTAATGAGTTTTTAGATTTTGTGGTGGCAGGAGTAGTAGTAAGCAATGCAGAATCTTCTGCTTTGCAGCTTAGCTCATGTGAAAAAGTGAAGAACTAGAGAGCATGTGATTCCACCCTAGTGAGGGAGGTGAGCAGGCTGAGCATGGAAGGCATATTGCAGTACTGAAAGACCTGATGGGACAAGACTCACTTGTCCACAAGCACGACAGCAGGCATGTAGAATGCAATTGCTTGCAATAGCTGCTTAGGTTCTCCCCCAGTAACATCCTTACAGAACAGTGAAATTGATTCCATTGGAGAAATTACCTTTAGGCTGACCACCTTGCCTTGCATCTGAAATCCTTGCTTCTATTTGCTCCCTCTTTTCATTTAACTTATACATAGTATGTCTTCTTAACACTGTTCCAAGCAGCCACATACTCTTAAATATTTTACATACAGGACTACCTTAAGCACTGTTTAACACTGACTCTTTCCTTTTCCAAGAGCTGGGGTGGAAAGGAGAATGGCTTTGGACTTGCTGAATGTTGCAGAGACTTGCATATGATGGTAAGTATCTGGGATATGTGTGTCTTTTGTCAGAGCTGTGTGTGATCTCTTTTTGAGCCTTAATTTGCAATGAATATATGATATATAAAGTTGTCACTTGACATTAGGACCTTTAAGGAACCTAAGATAATTTGAGACATAGCACACCTTGCCTAGAAATGCTTGGGTCCTCCATATACTGGAACTAAAGAACCTCAGAAGCACAGTATATGTTCATACCTAGCTCTTGAGTAGGAAGCTGCATTGGGTGAATCAGTTTGAAAGTGATGAAAAGTCCCAGAAAGTACGTTTTCTTGCATTCTGTCACTGAAACCATCAGAACTCTGGGCCATGTGGCAAGATTTAAGAATGGCTGCTTGAAGAACACTTCTGCCATTAGGGTTATGAAGAACTTAACATGTTCTGTGTGCTTCCATGTTTCCCCCATGGCCTGTCCTGCTCGTACCTTTCACCCATGCTTAGGTCATGAGCTTCCGTCTGCTTTGATTGTGTTACTGTGCAACCACAAGGCACAATTGGATTTGTTAGAACAATTTTGTGCCGAGAAGCAACTATATTTTCCAGCAGATATACTTCTTTTTTCAGTTTGTCATGTATAGTTCAAATGGCTGTGATGAAATTTAGTGAATTCATTTTAGCAAGCATTTTTCCCCTGTGAGAATGGCTCTTTTTCTGGTCACATAAAACTACAATTTAGAATAAATTACTTTCCCATCCTAGCTGGTATATTTTATTAAGTGTGCATTATATGAATGGATTTTGAATATGGGAGGTGAGTGTTTTCTGTTTAATAAAGCTACATAAATCTTAAAGGGTATTTAGTTTGGAATTCTATTTTTTTGTCTTAAACTTTAGTTTGTTAATTCTGAGCCTCCTTATATATATGAAGCTTGTTCTTTTCCCCTTGTGCAAAACAGCACTATACACTCTGCTGGGATTGCATGGTGTCTGTTAGCCATTTTGGTCCCAACCTGTGTAAAGAAATTACACATCTTTTTATTTATTGGTGTTTGGCATGTTATGAGACTTTGAAAAATATGATGTGTACTTTAAAAGGAAGTAATACATACATGTGTTAAAAAATTCTAAGAGTATAAAGGGGTATACAGTAAGTCTACATCCCCAGAGGCAATCATTACTGGTTTCTTTCAAGGCTATATTTTAATGGGCATGCTGTTGCGGTCTTAATTTGTTTTTCATGTTGATTTTATAGAGTTAAAAAAGGATTTGTGTTGGGGTCTGGTTTATATTGATTTGGTATCTGCCTGTGCAGAAAAGTAGTTGGATATCATGAGAAGTGATATAGAATGGTATGGAAGGGAGTATGTGAAGAATTATGAAGGTATACCCATGAAGCATAGTTTGAATAAAATATTTCAAAAGGCAATGATACACACTAAGGTTTCCATAAGAATGTTTTTTTCCATTTTCGAGCTGGTGCCTAGAACCTTATATTTGTCTTCCATCCTTTCTTGGATTCTTACTCATTACTACTTGGCAGACTTGCCCCTCTTTTCCCTCTTGAGAATAGCTACAGTCCAAATTGATTTCTTGAAAGAAAGGGCAACTTGGTAACTTACAAGTAAGAAATATGAAAGCTTTTGGAGCTGTGGGCGCCATCCTCCTGATTCTGTCTTGTTATATAAGACGCCTGAGCTGTGCTAAGACAGGGAATAAGGCACTGTAGCTGCTGGCTGCATTGCTCATTCTGCTGCCATAATGAGTTGCACAAGTGGCTAGGACTTTGAGGGAAGATTGGGAGAAGATGGTATCTGATTCTTTCATATGCTTTATACACAGAAATACCCACCCAGTGCAACTACACTACACTTTGAATTCTATGCAGACCCTGGGGCCGAGGTCAAAATCGAGAAAAGGGTGAGTCTCAATCAGACTTGTTCTGATAGAGTCTGTGATCTACTGTAACTGGGGTTGACTTTTCTAGAACTCCTCAGTTAAATGAGGGAATGGTTTTGAGCTACTTTGCTGCCTTCCCAAGCTAAATACACCTAATAGAATAAGTGTTCATTGTATGCCCAGCTCTGATAGATTTAGATCTTATGTTGGAAGTCCAAAAGCAAGACTCCTTATGGGGCTCTGCTATAACTTGTATATTTTTCCCAGTCTCAGTTCCAACATGCAGTGTGATAGTCTGGATAGTGATGGCTCTATTTTCTCTACTTAAGCCAGCCTGCAAGAAGTCTATATATTACTTACAGGGTCCTGCTTCAATTATCTGGTCATTCCTTATTCTTTGAGGAGATAACTAAAATTCAGTTTGGTTTAGATGTGGCCTAGCAAATAAGATCTTTTTCTTCTGCCTACAATATATAATAATAAAAATAAACTTTTCTAGATTAATGGCGCCTGAAAACAGCTCTAATGCATATGTAAAGAGAAACCATTTTCATGGATTCAGTTTTTGCTATGAATACAGAGGCTGTGGGGATAAAGACAGTGAAGGTTTTAAAAGGACAAGGAAGAATATGAAATGTTTCTGACTGTGCATTATATTTTGATACCACTGGTTTCGAAGAAGCTTTCCTGAGAATGTTCTGTATATAAAATGGGTATTTTGGGGGACTCTAAAGTTATCTTAATTTTTAAGAGCATTTAGTCAGTCTTCACCCTAGGGTGACATCTTGGTTTTCAGACAGCTCTTGCAGTCCTGTGGCAGGGGAAGCTAAGGTATACAGTGACTCCTAACAACTCTCCTATCTTTTTAATTTCAGACAACTAGCAACACACTACATTATATTCACATAGAGCAACTTGACAAGGTAAGAGTAGTCTTTGACTATTGACTATTTTCTTAACATTTGGTTTACTTTTTGTTCCTAACTAATTTTTTTTTTCTAATGTAGATTTCAGAAAGCCCTTCTGAAATTATGGAGTCTCTTACCAAAATGTACAGCATTCCTAAGGATAAGCAGGTATGATATGTCCTAAAAATATCTAAAGGGTATAGTTGTTATTCTTATAGATTAGTGATGTGTGCTGGGCTGGGAGACACCATAGCAGAAAGAATGGAGTCAGACCATGGGCAAATGAATGAACAAGCTCTGGAAGCCTTATTTTCCTCATCTTTTATGAGGCCAACACTTACTAACTTCCTAGGTTCGTGTGAGAGTTTGAGGAAAACAGCTGCCTTACTCACCTTGAGTATCTAATTAGTCTTAGTAGCTCAATACTTTGGATATCAAAGAAGAAAACATGTAGTTGTGTTATGTTTTTCTGCTCATTGTGATGGTGATCAAATATTTAATTTCGTTAATAACAATAATAACTCTTGCCAAATGTCTCCAGTTTGTGCCTATCAGTAGAGTGATAGTTCTTGGCATAATGTCGGGATATTAGGATTCTGTGTTCCTCCGTTTTCGCATTCCCATTTTGTCAGCTAACCTTAGAGTAGAATTGTTCTGTTTGATACCTTGACAAATAGCAACAGTAAACCATTTTACCAAGTACCTCAACAGGTACGACGATTTAGCCCACAGGAAGTATAGTCACATTTTCCGTTGATTTCCTAATTTAGGTTTTGTGTTTCTACAGATGCTGTTATTTACACACATACGGCTAGCCCATGGTTTTTCTAATCACAGGAAGCGATTGCAAGCTGTTCAGGCCAGGCTGCATGCAATATCGATATTAGGTAAGACAATAACACGCTATAATTAACAGGCCCTGATTTGGCAATTTAGACTTGATTTCCTTTGAACTTCATCTGTCTTTGTTGCTATGAGGCTTATTGTAGTTACCTAGGTGGCAAGTTAAATTGTAAAATTGCCAGGATTCCTCGTGTTCACCATTCCTGAGCTTCTAAATGTTGGATCAGAAAGAGGATAGGATGGTTATTGATATACTACAGGGGTTTAGTCTTGATTTTGCTCTTTTTATTTAATGAGTGTTCAGGTAGTCATTCCCCCTAGCCCCCATTCTTCCACTTGCCATTCATCTTCCTCTTCTGTGCCTTCAGGAATATAGTTTTGAAATAAGTTAGGAAGTATTTGTTAAGTAGTCAGTACTGTGCATTTTACTTTTACTATAGGGTAGTAGAGTGGGAAAGCACACTGGTTTTGGAATCAGCCATGGGCTCTCACCCTGGCAGTGCAGATTAATAGCCACATGTTTATCCTTTTGGCCTCATTTTTCTCATTTAATATTGGGACAATACTTATTTTATAGGCTGGTAAGAGGATTAAACAAAAGTCTATAGTATCTAGTACAGGCCAGGCACATAGAAGGTTTTAAATGGTAGCTGCTGTTAATATTCCTACTCTTCTCTTCGTACTTACACTTAGCATAACTTCAGGCATGTTAGTGGGTACTCAGGAAATGTTTGTTGAAAACTAAATATGTTTAATCCCACTGGTTTGCATTTCAGGAGACTGTGTCCAATATTACTTGTGTAATATGCATTCTCAAGTTCTACTCCAATCTCATACAAGTTTCTGGCTTAGTCTGCAGTAGTCCATAATTCTGTTCTTTACCGCTTATAAGTGATTCCTGTGAGAACAGAAGCATATGAAGAAACTAAAAGGAAAGTCTGTGTCCAAGGCATAACAGAGTTATCATATCAAGTAGTGTGATGTTATATAAAAAATTACCTCTTCTCTTTTCATACTTCCTTTCCCAAAAGTCCTTGCTTAAGACAACCAATACCATTAATAGGAGAATATGTCAATTGGATGGGTTAGAGCTTATCATCATATTTGAGCCGATCCTCTAGAATTCAGTGATTCTGCCCTCCAGTGCTGGTTGGAAGGGAATCCGTCCCCAGAACCAGTAGGTGCCAAAAGGTTTGTCATTGGGCAGTGGCTTGACCACTGCCTTCTTGCCTAAAGTGTTTATTTCTCCTTTTGCAGTGTATTCCAATGCCTTGCAGGAGTCAGCAAACAGTATCTTGTATAATGGGTTGATAGAGGAGTTGGTAGATGTCCTTCAGATAACAGATAAGCAGCTTATGGTAAGTATTTATTAATGTTCATGTGTGTATATCAGGCTTGTATGTATATATTTACCTTTGGTTTTTCCCAGGGGTTTAGAATGAACCCCAGTTGGGAAGCTGGCCCTTTTACTTCTTCTTTGGATATTTAGCTGCAAAGTTAACAAATGCTGGATTTTCAATATTATTTTCTACAGACTTCCATCTACCCTAAGCAATTGCCAGTAGAAAAACTTATATTTTAGAGTTTTAGGTATTAGCAACTTGGTTTAGTCCTGTACTTATTTAAAACACATACCATGTTTGCATTCTGTTTTCATAGGAGATTAAAGCTGCTTCTTTACGAACATTAACATCAATTGTCCACTTGGAGAGAACCCCCAAACTCAGCAGTATTATTGACTGTACTGGAACTGCATCCTACCATGGATTTTTGCCTGTACTTGTGCGGAACTGTATCCAGGCCATGATTGGTAAATTTTGATAGTTATCATTCTAGGCAACAAGAGGAATGCCACCCTTTGCATGGCTACCTTTGTTTAACATCCTGCCAGCTTAACATCAAATTCTGAGCATACTCTTTCTCTCCCTCTCCCAACCTCCCTTTTAGATCCTTCCATGGATCCATATCCTCATCAGTTTGCCACTGCTCTTTTCTCTTTTTTATACCATCTGGCCAGCTATGACGCTGGTGGCGAAGCCTTGGTCTCCTGTGGAATGATGGAAGCCTTGTTGAAGGTGCTCTACTTTTTTTTTGAATACATTTGTGGGGAAATCAACCAAGAGAGGGTATAAAGTTGCAAGTTTGGAATGGTTCACGGGGAGAGCAAATAGCATAAGAGAGCTTACCCAGAAAATGTTATACTTAATTTTTGTAGTTTGGCCTTCTAGTTATCTCATTAACAACTTTTAAGAGTAGCTATCTCTGTTATTAAGAAATGATCATAATTCAGTGGTGTTATAGTAGGCCCCAAGTACTAGTGAAGGCATTACCACATCTTAAGACCTTAATTGTGACACTGAAGAAAATATATATATAAAGGTGCTTTGTAAGTTGTTCTGTTATGGTAATGGGCTTTACTGGGTGTTGGGCACTGGGCACCAGCTTTTCTCTCCCTGAATATTTTATTTAATTCTGAAAAGCAGTTTATGTCCTCATTACCTCAGGGGTTAAGTACCAGAAGTGATAGAGCTATTATTTGGCAAGCGCCAAAAATCAAACACATACTGTTTTCTCTTATGTCGTGCTGTCTCCCCGAGGCCCTGGAATGCATGTTTCCAAAAGAAGATATTATTTACAGCTTTGTGTCTTTTCATTTGATTGGTTTTTGCCTCTTTTTCTTTCCCTGATAGGTCATAAAGTTTCTTGGCGATGAACAGGACCAGATAACATTTGTTACCAGAGCTGTCAGAGTAGTTGACCTGATCACCAACCTGGACATGGCAGCTTTTCAATCCCATAGTGGACTTTCTATCTTCATTTATAGACTTGAGGTATTATTGATACAAGGAGCACTTTGCACAGGCTTATGCCTGGTGAGATCTGAGCCTAGGAACTGTCCTAATAACCGTAAAGAACCATTCAATTCCTCTTCTGTTTTTAGAAACCAATTTTGTAATCTGCATACAACATTCTTCCATTATAATTATTTTAATCCCTAGTATATATGTAGAATTTGCTTACTACTTTTCCCTTGATCATAGCATGAAGTAGATTTGTGCCGAAAAGAATGTCCATTTGTAATCAAGCCAAAGATCCAGAGACCCAGTACTACACAAGAAGGAGAGGAAATGGAAACTGATATGGATGGTAAGTAATAGTTACTAAGTCATTATTTTTTGTGCTTGATGATTTCCTGTCATCCAACCCCAATTTTCATTCTTCTCATAAATTGTAAAGTGTATGATCGACTTGGGTATATATTTCAACAAGAGAACAGTTTTTTAATACATAAATGATTTTGTGCTTTGTTTTTCGTGAGGATAATTAGAAAAGGAAGGTATAAGTTGTTGGGAACAAAGGTGGAAGGTGAAGCAGATGGTAGGGCTGCTATAGAGCCTTGTAATCATTCTATGATAATCTGCTTTATTTCAAGACTTAATAGCTGTTTTCTTAAGTATTGGCTCATTATCTTCTTATTCCCGCTAAAATGTAAGCTCCATGAGATCTGGATACTGTTTTGTTCACTGCTGTATCTCCAGCAGTGCCTAATACATAGCGTAGGTGTTTAAATATGTGTTTGGGAAAGTTAAGTACAATGTAGACTCTAAAATGGGACTTTCTGAAAGTATCTGGCTATTTTGAGAGGGGAGAGAGGTGAAAAGTTGTTGGGTAGGGAACAAACTTTTAAGTCATTAAATGAGAAGGAAGACCAGATCATCTTTGGCTGAATCATGTATATCCTATTTTTAAAAAAACCTCCCTGCCCCCACATGCATAGTTCATAATCATAGTACCAAAAATAATAAATTAAAACTGTTCCCCAGAACAGCTTTCTTAGAATTTAAATTAATCTTACCTTCATGACCCATGTTGTCTTTAAGTGTATCTACTTTTCATACTTACAGTAAAAGTATTAGAATTTATAATGCTTTCATTTTTGACACTAAATATCCATAGGTTGCCATTCCTTTTTTTTTTTCTAAACAATTACCTATGTGCATTGCTGTTCCTAAAAGCCCCTTTACCCAACTTGTATTTCTAGTTTATTGTTGGGCAAGCTGGTATTTGAGTTAATGGGTGAGATCCTGGAATGTTGATTGAAATGTGATATCTACTAAATGGTGTGGTGCAGAAGACGAAAGAATCACTATTGATTATAAATCAGTGGTTGTCATTTATTAAGCATAGGAATAAATTAAAGTACTTACTAAAGATTTAAACCTGGTCTGCAGTGCTTATTAATTCATTAAGTCTGCAAGTGAAAACAGGAAATCTTCGTTTTTAACCAATCCATGTAATTCTGATGTACTCATAGAGCAAATTTTATATTGAATAAAAAGCAGGTTACAAAAGCATGGGTTTGTGATTCCCGTATAAGTAGGCACTATTATGTTCGAGTTGCGACCAAAAAAATACGGTGAATGCCTAAATACAAAAAATATTACAGTAAAAGACACATTGCCATTAATTCTCCTCAAAATGCTCTCCCTCACTTTGAGTATGCCCATCATTCTTGCCACCTTCTGAAACAGTTCTGGAAGTCCTCTTTCGTGAGTGTCTTTATTCTTCATCGTGACACTTCTGTGTCACACATCGCTTCTGGTATAGCAATTTCTGTCAAATAACATTCCAGTGTGTCCTCATCCACCTTATTCACTGAATCTGGTACCCTGTGACTTCTGGCTCTTCCCAAAAGTCAACGTGACCATGATAGAAAAACATTTTGAATCGATTCAGGACATCGAGGCAGCCACGACATTGCAACTATAAAGAGACTCACGAAAGAGGACTTCCAGAACTGCTTCAGAAAGGGGCAAGAACAATGGGTTAAGTGTGTTTGAAGCAATTGGGGGGGAGGGCGTTAATGGCTGTGTTTCTTTTACTGTATTTTTTAAAATTTAAACATTCCTATTTTTTGATCAAACCTCGTGTGTGTATAGGTATAAAAAAGATTGGAAAGTATTTCAGAATGTAAATAGTGGTCTATCACTAATGGAGCTTTATTTTTTTATAAATTTTAAAAAGTAATTGTGTATTTTGTAGTATATTAATTAAAATTATTCTCTTCCAGCGTATAAAGTAAAAATGAATGCTCTCCCTATCCACCTTAGCTACTATTTTGGTGTAGTTTTTTTTTCCTGATTCTTCATGCATTTTCAAGTACATGTTGACAGAAGTACATAATACTTAAAACAGGAAGATGAGATCATTAACATACTGTTCAACTTAACATTGTTCATTTGATGTATCATAGACATCCTGCCATATTAGTATATCTAGTATTAATGTCTTAATGTTTTTTATATTAAATTACTTTTCCAACAAGCTCTACCTAATATTAATATCTCTCTACTACCCACCAGTAGTATATTAAATTGCATGTTTTACTTACTATCTTTTTTCCTCCCAAATTCAGTGGTTGAGAAATGTTAAAGCACTTCTTTTCTATGATTGTTTCTAATTTTTATGTCTTGAATAACCAGTATTGTTAAATACCTTTCTGTTTGTGGAAAGTTCACATTTTCATTTTGGGTTTCAATATCCTAATCCTTCTCCATTTTGATATCATTCGTCTCACCTTAACAGAAAACATTTTCTCAGTCTTTCTTTTGGTGGTAGCTCTTATTCTAATGAGTTTCTTTATCACAACTTGTACTTAGTGGCAGATGTGACTATGGAGAGTAGTCCGGGATCATCCATCTCTGTGGAGCACCGGCTGGATGTTGAATTAAGGGCATCAGGTTCCAGCAGCAGCACTAACATCTGCCCTGGCCCTGGCCCTGGCCCCCGCCCTGGTGCGTAGACACATGGATGCACAGTCTTTCCCATTGATTAAATAATTGGTGAAGAAGGGTGCTTTGGGGGGAGCGTAATTGGTACATTTCAAGGCTTGCTGCTTATGACTGTGCATGTCACTTTGCCACTCTCATGTCTGTTGTCTCCTATTAACATTTATTTCAGCATTTTACAGTTTTCTGACTATTGTACTTTGATTATTTTATCTAAACAGCCACGTTAGAGGGCATTTAATATCTGAAACAGGAACTGAGGTTCAGAGTTAGTCTTTTTTTTCTTCGTAATTTTTTTTTGTTTTTACTTTAGGCTTATAACTTTAGTATTAGTTTTGTGCAGTCCTTGGTAATTTATTTTTCCAATGTTAAAGCTTAGGTAAGTATTCTTCCCATCATCCAGAGATCTCACTTCAGATGTCTGCTAGTGTTGCTATAGTATCTGTGGGTCTCTTACAAATTTGTTTTATGTGCTGCTCACTGTCATCTAATGATGAACCCATTTTAATCTATCTTTCTCCCTTGCCAGGAGTCCAGTGTATTCCGCAACGAGCAGCACTTCTTAAATCCATGTTGAATTTCCTCAAGAAGGCCATTCAAGATCCAGCTTTCTCCGATGGCATACGGCATGGTACTTGATTCTAGATACCTTCTTGAAGGATGTTTGACTCTTTCAAAGATTGGTCCTTTTCATACTTCCTGCAGTTACTCTTCTTTTATAAGGCAGGCTTAAGAAAAGGCTAAGCCATTTTGAATAGTTTTTAGTCATTTAGTAGTGCTGCTTTCCTATGGATCGTTCAGCAACTTTCATAGTTACTCCACCTGTATTTTTCCTTGTCTACCTTTCACCCTGTGCTTCCAACTTGCTGCCACACTCTGTCTCTCTGTGTCTAGATCCTTTTATTCTTTGACTCACTATCCAAAGATTATTGCATGGATAAGGAATAAATAATAGAATATGAGGAGGAGAGACAAACAGAGGCTGTTATATTGAAATCAACACAGACTTTGTTTACCACAGTGTGGTATATGTAATATATTGTTCCATCATTCCTACCCGTCAAGCTACTCCTGGACTGATCATATTCTCTCCTTAATGTCCACCTATCTCTTAGTGATGGATGGTTCTCTGCCTACCTCCCTGAAACACATCATCAGCAATGCAGAATACTATGGCCCATCACTTTTCCTCCTAGGTAAGTGGAGTTGATATTTGGTTATAGGAAGCTGGAGTAACCTGGCAGAGTTCTCTGTATGTTTTCTACCCTTGCAAGATTTTACTATCCACATTTATCCACTGTAATTATGTGTCTTTTAGTTGGTGATGAACTACAGAAAGGTCAGAATTCAGTTTTAAATAATCCCATTTTTTTTGAGGGCAGTGTCACTGGCCCTCATATGTGGGACCTGAACTGGGGCTGCTGGCTTCCCAAGCCAGCGCTTAACCACCGCGCCACTCGGCCGGCCCAATAATCCATTTCTTAAATGCCAAATGTACCTTCTATAAGCAGTGTATTGTGAGTCATTTGTAATAAGTAGTAGTATTGTACATTTGGCCTTTTGTGTTACACTTACACTGCAAGTGTGATAAGAAATCTGCCTTTATTCAATGGTTAGTCCCCAACCTTGGTCTGGAAAATCCAATGCATTGGTTTCCATTCTCGGAATTGAATGCCAGGCCTGCATGCTATAGTATAGGAAATTGTTTCTCACTGTAGAAAATGCAGTTTTGGAAGCTGTGGATACTTTGTAGTTATTTGTAGAACATGTATTTGCAATTTGACACTGGCACTACTTTGAGTACTGCTGCTGTTAAAACCTCATTTTTACTAACTGGCGCTTAATACAATGCCCTACATATTCAGAATAATACATGAGATTCATAGGCTTTTAGAATTTTCCTTAAAAGTGTAAAGGAATTTAGTGAGAGATGTAGAAATAGAGAAACTTCCTTGTAGCCATAGCAGGCATTTTTTTTAATACTTCGGGGTGTCTGGAAGTAGCAGTTTTGGTTACTACAACTTAGATACTTCTTTTTGAAATAGTTTAGAATTTTTGTATGTTAACTGTATCCTGTGACTGCTGAATCCATTTAATAGTTCATAATTGTTTTGTTGGTTTCTTAAGATATTCTACATAGTCTTGTCATCTACAAATAGACTGTTTTGCTTTTTTCTTGGTAATCTTTAAGCTTTTTGGTTTTAGCTTTTTATTTTTTTAATTAAATTTATTGGGGTTAATAAATGGTTAGTAAAATTACATAGGTTTCAAGTGTGTATTTCTATAATGCATCATGTATATATCACATTGCATGCTCACCACCCAGCCAGTTCTCTTTCCATCACCATATATTTGGCCCCCTTTACCCTCTTTTACCATCCCCCCCACCCCTCTACCCTCTGGTAACCACTGAACTGTTGTCTGTGTCTATGAGTATTTGTTTCTTTGTTTGTCTTGTTCCTTTGTTGCTTTCAGTTTTATATTCCACATACGAGTATGAGTGAAGTCATAATTATGGCTCTCAACTTTTTCTGTCTTATTTTGCTTAGCATGATAATCTCAAGATCCATCCATGTTGTAGCAAATGGCAATATTTCATTTTATGGCTGAATAATATTCCACTATAGAATAGTATTTCACTGTGTGTGTATCACATCTTCTTTATCCAGTCATCTATGGAAGGACACTTTGGTTGTTTCCATGTGCAATGAACATCGGAGTACATATATCTTTACGGATAAATGTTACCAGATTTTTTTGGTAGGTACTCAGGAAAGGGATTGCTGGGTCATATGGTAATTCTATTCTTAATTTTTTAAGGGACCTCCATACTATTTCCATTGTGACTGTAGCAATTTACATTCCCACCAGCAGTGTATGAGGGTTCCTTTTTCTCCACAGCCTCTCCAACACTTCTTATTATTGGTGTTGTTGATGATAGCCATTCTAACAGGTGTAAGGAGATATCTCTGTTGTTTTGATTTTCATTTAGCTTTTTATTTCTTTTGTTGTATTAACTTAGACATTGGCAATGATTTCTGATACAATGCTAAATAAAAGTGGTGAGAATGGGCCTCTTTGCTTTGTTCTGAACTCAAAGGGATTTAGTATTTCACCATTAAATTTGAATTTAGCAGGAAGGTTTTGTGTTGAAGATTTTGTTCCTCTTTTTCAGGTTGAGGAAGTATTCCCTTGTATTAAAGCAACTTCACTTTGATATGGTTAGACTCCCTCCCAAGGTTAGGTTCAGATGGCAAAACTCATGACAGTAATCCTTTGGTATAATCAAAGAAAGATTTGTTACAGAGCTGAAGTCCCATGTCAACAGGCAGGGAAGGATGACTTTGTCTGGGTGAAAGCCCCTAACAGTGAGAAAAGCAAGTGCAGAGGCGTATTTTTAAAAGGGTAAGATTAAAAGAGGCAGCAAGAGGACAGACACATTTGCTTGTGGGTTAGGGATGGAGAACAGGTGAGTCCTCTCAGGATGATGCAGGAAGTAGGAAATGAGAGACTAAAACAAATATAAATGGAGGTCAGAATTCCTTTTCTAGAGTTTTAACTCATCCCTGACATTTGAACTGGCACAACAACCTCCCAACTTTCCTATTAAAGATCTTATACTTTAGAGCAACCAAATTTGCAGAGCCAACCCTAAGTAATTAGGCCCGCAGTTAACTATTTAGCACCATAAATAATAGTGTGGAGCCTTTAACCCCGGGCAGAAGGATATGGCCAGGAAGATAAATTATTGAGGGTCTGAGAATCTATTTGGAGTGTTTTAGTAATATAGTTAGCTGTTTTGGTTTGTTGGGGTTTTTTTATTATTGAACTATTCTGGATACCTTTCCTATATTGACCCACACTCAGTAGGAGGTCCTCTTTAAGGCACAAGCTCCACCTTGAGATACTAGTAGCTAGTTTATTGCCAATCTCTTAATCAGTTATCATAGCAACTAAACTGCTTTGTCCCTCATTAAGGTCTTCTAACGTTCGAACTACAGTAATACCTTGGTTTGCAAGCATAATTCGTTCCGGAAAGAAACTACTCGTATTGCAAGACATCACTCTTTTACCACGTTAAAATGTATTAGAAATGTTTGCTCGTCTTGTGGAGGACTCACAAACTAAGTCAATCGTAATCCAAGGTTTTACTGGATTTGGTTTATGTGGTTGGCCAGGAGTTGTGCCATTGTCTGGGTAGCCTGTCCGAGATGAGTCTGTGTTGGAGAACTGGGAATACCTAAACTTGTGATGTTATACAAGAGATGGACCTGAGGCCCAGTATAAAAACTAAAAAAGATGGCCCCATGCTCCCTTCTGTGGTAAGACTTAATATAAGAGTTAGACTTTGTAGTTGGATCTCAGGTGCCCTCTGTGCTAAATATCCATAGGAAACAGGTCAGAGTGTGGGGGTTAGAAGGGAGCAGTTGGTGGGGTAGAGTGTATGACCTTGCAGAGCAAAAATTGTCACAGGAGGTGACACGAGTTCGGAAGGTAGAGTTTCTACTACCCCGATTATACCAAGACAGACATGTGAGAGCAAAATAGTCTTAATGGGGGGCATCCCAAAACAGACTCTCAATTGGTGGGTAAGACGAGGAAAGGCATGCAGGGTGTAGTAAGGAAGGCAGCACCTGGTGAGGTTGTGTTGTCCTGCTGCAGTAATTCCATGCTTAAACCCACTGAATAAAGATTCTGACTCCTCCCCAATCCTACCTCTGGCTCTTTCACCCCAATTTTATACCCACTGTATTCCCTTGAACCTCCCAACTTCCTTTTCTTCTTTGTTGTCTCCTGTCAGCCTTGCCATGTTTTTTATCCGTTCAAAACTGCTTTTGCTCTGTTCTAGCCTAGCTGATGCTAACACCATTAGGGCAATTGTGAACCGCTTAACCTAGAGAGTGTGACAAGTAGTTAGTATGAATATTGAACACCTCCAAGGGAGCCAGTTATTTGTATAAGTGATTGCCTGAGCTAGGGCACCTTGTAACACTGCTGTAGGTTTAGTGCTCAGATAACATTTTCTGTTACTATTCTACAAATATTGTCCCATCAGGTTGGGGAATATGGGAAATGTGGGTAGTGATGGAGGAATAATGGAGAGTGAAGTGATGGACTGTCAGATGAGGGGAAGTCAGCTGATGGGGCTGTGGAGTTGTGGTGATTGATATGGCAGCCATTATAGAGGCAGTTAACATTTGGGGGTGTCAGCATTGAGGCTGGGGCTATCAGTTGTGCTGAAATCATCACTGAGAATGCTTGGTTGATGGGAGTCCTGGCCTAGCACCAAAACTTTGATGGGGGCCGGCCGAGTGGTGCACTGGTTAAGAGCTGGTTTTGGGATGCCAGCAGCCCCGGTTCGGATCCCACATATGAGGGCCAGTGACACTGCCCTCTACAACTAACAACAGCTCCACCTGGAGCTGGGCTGTACGAGCCCCAGTGTAGCTGCAGCCCCTGCTGCAGCGGGCTGCCATAGGCTACATTGAGTGGCCGGCAGCCAGCAAGAGCTGCCAATAGCCATGGTGAGCGACCATCCAGAGGCCGGTGACCGATCTGCCTCACCCAAGAAGAGCGCAATGACGATACCAACATGGGCCAGTGAAGCAATGTCCTCCGCAACTAGACTGAAGAACAAAGACAGCAACTTGTCTGTTCCCCTTCCCCAATTCCCCAATTAAAAAAAAAAAAAACTTTGATGGGAAATTTTATGTATTTCAGAAATAATTATAAAAGTAACTGAAGATCAGTATTCCTTTCTCTCCAGGAGTTAGAGTAATTTTTTATGGGGAAACTATAATAGAATGATTGACTATCCCAAACTAGTGAGGTCACAGCATAGGCAAAAAGGAGCCCAAGGAGTTTCGTATTGTGTTGAAGGGGTGCAATCCCGGACCCAGGCCATGAGCTAAAGGAGGCATTGCCAGGCCATCCAGAGCCAAAGAAAGTTGCATAATATTTTCAGACCTGTGGTCTATAGGCCTTGTTGTGGTGGAGGTGCCTGTTTATTAAATTAGTCACGGGCATTGTTTGTTATCACAGATCCTGTAGTGGCTTCCCATTCAACATCTCTGTAATAGGGTGGATATAGAACCAGCATCCTGTTTTAAGATCATTGGTACTGAGAACTAATTTAATATACTCCCTTCTCTTTGAAAGAACCATAAAGTTGTACACATGGGACCAGGAAAGCACTAAGACCGATTTCCTGCAAAGAGGGACCTCCAATTAATGAACCTTTAAAACTATCATACTGAGAAAGGACTTGCGTAGAGAACTTCCTTGTGACATGCAGAATAGTCTTTTTTGGAGGGCAAAGGCCCTCAATTTGGGGCCTTTGATACAAGAGCCCATTTAGCATACATTGCACCAGAATCAAAAAGAGGTGTCTCTAAGTGAGGAGGGTTTCTATTTGTGTATCATAGATTCATATGGGAAGTGTCCCCTTTTGTGGCTAGAAAAGGGAATAGAAAAGTCCTAGTTCCATTTTTTTTTTTTTTAGATTTTTATTGGGGAATTGGAGGAGGGGAACAGTGTTGGGGAACCAGGGAAGGGGAACAGACAAGTTGCTGTCCTTTTGTTCTTCAATCTAGTTGTGGAGGACGTTGATTCACTGGCCCATGTAGGTATCGTCATTGCGTTATTCCCGGATGAGGCAGATCAGTCACCGGCCTCTGAATGGTTGCTTACCGCGGCTATTATTAGCAGCACACGCTGGCTGCTGGCCGCTCACGCTGGCTGCCGGCCACTCACTGTAGCCTATGGCAGCCCACTGCAGCAGGGGCTGCAGCCTACACCGTCGCCGGGGCTCACACAGCCCAGCTCCAGGTGGAGCTGTTGTTAGCTGTAGAGGGCAGTGTCACTGGCTCTCATATGTGGGATCCGAACTGGGGCCGCTGGCATCCCAAAACGAGCTCTTAACCAATGCATCACTCGGTCGTCCTTGTTTTCTTTTTTATTATTAGTTTGAGGTGTACAAATCAACATAATGATTAGACATTTACATACCTCACAAAATGATAATCCCAACAATTCTACTACCCATCTCACACCATACATAGCTATTACAATACCGTTGACGACATTCCCTATGCTGTACTTTACATTTACATCCATGACCATATACATATTTAATTCACATTCACTATTTTATACTAGTTTCAAATGTACAGCACAGTGGTTAGGTATTTATATAATTTATGAACTAATCACCCCGCTAAGTCTAGTAGCCATGTGATGCCATACATAGTTTTTACAACATTATTGTCTACATTTCCCATATTGTATTTCTCAACCTCGTGACTACCAATTTGTACTGGTAGTCCCTTCACCTTTCTCACCCAACCGCCAACCCCCCTCCCGTAGAACAACCATCGGTTCTCTGTATCTTTTTATGGTTCCGTGTAAATTTTAGGATTATCTGTTCTAGTTCTGAGAAGAATGTCATTGGTTTTCTGATAGGGATTGCATTGAATCTGTATATTGTTTTGAGTAGTATGGACATTTTAACTACATTAATTTTTCTTATCCATGACCACGGTATATGTTTCGACTTACTTGTATCTTCTTTAATTTCTTCCATGTTTTATAATTTCTGAGCAGAGGTCTTTTACTTCCACGGTTAAATTTATTCCTATTGTATTTTTTTTTTGAGGGCAGTGTCACTGGCCCTCATTTGTGTTACCCGAACCGGGGCCACTGACTTCCCAAGCCAGCGCTTCCACCACGCTACTTGGCCGGCCCACCTTTTTTTTTTTTTTTTTTTCCCCCCCCTTGTCTGTTTATAGTGGCTACGGCTTCCAGAACTGTATTGAATAAAACTGGTGAAAGTAGGCATCCTTGTTTTGTTTATTATCTTAAGGAGGTTTTTAGCTTTTCCCCCTTGAATATGATATTAGCTGTGGGTTTGTCATGTATGGACTTGGTTATGTTGAGATGTTCCCTCTGTTCCCATTTTGCTGAGAATTTTTTTTATAAAATGGATGCTGGATTTTGTCAAATGCTTTTTCTGCATCTATTGATATAGATGATTTTTAATTTTCATTTTGTTTATATGGTGTATCACATTAATTGATTTATGGATATTGAACCAACCTTGCATACCAGGAATGAATCCCACTTGATCGTGCAGTGCGATCTTTTTAATGTATTTCTGAATTTGATTTGTTAATACGTTGTTGAGGATTTTTGTATCTGTGTTCATTAGGGATATCGACCTATTGTTTCTTTTTCCGTAATGTCTTTGTCTAGTTTTGGAAGCAGTGTAATGGTGCCCTCGTAAAAGGAGCTTGAGAGCCTTCACTCCTTCTGGATTTTTTGGAATAGTTTGAGGAAAATAGGTATTCTTATTGAATGTTTGGTAAAATGCACCTGGTCCAAAAATTCCATCTGGTCCAGGACTTTTGTTTGTAGGGTGCTTGTTGATTACGGATTCCATTTCCTTGGTAGTAATTGGTCTGTTCAGATTTTCTGTTTCTACTTCATTTTTAGCCTTAGAAGATTGTGTGCTTCTAGGAATTTATCCATTTCTTTCAGATTGTCTGAGGTTGTTGGAGTATACTTGTTCGTAGTATTTTTTTTCTGTGGTTTCTGTTGTCACTTCTCTGTCATTTCTGATTTCATGTATTTGGGTCCTCTTGATGAATCTGATTAAAGGGTTGTCAATTTTTATCATTTCAAAAAAAGTGTTCTTGGTTTCATTGATACTTTGTTTTTTAGCCTCTATTTCATTTATTTCTGCTCTGATCTTGATTATTTTCTCCCTGGTTCTCACTTTCGGCTTTGTTTGCTGTTCTTTTTCCAGTTTCCTTAGTTGTAAACTTAAACTGTTTGAGACTTTTCTTGTTTCTTGAGATAGGCCTTCATTGCTCTGAATCTCCCTCTTAGGACTGCTTTCACTGTGACGCATAGATTTTGGGTTGTTGTTTTCATTTTCATTTGTCTCAAGGTATTCTTTAATTTCTTTTTTCCCTTGATCTGGTAGACCCATTCATTACATAGTAGCATGTTATTTAGTCTCCATGCGTTCCTGTGTTTTTCAGTGTCTTTTTCTTGTAATTGATTTCTAGTTTCATACTATTGTTGTTAGACACAATGCTTGATGTGATTTCTGTCTTAAATTTATTGAGTCTTGTTTTGTGGCCTGCCCTATGGTCTGTCTTGGAAAATGTTCATGGGAACTTGAAAAGAATGTATATTCTGTTGCTTTTGGAGTGAACTGCTCTAAAACATAAATTAAATTCATCTGGTCCAGTGTATCATTTAAGGCTGCTGTTTCCATGTTGATTTTCTGTCTGGAAGATTTGTCCATTGGTGTCAATGGGGTATGAAAGTCCCCTACTATGATTTTGTTACTGTTGATCTCTGACTTTATGTCAGTCAATATTTGTTATATATATTTTGGTGCTCCAATGTTGGGTGTGTAGGTGTTTATTTACTAGGGTCCTTTATTATTACGTAATGTCCTTTGTCTCTTATTATGGCATTTGTGTTAAAGTCCATTTTGTCCAATACCACTATTGCTAACGCAACTTTTTTCTCTTTTCCATTTGTGTGAAATAGGGTTTTAAACATCCTTTTACTTTTCAGTCTGCTTCTCTCTTTTTTTTTTTTTTTTTAGAGGGCAGTGTCACTGGCCCTCATGTGGGATCCGAACCAGGGCCTCTGGTGTCCCAAGCCAGCTCTTAACCACTGCGCCACTCAGCTGGCCCAATCTGCTTGTCTTTTGATGTGAGGTGGGTCTCTTGTAGACCTCATATGCATGGGTCCTGTTTCCTTATCCATTCAGCTATCCTATGTCTTTTGATTGGAGCATTTAATCCATTTACATTTAAAGTGATTATTGATAGATACATTGGTAGTGCCATTTTATTCATAGTTTTTGTCTTCGTTTGTTTTCTCCTTTATTTTGTTTAAAGAAATCCTTTTTTAAAAAGAAGATTTTATTGGGGAATTGGGGAAGGGGAGCAATGTTGGGGAATTGGGGAAGGGGAACAGTCAAGTTGTTGTCCTTCAGTCTTGTTGTGGAGGGCGCAGCTAACTCAGCTCCAAGTCCAGTCACCATCCAGTCGCCTGTCAACAGCTTGCAGCAGCTCAGTTCAAGGTGCCATTTTCAATCTTAGTTGCAGGTGAGCATAGCTCACCATCCCATGTGGGAGTCAAACCAGCAACCTTGTTGCTAAGAGCGCACGCTCTAACCACTGAGCAATCCTGCCACCTGTTGGCAGCTCAGTAGCATTTCAGCTCAGGCACAGCTCACTGGCCCATGTGGGAACTGAGCTGGCAACTCTGTTGCTCACAGCCCGTGCTCTTAACCAACTGAGCCACTCGTCCAGCCCTAATGAAATCCTTTTAGTATTTCTTATAATACTGGCTGTGTAATAATGAATTCCTTTAGCCTTTTCTTGTCTGGGAAGATTTTTATTTCTCCTGCAATTTGAAATGATAGTCGTGCTGTGTAGAGTAGTCTAGGTTGTAGGCCCTTGATTTTCATTACTTTGAATATTTCCTACTACTACTCCCTTGTGGCCTGCAAAGATTCTGTTGAGAAATCAGTTAATAGTGTTATAGAGATTCCCATTTAAGTGACTAGTTGTCTTTCTCATGCTGCTTTTAGGATTCTGTCTTTAACCTTTGTCATTTTAACTATGATGTATCTTGGTGTGGGGCTGTTTGGGTTTATCTTGTTTGGGATTCTGTACTTCCTAGGTTTCTATGTCTGTTTGTTTCACCAGGTAAGGGAAAATTTCAGTCATTGTTTCCTCAAATATGTTGTCGATCCCTTCATGCCTCTCTTATTTTTCTGGTACTACTATGATACAAATGTTGTATCGCTTGATGTTGTCCAACAGGTCCATTAGACTGTCGTATACTTTTTTTTAACTTTTTTCTTTCTGTTGTTCCAGTTGGATGTTTTCTGCTACCTTGCCTTTTTTTTTTTTTAAGCTGAGCCATCCTGCCACCTGTTGACAGCTCAGCTCGGGCTGGGCATCGAACTGCTGTTGCTCAGAGCACAGCTCGCACTCTTGAGCGAGCTCTTAACCAACTGAGCCACTCAGCTAGCCCCTGCTACCTTGCATTCTTTTTTTTTTTTTTAAAGATTTTATTGGGGAACGGGAACAAACAAGTTGCTGTCCTTTTGTTCTTCAGTTTAGTTGTGAAGGCCATTGTTTCACTGGCCCATGTTGGTATCATCATTGCCCTCTTCTCGGGTGAGGCAGATCGGTCGCCGGCCTCTGGATGGCTGCTCACAGTGGCTCTTGGCAGCTTAGCTGGCTGCCAGCCATTCACTGTAGCCTATGGCTGTGCACTGCAGCAGGGGCTGCAGCTATGCCATCCCAGGGACTCACAGCAGCCCAGCTCCAGGTGGAGCTGTTGTTCACCATCTTAGCTGTAGAGGGCAGTGTCACTGACCCTCATGTGGGATCCAAACTGGGGCCTCTGGTGTCCCAAGCCAGCTCTTAACCAACACGCCACTCAGCTCTACCTTGCAGTCTTTTCTGTTTTTTTTTTTTGTTTTTTTTTGAGGGCAGTGTCACTGGCCCCCATATGTGGGATCTGAATCAGGGCCGCTAGGCTTCCCAAGCCAGCGCTCAACCACCGCATCACTCGGCTGGCCCTCTACCTTGCATTCTTAATCGCTGATTCTTTCCTCTGCTTCATCTAATCTGTTGATTTCTTCTGTTGTATTTTTCATTTCAGTTATTGTATTCTGTATTTCTGACCAGTTCTTTTTTATAGTTTACATGTTCTTCTCTATGCTTGCTATCTCTTTGTTGAAATTCTCACTAAAAGTTCCTTAAGCATTCTTGTAACCAGTGTTGAATTCTGTCTTTGGTAGGTTGGGTGCCTCCATTTCATTTAGTTCTATTTCTGGAGGTTTTCCCTGCTCTTTTGTGACATGTGTTTTTTGTTGCCTCATTCTGACAGCCTCTCTGTGTTTGTTTTTATGTATTAATTAGATCTCCTGTGTCTCTCTTTGTTAGGTGGCCTTATGTAGTATATGTCCTGTGTGGTCCAGTGGTCCATTTTTCCTGATCACCTGTGTGTGTGAGTGTGTGTGTGTGTATTCTGTTTTAGTTAAGCCTTGATTACTTTTGGCATGTCTGTGGGTGGGCTTGACTCAGGATATCCTGACTGAGGATTGGCTACACCCACAGTGTATTAGCTGCTGTGCGGGGGCTGACGTCTCAGGGGAGTTCACCCATGCAGGCTCTTGGCACTGTTGAGACCGTCCTTTGGGTGTACTACCTGTGGTGCTAACCAGGTAGTGTTCTTGTGTAGTCTGAAGCTGGTCTCTAGTTGTATTGTTTTTTCATGTCTCTTGGGAGAGACTCACATGCAGCCTAATTTCAGCTGCTGCCTGTGCTGGACCTGGAGCTGTGTGGGGGTGGCCTTGCTGTGAACCAAGGCCAGCTGCCACCAAAAAGGCTTAGCAAAAGGCTCAGGGGGCCGCCCGAGTGGCGCGGTGGTTAAGCGCTGGCTTGGGAAGCCAGCGGCCCCGGTTCGGGTCCCACATATGAGGGCCAGTGACACTGCGCTCAAAAAAAAAAAAGGCTCAGGGTCCCCTAGGCCTGTTGAAAGAGACTCCTATGAATGTGGGCCTTAGCCAGTGCAGCAAGTAGCTCTGCAGGGCAGTGTCCCAGGGAGTTTCAAGTTGTGGCTGTTGGTTTTTATAAGGTTAATGTAAATTAAGTTCTTGAGCCAGTACCTCACCTGCAACTAATTTGCAAAACACCCTGAGAACTCCTCAGCCAGCCGCCCTCTTCTCAGTCTCACAGATTCCCGAGAACTGCCAGAATTATGCTCCAGTGCAAATTGTTGCTCATTGCCCACCACCAAAATTTCCCCAGGCTGCTGGAGGCTGCCCAATGATTTAAAAGGCTTCTGCAGCTTGTGAAGAGGGGCTGCTGCCCCACTGAGAGTACCCCCATCAGTTGAGTTCGAGGTAGCCCTGGAGGGAATACAAGGCATCACCAAGGTAGTGTGCGTGTGTAGATTTTACAAGACCAATGCCTTCTCAGATCTGGCTCTTCGGTGGAGGGTCAGCATAGAAAAGATGGCACCCTCCTGTAGGCTGCACATGAGGCAGGTTTCACACAGGGACGCTGTCTCTCCAGCCCTTGCCTGGGAAGCCACACAACTGTCTTTCTTGTTACGTCTTTGGCACCTCTCGAGTTGCCTCACCTCCACTGGAGCCCAGGTGAGTGTTTGCAAGTGAGTGAGTCCATGTGTGCGGGCCCTTTAAGAGCATGTCTGCGTTTCCAGCCCCCTTCTGTCTCACTGCGTCGGACAGGCAGAGTCCTCACTGATTTTCACTGCCAGATGTTGTGGGAACTCCTGTTCCCAGCACATGCCCCCTGTGCTGGGGAGCCCAGTCGGGGACTGGGACCCTCTCTTTTCTGGGGCAAACTCCACTACCAAGGTTTCCTTCCCAGTTTTTAAAATTTTTTATTTTATTTTAAAGCTTTTATTGGGGAATTGGGGGAGGAGAAGTGTTGGGGAATTGGACCAGCCAACTTGTTCTTCAGTCTTCGTTGTGGAGGGCACCAGTCACCATTGGGCTTCCCCTCAGCAGCTCGTGGCCTCTAAGCTCAAGGTGCTGTGTTCAATCTTAGTTGTGGGTGGGCGTAGCCACCATCCCATGTGGGAGGCAAACCAGCAGCCTTGTTGTTAAGAGCACACGCCCCATCCACTGAGCCATCTGTGCGGTGGATCAGATCAAGGTACCAGTTCAGTCTTAGTTGCAGGTGGGCATAGCCGACCATCGAACAGGCAATCTTGTTACACCAGTTGAGCCATCCTGTCACCTGTTGGCAGTTCAGTGACAACTCAGCTCGAACTCAGCATTCACTGGCCCATGTGGGAATTGAACTGGTGGCCCTGTTGCTTAGAGCTCGCGCTCCAAGCCAAGTCTTGACCAACTGAGCCACTCAGCCGGCTCCTCTCTCCCAGTTTTTAACCACTGTCTGTGGGTTTCGGATCAACCCGTTTGACCTTTCCGCCCCTCCTACCAGTCTCGATGTGGTCTTTTCTTTATATCCTTAGTTACAGGTGTTCTGTTCAGCTAGCCTTCAGATGATTCTTGAAGTTGATTTTTCTATAACTTGTTTGTAATTTTAGCATGATCCTGCGATGCAGTAGGCACAGCATGTACCTAATCGTCATCTTGGATCCACTCCCCTAGTTGCAGTTTGTTAGGATGTCATATGACTTAAAAGGTTGAGTGAGGGGTAATCGGTTAGCTCAGTTGTTTAGAGCATGGTTTTGATAGCACTAAGGTTGCCAATTCAATCCCTGTATGGACCACTGATCTGCGCCCTCCCGAGGAGTCAACTATGCCATTGTGGCATGAAAGCAATGTGTAACCCACTACTACGGCTGTTCCCCAATAAAAATTTTTTTAAAAGGTTGAGTGAGAGTTCAGGGTAACTAAGAAAGTGGGCAAAAGAGAGATCCATTGAGGGAGGCCATTGTCCATTTTGTAAGTTTAAGAGAGCATCCTTGAGTAGGCCAATTATGTCTTTTTGTTGGAAGCTCCAAGTGATGCTTTGTTTTTACAGCCCATGCCCAGACTGAATTAACAGTAAAATGTGTCCCCTGGTCAGAGTCAGTGTTATCTAGAACTCCAAAAGGAACTATCATTTAGTGAGGCGTATAAATAGTGGCGTTGGCAGTAGCATTGCAGGAAGGATAAACCAAGAACAGGCTTGTATAACAATCAGTCTTTGTGAGGGCGAAGCAGTTTGCACCAGCAGATTGGGGCAGTGGCTCTATAAAATGAATTTACCAGTTAGAGAAATGGTGTTCACCCCTTTGTATGCATTCCTGTCGGCCATGATGCCAGTGGCCAGATAGGTTACAAAGATTATGTTGAGTTTGGGGTAGGGCCGGTGGCAGGGGGATGCCATGGCATTTATCCCTAATTATATTTTATTTTATTTTTTATTTTATTTGTTTATTTAAAATTCTTTTACTGTGAAACACTTTTTTTAAATTAGTTTCAGATGTACAACACAGTGCAATATTTATACTTTTTACCCCTCAAAGTGACAACTCCCCTCCCCCAGTTCACCACCCCATTCCCCCCACCATTTCATACATAGCTGTTACAATTCCTTTGACTCCCTTCCACAATATATTCCACATCCCATGACTATCTATATATTCAATTACAGTTGGCATACAATATTATACAACATCAGCTTCAGGTGTACAGTGCAGTGATCAAGCCTCTACTCCATCCATGAAGTGGTCTCCCTAACAGGAATATCCCTAATTTTAAAGGTGCAGGGACTGCGATGACTAGATATCTCATGGACCTATTGGGCTAAGTGCGTGGAGTAATAGCTCAGCTTATTTGAAAAATGTGAGCAATTTAATCAGTTGTGACATAAAAATGAGCTTCCTCTGTGGCAGCCTTGGCATGAATTGAGACATTAGAGATTTTAATTGTAATATACCAGTCTGAGCAGCAATATATTCCCAATATGGAAGGCTTCATAGGACAAGATCCTGAATATGGAAACTGTTTTGAGCCCATAGACCAGAAAAAAAGCAGTGAGGCCATTAGCTACCACCTAGGAGTGTATAAAAATATGCACAATAGACATAGTTTTTTGGGGGCATCCTAAGATATGTCCTTGTGCTTTTTGTCCTGTTCTAGGTATTCTAAGTAGTCTTGAAAACCAAGGTCACTTTGTTAGGCAAATTACCCTCAAGATAAAAGCCTGAGGCTCTGAATTCCCACTTGGACTTCTTTTGGACCTTTAACTATACTTTGTATGTCCTTCACATTTTAAAAGATATTTCAAATATTTAATCCAGTTTTCAGTTATTTTCAGCAGAATGTTTTATTATAGTACTGTGGTTTTTTTATCTTAAAAGAGGAACTTTATACACTGACATTTTTGTGATCTGTGATGTTTTTCATTTTTCTAAATTCTTGTTTTTTATGTTAATATTTTTATCATATTCTGAATCTTACGTTAATTTTGTTACTCCTTTTTTGTTTGTTTGTTTTTGAGGGCAGTGTCACTGGCCCTCATATGTGGGACCCAAACCGGGGCCACTGGCTTCCCAAGCCAGCGCTTAACCACTGCGCCACTCGGCCGGCCATTACTCCCTTTTTTTTGTAATGGTTATCCTTATACCATTTTATTGACATCTAAACTTCTTAAATTTCGTACTCTGTCTTCTGCCAAACTGGACAAAGTAAGACTTTCAGCCTGCATTTACTTCACTTCTTTCTACCATTTTCTTTCTTTTATTTTTTTAGTAACCCTTGACTTTCCTTCTCTGCTTCATTATTTAATTTCGTTAGAGTACATATTTGGGTGATTCTTAGACTTTTCTTTCAGAATTTTGTGGACATTTCTCCATTGTCTTCTAATATTATTAAATATTGTAGATAACCATGATGTTAAAGTGATTCTCGCTCCTTTGTAGGTAACTTCATTTTCTCTTTATCCTTGGAGCTCACAAATCTCACCAGGATGTTTTTAGTTATAATTCTTCTCAGTGTTCCCTCATAGCACTTGGGTAATTAGGTTCTTTTAAAAATCTGAACATTGTTTCCTGCTTCTGAAAAATTTCTTTGGTTCCTTATAACTTGTATGTTCTTTCCCAGAAACCCTATTGTATACCTGGTAAGCCTACTGTATTGGTCTCATGTCACTTACTTTCTGAGAGAATTTGTATAGCCTTTCAAGATGCCTATTGGATCATCAAACCGTTTTTCACAAACATTTTTTTTTTTAAAGATTTTATTGGGGAATTGGGGGAGGGGACCAGCCAAGTTGTTGTTCTTCAGTCTTTGTTGTGGAGGGCGCCAGTCGCCATTTGGCTTCCCCTTGGCAGCTCCTGGCCTCTGAGCTCAAGGTGCTGTGTTCAATTTTGCGGGTTGGCGTAGCCACCATCCCATGCGGGAGTCGAACCAGCAGCCTTGTTATTAAGAGCACACGCCCTATCCTCTGAGCCATCCAGGCAGCAGCTCAGCACAAGGTGTGGAGTTCAATCTTTAGTTGCAGGTGGGCATAGCCTACCATGGAACAGGCAATCTTGTTAACACCAGCTGAGCCATCCTGCCACCTGTTGGCAGAACAGTGACAGCTCAGCTAGGGTGCAGCATTCAGAGGCCCATGTGAGAATCAAACTGGCGGACCTATTGCTCAGAGCTCGTGCTCTAAGCCAACTCTTAACCAACTGAGCCACTCCGCTAGCCCTACAAACATATAAACATATTTAAGAGTCCCTTTGCCTTAACAAATTATTTCTGTTTTATGGGTTTTGTTAGTTGTAGAATTTGATTTTAACCAATTTTTTAAGAGTTTGTCTCTTTTTTTCCTGTGACTATATATATATTTAATCGTAGTTGACATACAATATTATACAACATCAGCTTCAGGTGTGTAGTACAGTGATCAAGCCTCTACTCCATCCATGAAGTGGTCTCCCTAACAAGACATGTGACCATCTGACACCCCATAAAATGTTTACAACATTATTATATTCCCCAAACTGTCCTTCATATCCCTGTGGGAATATTGTAGTTACCTATTTATGCCGTTTAATCTCTTCTCCTTCTCCCTCATCCCCACCCCCTCCCAACTAGCAATCATCAGTTTTTCCTCTATATAAGAGTTTATATTTTATTACTTAACTCTTAGTAGTCAGTTTCTTGGTTCCAGGTGTAGATGATTGGTTTTATGTATGTTTCCTTTTTAAATTCTATTTCTTGGTCATCTTTTAATTTTAAAACAGGATTTAAATTGTTTGTACAATAGCATTAGAGTTAGACCTCTATTAAATAAGAGATTTGATGTCTTTGTAACCTCTAGTAGAACACTAATTTTAGTTTATGAATATTCAATTTCAGTAACCCCTTAGAATTCAGACATTTATACAAATAAAAATCTATGGAAGGGTCTGTCATATACCGGTAGGAACCCAAAAATCTCATAAAGTGAGTTGGCAAACCTGTCTTTTTTTCTTTTTAAGTTTGTAGCAGAGGACAGTTTATTAGGGTAGAAAGTGACAGCTCTCAAAACGAGAGGGGGGTCCCGACTGGATTGCCCCAGAAAAACTGTCTTAATTGCTCCTAGAAAGTTTAATAACTCTCGAATCTAAAACTGTTGCATGGTGACTTCCTGCTACTTAACTGTTTGTTTACTTTTAAAAATTCTTGTGGTTATTGGTCTAATCTGCTTTGCTATCATTTGTTGAGAGGATTTTTATGATGTTTTCCTTCAAAAGTATTTCATTTCACTTGTTTTTTCGTTTTGTTTGGTTTTGTTTTTTTCTTCAGATGAAACTTGCTGTACTTTTCCTCGTGTATTGTTTTCTGTAGAGTTGCTTTTTTAAAATTTATTTATTTTAATTAGCTTCAGGTGTATAACACAGTGCAATAGTTATACTTTTTACCCCTCAAAGTGACAACCCCTCTCCCCCAATTATACCACCCACATCATACGTATCTATTACAATTCCTTTGACTCCCATCCACCGTATAATCCAAATCCCGTGACTCTCTATCTACATATTCAATTACAGTTGGCATACAATATTATACAACATCAATTTCAGGTATACAGTGCAGTGATATAGACTCGACTCCATCCATTAAGTGGTCTCCCTAACAAGACAGGTGACCATCTGACACCCCACAAAATGTTTACAAGATTATTATATTTCTCGAACTGTCTTTTATATCCCTGTGACAATACTATAGTTACCTATTTATGCTGTCTAATCCCTTCCCCTTCTCCCTCATCCCCATCCCCCTCCCAACTAGCAACCCTGTTTTTCCTCTCTATCTATGAGACTGTTTCTGTTTCCTTTGCTCATTCATTCAATTTTTCAAATTCCACATATGAGTGAGATCATATGGTATTTGTCTTTCTCCGACTGACTTATTTCACTTAACATAATAGTCTCTAGTTCCATCCATATCGTTGCAAATGGTACGATTTCATTTTTTATGGCAGAGTAATACTCCATTGTATAAATGTACCACAGTTTCTTAATCCAGTCATCTACTGATGGGCATTTCGGTTATTTCCAAGTCTTGGCTATTGTAAATAGCGCTGCAATAATCATAGGGGTGCATATATTTTTTCGAATTAGCGTCTTGGATTCCTCTGGGTAGATTCCCAAGAGTGGAATTGCTGGGTCATGCGGCAGTTCCATTTCCAGTGTTTTGAGATACCTCCATACTGATTTGCATAATGGCTGCACCAATTTGCAGTCCCACCCAACAGTGCACCAGGGTTCCTTTTTCTCTTTTTTTTGTTTGTTTTGTTTTTGAGGGCAGTGTCACTGGCCCTCATATGACCGAACCGGGGCCACTGGCTTCCCAAGCCAGTACTTAACCAGCATGCCACTCGGCCGGCCCTTCATTTCACTTGTTAACATACAGTTTGTAAAATAATTTAAATCTATTATCATCACTGATATATATTATTCTCTTTAATTCATTAGATTTCCCACAAGTTTTTAAGCTTTTGTAGTCTTTTTAGAGGGCTAGTTATTGGTTTTAATTATTATTGCTTTTTTCTTAGTTTCCCTAAGTTCTACTTCTTTCTGTTAATTCTAGCTTTTGGTTACTTTTTAATGATTGTGTTAATGCTGTGCTATTTCCTCTTGCATAGAGTTTTTGCCATATTGTAGAAGCATTGATAGTAATCTTTACAGCACATTTCTAATTTGTCAGAAATGGTTAGATTAGTACCCAAGGACTCCTAACAATGCTGATGATATTTTTAAATTGTTGTAAAGGCTTTTTAAGAATACCTTTTTTTGGGCCGGCCGAGTGGCACGGTGGTTCAGTGCTGGCTTGAGACGCCAGTGGCCCCGGTTCGGATCCCACATATGAGGGCCAGTGACACTGTCCTCAAAAAAAAAATACTTTTATCCATTTTCATTAAGTTTATGTTCACTTTAACCCAGCAAACCACCCCCAATTCTTCTTAGATTTTTTTTCTGGGTCATCTGACAAAAAAGGTTATGTATTTAGGTTTATCAGTTCTTACAATTGTGGACTGGTTTTTTCTTTTTTATAAATATGGTTGTACATGTATTTAGTGGAATGGTTTGCACCCATTCAAATTGAATGAGTTGTAGTGACACGGAAAGATAAGGGAGATTTTATGGTATAATAATTGGGAAAAAACAAGTTACATAACAATATAACCTCATTTGAATAAAAATCCCTATAAAATCCTGAGTTTTGGTTTTTTGCTTATATATTTTTAAATAAAATTGTACATGTTTAGTGTATACAACATGACCTGATAAACATAGGGAAATGATCTCTATAGTCAATGTAATTAACCTGTCTCCTCACATAACTCACCTTTTCTATGTCATGAGAGCACCTGATAATCTAATCTCTTATTGTATTTCCAGTATTCAATATAGTATTATTAACTACAGTTGTCATGTGTCTATATTGCTTATAAAAATCTTGAGGGGTACTCACTAAATTCTTAATGATTAATCTCTGATGAGCATTATTGGGAACTTTTCATTTTAAGGTAAGCACAAGTGTTTAAATCGTTGTAAATTTAATATGTTTGGGTTTTTTCTTAAACCTTTGGAGTTTTGCATTGTATATTTACAAAAAATCTCAGCTTTTCATATTTCTCTCTCTCCCTCTGTTTCTCTTTTAGCTACTGAAGTGGTGACTGTGTTTGTATTTCAAGAACCATCACTGCTCTCCTCACTCCAGGATAATGGATTGACAGATGTTATGCTGCATGCACTGCTTATCAAAGATGTGAGTCTTTTCTGCTGCTCTGTAAAGAATGCTCCATGTATACTCCTCCCTGCAAAATCTATCTTTGTATCTCTCTTCTCTTCTCTTCCCTCCCTCCCTCCCTCTTCCTCTCTCCCTACCTCTCTCTCTCTCTCTCTCTCTCTCTCTGTGCCTCTGCCTGTCTCTCTCTCTCTCTCTCTCTCTCTCTCTCTCTCAGCAGTCTTATGGCATTCAAATTCTATCTCTTGTCTTCTGTTTATAGTATTGAAAATAACTGGGTACTGGTTGTTCAAGATCCCTTCTGTTTTTCTGTGATACCCTTGGCCAGAGTTTCTTAGCATCTACACCTGAATTGTTTTAGATGTCGTCAAACTCACTTTATCTTCTCTCCAGGTTCCTGCTACCCGTGAAGTCCTTGGTTCCCTCCCAAATGTATTCAGTGCACTCTGCTTGAATGCACGAGGTCTCCAGTCATTTGTACAGTGTCAGCCTTTTGAACGTCTCTTCAAAGTTCTCCTCTCTCCAGATTACCTCCCAGCCATGCGGAGGAGGAGGAGTTCTGATCCCCTTGGTAAGGCACCAGGATTTATCTTAAATAATTGCTTTGCTGTTGTGCCAGATTTTACATGATTAACTACAAGTCACCAATTGGCAAGGAAACCCTTCCTTGACCTCACATCATTTCCCTGGCTAATGGGAATTATTACCATACATTGACTTGTAGGTAGAAAAGAGTAATTCATCCTTAGGCTCTGCTCATAATATTTCCATACTTCTCAACAGTTCACTGTTAAATGTACTGTCATGGTGCTGTTGAGAAATGAGTTTTAGACGGTAGCAGTAGATTTCTAGGTCCACCATCTAGTCTATAGCAAGAGGAGATATGAAGTTCCACGATGTTGATCCTGGTAATTTGTTCTAATATCCAATTCCCTAAGATAGTCACAAATCAATAGATTTCTTTCTCTGTATTTGAGACCAGATCATTGAAGAATAGGAAGAAGGTAGGGTTCCAAAAAAAATCCAATTTTTAAAAATGTGCTTGGGGCCGGCCGAGTGGCGCATTGTTTAAGTGCTGGTTTTTGGATGCCAGCGGCCCCGGTTCAGATCCCACATGAGGGCCAGTGACACTGCCCTCTACAGCTAACAACAGCTCCACCTGGAGCTGGGCTGTGCGAGCCCCAGTGATGGTGTGGGCTGCAGCCCCTGCTGCAGTGGGCTGCCATAGGCTACAGTGAGTGGCCCGCAGCCAGCGTGAGCGGCTGGCAGCCAAGTGTGAGCTGCCAATAGCCGCGGTGAGCGACATCCAGAGGCCAGCGACCGATCTGCCTCATCCGGGAAGAGCGCAATGACGATACCAACAGTGAAGCAACATCCTCCGCAACTAAACTGAAGAACAAAAAGACAGCAACTTGTCTGTTCCCCTTCCCCGATTCCCCAACGCTGTTCCCCTCCACCAATTCCCCAATAAAATCTTTAAAAAAAAATGTGCTTGCTTTCAGCCTCCTAGCATTCTAGCAAGTATCGTTGTTTACTGGGGCAGCCAGAGGGTTAATGGTTTGTGCTTCGTTCTTTTCTCTCTCTTCAATCTGCAGTAGTTGTTCAGACCTTGACAGTAGAGATTGCCTGGATAGACTACAGCATACATGGTTACTTTAAAATGTTTACTAGACTGGTTAAGTTTCCTTACTCCTCCCCAAAAGTTTGGTTCCCAAGGTTGGCGTGAATTCTTTCGAGAAAGCACTACATTGGAAAATGACAGCAACCAGCTCAGTTTCTTCTTTCCTCCTTTTATTGGCACAGAAAAGAGCACAAGCTCTATTTTCTTCAGCCTTTCTAACAGTTCTTTTTTTTTTAAGGGGATACTGCATCCAACCTGGGGAGTGCTGTTGATGAGCTCATGAGACATCAGCCCACCCTCAAAACAGATGCAACGACTGCGATCATCAAGGTGGGAAGTGATAAGATTGTGACCATGGGCATGAGAGAGCAATGAATCGGGAGTTTTTAGAAAAAGCCTTGGCATACTGGAGGTCATTTGGATTCTTGGGCTGTGCCTATGCGAGGATTATGTCTGTCTGATTTTTCTCCATGTGCTTGGGTTGGCCCTTTACCCATCCCCCCCCAGAAAGTCGGTTAAGTATTACCTTCTTATATAGGATATCAACAAGTTGCTAAGCCTCAACTTCTGTTTGTAAAAGCATATTACCATTTCTAATCTTTGTTTTCTTGATTTTTTTTTCACATTTACTATCCCTGTCAGTTGCCTTTCAGGGTTGTTAAAATAGTATATGATTTCCTGGGGCTTGATGAATTAGGACATGCAGTCAAATCAGTCAATCAATTGCTTAACAGCCATGTAACCCTGAACAAGTCATTTACTTCCCTTGTTTGTAAAATGGGGTTAATGACTACATTTCAGGAATGGTGTATATGACATGTATATAGTGTTTTGGTACTTCTATGTATAACACATAGAAAATAGTCCATAAATGTTAGTCATACTTCCTCATTCCATAATTGCTAATAAATATTCTATTTCCTGTGCTTTTCAGTTACTTGAAGAAATCTGTAATCTTGGGAAAGACCCTAAATACATCTGTCAGAAGCCATCAATCCAGAAGGCAGATGGCAGTGCCACTGCTCCTCCCCCAAGGTCTAATCATGCTGCAGAAGAGGCATCTAGTGAGGATGAGGAGGAAGAGGAAGTACAGGCCATGCAGAGCTTTAATTCTACCCAGCAAAATGAAACCGAGCCTAATCAGCAGTAAGTGTTTGCAAGAAAGGTTCACTAGACTTTGATCTTGGGCATGTTGTTTTCATCTATATAAATGATGGAGTTAGATTAGATCGTTAGGGTTCATGTGGCCCTGAGTCTATAGGTTTGTTTTTTCTTTGACCCTTGTGCTTTGGCATTTAATTGTATTGGTTACCTTAGCAAGCTGTCTTTCTTAAAAGCTGTTTGAAATTGAATCAGAATCAGTATATCAAGTTGGCTTTCCTCAGAGCACTTACGTTCTTTTTGTTGATGTGGTATTCCACATCATTGACTCCTTGATTGTTTCCGTAAATGAGCACCTGTGGAACACTTTGCACTTTGGAAGCCTCTCTCTTAAAAAGTCCTTAAGAGATACAGGGATTCGTTGGGGTTTTTTGCCTTTGTTTTTGTTTGATTACTATCTGTTTATTCCAGTTAAATCAGAAGGCTTTGCAATGTACTATATGGTTTTAGTCGGGCACAATACATTTTCTTATTACTATTTCCGGTTTCTTTTACATAAAAATTGACTATCTGGATGATGAGATGGGGTTGGGGGTTGCCTTAAAGACTGCTGGCTGGTAGTGGATAGTCCCTGACGATTGTAGCTATAACTCTTAATCACCTTCATGCTAGAAGTGGGTGTGATCCTTCTGCTCAGTCATGCATTCACTCCTTTAATAGTTCTCTTTTGGCATACAGATCAGTAGTTCTGAGAGAAGCATGAGCATTTTCGGCATGGATATGAATGGGTTTGAGCTTGGGACTTAAGAGAAGATTATAGTGGAGTACACAGCAAAAGCAAAGGTCTAGACTCCAAAACTGATATGCCCTCCTGGAACTCTACCGTGTTGCCCTGAAAATAAGACCTAACTGGAAAATAAGCCCTAGCATGATTTTCAGGGTGCTTGTAATATAAACCCTACCCCAAAATAAGCCCCAGTTAAGATCGTCAGCCATACATGACTGCATTTGAATGAATGTAGATTTTTGTACATTAATAAGTAAATAAAATGCATCTTTTGGAGCAAACATTAATATAAGACCCAGTCTTATTTTTCATGGAAACACGGTAGGAAGTGTTGAGCCTGTCGGTATGAGTTTTTTTGGAAGACAGGCATTAACTATTAAGTAGATTGCTTTGTGGAGCAGACATCTTAAACTTGTCTGAGTAGGCAACCTTTCCTTCATTCTAGCAGCATTTTCTGTTTTGATCAGAATGTTCTCTTTCTGAAAGAGGAAGATACCCTGAAATAAAGCAAGACTATTTACATATGAGTCAGAATCTGAGTTCAAACAAGGTAAAGATTTCTTAAACATGGCTGGTGGTGGTAGTTTGGAGTCAAGCCGTGTGCATTCATCTGCATATAACTTCTTTTCTACCTGGACATTTTACAGATACCTTAGATCTAACATGCCCAGATTTCAAGCTGTCATGGTATATTGACATTTTCTCAAGCCCTTATATTTCTTCACTTTCCATGATTTTCTTGGGATATCATGTGTCACTATGTTCTATCCATATTTATCCACCATCTCCAATTACCTTATCTCCTTTTCCATCTACCAAATTCCTGCAAGTACAGCTCAAATGCATCATTCTCTTTTATTTTTTTTAAGTACTTTTAGTTACTTTATTTATTTATTTGTTTGTTTGTTTATTTACTTATTTTTTGAGGGCAGTGTCACTGGCCCTCACATGTGGGACCCGAACCGGGGCCACTGGTGTCCCAAGCCAGCTCTTAACCACTGCGCCACTCGGCCGGCCTATTTAAGTATTTTTATAAAAGTTTGAGCCATAACTGACGACATATTCCAGAAAGCAAGATCTCAAATGCTTCCAATGTCTCATTCTTTTTTTTTTTTAAGCTGAGCCATCTTGTCACCTGTTGGCAGCTCAGCTCGAGCTGGGCATCAAACTGCTGTTGCTCAGAGCACTCTTGAGCGAGTTCTTAACCAACTGAGCCCCTCTGCCGGCCCCAAATGTCTCATTCTTTAAAGGAACTTTTCCTTTTGCCTCCAAATAGGAAGTCGATCATTAGTGTTCTCCCAATAGTTTTGTCAAAAATATTCATATATGCTAATGGCTTCTCCACACTAATCTGTATGCTTCTTCAGGGCAGGGACATTCAGCAGTGTATCCCAGCCACTTCATACATAGTAGATAAACGGTCAATAAGTGGGTATTTAGTGGATTGATGGAATGGATCAAGAGCATTGAATTAAGGATTCCCTGAGTCTTACATGCCAAGAGAGAGCTAGCTGACCCTAATGAAACATGAATGAGAATGAAGAGACTGTAAAAATCTAGACTCAGAGAATTGATACTCCACCACATTGTTAGTCATATGTAGCTTCTAAGCTGCAAAGGACTCTAGTAATTGATGTTCCATGGTATCGATGTTTTTCTATGCTCCGCATGGTCTGGGTGTTCCTCACTACCTCGCAGAACATACTTGAGAGTTTCACAAATGCTGATATATATACGTACATATACATATGTATACATGTATACATGTATATATACACACACACACACACACACTTTCCCACGTCTGCCACCTTCAAAAGCCTCAGGACTACATGGATTATTAGGGCTGGAAGAAGAAGAGACTATCTAAACTCAACCTCCATTTTGAAAGCTACAATATATTAAAGGAATGTTCATTTATCTCTTTAACCCAGGCAGCTATGGTAGGAGTTGCTATATATTTCCTGCCCATATGGGAAGAGGCTCAGAAAAATTTGCAGTATGTGCCACCCCTATCCCCCAAAGTCTTGTTTGTACCCACCCCCCCAAACACAAAATTCTTCAGTGGGACTCCCAAACAGATTCCTATCTCCCATGACGTCGTCTGTTTTCCAATGCTTTAAACACGAGTAAATTTTTTCCATTATTTTCTATTGAGGTATAATTTCTGCACAGTGAACTGCACAGATTTTAAGTTTTCTATTTCTCTACCCTAAAATGAGGCAACTACTTATTTCTATCACCATAGAGTAGGTTTGCCTATTCTAGAATATCATATAAATAGAATAAATGGAGTCTTTGCATGCGTATCATATCTGACATATGTACTTTCTTGTACTTGGCTTCTTTTGCTCAACATGTTTCTGAGATGTGTTGTTGTTTTTCATTGTTTCATAGGTTCCTTTTCATTGCTTAGTAGTATTCCAGTGTATGAATATACTACAGTGTTTATCCGTTCCCCTGTTGATAGACTTTTTGTTTAGGTTTCCATTTTTTTCCAGGCTAAGACGGTGTTCTCTTTTCCCTTATTTTTCCCCAAAATCCACAGCTAGTGTTTGAAAATGATGTTTGTATTTGATCTTGAGATGCATGGTTTTGTGCTAGAGATCTGGAATAAGGAAACTTAGACACTACAGTCTACCCCACATTCATGGAATTCGGTTCTGCATGCAGAGGTGTTCATCACAGGTGGCACTAAATACTTGCCTTTTGGCCTCTTCTGCCTTCTGAATTGTTTGATCACAGCAAAACTGGTAGTGCTGGGGATGAATATACTTGCCAGTAAGTAACCATGGGTTTTAGTTAGAACAACATGGTTTTTTCCTGTGGTCGATTTCATTTACTTTGCCTAACTTAACCACCTATCATACACAATTGGGAAGGTATGGGTTCAGGGGTTGGCAAATTTAAGACGGAAGAGCCGCCAGGGCTCACGTACATGTGGCTCTGAAGTAAAATTGAAAATTAAAATAAAACTATCATAGTTTCATTTATAAAGTTTGTAAAGGATATTATTCACATAATGGTGATTATGTAAAAATATATTTGTGGCTCTTGAATAATTTTTATTCGTTTGTTTGTTTTTTGAGGGCAGTGTTACTGGCCCTCATATGTGGGACCCGAACCAGGGCCGCTGGCCTCCCAACCACCACGCCACTCGGCCGGCCCTTGAATAATTTTTTTTTTTTTTTTGAGGGCAGTGTCACTGGCCCTCATATGTGGTACCCGAATCGGGGCCGCTGACTTCCCAAGCCAGAGCTTAACCACCGTGCCACTCGGCTGGCCCAATAATTTTTAAATTGTCTCAGGGACAGGATTGGCTCTTTCATGGGTCGGCAAACTTTTGAGACTGAATGTACCCAAAGAGCCACGTGTGCTTGTGAGCCAGTTTGCCGATCCCTGGGTTATATAAATCCATGTGATCTTAGGAACTTGAATAGCAGCTGTCTGGACTTCAAAGGCAGTGAATAGAGAAGCAGTTGTCCCTGAATCATGGCCCACTGAGAGGGGTTCTACCAAAGACAGCTGTGTTTCCTCAAGAGCTGGAAGAAAGACCTGGTTTCCCCCACATCACCACCCCCAAAACAAAAAGAAAACCAAAAAAAACATGAGGGCTGAACTATGACAGTTGGAATCCTCCTTTACTTCTGATTAAGGGCTTCTGCACCATAAATACACGTGTAAAATTGACCAGAGTAAAATTGAGTTTGTAAAAGTGTGCATGTTTTCAAGAGGGAGGGAGAGACAGGAAGTTTTTATTTTGACAGGTAAGGTAAATTGTCTCATTCATCGTAGGTATGCAGTCTTTTATTGTTTCAAAAATGCTATGGGTGAACGTTTCATATGCGGTTAAGATTAAAGTGACATTTTTCTTAAAACCAGTTGGTAGAGGGATTTGTACTGGAGAGAACTGATTATGTTTACTATTTGTATATGACCTCCTGAGCCTGGAAACCAAAAAATGAGGGTAGGGAGAAAAGTGGTTACTGAACAAGTTTGTGTTCTTTGAGTTGGATTAAGAACCTCTGTTGGTTATTTTCTCTCATTCTCCCCAACTGCCATTTATCAAATGAAGGAAGTACCTGGGTCTCATTTTGTGCTATTGCCTTGGCTCTTTGCCATTATGTTTGGCTCCTGCAAAGGTGTCTCATTGGGCTACTGCTACAGCCACACCTGTGCTTCTTAGCTTTAGGGATAGATCTCTGGGTTCTTTCCAAGGAGATGCAATTCAGCTGGGTTAGATAATGGTGAGTCACAGGGAACACTGCAAATGTTTCATAGTCAAGGAAAGGTTTGTGATTTTTTTTTTCCCATGCAATCATTTCACTCCTGTCTTCTGGGTTCTCCCTCTATATTATATATACAAAGTTCTTTCCCGAATTCTCCATTAGGCATGCTCATAACATCCTACTCAAATCGTAGCTCTGGATATTTCATCAATGGAGCCATTTGTGATGCCTTTCCAGTCTTTGCCTTGTCTAGATTTTTCTGCCAAACGTCCTTGTGCCTAGCAAACCTTTATTCACGTTTTATCTTGCTCAGAGATGAAAACTATTAGATTCTTGCCAACTTTTCTTGCCTTCTCTCTCCCGCTACCTCTCCCTTCCATCTCTGCTTTTTCTCCTAACATCGGTTCCAAGGGCCTATATGCAAAGTGCTCCTTATTTGATTGAAGTTTTATCCCTTCCTAGGGTTTATCTTTGAGGTAGATTGTCTTTCATTTCAGTACACTGTGGGTTTTTCCCCTCTGTTTATTTTTTGCAAATGCTAAGATGTAGCCATTGGACTAAAGGCTGCATTTTCTGTGGCTATGGCATTATTGCAGCGTTTTGATTTGCAGCATGGCATTGAAGCATCTGAAGCAAAAGGCCCTGATCACAGTTTTTGGATAGTTTAGGAATTGTTGTGATGCACAGATGGTTAGAGAAAGAGGCCTTGCATGTTGACTTCATCTTTGACCAACTTTAGAATGGTTTGTCAATCTAAGCATGGGATTTTGAGCAAAATTAAATTCCATTTTCTGTTCTGTAGATAAACCTGATACAAGAACATGGTATGATGTTGATAAATTTGTTTCTTTAGTTCCTTTCTTTAAGCAAATGTTTAAGTATTCTCTTAATTAAACTCGCTTATTTTTAATATTTTCATATTGAAGAATTCCTCCTACTGTAGTTTGCCTAAGATAGGGTAACTTCTTTTGAGTTATGTACAAATGCCTGTGGGTTTGTGAAGGTGTGGTTTTTCCTTTTATGCTCTCAGCGTACTCAGGATAGGAAAGCTAGCTTCAGAATTGATTGCAGCTCTTATTTTTTCTTGTGATATATATATATATATATATATATATATATATATATATATGGCTGTTAAGTCTAACTTCGAAAAAGGCCTAGAATTTCATGCTGTGCCCCTTTCCTCACTTTGTTCTTTTGCACTGGTATTTTGAATTTCTGTCTAACTCACTCTTTTCTCCTTCTACAGGGTTGTGGGTACTGAAGAACGTATTCCTATTCCCCTCATGGATTACATCCTTAACGTGGTAAGATTCATGGTGGGGCCACATGAATACAGGTGTGTGCTTTTCTGGAAAATATGGGGTTACAAAATAATCCAGTGATTTCTGTGTTTGTATTTTCACTGGGGCCCTTAAAGTACGGAGCAGTGGGGAAAGATGTTCAAACCTTATTCTGTGAAGCTGGTTTGCTGAAAATTAGCCAACAGTCTCCCTTTTTTGGGTATTCCCAATTTTCTGTTTGTTGTTACCATTCCCCATTGGAATCCAAATAGAAGAGAGTGGGCTTTAAGCCAATCCAGTATTATCTTTGAATGTGTCTAACATATTTTTTCTCCATGAACTTCTCTTTTTTAAAAAAATGAGTGTCTTCTTTTCTTTTAACTTCCTGTGTGTCTCACAGGAAAAAAGTGAAGAGTCCATGTTTCCGTAACTGTGTGTATACGGGAAGCCCGCTTAGCGCTTCCAGCCCGTTAGGCACTTCCAAGGCTTCAGACATGGTTTCTCTTGTGCCCGTGTGTCTGGTGCCCGCATTCTGTGTTTTTACCCTTACAAAATACTTTATTTGGTCTGAATCACTCCTCCAGAGTTCTAGGGTTTCATTTGCATTATGAGCACATTTGAGGGAAAGTTTCCATGTTTGCCTCCAGGGGAGAGGCAACACATTATCATAGGATCACTAAATGAGGAAATTAAGAGATTAGATCTGATTCTGCCACTAATTCCTGGTGTGGCCCTGAGCAAGTCATTTAACCTCACTGTGCTCTCTTTATATCACTTCAGGTGTGGCTGAAAAGGTAGATTGGTAAGAAGTAATTATTCCTTATTTTCTGTATGTTTAGGGTCTATATCATATCTATCCCTGTTTACCTGAGGATTTAGGTATTCTAGAAAATACTTGATTTTCTGACTATAAGGCTATCCCTCTGTTCTTATTTCAAGCTGGCTTTTTAGTTCCAAGTGTCAGGTTCTAACATTTTGTTTTGTTTTTTAATTTTCATTACTTAGATGAAATTTGTGGAATCTATTCTGAGCAACAATACAACAGATGACCACTGCCAGGAATTCGTGAATCAGAAAGGACTCTTGCCTTTGGTTACCATTTTGGGTCTTCCCAATCTGCCCATTGACTTTCCCACATCTGCAGCCTGTCAGGCTGTTGCAGGTGTATGCAAATCCATATTGGTAAGAAGTATCTGGCTGAATGTTTTCATTTTATGTATTTATTTATTTATGTATTTATTTTATTTTTAAAAGATTTTCTTGGGGAATTGGGGGAGGGGAACCAACCAAGTTGTTCTTCAGTCTTCATTGTGGAGGGCGCCAGTTGCCATCTGGCTTCCCCTTGGCACCACCTGGCCTCTAAGCTCAAGGTGCTGTGTTCAGTCTTAGTTGCAGGTGGGCATAGCCACCGTCCCATGTGGGAGTCAAAACCAGCAACCTTGTTAAGAGCACACACCCTATCCACTGAGCCATCCAGGCGGCAGCTCAGCTCAAGGTGCCGAGTTCAATCTTTAGTTGCAGGTGGGCATAGCCCTCCATTAAACAGGCAATCTTGTTGTTACACCAGCTGAGTGATCCTGCGAGCCGTTGGCAGCTAAGCGACAGCTCAGCTAGGGCACAGCGTTCACTGGCCCATGTGGGAATCGAACCGGCACCCTGTTGATCAGAGCACGCACTAGACTAAGCCAACTCTTAACCAACTGACCCACTCGGCTGGCCTTTCATTTCTTTTAGAAGTCAATATTGTAATACTTTTGCATATGTGTTTTTATTGTGGTATCCCTTTTCCTTCAACTAAAAAATAATGATGAAATTTGTGTTAATATACTACTGCAAGTTAATTTTATGACAAATAGTGTGATATATTACCGCTCATTGAAAAGTTGAAGTGTTTGTTCTTTGTTCCTGGGTTTAGTATATAGCTCTAACGTTTGAGTTTATTGAACGGGACGATCTGCAAGAAAGCTTTGGAGCTGGATTTTATTAGTGTGCTATTCTTTGTCGTGGGTACTTTTCACACAGTCTAATTGTTTAGCCTGTTGTTTTTTCTTTTTTTTTCAAGCTTCATATTCATGTATTTTAAGCAAAATTAACCTGTAATTTATTGAACAGATTTTGCCAAAACAGTAAAAATGATTAAAATACATGTAACTTGATATTTACCACTTGAACCATTTTTGAGTACAGTTCTGTAGTATTAAGTACATTCACATTGTTCGACTCAGCTCCAGAAGTCTTTTCATCTTGGAAAACTGAAATTCTATATGCATTAAACAACTCCCGATCACACTCTCCCTCTCAGCCCCTGGTAACCACCATTCAGCTCCTGGTAACAACTTTCTGTCTATGAATTTGACTGTTCTAGGTGCCTTATGTAAGTGTAATTCATAAGGTATTTGTCTTTCTGTGACTGGCTTATTTTGCTTAGCATAATGTCTTTTTAAGATTCATCCATGTAGTAGCATATGGCACAATTTCCATTTAAGGCTCAGTTTACCCATTGTGTGTATAAACCACTTTTTGTTTATTCATTCATCGATAAACATTTGGGTTTCTTCCACCTCTTGGCTATTATTGTGAATTAATGCTGCTATGAATGTGGGTGTGTGAATATTTCAAGACTGTGTGTGTGTGTGTGTTGAGAACACTTAAGATCTACTCTTAATAAATATGAAGTATATAATACAGTATTATGTAAACTAGAGTCGCCATGCTGCACATTTGTTCCCCAGAAGTTATTCATCTTATAACTCAAAGTTTGTATCCTTTGACCAATGTCTCCACATTTTCCTCCAGCCCAACTTGGCAAACATCATTCATTCTACTCTCTCGTTCTGAGTTTGAGTTCTGTAGATCCCACATATAAGTGAGATCCTCAAGACCCTGCTTTCAGTTCTTTTGGTTATATACCCAGAAGTAGGATTGCTGGATCATATGGTAGTAGTGTTTTTAGTTTCTTGAGGAACCTTCATACTCTTTTCCTTCCATAGCAATTCCACATTTCACATTCCAACCAGCAATGCACAGGGGTTCTGATTTCTCTACGTCCTCACCAACACTTATTACTTTCTGGGTTTTTTGTTGTTGTTGTTGTTTAATTTTTAATTTTTATTTTTTTTAGGGCATTGTCACTGGCCCTCATGTGGGACCCAAACCGGGGCCGCTGGTTTCCGAAGCCAGCGCTTAACCACCGCGCCACTCGGCCGGCCCCTTTCTGGGTTTTTGATAGTAGCCCATCCCATGGATGTGAAGTGAGATCTGCGATTTTGATTTGCATGTCCTTAATGAGTGACTTGGAGCACCTCATCATGTGCTTATTGGCTGTTTCAACATCTTCTTTGGGGAAATGTCCATTCAGGTCCTTTGTCCACTTTTTAATGGGGCTGTTGTTTGTTGTTGAGTTATAGGAGTTCTTTATATATTTTTGGATATTAAACCCTTAACAGATAAATGACTTGCAAATATTTTCTCCCATTCCATCAGTTGCCTTTTCACTCTTTTGATAGTTTTCTTTGGTACACAAAAAGTTCTAATTTTGAAAAAGTCCAGTTTATCGTTTTGTTGTTATTGTTGTTGTTGTTTTTTACTTTTGTCACCCTGTTTTTGGTGTCCTATATAAGAAATCATTGCCAATCTAATGTCATGTAGCTCTTAACCTACCCTACAGCTTCTTCTAGGAGTTTTTATACTTTTATCTCTTACATTTAGGTCTTTGATCTATTTTGAGTTAATTTTTTTTTATGTGGTGAAAGGTAACATCCAATTTCATTCTTTTGAATGTGGATAGTCAGTTTTCCCAGCATTATTTGTTGAAAAGACTGTCCTTTTCCCTATTCCACCCTTGTCAAAACTCATTTGACCATATTTGCAAGGGCTTATTTGGGTGCTTTATTTCTGTTTTTAAAAAATGCCATTGGGGGCCGGCCGAGTGGCGCGGTGGTTGAGCGCTGGCTTGGGAAGCCAGCGGCCTCGATTCGAGTCCCACATACAAGGGCCAGTGACATTGCCCTCAAAAAAAAATGCCATTGGGGTTTTTGTAGAGATTGCATTAAATCTGTGAAGCTCTCTTAGTAGCTGTGCTGTGCAATAATAAGTAATTCCTACTAAAAATCAGAAATCTAGTTGTTTATGGACTTGGAAAGATCCATAGTTATGACACGTCTGCATTTAATGTTTTAATTTGTTTAAATCCTTTTTATAAACAGTTTTATTTGGGTGATAATGGTTAGTAAAATTACGTAGGTTTCAAGTGTACAATTCTGTAATACATCATCTGTATATCACATTGTGTGTTCACCACCCAGAGTCCGTTCTCCTTCCATCACCATATAGTTGACCCCCTTTATCCTCTTGTATTATTCGCTCTTCCCCATTACCCTTTGGTAACCACTAATCTGTTGTCTGTGTCTATGAGTTTTTGTTTCTTTGTTTGTCTTGTTCCTTGTTGCTTTCAGTTTTATATCCCACATATGAGTGAAGTCATATGGTTTTCGCCTTATTTCTTTCTGACTTATTTTGCTTAGTATAATAATCTCAAGATCCATCCATGTTGTCCCAAATGGCAGTATTTCATCTTTTTCTTTTTTTTAATTTTATTGGGGAATTGGGAGAGGGGAATAACGTTGGGGAACCGGGGAAGGAGAACAGACAAGTTGCTGTCCTTTCGTTGTTCGGTCTACTTGTGGAGAACGTCGCTTCACTGGCCCATGTTGGCATCATCATTGCGCTCTTCCTGGGTGAGGCAGTCGTTCACTGGCCATTGAACAGCCACTCACGGCAGCCCATGGCGACTTATGGCTGCTTACATTGGCTCGCGGATGCCAGCCACTTATGCTGGCTGCTGGCCACTCATGGTAGCTTACAGAAGCCCACTGCATCTTCACTGCAGCCTAGCCTTTGCCGGCTACTCACAGCAGCCCAGTTCCAGGTCGAGCTGTTGTTCACCATCTTAGCTGTAGAGGGCATAGCATCACTGGCCCTCATGTGGGATCCAAACCAGCGGCCCTGTTGCTCAGAGCTCGTGTTCCCAAGCTAACTCTTAACCAATGAGCCACTCAGCCAGCCCGTATTTCATCTTTTATATGGCAGAGTAATATTCCTGTGAGTGTGCCACATTTTTATCCAATCATCTATCAAAGGACACTTGGGCTTTTTCCATGTCTTGTCCTCTGTAAATAATGCTGCAATGAACACTGGAGCACATACATCTTTATGGGTAAATGTTTTCAGATTTTGGGGGTTATATACCCAGGAGAGGGATTGCTGGGTCATATGGTAATTCTCCACACTGCCTTCCATAGAGGCTGCACCAATCTGCATTTCCATCAACAATGTATGAGGGTTCCTTTTTCTCCACAGCCTCTCCAATGCTTGTTTTTTTGTTTTCGAGGGCAGTGTCACTGGCTCTCATGTGGTACCCAGACCGCAGCCGCTGGCTTCCCAAGCCAGCGCTTAACCACTGCATCACTCGGCCGGCCCTCCAATGCTTGTTTTTATTTGTCTTGTTGATGATAGCCATTCTAACTGGTGTGAGGTGATGTCTCATTGCGGTTTTTATCTTTTGGCTAAGATCAAGTGTAGTATTTTTCTTTACTCTGAGGATATTTAATGGAGTGCTATTCATGACTAAGAGAAGAGAAAGAGCTGCTCCATCTTTGTCCTACCTCTAAAATACCTTTTGAGCATGGATAGATTTATTTAAAGCCATAGGGAAGGCACTTAACTTCTCATATCTTTGAATGGCAAGTGATAATGTTTTACTGTCAGATGGTTCTGAAGACACTCATAAAACAAATGACTAGCTGATGCCAATCCTAGAATCATCTCCCTTATTGTGGGAAGAAAAAAACATAATAGTGGTTGACTTCCTTCCTTTGGAATCTTGCCTGACATTGCTCCCTGTTGAGCAAAATTTGGAATTCATCTTCCAGCACGGAGTCCCAGGTATAACAGTAAGCCTTTCATTTGAGTGATGTAATGTGTTGCTTTAAAAGGAGGGGTTAAAAATGGCGCAATAGACAGACACTGTGCTGGCTGCCCCCCAAGGATCACACCAAAATTACAAGCAAATTGTACAGCATTCAACCCTGGAGGTCCCCGGAGCAGTGGAGGAACAGAACTACTAAGCGAAGAACTTGGAGGGGAGGCCGTGTTGGGTCTGGTAGGACGGGCGGAGATGGGAGAGGGCGAGCCCCAGGAGGGAAGCCCCAGCCGTGGGAAGCTTGTCTGGTTGGGGGAGAGACCCTCCAGCCGCACTTCAAGCTCACCAGCCCAGAGCTCCTTTGCCGGAAAGAGAAGTTCTCAAATAGCCGGCAGTAAATTAGTGAGTTCTCTCTTTGCCCAGCTCGGTGAGGCTAAGAGCGGCTGGAGAATTAGTGGGGCCGGCGCATGTGCTTGCTCGCTGGTGAGCACTTACCTGGTTCCTGGTGGAGGGAGTGACTGTGTGAGCCGGACACGGGAGCCTGCGGGGACGGACTTACCTGAGCACCTTTGGTGCAAAGACTGGAGGTTTTTGGATTATTGTTCCCCTGGTGTGGAGCCCGCATGCGAGTGGTGTAGGGAGGGCGCCATTTTGTCAGGGTTGGGCCCTCCCACAGAGGATCAGGTCCGGGACCTCATTGGTCTGGTGGAATTGGCACAGAAGTGAGTGTGTGCATGCGCGCGCATGCGCCTTGGATCCCCACCCTCCGCCCGGCTTATACTGCGTTGCCAGGGAAACGGAGGGCGGGTGCCCTCCGGCTCCAACAGGCTGCTCACTGAGACCCGGGAGTGCGCAAGCTGCCTCGGGTCCCTGCTCTCTGCACTGCGCTTGCAGAGTTTGCAGGCTGGTGATTGGTTGGCGGGCTGCTCGGCCTGATCTGCGAGCGGCTGATTGGTACAGGCTGAGACTGGGAGTTTTCCTGGGAGTGTTGTGCCGTGATCTGTGTGCCTGCGTGATCCAGCCAGGGCTCTCCTGGTGATCTATTGAATACTTCAAAGCAATCCTAGAGCGACAGCCAGAATGGGGAAACAAAGAAACATGTCACAAGTAAAAGATCAGAAGAAACCTCTAGAAATGGAACTAAATGAAACAGAGGGAGCCAACCTTTCAGAGACAGAGTTTAGAACACTGATGATAAGAATGTTTAAGGAACTTAGCGAGGACATAAAGAAGGATAGGGAAACCATAAAAAACAACCTGTTAGAACTAAAGAATACAATAACTGAAATGAAGAACACACTCGAAGGAATCACCAGTAGAGTAGATGAAGCAGAGGAGCAGATCAGCGATTTGGAAGATAAAATAGCAGAAATCACCCAGTTGGCACAGCAAAAAGACCAAAGAATAAAAAACAATGAAAATAGTTTAAGAGCCCTATGGGACAAGGTGAAATGCAACCAACCACGACTCATAGGAATACTAGAAGTAGAAGAGAAGAAGCAAGGGGTCGAGAATGTATTTGAAAAAATAATGACTGAAAACTTCCCTATCCTGGTGAAGGAAATCAACATACATGCCCAGGAAGTGCAGAGGGTTCCAAACAAGCTGAACCCAAACAGGTCCACACCAAGACACATCATAGTTAAAATGGCAAAGGTTAAAGACAGAGACAGAATCCTAGAGGCTGCAAGAGAAAGACAGCAGCTTACATACAAAGGAACTCCTGTTAGACTAACAGCTGACTTGTCTACAAAAACTCTGCAGGCCAGAAGGGAGTGGCAGGAGATTTTCAAAGTGACACAAAATAAAGGCCTACAACCAAGATTGCTCTCCCTAGCACGGCTATCACTTAAAATTGAAGGAGAAATAAAGAGCTTCTCAGAAAAGAATAAGCTTAAGGAATTCATTACCACCAAGCCAGCATTGCAAGAAATGTTAAAATGGCCTTTCTAAACAAAAGAGAGGGGTAAACAAGCTAACCCAGGAAGACCAGGAATACAACTAACAAAATGGCAATACATATGCACCTATCAATAATCATTTTAAATGTGAATGGGCTTAATGCTGCAATCAAAAGACAGAGAGTGGCTGAGTGGATAAGAAAATAGGACCCATGTATATGCTGTTTACAGATGGAATAAGATATTTCATGCAAATGGACATGAGGAAAAAAAAGCTGGAGTACCAATACTTATTTTGGATAAAATAGACTTTAAAATGACTACAATAAAAGACAAAGAAGGGCACTATAACCCTAATAAACATCTATGCACCCAACATAGGAACTCCTAATTACATATAACAGATTTTAACAGAAATAAAGACAGAGATCAACAGTAACACTATCATAGTAGGGGACTTCAACACCGTTGTCACCAATGGACAGACCCTTTAGACAGAAAATCAACACAGAAGGAAAAACTGATGGTTGTTGGCTGGGAGGGAGTGGGGAAGAGGGAGAGGGGGAAGGTTTTGGACAGTGTAGATGGGACTACAATGTTGCCGCAGGGAGATGGGGGCAGTTCTGGGAATGTAATTGATAATGTTGTGAAGAGACTATTATGTTGTATGAAATAAGTCAGTCAGAGAAGGACAGGTACCATGCGATCTCACTTGTGTGTGGAGTCTGAAGAGCTGAGTGAACGATCAAAGTAAACAGACTCGTAGATGTAGAGGAAAAACTAAGGGTGGCTAGTTGGGAGGGGGTTGGGGGGAAGGGATTAGACAGCATAAATAGACAACTACAATATTGCCACAGGGATATGACACACAGTTCGGGGAATATAATAACGTTGTAAAAATTTTGTGGCGTGTCAGATAGTCACATGTCTTGTTAGGGAGACCACTTCATGAATGGAGTAGAGGCTTGATCACTGCACTGTACACCTGGAGCTGATGTTGTATAGTATTGTATGCCAACTGCAACTGAATATGTGGGTGGTCACGGGATGTGGAGTATACTGTGGAGGGGATTCAGGGGAGTTGTGATAGATATGTATGATATGCGGGGAGGAGTGGGGTGGTGAACTGGGGGAGGGGGGTTGTCACTTTGGGGGGTAAAGAGTATAACTATTGCATTGTGTTGTACACCTGAAAGTAATAAAAATAAATGAAAAGTAAAAGGAGGGGTTGAGGGATGTACCTGCATTCGTATTTTGACTCCTACCATTTACCAAGTGAGAGGCCATGGCCAAATCTGAAATTTGTGAGACTGGTCTTCTACTTCTTTTGTGACTATTAAAGACTTGATGAATATGAAGTTCATTGTATATTAATGCTTTAATTCTTCTTGTTTCAGACACTTTCACATGAACCCAAAGTCCTTCAGGAGGGTCTCCTTCAGTTGGACTCTATCCTTTCCTCCTTGGAGCCTTTACACCGCCCAATTGAATCCCCAGGGGGCTCAGTGTTGTTGCGAGAACTGGCTTGTGCTGGCAATGTTGCTGATGCTACCCTCTCAGCTCAGGCCACACCTCTACTACATGCACTTACCGCTGCCCATGCCTACATCATGATGTTTGTTCATACTTGCAGAGTTGGACAGGTAAGAATTACCTTAAGGGTGAACATGTTGGTTTAAAGCCCGTGAAATAACAAGGGCATATACCTGGCACGTCTTGCTTTGCTTAACAGTTCTACCTGAGCTAGCTGCTGAAAGAACAGTTTTAGGGTAAGATTTTATTTATTTATTTATTTATTTATTTTGGTGGGTGACTTAGGTTTATGCATCAAGTTGCTCTCTAGTTTCACTTTTCCTTAGTATTTTTTTCATTAGAAGTTGAGAGACTGTATAATTTGTCTCATGAACTGTACCATCTTGAGAGTGAAAGAGTGTGGTGTAAATAACAAATAGATGTGTAGCATCCATGTAGGCCAGCTGGGATGTATATTTAAACTTTTTAGCAGGCAAGCCTCAATTGGGTTGTCATCTGGCCTGTTAGTTCCCAATATTTCTGCAAATGCATGAAGGCCTGATTGTGGGATGGCAAGAAGGAAGTTTGACCATAGACGGTTTCATGAATGATAATTAACACTTTGTAAGCGGGCATTTGAGCTATATGACGAGTTTACTCGTTTCCCGCAAAAAATGTGTTAACAGAGATTACTAAAGACTTCCTAAATATCAAACACTATGTGTTTTATGTTCTCATTTGATTCAGGCAATCAGTTCTAGAGATCAATGCCATAACATTTTAGCAGCCCTGTTTTACACTGTTGAGCAGTAGTATATTCATTGAATCAAATGAAATGAAAAAGCACACTTATAAACTATCAATGTCATGATGCATTTTTGCAACAAAAAACAGAAAAAATACGTCAGGGCTTTTTGAACAACCTAGTAGTTAGAAAATAATTAGACTATGTAACAAAACTTAAGGATTTGTTTTTATGACTTTTTCTTTATTAAATTAAATAAAGTGAAATGTTTAACTCAAGGAATTAAATTCAAATATTTATCGAAATAAAGAAGAAGAAAACAGCATGCCCCCCACCTCCTAAAAACAAATAGAAAGCTGTCAGTGAAGCAGCAAAACTTTCTTTGGTTTCAAAAAACACTTGGCTATGACTCTTGTCTTTTCACTTTACAAAAAGCAATGAGGGGCCGGCCGAGTTGCGTGGTGGTTAAGCTGTGGCCTGGGAAGCCAGCGGCCCCAGTTTGAGTCCCTCATATGAGGGCTAGTGACACTGCCCTCAAAAAAAAAAAAAGCAATGAGAACGGATGTTAGAGATATTATAAATATTGTATGAGAGTACCTTGTCTAACTGGGATCTTAAATGTGGAAATTCTGATGAAGTAGACAGCTGTGAGAATAACAAAGAAGGAAAATTAGAATCCCATATCCTTCTTAAATAGCTGGAAGTTGATTTTGAAGATAATTGTTCAGAGGGCATCCCAAACGTCACCTTCTTTCTTTTACTTTGTTGCAGAGTGAAATTCGGTCCATCTCCGTAAACCAGTGGGGCTCTCAGTTGGGTCTGAGTGTTCTGAGCAAACTGAGCCAGCTGTACTGTTCCCTGGTGTGGGAAAGCACGGTCCTCCTCTCCCTGTGTACCCCAAACAGGTAAGGGCATGCTCATCTCTTCTGTTATCTCTGTTGTCTTTCATAACAGAGACTAAGCTCAGTGAGCCTGAACAATTGCTTTGGTCAAGGATAGACGGTTATAGTAAAGAGCTCAGCGGCTTCTTGTCTGTCCTAGTCCATTTGAGTTGTTATAACAAAATACCACAGACTGGGTCCTTATAAAGAGCAGAAATTTATTGTGCACTGCCCTGGAGGCTGGAATTCTGAGATGGTGCCAACATGGTTGGGTGGGGACCCTCTTGCAGGTCACAGACTTCTGGTTCTATCCTCACATGGCAGACAGGACCAAAGACAGTAGTCCCATTTGTGAGGGTTCCACTCTCATGACTTAAGCACTTCCCAAAGGCCTTTCCTACTAATACCATCACATCTGCCATTAGTATTTCAGCAGTGAATTTTGAGGGGACACAGACAGTCAATCCATAGCATTGTCCTTCCCACTTAACCAGCCTAGGGACTTGCTTACAAAAAGGGTCATCCTATGCATCTTTGATGTGATATCCCAATTATGGTGTGTCAACATGGTAGGGATTTAAAATTTGGTCCTGTTGTTAGATCTGAAAAGTTGAGTTGGAAACCTTGTTGAGTGCTACCTCAGGAACTCGATCATTGCAGATGTTCTGTTAGGTTATTAACCTGGTGCTACAGGAGGGGATAGTGTCAGCCAAGCAGGTTAGAGACCAACCAAGCACAACATAAGAGCTCAGCTTACTGTTTCTCTTGTTGCAGCCTACCATCTGGATGTGAATTTGGCCAGGCGGACATGCAGAAACTGGTTCCAAAGGATGAGAAGGCAGGTACGACCCAGGGCGGAAAAAGATCAGGTAACTCCAAGAAACTAAAATCTTAGTCATTCTCTTAAGTTCTCTCCGTCTTTATAGGTCTGTTGTGAAAGTTTAATTAGCTATCATCTGTAGTCCTCGATTTTTTTCCTTTCATTGATTTTTTATTATTTTTAAAACAAACTATTTTTACTCATTTTTTTCTATAAATATATATATACACACAATCATAAAAATTAGAAGATGTAGTAGAAAGCAGAGTCACCCATATTTGTACCACAAAACAATACTTTGGAAGTGTCTACCTAATCTTTTTCCTTGAGGACATATTTTATTAACATAGTTGTAATTTTGTTAGGTAACAATATTTCATAGATTTCTTTTCACTTTAAGTGTCATGTAAAGGTACCATGAATTAATCATTCCCTATTAAGTTTCTGATGTACTATTTTGAAAAACGAACATCTTCATATGTAGTTTTATGGTAGTGTAAGATTGATTCCTAGAAATTACTGTACCAAAGGGTTTGATGCGGGCTGGCCGAGTGGCGCGGTGGTTAAGAGCTGGCTTGGGATGCCAGCGGCCCCGGTTCAGATCCCACATATGAGGGCCAGTGACACTGCCCTCAAAAAAAAAAAGAAAAAGAGTTTGATGGGACTTTAATTTTTTTTTGTATGTTTAGTTTTCAGAAGCTTAATTTCATAGGTTAAAAATGGTAAATTATTGTTTTAAAGTGACTGGAACACTTTAGAACCATGCTGTCCAGTATGGTAACCACTAGCCTTGTGAGTCTATTGAATACTTTAATGTGGATAGTACAACTAAAAAATTGAAGTTTTTTTCTTCCTCCTTTATTCTCCCCCATTACCACCCCCCTTCCTCCTTCCCTTTCTTTTTCTGTCTCACCTTCTCTTTTTCTTTCTTTCCTCTTGTTAGGGAGAAGGTGTTATGGGTTGAAATGTGCCTCCTCCCAAAAAAATTACATGTTAAAGCACTAACCCTCCCCAGCACCTTAAAATGTGACCTTATTTGGAAAGAGTTGTTGCAAATGTAGTTAAGATGAGGTCATAGGTTGGGTGGAGTGAACTGAGTTTTCAATTTCTGTTAATTTAAATGTAACAGCTGTTACCCTGTTCAGTTGTTGGAAGACTTTTAAGTATGTTTGGAACAACTTGGGTATGTGAATCTTTTTTTTTCCCAACTAAATTGTATGAAACGTAAACATAGATAATTTTTAATGAAAATTTAGTGTCTTGATTGAGATGTGCTGTCAAATATAAAATAGATACCTGTTTTTTAATACTTAGTATAAAATATAGAATCTGAATTTTTAGATACCTGTTTTTTAATACTTAATATAAAATGTAGAATCTGAATTTTTATATTTTATTGCATGTTGAAAGAAAAAAAATTTATATTGGATTAAACATTATATTATTAAAAATTATACCTGTTTCTTTTTACTTTTTAATATGGCTCCTAGAAAATATATGACTCATATCATATTTGTATTGGACAGTGCTATTTTAGAAAATAGGTTTTATGTTATAGCTCAAAAGTTCCAAATTTCAATAAGCAGAAAATCATACACAATTTTCTGACCCTAATGCAACAAACTTAAAATTAATAAAAGCAACTTTTCTCGAAATTTTTTTCTCCTATGTTCTATATCGGGAAGGAAATACATTTGATAAAGTTAAAACAATGAAGATAATTTTTTGTATAAACATTTAACAGATACTGTTTAAAAATTGTATTGAAATTACTAAAAAGAAGAAGTAATAAATAAAGCAGACATAACGTGTAAAACAACAAATAAAGACCTACCTGACAGCTAGTATGGGAGAGGAAACAGAAAAATATATACGCACCTGTGGCTAGGTTAATTTTGTAGAAAATGTACCAAACCCAAAAATTTGAAATTAGAATTTCAAATTTAGTCAAAATATACCAAACTTAACTCAAAAAGAATAAAATAATTTATTTTTTCCTAGCAGTGTCTTTCACACATTTAAGAAATATGACTCCTTTTTCACATAGTTTTTCCAGAAAATGTGGTGGTGATGTGTTTAAAAGTTTGCCTAAAGTCAATTCTTACATCTTAAACACACACACACACACAAACACAAGACACACCTCACATTCATATACAAAAACCTTAAATACTGGAAGCTAGGAAATATATTTCCACAGTGGTAATCTATGACATCCAATATGAGTTTATTACCTAACTATAAAATTCTAGCAGTGCATATGCCTGACAGCATGGGGCACCATGCACATTGTAGTCTGTATGAATTGGTACCCCATGCGACATGCAGTGCCTGTAGTCTTCCAAAGTAGTCCTGGGTTAAGTCTATTCATCTGACATCTCACTGGAAATGTATTAGCTAAAATAGGCTCTAAGGAGAGAAGCATATCAGTAGAGTTTTAGATTTAGGAAGTCGTGGACATTTATTAAAAGAATAGCAAGCATCATAGGTCGCTCTTTCTTGGGACTCTTCAGAACCAATAAACTAGGTTAGTGCTGGCTCAACATGGCCTTACTGGTCCCCTCTTATGTCTACAGATGGGGAACAGGATGCAGCAGCTGGAAGTATGGATGCTTCTACCCAGGGCTTGTTGGAAGGCATTGGGCTTGATGGTGACACATTGGCTCCTATGGAGACAGACGAACCTACTGCTTCAGACTCGAAGGGCAAATCTAAAATCACACCTGCCATGGCTGCCAGAATCAAGCAAATCAAGCCTTTATTGTCAGGTGAGTGATTTCCTTTTCTCTACTTTTTTTCTAGCTGGTAAGGCTGTTACTTGCTCTAAGGAAGTTTTAAACTTCGGTGGGTCATTTTTAGGTGTACTTTATTGAGTGTCTAGTATGTGACAGGCTCTGTGCCAACTGTTAGGGCTTCAGAGATAAAATCACTTCCTGAGTGCCATCTACCCCTCCTTATTTTTAATTCCTTCCTTCTTGTTCATTCTTCACCTACTGCAAATGCCTTCTGCTCTACCATGTCTTAACAGGGTACCTATAACCTCCTTGTTGCTTAATTTCATTGGGTATTTTCCAGTCCCCTTGTCACTTCTCTTCAGCATGGGAGTTGATCCACCACCTCCTTCTTGAAATGCTCTTGTCTTGGCTTTTGTGGTATTGAGCTCACCTGCTTTCCAGGTACCTGTCTGGCTATTCCACCCACTTTCGTCTTCCCCTCTCTGTCCCTTAAACAAAGCTGGCAAGTCACATGTTTGATTTGTGCTTCAAAAAGATCATTTTGGCAACTCTGTAGAGATTACATTAACATGACACGAGACCACATTGAATCCACAAACTAGTCTGTCTTCGCCATCTTTTACCCCCTAATGTAATATCAGTGTTTAGGGGATTGGTTTTTGTATGTCTCTCAACATTTGCCACTTTCTGCTACCTTAACGTAGAGGAAAGTGAATACATAATTCCTCGGCATCTGGAGCTTTGCCCAAAATCAAGCAGAAAATAGCGTGGTGTTTCCATTTGGTATCTTAAAGCCCCCTTAAATTTTACTTCCGGTTCTAATTTGTTTAATTCTCCTTTTGTTTTAATTTGAAAGTCTACCACCACTAATCCAAATTGAAGGAAAACTGACCATCCAAGAAGATTGCTCATGTTTACCTCCCCTGACTTTCTTTGTTAGACCTCTTAGATTACTGTGACCTTGGAACATTCTGGGGTTTCTGTGTGGGTCCAGCCGTGCTTTTGATGTCTTATTTCTCTGTGGCTACTGGCTTTTTATTTTCCTCTCTTACCCCTGCTGACTACCTTTAAGCCACTTAGCTGTCTGTTCACTTGAAGGCAGTGGTGAAAAAGCTCAAACGTAATGTTTGGATACATTAGGTTTTCAGAGTCTGGGCATACATAGAGGGCTCTAGCCAGGCAGTGCAAGTATCAAGTACAGAAAATATTTTAAGAAAAGCAAGTTAGCACCCAAATACAATGTGTTTAGACATATTTTCTTTCCCTTTTTCTACACATTTACTTTTACATGATTTATATTTGGATTCTGCTTTTTTGGTTCAATATATACCCCAAAAAAAGAAACTTTTAAATACTTATAATCTACCTAACACCTTAAGAAAGCCACTTAAAAATTGTGTGTTTTTCCTAGCAACTTTTTTTTCCTTTGGGGACTATATATGTAATGTGATCAGACAATATATAATATATAATATCTTTTCTGGTGTAAGTCATTAACATTTTTGCCATTTTTAAATTTATCTGTAGGCATTTTAAGTGACTCCATAATCCAATAAATATCATTTATTTAACTAGTTCTTATTACTATATTGCTCTCTGCAAAGGTGGCTTCAGTTTATACTTCCTCTAACACTGAGTGCTTATCTTGTTTGTCTTGCAACATTTGTTATGTATTGAATGCCAAGATGTTTCTGCCTCCTGCCTTTAAAGGAGGCATTTATTCCCTGTGGAACTTCCTTTTTGGATTCTTATATGTAGAGACAAGTCCAAGGGTTTCCGAGGTGTTATGTGGGAGGAAGTGGTCAGTCATAAAAATGTATTAATGAGGACTGGCCAAGTGGCGCAGTGGTTGGGAGCTGACTTGGGACACCAGCGGCCCCGGTTCGGGTCCCACATGTGAGGGTCAGTGACACTGCCCTCAAAAAAAAATGTATTAATGGTAATGTGTCTATTATTAATGAAACTAATTCTGAGAATACTGGTAGCCTTACTTCTGACTTTTGGATTCCAGCCTCTTCCAGATTAGGCCGAGCACTTGCTGAGCTATTTGGACTCCTTGTTAAACTTTGTGTGGGGTCTCCTGTCCGCCAGAGAAGGAGTCATCATGCTGCCAGCACCACCACAGCACCAACACCTGCTGCTCGATCAACAGCCTCAGCCCTTACTAAGCTCCTCACAAAGGGCTTGTCTTGGCAGCCTCCACCTTATACACCTACTCCCCGCTTCAGGTGAGGTTCTGCTTAAGGTACAGAATTGAAATGGTTCCTTCTCTACTTCAATGGAGAGTGTGCCTCTGAATTAGAGGCCTTGGCAGTCCCTTGTTTACTCTAGACTTGTACCCCAAATACAGTTTAAGGTACTTGTTTTGGTTCTATTTAGTCTAGAACGGGGGTCAACAAACTTGAGATGGAAGAGCTGCCAGGGGTCAGCAAACTGGCTCATGAGCCGCAGGCTCGGAAGTAAAATTGAAAATGAAAGTAAAACTATCGTCGTTTCATTTGTAAAATTTTAAAGGATATTGTTCACATAATGGTGATTATGTAAAAATATATTTATGGCTCTTGAACAATTTTTAAATCGTTGTGAGGGACAGGATTGGCTCTTCCTGGGGTCGGCAAACTTTTGAAACGGAACGTACGCAAAGAGCCGCAGTTTGCCAACCCCTGGTCTAGAATAAAGATTTTAAAAGCATTTACGATCAAACTGCATTTCAATAACCTTGTATTTTTTTAGTAGGTGGGAGCCACTTGGAAACCTTAGAAATTTTAATAACCACACTAGTGACTCACCTGCCTTCCAGTCAGTCTGTCAGTCAGTTCAGTGCAATGTTAAATTTTACTCTGGGCTTCTACTTTAATTTCCAGTTGCTTCAGTGTCTTTCTCAGAGAATGTTAAGTTTTTGCTTTTTCCCTCTTTCAGGCTGACATTCTTCATCTGTTCAGTTGGTTTTACATCCCCAATGCTGTTTGATGAGAGGAAATATCCCTACCACCTCATGCTGCAGAAATTTCTGTGCTCTGGAGGCCACAATGCTCTTTTTGAGTAAGGATCAAGTTGCTTCGCTGAGAAGTATTTCGTGGAGTTTGGGCTTTTCTATGTGCCTTAGCAGCCCACAACTTTCTAAGCCGCCCGTCCTGTGAATACGTAGAGACACCCTTTAGGGCATCCTGTTATGTTTCGAGAATTAGCCATATTTGTCACCATCTTCCTTGGAGGGTGGAATTCAGCCTGTCTTAGAGGTGTTTGTAAGGGTCTCTTTTCCTCATTTGGTTTGCAGGGCCTGATACATATTTTTCTAGTAGACTTGTCTTTTTCTATTGTTTCTCTGAATAGAATCATTTTTCTACTTCTCTTGGTCAGAATTTTAAGCTAAATTTTTTTTTGTGTTTTTTTTTGGTTAGTTTTGGCTTTAGAAAGTAATTCTTGGACCAGCAGAGTAGTGCGGGTGGTTAAGCACTGGCTTAGGAAGCCAGTGGCCCCGGTTCGGATCCCACATATGAGGGCCAGTGACACTGCCCTCAAAAAAAATGTAATTCTAGAATGATCATTTTGCAATATATATGTGTATCAAATCATCACATTGTACACGTTAAACTTAATATGTTATGTGTCAATAATATCTCAATAAAGCTAGAATAAAGACCCATAAAACGGTAAAGCTAATAAGTGTTTAGCAGATTGGAAACAGTAGCTCCAAGAGGAGGGACATGTACTGTCAATATAGAGACTGGGAACCTATTGAATGTCCTTTCCTCCACCACCCCATCTAAAATACCAATATTCTATCTCCATACTTTGTTTTATTTTAATTCAGAACTTTCAACTGGGCTCTGTCCATGGGAGGCAAAGTTCCTGTTGCTGAGGGATTAGAACATTCAGACTTACCTGATGGCACAGGAGAATTCCTAGATGCCTGGCTTATGCTGGTGGAGAAGATGGTGAATCCCACCACGGTGCTTGAATCTCCACATTCACTGCCTGCCAAATTGCCCGGAGGTGTCCAGAACTTTCCACAATTCAGTGCTCTCCGCTTCCTTGTGGTAACTCAGAAAGTGAGTATTCAGCATTCTCAAACCAAGAGGAATTTCTCGTGCTGACGATGTAGTTCCCACTCTGTTTTGTCCTTAAGGAAATCACTTTTGAATATTAGAGCATCATTAGATCCTGCTCCCAGATAAGGCTGCTTTGCAGAGAGGGATAGAGATCATTTGAGAATTTTCTGTGATGTAAACATTTGAAATGTAACCTTCAGATAGGTAACTTACAGGTTGGGTTAAATGCCCCTCTCGGTGCTTCCTTTGGCCCCTTCAGGACTGACCTAGGATTTTGTTGTTGGCACACACTGATTGTGGAAGGACCATCCCATAAGTCTTTGACTTATTCCTCCCAGGGCTTTGAATTGAGACAGTGATTTTCATACAGCTTTTCAAATAACTTATAGGCAGCCTTTACTTGCATCAAAAACCTGTGGAACCGGAAACCCCTGAAGGTGTATGGTGGGCGAATGGCTGAGTCCATGCTGGCCATCCTGTGCCACATCCTCCGAGGAGAACCTGTGATTCGAGAGAGACTGAGTAAAGAGAAGGAGGGGTCTCGAGGAGAAGAGGATACAGGGCAAGAGGAAGGTGGCTCCCGCCGAGAGCCTCAAGTCAACCAGCAACAACTGCAACAGGTAGGATGCTGGCCCAGACTTTGCACTGGATAGTGTGTGATGCTTGTGGGTTTTTAAGTTTATATGCCACTAAATGGCAGGTCCTGTTAGCCAGGAGAAAAGTGTAGATTTGCTCTTTCTCTTAGGGTTTAGTTTTACTCCTGAGACAGCTAGGGTATAGTTCCAATGCTTCCAACAGGTAAAATATTTTTGTTCTTCCAAGCTTGTTTAGTATTAGAACTCTTTTAAGTATTCTTAGTAAGCTGCAGCTACATGTTTTTTTGGAGGCAAATCATCTTCAGCCTCTTTCTGAGTAATCTATAAAGGGCAGGGATATCATGGTCCAGATTTATTCTCCATCAAGAACTATCTGAAACCTTGCTTAACCTGCAAACATTTTTGTTTGATTTTCAATAAAAATATAAACCACATTTTGAAAATTGGAAGCTAGAAGCAGTGGTGGTTGGGGATGGGGGTTGGGGGAGCACTTACAAACCTGACATTTCAATGTCAGAAGAGCATCTAGCATATTCCTCCAGGAATTTGTGTGTTTGTATGTTTGTTCTCTTTGTGTCTAGAGTCCTGTTCGAATGTCTTCTATAAAAAAGTCACATTTTTTTATTATAACAGTAATAAATGATCCCTTTAAAACAATTTGGAAGTAAAGCAAAATAATTTTTAAAGGCATTCATAATGTAACTACACAAGATAATGATTGTGCCCTTTTTTATCACTTAGTTCTATGTCTAATTTTTACATAATTAACATATCATATGTACAGTTGTACTGCTGTCATTAAGAAAATGGGTTTCGTTTTGTTTTTTAAGATTTTATTGGGGAAGGAGAACAGCCAAGTTGTTTGTCCTTCAATCTTAATTATGGAGGGCGCAACTAGCTCCGCTCCATGCCCACTCACCATCTGGTCGCCTGTCGGCAGCTCATGGCCACTCAGCTCAAGGTGCCATGTTCAGTCTTCGTTGCAGGTGGGCATAGCCCACCATCCCGTGCGGGAATTGAACCTGCAACTTCGTTAGGAACACATACTCTCACCAGCTGAGCCATCCTGCCACCTGTTGGCAGCTCAGCTCGGACACAGTGTCACTGGCCCTTCTGGGAATGCAACCGGTGACCCTGTTGCTCCGAGCTCATGCTCTTAACTAACGGAGCCATTCAGCTGGCCCAAAAAAATGTGTTGTTTTTTTTTTAACATCGTAGTCGCTCTTTTATTACCAGATCTTAATTTTCTTATTTGATGTTGTAAAGCTGTAATGTATAGTTTCTCTTTGTACAGTTTTGTACGTCTCATGATTATTTTGTAGTGGTGGAATGAATACCTTGGTCATTTCTTCAGGCTCTTGTTCCATTGCCAGTTTGTTTTCCAGAAAAGTGGGACTGATTATCGCGTCTATGTGTGAATCTCAATTTTTTAATTAGAATCATCCTGTTAATGATAATAACCATCTTGCCCCATTTTCTTAGAGGATACAATTGAGAATCATCTGTACCATCCTGTAGCTCTAATGTTTGAATGCTGTGAAAACACCAAATATAAAGGTCTCTCCATGTTACCTACATGCCTCACCTTAATATGTTCTCAGTTCTTATGAAGTTAGAAAAATTTGTTTCCGTCTTGAAACGGTTCCTTTCTTGTTTTTTAATTAAATTTATTGGGGTGACAATGCTTAGTAAAATTACATAGGTTTCAAGTGTCCAATTCTGTAATACATCATCTGTATATCACATTGTGTGCTCACCACCCAGAGTCAGTCCTCCTTCCATCACCATATAGTTGACCCCCTTTATCTTCTATTACTCCCTCTCCCCCATTACCCTTTGGTAACCACTAAACTATTGTCTGTGCTATGAGTTTTTGTTGTCTTTCTTTGTTTGTCTTTTTCCTTTGTTGCTTTCAGTTTTATATCCCACATATGAGTGAAGTCATATGGTTCTTGACTCTTTCTGTATGACTTAACTTCGTTTAACATAATAATCTCAACATCCATCCACGTTATCTCAAATGGCAGTATTTCATCATTTCTCATGGCAGAATAGTATTCCATTATGTATGAATATCACATCTTCTTTATCTAATCATCTATCAAAGGACACTTTGGTTGTTTCCATATCTTGGCCACTGTAAATAATGCTGCAGTGAACATTGGAGCACATATATCTTTATGGATAAATGTTTTCAGGTATTTTGGTTATATACCCAGGAGACCAATTGCTGAGTCATAGGGTAATTCTATTCTTAATTCTTTTTAAGGAACCTCCATACTATTTTCCACAGTGTCTCTACCAATTTACATTCCCAACAGCAGTGTATGAGGGTTCCTTTTTCTCCACAGCCTCTCTAACACTTGTTATTACTTGTCTTGTTGATGATAGCCATTCGAACTGGTGTGAGGTGATATCTCATTGTGGTTTTTATTTGCATTTCCCTAATAGCTAGTGAAGATGAGCATTTTTTCATATATCCGTTGGCCATTTGTATGTCTTCTCGGGAGAACTGTTCATGTCCTCTGCCCATTTTTCAATTGGCCGGTTTGTCTTTTTGTTGTTGAATTGTACAAGCTCCTTATATATTTTGGATATTAGCCCCTTATTGGAGGCATTCTTTGGAAACATCTGCTCCCATTTGGTTGGTTGCCTCTTTGTTCTGTTGATAGTTTCTTTTGCTGTGCAGAAGCTTTTTAGTTTGATATAGTCCCATTCATGTAGTTTAGCTTTTGCTTCTCTTGCCTTTTTTTTAAGTTTTTATTGAGGAAGTGAACAGTGTTGGAGAATTAGGGAAGGGAACAGTGTGTTTTTCCTGAACCCATCAGCTCCAAGTCATAGTTGTTGACCTTCAGTCTTAGTTGTGGAAGGCACAGCTCAGCTCCAAAAAGGGACAGTTTAACTTCTTGATTCCCAATCCGGATGCCTTTTATTTCTTTCTCTTGCCTGATTGTTCTGGCTGGGACCTTCAATACTATGTTGAATAAAGTGGTCCTTTCTTTTTAAAATGCTTTTGGATTTCTCTCTTACTGTGGTTCTGAGATCCTGCATTCTTTTTGTAGCTCATGGACATGGGCTTCACAAGGGAGCATGCCATGGAGGCTCTGTTGAACACCAGCACCATGGAGCAGGCCACAGAGTACCTTCTAACCCACCCTCCCCCAATCATGGGAGGAGTTGTTCGGGTGAGTTTGCCCAGGAACTGTAACCTTCCAGGACATTCGTTTGGTTACTGATGTGCTTTTCTCTTCTCAGGCTTCCGTTGCTGTTCTTCCCTTCTATAAACTACTTCTCATTTGCAGACTTATCCATGCCAATGTTTCCTTTTCGTGATAACTCTCCTTGCTCTAGAACGTAATGAGCAGAAGCTTCCTCACAGCCATGCAAATTACTGGACTTGGTTTGCAGAAGAACTCTTCCGAAAGCAATATAACAGGCTCTCTTTTCTGAGATGCAGAATAGGTGGTCACTTTGAAGTCCCCTTCCTATACTTAATTTCATTGTGATTTTCTCTTTGTGTTGTAGCAACCAGGTAAGCATACTGGGTTTACCTCGAGAGAGCAGCATTCAGAGACCCTTTTCTTCTCAAATGCTTGAGCACAAAGTGTCTGGTTCCTTATCAGTTGGGGTGTGTATAGTTGCTAGATTTTTTGTTGTTGCTTTGTAGGATCTGAGTATGTCTGAAGAGGACCAGATGATGAGAGCGATTGCCATGTCTCTGGGACAGGATATCCCGATGGATCAAAGGGCAGAGTCACCTGAGGTAAGTAGAATATGAGGCATCCCAAAGGGTCTGACATGTTAATCTTTGTTTCTGTAAACATTCCTCTACTATTACAAAGTAATTGGTGGAATAAAAGTCCAAAGAAAGGGCCGGCTGAGTGGCGTGGTGGTTAAGCGCTGGCTTGGCAAGCCAGCGGCCCCGGTTCGGGTCCCACATATGAAGGCCAGTGATACTGCCCTCAAAAAAAAAAGGAAGACAAAGAAGGGCACTATAACCCTAATAAACATCTATGCACCCCAAATAGGAACTCCTAATTACATATAACAGATTTTGACAGACATAAAGACAGAGATCAACAGTAACACTATCATAGTAGGGGACTTCAACACCATTGTCACCAATGGACAGACCCTTTAGACAGAAAATCAACACAGAAAGAGGGGCCTTAAATGACATGTTGGACCAGCTGGACTTCGTTGATATTTTTAGAGCATTTCACCCTGAAAAAACAGAATATACATTCTTCTCAAGTACACATGGGACATTTTCCAAGATAGACCATGTTAGGCCACAAAACAAGTCTCAGTAAATTTAAGAAGATTGAAATCATATCAAGTAGATATAAAGGAAAAATTGATGGTTGCTGGCTGGGAGGGAGTAGGGATGAGGGAGAGAGGGAAGGTTTTGGACAGCGTAGGTGGGTGACTACAATGTTGCTGCAGGGATATGGGGGCAGTTCTGGAAATGTAATTGACAGTGTTGTGAAGAGACTATTATGTTAAGTGAAATAGTCGGAGAAAGACACATACCATATGATCTCACTTATATGTGGAACCTGAAAAACTGAATGAACGATCAAAGTAAACAGACTCATAGAGGAAAAACTGAAGGTTGCTAGTTGGGAGCGGGGTGGGGATGAGGGGGAAGGGGGAGGGATTAGACAGCATAAATAGACAACTACAATATTGCCACAGGGATATGAAACACAGTTCGGGGAATATAATAATGTTGTAAAAATTTTGGATGGAGTAGAGGCTTGATCACTGCACTGTACACCTGAAGCTGCTGTTGTATAATATTATATGCCAACTGTAACTGAATATATAGATAGTCACGGGATGTGGAGTATACTGTGGAAGGGAGTCAGAGGAATTGTAATAGATATGTATGATATGCGGGGGGAGTGTGGTGGCGAACTGGGGGAGGGGGGTTGTCACTTTGGGGGGTAAAGAGTATAACTATTGCATTGTGTTGTACACCTGAAACTAATTTAAAAAAATGGAAAAAGAAAAAAGAAAAGAAAATCTAAAGAAAGGCATGGGAGTACTCATTCATCCCAACCTTGCCATCACTGTTGTATATTGTATTGACCTAAAGCTTTAAATAGGGTAGATGATTCATTGATCTTTATTCAAATAAGAGACCCCAATTGTACTTGGTAGTGTGCATTAGTCCAAATGTGGCTGTCTATTTTTAGGTAACAATGCTCCTGTCTACCATACTGGCAGCGAATGCAGGACAGTGTCTACAAATGATTTTGTAGGAACTAATATACAATGCTATGAATAACTTGGCAGTCCTTCAGGAGTTAGAGGTGTCCTTCCCCTCTGCTTTCTTTTTTTTTTAAGCTGAGCCATCCTGTCACCTGTTGGCAGCTTAGCAGCAGCTCAGCTCTGGCTGGGCATCGAACTGCCGTTGTTCAGAGCTCAGCTCGTATTCTTGAGTGAGCTCTTAAACAACTGAGCCACTCGGCCAGCCCTACCCCTCTGCTTTCCTTGTCTTGCTTTAGCCTGTGTGGGTACTCTCATCCTTGTTGCCACACACTAATGAATGTATCACCTGCTTTGCGGAGAAGGTAGAAGGTAATCATATGGTAGAGCAAATAAGTTTTTATAGTATTGTTTGTCTTTTCTTCCTTCAAGTCTCCCATATATTATCACTCTTCCTTCCCTGCCTCCAGGAAGTTGCTTGCCGGAAGGAGGAGGAGGAACGGAAAGCTCGGGAAAAGCAGGAAGAGGAAGAGGCTAAATGTCTGGAGAAATTCCAGGATGCTGATCCATTGGAGCAAGATGAACTCCATACGTTCACAGATACCATGTTGCCAGGTTGCTTCCACCTTCTTGATGAGCTACCAGACACAGTGTACCGGGTGTGTGATCTGATCATGACAGCAATAAAACGTAATGGAGCAGACTATCGAGACATGATTCTGAAGCAAGTGGTCAATCAGGTAGGCTCTCTGGTGGCCAAAAGAGAGAAATATGTAAAGTGGTTTTCCTGTCATCTATCAAAACATGATTTCTAAAAAAAGTCAGTATTTTTACATTTCACCCAATATGGATATATTCTCCACTTGAACTCTTTAGATCTGGTAATCTAGTTGTTTCTTGAGTGTTCGTGCAAAAAGTGAATTAACTACTTCACAAACATGTCTCTGAAAGTAAAAAACAAAGCCCGCTTTTTTCCTAGGCATTTCTTCTTAAATTCATCTTAAATGTCCAAAATGTGCCTTACTCCTGATTGAGCCAAGTTTGGCCCCCTGGACTAACAGTGAATGTGTTTTTCCTCCCTTCCTATGCAACACTGACTTTGACAAATGAGTCCCATCCTGATGCAATAGTTGAAGTAGGATGAGAAAAAAATTACCCTAAATCCCCACACAAACATGTAGCAAGTTAACACTTTAGGGTCGACAGAGTGGCTCAGTTGGTTAAGAGCTCGCTCAAGGGTGTGAGCTGAACTCTGAGCAACAGCAGTTCAATGCTAGCCCAAGCTGAGTTGCAACTAAGCTGCCAACAGGTGGCAGGATGGCTCAGCTAAAAACAAAAAAAAATATGCCAAAAAAAGCCACTTTGGTTGTACCTATATTTCCTTTACTATTTTTTTATTATTTATATATTTAAATCATTGGAATCTTGTTTTATTTTTAAAGTCAAGAAACAGAAGAAAGGTGACATGTGTAATCATAACTTTAGTATATGGAAACATCATCATAGAAGTAAAAAGCAAACTGGGTAAACCTTTTTTTCCCACAAGATATGACCAAGATTTAGTTATCTTGAATCTATTGTATATTAAGAGCTTGTAGGAATGATTTTAAGAAAACTAAAACCTTAATAAGAACAATTATGTAAAATTCATTACAAGAAATTTAACATGCTAACTAAAGCAAGTCCAAGATTTCTAAAACTTGATTTTTTTTTGTTTTTAATGATAATTCTGAGGCGTAATATAGTGAAAGATTGCTGATGGAAGTGTAAATTGGCAGAATCTTTGTGGGGTTGACTGTATGCACCAGAATTTTTTTTTAAATATTCATTTCTTTTAACTTAGAATTTAGAGTTCTTATAATCTAGCCTAAGAAAATAATCTTTTAGAGATGCTCCTGTAGTAGCCTATCTTATTTTAATCCCAAAAGTAAATGTTATTATTTACCCACTCTTTCTTTGGCAAGTGATTTGAGGGTGGAGGGGGTATTTTACAAAGTTGAGAATGTTTCAACAAACCTTATCATACCCTATCTACAGTTCAGACTTGGCCACTCTTCTTTTCTAGGTGTGGGAGGCTGCCGATGTATTGATCAAAGCAGCTCTTCCCTTGACAACAAGTGACACAAAAACTGTGTCAGAATGGATCAGTCAGATGGCCACTCTGCCCCAGGCATCCAATTTGGCTACTAGAATCTTGCTTTTAACACTGCTTTTTGAGGTAAGATTTAGGTCTTTTGGTCTCTCTGATTCATTTGTGAGAATTATTGAACACCTATCATGTGAGACATTATATAAAGAAGAGAGAAATGTAACGCATGAACCTGCAGTTTCTAATAGGCTGTAGTGCACATAATTAAATATAGCATTCTGTGACACATGAATGGTATAAACAGTTTTGTCTGAATTCAGTTAGTGCATATGCACCATAGATGGATAATGAGAAATGGGTTTTTTGGAACCAGTGTTAATTAATTGAATTGAGTCTTAGAGGATTTTGGGGATGGTCATTAAAAGAAGGTATTTAGAATGACTATGATAGTTCTGTTGTGGAATACTTATGGCCTCTCTGAGGATACCTTTAACTGGCAGCCAAAGACTGGGGTAAGTAGTGAAAATTGGGTAACAGTCATTAGACAGAATCTGACTCTTCTTTCACACCTGGTCATTCAGCAGATACGAGGGAAAAAAGAGTGGTTTGGCCAGGACATGGTCTTATTCCAATCAACATAGGAATTAGGAGGCAGTTGAACTTGACAAACGACTCTTCATTTGTCTTCATGTTTAATAGTAAAACCTGAACTTAATGGAGTAAAACCCTTCACAGCAACTTGGGAGATATGTTCACTATATGTGTCAAACTATATAATCAGTAGTCCTCGGACTTTCCCTTGGGGTGGAAGTGGTAATTCTTATTATAGCACTTGTGAACAGGTTGCTGAGTACAGAATGTTGGGGTCCCTCATAATATAATAAAATAAAATATAATATAAAGAGAATATTACTCATGAGTCCCACCCCTTTTAAAACAATCAAAAGTAATAGTCTTGTATTTTCTTCTAGTCCTTTTTCTATGTATTTAGACAATTGGGATCAGACTATTTAGAAAGTTTTGTATTCTTTTCTATCTGTATTACATTATGAATATTTTCCAATGTCATGTATGTATTATTCCATCTTTTAGTTTAGTTTATTCCATCGTTTATTTAAGTAATTGCCTATTGTTGGACATTCAAATTACTTCCAGTGATTTCCTGTTATAAATAACTTTAGTGTAGCCCCTGTATAGGGAACCATTAACTGGGTTGCTGTTGTAACTATTCCATGTTCCTTGAAGGATTATAAAAATTCTCTGTAAATCAAAAGTTTTTCAACTTTAACATAAGTAACACTGTATAGCCATGATGACAATCCTGAATGATATTAGTGATACCAATAACAGTTTCCGTATTAAACACATATTAATGCGCCAGGCACTATGTTGGCCACTTTGAATATATACCCTCATTTAATTGCCATAATTACCCTGGGGGTAGAAATTATCCCTTTGATCCATGAGGAAATGCAGGCCTATGGAATTTAACTCATCTCAGATCACACAACTGGTACATACAGAAGTGGTATTTGAATTTAACCATTCTGTTAGTGTTCACCCTTGTGATCTCCTATACCATGCTAATCCTTGATACTGAGTAGAAGTTGGTATGTTTTATCTTTTTCCCCTTTGATTAATCAATCAGGAGTTGAAGCTACCTTGTGCTTGGGTGGTTGAATCTAGTGGCATCCTCAATGTCCTAATCAAACTCTTGGAAGTGGTTCAGCCCTGTTTACAAGCTGCCAAGGAGCAAAAGGAGGTCCAGACCCCAAAGTGAGTAATACTGTATTTCTCCTGGTTTCACTTCTATTTCCCTGGGACTTGGGCCCTCAAGCTTAGGGCCTGAGTCAGGCACTTTTCTGGAGCATGTATGGGACAAATCTTGGGTATGTTTTTGTGGTTTGAAAATTGTGAGGTGCCTGATGAAGTCAAGATAAGTTTTCCCATGTTGTGTGTAGATTTTTGGCTGGCCCAGAGTAAATCATTTGTACTTTTGTAGGTGGATCACTCCAGTGTTGCTCCTAATTGATTTCTATGAAAAGACAGCCATCTCCTCAAAAAGGAGAGCCCAAATGACTAAGGTGCGTAATATAGTGTATATGGTTGGCAGAACTGCTTAACTTCTTGAGGCAAGAGTAGACAAGAAGAGAATACAGGGGAATAGTAAAGAATGGAAAGATCTGTGATTAAGGCATAAATCTCGTAAGTGATATTAATAGCTACATTTCTCTTCTGAATGGGATTAGAATTTTTTTTATGGAGCTTCTTGCAAAAGGACCCAAGAACTTACTGTCTAGGCTTTTATGCCTGTGGAGAGGCTCAGGAATATGAGGGTTAATGTATACAAAAAGCTTTCTTGGTTCTCAAAGTATATCAAATGTTTAGTATGTTTCTTTTTCCTGGGTTAACTTTAACAATGAACACTGATGAAGTTAATGATTCTTCCAACAACCAGCATTGTAGGAAATACAAAGAAACTTTGTGCTCTTATATTTAGTACTTACAGTCCAACAACAACAACTGGCGCTGGTTTGATGACCGCTCTGGACGTTGGTGTAGTTACAGCGCAAGCAACAACAGCACTATTGATTCCGCCTGGAAATCTGGAGAAACAAGTGTTCGTTTCACTGCAGGCCGAAGAAGATACACTGTCCAATTCACTACAATGGTTCAGGTACATGAAGTGTTCAGTCAAGGATTAGGGAGTGGTTAAGGATGGGGTGTCTATCTGCTCTTTTGGAAAGTTTGCAGTTCATTATAGGGTCTTGTATATGCCACTTTCCTTCCGGAAGCCTTCAGGCTTTCTCTCTGTAAATAATAGGAATCGAATAAATTGCCAGGGTTCCTTTCTGTTGCAGCATTTTGCCTAGGAGTTCCAGCACCCTTCCACACCCATAGTTCCTTTTTTGGTAGAGATATTTTTGTTGACTTGAAATCCTAGGTTAATGAAGAAACAGGGAACCGGCGCCCTGTGATGCTGACTCTCCTGAGGGTACCACGGATGAATAAAAACTCTAAAAACAGCAATGGACAGGAACTGGAGAAGACACTGGAAGAAAGCAAAGAAATGGATATCAAGCGTAAAGAAAATAAAGCCAATGGTATGGAGTCTTAGTTTTGTATCATCCAAATAAGCTAGTGTGCCTTTATAGCTTAAGGTCTGGATAATTCCATTGAGTTATTTCTTATCAATCAGATTACTTGGTGACTTAAAGATACACAGTACTTTTTATATGGCTTTTCATCTGGCCTTAGAGTTGGTGTTTGGTATGTTTCTCTTCATGGAACCCAAACTTGACAGTTACTTAGGAAAGAGAGGTATGGGAGGAAATGTCAAATTAAACTGTCTGAACTCTTACTTTCCCATTTGTAGATACACCCTTGGCCCTAGAGAGTACAAATACTGAAAAGGAGACAAGCCTGGAAGAAACAAAAATCGGGGAGATTCTGATCCAGGGCCTGACAGAGGATATGGTGACTGTTTTAATCCGGGCGTGCGTAAGCATGCTAGGAGTCCCTGTGGACCCAGACACTTTGCATGCCACCCTTCGCCTCTGCCTGAGGCTCACCCGAGACCACAAATATGCCATGATGTTTGCAGAACTGAAGAGTACCCGCATGATCTTGAATTTGACCCAGAGCTCAGGCTTCAATGGGTTTACTCCCCTGGTCACCCTTCTATTAAGACACATCATTGAGGACCCCTGCACCCTCCGTCATACTATGGAAAAGGTGAGTCTTTTCGGTGTCAGATGCTGGTTTAGCTTTATATAATAACTTTTTTCTCCTTGGTCTCAGAACAGATAGACTTCTAGTTCTTTTAAGGGTCTATAGCTAGATACCTAGGCTATATGCCCTGCCCAGCAAAATTGCCCAGCTGTATACTCATGTGCTGCTTCGATGTGGTAGATTATCCCAATGAATGACAATGAAAAAGAACTAGAAAATACATCTTCTACCCTTAAATTTACTATAGTAATAGCTCTTAACCTAGTAAGTCCCCACTGGCAATATAGGTTTCTTGAACCAAAAATTGTTAGTAAGGAACTGGGATACCTTCTATCAAGTTCATGTCTTCAAGATCATTCCCTTGTAGGATTACTTTCTCATGTTCACCCAAGAGTCTATTTTCCAAACATTGTGTTTTGGGGTTATAAAAGTAGACAAGTTTTTGGAATGTTTATATGCCAGACACTGCGATAAGCTTTTTACAAATACCCGTTGTGCAGATCACAAAACTGAGGCTTACATGTTTATTTCAGGAATATATAAAGCAGTAGAAGAAGTGACAAAGTAATTAGAAAAAATAAAAATGTTTATAATACCAATGGAGTGGTGGGAGGCAAATGTCTTACTAGTGAGACTTTTCCTCCTAGGTACTTTCACAAAATTCTCTTTCCTCCTATTCTTTGTCAGCAGTCATAATGTGAATGTTAGTAGACTTCACTTTATTTTCCTGTCTTAGGACATTGTGTCCCACATTTATAAATAATGTTGGTTGCAGTGTGGATTTTTGTGCATAGCTTTGTAACATTTAAGATTATTTTTCTTAGAGATTCCTAGAAATCTAATCAAAAGGTATAAATATTTTTTAACTCACTTGCCAGAAAGGTGGTACCATTTCATAGTTCTTTTCCACCCAGCCTATTTGATTTCATCTGACATGAGCAAAAGCAAAAAGGGAGCTGTTAAAGGCAGCGTGTACACTGCACTGATCCAAGATCAGAAGACAACCCAACAAGGCAGAAACAACTATATATAGACAGGATTCTAACTTTAAAACAGAATAGTTAAAATATTTAAAGTTTATACAACTTAAAAAATGCTAGGAAAGATAACAGGTTCTTGTTGGATGAAAGAAAACTTTCTGAGCTTAAAGGAAATTGTATGTGGGGGTGTTGGGAGCAAAAGAAGTTCAGTGGCAACTTTAACATACTGAGTTGGCAAAATGTAAATGCTTGATAATATCCATTGCAGGTACGGGTGTGGAGAACCAAGCATACTCTTACTTTTGGTAGGAGTGGAAATTGGTGCAGCCACATTGGAGGGCAATTTGGTACTGTCAGTTTAAGATATCCTTTGACCTAGAAATTCTATGGCTAAGAACTTGTAACTAAAGTCAAGTATGCCAAGGTACATATACAAGAATGTTCACTGTAGAATTGCTTGCAATATCAAGAAAATAGAGGTCTAATGTCCGGCAGAGGAGTGAATTAATACATTATGGCACATTTTTTATAGTGAAGTTACACTTTCCTATATTTAAAAAATGAGTTGTTTAATTGCAGCCTGACAGGCAAGGTACAAGGATTAATATGCTAAACTAAAGAGAGTGTGACTGATGTGATTAAGAAAAGCATTAAGATTCCAAAAGATGTTTATCTTTGTGAACATAGTTCTCGAAGGAGTAGATAATGGAAAATACAATGGAATTGTTTCCTTCATACTTTCCTGTATTTTCCATGATTAATGAGTCATTTTATGAGAAGAGCAAAACCATAATGATGGCTAAGCACTGTGATATCAAAGGAAATAATCCGTAAATAGTTTGATGTCTCCTGTGGCTGTCATTATCTGAAACTGATGATTGGCTTTGAAAATGTTTAATTTTGTTCTTATACACTAAGTGGGTATCAATAGTAGTATTTTTAGAAGTTGAGCCATTCTGGTTTAAAATTAGGACAGCATTTGGAAAGGCTGGGAGCTGGCACTTAAATGTGGGAACCATAATCTGGATGAATAATCAGTGGTCTAGATACATTTCCCAATTTCTCTTGAAGATCATATGCCATCTGGTCTAATAATTGATAGTTTTGGGATATGCTGAATGCTGTAACTTTTTGGGGGCTAGGGCAGTGTCACTGGCCCTCATGTGGGACCCGAACCGGCGCCGCTGGCATCCCAAGCTAGCTCTTAACCACCGCGCCACTCCGTCGGCCCTGGAACTTTTTTATAAGCCACATTTTTGAATCAGGAAGGGACAGGATTTGAAAGACCAAGTATATTTTTCTCCCCAAAATCTAAAGCTGTCATCCACTGTCTTGAAACAGAGCTTGGTTAGTATTTAAATCCGTGGATACTCTTCCTTGAATGCAATTTAATTTAAAAGGTGGTCTTTAATCAGCGATGTTTCTCCCTTTACTAGGTTGTTCGCTCAGCAGCTACAAGTGGAGCTGGTAGCACTACCTCTGGTGTTGTATCTGGCAGCCTCGGCTCTCGGGAGATCAACTACATCCTTCGTGTCCTTGGGCCAGCCGCATGCCGCAATCCAGACATTTTCACAGAAGTGGCCAACTGCTGTATCCGCATTGCCCTTCCAGCCCCTCGAGGCTCAGGAACTGGTGAGTTTCCCCTTCTCCTGGCTTTTGAGAAATTGAAGTCTGTGGCCTCATATGACTCCAAAGATTTTCTGTAAAGAGAACTATAACTTGGAAAGCCTCCTCAGCAAGCATTGGGACATTGGCTGGTTGATCATGTGGGTCAATTCAGAGGTCCTTCCACAGTTTCTCTGGTCCTTGCCCTGTGGTAATCCCTGCACGAGATACCAAAGACTCATTCAGTCTAGTCCTTGCCTTGAAAGAACTCATCTTAGTGTGGCAACAGGGCTTACAGTGAATGGTTTACAGATAGAGTGATAATTGGGGAACAAATGAACATAAGACTCATGATACAGTATGGAGTATACAATATCATCATTATATTATTGCCAAAAGTGTTTGGCCTATATTTAATTATGAGGAAACAGGTAAATAAATTGTGAGACATTCTGTTAGAAAACTGGCCTAGACTCTTCAAAAATAGTAATGTCGTGAAAGAGAAAAATACAAAGATTTCATAAATAAAAGGAGACTATAGAGAAATAAACACCAACAACCTTGATGGGATTCTCGATCCAGGTAAAGGAAATCTGGAGAAATTTGAAGACTAACTATGTATTAGATAATATAATTGTATCCGTTTTTCATGGGTATTGTAATGATATTATGTTTATGTAGAAAAATATCCTCGATCTTAGGAGGTGCAGGTAGATGTATTTAGAGGCAGACAAATGGTGATTCTAGATGAAATGTATATGGATGTTTATTTACTAACGTTTCAGTGTTTCTGTAGTGTCATTTTATATATACATACATGTATATACGTGTGTGTGTGTGTGTGTGTATAAAGTTGGGAGGAGGGCTAATTATTTTGAGAGCCTTAGCTATGTGCCTGACCCTGTGCTGGACATGTATGGTCTCATTTAATCCTCAGATTTCAAGAATGAGAAAATGGAGGTTTGTTGGGAGTAATTTGGCCATCATCCCATAACAGAACTGGATTTTAAAGCCAAGTCTATTCAACTCGAAAGCTTGTACTCTTTACCATTTTGTACAGCTCTATTAAATCCTGTGGGATTTAGGGAAGGTAAAAGCCAGATTTTCTTGTAGGCTACTTGAACATTGTTTGGAAATGACTTCCTGTCCCAAGCTTATATATTATATAAACCCCCTTCTACGTCTTTATCAGTAACCAGGTGTAGGTACTGATTCACTATTGACTGATGTTTCTGTCTCACTTTGGCTTAGCTTCAGATGATGAATTTGAGAATCTTAGAATTAAAGGCCCTAATGCTGTACAGCTGGTAAAGACAACCCCTTTGAAGCCCTCACCTCTGCCTGTCATTCCTGATACCATCAAGGAAGTGATCTATGATATGCTGAATGCCCTGGCTGCATACCATGCTCCAGAAGAAGGTATGTAGCTATCTCACCTCAGGAGGCTGGGCACTTTGCCTGGGTCATTTCAACCAGCTCATGGTTTAGTGAGCACTCACTATGTGCCCACACTCTGGGAATCAAGATAAGTAAGATACACAGCACCCTTCTTTAAAGAAGCTAATAGTCATATAGTGTGACAGATGCCAAGGTAGTGGTGATTCCTAAACGAAGCATTTGACCTGGTGGGGGTGGGGCCTGTATGGAAGTTTCTTAGAATAAGTTTCTGAAAGAAGCGTTGAATGATAAGGATAAAGAGATTGCCATAGTTCTATCATTTAAGAATACATCCCGGGCCAACCGAGTGGCGCGGTGGTTAAGCGCTGGTTTGGGATGCCAGTGGCCCTTATTCAAGTCCCACATATGAGGGCCAGTGACACTGCCTTCCTAAAAAAAAAAAAAAAAAAAAAGAATACATCCCATACAGAGGGGAAAATGGATAATGATTGAAAAGGAAATAATAGCATCTTGTTAACAGGTTGAAAATAAAATACCAGGAAGTCTGTAATGTTTTCACTCTCAGAAATAAAACATTGTTATTGCCCAAAGAGCTGGAAACAATATTAGAAGGTGTGGCTCAGCTTACTGCCTTTGAGACACCATCCCAATCCATCTTTATTCTTAGTTAAGGTGCTACTTGTTAGTACTGGGAAAGTCATGAATAAATTGATTGAATCTCAAGGTTACATTCCAGTATGATCATTCTGGGTTTTGTTCAGGACATGTTGGTCCCACAAAATTGCCTGAAACTGATGCATACTGATTTTAATAAATCAAGAATGTGAGTCTTTACTTTGGTGCATTTCTTCCATACAGCACTCTGATCCATATAGTGCTCCTAGCTTCTCCTACAACCACAGAACCTTTACCCCACTATATCTTGCTCCCACCCCAAAATGATTTATTTAGCTCTATAGCTATAGCAACCATTTATTGACCCTCCCACTGCACTAGGCATAATACCAAGTATGTTCATTTAAGCTTAGTAGTGACAGCCAAGGAAAGCGAGGAAACTACTTAAGTTACTTCAAATTGCCACTGGTCACAAAACTATAGGGTTGTCAGAAAAGTTATGACGCATTTTTGCAATGAAAAAACATTGAAAACATACGTCATGACTTTTCCAACAATCCAATAGTTAGCAAAGAATGAGGCTTTCAACAATGCCCTCTTGGTTATATTGCAGGTCCTCAAATATGGTCATTTCGTTGTAAGGTTGATGAGATAGATACCTTAGGAACTTTACTCTTGTTTATATTAATTAGCCTGTAATAAAATTGGTTTCATTATACATCATTTTCACTTAAAGTCACAAAACCTATCGACAATGTTAAGTGAGGACTACATTGCTCTTCATTCTTAAGTGAAAGCCTAGCAGTATCTCTATGTAAACAGTTGTAGCAACTTGGAATGAAACTGTCCAGGCTACCAAATAGGTGTTAACATTGCACATTTACAAGAGTTTTTGGTTTTGCTTTTCTAGCAGACAAATCTGATCCTAAACCTGGGGTTATGACCCAAGAGGTTGGCCAGCTCTTACAAGACATGGGTGATGATGTATACCAGCAGTACCGGTCACTTACTCGTCAGAGCAGTGACTTTGATGCACAGTCCGGTTTTTCCATTAATGTAAGTCAATTCCAACCTCCTATCTTCCCCTTCCCTTTTGTTATTTGTATTCTCGGTATTTAGGGTTATGCCAGGGAAATTTCAAACATACTAATTTTGATATATTTGTAAATTATATGTTACTAAAAAAATGAAGATAAAAATTGAGTTGTCCCTGGGATTTTCTTTTCTCTCCTTAGGTTAAAAATGTTTCCTTAATTCATTTTTGATTCTCCTCTTCATTGTCCCTTCCTCCCAATCTCCCAGTCACTGTTCATAATGAAGGCTTCCCACAGATTATAAGTATACATAGCAGGGAAGGGGGGGACGGTGGTTAGATAATGGGCCAAAGAGGATCTGTAGCATTCACAACCAGTACCCTGGGAAGGAGTCCTGCCATTTGGGGACAGCTGTCTTTAAAATTAATAATGGCTCAGGAGTTTTCTTCTTCCGTAGAGTCAGGTCTTTGCGGCAGATGGTACCTCTGCTGAGACATCCGCATCTGGAACATCCCAAGGAGAAGGTAATGGTTTGCTTTCCTCCCTCTTTTGTTCTGATTTCCTGAGGACAACTTGAAGAAACTGCATGTCCTGGACAGGGGATAGGGGAATACAAGCATAATTGTCAAGTGTACTTGTCTAAGTGAATTTTCCCAGGGTTGAGCTCAGTGTTCTGTAAATGAAGGATTTCTGTATCCTAAGTTAATGGAATTGTGACTTAACTAACCCAGTAATGGTTGCTATAATGATATCCTCTAGTTCTACTCTGTAATCCACCCCATATGTTTCTTTTGATGGTTTCCATGCTGGTTTATAGAGCTTTAGTGCCATTGACACTATTCTAACTGTAAGGTTTGCATGGCGGATTCTTGCCTTCTAGCAGTGTCAGCAGACCCCATTGACTACTCACCAAAAATTAGAGAGCTGTCATGTGGAGGAAATTCTAATGAAACCTTTCAGGAGCTGCATCTCCTTGGATAGGAAAGATCTTTGAGATCTAAGTTAAGAAACATTGTACTTAATATCATACTCGTCCCTGGAGATAAATCATAAAAGCTATTAGTAAAATATTGGTTAACTCATTTTGGTGGACTTACTACTGCCCATATGTAGTGTATAGTATTTGGCAATATCATTCAAGGGAAACATCAGTGCCCCCTATATGGCAGACTATAGTAGACACCAGAATGAATCAGATTCATTCCCTCCAGTTAAAGAATTTTGTCTAGTGAGGTAGACCTGCAGCCATTATAATACAAGGTAAGTGCTAGAATGGACGCATGCTGGGATAAGGTATAGTGGGTACATGATGTTAGTATCTCAGTATGCCTGGATGAGACAGGAAAGCATTTATAAGAGGAGATCAGCATTTTAGCTGAGCCAGATAAATGTGTGCCAGGCAGACCTGTGGGAAGGAAGAGGTAAAAGAGTACACAAGGCATGTTTGGAGAATTATTAGTATGCTATTTCTGGAGCCTAAAATGATATATAAGAGGAGGGAAATGGCAGAAGATGTGTGAACAGTTGGGCAAAGCCTCTCTGATGTACTATATCCGCACACCATGTCTGAGACCTGGGTCATCCTACCCACCTGTCTTTCCACTACAGTATGAAGAGGGCATTCAGTTTGTACCGATGGCCTTAAAGTGGAGAAGTGGTATTCTTTCTGCCTAAGGCTTGATCTTTGCCAATACACCAGTGTGGTATTGAACCAGTGTTTGGCTCTTTCTCAACAGCTTCAACTCCAGAGGAGTCTCGGGATGGGAAGAAAGATAAAGAAGGGGACCGGGCCTCGGAGGAAGGCAAGCAGAAAGGCAAGGGCAGCAAACCTCTTATGCCCACCTCCACTATTCTTCGTCTTCTGGCAGAGTTGGTTAGGTCCTATGTTGGTATTGCTACTCTGATTGCCAACTACAGCTACACTGTGGGCCAGTCTGAGCTGATCAAAGAGGTAATATTTTCAACTTCTGCTTAAGGTTTTATACTGTCATCATTTGGATACCTACTATGTGTTGGATGCTTTGCTAGGAGCCCATGCATGCCAGCTCAGTGATGAGAGAGGCAGAGGCCTCTTAAGACACATTAAAGAGCTAGGCCTTTTCCTCATGTTGTGGAGCTATTAGGCTCATTGCAGGGAGTGAGTTGATGCAATTTGTAAATTTGTTTTGTAGAAAATCGCTTAGTTTGCAGTGTCAAGATTGCAAAAGGAAAGACTGGAATCAGAGACCAGTTAGGAATCTGATCTAGTAATCTACGTAATACAGGATCTTGGTGAGGTTATGGGAGGGGAGGTGGAATAAGTTAGTTCAAGGGAGATTTTAAAGATACAGATGGACAAGAATTGAATTTGGAGGATGAAGGCAAAAGAAATCAAGGACTCCGATGTTTTAGGGTTCTTTTATTATTCCTTTTATGTTAGAAGAGGAAACAATTTGAAAAGAAATTGGAATTTGGGAGGTATCTGTGGGTCACCTAAGTAAAGGTTTCTAGGGGACAGTAGAATAAATAAATACATAAGAATATCAGTGTTGGCCTGCCGAATGGCTCAGTTGGTTAGGAGCTTGCTCAAGAGTGCGAGCTGAGCTGCCGCTAAGCTGCCAACAGGTGGCAGGATGGCTCAACTAAAAAAAAAAAACCAGAATATCAGTGTTTATCTTCCAGATATTCTCACACCTATGAAAAGACACCAGTTGTGGTAACAATATTGGTAATAAAGAATATAAAAAAGCCTAAAAGCCTATCAATAGGGCTATGGGAAAGAATGAAGTCATATTTTATATGTCCTGATATAGAATTGTCTTCAGGTTAGATTTTTCAAGTGAGAGGGCACTTTTAAGAAACTGTATTAAGTTCCCATATATGTATAAGGGGAGCCCAAGGAGGTGTTTTCATAAAGGGGACCTTGTTTGGGGGTTCACAGTAATTTTACGGTTATTAAGTACTAAAGAGCCTGATAGTGGAGCGCAGGAAATAATGTAGCAGGCAAAGAATCTATGAAAGCAGCTGCCATTTTTTAAGCTATTTTTACTTTAATTCAAGGTTTTAAAGCATGTAAAACTACACAACTGATTCCTCAGTTGATGGTGAATAACCACAACCCAAATTACAATAAATAAAACATTACAACCTCCACAAAAGCTACCCCCTTCGCGCCTTTGTGCATCTCCCCTTCCTCTTTGACTTCCATAAGGTCACCATTATCTTGAGTTCTGTTGTCATAGGTTGGTTTTGTACTTTATATAAATGGAATCTTAGAGTATGTGCTCCTTTTTGTTTGGCTTCTTTTGCCTAACATGTTTGCGAGATTCATTTTTGTGTGTAGTTGTAGTTTGTTCTCATGTCGTCTAGAATTCCATTGTGTGATTAATAATCTTTTTATCCATTCTAATGCTAACAGGCAATTGGGTAGTTTTCCATTTGGAGGTTTTAAAAGCACTGCTGCAGTCTATAAATGCCAAGGTGAACATGTGTACCTTGGTGAGCATTTCTGTTGGGTGGTATATGCCTAGGAGTAGTCTTGCTGGTGTGTTCGGCCTTAGCAAATGGTGCCAAAAGTTTTCCAGAGTGGTTGTGTCAGTTTATATTATCACAAGCACAGCACATGGAGTTCCAATTGTTTCACCTCCTTGCCGCCACTCAGTATTTTTCCTAATTTTCATTTCAGCCGTTTTAGTGGGTTTGTGTTGGTATTCATTATGGTTAAAATTTCCCTGTCTTTATTCGATATTCTCTTGTGAAGTGTTCAAGTCTTTTATTCTTGTTTTCTATTGAGGTCTTTATATTCCAGACGTAAGTCCCTTTTGGAGTATATGTATTAAATATACATTAGGCATTTACTTCAAAGCTTTTACTCATTTATGCCAGTTGTAGTTCCAATTTATGATAGTATTACGTGGGGAATCAGAATTGCAAATTTATTAAGTATCTCCTTAATATGTGTCACGTAACCCACTGGTACTGGGTACTCCTAGGTGCTTTACAAATATTTTTGATAATCCTCAGCTCAGCACTAAAAGGTTATTGGTGTTGCTCTCCTGAGTCGAGAAGACAGTTCAGAGAGGTCAACAACTTCCCAAGGCCACATTTCAGAGTAGCAGGGCTGAAATTGGAACCTAGGTCTCTGGGTCCAAATCCTTTCTGCTTGGTCACCACTGCTTTCCCAAATTACAAAGCTTTTTTTCCAGTTTTTCTAATGTCATATAACATTATTTACACTTCTAGTCAGAAAATTGTTTTAACTTTGAATTTTATTCACTACTGGAAAATTTGTATTTCTAATAGTTGTCTTAACAAGGTTACCTTATCTAATTTCCCAAACTCTAGTATTATTAACTGCATTTTTTATTGAGGTAAAATTCACATGAAATGAAGCATTTGAAAGTGTACAGTTTAGTGGCATTTAGTACATTCAGTTGTGTAGCCATCATTTCTATAGTTCCAAAATCATTGGTGCATTTTGATCCAAAATCTGCTTGAAGGACAACAGAACTAAGGTTTCTTTCTAGGATAAGGAATTATCAGGGCACAAAATCATTGTTAGAGAAAAGGTCTGGCTTAATTTCCTTTCCTGTTGTTGATTTTTTGTTTTTTTTTTACTATTTTAAGTAACCCTGTGTTAAAATATTTTTTTCATATCTATCACTGCTGTTTCTCATTTAACCCCTGCCAATTTCTGGCCCAGGGTTCTGGGCACATTGTAGATGTCAGTAAATACCCCAATTTAATTGAATACTGAAGGGATTATAGCACTCAGTTAGGAATCAAGATTTGAATCCTTACTGTTGACTGAGTTCTCGGCACAGCCACATCTCGCGTCACATTAACCACGTGTGAGATGGGGAGAATATCGAACTGCCTTAACTCTTACAGGTTTGCTGTAAACAGTTCTATTTAAATGTCACATATAAAAAATGTTTTAAGAAATGCCAAGTAACATCTAAATAAAAATGTATAAGCTGTATAGTAGGAAATAATGTGATTTGGAAATATAAAATCTGGATTTGCTGCTCACTTAGCTGTACCTTTAAGCCTTGGTTTTCCTCATCTATGATGTGGACTTGATAATCACTGGGTGACTTCCAGGATCAACTCTGCATGTTTGTACCTTGTTGCTGTGCAAATGATATGGCATTAATTGTGCATGTGAGTAAACGGTCATGATTAATGACTTTGCAGGACTGCAGTGTGCTAGCTTTTGTTCTGGACCACCTCCTCCCACATACCCAGAATGCAGAAGACAAGGACACGCCTGCCCTGGCCCGCCTATTCCTCGCAAGCCTGGCTGCTGCAGGTAGTGGCACAGATGCCCAGGTGGCCCTTGTGAATGAAGTAAAAGCAGCCCTGGGACGGGCACTGGCTATGGCTGAGAGTACAGAGAAACATGCCAGGTAAAATCCATGCTTGATCTAGTGCTAATAACCAGTAGTAGCATCTCCTTGCTCCATTCTTGGCCCATTGGATTTGCATTTGAACAACAGTTCTAGTTATACTGGCACAGTACATTCTGTGGGCCTCTCAAATAATTAAAATACCCAGAAGACTGATTACATTTGGAGGACGTGGGTAAAAAGACTTAGAGACAACAAAGGGATGTTTTCATCACATCTAGGGTCTTCAAACAAGAGATCAAACAGATTATTCAGTCTTTTTTGTTTAATTATGTTTAAAGAAAATAAAGAAGGCTACCACCCACGGAGTGGGTTCTCACCTGTTTAGTTGTTACTTTGAGGAGGAAACACCAAGGGAACAGGAGGGCTGTCTGAGGCAAGTTAGTGAACACTGAACCTAAGAATGGGCTGTGCCCCACTTCTCCCCCAGGCTTCAGGCAGTGATGTGCATCATCAGTACTATCATGGAGTCCTGCCCCTCCACCTCCAGCTTCTACAGCAGCGCCACCGCCAAGACGCAGCACAATGGCATGAACAACATCATCCGACTCTTCCTGAAGAAGGGGCTGGTGAATGACCTGGCTAGAGTGCCCCACAGCCTGGACCTGTCCAGGTAAAACCACTCCTGAGCACTGGCCTCAGGCTTTTACCCTCCCTTTAATCATGCTGCTTACTTCTCCACTTTCCTAATATTTCATGTTTTCTTGCAAGATGAGTAGTGAGCAGCTGGTTTGATAGGAACGTTTGGGTGTAAGTGGCTTTGGGGGTAGTATTGTGGCTTTGAAGCAAAGCACTTTCTTTTCTTTAGGCCTTAGTTTTCTCATTTGCTACAAACTCAAGAGTTGGACTATATCACTAATTTTTTTCTTCCAAGCTTCTCTCCATTTGATTAAAACTAACCTTTTATTATATAGATTGTATGTGTATCACAAGAATACAGATGAGCAGAAATAAAGTAGGCACCATATTCATACCACCCAGATACCATTTGTTATCTTACTGTATATCTTTCAATGGTTTCCTTTACATACATAGATAATTATTTTTTACTATATTGCTGTTGTGTAACCTGGGGTGGGATGGGGTTGGGATTTTGTTGTTGTTGTTGTTGTTGGGTTTTTTTTGGTTAGTCTTTACCTTTCTGTGTAAATAAAGTTTTTGGTTAGTCTTTACCTTTCTGTGTAAATAAAGTTTCATCCTATCTAATACCCAGATCTATATTAAAAACTTTTGGTCCAAACTAGAATCCAATTATTGGACCTTGCATTACATCTGATTATGTCTTCTGTATCTCTGTTCTAACACAGATCCTTAATTAATTTTTTAAATTTTCACTTTATTGCTGTTGTTCATGACACTCACTTGTTGAAGTGACCAGGCCTGCTGTCCTGCAAAGTCCGTTTGGTACCTTGCAGCGTCATTTAACTTTTTCCTTTACTCCCTATTTTCTGTAAACTTCTCGTTACAGCTAGAGACTTAATGGAACAATTTAAACATTATTGGCTGGGATATATCATAGATTGATGTACACCTAATTTTGTATCATGGGGAGATCTCTTTGAACTACCATTATTAATCATAAGATTGACCACTAGAGTAGAGTGATAATCATCATTGTACTGTTGTATTTTCCCCTTTCTTACTAGAAAGTAATCTGTGTTATTACTTTGGCACTGTACAGATGTCTAGTTCCCTATCAACCATATACCTAATTAATGGTCTTAATATCAGCTGATAATCCTTGGCGTGTATCAGTTGATTTCTTTGGGGGTTATCAAAGACAACTTTCTAATTTCTATCATTACTTCTGCATTATTAGCTGGCATTTTTCTGTGATGTAGCCCCAATTCAAAAGGGAAAATCTAGTTATCCTGAAATATAGTTCCTACTGAAAAGGCAGAATAACAACTGTTCTTTACCCCTTAAGTCACTGGTTTTCAGAGTAAAATAAAAAATAGGTTAGGGCCGGCCAAGTGGCGCGGTGGTTAAGCGCTGACTTTGGAAGCCAGCGGCCCCGGTTCGGGTCCCACATGTGAGGGCCAGTGACACTGCCCTCAAAAACAAAATAGGTCAAATCACCACCTCAAATGTGAGTTTTCTCTGGCTTCCTATTTTCTAAGTAGTATTATGGACTCATGAATTTTCATTGATTGCATTATTTGGATCACTGCAGTCATCATCCTTTTTTCACTCTCTTTTTCATTACACGTTTGGTCAATGGGGCCTCTTCAAGCTGACTTCTTTGTTCTTTTGATACAACCTCATCGATTTTTTTAAAAAACACTTAAGAATTTTGCATTCACAGTAGGGTAATGAGTGCCATATATCTCACCTAGACTAACTAGTGGTTAGCATTCTGTCCTACTTGCTTTAGTTCCCTCCTTCCCTCCCCTTTTCAGGAAGTGAGTGACTTAAAATTTGATGCAAACGTGGTGTTTTAACCTCTGACTACTTCAGTGTATGTCTCCTAAGAACAAGCATTTCCTTACATGGCTAGAATATCATCACATCTAAGAAATTTATTATTAATATAATACTACTGAATATATATTTCATATTCAGTTTTCCCCAATTATTCCAAGTGTAATTTTATAGCCTGGGTGAGAGTGTTTTGATCCAGGATCCAGTAAACATCACTCATTGCATTTGATTATCATGGATATCTTGGTGGTGTTTGTTTGTTTTTGATACTTGACTGTTTTGAAGAATCCAGAAGGCCAAATGTCTTATAGTAATATACCATAATCTGGATTTGTCTAATTGCTTTCTTATGATTAGATTTCAGCTAAACTTTTTGGGCAAGAGCAGTATATAGGTGGTGTTTGCCCTTCTCAGTGCACCACCACATCAGGAGACATGTAATGCCAATTGGTCCTATTATTGGTGATGCTAAGTTTAAACACATAGTTGAAGGTTAGCTTTCCCCTTTGTATTTAATAAGTTATTAGGTGATGCTCTGAGCTCACAGAAAGATCGTGTGACTATCCTGTGCCCTGAAGATTTTTAACTCGGTAGTTTTGACATTTATTGGTGATCCTTGCCAGGATTACTTTTTGATTTTTTTTTTTGAGGGCAGTGTCACTGGCCCTCATATGTGGGCGTGAACTGGGGCCGCTGGCTTCCCAGGCCAGCGCTTAACCACTGCGCCACTCGGCCGGCCCTCCAGGATTACTTTTGTTACTACTGGTTGCAAAGTGCTGATTTTCTGATTCTCTCATTCCTGTGTATTAGCTGGCATTCTTTTGTAATGAAGATCTCCTTCTACCTGCTTTTGTATCCCTGTGGTTGTAGGTTCTTTTTCTATTCAGTTTGTTGTAATCTGTTACTATTACTATTTTTTGATGCACAAATTTGACCAGTGATAATTACCCCATTAATTGTTTAAAGCCTTCTTACTTTTGAAAGCCTAGCACAACATTATGTCCCAGGCTCACCTTGTAATTTCCACACCCCATTTTTGAGATCAGTTGTACTCTGATGAGCCTTGTTTCCTTGTAGTGTAGATTTATGTGCTCAGTCCATCTCTGTATCTTCCTTTATCTCAGTCCCAATATGGCCAACACAGTCAATGCTGCTCTGAAGCCTTTGGAAACACTTTCCCGGATTGTGAACCAGCCCAGTAGCCTTTTTGGCAGCAAGAGTGCTTCTAACAAGAGCAAGTCTGAGCAGGATGCCCAAGGAACTTCTCAGGACTCCAATAGCAGCCAGCAAGACTCAGGTAGGGATTTAGAGCCAATGGGATGGAGTGCTAACCTGGTGGGTGTAGTTGTTTTATGGGCATGGCATCACAACTGTTGTGGCTTGGTATTGTTTGCCTGGGAACTTGCTGGCCTTCCAGAGATCTGTCATAGTGGTGTGGGAATCTGCCCCACAAAGAATTCCTTAAAATTGCAGCCTTGTTTGGCTATCCTCACACGTAGCCTTGTCTTTTCCTTTGTCACCCATTCATTTCTTCTCTGAGAACTTGTAAACTTGCCCAGGGAAGGGACCTTATTGTCTTCACGCTTGTCTTGTGGTGCCCCACACATAGGCATCCTTTGATGATTTTGCTGGTTGGTTGACTGTTTCAGGCGAGCCTGGGGAAGCAGAAGTGCAGGAGGAGGATCATGATGTCACTCAGACAGAGGTGGCAGATGGGGATATCATGGATGGGGAGGCTGAAACCGACTCAGTGGTGATTGCTGGGCAGCCTGAGGTGCTCAGTTCACAAGAGATGCAGGTAGGGAGGCAGATCACCCAGCATACCCCTATTGCGGCGCTGAACCAAACCCCCAAGTGATGTGAGTACTTTAGATCCTTGCCTTGATGCTATCTGCTTTGCAGAGGAGCACGGATGATATGCTTGGTAGATGCTCAGTAAATGTGTTAAATTGTATTAATGAGGGGTGGGGGCAGGGTGCCATGTACTATGAAATGGAATAGATCCCAACAAGAAAATTTAGGCACAGGTGAAATGTTGATATAGAAAGCTGGCTTGAGCCCTTTGGGCCCACAGTCTTTGATTTACTTGGCTCTGGTCATTAATGGAAGCTCCTTAACATTACTGTTGTGCCTGTAGCACCAGCTGTCACTGGGGCATTCAAACAGTAGTCTTCTAACAACCCTAAAGAAAATGTTGTAATTTCTGGAGCTTGTAGCAGTGATAAGAAATGGAGCCTACGGTCCTAAGCTGGTAGCTCTCAAAGAGATCAGCATGTATTCCTGGACAGTATAAAGACTAACCTGGTCTCAGATACTGGGATGGACCCATCTGAAGGACAGTCTGAGTGTGGATTGGCAGTACGTGGTAGTTTCTATGCTCTGCGCACCAAGTGTGTGGTATTTATATAACACCCTCTGTCACACATTATCCCAGAAATATGTGTTCCCTTGCTGGCTTTTTTTAGGGTTTTAGTGCTAGCACAATGATAGACTTGTGTGCATCCATATGTATGTTCTATTTCTCTCCAGGTTGAGAATGAGCTGGAGGACCTGATAGATGAGTTGCTTGAGAGGGATGGCGGATCTGGGAACAGTACAATTATAGGTGAGAGCCCCAGAACTGAGTAAAGCCTCTTCTTTTGCCTCAGTCTTTCTTGGGAGGACCCTTTTTCTCATCATCTGCTTGCTCAGCTCTGCCTAAGGGCTCATAGCCAGCCTAGATTGCTGCTTGTCTTGATGTTGACGGTCTTACAAGATGAGAAATTCACAAGCCATCTACAGACCTGTGGCAGGTCTGAAATGTTGCCTGTGTGGGGGAGGTGGGGGGGTGGCCATCAGTATAGATGATACATCAGGCACATTAAGAGTGTTTATTATTCATGGAGGCCTAGAGGAGGCTATAGAGGCCGTAGGGTGAGAAGTGCTTTTCTTTCCGTTCTTCAGCAAAATCCAGGGACTTTCCACCTTTGCGTCTCATTACTGTAAAAAGAGCGATCATCCCTTAGGGTGGCTCTTCTTACAATTCAGAGGGAAAAACGGCAAAGGTATCCTACTGTCACCTGGCTCCAAGGGTGTATGCATTAAACTTGTTTTTATATTATTGATGAAAGAAATCAAAGGATTAATGGAAGCAGACAAGTTTTTTTTTATTATTTGACAAGGCTTTTTCACACCTATGATCCTCTGTGGTTTCACAATTAGTAGTGGGATTGGCAGAGCAGCTGTGATAATCCCATTTTACAGATGAGGAAACTGAGACTCAGACAGGTAAAGTGACTGGCCAAGCTCACCTAGCTAGTCCACAGCAGAGAACCCAGGTGTTCTCCCTCATCCAAAAACAAAAGTGGATATCTGCTGGCTGTATGTAGCTGCTTTAGGCACACCCAACCTGGAAAGGGAAGTCCTCTGTTGTTCAGTGAAGGCTCTGCTCTGTAACCTTCAGTGAGCAGAAGTGGAGAGGATGAATCACAAGAGGACGTGCTGATGGATGAAGCTCCTTCCAACCTCAGCCAAGCTTCCACCTTGCAGGCCAACCGAGAAGGTGAGAGTGCCGAGGCCACAAAGGCCTCCCTTCTTGCCCTGCACGTCTGGCAGACCCTACACTAGGGTTTTCCTGGAGGCAGCTGCCCACATGGGCAGAATAAGGAAGCATCTGTCTGCATGCGCTGACATACACCATCCACTTTATCCTCAGCCGGTTTTTCAAATAACATGTTACTACCGCTTGCCCAAAAGTTTGTCACTTCTTACTTGGTTCGCTTTCTTCTCACACACCTGCTATCATCGCTCGAGATTCCCTCTTACCAGCAGGATGCAGTCAGTAGCAAAGTAGGGCTGGACAGGTAAGGGGGCAGCAGCTGACTTGGCCGAGCCCTACACCACGGCTCCTCAAGCACCACCATATAGCCAGCCTCCACATCCAGCCACCCTGCTCGGCGTGTTGATGCGTTGATTGGCGCTCTCAGGAAATCTGGGCTGGCTCACCAAGTCTGTATATCACCCCAGATCTGGTTCTTCCTCTCGTAGAGTCAGATACCCCATGCCTTCCCATTCAATCTGCGGGCCCAGCCTGTTTTCTAGCTATTCAGTATAGTCCTCCAATGTGCTCCCTTTGTTTTAGATTCCATGAATATCCTGGACCCTGAGGATGAGGAGGAGCACACTCAGGAAGAGGACAGCAGTGGCAGTAACGAGGATGAGGATGATAGTCAGGATGAAGAGGAGGAGGAGGAGGAAGATGAGGAAGATGATCAGGTGAGGGGGGACGGTGTTTGGGTTGGTTCAGACAATCTCTTCCATGGGAACACAGAGCTGGAGAACACCAACAGTCTGGGTTGCTAGCCTCCGCACCTCCCTCCCTCATGTGCAAATGTGGCCATGACACCAGACTTCAGAAAACCCTTACCTCCAGCAATTCTCCATCTCCTATTTTCCCCTTAAGGAGGATGATGAAGGTGAAGAGGGAGATGAAGACGATGACGACGATGGCTCTGAAATGGAATTGGATGAGGATTACCCTGATATGAACGCTTCTCCCTTGGTCCGATTTGAGCGCTTTGACCGGGAGGATGATCTCATCATTGAGTTTGACAACATGTTCTCCAGTGCTAGTAAGATACAGGGGCTCAGCTGGGTTTTATCTCTTGATTCTTATACCCTTCTCGAGGGTAAGCCAAGCAGTGAACCAGAGCAGCTATTTCTATCTAATACAGACAGCACTTCTTTTCCTATGACTTTCTGGGGCAAGGGATATCTGAATCCATCTCTCTCAATAAGTGTACACTGAGGTGAAAGAATGAGAGGCTGCTGTTGTTCTCCCCCTCAGTAAACAGGCAGCCATTTTTGATTCTGGGCAACTTGATGATTTGCTTGAATTAAAAAAAAAAAAATAGGAGACCGAGGTTGACTGCATCAGGCATCCATGTGCACACTATAGTGACAGGGCAATCAATAATCCTGTGTAACACTGGATCTTGAGAGTTTGTAGGGACACCTTTGAGCTCGGCATTGGAGAGTAGATTTGAGCACATTCACTCTGTTCATCAAGGATGCATCTTTTGGGAGGAGAGAGTGAATCTCTTCCCTCCTCTCCCATCAGCATCACAGTGCCCTTTTAGCATCAAGTTCTTAAAATCAGGCTGTCTTGAGAAGGCAGGTCTTGACCCTAAATCACAAGCATAATATAGCAGAAAACTGAACTGTTCTGGTCTATTGTCTTGGCCAAGTAGTCTCTTACCTCTTTGAGCCTCAGTTTGTCACCTGTAAATGAGAAGTTTGGGCGGGGGGAATGGGTTGGATTACATAATTTTCAGGATAATTTCTATTCTATGATTTTCTTTGCATTTTTGTAATTTCCATCAGACTTCCTAATGTTGAGCCTCTGTCCATTGAACAGATATTTAGGAGTGCCGACTATGTCGGAACTAGGAATACAGCAGTAAAAAATTAAAGTCATTTTCCCTCATAGGAGCTGATGATCTATTAGGAATTATAAATAAGCAGGCACTACATTGTAGTGTGGTAAGAAAGCACAAAGTAATTATTAAGCCAGGATTATTAAGCCCATCCTTAGAATCAGAGGAAGTGACATCTAAGCCAAGAATAAAAAGAGCAGGTGAAGAAAAGGGTGAGGAATCTTGAAGGTGGCGGGAGCAGCATGTTTCTTGAGGGGTCTAGAAGCATCACTGTGGCTATAGCGTGAAGAATGGATTGGGAGGCTATTTAGGAGGCTGTTGCAGTATCTAGGTGAGAGATGGTGGCATAAGCTATGATAATGTCAGTGATCGTAGACAAGGTGTGGGAATGAGGGAGAAAGGACAAAGCTCAGGTTTCCGTGTGAGGAAGTAAGTCCCAGGAGACATGGTTCTGCTGTAACAACCATGGAAGAAATTTCTTTTTGGCGCTGACGCCTTTGCATATTGTCCTTGCAGCAGACATCCCCCCATCCCCAGGAAATATCCCTACCACTCACCCACTGATGGTACGTCATGCAGACCACAGTTCCCTGACGCTGGGCAGTGGCTCCTCTACAACACGTCTCACCCAGGGAATTGGGCGCAGTCAGAGGACCCTAAGGCAACTGACGGCCAATACAGGCCACACCATTCATGTTCACTACCCTGGGAATCGCCAGCCCAACCCTCCTCTCATACTCCAGAGGTGAGTTTAAAAGATTGTTAGGCTCCTTTTTTTCTGCCATCTTGGGGCCTGCGGAAGCCTGCTGCAACAGGACTCCCAAAATGATAAATATGTCTGGAAGGTTGTGGTCCAAAGCCATGTTTGCTGGCTATAAGCAGGGTCTCTGGAACCAGCGAGAGCACACAGCTGTTCTTAAAATTGAAGGTGTTTATGCTCAAGATGAAACTGAGTTCTATCTAGGCAAGAGCTGTGCTTATGTGTACGAGGCAAAGAATAATACAGTGACTCCTGGTGGCAAACCGAACAAAACCAGAATAATCTGGGGAAAGGTAACTCATGCTCATAGAATCCAATGGCATGGTTCATGCCAAATTCCAAAGCAACCTTCCTGCCAAGGCCATAGGACACAAAATCCATGTAATTCTGTATTTTTCAAGGATTTAAATTTACTGAGAAGTAAATAAAATGGATTTGTTCTCTTGTTTAAAAAAAAAAATTGGGGCCGGCCGAGTGGTGCGGTGGTTAAGTGCTGGCTTGGGAAGCCAGCGGCCCCGGTTCGGTTCCCATATATGCGGGCCAGTGACACTGCCCTCCAAAAAATAAAAAAATAGTTGAGCTCACTGGGCTTCAGCATCGTCCTGACCTGGGGGAAGCAGTCCATCGCTTAATGGTCTTGTCACACACGCAAATAATGTGTTTGTCCCATATCTTTGTGGACTATATGGGCAGACTACTGGAGAATACCAAATTATATAACATGTTCTTTTACTTAAGTGTCCTGAGTATACATTCAACAATCATTAAGCATCTCTTATGCTAAGCACTTAACTCTTTAGATATAGACAGGACAGGACCCGTGCCATAGGGCTCAGAGGTTAGTGGGAGGAGTAATTTTAGAAGTGAAAAAAGGGATATTGGTGGCACAATGGTCAATGTACAATCTGCAGAGGGTGTACAAAAGAGGTATTATACCTTAACACAGCGCCTGGCATTATCAGGCTGCCTGGAACTGTGAAATAGTATGCAGCTTCAGCCCAAATAAAGTTCACAAACTGATGGAGTAGTTAGAAAAGTAACTAAGATTTATGTGTAGTATGATCAGTCCATGATAGTGGTATGCATTTCATAGATAATACAGAAAGAATCTCACAGAAACAGGTTGTAGGACCCCTGTGGATATACGGTGACCATAGCATCCCATCACCCTACAGGTTGCTTGGTCCCTCTGCTGCTGCTGACATTCTTCAGCTGAGCAGCAGCCTTCCCTTACAAAGCCGTGGCCGGGCCCGCCTCCTGGTGGGCAACGATGATGTCCACATTATTGCCCGGTCTGATGATGAACTGCTGGATGACTTTTTCCATGACCAGAGTACAGCTACCAGCCAAGCAGGCAAGTTTCTGTGGTGAAAGGGAGGGTACAGTTTGTCCACTTTTATTTTTTCCCTGCTTAGGGAAAGCAGAAAAGTATCTGCCCTGCCTGAAGAAACCCTATTTTATAATAGAAGCCAGAACCACTGAATGACTTCGCCAGAGACAACAAAAATGTTATTATCTCTGGGTACCTGTGATGTGCCAAACCTTGTGATAGATATTAGACCCTGTTAGAGGACTACTGCAATTTTTAGGATCAGTTGACCCATGACAAGACCAAAAGTCTCGTTCTCCTGTGTTTCCCTACAGGGACTCTGTCCAGCATCCCCACAGCCCTGACTCGCTGGACAGAGGAATGTAAAGTTCTCGATGCTGAGAGTATGCACGACTGTGTTTCAGGTGTGTGGCAGTAGTGAACCCCTGGTTCTCTGTGACCACAAGCTCTGCCTCTTGGCTTCCTCCCCCACCTCCTGAGCAGCTCCTGATCTTTGCTTTTTTGATCCAGTTGTTAAAGTGCCCATTGTCAATCACCTGGAATTCCTGAGGGATGAGGAGCTGGAAGAAAGACGGGAGAAACGCAGGAAACAACTGGCTGAGGAAGAAACAAAGATAACTGACAAAGGCAAAGAAGATAAGGAAAACAGGGATCAGAGTGCACAGGTGATTCCCAAGGGCTGGAGGAGTCATCTTTGGCTACGTCTGCCTTAACTTGCATATGATTTTGGCATACACGTGCCAACAAGACTTACTAGAGAATCCTTGGACTTCAACAGTGAACCTGAGAAAGGATCTACTCCAAATTTGCCATATACTCACGTAATTTTAGGGGAAAGAATTCAAATCCAGAAGGAAAAACTGGAGCCAGAACCTGAGCAGCTCCTGAGTCATATGTGTAGCCTCTGCCTTAAGTGACTGCAGCTAAACAAGCCCATGCTCTTGGTGGTTCAATTCCATTTCTCTCAGTGGATTGCCTTACCAAGTTTGGGGAGGGGAACCTTACCAAGATAACCCCGTTCCTTCCTCTTAATTTATGCTTAGGCTTCAGATCAGAAATGTTCCTACCCTGAACCTATCACCACATGTCATTTTCTAGGGCTCAAAATCTCTTCCATGATTTTGGTTTACAAAGAAGCTAGCTACCTTTTTCATAAACTTCTGGGACCTCGAATAGCTCTAAAATATATGAATCAAAGCTAATAGAAATACGAAGAAATTAAGACTTCAGTGAAAGACTTTATTATACCCCACTCGGTAGTTAAGGTATCCAATAGATTAAAAATAAGGATATTGAGGGCCGGCCGAGTGGCGCAGTGGTTAAGCGCTGGCTTGGGAATCCAGCGGCCCCGGTTTGGGTCCCACATATGAGGGCCAGTGACACTGCCTTCAAAAAAAAAAATAAGGATATTGAAACGTTCAGTTACAATAACAAGCTTGATCTAACAAATACCTTTGTATGGAACTTTGGACCTAATGAACAGTAACATTGTTTTAAACGCATGGAAAGTGATAGGAAATAAGTAAGCCTGTGGTATGTGATTTTAAAAGGTGGAGTAGGCAAAATGAGCCCAAAGAAGGGAAATATATGCAGATAAAACTTGAAGAAATTCTTGCTGGTCTCACCATTGTGTTCAAGTCATGTCCTTTGCCCAGCCCAGCTATAAAGTGTTTTTTATTATCCTTTCTTCTCATTGTTCAGTCAGCCCCTGGCAGTTTCCCCCCTGTCCCCAAGCCATCCTTGAACACAAGCATGTGTTAGAGAAATTGGAGATACTTGCACACTTAAATGCTCATCTTCCATCCAGGTCATTGAACTCCTAGGTGGCATATGTGCGGGGCTTGGTGACTATTACAGTTGACCTCAATCTTATGTGCTTGGAAATTCCCTCATTGGTCTGTCCCTTCTCTTTGCAGTGTACTGCATCTAAGACAAATGACTCTGCTGAACAGAACCTCTCAGGTAACTCTTCCTCCCTTTTCCCCTTCTTGCTAATGATTGGTTCTTTCTCCTGACCCTGCAGAGTAGTTGGCCCAAGTGGGCTGAAGGTGAACACTGGTGCTCTGTGGGATGAGGTAGTAGATTGTATAGTTTTAGGGTCATACCCCATCTTGGAGATAACTATACAGTCTACTGTCTTTCCCACGGTGGTACATTCCCCTCCGACGTGCTATGTTCAGCTTCTCGTCCTGATTGTGCTGGGATGCCTTCTAGCATGTATAGTAAGGCCATGTGTCCTGTCCCCTTTGGTGACCACAGTAGTGTGGTGCTTCATGAGAACACCTGATGACAGTGGTTCCCAAATGCCAGTTCTCATTGAAAATGAACAAAATAAAGGAGGTTTAATGAGTGCTTCAGAAATCTGAATTTATTCAACTTAAAGGATTATTTCATAATAGAGAGCATATCCTTTCTAGTTCTTTGGTATTGGAATATTTTTATTAAACGATATTGATGGGATTTTTTTTTCTTGGCTAAACTAAAAGTTGGTAACCCCATGTTAGTCTCTTTTTTGCTTTTTCCTTTCTGTATAAATTTTATGGGTCTGTGGAATCTCTAAAAGTCTAGAAACATTACTTGAGCAACCTGCTTTGGGGGAATGTAGCTCTGTGGGCTAAATTGTATTACTACTATATGCTTTCTATCCCTTGTTGTAATCTTCTTAATGTCAGTAGCCATTTTGTGATTCTGATAACTGCTCCATGTGGTATTATATGTCTTCCCCCACCCCTATTTCCTCAGAAATTCTCTTCTGCTTCCCTATACCTTCTGTCTCCTTTGGCACTTGAGTTGGGAAATGATTGTACCAAAGCCTACACAGTATTTTTTAAAGCAGTGAAAGAGGGTAGGTGTCCTGGTACCCTTAATCTAGCAAAAGGTCTTTGAAAGTGTCTGTCATCAGGTAGAATGGCCTTTTGCCTGCTGCCCTTGCTAGAGGGTTTTGCTCATGCCGGGGTGAGGTAGTAAGTTGTATTGTTGTGGGGTAGGGATTTTAGGCCCCAATTAGAAGATAACTATACAACTTACTACTTTCCCTGGTGTGTGGCATATTCACATTTAGTCTTGGCACTGTTGCTTCCAGTAGACAGAATTGTAGATGTTCCTTAGATAATCAGGACTGGAAGAAAAGGGAGGTGGAAGGGGTTAGGTGATATTTAGGGTGAGGCAAATATAATTATAAAGTGACTTGAACTCTTTCCCTTCCTGGGGCACAGAAAGAATTTAATTTTTAGGATCTACAGAGAGATCTCCAATTCTTGGGACAAGATAGCACTGTGCCTTAGCCCCTATCCTGGATATACCAGACCAGCCACGAGCTGTTCCTAGGAGCACTTGGTGGTGGAGGGAATCCTACATCACTGGTTGCGGGGGATTCTTGTCATGCCACCTGTGCTGATTGAGTGGCTCCTGGGTCCTTGGCTGATTGCCCCGTAACACACCCATTGTCATTCTTTCCGAGAAAGATGGGACTCCTATGCCTGACAGCTACCCAACAACCCCATCTTCAACTGATGCAGCTACATCTGAGTCCAAGGAGACCCTTGTCACTCTGCAGCCCTCACAACAGCAACCAACACTCCCACCCCCACCAGCTTTGGGAGAGATTCCTCAAGAGCTGCAATCCCCGGCTGGAGAAGGAGGGAGCTCTACACAGCTATTGATTCCTGTAGAGCCGGAAGAATTGGGTTCCACAAGGCCAAGTGGAGAAGCAGAAACGACTCAGATGGAGTTATCTCCAGCTCCCACTATAAGTGAGTAGAGTTTCAAGGTTTGGGCGGGGGAGAGTAGAACAGGAGGGAAAAATGGATATCTTCGTAGTTTCTTTCCTCTCCTTAGAGTAATAGTAGAAGCTCAAGTCTTCAAATAGTAGGATCTCAGCTTGCACATTAGCTGTCTCAGCTAAAATTGAGATTACTTCTCTGTGTCCTCAAGTGATTATACATCTGAGTGTCTAATGATACTAGTGATGATGCCAACAGTTTGTTGAGGTAATCATTGTTCTTAGGCTATCATGCTGAGCTTATTTAAAAACAACCCTCTAGAGTAGATGGTATTATCGCCACGAATAAACTGAAACTCAGAAGTGAAATAATTAGCCCAAGGTCACTATAAAGTGGTCCAGCTGAGATTAAAATCCAGGTCTATATGACTCTAAAGCTTGCTCTCCTTCAACAGTTCCAGGGATGCAGGCATGTGACCCCACTCATAACAGCTCTCACATGCTGGCAGACACCATTTATCTCATGGCACTATTTCCCATTGGTCTGAAATGGGGCCCTCAAAATTTTCAGCAGTGTTCCAACAGAGTAAATGTAAACCTGTTCGCCATCACTGTTCTACCATGCTGTCTATGATTTGTTCTAGAGAAACCTTAAGATGTAGGGTTTTTAGCTTTGAAAGCAGGCCCGCCCTCCTTTAACCTGTTTAACAAATATGGTATCCATTGGTTCCAAGTGGTTTCTTTGTTTTCCTGTGGGGGGGAAAAAGCAAAATGTAAAATGATATTTAATTGAGACTTTAAACAAAGATTTTTAATGAAATGTTAAATTCATATCTTGAATTTGGATGCTAAGATGATAATTTAGGGGTTTTCATTAATTCAAATATTTATTTTGCTTCTTCCATAACACAACCACCACAACCATCAGAATAGTTTCCATTTACTGGGTATACCCGATATGTAAATTACTACAGTATATACTATACATTGCTGAGAGCAATTTCCATAGCAAGTAAGTATTATGACCACCATTGCATAGAAAGAGGAAACTGAGGCTCAAAGAGATGAATTAATCCTCCATGGTGACATAGCTAGATAACACAGGCGGTCCCCTCACTCCACTGTTTTTTAACCCACATTGCTAAGCTTTGAGTTATAACAATGAATAAGACACAGTCCTTCCCCTTGAGCAGTTCTGGTAGGAGAGACATACAAACAAAGAATGACCACTACAGTATAAAAAACAATCAGACACAAATACAACACAGAGTCCTGGAGACCAGACATGATGACCACTGTAAGTCAAGTATTTCACATATTGTTGTCCATGGATCATCTGCTGTAACATCTAAGGTGCTTAATAAAAACCAATGTTTCGGCAGGGGGCGGGGGGGAATGTAGGGTTTTTTCCCTTTAATGAATTTCGTTTGTTTAGATAAACAGAACCAACATGCATATATAAATGGTGCCTGCAGAGTATCTGCAAGTGACAGGATCCCTTACCTGGGGTGCATAGGGAAGATGTTTCACAGGCATCCCTGGAACACCATAAATATTCAACAGATGATAGAAAGGACTTGAGATGAGCCTTTAAAACAAGTGAAACTGAGGGGTAACATCAGGCTAGTGTGGAGTGAAGGTGGAGAAGTGAGAAGTCTAATCTGGCTGCTTCTTAATTCCAGGCAGAGATCTAACCTCTCCATGTGACTTCCTCCTAGCCTCTCTTTCCCCAGAGAGAGCTGAAGATTCTGATGCACTGACAGCTGTCAGCAGTCAACTGGAAGGCTCTCCCATGGACACCAGCAGCCTGGCTTCCTGTACCCTGGAGGAGGCTGTGGGTGATACCTCAGCAGCTGGCAGTTCTGAGCAGCCCACAGCAGGCAGCTCCACTCCTGGGGATGCCCCGCCAGTTGTGACAGAAGTGCAAGGCAGGGGTGATAGGTCAGGGGAACCTACCCAGGCCCCTGAGGACGGGTAAGCACTGTGTGAGCAAGAGGAGGGCAGGATGTGTTGGCGGGTATTTCAAGCCACGTTCATACTTGTTAATCTAACACACATGCTTGGTACACTGGGGAAATCAACCTGGCTTCTATGAGAAAGGGGTATTATAGGAGTATTTTATAAATGGGAAAATACAATACAGAGAACAACCTGAAAATGATTTCCTTCAGCTCTCCCCCTGCATCCTCTGAGAGTTCTTCCACTAGAGATTCTGCTGTGGCCATTTCTGGAGCAGATTCCCGGGGAATCCTAGAAGAACCACTGCCTTCAACAAGCAGTGAAGAAGAAGATCCCCTTGCAGGTGAGCTGCATGTGTATCCTGGGGTTGTTTAGGCTTCTCGTAGCTCTTGGCATAGAAATGCCCACCAGTCAAACAGTTTGATCCAGATGGAGGGCGGCATGTATATGGGAGGAGGACCAGTGTAAGGGTATGCTGGTGCTGCATAATGGAATGAGCCCAGGCTTTGATGTCAAACTGGTCTTAACTCAAATGCCCCCTCTTCCACCTCTTGCCATTTGGACCTGGGGCCATTCCTTAGCTCCTCTGATCCTCTTTGATACTCAAGGGCTGATAATAGCTACATGGTGGGGTCTTGATGAAGGTTAAGTGAGTGTACACACAGAACCTGGCTCATAACAAGAGCTCTTCTGAGCCTGGGGAAGGTGGGTGGGCTTTCTCTGTGTGTCCTGTGTCCTTTGCATGCAGTGAGGACAAACATCACTGGTTTCCTCAAGCAAGGCCATGGATTTCTTTCCTTCAGTTACATCTTAGGCATCAGTAGAAGTGTGAGTCCCTTCACATCTTGCATCTCCCTTCAGGTATCAGTCTCCCTGAAGGTGTGGACCCCTCTTTTCTGGCTGCTCTGCCTGATGACATCCGCCGGGAAGTCCTGCAGAACCAGCTGGGCATCCGTCCACCAACCCGTACTGCCCCCACCACAACCAGCTCAGCTCCTGCGGTGGTAGGGAATCCTGGTGTGACTGAAGTGAGCCCTGAGTTCCTGGCTGCCCTGCCTCCAGCCATCCAGGAGGAAGTATGTGAGCGGGGAGCTGGTGGGACCAGGCTGCCAGGCTGTGAGTGTTTCCCCCATTGACTTTTTCTGGTCCATAGGTGCTGGCACAGCAGAGAGCCGAGCAACAGCGGCGGGAGCTGGCACAGAATGCCAGCTCAGACACCCCCATGGACCCTGTGACCTTCATCCAGACTCTGCCCTCAGACCTGCGCCGTAGCGTCTTGGAGGACATGGAGGACAGCGTGTTGGCTGTGATGCCACCTGACATTGCAGCCGAGGCTCAAGCTCTGAGGCGAGAGCAGGAAGCCCGGCAGCGGCAGCTCATGCACGAGCGGCTCTTCGGGCACAGCAGCACCTCTGCACTTTCTGCCATTCTCCGAAGCCCAGGTTTGGAGGGAGGTAACGGGAGGGCTCTGGAATGAGGCTCTGTAGTTCCCCTTTGTACTATGTAGACCCAGCTCACCACCCCTTCCCCAATTTCAGTTTCCTTTCTCTTTCCTTCCAGCTTTCACCAGTCGTCTGAGTGGCAACCGTGGGGTCCAATATACTCGCCTTGCTGTACAGAGAGGTGGCACCTTCCAGATGGGGGGTAGCAGCAGCCATAACAGGTACCTTTGTCTTTTTTTCACCTTACCATATCACCTTTCATACCTACAACTGGTCTAATCCCCTTAATTTATAGGTGGAGAGGCTGGATGACCTCTCTAGGGTGTTTCCTTTAATGAACAGGGAAGCCAGATTCTTGGACTCCCCCATTAGAAACCCACACTTTTGGCTTAGTATAGCTACTGTAGATCGTAGTCACAGAGTAAGTCAGGCTGGCAGCAGGCACTAGCTGTGATTGTAACAAGGAAAGCCACCTGCCTCCCATGCATATAGTAAAACATTGAGACCACCTACCTTGAGATTTTAGCATCTAAGCTGTGGAAGTAGAGAGGAGTTAGTTACTATCCAGGCCGAAACAGAGTGGAGTCAAAATGTGAAGGAAATGGGATCAATTCCTATATATGGCAGGCAACACCCACCCCACCCCCACCCCCCTGCCGCGGGTAATCTAGAGAAGGCAGAGATAAGCACTAAGACTTTAGGTGCAGTCTGATTTTACCAATTGATACAGACCTGGACTGGAATTTCTGTTCTCTTTTCAGTTGTATGATGTATGGCAAGTCACTTGACCTGTTTGAGCTTCTTGTTCATCATCTCAGAAATGGGCCATTCTCTAGTCTTTACAAGCAGCCCTTTGAGGAAGCTGTTACAGACACTGTATAGTGCCTGGCACAAAGTAGGCACTCAAGGGCAGCTCTTAAGAACTCTCGGACTAGACAACCTCCCTTCTCTAGCCTCCTTGGAGTTATCCAGCTTATCCCACTCCCCTAGGCCTATGCCTGATCCCAGAGCTCTAACTGAAGTGTTACCCAGAAACCATGCTCTGTTCCAGGCCTTCTGGCAGTAATGTGGACACTCTCCTCCGCCTCCGAGGACGGCTCCTTCTCGACCACGAAGCCCTGTCTTGTCTCCTGGTCCTACTTTTCGTGGATGAACCGAAGCTCAATACTAGCCGTCTACACCGAGTACTGAGAAATCTCTGCTACCATGCCCAGACCCGCCACTGGGTCATCCGCAGCCTGCTTTCTATCTTGCAGCGCAGCAGTGAGAGTGAGCTATGCATTGAAACACCCAAGCTCTCCTCAAGTGAGGAAAGGGGCAAAAAGTCAAGCAAGAGCTGTGGGTCAAGCAGCCATGAGAACCGGCCCCTGGACCTACTGCACAAGATGGAGTCTAAGAGCTCTAACCAGCTTTCCTGGCTCTCAGTATCCATGGATGCAGCCCTAGGCTGCCGGACTAACATATTCCAGATCCAGCGTTCAGGTGGGCGCAAACACACTGAGAAGCATGCAAGCAGTGGCTCCACTGTCCACATCCACCCCCAGGCTGCTCCTGTTGTCTGTAGACACGTTCTGGACACACTCATTCAGTTGGCCAAGGTGAGGAGCTTGAGGTACCCAACTCCTGGGGATGGAAAAGGGGTGGCAGCCAAAGCCTAAGTGACATATGAACTCCAGGGGAGCTAGCAGGTCTTTCTTAGCCGTTATTGCTGAAGCCTGTATTGTTTCTGTGAAATGGTCCAGTAAATGACTTCGTGGGGTTTTTATCTTCACTTTACAGTTTTTATGCATTATCTCATTCAATCATCAGAACAACCTTCAGCGATATATATTCCAATTTTGCAGATGAAGAAGCCTGGGGTTCAGCAAGTTTAGTGGCTCTGTCATGTGGCTAGTAAGTGATAGAGCTGACTGGACCTAGAACTTGTTTAGTCTTCTTTATAATAAGGATTACGGTCGTTTAAGGGCCTGCCTTGTGCCAGGATCCATGCAAAATACATTACCTCCTTTAATCTCAACAATTTCACAAGGCAGTGTAAGTGTCCTCCCCGTTTTACAAGTACAGAGAGCAACGCTCCATCAAGTTTGCTAATCATCTGTTGACCTCCAAAGCCCTTGTTTCTTTCTCTAGGCTGCTTTGCCGTCAGTTGGGTAAAACTCCCGTGTTCCTTTACCAGAGCTGTCTGGAGGAGTGGACAGCCTAGGAACCACTTGTCTTTCCTTGTCAGGAAGCTGTGTTTTCTATGTAGACCCCCCCAGACCAAACTTGTCCTTGTTTTCCTGGCAGGTGTTTCCCAGCCACTTCACACAGCAGCGGACCAAAGAAACAAACTGTGAGGGCGATCGGGAAAGGAGCAGTAAGCAGGCCTGCAGCCCGTGCTCGTCACAGGCCACCAGCAGTGGCATTTGCACAGACTTCTGGGACCTGCTGGTCAAACTGGACAACATGAATGTCAGCCGGAAAGGCAAGAACTCCGTGAAGTCAGTGCCAGTGAGCACTGGCGGTGAGGGCGAAACCTCCCCATACAGCCTCGAGGCCTCACCACTGGGGCAGCTCATGAACATGCTGTCACACCCAGTCATCCGCCGGAGCTCTCTCTTAACTGAGAAACTCCTCAGACTTCTCTCTCTCATCTCAATTGCTCTCCCGGAAAACAAAGTGTCGGAAACACAGACTAATTCTGGCAGCAGTGCTTCCTCCATTACTGTTGCCACCTCAAGCACATCAAGCACATCTACCACTACCACCACTGCCTCCTCCAGCACGTCCACTCCCCCTGCTGCAACCACCCCTGTCACTTCTGCTCCAGCCTTGGTTGCTGCCACGGCTATAACCACCATTGCTGTAGCCGCTTTGACCACAGTGACTACCCCCACAACTGCTACCACTACTGTTTCAAGTAAGTGTGGGTGTCAGCTGGGAGCAGTGGGGTGTTTATACCCACCTCACCCCCCAGCTCCCCCATCCAGGTATTCCTCCATAAATGATAGTGATGAGCTTGGTTTGTGTTTGTGAGAGCCAAACATGTTCATTCTCACCCTCATCATTTCCCAGTGCGCTCTGACTTTCCCTGTCCCCCCCCCCCCGTCTCTCTCCTTCTGCCCCTCCCTTTCTCTCTCTCTCCTCTCCTCTCTCCCCTTTTCCCCCTCCTCCTCCCTGTCCCTCCCCACACACATACTCCTGCGAAAACCAGCAGGCATTCACTGAATGTGGCTTCTCCTAGGCTAAGCACCAAAAGGAGAGATCAGAGGTCCCCATCTTCAGAGATCTCCCAGCCTTTCTAGCCGGATTGAGGGAGCCACTTCTCAGAGGAAAGAGTTCAAGAGCAGGAAAGATGCAATGTGAAATGGGGTAGAATAGAGTAGCCAGCCTGTCCCAGGTAGTGAAGGGAATAAGCCCTACAGCAGACTGGTAAGATTTGAAGAAGTAGGTTTTGAAGTGGGGCGTGGCCTACAGAGGGGACTCTGATAGTAAGGCAACAGTTGGGAGTAATGTCTGGGATTCTTTATCACTTTAGAAGGTACAGTCATAAGAGTCCTTGGCATCTCAAGTCATTTGGATTTGGCGGGTGGATCTTTTTCACTCCTTTCTCATTTTGAAGCCCTGGACAGCTCAGTGGTTCTGCCACGCAAGTCTTTGGTGTGTGAGTTTCAGAGGCTTACAATGTTCCATCTGTTTTCCTCAAAGCTTCTACTACTAAGGTCAGCAAATCTCCACCCAAGGTGTGTGATGGGGTCAGCAGCAGTGCAGACTTGAAGATGGTATCCTCGGGCCTCACTGAAAACCAGCTACAGCTCTCTGTGGAGGTGAGTCCAAGCTCTTCTGACCTCCCAAGATTAGGGGAGATGGGGGTGGATAGTGATGAGTTCTCACGTTACTGCTTACTCCTTCTCCCTTCTTTTTTTCCCAGGTGTTGACATCCCACTCTTGTTCTGAAGAAGGCCTAGAGGATGCAGCTAATGTGTTACTGCAGCTCTCTCGGGGAGACCCTGGCACCAGGGACACTGTTCTCAAGCTGCTACTGAATGGAGCCCGTCATCTGGGTTATACCCTTTGTAAACAGATAGGTAGGCAATAATAGGAATAAAGCATCGTGTCTTTCTGAAATCTTCCACTTAGGTGCCACCTCTTTCTGGAAGCCGCCTCTAAACCCCAAGCGGAATCAGACTCCTCTGTCCTTTTGTAGCATAGGTCCCATGTTCTCTTCTGTCACAGCACTGATAGTGCTGGGTTGTCATCTAGTTTCCTCTGCTCAGTTACTCCACAAGACCAAGGCTGGGCTCCTCTGCGTCCTCAGTGCCTGACACACTGCAGGTAATCAGTGCTTGTGAAGGCTAATGACCGTGTATAGGTCCACGGTGCCCTCTTGTTTCTCCATCCTGGGCACTCGTAAGAGCCCTAGAACGAGCCTGCTGAGACGGCTTGGTCACCTCAGTGATGCACCTACACTACATTCAGGCTCGGGAATTAAGAGTCAAAATAATACCCTCTGCCTTGGTGCAGTTTTGAAGGTACAAAAATGTTAAGAGCACTTGCAAATCATCTAGTTTCAGTCGTCCTTCTTGTTTTGTTTTATCGAGAGGAAAGCTAAAACCCAGTGAGTGATACAGGGATTGAAGCAAGTAGTAGAGCCAGATTTTCTTTCGGCATAGTCTCTCTGCTCTCTCCCACCCCCATCCCAATTATGGGTCTCCCTAGATCTTAGCTACCTGCTTAATTGTCTCTTCACAAATGTCACTGGAGCTATGGTGATAGGAGAGATGATTGGATTGTATAACCCTTGGCATTGTATGCTGCCTGAGAATTGTAAGCGTCTTCTGGAAGAGGCTTCCGACCTTCCTTGAAGAGGCTTCCGACCTTCCTTGACTGCTACCATGTATTCAGCACCCATGGGCCAGGCAATGTCTTAGGCACTGTACTACACAGTTATGTCCTAATTCTTAAAGCGGCCTTGTGGTGTTAGACATTATTTGTCCCATTGTTAAAGATGGGTAAGCAATATGCCTAAGATTACCACAAAAAAAACCTCAGACGTTCAACAGATAACACAGGCTCCAAATCAGACACTTTTCCCCTCACTGAGTAGCATTTTGTGTAGGTTCAACAGATTTTTGAGGCCAGGTAAATTGGTAGTCCCTGGGTGGTTTGATTAATCCATGAGTAGACATAGCCAGATGAACAGTGCAGAATACCTAGTCACTCCAGGTTCCCTGTAGCTGAGCAAAGAGGATGACCTGAGCAGGTTTCTTGGATAGGTTTGCCTTTCAGCTGCTTCACTGGGGAGGTCTGAACACTTGCGGGCTCCTCTGCCTGCCCAGGTACCCTTCTGGCTGAGCTACGGGAATACAACCTGGAACAGCAGCGGCGAGCCCAGTGTGAGACCCTCTCTCCTGATGGCCTTCCTGAGGAGCAGCCACAGACCACCAAGCTGAAGGGCAAAATGCAGAGCAGGTGGGTGGTAGCTGCCCATAGGGCTGCAGGACTGGAATCGAGGACATTCTGAAAGGTGGCTCTTGCTGGTTTCCTGGTGGTGGGTTTTTCCCCCTCTGGGCAGATTTTCTTATCTGTCCTGTACACACTTGGCCCTATTTTTTTCCTATTTGTAAGATTTCCTTGTGAGATTTCTCAGTCCTCTGGTTGACACCAGAAAGCCCTGCTTGCTCTGAGTATTTATGCTTTGGTGCTGTCAATATACGCAAGCCACCTCTACACTATCCAGGTTTGACATGGCTGAGAATGTGGTAATTGTGGCATCTCAGAAGCGACCTCTGGGTGGCCGGGAGCTCCAGCTGCCTTCTATGTCAATGTTGACATCCAAGACATCTACCCAGAAGTTCTTCTTGAGGGTACTGCAGGTCATCATCCAGCTCCGGGACGACACACGCCGAGCTAACAAGAAAGCCAAGCAGACAGGCAGGCTAGGTATGGAACTGGAGTGTCCAGTTGAGGGTCAGGGTTGGTGGTGGAGAACCCAGTCCCTGGAGGGCAAGACTTAATGTCATGTCTCCTTCCTGTTTGACCTTTCCAAAAGGAAGTGACGAACCTTTCTTAAAATGTTGATGGCTGCATTCTGTATCTCACTCAAGCTACCTGCATATGAAATTCATTAGTGCAAGTAGGAATTAAGGGGGAGTGGAAATCTGGCAAGGAAATTGAGGGCGGATCTTTTGCTGAACAAGATTAACTCACTGAGTATGCCTCCTTTCTGCTTCCTTGATCACACTTGACTAAAACATTGCAGCCATGTTGCCTCAGACATGGCTTGCCAAATCCTTCCTCTTTCCTGTCCCACAGACCCCTCTCACCTGTCACCATCCATCTGCCTAGCACCATGTCCCCTGCCCTTGTCTGTAATGGTAGCTCTTAGTGCCTGATAAGCACTGAAGCTGCCTGAGCTAAAGCTCAAAGACCTCAGCAAGATGCCTGTGGCGTCCCAGAAGATGGGAGAGAGACTATCGGACAGGCCCTCTTTTTACATTTTATATCTTGCCTCCTCCTTTCTTTCTCCCAGGTTCCTCCGGTTTAGGCTCAGCTAGCAGCATCCAGGCAGCTGTTCGGCAGCTGGAGGCTGAGGCTGATGCCATTATACAAATGGTACGTGAGGGTCAAAGGGCGCGGAGACAGCAACAAGCAGCAACGGTTAGCATGATGCCTGTGGCCCCTCATTCATTTGTCTCCCCCCTCCCCTCCACAACATCAGTGGGGTTTCACTGCGCTTATCTTGTATGCTTTTGCTTTAAGTTTGCTATATGAATGCTCTGAACAACAGGGTTACTTTCTTTGGTGTTGTTTTGTGTTTGTTTTGTTTTCCTTTTTTTTTTTTGTAACTGTTTGTTCATTGGTTTGTTGATTTGGTGTGATTTGATTTTTAAAGCTTGGCTATCATACCCACTCCTAGCTATCCCGTCAACAGTGGCGCTTTTGCAAACTGCATAATGCTAAGTGTCTGGGTTCTGAGGGGATGTGGGATGAAGATTTTTCAGTCTCTTGGAACAATGCAGGTACAACAGAGACATCTCAGGAATCCTGCCCTTGAAAGTCCCCTAAGCTTGGTACACACCCCATGCAGCCTCTTCTGGCTATGGCTGTTCCTCCACCCTGGCCTCTGCCTCTGTTCTCCATACTCTCTTGGCACCTAGGCACTCAGGCACTTTTAGGAGGAAACCTTCAGGTTCCTAGATAGCCAGCTCATTGTTGGGATCCCAGCACAGAGTGACTGCAGGAAAGGCCTGGCATGATGTATGTATGCTGTGGCACTCTCTCATTGTTTTCCTGTCCTTGCAACATGCAAGTCACCTTCCCAAGATCCAGGATAAAAGGTATCCTGAGGCCTGGTTTTTCTTTGTATATAATTACTATTATGCAGTATGATTTCATTGAACATGCTGGGAACAGCCTAGAATATGAGGGCCATGACTCCAGGACGGTAGAAAGGAAAAGTAGCTATTGCTCTGGAGTATTTTTTTCTGCCCAGTCTTTTCCTCACACCTGATAGAATAGATGTTGGCTTTTTAAATAATCCCACCCATCAAAAGTTGCACTGATACCTCCATTATTTCCTCTTTTATGAGCAAACAGAAACAAAGAGCAAACCTACCTCCTGCCATCTGAACTTTATATCTGTGTACCCATGTGTACTGTCCCCAGAAGAAATCTCTTTTTTTTTTCTTGAGGACAGTGTCACTGACTCCCATAAAGTGGGACCCGAACCGGGGCCACTGGCTTCCCAAGCCAGCGCTTAACCACCGCGCCACTCGGCCGGCCCCAGAAGAAATCTCTTAAGTCTGTATCCAAGAGGCTGGTGTATGACAGAACATAGGTCTGGAGTGGAGTGGAGTGGAGTGGAGGCAATGCAGGCATCCAGGGAGCTCTTTGGAAAAACTTGCTAGCTCAGGGTGGAAGATAGCAGAGGAGGTGGGAAGACCATTCTTTTGTCCTGGAGAGCTACAGAGTTTCCTGACCAGATACGAGAAGCTTCTTTCCAAGCTTTTGATGTCTGAGAAGTGGTAGGACCAACCTCTAGCTTGTCCCTGAGGAAAGCAGAGTTGCACCCTTTATGTGACTTTGTCTCCCTTTTATCCAGTCGGAGTCAAGCCAGTCAGAGTCATCTGTCCGGAGGGAGGAGTCACCCATGGATGTGGACCAGCCATCTCCCAGTGCTCAGGATACTCAGTCCATTGGTCAGTACTGCTTCCTATTTCCAGCCTAGCAAAAGGGAGAGCCAGGCTTCACAAAATGTCTGCTGGAGCCCCTGTTCGCCACATACATAAGTTCAGTGTTTTCCAATTTGTGCCAGCAAACACTGGTTTCTGTAAATGTTAAAAGGCATTTACCAGCCAACATCACTAACCATCACCACTTCTCCCTCGTTGCAGACTCATAGCACACATTGTGATTCCTGTAGTAAAGAAATTATGTATGGAGCCAGCAGGTGTTTAAATCTTGGCTCCCCTGTTTACTAGCTCTGGGGCCTGAGGCACACCTCTCTTTGCTTTCGTTTCCTCCTTTAAAATAGGGATGTTCATAGTTAGGATTGAATATAGCGCTTAGAGCAGTACCTGGCACACAAGTTGGTGCTGTTACTAGCAGTATTTCTCAAAGTTAATCACACATAGAATGCATTTTGGCATCTTTTTAACACATTCCTGTGGGATAGTGTTATCATAGGACACCCATTTTTGAACTACATTAAATCATTTCATAATCCACAGGCGCTCTGGGAGTTAATGAGGCAGTGAGTAGAACAGTACTGTAGTAGAACTTTTCTGCAGTAACCACATTTCAGGTGCTCAATAGCCTGCACTTAAAATGTGGCTAGTACAACTGAGAAACCAATTTTTTTATTGTATTAATCTTATTTAATTTAAATGTAAATGCTATTCAGTGTAGGACTCGTGCTTGCTTTCAGTTGTCATTCAGTATTACTCATTGGCTAGTGGGCCAGTCTACTTGATCTGCCTGATGGTCTGCGCGTTTGATCTGGGAAAAATCTAAATGAAGGGAGAACCTCGAAGGCTTTCTGACTGTCCTCTGTGTGCCCTGTAGGCTCTGATGGAACCCCACAGGGGGAGAAGGAAAAGGAGGAGAGGCCACCTGAGTTACCCCTGCTCAGTGAACAGCTGAGCTTGGATGAACTCTGGGACATGCTGGGGGAGTGTCTAAAGGAACTAGAGGAATCCCATGACCAGCATGCGGTGCTAGGTGAGTTGTGGCCTGAGGGCCCAGGTCCCAACCCAGTGATCTGCTCTGAGACCCTTTCTGCCAGCTTGATTTTCTTCCTTCCATGTCACCCCTCCCTGTGTCTCTGTAATGAGAATTCAAAGAAGAAGGTTTTTTCCCCTCTGACTTCAGTGTCAGAAAAAAGATTTGCTTTCCCTCTTTATAGCTGGTGTCTTGCATTTTTAGACCAGGAGAATCTTTAGACAACTGGTTGCCTATCCCAGTTTTCTTTGGCTTCAACGAAGCTCTGACCTCCTTATTGGCTTCATTCTTCTATGCTACCCTTATAGCTCCTGCGAGTTTTTCATTATGTCTTTGTCTGTATTGTACTTCTGTAATTTGGTTATGAAAAAGGTTTGTATGTTGAAGTTTATAACATGTCATCTGACTATCATTCCTACCCCCAGTGCTACAGCCTGCCGTCGAGGCCTTCTTTCTGGTCCATGCCACAGAGCGGGAGAGCAAGCCTCCTGTCCGAGACACCCGTGAGAGCCAGCTGGCACACATCAAGGATGAGCCGCCGCCTCTCTCCCCAGCCCCCTTAACTCCAGCGACTCCTTCTTCCCTTGACCCATTCTTCTCCCGGGAGCCCTCGTCTATGCACATCTCCTCAAGCCTGCCCCCAGACACGCAGAAGTTTCTTCGCTTTGCAGGTATGGGAAGCTCTCAGGCCCCCAGATGTACAAGGTTTCATTTTTTACAGGGTCATTGTATACATTTATCTTTAGCTGATTCATGCGTATGTGTGTGTACACGCCACACTACCTTTTTTCCCCTAAAAAAAAAAAAAAGAGAATTGAGAGAATTGCTTCTAGGTGGCTGTCGTCCAGTCTTCTGGGACCCATGACATGCTGATTGTTGCTGTCCTTTCTCCCTTCAGAGACTCACCGCACTGTGTTAAACCAGATCCTACGGCAGTCCACCACCCACCTTGCCGATGGGCCTTTTGCTGTCCTTGTAGACTACATTCGTGTCCTCGACTTTGATGTCAAGCGCAAGTATGTGCCCTGGATGTTGGTCAGAGGGGAGGGCAGTTCTCCAAATGGTATCTCCTCTCTCAGAAAGGAGCCCAGGTTCCTCTTGGGGTAGTGTTTCCAAGGAAAGAAGTCCCTTGGTGACAGTCCTTGGAAGGGTGTTGGGTGGGAGGGAAGAGACTCATTGGTGCCACAGTCATTGTACCTAAATATTTACTGGCCTTTCCACCCCACTCTGCATTCTTCATCAGAGGAATACAAGCCTTTGTTTAACCACATGATTTCTAAAGTCCCATTCCATCCTTTGGGGTAATACAGGAAGTACAGGTAGCGATAGTATGATAGTACACTGACAGCAGGGCTAAGGGGGGGCCTCTGCAACAGGCCTGTCTTCCCTACCTTCTCTTCCTTCCTGTGCACCTGCACGTGCTTACCTGCTTGTTGCAGAAACTCCATGTCACAATCCCTGTGGGCCCTTATGTAGTGGAGATGAGAAAAATTGAGAGTTGGTAGTAAATCTAGCCCAACTACTGGGCACTTGCCCAGGGGGCACAGGAATTAAAGTGTTTGGAGGATGGAGGAAGCATCATTGCGAGTCTTCATCCTAATCAGGCAAGCAGAAGTTTGCTCTGCCACCCCCAATCCTGTTTTCCTTCCTTTCCTACCTCCCAAGATATTTCCGCCAAGAGCTGGAGCGTTTGGACGAGGGTCTCCGGAAAGAAGACATGGCTGTACATGTCCGCCGTGACCATGTGTTTGAAGACTCCTATCGTGAGCTCCACCGGAAATCCCCTGAAGAAATGAAGAATCGATTGTAAGAGCCCAGAGCAGAGAACAGATAGGATGGGATGGTGGGGGCACTTCGTACGAGATAGTAAAGGCTTACTCGGGCCCAGGATGTGCAGGGAAACTTAGGAAGGTGCTGCCCTCCCCAGTAGGAATTCCCAGGTGGGACCTGGCTTAGATCATCCTGCTGAACTGCCTCCCATCTCCTCGGCCTGGTCTCATAAGACTGGTCTGCTGGTTGGCTGGCCCTAGGGCTGAGCTACCCAACAATTCCCAGACAGACATAAGAAGAGTCTGGCATTTACAGAGGTACATCTGATGGCTTCAGAGAGAACTTGTTTCCATCGTTAAACTAGGAATGGGAAGCCTGCTGAGAAAATGGTACCTTGGGTTGCGGGAAACTACACTTGCATGAGTGGAACCCCACCAAATTGGTAATCACTCAATGGTGATTCTGAAGCCGCCTCGAGGAGATTGGCAGTTAGCATTACCAAGTGCCGTGGGAGCAATGAGACCATAGACCTATTGGAACAGATGAAATGCTCCTAAACTCAGAAACTTGATTCCTCCCCTCCCTCGTGGCATGGGCTTGCCATCCATGTAATCACACGGGAAGGCTGAGAGGCTTCCGAGGCTAACTGAACCCTGCTCCTCCACCACCAAATCCTTAGAGACCTTAGACTCTGGGCTCAGCGCTCTCGGACACCACTTGACTCTTCTTTTCCCTGCTTCCCCTGAGTGAGGCCTCATTTAGTTCTCTATACCATTCCTACTGGGGTTTTTCTAGAATATTGGTCAGCCTTTACTAGTACTTCAGGACATCTTTTCTATCAGCGTTGCCCTTTTTTGTCCCAGAGCCCTCTGGACTGTCCTGGTATTGTGTGTTCACCTCTGTCCTTGTACTCCCCAGCCACTGCCTCAGTCCCTCACTCACGTGGGTCATGCCCCATTAATGAGTGGATTTGTCCTGGGCTTTCTGCACATCTGTTTCTGCTCTCTTCTGCAGGTATATAGTGTTTGAAGGCGAAGAAGGGCAGGATGCTGGAGGGCTCCTGCGGGAATGGTATATGATCATCTCTCGGGAGATGTTTAACCCTATGTATGCCTTGTTCCGTACCTCACCCGGTGATCGGGTCACCTACACCATCAATCCATCTTCCCACTGCAACCCCAACCACCTCAGCTACTTCAAGTTTGTTGGACGCATTGTGGCCAAAGCTGTATATGACAACCGCCTCCTAGAGTGCTATTTCACTCGGTCCTTCTACAAACACATCTTGGGCAAGTCTGTCAGGTGAGGATGTGGCACAGTACTGAGACTGTCGTCAGTCTTGGGAATCAGGTCCTTTTCTTCTGCCCCACCCCTGTGCTGCCTCTCCACCACCACAACCCATGACCCTGTCTAATTGTGTTTTTCTAGATATACAGATATGGAAAGCGAAGATTACCACTTCTACCAGGGCCTGGTTTATTTGCTAGAAAATGATGTCTCCACTCTAGGCTATGACCTCACCTTCAGTACTGAGGTAGGCCAGGAAATCCTGACTTGCAGCATATCCCAGCTAGTCTAGGAAACCCATTCTGGGATCACCCTTGAACTGGCAGTGGATAACCTCATGGTTTTTGTTTGTTTTTTTGAGGGCAGTGTCACTGGCCCTCATATGTGGGACCAAACCGGGGCCGCTGGCTTCCCAAGCCAGCGCCCAAGCACTGCGCCACTCGGCCGGTCCGATAACCTCATGTTTTTAAGGAAGCATCTCGACTTCTTAAAGTCCCATGCCCCGTTTCCTGTCTGGCAGAGAGCAATGGGTATTTGTAGGAGACATCACAAACAGAAAACCCAGAATTGGTAAAACAATCCTGGCTGTTTCCTACTTTCCCCTTTATAAAAAACAATGCTCCAGCGTATGCTCCAGTACATGGTTCTTCACTCCCAAAGATCGTTCACTGTAGAAAAATTATATATAGAGATAAATGAAAAAAAAATGTTACTCTTCCCCCAAATTGTTTTCTGTAAAGATTGTGTTATGTTACATATGTTAGCCATGCCCTTTTCCCCTTTCCCCTTAGCCTTTCCCTATTAGGGAGTTATGAGCTCATGAGAAAAGTCACTTTTTTATGACCTTGCAACATCTCTCTGCTCAGGATATGGAAGAGTTTAAGGTGTGTTCCCAGGTATCTATGTAAGTCCCACCCTAGACCAAGCCTGATACGTATGATTGGTGTTTGGGTGTTTTAGGTCCAAGAGTTTGGAGTTTGTGAAGTTCGTGACCTCAAACCCAATGGGGCCAACATCTTGGTAACAGAGGAGAACAAGAAGGAGTATGTACACCTGGTGTGCCAGATGAGAATGACAGGTAGGGGAAATGTGCCTTAGACCTCTTGTTGCTCAATATGGGAAGAGGTCAGGCCTCACTTCATTTCACAGACATTGTTTCCTCTGCCCCTCTTCCAGCCACAAATGCCTTGTACAAAATGAGTCCAAAAACTTAACCGGAAGTATTTCCCTTCATTGACGCTCATATGGAGGCCTAGAAACACAGTGGCAAGTGAGACAGGCCTTCCATCAGCATCCTAGTAGCAACAGGAGCCAAATTGGGAATCCCTGACCTCTAATAGTTGGGCGGGTTCAGATGCTACGTGACTTGTTGGTTTTCTCCCCAGGAGCCATCCGCAAACAGCTGGCAGCTTTCTTAGAAGGCTTCTATGAGATCATTCCAAAGCGCCTCATTTCCATCTTCACCGAGCAGGAGTTAGAGCTGCTCATATCAGGACTGCCCACAATCGACATTGATGATTTGAAATCCAACACTGAGTACCACAAGTACCAGTCCAACTCTATTCAGGTAAGCTGCTGTTGGTGTCCCCCAAGCCTGTACCCATAAGCAGTGCTAGTTTGTATAAATGGTTTGTATAAATAAACCAGTACTATTTTTGAGGGCAGTGTCACTGGCCCTCATATGCGGAACCCGAACTGGGATGGCTGGCATCCCAAGCCAGCGCTTAACCACCACGCCACTCGGCCGACCCATGAACCAGTACTCTTAAGGGAAGGGGATTGTGGATGACCACTTACCTATATGTAACTATGCTTTCAGGGCGTGTTTTCAGGTGATGTTCTTGCTCATCTTATGAATGAACTGAATCCCATCTCACAGAAGGGACTGGCCTAAGATTCCAAATCCCATACCCCCTTCTTCTCAGGAGCTCTCTACCTAACCCTGGCTTCTTATATATCCTTTCCTGCAGATCCAGTGGTTCTGGAGAGCATTGCGTTCTTTCGACCAAGCTGACCGTGCCAAGTTCCTCCAGTTTGTCACCGGTACCTCCAAGGTGCCCCTACAAGGCTTTGCTGCCCTCGAAGGCATGAATGGCATTCAAAAGTTTCAGATTCATCGAGATGACAGGTCCACAGATCGCCTGCCTTCAGCTCACACATGGTAAGAGGAAGGATTTGTTCTCCTTTTCATCATTCATGTTGAGCTTGCATATATGCCACTTCTAGGCCCCTACCAAAGGTCGAGAACCCGAATCTGGCCCCGGCTACCCTGGCCCTGGGGTAGCTCAAAATGTGGTGGTTTTGTGCAAAAGCTGATGTCTAAGGTGAGAAACTGGCCCAGACTCAAAGTGGGGCTAGGAAGACATTGCAGATGAACACCGCCACGTGAGACCACGGGTGTTCCAGGAGTCAGCGTGGCCGGAGCAAGGTATCACAGAGTTGCAGGGCACACAAAGCTAAAGAACAGTGGAATTTTTTTCAGCAGGGGTTTGATCACCACTGACCCTGAATGCCTTCTTGGAGCTTGCATGTTAGCTCGTAGGCGAGGTCATGGTGTTTAAGGAGAAGTGACAGGGTCAGATCTATGTGTTAGGTGCCTGCTGGCCAGTATTGGGGCCAGATGAGAGGAGGGCAGACGGGGCTAGGACAAGATTGGGAGTCCATAAGAAGAGAGGAGTAGGTTCCGCTGGGGAGAGGTCAAGTGGGCACCATGGGAACACAGGGCTTTGGTTACCATCTTTTGTTACAAACGGATTTTTCTTTCCCTAGTTTTAATCAGCTGGACTTGCCTGCCTATGAGAGCTTTGAGAAGCTCCGCCACATGCTACTATTGGCCATCCAGGAGTGCTCTGAAGGCTTTGGGCTGGCCTAATAAGGCATCACCCACCGCTGTGAGGTTTTTCTACCTTTGGTGGACCTGGGAAGGGGGAAATTAAAACAAAACCCGAAAGAAAATGTCAAAAACCAATAAATGAAATCTACCAACCCACCATGTTTGTGTCCCAGCTGCCCCATCTTCCCCAGCGCATACCCGTTCCCCTTCTCCTGCTCATTTTCTCCTCCTCTCCTGTTTCCTCACTTCTCCCCGTTCCATCCATGATGCCCACCCCATGTGTTAAAAAGGCAGTAGCCTTTGCAGGGACCTGTTTGTCCCAACTGTTTGAACAGTGTGCTCCTCAGAGTCTGTGTTCAGAAGGATTTGCTGCATTGAGACTTGAAACCTTTGGATAGGGGAAAAAATTATATATATATATATTTTTTTGTTCTGTTTGCATTTCTTAATTTGTGCTTGGAATGTGTTGATGTGCACAGCTAATGATTCAATGCGAGACAAGGTTGGAGTCTGTGTTGTGGAGGTTTCAAATAAAGAGCACTCTTCATAACTCACTTTCCACAATGGAGTTTTTTTTCAAAATTGGAGATATCTGGAGAAAAGAGCCAAACGGATTCTCCAGAAAACAATCTGCCACCACCACTGGTGCATCTTCCTCCTTCAAAGTTGGTTTCCTGTAGTCAGGAGTGATTAGTAGCCACCAGGAACTGTGGGGAGGCTGTTTTTTAGAATGGGATCTGGACTTGGGGGCGGTGATGGTTAGAGATGGCAGCCAAGGACAAAGCCTCACCTTGCTCCAGGGAAACAAACCAGTAGTAAGTAGGTTGTAAGAAATACCCTCGCGCTGGCCGAGTGGCACAGTGGTTAAGCGCTGGCTTGGGAAGCCAGCGGCCCCGGTTCGGGTCACACATACGAGGGCCAGTGACACTGCCCTCTAAAAAAAAAAAAAATACCCTGAGAACTAACCCAACCCACCATTCTATTTGGTGAGCCTTTACAACAATCAAGTCCAGGACTCAGTTTAAAATTTTGATTGCATTTATTGATGTTTTAGTTTCATTCTAACCTTTTAATAAGCAAATAATTTTGACAAGTTCTCCAGAAGAACAATTCTGACCAGCCTTTTTTGTTTTGTCGTCTGCCAGTCTGTTCACCTATCACCCAATAGTCTCTTGTGGTTTTTACTCCATCCAGCATTTAAAGCTGATCCAAGGACTTGGATGGTTCCAGCCTCCAAAGAATAAAAGTTTAGTTAGAAAAAGAACCCCAAGTGCTTGCTTTGTGTGGTTTTTCTCATCCTCAGGCTCTGCTTCTTAAGGTTTTTCCCCTGGACCATGTCCCAAAGTGTGGATCTGGGAAAGCAGTGGTGTGTCCTTAATCTGATCCGTTGGTCCTGATGCAAATGGCTGTTGGATATTTTCTCCTTTTTTTTAAAATTGAAACTTTGTGTCTAGCCCTGCTGATGACTGACAGATGAATCAACCCTGTCCCTGCTATTGAGCTTCTAGTCAAGGGGAGGAGACCGATCAGTTCTGTGACCGATGTAGGAAGGGTGTCTCTGGGTGCCCAGAGCAGAAAAGTACTTGATCTAGCCAGGAAGATCAGGGAAGACTCCATTGTCTGCGGCACTTGGGTTGCATTGTAAGGCTGTGTGGGAGTTAAGATTAAGGAGGGGAGGGGAATCCAGGTGAAGGCAGCAGGAATCCAGCTATCTGATAATGGTGGAACTTGAGCAAAGGTTGGTGGCCTGAGATGAGGCTGGGAGTCCAGCAGGACTTTAAAATGAATAAATAGGGCCAACGGAGTGGCAGGGTCCCAGTTCGGATCCCACAGATGAGGGCCAGTGACACTGCCCTATAAAATAAAATAAAATGAAAAAATAATAATAATAAAATAAAATAAAATGAATAAGCAGAAATACAGTAGCATTGATCAATGAGCTTAAGAACAGCTTTGAAAAATCAAAAGCTCTGACATTTATATTTAAAGAGTTGGGAGTTGGGTGTGGAAGCTGGGATTACAGGTGTAATAACCCTGAAGGAAATAGCAAATCTAATTCATTAGCATACTACAGAAATCTGATGTGACCAAGTATGATTTACCTTTGGGATATGTGTGTGGTGTAATACCAACCACCTCAATATCCAATGTGAAAAATAATTTCAATAGATGGAAGGCATTTGCTAACAACTATTCCTGGTAACTTTTAAAGGTAAAGACACTACCTTGATAAGGTAGCTTCAGACCAACAGGCAACACCACATTGGGAGCATAAAATGGCCAATTATCGCCATTAGCACTGTTCTGCCAGTTCTAACCATTTCAGTAAATTAGGAAACACTTATAACTTGACAATTAAACCAAGAGAATCAAGTTATAATAATTTAATCAATGGGCTGGCCAAGTGGCTCGGTTGGTTAAGAGCTTGCTCAAGAGTGCAAGCTAGGGCCGGCTGAGTGGCTCGATGATTAAGCGCTGGCTTGGGAAACCAGAAGCCCTGGTTCGGGTCCCACATACGAGGGCCAGTGACACTGCCCTCAAAAATAAATTAAAATTTAAAATGCAGATTCTAAAAAAAAAAAAAGTGCAAGCTGTGGGCCGGCCGAGTGGCACAGTGGTTAAGCGCTGGCTTGGGAAGCCAGCGGCCCTGGTTCAGATCCCACATATGAGGGCCAGTGACACTGCCCTCAAAAAAAGAAAGTGCAAGCTGAGCTCTGAGCAACAGCAGTTCGATGCCCAGCCCGAACTGAGCTGCCAACAGGTGGCAGGATGGCTCAGCTAGAAAAAAAAAAAAATGACTACTAAACCAAGAAAATCAAGTTACTAGAATTTAAAACAGTCCAGCAAGAGGCCTGGTTCTAATGAACAAAATAACTCATAAACATGTATTGCCCAACAAGTGTAAATAAGTTATAATAAATTCATACAGTAGAATCCTATATAGCAGCAAAATGCATTATCTCAATGATAAGCAAAAAGTATGAGACCTGTTTAAAAGTTACAAATAATACTACATAGGTATGTACCAAGAGCATGAAAAACCACATCCATGCAAACAAGTGCATGAACTCATCCTAGAAAAAGTGGTACATACATACCTCATTGCTGAATATCACTACGGTCACCTTCAAAGTCCTCCCCTTGGAAAGCTATACACTGACGCCAGCGCCTCATCCACCCTTGAAAGCAATCCTGGAACTTTGTGGAATGGCCATCAGAGCTGTCATATTACCCTTGATGTCCTGAATGTCATCAAAATGTCTTCCTTTCAACATTTCCTTTATCTTCGGGTAAAGAAGTCATTGGGGGCCAGATCAGGTGAGTAGGGAGGGTGTTCCAATACAGTTATTTGTTTACTGGCTAAAAACTCCCTCACAGACAGTGCCATGTGAGCTGGTGCATTGTCATGATGCAAGAGCCATGAATTGTTGGCAAAAAGTTCAGGCTGTCCTAACTTTTTCATGCAGCCTTTTCAGCACTTCCAAATAGTAAACTTAGTCAACTGGTTTGTCCGGTTGGTACAAATTCATAATGAATAATCCCTCTGATATCAACAAAGGTTAGCAATATTGTTGCAACAAGTTCGTGAACTTAATTGTCAGATCTCATATGTATGAAGAGGATGAAAACCCATATATGAGTATAACAAAGTGCACAATGTTCAGATAAGCTATGGGGGACACACGGATGCAACTGGGAAGAGGTAATTATACAGAGGGCTTCAATTACATTGGTGATGTTTTATTTCATAAGCTGGGTAGGTTGTCTGTGGTTGGGTATGTGGCTGTTCCTTAGTATACTACATACTATAATACTTTATAACTTACATGTCTGAAATCATTTATAATTTTTTAAGATAATTACATTTCATAATGCATTTGAGGTAGATAGCAGGGAGTCAGTAACCGCCCTAATTCTACATGAAGGCTAATTTTATAGCTACTTGCATGATAAGATTAAACATGTCTCTATTTGTCCCCTAATAATTCCCTCCACTGATCTGTCTGTTGATTACCACAGGTTAATTCCTTATTAGTCCCCTTCTCTTATAATTAAGGTGACCATATAATCATCCAAAGTTGGACAAATTTAAGAATAAAAATGGTGCTATTAATAATTATGCTGGGGCCGGCCGAGTGGCGCATTGGTTAAGCACTGGTTTTGGGATGCCAGCGGCCCCGGTTCAGATCCCACATGAGGGCCAGTGACACTGCCCTCTACAGCTAACAACAGCTCCACCTGGAGCTGGGCTGTGCGAGCCTCAGTGATGGTGTGGGCTGCAGCCCCTGCTGCAGTGGGCTGCCATAGGCTACAGCGAGTGGCCCGCAGCCAGCGTGAGCGGCTGGCAGCCAAGCGTGAGCTGCCAATAGCCGCGGTGAGCGACCATCCAGAGGCCAGCGACCGATCTGCCTCATCCGGGAAGAGCGCAATGACGATACCAACAGTGAAGCAACATCCTCCGCAACTAAACTGAAGAACGAAAAGACAGCAACTTGTCTGTTCCCCTTCCCCGATTCCCCAACTCTGTTCCCCTCCGCCAATTCCCCAATAAAATCTTTAAAAAAAAAAAAATAAAAAAAATAATTATGCTGGACCACAGGTGCAAACAAACCAGATAAACTGGGATGTATGGCTGTATACTTCTGATGCGTATCTGTCTTGGCTGGGGAAACAATACCCATAATAAACATAAAATATGTTAATGAGCACTTACCATGTACTGACAACACTGAGAAGTCTGCTTTCCAGAAATTCACTGAAGAGAAGGCAGGTATTAGGAAAGTGCAGGGGGCAATAGGTACACAGACTTAATAGGCAGAAGTTGAAGAAGGATTAAACCTTTTCTCAAATACAAGTACTAACCAGTTAGAAAGTAACAGGAAATGGATTCCCTTCACAACAGTAACAAAATAAGTATAATCTTAAGAAGCAGTGTTTGGGACCCATGTGAAGAAGAAAACTGCACAACTCTGGAGAAGCTTAAAAAGAGGCAAATAAACGAAGACACTTCCTGTATTCGTTTGCGTAAAAAGACAAGTATAGCTGGGCTTCAGAATTGGGGGAACGAACTGACATGCTAAATAAGGAAGGTGGGAGCTGAAACCGACAGACCAAACAATGGCCTCAGCCATGAATATTTGGTGTCTGTGGTCTTCTGTGGAGATAAAATGAAGTGGCAAAAGCCAATTGGAGAAGGAATAGCCCTGTCAATTTTAAAGTTAAGTATTGGGAGGGGAAAAAATATATAGTTTGCTCTGCACTTCACACTAAAATTCCAAATGGAAGATTCAAGTGTGAAAAACGTGAACTTATTTTTTAAGCACAAAATGAAAATATGGGCAAATAATAATGGATCTGGGTTATGGAAAATCTCTCAGGCTAAAAACTACAAAAGACATCCTAATGGAAAAGACTGATATATTTGACTACTAAAATGTTGGCAACACCATGAACAGAATGAAAAAGCAATGACAATCTAGGAAAAAAATACATTTCTAACAGGCAATGAGTTAATCCTTAATTATAGATATACTTTAAATTACAAGTCACTAAGAGACACATTCCCCAACAGAAAAACATGCAAGGATAGGAAAAGGCAATTCACAAAAGAAAAAATATAAATGAGCAGTAAGCATATAAAAATGCTTACTTCTGTGATAATTATTACCTCTGTAATAATCAAAGATCCATTCCATTAAAAGCTCAGTGAAAACCACTTACCAAACTGAAATATATACGTGTGTGTTAATATGGGTGGGAGATTATGTGAAGAAACAGGCACTGTTAGACACTGCTGAGAAATTGATTACCACCTTTCTGATGGGGAATTTTGTAATACCTACTGACAAAGAGAAAAGCAAGCACTCCCTGACTTCTGGGAGCTGACCTTCAGTTAGACCTCAGTGTTCCCTTGTTGAATATAAATATTTCACAGAATGTCAACATCAGACAAGGCCACTCAGTGATTGTGATTAAGACAAAATTAAAATGACTCCATAATCATGTCTGAACACAGACAAAATGTAAACATTGTCCAAACCACAAAAATTAACCAAACACTCCCTATCCTGATTAATGAGGGGCTGCTGCTTTTTTTAACCAATTACAGCTTTAGCATCTCTCTAGTCTGTTGTCAGAGAAGATGCATTAGCATACCCAATCATAAAATTACCCCCACTTCTGGATAGTCTTCAATCTAGAGCAAACCTTCACTTCCTTAAACCATCCCCAAATCACCTACACAAGCCCAGATCCGCCCGCAGTTGCCCATCCGTGGGCTCTCCCTCACTGCCAACCAGCTGGACTTGGGGGAGGTTCTTGCTCCCGGCCTTTGGCTTCAGGAGCAGACACTAGGAAGAACCTTCAAACATACATATGAAGGCGCCAAATGGTATGTATCCTCTACTTCTGTTAATGCATTCTAATGTTCACAAATTCAGAGAGAAAGTGGCAGCCCAAACTTTTTGGCTTGCAGACACAGCATGGTGTGTGTGTGTGCGTGCGTGCGCACGTGTGTGTGTGTGAGTGTGTGTGTGATTGTGTGTGTGTTAATGCGAATGATTTGCAGTGGACATGTCTTCTCGAGGTGCCACAGTCCCCACCACTCATTATCATTTATGTCCTCCTGCTCTGTTCAGTCATTCATTCATTCAACAAACATTTATTGACCACCTATTGTGTGCTAGGCATAAATTCCTGCTATCGTGATGCTGACATTCTAATAGAGAAGGCAGACAATAAACAAATACGTCAGAGAGTAAACGACATTTTCTTCTCTGAAGAAAAAGCAAAGTAAAGGGATACATAGTTGAGAGGGGAGCCAGTTTTTGCTGGGGTGGTCCAAGGAAGGCCTCTCCAAGGAGGTGACATTTGAGCTAGGAAGAAGCGGGGGTATAAGCCATTGTGGGATCTCAAGGAAGAATGTTCCAGGCAGAGGGAACAGCCAGTGTGAAGGCTCCATTACACATGGCATCTAGAAGGAAGACCAATCTGGCTCCAGGGAGGTGAGTGATGGGAAGTATCATAGGAGTTGAAGACAGAGAGGTAAACCGGCCAGATCCCGGGCTTTTGCTCTAAGGTAGGAACTACCAAAGGGTACTGTGCAGAGATGTGATCTGTGACCTCTGTGGCTGTTAATACAGCGTGGGTGGGAGGAGCCAGTGGGGAGGCCAGAAAGGCTGACCAGGCTGCTGCTGTCTTCTTCCAGATATGATACAAGTTACCTACCAGGACTTCAGAAAGGGTCCTTAATAGGCTTATATTTGCATGGGCCATACAAGACATTGTTACAGGGATAGGGGATTAGGGCCTGAGGTGAGCCAGAGTCCAACCCTTTATGCTTGACGTTTTTGTCTGGATGATGATGAAGATGTGGTTTCATTGTCTGTTTTTCACCATGGGCATGTATTTCTACAATTAAAAAATAAATAGGGCCGGCCGAGTGGCACGGTGGTTAAGAGCTCGTTAAAGAGTGCAAGCTGAGCTCTGAGCAACAGGGTGGCCAGTTCAATTCCCAACCCGAGCTGAGCTGCTGCTGAGCTGCCAACAGGTGGAAGGATCGCTCAGCTAAAATAATAATAATAAATAGCCTAGTTTCAGTAGGCACTCCCTACTCCTTCCCCTCCTAAACGCTGTCTTTAGCAACTAGAGGCGGGATCCCGCCCAGCCCTCCAACGCCCGCTGCAACGCAGCCTCGCCCAACTCGGCCTGGTTTGTCCCGGACCTCCTCGGTTTTACTACTGAAAGTCCAGCGGCCCAAACGAGCCATCTCCCTCCGCGGCTGATACAGAACCCCAAGCCCTGACTCCCCAGCGCGCAGGGCCTCCAGCCAATGGCAGATTGTGACGTGGCACCCTGATGAACTCTGCCTGGCAACCCCCGTGCAGGAAGCAGTGTGGCTGCCCAGAGTAGCTAAATCTGAGACCCCTCCGCGGGACCGCCTCTCCGACCCAGCCTCCTCCTGAAAATCGGTGTATGTGACTGTGTTTGTGTAAATGGATAACTTAGGAGAGGAGGCATTATTAACGCGTCAGGGAGGTGATGCGTACATGTAACTGCATGTAATTTGTATGACTGGGTGTGGCTGTGTACTGATTGTAACCAAATGGGTTTATGGGGGCTGTTACTTTGTGTCTATGGTTTCAGGAGTGGGTGTGTGTTTGTGTTACTATGTGACTACACGGGCCAGATCTAATGCCTTGAGTTATGGTGATTGTGTGAATGTCAGTCAATACTTGACAGAAAAGAGTGGCCATCACTGAGTGTGTCTGTGTTTCTAGGACAAGGTGTGTGTGTTTGTGTGTGTGTGTGTGTGTGTCTGCGCGTGCGTGCGTGCGCATTCACACATGTCCACATGGGATTGCTTCTGTTTTTAGAACTGGCTTTCTTGCGGTTAAAAAGTGGCTCTGTATGTCCCTGTGCCTCTCTTTGATTGATTGTATGTGAGCCTTGTATAGTAGTAGTGAGGCTTATAGGTTCTGAAGTCAGCAATACTGGCCTGGGTGCAAATCCTGACTCTGCCACTTACTGGAGAGGTAACCTTGGACAAAGTACTGAACCTCTCTGTTTCTCCGTTTCCTCATCTGGAAAACACAAATCCTAATCATTTCTACTATTAACAGCATGAAATGAAGCCGTACTTAGCTGGTGCTCAGCACAGTGCTTGGCCCACAGGAAGCACTGGGTAAATAAACTTCAGCTCATATTCATGTGACTGTATCTGCAGGAGTGTACAATTGTGATTCTGTCTGTACTTCAGAGATCAAGTATATGTGTGTGGCTCTCATGGGTTTCATCAGTTCAAAATATAATTAATTTGGCACCTACTAGACACCAGGTACTGCACTAGACTGCATATGCAGTTACAAAAAAACCAAACCAGCCACAGCCTCTGCCTTCAACCAACTGCCACCTTTAGGGTCTGACCACACTGACCACCTTTAACACTGCAGGTGTACTTGCTGATGTACCAAATGGCATGAGCACAAAAGTATTGCAGGAAAGGGTTGGAGATTATTTAAATAAATGAATGACTAGTTACACCTGGTATAGTCCATCCTCATTATGCCCCTTAGGCCTCTTGCAGTCAGTAATCAATCCTTCACTCTTCCTCCATTTCTTGACTATATTATCATCCATTGAACTATCTTGATGCCAATACCAAACTGTTTTGATTACTGTAGCATTATAGTAAGCGTTGAAATCAGGGAGTGTTAGGCCTTCCAACTTTGTTCTTGTATTACAACATTGTTTTGGCTATTCCAGTTCCTTTGAAAGTCAATTTTTTACTCTCCACCCTAAAGCCTGGCATCTCTAGATTAATTTGAGAACTGACGTTGCAACGATATTGAGTATGCTCATCCATGAACATGATGTATGTATCTTTCCATTTATGTATATCTTCTTAAATTTCTCTCAACAATATTTAGTGCTTTTCAGTATAAAGGACTTGGAGGTCTGTTCTGTAGTCGTCTCAGCCTATCAATAACAAATGCTGTGGCTGGGCCAGCCTTTGTGGTTCTTATGATTGTAAGACGCCCTTCAGCAATAACCATCAGGAAACTTTGAAAAGAAACATGTTTATTACTTATAGCTGGAAATGGCACAGCATACTTGGGGTCACACAGTGAGGTTGTGGGGGAGAGGTGAGGGAGGGCGAGAGCAAGTGCACAAGCTTGGATTCTGTATTAGGGTTGAGGGTGGGGGCCTAGGGTTTCACCTGGCTCACTCTTTATTGGTGAATATAAAACGAGTGGGAATTTAAAACACAGTAAGAGAAAATAAGCAAGCAGCCCAAATGGTCAGTTATTGAAATCAACAAAGATCTCTAAAACAAAGGAGTCTCAGTGGGAGGTGGTGCCTGGTTTTTTAATCTAGTCTTGTGGCTGGCAGTGTGTTTATTGGAGATAGTCCACTTTGAAGTGGGTGCCTCTTTGAAATGGATGTGTCAGCAATCAAAGCTTAAGTAATACATTTGCATTACAAGCAAACTGTCAGGGGGCCTGCAGAGTGGCTCAGTTGGTTTAGAGCTCGCTCTAGAGTGAGAGCTGAGCTCTGAGCAACAGCAGTTCAATGCGGAGCCCAAGCTGAGCTGCCACTGAGCTGCCAACTGGTTGAGGATGGCTCAGCTAAAAAAACAAACAAACAAGCAAAAGAAAAAAAAACTGTCAGGGCTTACACTACAAAGTCTTTTACTAAATTTTTCCTTAAATATTTCATCTTTTTCTATGGTATATTTTAAATTTCAACTTCTGACTGTTCATTGGTAGTATATAGAAATACAATTGATTTTTTCTATTAAACATGTATCCTGCAATATAGCTAAGCTCATTAGTTCTAGTAGCTTTTTTGTAGATTCCATAGGATTCTCTACATACACAGTCGTGTTTTGAGCAAGTAGAGACAGTTTACTTCTTCCTTTCAGTCTGCCTTTTATTTCTTTTTCTTGCCCTATTGCCCTGGCTGGACCTTCCAGTGCAATGTTAAACAGAAACGGTAGGAGTAGGGCTCTCTTGTCTCAGCCACTGACAGGCCATCCAGACTGAGGAAGACTCAGAAACTTTGGAGCCACGGAAGCCACGTGAGCCACAGCGACAGGCTCATTGGCAAGCACCAAAAGCCCCTGGGAAGCAGAGGTAATGTGTGGCATGCATCACCACAGGATCAACGTCGACAAATATCACCCAGGTTACTCTGGGAAAGTTGGTTCAAGACATTACCACTTAAAAAGGAGCCAGACCTTCTGCCCACCTGTCAACCTTGATGAACTGGGCACCTTGGTCAATGAGCAGACACTGGTAAATGCTGCCAAAAACAAGACTGGCACTGCTCCTGTCATTGATGTGGTGCGATCAGGCTACTACAAAGCTCTGGGGAAGGGAAAGCTCCCAAAGCAGCCTGTCATTGTTAAGGCCAAATTCTTCAGCAGAAGAGCTGAGGAGAAGATTAAGGGTGTTCTTTTGGTGGGGGGGAGGAAGGGCTGTGTCCTAGTATCGGGGAAGTTCGTTAAATGTTCACAAGTGTTTTTCTGAAGAGAGAGAGAAAGAGGGCTGGCCGAGTGGCTCAGTTGGTTAAGAGCTCACTCAAGAGTGCCCGCTCTGAGCAACAGGGTGGCCGGGTGGATTTCCGGCCCGAGCTGAGCAGCCACTGAGCTGGATGTCTCAGCTAAATAAAAAGCGAAAGAAAGGAAGAAAGGAAGGAAGGAAGGAAGGAAGGAAGGAAGGAAGGAAGGAAGGAAGGAAGGAAGGAAGGAAGGAAGGAAAAAATAGATGGTAGGAATAGGCATCCTTGCCTTTTCCCTCATCTTAGGGCGAAAACCCTCTGTCTTTTACCTTTAAGAATGAAATAAGATTCAGTTTTCTGTAGGTGCCCTTTATTAGGTTGAGGAGGTCCAAATTTTTCTAGTTGTCTAAGAGATTATTTTTTGTTTCTTGTTCTTTCATCACAAATGAATGTTGGATTTTATCAAATGCTTTACTGGCATCAATTGAGATGATCATATGGTTTTTCTTTATTAGTTTGATAATATAGTGAATTCCAGTGATTAGTTTTCAAGTGTTAAACCAACCTTGTATTCCTAGGATTAAACCCCACTGGGTCATGATGTACTATCCTTTTTATATATTGTGTTGGATTTGATTTGCTTAAGTTTTGTTAAAAACTCATGTATCTGTGTTTATTATGGATAGTTGTTCCGTAATTGTAATATCTTTGTCTGTTTTTTTAAATAGACTTTATTTTTTAGAGTAGTTTTAGATTCATAACAAAATTGAGCAGAAGGTACAGAGATTTCCCATATGCCTCCTGCCCCCACATGCATAACCTCCTCCATCATCAACATCCTGCACCAGACTGTACATTTGTTACAATTAATGAACCTACAGTGAGACATCATAATCACCCAAAGTCCATAGTTTACATTAGAGTTCACTCTTGGTTTTATATATTCTGTGGGTTTGAACAAATGTGTAATGAACTACTTGTATCCATTACAATATCATACAAAGTAGTTTCACTGACCTAAAAATCCTCTGTGCTTTCCCTCTACACATCCCTCCCTCCCCCTAGCCCCTGGAAACCACTGATTTTTTTTTTTAAAGATTTTATTGGGGATTTGGGGGAGGGGAACAGCACCACAGAACCAGGAAAGGGGAACACACGAGTTGCTGTCTTTTTGTTCTTCAGTCTAGTTGTGGAGGACATTGCTTCACTGGCCCATGTTGGCATCATCACCACGCTCTTCTCGGGTTACGCAGATTGGTCTCCAGCCTCTGGACAGCTGCCTACAGTGGCTCTTGTCAGCTCACACCAGCTGCCGGCCACTCACTGTAGCCTATGGCAGCCCACTGCAGCAGGGGCCACAGCTATGCCGTCCCCGGGGACTCACAGCAGCCCAGCTCCAGGTGGAGCCGTTGTTCAGCATCTTAGCTGTAGAGGGCAGTGTCACTGGCCCTCACATGTGGAATCTGAAGTGTTGCCACCGGTTCCCCAAGCCAGCTCCCAACCAACAGGCCACTCGGCTGGCCCAACCACTGATGTTTTCACTGTCTCCATAGTTTTGCCTTTTCCAGAATGTAATAGTGTCGGAGCTGTAATGTATGTAGCCTTTTCAGGTCAGCTTCTTTTACTTAGTAATATGCATTTAAAGTTCCTTCATGTATTTTCATGGCTTGAGAGCTCATTTCTATTTATGACTGAATAATATTCCATTGCCTGGATATACCACAGTGTATTTGTCCATTCACCACTGAAGGACATCTTGGTTGCTTCCAAGTTTAGGCAATTATGAATAAAGCTGCTACAAACACCGATGAGTGGATTTTTGTGTGGATATAGTTTTCCAAGTTTTTGGGGTAAATACCAAGGAGCGCAATTGCTGGATGGTATGTTAAGAGTACGTTTAGTTTTGTAAGAAACTGCCAAACTGTCTTCCAAAGTGGATGTACCATTTTGCATTCTCACCAGCAATGAATGAGAGTTTCTGTTGCTCCATAGCCTAGCATTTGTCAGTGTTCTGCATTTTGGCCACTCTGGTAGATGTGTAATGATATCTCATTGTTTTTTTCATTTCCATTTCCCTGATGGCTTAGGACATGGAGCATTTTTTTCATATGTTTACCCCTTCTTTGGTGAAGTGTCTAAGATTTTTGCCCATTTTTAATTGGGTTTTTCATTTTTTACTATTAAGTTTTAAGAATTCTTTGTATATTTTGGATATCAGTCCTTTACCAGATGTCTTTTTCAAATATCTTCTCACAGTTTGTCGCTGGTCTTCTCATTCTCCTAACAGTGCCTTCTACAGAGCAGAAATTTTTAATTTTAACGAAGTCCAGCTTATCAATTCTTTCTTTCATGGATCATGCCTTTGGTGTTGTATCTAAAAAGATATTGCCGGGTTGGCCAAGTGGTGCCGGTGGTTAAGCGCTGGCTTAGGAAGCCAGCGGCCCCGGTTCGGGTCCCACATATGAGGGGCCAGTGACACTGCCCTCAAAAAAAAAAAAGACATTGCCAAACACAAGGCCACTTAGATTTTCTTCTTTGGTATCTTCTAAGAGTTTTATAGTTTTGTATTTTACATTTGGGCCTGTGATCCATTCTGAGTTAATTTTTGTGAAGGAGGTAAGATCTACCTTAGCATATGGATGTCCAGTTGTTCCAGCACCATTTATTTTATTGTAATAAAAACACTTAACATGAACTCTACACTCTGAACAAATTTTTAAGTGTATAATACATTATTGTTGACTTGTTGATTATATAGATACAATGTTGTACAGCAGCTCTCTAGAGCTTGTTCATCGTCTTTGACTGAAACTTTATGCCCATTGATTAGTAACTCCCCATTTGTCTCTCACCTCAGCTTCTGACAATTACTCTTTGATTCTATTAATTTGAATATTTTAGATACCTCATGTGAGTGGAATCAAGCAGTATTTCTCTTTCTGGGACTGGTTAATTTCACTTAGTATAGTATCCTCAAAGTGCATCCATGTTGTTGCATATTGCAGAATTTCCTTCTTTTTAAACGCTGAATAGTATTCCATTGCATATACATACCACATTTTCTCTTTTTTTAGAGGATTTCCCCAAAAGTTTTATTTATGATTACTTCACCTTGTGTAATAAGAATAGAAAAACTGTAAAGTCCCACAGTATATTGCAAATACTATTTCAAAACAAGACAAAAGTAATCTCGTACTCTTTAGAAATTGCTAACTGCAAACTAACCTCAATAATAATAGTAATACTAATAATACTGGTTTTCATGTTGATCATTTTTTTTTTGAGGGCAGTGTCACTGGCCCTCATATGTGGGACCCGAACCAGGGCCGCTGGCTTCCCAGGCCAGAGCTTAACCACTGCACCACTCAGCCAGCCCAATCATCTTTTTTTTTTTAATAAAATAATTCTCAGTGTAATATTTTTATTTTATTTTACTTTGTTTGTTTGTTTGTTTTTAAGATTTTAATGGGGAATTGAGGGAGGGAACAGCATTGGAGAATCGGGGAAGGGGAACAGACAAGTTGCTCTCCTTTTGTTCTTCAGTGCAGTTGTGGAGGACGTCGTTTCACTGGCCCATGTTGGTATTGTGATCGTTGCGCTCTTCCCAGCTGAGGCGGATGGGTCACCGGCCATTGGACAGCCGCTCACAGTGGCTCTCGGCAGCTCAGTCTAGATGCTGGGCATTCACGCTGGCTGCGTGCCACTCACTGTAGTCTATGGCAGCCCACTGCAGCAGGGGCTGCAGCCTACACTGTTGCCAGGACTCATGTATCCCAGCTCCAGGTGGAGCTGTTGTTAGCTGTAGAGGGCAGTGTCACTGGCCCTCGTATGTGGGATCCGAACCGGGGCCGCTGGTGTCCCAAGCCAGCTCTTAACCAATGCGCCACTCGGCCAGTCCTATTCTTGACTTTTTGAGGAAACTCCATACTGTTTTCCATAGCAGCATCATAGCTGCACCAGTTTACATTCCCACCAGCAGTGTATAAGCGTTCCTATTTCTCCATATCCTCTCCAACACTTGTTATTATTTGTGGTGTTGATGATAGCCATTCTAACTAGTGTGAGGTGGGATCTCATTGTAGTTTTGATTTGCATTTCCCTAATAGCTGGTGAAGTGGAGCATGTTTTCATATATCTGTTGGCTGTTTACATGTCTTCTTGGGAGAAGTGTCTGTTCAGGTCCTCTGCCCATCTTTTAATTGAATTGTTTGGTTTTCTGTTGTTGAGTTATACAAGTTTTTTAATATTTTGGATATTAGCCCCTTATCGGAGGCATTGTTTGCAAATATCTTCTCCCATTCAGTTGATTGTCTTGTCGATGGTTTCTTTTGCTGTGCAGAAGCTTTTTATTTTGATGTTGTCCCATTCATTTATTTTAGCTTTTACTTCCCTTGTCTTTGAAGTCAAATTCATAAAATCTTTGAACCCAGGGTCCATAAGTTTAGTACCTATGTTTTCTTCTATGCAGTTTATTGTTTCAGGACTTATGATTAGGTCTTTCATCCATTTTGAGTTAATTTTAGTACAGGGTGACAGATAGCAGTCTAGTTTCATCTTTTGCATGTGGCTTTCCAATTCTTCCAGCACCATTTATTGAAGAGGCTTTCTTTTTTCCATTATATGTCTTTGGCTCCTTTGTCAAAAATTGTCTGTCCATATTTATCTGGGATTATTTCTGGGCTTTAAATTCTATTCCATTGTTCTATGTGTCTGTTTTTCCACCAATACCATAGTGTTTTGATTACTGTTGCTCTGTAGTACAAGCTGAAGTTAGAGAGTGTGATACCTCCAGCATTATTCTTTTTTCTTGGGATTGCTTTGGTTATTCGGGGTCTTTTGTGGTTCCATACAAATCCATGATTTTTTGTTCTATTTCTTTAAAAAAATGCCATTGGGATTTTCATGGGGATTGCATTAAACCTGTATATTGCTTTGGGTTATATGTCCATTTTAACTATGCTGATTCTTCCAATCCATGAACACCGAATTTCTTTCCATTTCTTTGTGTCTTTTTCAATTTCTTTTAAGAAATTTTATTGGGGGAACAGTGTGTTTTTCCAGGACCCATCAGCTCCAAGTCAAGTAGTTGTGGAGGACACAGCTCCTTGGCTCATGTGGGAATTGAACCAGCAACTCTGGCGTTATGAGCCTGTGCTCTAACCACCTGAGCTAACCGGCCTTCAATTTCTTTTAAAAATGTCTTATATTTTTCAGTGTATACGTTTTTCACATCCTTGGTTAAGTTTATTTCTAGGTATTTTATTCTTTTTGTTGCAATTGCAAAAGGAATTTTTTAAAAATTATTTCTACTTCTGAGATTTCATTGTTAGTATATAGGAATGCAGTGGATTTTTGTACGTTGATTTTGTAGCAGGCAACTTTGCGGTATTCGTTTATGGATTCTAATAGCTTTTTGGTGGAGTCTTTAGGGTTTTCTATATATAGCATCATGTCATCTGTAAAAAGTGACAACTTTACTTTTTCATTCCCAATTCAGATGCCTTTTTTTTTTTTGAGGGCAGTGTCACTGGCCCTCATATGTGGGACCTGAACTGGGGCCCCTGGCTTCCCAAGCCAGCACTCAGCCACCATGCCACTCGGCCGGCCCTCGAATGCCTTTTATTTCTTTCTCTTGCCTGATTGCTCTGGGTAGGACTTCTAATACTATGTTGAAAAGCAGTGGTGGTAGGGGACAGCCCTGTCGTTTTCCTAAACGTAGAGCAAAGGGCCTCAGTTTTTCACCATTAATTACAATATTAGCTGAGGATTTGTCACATATGGCCTTTGTTATGTTAAGTATTTTCCTTCTATTCCCATTTTATTTTTTTTTATTTTTTTTTAGAGGGCAGTGTCACTGGCCCTCATATGTGGGATCCGAACACTGGCTGCTGGCATCCCAAGCCAGCTCTTAATCACCGCACCACTCGGCCGGCCCCCTATACCCATTTTATTAACTGTTTTAATCATAAACAGATACTGTATCTTGTCAAATGCTTTTTCTGCATCGATTGATATAATCCTATGATTCGCCTTTATTTTTTTTGAGGGCAGTGTCACTGGCCCCCACATGTGGCATCCGAACCAGGGCCTCCAGCGTCCCAAGCCAGCTCTCAACCACCCCGCAACTCGGCCGGCCCACCTTTTATTTTGTTTACGTGGTGTATCACATTGATTGATTTGTGTATGTTGAATCACCCTTGTGCCCCTGGGATGAACCCCACTTGGTCGTGATGTATAATTTTTTAATGCATTGTTGCTTTCAATTTGCTAGAATTTTGTTTAGGATTTTTGCTTCTGTATTAATCAAAGATATTGGTCTGCAGTTTTCTTTTTTTGTGTTATCCTTACGAGGTTTTGGTATCAGGATAATGTTGACCTCATAAAGTGAGTTTGTGAGTATTGTCTCTTCTTCTATTTTTTAGAAGAGTTTGAGTAGGACAGGTGTTAGATCCTCTTTGAATGTTGGGTAGAATTCACTAGTGAAGCCATCTGGTCCTGGACTTTTGCTTTTGGGAAGCTTTCAGATGATTGATTCAATTGGTTGGGAGCTCCCTCAAGAGTGTGAGCTCTGAGCAACAGGATCCCTGGTTCGATTTCCAGCCCGAGCTGAGCTGCTGCTGAGCTGCCAACAGGTGGCAGGGTGGCTCAGCTAAAAAAATAAAATAAAATTAAATAAATAAATACTTCTGTGAAGGTGTTTTTTGGGATGAGTTTAACATTTAAATCTGTGAACTTTGAGTAAAGCATATCACCCTCTGCAATGGGTGTGGGCCTCATCCAGTTAATTGAAGGCCTTAATAGAACAAAGACTAACCTCCCTTCAGCAAGAAGGAATTCTGCCAACAGATGGCATTTAAACTTGACCTTCAACATCAACTCTTCCCTGGGTCTCCAGCCTGTCAGCCCACCCTGCAGATTTTAGACTTGCTAGCCTCCATAATCATGTGAGTCAGTTACTTAAAATAAATCTTTCTCTAATATATATGCATCCTATTTGTTCCGTTTCTCTGGAGAATCATGATGAATACAGTTGGATATAAACCCCACAAAAATTCAGGGGCCTGCCACCTCAATGAAGTTTCTAAGAATTAAATGGTCTGGAGCGTGTTGAAATATTCCCTCCAAGGTGAAAGACAAGTTTCTACACTTCACACCTCCTACCACAAGCAAAAAGTATAATCCTTGTGTTATGGTCTGAATGTTTGTGCCACCCCCCTCCCCCAATTCATATGTTGAAATCCTAATGCCTAGTGTGAAGGTATTAGGAGGTGCTTTGGAATGTGCTTAGGTCATGAGCCCTCATGAATGGGACTGGTGCTCTTATATTAGAGTTCCCTAACCCCTTCCACATATTAGGACATAGAGAAAACTCAGCCAATCAATTAGGAAGTAGGCCTTCACCAGACACCAACTCTGCCAGTACTGTGATCTTGGACTTTCAGCCTCCAGAAGTGTGAGAACTAACTATTTGTTGTTTATAAGTTGCCCGGTCTGTGGTACTTTGTTATAGCAGCCCCAAAGGACTAAGATACCTTGGTAGGCTTCTTCCGATTTTGGAAGCAACATTTGAGTGTGCTACTATAAACCTATCTACAGAGTTGCCTACAAGGTTTCCATTTTGTTTAAGCTCTGTAATTCAGACTGCAGTGCAAGCTGCTCTTGAAATTGGATCTTACGATCCAATAGATCCAACGGTAGGTGAAGTGTCTGTGAGAAATAAGAATGCTATATGAAGCTTCTGGCAAGCATCAGTGAGAGAATCACAGTATTCGCCTCTAGGATTTTAGAGCACATCTGCACTCTTTTGCAGGTATGTATTCTCCTTTTAAAAAAAAGTTTAGGGCCGGCCGAGTGGCGCAGTGGTTGAGCCCTGGCTTGGGAGGCCAGCGGTCCCGGTTCGGGTCCCACATATTAGGGCTAGTGACACTGCCCTCAAAAAAAAAGTTTATTGAGGTATAATTGACTTACAATATTATATTAGTAGCAGGTTGTAGTGTGAGCCTTGACAGTTGGAGTTTTTTTCCCTCTTTTGTAATGCAAGTGCCTGACTTAAGCTTGGACTGCTGAGGCATCCATCTCAAAGAGGCATCCATTTCAAAGATGGCTATCGCCAATAAACACACTGCCAGCCACAGGACTAGATAAAGACCCAGGCGCCTGCCCCCACTGAGGCTCCTTTGTTTTACAGATCTTGGTTGATTTCAATAACTGACCATTTAGGCTACTTGTTTGTTTTCTCTTACTGCGGTTTAAATTCCTGCTCTTATGTTTTAAATTCACCAATAAAGAGTGAGCCAGGTGAAACCCTAGGTCTCCAACCTTTGACCCCAATAAAAGGAGAACCCCATGGCCACTCTCTCTCTCTCTCTCCCCCACCTCCACCACCCCCCGACCTCACTGTATGACCCCAGGTGTGCTGTGTCATTTCCTGGTCTCGTAAGTAATAAACCTATATCTTTTCAAAGTTTTCCTGATGGTTATTGCTGCAGGGCATCTTGCAATCATAATAAGAACCACAAGGGCTGGTCCAGCCAGACATTGGTTATTGATAAGCTGAGACCAGTACAAAACACAGATGTACAACATAATGATTCGATATCTGTATGTGCCATGAAATGATAACCACAATAAATCTGGTTAATATCCGTCATCATACATAGTTACCAAATTTTTTTGTTGTAATGAAAACTTTCAAGATCTACTCTCTTAGCAACTTTCATATACACAGTGTGACAATTAAGTTTGCGAACTCATCCTAGAACAAGTGCTACACACCTCATTGTTGAATATCACTATGGTCACCTTCAAAGTATTCCCTTGGGAAGCTATGCACCAATGCCAGTGCCCAGTCCATCTTTCAAAGCAATTTTGGAACTCATTTTCTGGAATGTCCAACAGAGCTGTCATCATATTACCCTTGATGTCCTGAATGTCTTCAAATGTCTTCCTTTCAATATTTCCTTTATCTTCGGATAAAGAAAGAAGTCATTGGGGGCCAGATCAGGCGAGTAAGGAGGGTGTTCCAATACAGTTATTTATTTACTGGCTAAAATCTCCCTCACAGACAGTGCCGTGTGAGCTGGTGCACTGTTGTGATGCAAGCGCCATGAATTGTTGGTGAAAAGTTCAGATCGTCTAACTTTTTCATGCAGCCTTCTCAGCACTTCCAAATAGTCAACTTGGTTAACTGCTTATTCAGTTGATACAAATTCATAATGTATAATTCCTCTGATATCAAAAAAGGTAAGCAACATCGTTGCAACAAGTTTATGAACTTAATTGTCCGAACTTGTGTACAATACAGTATTACTAACTATATTTGCCAAGCTGTACATTACATCCCCATGACTTATTTATTTTATAACTGGAAGTTTGTACATTTTGATCCATTTCACCCAAAGCCCTCCCCTTGCCTCTGGCAATCACCAATACTATTCTCCTTTTGAGAAGTAGCTTCTGCCTTACTACTGGGCCTTGGCAGAGACCAAACACCTAACCGTAAAATATAAAGTAACCATACAGCTTAAAATTTCCATCATGAATGGGTGTCTTGTCTGGCACACCATCTATTATCAAATGAAAATGGTATAGAAGAGACCAAGTCTGGCAGGCCCAGAAGGTAAAGTAAGTTGCATGAGCAGATGGTTCAGACTCTTGACACCAATTCCTGTTGTATTGCCTGCTCTCCTTCAATCCATGTTTGTGGTGTCATGGGGTATTCCTTGTGACCAGTTGACTGAGGAAGAAAAAACTTAAGACTGTCTTATATATGGGTCTGCCTGATAGGCTGATATCATCTGAAAGTAGACAGATGCACATTACAGCTCTACTCAGGGCTGACCCTGAATGACAGTGGTGAAGGAAAGTCCCCTCTGGTGAGCAGAACATAGAGCAGTATAGTTCGTTGTCCACTGTGTCTACAGTGAAAGATGGACAGACATATGGACCCACACTGATGTATGGTCAGGGACTTGGAAGGAACAGGACTGGAATATTAGTGACAAGGAAGTCTGGGGAAGAGAGAGGTGGATGGATCTCTGAATGGGCAGAGACAGTGAAGATATTTGTGTCCTTTGTGAATGTTCACCAAAAGGCATATACTATGAAGGAGACTCTTATTAATCAGGTGGACAAAATGATGTGCCCTGAGCGTATCAGTCAGCCTCCTTTACCAGAACACCCAGTGTTTGGTAAAAGAAACAATGGGCCCACGTATCAGTCAGCTCCAGCTGCCATAACAAAATACCATAGACTGAGTGGCTTAAACAACAGAAATTTCTTGCTCACAGTTCTAGAGGCTGGGAAGTTGCACAATCTACGTGTGCAGGCAGATTCTGTTCTTAGTGAGATACCTTTTCCTGGCTTGTAGGCAGCCATTTTCTTGCTGTGTCCTCACATAGTGGAAAGAGAGAGTTCTCTTTTATGTCTCTTCTTATAAAGGCACTAATCCCATCATGAGGGCTTAACCTTCATGAACTAATTACCTTCCAAACACTGCATCTCTAAATACACATTGGGGGTTAAAGGTTCAACATCTTTATTTTGAGGGACAGAATTCAGTCCATAGCAACCCATGAACAAAGGGGCAGGGATAGAAACTATGCCTGAGATCAGCAATATGAACTTACCTTATTGAGGGTGGCATAGCTAATGCTAATGTAGAGTGCCTAGTCTGCCATGAACAGAGGCCAGGACTGAATCCTGGAGGGCAGGCCAAGTGGCGCATTAGTTAAGAGCTGGTTTGGGGACGCCAGTGGCCCCGGTTCGGATCCCACATATGAGGGCCAGTGACACCGCCCTCTACAGCTCTAACAACAGCTCCACCTGGAGCTGGGCTGTGTGAGCCCCGGCGATAGTGTAGGCTGCAGCCCCTGCGGCAGTGGGCTGCCATAGGCTACAGTGAGTGGCCGGCAGCCAGCGTGAGCTGCCAATAGCCATGATGAGCGACTATCCAGAGGCCGGCGACCGATCTGCCTCATCTGGGAAGAGCGCAATGACGACACCAACATGGGCCAGTGAAGCAACATCCTCCACAGCTAGACTGAAGAACAAAAAGACAGCAACTTGTCTGTTCCCCGATTCCCCAACGCTGTTCCCCTCCCCCAATTCCCCAATAAAATCTTTAAAAAAAAAGGTTGAATCCTTGATATGGCACTATTCTTTCTGGGGACCAGCTAGCCAACCATTGGGGGCAAGTTGACTATATTTGAGCTTTTTCATAGTGGAGGTGGACAGAGATTCATCTTCACAGGGATAGACACATTTTCCGGATATGTTTTTCCCTTCCCTGTCCATAATGCTTGTGCCAGCACCACCATCTGTGGACTCTTCTACACAGCATTGCACCTGATCCAGAAACTCATTTCACAGCAAAGGAAGTGTAATGATGGGTCCATGCCTATGGAATTAACTGGTCTTACCACATGCCATATCATCTGGGAGCAGCTGACCTAATTGAAAGGTGGAATGGCTTTGAAGACTCGGTTATGATGCTAGTTGGGAAACAACACCCTGTAAGGATGGGATTCTGTTTTACAGGATGTAGTATATACTTTGAATCAGAGAGCATTATATGGAGCCAGTATAAATGGGTCCTGAAATCAACTTGTAGAAGTAGGTGTGGCTTCTCTCACTATTACACCTAATAACCCACTCACAGAATGTTTGCGTCCCATCCTGGCAATTTTGGGTTTTGCTTGTTTGGAAATCTAAGTCCCTCTGATGGTTAATTTTATGTGTCAACTTGACTGCACCATGGGGATCCTAGATATTTGGCTAAATACTATTCTAGGTGTGCCGGTGAGAGTGTTTCTGCGTGAAATTAACATTTGAAGTGGTAGACTGAGGAAAGTAGATGCCTCCCAAAGTGAGTGGAGCTCATACAATCCATTGAAGGCCTGAATAGGACAGAAAGGTCAAGTAAGCTCTGGAGAATTCACTCTCTCCCTCTCCGCCTGACTGGCTCTCTTTGAGTGGGGACATCAGTTTTCTCTTCCATTCAAACTTGGACCCAAACTTGGACTGGAACTACGCTATCAGCTCTTCTGGGTCTCCAGTTTGCTGACTGCAGAACTTGGGACTTCCCACCCTCTATAATTGCATGAACCAATTCCTTATAATAAATCTCTTTATATATAAATATATTCTTTTGGTTCTGTTTCTCTGGAGAACCCTGACTAATGCTGATTTGGAAAGTGAGAGTGGTTCTAAAGGAGCAGAATGTTAAGAATGAGTTTTGTGAATTGGTTCTGAGGTTTCTGGAATTGGTTCTCTGATATGGTTAAATTTAAAGACACAATGACTATTTCCAGTAATAAAGAGGGTACTGATTGTCCACAACGTGAACTATGGAGATACTCAAAATATCTGCATTGGATATTCATAATCAACCACTTATAAGAAGCAAGGAGCTAGATGCCTGTGTATATGATACTTGTGTGTACACATATACTGTGTATATGAACATTTTTTGAAAACTGAGGAATATGATGAGATTGGCTGGTTGCTCCTAATGTCTCTGCAGAAAGTAGTGCAAGCAAAGGATGAGCTCAGGGATTAGAATTCCCAGCTCAAGCACTGCACAAATGATCTGAAAGCTTCTATGTGTGCGCTGAAGCAGAGCCTTATCTCCTGTAGCTGGAGAGCTGAAATTGCTGAAAACCAAACCCACAATCTCATCCTGCAACTGGCTGAATTACAATGCAAGTTAAGCTCCCAGCCGCGCAGTGTCTATTGTCAAAGTGAGGGCACTGATGGGGAAGGAATAGGATCCTGAAGGTTGGAATGAGTACGTGTGGGAAGACCCTAATGAAGCTGGGGACACTGTGCCCTAGATTCTGAGTCTTTTTTGCCAGTAGGAGATGCCTCCACCAGGGGGCACAACAATGGTTCCAATGAATTGCAAAGTGAGAAATTTTGGACATTTTGGAATCCTATGCTAGAAAAACAACAGACCAAAAAAAGAGTGGGGGGTAGAGTAAATTGACTGGCTAGAGTGATTGATCTTCATTAACAAGAGGAAGGCAGTTGCTACTACACAATGGAAGCAAGGAGGATTATGTCTGCAACCCAGAAGCGTATCAGAGGTGCCTCTTAGTACTGCCATGCCCAATAGTAAAAGTTAATGGAGAACTATAGCAACCAAAAACAGGCAGGATGACTGAGGACTCAGACCCTTCAGGAATGAAAGTTTGGGTGACTCTGTCAGTTAAAGAGAGCATCTGAGCTTCTGGAGGAAGGCAGGGGGGAAAAGGAATGGATAGTGGAAGAAGGACACCTATAGAGGGCAATTGCAGCCTCATAATTAATTACAGAAATGAGTACAATTGTAACTTTCCTTATTTTCTTTTTTTTTCTTTCTTTTTTTTTTTTTTTTTTTTTTAATGATTTTATTGGGGAATTGGTGGAGGGGAACAGCGTTGGGGAATCGGGGAAAGGGAACAGACAAGTTGCCGTCTTCTTGTTCTTCAGTTTAGTTGCGGAGGATGTTGCTTCACTGTTGGTATCGTCATTGCGCTCTTCCCGGATGAGGCAGATCGGTCGCCGGCCTCTGGATGTCGCTCATCGCGGCTATTGGCAGCTCACGCTTGGCTGCCAGCCGCTCACGCTGGCTGCGGGCCACTCACTGCAGCCTACTGCAGCAGGGGCTGCAGCCCACACCATCACCGGGGCTCGCACAGCCCAGCTCCAGGTGGAGCTGTTGTTAGCTGTAGAGGGCAGTGTCACTGGCCCTCATGTGGGATCCGAACCGGGGCCGCTGGCATCCCAAAACCAGCGCTTAACCAATGCGCCACTCGGCCGGCCTCTTTTTTTTTTTTTGAGGGCAGTGTCACTGGCCCTCATATGTGGGACCCAAACCGGGGCCGCTGGCCTCCCAAGCCAGCGCTTAACCACCGTGCCACTCGGCCGGCCCTAACTTTGCTTATTTTCTTCTTGCTTGTTATACTTATGTGTTTATTTGTATATGCTAGCCATTTTCTTTTTCTCTCTCCTTCCCGTTTTAATTTTATATGCAAATAGTTGTTGGAAATTAATTTTATAATTCAGTCTTTAGATACTAGAATGTCAGTGGGACTATGACTAAATTTGAGGAATAATTAATACAGATAGTAATGGATACAATGACCCTTGGGACTGCGTGTCTCCTCATTTGGGGGAGAGTGGTAACTTCCTTTCTTGTGAGGATAGCTATATCTTGTTAGATTTATCTTGTAAAGTTGTTTTGTTGTACGAGAATTCAAATGTGTGTGGAAGGGTGCACATGGAAGTTGAGTAATCAAAGGGGTGGACTGTGCCACTTATTGATTTTTGTGTCTTGGCTTCAAATTCATTCTTTATGCCTGTTCTATGAAAATGGATCTAGTCTGTTTAAATTTTTCCTTTGTCAGCTGGCATTGAAGCTTTGCCAGTAGAGGGCACTGGAAAGACATTGCAAGAAGGAAAATGGTTTTGTTGCCTGATTCTGGTGTGCCCTCAGCAAGTTCCTGCAGCATACACAGCTTTCTCTAGCACCAGGGTCCTGAAGCACTCACAGATTCTCCAGTGCCTAGTTCCTGCAGTGCATGGAGACCACCAGCATCCAGTGGCCAGCAGCTTGTCTCCCATCAGACAGTTTAGTAGCACTGTGCCTCTGGCTTCTGAAGCACTCAGAGCTTCTCCGTTTTCCAGTTCTTGCAATGCATAGCAGCCAACAATGCCCAGTGGCCAGCAACTTCCCCTGACATCCACCCTCAGGTAGTTTTGTGGCAGAGTGCCTCTGACGAATCGATCACCTTTCATGAACAGCTTTCTTTGGCACCCTAGGTGCATTTCTGGCAAGTTCCAGAAAGCAGATTTCCAGCAAGTTCCACCATTGAATAAGTCACAACAAAATTCTCTCCAACAAGACCTGGATCTCAGCTCTGAGATCGTGGGTTGGGTGCTGTATTTCAGCCATGCTCATGCTCTCCTCTATCTCCTTGAACATATGGGTTATATCTATAAAGCTGTTTTAAAGTCTTTTGTCTATTGGATCAATCATCTGGATCATTTTATATGGATTATTTTTCTCCTCATTATGAGTCATAGTCTCCTGCTTCTTTGAATACCTGATAATTTTTATTGGATGCCAGACATTATACATTTTACCTTGTTGAATGCTGATTTTTCTTTTGTACTTAAAAAATGGCCGGGGTGGGGGGCTTTTTGCTGGAGCACAGTTAATCTGCTTGATCATTTTGAGGCTTGCTCTTAAGGCTTTTTTTGGGAGGGAGGCAAGACCTAAATAGCTTTTAGTCCAGGGCTAATTTGACTGACAGTCCAGAGCTAATTTGGTACTGAGGCAATACCCTTCTGAGTTCTCCATTGAATGCCTCATGTGCTAGTAGATTTTTCCACTCAGGCTGGTGAAGGGATGAACAATTCTTTTTTCTGAGGATTCTTCCTCCTGATCCTTTTCAGTGGCCTTTCCCTGGTCTCAGGCAGTTTTCTCATATATGTGTACTGATCAATACTGGTTGAAGACTTGAAGGGAACTTTTTGTAGATAGCCAGAGCTGTCTTTCTGTGTGTAGCTTCCTCCTCCATAGTACTCTGCCCAGTCTTGCAAATTCTAGCTGCTGTAACCTCCACAAACACCAACTAGGTCTTCTAAACTCAGGGAGACCACCAGGCATTTTTTTTTAGTCCCTCCCTCCCTGCAACGCACCTGGAAATTCTCTCCAAACAATCATATGGTTCACTCATTTGTTCACCTCTCAGGGATCATGGTCCCATGTTTAATTCTAGCAACCATTGTTCCACATATTTTATCTGGTTTTTTAGTTGTTTACGGCAAGAGAGTAAATCTAGTCCCTGTTACTTCATCATGGCTGGAAACAGAAGTCTCCAAATTCTCTTTTCTGACCCATTTCCTGAGATGTTGCCTTCTGGAACTCACACTTAGTCATCAGCAGAATCACTCCCTCCTCAACCTCTTCTCTGAAGCTTAAGTTCACTTTCATGCACCAGTGAGAATGTGAATCTTCCTGGACAATACTGCAGCTCTCTCAAGCAGTGAATTCTCTCCCACAGCTCTCATACTAGTGATTCAGGAGGTATAGGTGTCCTCTTGCACTTGATAGCCCCCCCAAGACCAGGCCCTGCCCCTCCTCAGGAAGTCCCCCAGCTCTACTGAGGCACAAACACCAGACTACACAGCCTTCTGTGTATCTTTGTTACAGCCATTGAGCAAGTCCCTCATCATTCCCTTTTGGGTTTGGAGAATTTTTTTCGTCGGCACACTGTCACTCTCTCCAATACCTCTCTTGTCCAGAATGGTGATTTAAAAATCACATTGAGGGCCGGCCGAGTGGCTCAGTTGGTTAAGAGCTCGCTCAAGAGTGCGAGCTGAGCTCTGAGCAACAGCGGCTTGAGGCCAGCCCGAGCTGAGTTGCCGTTGAGCTGCCAACAGGTGGCAGGATGGCTCAGCTAAAAAAAAAAAAAAAAAAATCACATTGATGGTGGATTCAAAATACACAGTCCCTGGTCCCTGAGCTCTTCTTCTCCATTGATCTTGCCCAACCCCTTTCAGCCACCCACTCCCATCAATATACCCTCACCCTTGTGAATAACACTAACTGCAACCTCTCTACAATCTCAATTTCAAGATTTTCATTCTTTGACCACTGCCTCTTCTTCCAGCTCACTTCATCTTTGTATTGGTCAGTATTCTCCAGAGAAACAAAACCAATATGATATGTAGATACAGATATATAGATGATTTATTAAAAGGAATTGGCTCGTGCAATTATAGAGGCTGACAAGTCCCAAGATCTGCAGGATGACTTGGCTGGAGAGCCAGGGGAGCCAGTGGTGCAGATCCAGCGCAAATCTGCAGGCCTGAGGAACAGGAAAATTGATGGTCCAGTACAAGTCCAAAGGCCAGCAGGCTCAAGATCCAGGGAGCATTGCTAGTTCAGTTCACATCCCAAGGCAGGAAGAAGCCAATGTCCTGGTTCAAAGGCAGTCAAGCATGAGGAATTATTTCTTACCTGGGGGGAGGGTCAGTCTTTTTGTTTTATTCAGGGTCTTCGACTGGATGAGGACCACCCACATTAGGGAGAGCAAATGCTATCCTTACTCAGTCTACTGATTTAAGTGTTAATCTCATCCAAAAAAATCCTCATAGAAACACCCAGAATATTTAACCAAATATCTGGGTACCCCATGGTCCAGATATCACAAGTCAACCCCTTTGTCAACTTATCATCCATACGTATCTGTTCAAACCATATTTAAATTTCCAAATAAGGACAATAACAAGGTCATAATTGCACCTAATGTGATACAACTATCCTGTGTACTACAGAAAACACATGAATGCCTTCCCTAGAAGAGGAGGTAAAATCCTTGAATGATGTTCACTCTTCTCGATATCCTGTAACTTACGACATGAAGTCAGTACTTTTTTTTTGTAGTCAGAACTTTAATAGATTTATTTAGCAGCGTCACTGTTTTCTTTCACTTCATGATCATAATTACATTAATCTTTTTAAAATCATAATCAAAACTTTATGAATATGTTTTATTATTATTATTATTAGTAGTAGTAGTAGTAGTAGTAGTAGTAGTTTCAGGTGTACAAAACAATGCAATGGTTATCCTTTTCACCCCTTACAAAGTGACAACCTCCATGCCGCTTCAACTGCGCCCCCCACCCCCGATATCATACATATCTATTATACTCCCATTGACTCCATTCCCACACTATACTCCACATCCCATGACTATATATGTGTTAAATTATAGTTGACATACAATATTATTCAGTGGCAGCTTCAGATGTACAGTGCAGTGGTCAGGCCTCTACATTGTCCATGAAGTGGTCTCCCTAACAAGACATGAGTCCATCTGGTCCCCTAAAAAATATTTACAACATTATTGATTATATTCCCCAAACTGACTTTTCTATCCCTGCAGCAATATTGTAGTTACCAATTTATGTTGCCTCGTCCCTTCCCCTTCTCCCTCATGCCCACCCCCGTCCCATCTAGCAATCATCAGTTTTTCCTTTGTGTCTCTAAGACTATTTCTGTTTATTTTGCTCGTTTATTCAGTTCTTTAGATTCCGCATGTAAGTGAGATCATATGGTATTTGTCTTTCTCCGACTGACTTATTTCACTTAACATAATAGTCTCTAGGTCGACCCATATCGTTGCAAATGGTACAATTTCCTTCTTCTTTATAGCTGCATAATACTCCATTGTGTAGCTGTACCACAGTTTCTTAATCCATTCGTCTACCGATGGGCATTTCGATTGTTTCCAAGTCTTGGCTATTGTAAATAACGCTGCAATGAACATAGGGGTGCATATATATTTTTTTGAATTAATGTCTTGGGTTTTTCAGGATAAATAACTAGGAGTGGAATTGCTGGGTCATAAGGTAGTTCCATTTCCAGTTTTAGGAGATACTTCCATACTGATTTCCATAGTGGCTGCACCAATCTGCAGTCCCACCAACAGTGCACCAGGGTTCCCTTTTCTCCACATCCTCGCCAGCACTTGTTGTTTGCGGATTTATTTGATGATAGCCATTCCGACCGGGGTAAGGTTGTATCTCATTGTGGTGTTTATTTGCATTTCCCTAATGATCAGTGAGGTTGAACATTTTTTCATATGCCTGTTGGCCATCTGTATGTCCTCTTTAGAGAAGTGTTTCTTCATATCCTGTGCCTATTTTTTAATTGGGTTGTTTGTTTTTTTGGTGTTGAGTTGCATGAGTGTTTTATAAATTTTGGATATTAGCCCCTTATCAGGTATATCATTGACAAATATCTTCTCCCATTCAGTAGGCTTCCTTTTTGTTTTATGGATGGTTTCCTTTGTAGTGAAAAAAACTTGTAAATTTGATATAATCCCATATGTTCATTTTTTCTTTTACTTCCCTTGCCGCAGGGATGTATCAATAAAAATATTGCTCAGGGTAACATCTGCAAATTTACTCCCTATATTTTCTTCTAGGAGTTTTATGGTTTCAGGTCTTACATTTAAGTCTTTAATCCATTTTGAATTTGTTCTTGTATATGGCGTAAGGAGGTGGTCCAGTTTCATTTTTTTGCACGTGTCAGTCCAAGTTTCCCAGCACCATTTATTCAATAGACTATCTTTACCCCAATGTAAATTCTTGCTTCGGTTGTCATAGATTAACTATCTGTGTATGCATGGATTTATTTCTGGGCTCTCTATTCTGTTCCATTGATCTATGTGCCTGTTTTTATGCCAGTACCACACTGTTTTTGATTACTGTAGGCTTGTAGTATGTTTTGATGCCTGGTAGCGTGATACCCCCGACTTTGTTCTTATTTCTCATGGTTATTTGGGGTCTTTCATGGTTCCATGTAAATTTTAGGATTATATTTTCTATTTCTGTAAAAAATGCCCATGGTAATTAGATAGGAATTGCATTGAATCTATGTATTGCTTTAGGCAGTATGGACATTTTAAGTATATTAATTCTTCCTATCCATGAGCATGGTATGTGTTTCCATTTATTTCTATCTTCTTTTATTTCTTTCTTCAGTGTTAAAGTCAGTACATCTTATGTTACATGATAAGAGAATAAGAGAAGTAAGGCAACAAGGATATTTGATACATACACAAATGCAGTCATAACAAAATGTCTTTGTCCGTTTGGGCTGCTATAACAAAAATACCATAGATTTGTAAACAGTAGGCATTTTGTTAGGCACTGACAGAGAAATGAGTTGTGGGAGACCAAAGTTGGTCTATTAGAATCTATTTGGTGTATTTGAGCTGTGGAAGGTCAGGTTAGAAAAGATCATAACCTCCCGGAGCAAAAAGGGGTATGGAGTTTTATAGGAGGGGGTAAATGAGGCCATTCCTCTTTAATGCTTCAGAGCCTTTTCGCTGCATTCTCTCTCACAACAAAGCGTTTGGGGGTATGACCATGCCCTCCTGCTCTACATCCTGGCTCCCATGCCATTGTGCGGAATGCCCAGGCCCGCTGATCATAAGCCCCTAGGAGACAAACACAAGCCAGCAGGTATAAGGTACAAAGCAAGACAAGATGGCTTTTAGGATAAGATTGTTTCTACTTTCCAGACTGTTTCTCCAGGCTTAAAGCAAATGCAAGCTAGAAGGTACAAGCTACAAGACGGCTTTTAAGAGAAGATGGTTTCTGCTCCTGGCCTAATAATGGCCTAACACATTTATTTTTCACAGTTCTGGAGGCTGGGAAGTCCAAGATCAAGGTGCTAGCAGATTCAGTGTTTGATGAGGGCCCACTTCCAAATTTATATACAGCTGTCTTCTTGCTGTGTCTTTATATGGTGAAATGGGTAAGGGAGCTCCCTGGGGTCTCTTTTATAAGGGTACTATCCCCTTCATGAGGGCTCCACCCTCAAGACCCAATCACTTCCCAAAGGTCCCACATCCAAATACCAACATACTGGGGGTTAGGATTTTGAAAAGGAAAAACCTACAGCTCTCCTACGTAGGGAAAAATCCAGTTCTTTCCACCTCCTTTGAGTCTCCCTTACTACTCACACAACACACTTCACTCCTGACATTTTTGGTTACCAAATGTGTGGAGGTTTTTCCACCACACATTTCTCTGTGACACCAGCTGGGTGTCATACAATTCAACTCAATTCTAACACTACCTTCCTGGAGTTGCAAGTCCAATGTCATCACCCGTGCTTCTGACTGCCAGGCATTACATGGGAGATTCCAAAGACCTTCTCCTTGGGTTCGATTAATTTGCTACAGCAACTCACAGTACTCAGGGAAACATTTATTTATGTTTACCAGTTTATTATAAAAGGATATGATAAAGGATAAAGATGGGCATCCAGATGGAAGAGATGCATAGGGTGAGGTATTTGGCAAGGGGTGTGGAGTTTTCATGCCCTTTCCAAGTGTGCCACTCTCTCAACACCCCCACATGTTCATCAACCCAGAAGCTCTCCAAACCCCATACTTTTGGGATTTTATGGAAGCTTCATCGTGTAGGCATGATTGATCATTAACTCTATTTTTAGCCCTTCTTTATTCTCAAGAGAATGGTGGTTAGAGTCTTCTAATCATGGTTTGGTCTTTCTGGTGATCAGCCCTCACCAAGAGCCATCCAGGAGCCCACCGAAAATCACCTCATTAGAACAAAAGACACTCCTACCACCCCAGAAATTGTAAGGGTTTCAGAAGCCCTGTGTCAGGAGCTGCAGGCAGAGACCAATATATATTTTCTGTGATCTCACCGATTTCAACATACGAATTTTGAAGGGATGCAATTCTGCGGGGGAGCAGCCTCCGCTGACCAGGCTTCAAGAAGGTGGACACGGCGTCGGCGATACAAAAGACAGAAAATTTTTGTTAGAGTAAAAGCAGAAAATGAGAGAGTGAGTGCGGGGGAGGAAAATAAAGAAGGGAGACAGTGGAGACACCGGGGTAGTTAAAGAGAAAAAAGTGTCACACTTTATTGCAATAACATGTCCTTTTTATAGGGACTTTTGACCATTATCCAATTACAAGTTTAAGTTCCACATAGTCTTGATGTATTTTTCTCTTAAGACCTTTAGTCCCTATAATTGTTCTCCTTAGGGCACACTGTGACCTTTTCTATGTTTAAGGATAATCCCATCTATGATAATCTCTTTATGACCCAGACTCAGTTTCTATATAATCTGTAATCCTGGGTCTGAATACTAAAGAGAATCTCACTTTTGATATTTAAATTTAACTGATTAATTTTGGCTTAACTGTACCTAAATTTCTCTCAAGACTTATCACAAACCTTAACAAAACATACACTTTGTAATAAATCACAGGCTTCAAGGGAATACAAAATTGAGGAACACATGTCCAATTAACAGTACTTTCAGATTCACCAAGCCCACTAAAGTCAGCCTGCATGCCCCTCAATATTGGGCTACACGGCCCTCAACACAATTCAATCTATAGCACAAAACAAAGAGGAAATACAATTACAGTCCTTGTTTCTGTAATTAGCACATGCTTGTAGCTGGTTTTTATAAGCACCTGCTTTCACTATCTATTCACTATTCCCTTTGCCTTCAGCAAGCACTTCAGCTGGTTGTAGTTCTTTACCTGGTGGTGTGGCCCAAACCTTCATTCCTGAAGGGTCAGGTTGTTAGTAGTCTGCCTGGATTGGGTTATTGTAGTTTTCCATTGACTTTAACCACGGGGCATAGTAATACTAAGACATGTCTAAGGGATCGCCTGTATTCCAGACATACACTTCCTTACCTCCGCTGTGGAGTAGCAGTCCAATTTCCCATTGGTAATCAGAATCAATCACCCCAGCTAACACATTAACTCCCTTCTTTGCCTGTTGATTCAGAGACATGAGGAGACCAAAACATCCAGGTGGCAGTCTCAACTTCCAGTTCAGAGGAATCATTGTTATGTCTCCTGGTAGAAGTCTTCCTCCCTTTGGAACTAACACCTCTAGGCCAGCAGGGCATAAGGTCACAGGAACAGGAAGCACCCCATGGCCTAGTCAAGTTGACACATAAAATTAGCCATCACACCCTTCAACCCCTTTAGGATGCAGAATTTATTGACTCTACTACTTTTTCATTCTTCTGTACCTCTCTCATGTCTCACTTCCTAACTTACCCAGCCTAAATTTGATGGTCCATAATTGTGATTCATCTGTTTGATTGTCTCTCTCTTACCTCATTTAACTCCAGCCCAGCTCCTAATGAAATCATTCATCCAGGCAGCGATTACCAAATGGTTGCCACATCTCCAAAAATACACACTGGGTATCACCAGATGTGCATGAGCACATCCCCTTCTGTGTGCCTGTGTCTAATACCGTGTTTTGGGAGAATTTCTGTGGCTGGTTCTGGTGTGAGCTACCTCAGTCTGCATGCCTCTTTGTTTCTTAGTACCTTTGCTTATGTGTGCACCTGTGTCTGCACAGGTCTGGTTTGGTATTGCTGTGTGTTAACCTGCGTGGGTTCTACATGATTTGTATGTTTTTGTGAGTGACCGACAGTCACTATACTGGTTGTTTCTGGGTGACTGTCGGCATGTGTCTCTGTTTGCTGTTTCCATATGGCAAAGTGTGTGTGCCTGTGTCTATGCTTGTGTGCTGTGTGTCTGAGTGTGTGTGTGGAAGAGTCATACATGGTCACTGTATGTGGGTGTCTGGGTGACTGAGGACCTGTGCCTGTGCTGGCCCCCCTTTTTTTTTTAATTAGTTTCAGGTGTACAAAACAGTGCAATAGTTATACATTTTACAAACTTTTTTTTTTTTAGCTGAGCCATCCTGCCACCTGTTGGCAGCTCAACGGCAGCTCAGCTCGGGCTGGGCATTGAACTGCTGTTGCTCAGAGCTCTGCTTGCACTCTTGAGCGAGCACTTAACCAACTGAGCCATTCGGCCGGCCCACTGGCCCCTTTCGATATGAATGTGCATTCATATGACTGAAAAGAGAGAGAGGAAGTAAGAAAAGAAAACTCTGATCTAGAGTCTTTGCCCTACCCACTCCCATAGGCCAAGGACACCATGGTACAACCTCAGGCATGCGCCGCAAAAGTCCAGTGATCCATTGGGTGGGAAGCACCTGCTTCCTGTACCCAGGGCTCTCCCCTGATGCAGGGCTTTCCCCAAGGAGGGAGAGAAGAAAGGAAAGAGAGAGAGAGAGGGAAGGAGGTGAGGTGGCCCCTTGCGGCCCTCTCAAAGGTCCAAGAATGTCCCTACCCTTCCTATCCACCTCCCTCACCCAGATTCTAACCCTGACTTACCCAACCCTCAAGGCCTAACTCTATGTTGAGTCACCCAGATGCCATACACACATACCCACCTGCTGTGCCTATGGCCCTTTCCACAGGCACCTGTAGCTGCCCTGCTCCAGGAGAGCTTCTCCCCTTCCTGTTTTCCTGTCCTCCTTCTCCCCCTGTACTGGCAGATAGAGCCAAGCTGGAATATGTGCCTGGCAAAACCTGAGCCCCAAGCATTTCTGCTCTTACTGGATCCTTGTCACTATCTAAGCTTACTCCCAACTCAGGACCTTTACACTTTGCCTACAACAGCCATCCTCCGGAGTGATGTATAGCTGGTTCCTTCAAATCATTGTTCCAGTCTCAGTTCATGTGTTACCTCAAGAGGTCTTCCTTAATCACCGTCCATAAGTGCCCAACCCCTCAGTCCTCTCCTCTTCACCTCCCTGCTTCATTTTCTTCATGGCATTTATCACCACTTGACGTAATATACTGATTCATTTGTTCACTGTTTGCTATCCCTGCCAGAATGGCAGCTTCCTGGGCACAAGGGTTTATGTCTGCTTTGTTCATCATGCTGTTCCCAGCATCTAAGACAGAAGAGGTTCTCAAAAAAGAAATTGGAGGGCTGGCCGAGTGGCGCGGTGGTTAAGCGCTGGCTTGGGAAGCCAGCGGCCCCGGTTCGGTCCCACATGTGAGGATCAGTGACACTGCCCTCAAAAAAAAAAAAGAAATTGGATGGATGAATAAAAGATCTCCCAGTATTAGAAGTGGCCCCAATCTCCCTCACCCCTGCTTGTCTGCTTCACTATTCATGGCCCTGAGGGAGGGCAGAATAGACCGGGCTAAGGGTAAAGTCATAGAACCAGTCAGGTCAAGGGCATTGGGCCAGCCTGCACCTGGCAATTCCCTCACCGGGCACACTCCCCGCACCTGCCCTCAGCTCCTAGGAATCTCACGCCCAGGAGCTGGGTAGGGGCTTTACTCTAACCATGCCTGCCCAGATCAGTAACATGGAGACACTGTCTAGCTTAGAGGAGCTTCTGGTGGCCTGGGGTTGGGGGCAGATTCAGAATCCCTCCAGGGACTGTTCCCCTGCCTCCCCCTGGGCCCTGAAAAGTGGCAGAAATGAATATGCTTTCTGAGATCCCAGATGTCTACCCTGGCCCTGGGGTGAGCAACTGCATTCATCTATTGTTTATCTTCCCTGTGGTTTTTTTTTTTGCAAAAATAAGTGGATATGTGTCTATTTCCTTATTTCTTCTTCTTTATTTATCAAAAGACAACACTTTCTTTTTAAAACCCGATAGACTAAATGGACAATTCACCAGACCATCAAATCTCCTAGAATCCAACTGACAAAAGCTAAATTGCTGAAAGATTAACGTGCTGAATTCTTGTAGATTTGGAGATAATTTGAGTTTTGCTCTAGTTCTGGGTGGTACCAAACACCTTCAATCAAGTCTAGGGCAATTCACTTCCGCTGTTCAGCAGCCAGAGGTAGCAGCATGGATGATGGCAAAGCAAAATCTTGGGGGGAAAAATCCCTAGGCATGGGTTGACATGATCACTTAGCAATTGTTCACACAGGGAAGGATCCTGGGCAGTGGGGTGGCCTTATTTCCACTGGGGCTCAGGGCCAGGATGGGGATGCAGTCAGAAAGTGAAAATGAGGGGTAGCAACGTCCATCTCAAAGCGGAGCTTTGCCAACATACCAAGAACCAAGAGCTGAGGCCACCACAAGAATAGGCTCTAGGAAATCTTCATGACCTTGGATTTGAAAATTAATTCTTAGGTATGACACCAAAAGTACAGTCAATAAAAGAAAAAATAAATAGGATTTCATCAAAATTTAAAACATTTGTGCATCAAACAACATTATTAAAGTGAAAGGAAAAGCTACAGAATAGGAGAAAGTATTTGCAAATCATGTGTCTGATAAGGGTCTAGTATCCAGAAGATAAGAACTTTTATATAACTCAACAGCAAAAAGAAAAACAATTTGATTTTTAAAATTTTCCCTTTATAACACTCCTTTCTTTTTTAAAGAATTTATTTTTGTCTTTACTTTTAAATTTTATTTTTATTAGTTTCAGCTGTACAAAACAACATAATGAGTAGACATTTACAACCCTCACAAATTGATAACCACAAATCTATTACCCCTCTAACACTGTACATAGCTATTACAATACCATTGACTGTATTCACTATGCTGTACTTTACATCCTGTTTTATATAGATAGATAGATAGATATAGATATAGATACAGATATCGATATAGATGTCTATAGCTGACATTCAGTATTATTTTATATTAGTTTCAGGTATTCAACCCAGGGGTTAGGAGTTGTATAATCTTATATAATCTATGAAGTGATCCCCTCGATAAGTCCAGAACCATCTAACCCCCTACATAGTCTTTATAACATTATTGATTATACTCCCCGTACTGTATTTCATATCACCATGACTATTTTGTGACTATCAATTTGTACTACCTAATCTATTCACCTTTCTCACCCAACCCTCATCCCCTTCTGATCTAGCAACAATCAATTTGTTCTCTGTATCTGAGTCTATTTCTGTTTTGTTTGCTCATTTATTCCGTTCTTTAGATTTCACATATAAATGAGATCATAAAGTATATTTGTCTTTCTCCGTCTCATTTATTTTAATTAGCATAATATCCTCTAGGTCCATCCATGTTGCTGCAAATGGTAAGATTTCATTCTTTTTATATGGCAGAGTAACACTCCGTTGTATATAATAAGTCAGCGGGTAAAGGAATGCACACGGTCAGGCAAGTTAAAGTTTTGGGCTGGCCGAGTGACTTAGTTGATTAAGAGTTCACTCCAGAGTACAAGCTGAAGGGCTGGCTGAGTGGCTCAGTTAGTTAAGAGCTTGCTCAAGAGTGCAAGCTGAGCTCTGAGCAACGGCGGTTTGATGCCAGCCCAAGCTGAGTTGCCGTTGAGCTGCCAACAGGTGGCAGAATGGCTCAGCAAGAAAAAGAAAACCAAGCTTTTAGTTTTGGGGCCGGCCAAGTGGCGCAGTGGTTAAGTGCTTGTTTGGGAGGCCAGCGGCCCCCAGCTTGGGTCCCACATATGAGGGCAAGTGACACTGCCCTCAAAAAAAAATGCAACTGATTTCTGAATATTAATTTTGTATCCTGCTACTTTACTAAATTCATTTATCAGTTCTAATAGTTTTTTGTGTGTGGAATATTTGGGGTTTTCTATATATAGTATCATGTCATCTGCAAATAATGAAAATTATCCTTCTTCCTTTTCCATTTGGATGCCTTTTATTTGTTTTTCTTGTCTGATTGCTGTGGCTAGGACTTCCATAACTATGTTGAATAAAAGAGGAGAAAGTGGACAGCCTTTTCTTGTTCCTGATCTTAAGGGGGATAAGTTTTTAGCTTTTCCCCATTAAGTATATTAGCTATGGGTTTGTCATATATAGCCTTCATTATGTTGAGAGATGTTCCCTCTATTCCTACTTTGCTGAGAGTTTTTATCATAAATTGATGTTGGATTTTGTCAAGTGCTTTTTCTGCATCTATTGATAAGACCATATGATTTTTATTTTTCATTTTGTTTATGTGGTGTATCACATTAATTGATTTGTGGATATTGAGCCAAACTTGCATACCAGGAATGAATCCCACTTGATTGTGGTGTATGGTCTTTTTAATCTATTGCTGAATTTGGTTTACTAATATTTTGTTGAGCTTTTCATCAATATTCATTAGGCATATCAGCCTATAGTTTCCTTGTTTTGCAATGCCTGTCTAGTTTTGGAATCTGGGTAATGGTGGCCTTGTAAAATGAGCTTGGGAGCCTTCCCTTCTCTTGGATTTTTTGCAACAGTTTCAAGAGAATAGGTGTTAATTCTTTTTTGACTGCTTGGTAAAATTCTCCTGTGAAGCCATCTGGTCCAGGACTTTTGTCTGTTAGGAGCTTGTTCATTACTGATGCAATTTTGTTTGTACTAATCAATCTGTTCAGATTTTCTCTTCTTCTTGATCCAGACTTGTAAGATTATATGCTTTTAGGAATTTGTCCATTTCATCCACATTGTCCAATCTGTTGGCGTACAGTTGCTCACAGGATTTTCTTAAAATTTTTTGTATTTTGGTGGTTTCTGTTGTCACTTCTCCTTTTTCATTTCTGATTTTATTTATTTGGGTCCTCTCTCTTTTTTTCTTGATGAGTCTCCTTAATGATTTATCAATTTTGTTTATCTTTTCAAAGAACCTGCTCTAGGTTTCATTGATCTTTTGTATTTTTTTAAGTCTCTATTTCGTTTATTTCCACTCTGATCTGTATTTTTTCTTTCTTTGTACTCCCTTTGGGCTTTGCTTGTTGTTCTTTTTCCAGTTCCATTAGGCATAAAGATAGACTGTCAATTTAAGATTTTTCTTGTTCCTTGAGGTACGCCTGCATTGCTATTAATTTCCCTCTGAGGACTGCTTCTGATATGTCCCATAGATTTTGAGTTATTTTGTTTTCATTTTCATCTGTCTCAAGGTAACTTTTGATTTCTTCCTTGATGTCATTATTAACCCATTCATTATTTAGTAGCATATTATTTTTAAAGACAGTTTATTGGGAAACAGTGTCTTTTTCCAGGCCCTATCACCTCCAAGTGAAGTAGTTGTCTTCAATCTAGTTGTGGAGGGCACAGCTCCTTGGCCCATGTGGGAATTGAACCAGCAACCTTGGTGTTATGAGCCTGCGCTCTAACCACCTGGGCTAACCAGCTGCCCCTAGTAGCATATTATTTAGCTTCCATGTGTTTGTGTGTTTTCCAGTTTTTTTTCTTGTAATTAATTTCTAGTTTCATGCCACTGTAGTCAGAGGAGATGCTTGATATGATTTCAATCTTCCTAAATTTATTGAGACTTGTTTTATGGCCTACCATGTGGTCTATATTGGAAAATGTTCCCTGTGCTTGAAAGTAATGTATATTTTTCTTCTTTGGGATGAAATGCTCTAAAAATATCAATTAAATCCATCTGGTCTAGTGTGTCATTTAAGGCCACTGTTTCCTTGTTGATTTTCTGCCTGGAAGATCTGTCCATTGGAAGAGATACATTATTAAGTCCATGCATCCCACTCTCAGACAACATCTTATTGTTTCAGCTCATTCCCTCTAATATCCCATTCAAATAATCATTGAAACATCTTAGAGACTTTGCATCCATTAATACAGACACCTAGGTAAATCAGTGACAACTCACCATGGAAACATCTCCCCAAATTGTTCTAACTTCAAATCCTGACACAGTTCTACGAAAATCTCAGAAACCTCCCACCATGGGCAGACCCCTCCAAAAATCAGGTACCTCACAGAATGGACAAAAATCCCCAAAATGATCATAGACCTCACACCCTGTGACACAGACCTCCCCCAAAGTACAGAGATTTCATAACCTGAGACACGGATCCCTAATAGCACAGACCACATCTTCTGGAACATACCTGAAAACAATTTAGATACCTCACGCATACCCCCCAAAAGTTCTGAGACCTCAAACCCTGACACAAACCTACCTAAATCTCAGAGACCTCACCTAGAAAGAATCCCCAGTCACTTCAGACATCTCACACACCAGACACAAATCCTTAATGAACTCAGGGGTGTCACACACCAGATCCCAAACACCTTAGAAACTATAAGCCCTGAAACATAGACCCACATAAAGCTCATAGACCCCATATGGTGAGCACAGACCCCCACAAGCCTACACATCTCATACAGACACAGAACCCCAAACAGATTTGAGACCTCATACCTTGGGACACATTAACCTTGAAAGAATGCAAACATTAGATCCTGGGACAGAAAACTTAAATCAGCTCATAGATCCTCCTCATTCCATGGCCCATTTCCACAAAAGCATTATAGAGAACTTAATACCCAGAGACACAGTCCTAGACAGAGTTTAGAGACAGCACATCCTGGAAACAGGTCCCAAACAGAGGAGAGACATCTCATTTTATGATGAAATATCCCCAAACAACCTTAGATGCCACACATCTTGGGACACAGACCCAGAAAGTGCTTGCGTGTGATCATCTTGGCAGAAACTCAGACTGCTGAGTGACCTCACAATCTAGACATAGGTACTAAATCAGCTCAGAGGCCTGAAACATACCTCTGAAGAGTAACCAGGAATGGAAACCTCACAATGCCAGAATCTCCATACTCAGGGACCCTCGGTATATTAAAAACTGACCTTCAGGGAGAGTCTCACAAAGGTTGGCAGTTCCTACACCCTGGGGAGCAGAAGCACAAGTGGCTCAAGGCCTCAGACCCAGGTAAGAAATAAACAAATTTGGAGAATTCAAATTTGGAAAACAGGGCACTAAACAGAGACCTCACACCATGGGACACAGACCACAGAAGAGCTCAGAGATTTCACTCCATGGACGAAAGACCCGAGTGGCTCAGATACCACAAACCATGATATAGGAACTCTACAAACTACAGATTAAAGATATCATGACCTGGACAAAGGCACTCAAGCATCTTGCACCCTAGGACACAGAACCCCCAAACAGCTATTATTACCATACGATAAAATGCCCCCCATAGCCTTTGAGAGTTCACAACTTGGAAGACAGACTCCAAAAATTACTTGTACATTTAACATCTTTCAAAAGACACTAAAGGGCTGGCCGAGTGGCTCAGTTGGTTAAGAGCTTGCACAAGAGTACGAGCTCTGAGCAACAGGGTCAACAGTTCGATTTCCACATAAGCCAGTGAGATGCGCCCGAGCTGAGCTGCCGCTGAGCTGCCAACAGGTGGCAGAATGGCTCAGCTGGTGAGAGCACGTGCTCCTAACAATGTTGCCTGTTCAAGATGCTGGGTTACACCCACCTGCAACTAAAGACTGAACTCAGCACTTTGAGCTGAGCTGCCGCCCAGGTGGCTCAGGGGATACAGCACAGGCTCTTAACAACAAGGCATCCTGTTCAACTCCCACTACGCCCACCCACAACTAAGACTGAACTTGACACCTTGAGCTGGGCTGCCGCCCAGATGACTCAGTGGATAGAGCGTGTGCTCTTGGCAACAAGGCTGCTTGTTCAACTCCCGCATGGAACGATGGCTACGCCCACCCGCAACTAATTGAACACAGCACCTTGAGTTGAGCGGCATGCCTGGACTTGGAGCTGAGCTTGCTGTGACCTCCACAACTAAGATTGAAGGACAATAACTTGGCTGTTCCCTTTCCCCAATTTCCCAACACTGTTCCCCTTCCCCAATTCCCCAATAAAATCTTTAAAAAAAAAAAAGACACTAAAAAGTTGCTAAATCAGCTCAGAAACCTGGCACACAGCTAAACACACCTTGGAACAGCACCATGGCCTCAAATTCAAGGAAACATTCTGAGATGTTTACAGTCAGAGACACACTGACCTTCAAAATATCAAATACCTCACAACCATGGAAATGGACCCATGAAGACTTCGAGAACTCATGCCATGGTCAAAAATAAACCAGCTCAGAGCATGCACATGCTAAAAAGTGTGAGATGTCATACACTGAGAAGTACATACAACCCCAAGGGGTTCAGAAGCCCCACAGTTTGAGATACAGGCTAGAGACCTCGCACCTGAAACTCAGACCCCTGAACATCACAAGGATTTCAAAGCCTGGGACAGAGAAACAGAATCATCTCAGTGACCTCACATTCTGTGACTCAGACTCCCAAACACCTCAGGACCTCATACTGAGTGTCAGCAACCTCGAACAACCTTAAACACCTCAGAGGGCTCACACCCCAGAAACATAGACCCAAAGCACTCAACATTTTCACATATGGGGAAGCAGAACCCCAAACTGTTCATAGACCCCACACCCTAGGACAGAGATCCCCAAAGAACTAAGAGACCTCACACCTGAGTTATGGTGTCTCAAACAACCTAGAAGCCCTTTCCTGCCCCCTGTTAATAAGGGAGACAGTCTAGGTTACTCTGGCGTTGTGGCTGCTGTTTCTCTCTTCCAGCCATGAGGGCAGCGAGGAAGCTTTCTCCAGATTTCCGCTTATCCTTCCTGTCAGCCCGGTGGGGTTCCCAGAGTAAAAACACACACCGAAGTCTTCAAAAGCTTCGAACTCTCTCCCTAGCCTGCATTTGGTCTCTAGCAATTCGTCAAAATTTTTAGTTGAATGTTTCTTTCAGCTCATATAGCATTCCGTGGCTTCTGCCCCTCATGAGAAAACGTTCTCGTCCTGTGTCTCCCTGCAGGCACTTGGTTCTCTCCAGATTGCAGGATGGCCATCTATCCTGTGATGTCAGTTCTCTGATGAGTTCACACAATTATTAATTTGCTCCCTGTAAAATGTATTTCTTGTTTTAAGGATGGGAGTTTTTTTTCTTCAGTTTTTTACACATCCAAGTTGAAACCAGGAGGCTTTTCATTTATTTTTTATCTTAACAATTTCTTCCTTTTCATCTATTTCTCTTAAGTTGTTTATCTGTTGTGTTTATTTGCTCTTCGGTTCCTTCTAGTTTAATCTTCATTCCTGAAACGATTTTTTGTTTTGTTTCTAATTCTTTCTTGAATTCTATTACCTCAATTCTGAATTTTTCTCAGTCTGATCTGTATACTGTTCTTTCATCTCTTGTATTATTTCTTAATCTCTTAGCTCATTTGGAAATACTAGGGTGGAGTTTTAGTTTTATGGGTATTCTCTCATTGTCTATAGGGGTGTTATTCTGATCTTTCTCCTCTTTTTTTCTTACAATAAATTTTTACGGGATTTGACCACCACTATTTTATATCAGATCAATTTTTTTGAATGTCTAGAAGGGAGGCATGGTTCAGGATCTCTTTTCTAACTTCATGTTTCTATAACTCCTTCTTCTGTTTTTGTGAAAAGCTCAAAACTATGGGATCTTGCTTTGGGAGATGACCAGGTTTCTATTCTCCTCCCTCGCTTTTTTTATCTGGACCTTCTCTTTCCTTTAACTCCATGTTTTTCTGACTCACATTGGATTCTACTCCCAACGTCTTTCCAGTGGGGCTGTTTTGACAGTTCATAGGACTCAGACTACCCAGCCCTTTCAGATTTATTCTTTATTTTTGCGTATATTTGAAAAGTTCCACTCATAAGTTTTTAATCTCTATCAGAAAGGGGGGACAGAGAGAATATGAAAACACTAGATTATATAATAAATGAATAATAATGGTTAATGTGTGTGGAGGGTGGACACTGGGTAGATGGACAGTGATGGCAGCAAGTTTTTCATTGCACTCCTTTTCACCTTCGTTTTTGAAGTATATGTATATCACCTTTTCAACAATTAAGTAATTCTTTAAAGCATGCCTACAGAAAAAAGACATTAACCCATAAGGACAAAAAGTATTGGAGAGGAAAATTCTGAAACCTATTTTGGCATGTGGAAAGCATATGGATGAGTAGTAATGGATAGCTGACCATAGAAAGCTAAATCATATACTAGCTTTTGGGAAGATAAAAATCAGCTTGAGTGAAACCACTGGCATTTGTTTTTTGTTCTCTTTTGTAATGCAAGTGGCTGACTTAAGCTTTGATTGCCAAGGCATCCATTTCAAATAGGCATCCATCTCAAAGAGTCATCCACTTCAAAGACAGCTAATCTCCAATAAACACACTGCCAGCCACATGACTAGATAAAGACCCAGGCGCCTCCCCCCACTGAGGCTCCTTTATTTTACAGATCTTGGTTGATTTCAATAACTGACCCTTTGGGCTAGTTGTTTTTTTAATCTTACTGTGGTTTAAATTCCTGCTTTTATGTTTTAAATTCACTAATACAGAGTGAGCCTGCAAAACCCTGGGTCGCCACCCTCAACCCCAACAAAAGGAGAACCCCAGGACCATTCTTCTCCTCCCCGCCCCCTCCACTCCAACCTGCCTGTATGACCCAGGCCTGCTGTGTCATTTCCAGGTCCTGTAAGTAAGAAACCTGTATCTTTTCAAAGTTTCCTGATGGTTATTGCTGAAGGGCATCTTGTGATTGTAATAAGAACAACAAGGGTCAGTCCAGCCAAAACGTTGGCTATTGATAGGCTGAGACCAGTACAAAATATATTGAAAGTGGAATCCCCAAAAGCCTCTGAAATTAATGGCACCAGGTACCTCTGAAAGTTAAGAGTGCATTTAAAAAACAAAGATGGATTGGTTAAAAGTTTATTAAAGAAGAACTTAGGCCCAAACATTTCCTGTTCCACTCCATGAATCTGGAAGGACATAAAAATATGAACAATTAATAATTGACATAGGTTTTTCGGTTGGATTCTCTGACTCGGAGGCATTGAGTGTGGCGTGTGAAAAAGACAGCGTGAACTTTACCCCAACACATACTCCTGTCTGCAGAAAGCCGACGAATGTCTCCAAACATGGTGCTGCCAAGTGGCTTCAGTGGTTCCAGCAGATGGAAGGGAGTGTCTTTCCTAGACTCAGTGGAGTCAACCCCTTGCCTTCCATCAAAGATCGTCTGGCCATCCTCTGCCCTTCTCAGGAGCTTCTGGAATATTATCAAAAGAAGATGTCGGAGTGTGAGGCAGAAAATGAGGACCTGCTGAAGAAACTGCAACTGTACAGAGAATCGTGTGAAGGCCAGCACAAACTAGAATGGGATTTGCAGCAGCGAGAGGAGGAGATTGCTGAGCTGCAGAAAGCTCTGAGTGATACGCAGGTCTGCCTCTTCCAGGAACGGGAGCGTGTTCTGCGCCTCTACTCAGAAAATGACCGGCTGAGAATCAGGGAGCTAGAAGACAAGAAAAAGATTCAGACTCTCTTGGCTCTTGTGGGAACAGACACTGGAGAAGTGACCTATTTTTATAAGGAGCGTCCCAACAAAGTCAGCGTTCTCCAAAAGACAATTCAGACCATAGGTATACGTGAACAGACTGGATCATCAGCTTCCAGAGCAGATTGTAAAGTAAGCAAAAGAAAACCAGCACTGAGAGAGAAGGAAGAAAGTTCCGAGCAATACCAAAGAGATATACAAACACTGATCCTACAGGTGGAAGCATTGCAGGCTCAGCTGGAAGAACAGACCAGACTTTCCAGAGAGGACAGACGGATTCGCCTTGAAGAAATACAAGTTCATCACCAGAGAAATCAGGACAGAATCAAAGAGTTTACCAAAAATCTCCATCACACCCAGGAACTGCTCTATGAGAGCACCAAAGACTTTCTGCAACTGAGATTTGAAAACCAAAATAAGGAGAAGTTGTGATGCTTGAATAGGATCATTTGATGTCAAAGATGAAGCAATACAGGGCACAGTGTAAGAAGAAAGAAGATAACATTGGAAAAGTTTGGCCAGTTCACGAGTCATTATAAGCCAAATGAATATATTAAGTCCCTAAAGGATAAATTAGTACAAGAGAAAAAGCTGTCTAACATGTACCAAAAGTAGTGCATTTCCCTAGAAGAAAAACTTGCCCGAATTCGTGAGGAAGAGGGAGTGAGGAGGGAGATCTTCAAGGATCGTTCTAACAAGATGGGGAAGCGTTTACAGGTAATGACAAAACGCTACGAGGCCTGGGAGAATCGGTGTGTCTTGGAAGTCGAAGGCTTTAAGACAGATGTTAAGATTCTCCAGCAGAAACTGAAGGACTTGGAGCAAATGCTCTATAAGGCAACACTGAATGCCCGGGCAAACCAGGACCTCGCCATTCTGTGTGAGGTCTGCAACAGCAACAGACAGGCACATAAGATCCAAGGAGAACTGAAGAACCTCAAGTCCAAAGTATTTGGTCTGGAGAATGAACTTAGACTTTGCTGATGCTTACTTTTAGAAGTGCCCCTCACCTGGAATGAATCTGCTTTTTGAAACCTGAGGCCAAGGCCATCTGCTCCCAGACACTAGGCAGAGTTGACTAGAGTATAATCCATTGTTATAAAGATAGGGTGAAGAATCAGGGACCACTAAAATAGCCTTTCTCTCATGCTAAGTTTTATTGATGATTGTTGTTGTCCTATTAATCTTTTTGGTTTTTTTTTTTGGCCTGGATTATAACCTAAATTACCTAAAGACTTTCCCCTTATTTCTTCTATTTATAATGACAGGTTTTTGCTTTTTTTAAAAGAAGACATTGACAATTGGATGAGAGGGATGTTGGGAACTGGGTGTAAAAGGTGAAGGGATTAAGAATTACAAATTGGTAGTTATGAAATAGTCATGGGAATGTAAAGCAAAGCATAAAGAATGTAGACAGTGATATGGTAATAACTATGTATAGTGCCAGGAGGGTGCTCGACTAATTGGGGGCGAGGGGATCACTTCGTAAATTATAAATGTCTAACCACTATGATGTACAACCAAACTAATATTGACTGTTAACTGTAATTGAAAATAAATAACATTTTTAAAAAGACAGTGACGATGACAATTTAGGAATAAGGGACTATGGCTGTGAGCTTGCTGAGTGTAAGTAGGAGGAACACTTTCCCTGAGGAGATAAAGGCATCGTCAGGCTGCCTTTCTCCAGTTCTGTCAAATGTGAGGAGGCTATAATTCTGCTGTTTAACTTTCATCAGTCATGAGCTGTGGGGCCTGAATTCCTTTATGGACCCAATCTCATGAAGTTTCACCAGAGGGCGCTAGAAATCCTACTCTTAAGCAAAATGTTTATCTAGGAAAATAAAGGTGCCACTTCGGTAAGAACGAGTAAAACTTAAATGATGCTTGTATGAAAAGTTCAATATTTTACCAATAACATGTTTTTTTAAAGTATCTATTTTAAATTAACTATTTTTCAATAAAATATGTAATTGAAAAAAAATAATTGACAGGACGCCACAGCCAAGGACAAAACAATAAACTTTTTTGAAATGCATATAGAACATTTACCAAAATTAATCATATCCATAGCTATAGAGTAAGCTTAATAAATTTCAAAGGATTTAAATCATTCAGAGCATATATCTTCTGAACATAGTGGAAATACATGAATGATATCATAAATAACAATATGATAACTAGAAGGTCTAGAACTGCTGGGAAATTAAGCAGTATATCACTAAATAACAGAAGAGTAAATGTAAAAACAAATTAGAAATTAGAAAATATTTCAAATTGAATGGTAATGAGCATAAAATATATCAAAACCAGGGGGTACAGCTAAAGCAGTCGTGAAAGAAACTTTTATCATCTTGAGTGCATATCTTGGCAGAAGAAAAGCCTGTAATTCAATAACCTTAGTTTTCATCTTGAGGAACTAGAAAAAGAAGAACAAATAAAACCCAAGGTAGCAGGAAAAGGAGGGGGAAAGGAAGTACAGAAAAGAAACAGATAGACAACATAAGTACAAAAATATCAATCACCAAGAGTTGGTTGTTAGAAAAATTATTTTAAAAATTGATAAACACCTAGAAAAACTAATCAGGAATAAAGAGACAAGAGACTAATAGCAAATGTCAGGAATGAAAAGGACATCACTACAGATCTTATGAACATTGCAAATATTAAAACAGGGTTATGAACAACCTTATGCCAATAAATTTCACAATTTAGATTATAATGGGCCAATTTCTTGGAAAACGCAACTCTCCAAATGAACATGAAAAGATACAGCTAGTCAATTTTTGGTCACAGTAAACTGACATCATAAAACGAGGTGAGAAATATCCCTCATCCTCTCTTTTCTGTAAATTATCATGTAGGATTGATATTATTTTTTTCCTTAAATGTTAGATTGTATTCACTTGGTGAAGCCATCTGGGCCTGGAGTTTTTTGTGGAGGAATGTTGTTGAATACAATTTCTTTAATAGTTATGGATCAATTAAGAGTTTCTATTTCTTCTGATGTCAATCTCAATTCCATTTTCAGAGAGCTTGTTTATTTTATGTACGATATCAAATTGTTCAAGTTGTTTATTGTATTTACTTATTATCCTTCATATATCATATGCTATATAGTGATGTCCTAATTTTTATTCCTGTGTTAGTAATTTGAATTCTCACCTGCCCCCCTTTGATCAGCCCTGCTAGGAGATTTTCCATTTCATTGACCTTTAAAACGATTAGTAAAACTTGTTTCATAAAAAAAAAAGAAAGAAAGAAAGAAAGAAAGAAAGAAAGAAAGACCACCTACATATTGTTAATCAGTGCAGGTAGAAATGCAAATTAGAACAAGACCTAGGGAGGACAATTTGGCAATATTGATTGAAATTACAAATGCGCGTATACCCTTTGACCCAGCAATTTCATTTCTGGAAATATGCAAAATAATACATATACAAGGTCATTTATTACTTTATTTTTTTATTTTTTTTTGAGGGCAGTGTCACTGGCCCTCATATGTGGGACCCGAACCGGGGCCGCTGGCTTCCAAAGCCAGCGCTTAACCACCGCGCCACTCGGCCGGCCCAAGGTCATTTATTATAATACTTCGATTGTTAGAAACTGGAAACAACACAAGATTTAATAAATTATGGTACATGAACACAAACAACTGCTAAGGAGCTGTAAAAAAAAAACAATGAGGAAGCCCTCTGTGTACTGATTTGTAAAGATTTCCAGGATATTTTATAAATAAAGCAAGATACAAAACAGTGTGTCTAGCATGCTACCTTTTGTATAAGAAATGGAGGAATATGTATTCATATTTGCTTGTATATGCACAAAGAAATTCTGGATGGATACACACTTAGCTAGTAAAGATGGCTACAGAAGCAAACCCAAGCTCTTTGGGAATATAAATCTTTCTAGGATATGCTTGGAAGCCAGACTGCCTGACTGCCTGCCACTTACTTTGGTATACGACTTTGGTCAAATTACTGTTTCCTCATCTGCCACACAAGGATAATAGTACTTAGATTAATAAAATGCCTGGCACATAGTTAACACTCAATAAATGTTAGCCAATTTATCACCACTATTATCTAGCCAAACTTTCCACCCATGTCCTCACCAGCTCCCTTACAGTTGTGATTCTCAAGCCCATCTGCATATTAAGACCAACCAGGAGACTGCTTTAAAATACTAGAAAAAAACAAAAACAAAAACAAAAAAACTGAGGCCTGGTGAGAGCTGGCATGCAGGAGCAGAACACTTTACTCCTCCCTCAGAATGAATGGAGACCACAAATTGGATGTTTATGACCGAGAAAAGCAGAATTTCCTCCAGCGCTTCCCCCAGATTGTCAAAGTGTTGACTGAGGATGACACGAAGTGCCCAGACACAGGAGATGCTGTAGCTCGGCTCTGGGAGGTCCTGGAGTACAATGCCATAGGAGGCAAGTACTAGCGGGCTTTGACGGTGCTGGTAACATTGCAGGCACTGGTGGAGCCCACAAAGCTGGATGCTGACAGTCTTCAGCGGGCCCTGACTGTGGGCTGGTATGTGGAACTGCTCCAAGCTTTCTTGCTGATGGCAGACTACATCATGGATGCATCCCTCACCCAACGGGGGAAGACCTGCTGGTATCAGAAGCCAGGCATAGGTTTGGATGCCCTTAATGATGCTCTTCTGGAAGCCTGTATCTACCGACTGCTGACCTTCTACTGCCGGGAGCAGCCCTATTACCTGAACCTGATCGAGCTCTTCCTGCAGACTTCTTATCAGACTGAGATTGGACAGACTCTGGACCTCATCACAGCCCCCCAGGGCAACGTGGATCTGGGCAGATTCACTGAAAAGAGGTACATATCTATCGTCAGGTACAAGGCAGCTTTCTATACTTTCTACCTCCCTGTAGCTGCTGCCATGTATATGGTGGGCATTGACAGGGAGGAGGAGCACAGCAGCCCTAAGGAGACCCTGCTGGAGATCGGAGAGTTCTTTCAGATTCAGGATGACTACCTTGACCTCTTTGGGGACCCCAGTATGACGGGCAAGATTGGCACTGACATGCAGGACAACAAACACGGCTGGCTGGTGATCCAGTGTCTGCTTCAGGCCTCTCCGGAGCAGCGACAGATCCTGCAGGAGAATTACGGGCAGAAAGAGGCCGAGAAGGTGGCCAGGGTGAAGGTGCTGTACGAGGACCTGGACCTGCCAGCCGTGTTTGAGCCGTATGAGAAGGCCAGTTACAGTCACCTGGTGGCTCTCATCAAGCAGTGTGCCCCACCCCTGCCCCCAGCCATCTTCCTGGGGCTAGCACATCAAGATCTACAAGTGGAAAAAGTGAGCTAGAGGCTGCCAGGCTGGGGAGGCTGGGGAGGGAGCACTCCATAAACTAGTTAGTCTGCTGACCTACTGTAGGCTCTTGGACCTTGGATAAGCTCTTGGAAACGGACGTGTTAACAACACCAGTTTTACCTCAGGCTAATTGCTATAGACGGGTTAAGTGCCTATGGCATATTCTTGGTCACAAAAACACCCAACTACTGAATAAAGACCCAAGACACTTCTAATATTAAACACTGAAATAAACGTGAGCCACACATACATTAAAAACAAAACAAAACAAAACAAAAAACCTAAGGCCCGGGCCCCAGCCCCAGACCATATAAATCAGAATCCCTACAAGAGGAGGGGCAGTGGGCCCCAGGCAGTAATATTGTAGTTTCCAAAAGTGCCCCAGATGTTTTTGATCATTTCTATCAGATTTAGGTTCCCTCACTGCACTTCACACAAGTCAGGCTCATCCTGCCTCCACACCTTTGCTCATACTGTTCCCCCTCCTCCTGCCACCCTACCACCCCACTTGGGAAGCCTCCTTCTTCCATCCCACATCCCTATCTGGTAAATTTCTACTCATTTCCAAGCCCTAAGTTAGATGCCTCTCCTCCATTAGGACCTTGCTGTTCTCTGCACATTCCTCCCTTTGATGAAGTCTGGACCCCAGCATGGCACACAGGCCCACCTGTCCAGCTCATCACCTGCTTCTCCCCCACCACATTTTTATTCCCTGTGTTTCTACCACACCAAGCTATTTGCCCTTCTGCAGGTACATTTACACCTGAGCCATTGCACATGCTCTTCCTAACCCCAGCCTCAACAACGCCCTTAGCCAATTCATACTTGTCCTTCAAGCCCCAGCTCATGCAGCACTCGTGTAAAGCCCACTCTGAGCCCCTCTGCTAGTCTCCCCAAGGTAGAGTTAGGTGTTGTCTGCCTTCTGTTCCCTCGCACTTTGGACTTACCTCTAGCACTCGGCACATTGTGTTTATTGTTGTATAGTTGTCTGGGTTGCCCGTTAATCTGAGCTTCTTGAGAGCAAGGATTGTGATTTTCCCATCTCTCTTACTTCTGTGCAGCACAGACCCTGCTTAAAGGAAGTACTTAGGGAATGTTTTCTGAATTCTATTACTCTGTGGGGGCTTACTGGTATTCTTTGTGAAAATTGCTGCTCTCCCCTTCAAGTAAAATAACTGAACACAATAGTCTAAGACTAGTATGAACAGCACTGAAGAAACTGGATTATCACCTCTCATTTGAGCCCATTTCTGTCCATAGGCTCTAGGACTAAGATCTCAATACCTTACTTATATGGCATTATCAACCCAGGCTTTGAGGTCTAAGATCTTATTAATGTTAACAAGCCAGCCTTTGAGTACCGCCCCCTCAACCAATTCACTGCCTGACAAATTGCTTTGCTTACTCAATTGTTTGCATCCAAAATCCAGGGAGCTTTTCAATATCCTGCTGCTCAGGCTGCCCAGCAGGCCAAATACATTAGAATCTCTGGGGGTGGGTCTAAGGCATCGGTGTGTTTTGAAGCTCCCAGAGAACTTCCAAAAGAGGCCAAGGTTGAGAGTCACTGGGAGATTTAAAGCCATACAGCCCTCCCGGGCTGGCTCTGCCCTTTTATTTTGTCCTACTTTGTCTATCCTTCCTTCCTACCCTTGACTCCACTCCATCTTCCTCTCCTCTCCCTCCCATTTGTCTGCTCCCTGGTGGCTCACAATGTGTCTTTTTTTTTTTGAGGGCAGTGTCACTGGCCCTCATATGTGGGACCTGAACCGGGGCCGCTGGCTTCCCAAGCCAGCGCTTAACCACCGCGCCACTCCGCCGGCCCGCTCACGATGTGTCTTGATATGGCTCACAGATGGGAACTGAACTGAGCTGGGAGTCAGTCAGCCTAGGTCTCTGGCCCTTTGTGGTCATGGGGTCAGACCTTTCACTCTCTGGACCTTCGTTTCTTTTTGAGTCAATGGGGATCATAGCACTTGTGCTGCCACTTAAGACATGTGTGTGAAGATCACAGGAAACACCAGGCCTTAACGTCCTTTGGGTGCTGGAGAGCACCCTGTAAATATAGGGGATAGCTGGATCCAAACTACTAACATAGGGTCCACACAGTGTTCATGCCACTCGTGAAAACAAGACAATATCGTGTTGACAAAATACTATGAAAGATTTAAGGATACAAATAAAGTTGAAGAACAAAACATGCATGGGCATGGTAAACTGCAAATTCAGGACAACGGTAACTGGGGAAGGAGAGCGGGATGCACCTGAGAAGGGTGCCAAGGGGGATTCAACTGTGTCATTCCTGTTTTCTTTTAAAAAAAAATCAAATCCAGAGCCGGCAGAGTGGCATGGTGGTTAAGCGCTGGTTTGGGAAGCCAGCGGCCCCGGTTCAGTCCCACATGTGAGGGCCAGTGACACTGCCCTCAAAAAAAAAAAAAATCAAATCTGACAAAATGTGAAGAATTGACAAAACTGGGGATGTTTTATAGTATCCTCTACTTTTCTGCACACTTGAAAAGAAGCTAATAAAATAACTATATACAACATAGAGATATAATGTAAAAAATTTTAAGCAAAATAAATAAAAGGGATTTTTACCATCATCTTGCCCTAGCTTAGTTCTTTTGTCCACCTTGGTATTGTGGCAGGCAGGCAGGAAATGATAAATGTGGGAAATGACAGCTTCTTCCAATCCATTTTATAAGATAGATGCATAAATCAATACATTTTTTAACGAAACTTGCCTGTTTCCTCTACCTGATTTTGGTGACATTACTGAGGACATTTTTGCATGCACTGCACCAAATAATGAATGCTCATTAAGTGTTCTGTTCAAGGAAACAAAAGGAATGGGAGAGAGACCCAGGAAGAGCTTGAAGGGGGAGAAGGGAGGGGATACAAGAGGAGAGGAAAAAGGGGTTCAAACGCCTGGATGAAGTCACGCTCAAGTATCAGTGAGTAGCTGACATACCCTCCTCTCCCTTGTTCAATTATCACTGTAGTTTCTCCTTGGAGAGGCTTAACACGCCCATCATCCCGCCCTTGTGAGTCCTGTAATAAGGTAACATAAATTCATTGTTCATGGTGCTCTTTTTTAAGACAGCTGCTCAGCTTTTTCAATAATCTATTGTCCTAATCTCATAACTGATCTGCTACCCTGGCAACCACTAGCTCAGTGCCTGGAACTCAAGCTACAGGTTGCCGGTCTAGCTCCTTCATTCTATTTATTTCCATTATTTATTATTATTATTATTATTATTATTATTATTATTATTATTTTAGCTGAGCCATCCTGCCACCTGTTGGCAGCTCAACGGCAACTCAGCTCGGGCTGGCATCGAACCGCCGTTGCTCAGAGCTCAGCTCACACTCTTGAGCGAGCTCTTAACCAACTGAGCCACTCGGCCGGCCCTCTCCCTCATTCTATTTAGACAAAGGTGCCCTTCTGGGCAGAGGCAGCCCCTCTGGCTCAAAGTGCGACTAGCTTGTGGTTAATAGAAACAGGCACCCCTCCTCCTGGCTGACGCAGCCCTGCACCAGGATGGACGGCACAGCTGGGTGAACACAGGAAAGGTTGGCTTTTATGTTCTCTCTTTTTTTTTTTTTGAGGGCAGTGTCACTGGCCCTCTTATGTGGGACCCAAACCGGGGCCCCTGGCTTCCCAAGCCAACGCTTAACCACCGCGCCACTCGGCCGGGCCAGGAAAGGTTGGCTTTTAGATCCCCCTTCTCAGTCCCTCAGCACAAGGTGTCCTGTACAGTGAAAACTTGCATGACCTTATAGGGGGGGTCCTGCTGGTACATAATAAGTACTTGTGATTTGGCCCTTGACTGTCCCCAAGACCTCAGACTTCTATTGTCCTAGCCCTGCTCTCGCTCACTGCTTTCACTGTATGTTACCTGCACTCCAGGACACTGGCCTTCATTCCTGCCCTAGCAGAACACAAGCCCAGTCCCGCCTCAGATCTTTTCACTTGCTCTTCCCTCCAGACTGCTTTCCCTCCCAGACCTTTGTATATCTGGGCTCTCAGTTCACCAACAGAGCCAATCCTTTCTCCGGATCTCCCATGTCTTCAATATTAACACTACCTGAAAGTCGAATTTACATGTTTCATTGTTGGTTCAGCCTCCCTTGAAAAACTCACTAGGAGCAAGCCATTCAAACATCCACCCCACCCCTGCACTAAGGCCGAGTTTCTGGGGTGACCCAGTACCCATCTGGAAAAGCTCAGGGCTGTGAAAAGGATTTACCTTTTGTTCAAGCCGATGCCTGAGGATAGGCTCCTGACCTCCCTTTCTTACAGCATTTTTTGCTAAAATGGGCTTACAACTGTGAATTCTTCCCCTGTCCCCTTGAGATGTAGATGTTTCTCCTACAATTCAGGAATGTCTTTCTCAAGGACCTGACAGCCATTCCTTTGAAATGGAAACATCAGGAAGCCTAGTCCTTGGTCTCCCAGTCTGTGGGAGGAGACTCCTAACTTGGATAATTGCCAGCTAGCAGACACAAGTGGGCCTAACCACTGTTACACTGACCAAGCCCCTCTTTTCCACTTTCATTTTTCATTTCTCTGATTCAGCTTAGACACTGCTTGCTCATCTTCCTCCTTTAAAATGCCGTCACCTCTGCACAAATGGGAATGGGGCTCAGCTCTTTCCTCTACTGTCGGTAGTTACTGAATAAAATTTGTTTTCACCGCTTTAACTACTGTCCGGCTTTGTTTATCTGACACCCTCCACCTTCACTCTCCCTCAGAGACTGGAAGGCAGGGACCATGTCTGTTTTATTCACTACTAAATCCCAAGTGCCTCCAGGAACGCCTGGCACAACATTCGCTGAATGAACAAATAAATGTTTGTTAAAATGCACGTAGTAAAGAGGCCCAAAGATTGGGAGGTAGAAGACCTAGATTTTAGTCTCATCATTCGTTCTAGTTAACTAACTAGTTACTTGAGTCCAGTTGCTTCATCAACATGGTCCAACTATTATCTGTGTGAGGTGGAGCAAGATATGGAACTTTCTTTGTCTCAGTTTCCTCAGCTAGCAATTCCTTCCTCACAGGGTTGTTGGGAAGATTTGAAACCATGTGAGAGAAACACAATAGTGTGGGAGTTCCAATATTGACCTTTTACTGGTTCTCTCTTATCTGGTCTCTTACCCAGACCAGCAGAATTTGTGCTCACAAGGGTGCAGACTCTGAAGCCAGACTGCCTGAGTTTGAACTCCTGCTTTGCTCCTTACTAGTTATATGACTTTGGAAAATGGCTTAACTTTTCAGTACTCACTTTCTTCATCTGTAAATCAAAGATGCTTGTAATCATAGGGTTGTGGTGAGGATTAACAAAGTAAATACAGTCACAACAGAGCCTGACATGTCACATCAGTGTTAAATAGTATGATTGGGTCTCAGGATCTCTTTCATAAGAAGCACTAGGCTTTAATGTCCCTGAAGCCTCTAAGACATTGCACCTGCAGCTGGAGCAGCCAGTGGCTTCTTTTCCTTTCTTTCTTTTTAAACTTTTTATTAAAGTATAGTTGGCATACAATAGCATATTGTTTCAGGTGTACAACATAGTGATTCAACACTTATATACCTTATTATGTGATCACCACACTAAGTCTAGTAACCATCTGTCACCATGAAAGTTATTAAATATTATTGACTATATTCTCCATGCTGTACGTCACATCCCCGTGGCTTATTTATTTTATAGCTGGAAGTTTGTACCTCTAATTATGCCTCACCTTTTTTTTTTAAGATTTTATTGGGTAATTGGTGGGGGAGAGAACAGCGTTGGGGAATTGGGGAAGGGGAACAGACAAGTTGCTGTCTTTTTGTTCTTCAGTCTAGTTGTGGAGGACGTTGCTTCACTGGCCCATGTTGGTATCGTCATTGCGCTCTTCCTGGATGAGGCAGATCGGTCGCCAGCCTCTGGATGGTCGCTCACCGCGGCTATTGGCAGCTCACGCTTGGCTGCCAGCCACTCACTGTAGCCTATGGCAGCCCACTGCCGCAGGGGCTGCAGCCTACACCGTCGCCGGGGCTTGCATAGCCCAGCTCCAGGTGGAGCTGTTGTTAGCTGTAGAGGGCAGTGTCACTGGCCCTCATATGTGGGATCCTAACCCGGGCCAAGCCAGCTCTTAACCAATGCGCCACTCGACCGACCCCCCCCCACACACACCTTTTTCGCCCATTCCTCTTAACACCCTTCCCCTCTGGCAACCACCAATTTGTTCTCTGTTTCTGCGTCAACTTTTGTTTTGTTTGTTCAATTGTTTTGTTTCTTGGATTCCACAGATAGGTGAAATCATAGGTGTTTGTCTTTCTCTGTCTGACTATTCATTAGCATAACACCCTCTAGGTCCATCCATGTTGTCTTTTTTTATTGCTAGAGCCTGGGGTCAGAATTTTAACCCGATCTCACAATGGGCAGCTTCCTACCTTCTTCAGGTTTGAATTCCTGATCCGTGGTCTGACGTCACTGTTTCAGACGTTTGTCAGGCCTATCTGGGGTCTTCCTCCGGCTAGGATGAGGAAAGTAGAGGTTCTCCTAAGCCACAGAGGGGGCTCCACAGCAGGTCTTTCAACCTCACCCCGCACTACGGGGCTCCCTTTTTGACTCAAAGTCCTCCAGAGTGTGGGGTGGGGAACTGACTGGAAGACTTGGGGGTGGGGCGCGCGGCACGGTTACTGTCCAAATTTAGCCTCTCTAGGGGGGATATCTGTGGAAGGCTGGACTTCAGACTGATTCTCTTCTAGGGCATGGAGATGTGAGGATGGGATTGAGAGGGGTTTCCTCCGGGTCTAACACACCCACTCCCTTCAGTGCTCTGGTTTTCAGTCTCCGCAGGGGACTACAAACTGCGATCCAGGCGAAAGGAGCAACGACAGCTGCCCTTCTACCTCCGAGGACTCTGCACCCGCCTAAACTGTCCCTGGCGGCTGCACTTATCCTCCTATTCCCTCTGATCTGTAGCTGTCACACACCGCTTTGTCAACATCCTCTAACAGCGACCCACACCCCCGCCATTGGGACAGTCTCACATAGCAGAAGCGGCCTAGGGTGGAGCGCACAGCTGCCTTTTATGGCAGACCTAATATGCTCGGATAAAGCATTTCCATTTCACAGCGGAGGAAATTGAGGCTAGGAGACCAAAACGAAGTAATCCAGATCCCACAGCTGTTCCCTGTGTGTGCGTGGTCAAGACTTATTACAGACACTGCTTCTAAAGCCTCGCACCCGGAATGGGCACGCCTCCACCCCGCGGGCCCCTCCACTTCTGGATGCTGCCCGATCACAATGGAGGAGGTTTCGCTGGCAGCGCCCTCCCCTCCCCCCCCCGGCCGGGGCTGACTAAGCTCCCCCAGTTTATTGTGTTCTAAGTCTGTACTAACTAGACCTAGGAGGGCGCGGAGGGGAAGGGATTATCAGAATCTCTCCCTGGTCCTTCTGGTTTGGGGCCCAGGGGAGTAGTTGGAGAAACTAGACAAACCCCCGGGCTGGAGGGCTGGGAGGCCCAGAAAGGCCAAAGCCTGGGTGTCTGCCTCTGACGACCGCAGGGGAGCAGGGCGGGGTCTTCCGAGCTGCCTCCATTAGGAGAGGGGGGCGGTGAGGAGTTCCGGAGGAAGAGGATTGGTTCTGCCCGCATTGCCAGAGCCTCTCCTCTCCGGCTTCAGTCCCCTGCCTGCTGCCGCTGTCACACCTCGCTTTGATGCCAGCTGGCTCCGGCTCCTTGCCCTGATTCCTACCTGCTTGCTTTCCTGCCTTCCTCGGGCTGTATACGTCCTCTTCCCTTCCCCTCCTCGCCCCCACTGCCTCCCTGGCTCTGGCCTGTTTGCCTTCCTCACCTTCATGTTGTCAGAACAGGTTGTCTCTCTCCCACTTCTCCCCTCCCCCCAAAAACACACAAAGCATCTCCCGCTGGTGCTACAGTGGTTTCGCTAAGCCTGCAGATGACTCCCAGCTTTCTAGCTCTCCTGCTAGGTGGATGTGTAAACCATGAGGTAATTCTTCCAAAGCGGTGAAGACAAGGTGGATATAAGTGGAACTGACACAGTGCACTGATCACACTTACTGATTCCATGTTTATTGTGATGTCACACGTATGCATTCACGCACTCAGCAGACGCTGCCATCTGTTCTGTGCCAGGGCCTGTATGGTGTACCAAGGATACAGAGATCAGAATAGACCCCTGATCTCTTGGGAGGTATATATTGGTTCGGAGCTGTGGGAGTCCGAGGAGGGGCATCTCACTGTCCTGGGGGCTATCTGTGGGGTAGGATTTTCAGAATTAGCAAATAAAATTACAGGATGCCCACTCGGATATGAATTTAGATAAATAACTAATAATTTTAGTTAATAACAAATAATTTTCATAGTCGTGTGTCCCAAATATTGCATGGGAGATGTACTATTGTAAAAATTATTTGTTGTTTATCTGAAATTCGAGTTTAATTACCGAGCATCCTGTATTTCATTTGGCAGCACTACTGTGCATTGTTGCTGGAAAGTACAGTTTTATACAGGTTGAAGTCAGACTGTCAGCAGCTGCAGATTATGAGGTGCCCTAAAAGGGACAGGGATACACTGAAAGGGTTTAAAGCAAGAAGGGTAATTTAAAATGTGAGTTTTAGGAAGAGGTTTTTCCTGGCTTCTTGGAGGATCCTTTCAAGAGGGACAACAGTGGGATCTGACCAGTTGCAATAGTACAGATTAGAGATTTTGTATGCTGAGTATATGAAGATAGGAGAGAGGCTGTACCAGATTAAAGAAGTATGTAGGACTTAAATCAATAGTATTTGGCAGTTGATTAGATGGAGTGAAGAGGGTATCAGCCCCAAGGTCTGGCTTGGGTGTCTGGGAAGATGATATTGCTACCAACTGAGATAGAGCAGGTTTAGGTGGCAATGACTGAGTTTAGGTTAGCCCCAGTATTGGAGGTGCCTAAGGGCCATCTGGTATAGGGGTGAACAAATGATTGGCTGTCTCATTGTGAAGCTCAGTGGAGAGGTGAGCTGGAGGCAGAGATTGGGAAGTCCTCAGCAGAGAAGCAGCAATGAAACCAGAAGATGGGTGAGCTCCCCAGAAAAGGGGCAGAAAAAAAGGAACCCAGGGAGCAGACCAAAAAGGAACAGTCAGGGAACCAGGAGAGTGAGGTGTCATGGAAGCCAAGGGGTATTTCTAGGAGGAGGAAGTGATCAACCATGTCAAATGCAGCCAGAAAGTTCTGATTATACAAAGGTTGAACAGGGCCGGTGGAGTGGCGCACCAGGTGGAGCTGTTGTTAGCTGTAGAGGGCAATGTCACTGGGCCCTCATATATGGGATCCAAACTGGGGCTGCTGGCATCCCAAGCCAGCTCTCAACCAATGTGCCACTAGGCTGGCCCAACATCACTCGGCCCAACATCACTCTTTTGAAATCACAGTACTCACTACGCCTGTTGATAGAACTTGGTATTTAATGTATTGATAAAGAAGCACATATATTACTACATAACAGTTTTGTTTCTTTTTATTTTGGTAATTGTATTTCTTTTGTAATCCTATTTATCTTATGCATGCATTAGTCTGGGAAGGGGTTCTTTAGACTTCACCGGACTCCTAGAGGTGTCCATAGCATAAAAAAGGCTAAGAGACACTACTCCAAAGAGTAACAGTAGCTAACCTTTACATAGCTCTTGCTAAATGCCAGGTACTGTTCAAAGTACCTCTTTTTCTTATATAGTGGTTAACTCTTTATTCCTAACAACCCTATAAGGTAGGTGCTTTGATTATACCCATTTTACAGAAGAGGAAACTGAAGCACAATAGTTAACTAACTTGCCTAAGGTCATTCAGCTAGTAAATGATGAAGCTGAGATTCAAACCCAGACCTTCTGGCTTCAGAGTCTGTGCTGAATAGTCAAGGACTTGAATTGGTAGAATGCCAAGGGGCAAATGGGTTGAGGATATGGTGAGAATGGGTAAAGAGAGAGGGGCTTGAGAGAGGGTCTACTCTGGCCAAAAGAAAAGTAAGAAGAGGCCACTAGGTGGGATGAAAATGGAAAGGCTCACAGAACAACAGGGTTCAAGGAGATAAAAGAAATGATAGAGGCGAGGAGACCCAGGATGACAGGGTCAGAGTGAGAGATGCTGGGGAGAACGGGGGAGTCATTCCAGGCCACGACAAGGTTAATAATGTGGCCTAAATGGAGGTGGTTAAAGTAGAGAGGAGGTGAAGGAAGCTCCCTTAAGTTGAGTAGATGAAGGAATCATGAAGCTGGGCTTGCAAATTCTCCTAAGATTGATTGGTTTGTTCGTTCGTATGTTCATTCATTCATTCATTCATTCATTCATTCGTATTGAGTGTCTAGTACATGCCAGGCAGTGTTCTTGGTAGCCAAAAGGTGAACCAGAATGTCAAGATTCTGTTGCCATTGGCTTATCTTCTAACAGGAAGAACTGCACAAACACCCACACCAACAGGCCGGGTTAGATAAGGCTCAAAAACCTTTAAGCACAGTTCCATAATGCCAAAATTGCTGAAAGGCATAAGGTTGTTTTTTCATACTTTGGAGCCCAAACTCACTAGGTGACCAAACCTGACCTGAAGTAGTATGAGTCTATTCATAACCTTGATTCACACTTAGTGTGAATTTTCATACTTTTCACTCTAGAAATATTAATGTTTAATTATAAGCGATGCTCCAGATTTTTCAGTAGTTACGTAATATAGAGTACATGCAATATATAGTTATGTAATATTGAGTATATGTCTTCCTTTCTAAAATTGAAAAAATTCTGAATTCCAAAACAAACCTGGCCCCAAGGTTGGAAAAAAAGATTATGGACCTGTAAGTGCTTTGCAGAGATTCAGATATGCAATCTGTTGGTTTGCAAACTGGCTCCCATACGCAGAGGGCAAGGAGAGATGGAAGAAACAGGCAGACCATTCCAGATTGGTAGATGGCAGGTTTAATAAGCAAGAGAACTTACATATGAGGCTTGTCTTGGGTGGCCACAAGAAAAGCCCATATCCGCATTTGCCCATCAGAATTTTAAAAGTATATATAGAGGCCTTAACTGGATTCAGTCACATATACTGTTCAGATGGTCTCAACAACACCTTATTCTCTCAAGGCAGTGTCCTTCCTTAAAAAAGCTCTGGCTGTGGGAATGGTGGGCAGAGCATACATTCTAAGCAGAGCCGGGGATGAGGAGGCATCTACACCTGGGTCCAGCTGGCGGGTAAACTGGCAGTCACATTCTCTTGATGACCTCCTCCAATACAATGGGATAGTAACTAGGTGGCTACAGCTTGAGTGGTCAGGGAGGGGAGGTGACATTTAACCTTAGTTCTTAATAATGGATAGATAGATAGATAGATAGATAGATAGATAGATAGATAGATAGTAATAGATAGATATATTAGATAGATAGATAGATAGATGTCATGCAAACATCAGGGGAAGAGCATTCCAAGCAGAGGAAACAGCTAATGCAAAGATTAACACAAAGAGGCCATTGTGGCTGGAGCATATTGGGCCTGGTGAGGAGTGCTACAAATTGCTGGAAGGACTTCATGTTGTCAGAAAGGTGGTGAATCTGGTACTAAATCCTTTGGTGAACATGGTGTAGTGGCCATGTGTGTGGTAGTTGTCAACAATCAGGAGGCCCAGAGAGAAGTCTTCCTGGGTGGGAAAGCACTTGGGGAGATGCTTCAGATAGAGGCAACAGAAACAGAAAGACGAATGGGGCTGAAAATGTAGAGCAAGATTTATGTCCTGAAGACCTTGTTTTGTGGAGAAGTATAGAAGGAAATCAGATTAGGTAGATTAGGTGGGCTCAAGATTCTAATTGGGGTGCTAGTTGAAAGTTATTCAAGGATGACCAAAGACTGGAGTCTTAAATGACAGCCTCGGGTTGAAGTCCAGTCTGCAAAGTGTGATCTGTGCTTTTGAGTTTAAAATACATTAGACACAGAGGATAGTAGCAAAGGTTGAACTGATGAAAGATGATTTTGCTTCTCTGTTTATGCCTCTCTGGGCTTGTGCTTTTCTGCAGCTCTTTCTCCCACTGTCTGCCTCCTAGCTCCTCTTAGTGGCTCTCCACACCCATATCTCTGTGATGTCGCCTGGCAGCTGTTCCTCTCACTCTCTTCCTCAACATATTTCTATCTATATGGTTCTCAGAATCTCCATCTTTGGATATCATGTCTGTGTCCCAGAATCTGTTTCTCTGTCCTCTTCTGTCTGTCCCTGTGCTGTAATGATCTCTTTTCCAACTGAGCTGTGCCCTCCTGGAAAGCATGAACCCTTTATTATTCCTCTGGATATCTCCAGTATCCCGCACAAAGCCCAGCATATAAGAATCTCTCAGATATGTTTATACTTGAATGAAGGCTTTTTCTGAGGAGTAAGGGACACTCTCTCATTCTCCTGTCTCTCCCCCCACTCCTACCCCCACCCCCGCGTAGCTAGCCTCCTGCCCCGAGACAGCTAGAGAGTAGGGCGGAGGATGTAGTGGTATTGTGCTGCTGCTCTTGGGTTCTTTCCGCAAGTGAAACAACTCGGAGAGAGCACTTAGCCGCTGCCTAGCCCTCTCGGCAGGGAACCCAGGCAGTCCGCGCACGCCCCTGTCCCAAACGGAACAACGCCCCCCTCGCTGCGCCCGCCCCGCGGCTTTGCCTCGGCCAATCAGCGTGCACCAGCAGCCCTGCCCTTGGAGAGGTCTGCGCAAGATGGCTGCGGTGTGTAGGAGCGTGAAGGTAATACCGACCCTCGCTCCTGCGGCTTGCCCTGCTGCACCGGCTGCGGCGGCGCAGCAGTGGATCTAAGAGGAAGAGATCGGTGTTGGGAGAAAGGGCCACGCGTATCTAGGCCTGGTTTTGCGGTGGTGGGACTCCGGAGGTGAAGGTCAACTCTGCACCCCACATGTGTGGAGGTTGACTGGATGGGCTGTCCAGGGATGAGAAACCTAGCGGTCCCATTGTTGAGAGAAAGCGCGCCTGGGTAACACCTCAAGGGTAACCGGGAGTCTCCCTCGCAGAAGCCTGGACAACAGGCAGATGAAAGTGTCTGCATAGCGTAACCGTTGACTTTGCTTTCACAGAACCTGGTCGCCATAATAACTGGCGGAGGCTCGGGCTTAGGTCTGGCCACAGCAGAGAGACTGGTGAGTCAGGGGGCCAGTGCTGTGCTTCTGGACCTGCCCAACTCAGATGGGGAGGCCCAGGCCAAGAAGTTAGGCAAGAACTGCGCCTTCTCCCCAGCTGACGTAAGTGGGGACACCGGCCTGGGAACCATGGGGCCTCTTCCCATAGGGTGCTGTCTATGTGAGCAGTGGACCCAACTTCTTTTCCCTTCATCGCAGTGGGGATGGGGATTGCACATCAGAATCTCCTGGAGGGGGTATATGTAGTTTGACAGTGCATTTGGTGCCCTGTAATTTTACGTTTACAATGTCTAAAAACTTTTCATGAAACAAAGTACAGACAGTAACGCTTGATGAAATCATCTTAGCAGGTATGGGTACAAAACTAGTCTAACTTTATATCAATAATTCTCAAAACAATGCTCTGATCCACAGCAATTAAGAATCTCTACGGGTATGTGAATTTATCAAAAGAAGGTATAGATTTGAAAAATATTTTGAAACACTGCTCTGTAATACCTAACATTTACACCTTTACCCCACTTTTGTTTTCTCTTGGCCTCTCCCTTGATTATATAATTCTGCCCTTAGGGCTGGCTGAGTGGCACGGTGGTTAAGTGCTGGAAGCCAGCAGCCCCGGTTCGGTCCCACATATGAGGGCCAGTGACACTGACCTCAAAAAAAAAAAATTCTGCCCTCCGCTCCCATAGATTTAGTGGTGTGTGTGTATGGTGGGAGATGAATACCTTCTCTACTTTTCCCTTTGAAGGTGACCTCAGAGAAGGACGTGCAAGCAGCCCTGACTCTAGCAAAAGAAAAGTTTGGCCGTGTGGATGTTGCAGTCAACTGTGCAGGCATCGCATTGGCTGTGAAGACATACAACTCAAAGAAGAAACAGGTTCATACCTTGGAGGACTTCCAGCGAATTCTCAATGTAAGGCCTTAGAGGTTCTCCAGGGATAGGAGTAAGAGGTATCTGGCTGTGGGTACCCCCAAAGCTTTTAGGGGAAAAAGGCTGTCTCTGCCTCCGGTCCTAACTGTGTCTCTGTCGGTCCTCCAGGTGAATCTCCTAGGTACCTTTAATATGATCCGTCTTGTGGCTGGTGAGATGGCCCAGAATGAACCAGACCAGGGAGGCCAACGTGGGGTCATCATCAACACTTCCAGTGTGGCTGCCTTTGAGGGCCAGGTGTGTGGGCAGGGGCAAGGCTTGTGTCTTCTCAGTGTCTTGTTGGGGCTCTCCCACCTATGACCTCCACTCCTTCTCTAGGTTGGACAAGCTGCATACTCTGCTTCCAAGGCGGGCATAGTGGGTATGACACTGCCCATTGCTCGGGATCTGGCTCCCCTGGGCATCCGGGTGATGACCATTGCTCCAGGTAGAGATATCCCCTCCCTGCCATATCTGGGATTGGGTGGGATCCATGGGCAATTGAGAAGAGAAAGTGTCTACCACCTAAGCAGCAGCAGCCTTCTATCTCCAGGCTTAGGGAAGCACCACAAGTTGGGCTCAGGTGGGCAGGACCAGGTAAACATGAAAGCAAGGATGGACCTCTGACTCTGGCTGTCTTGTCCAGGTTTATTTATCACCCCGCTGCTGACCAGCCTCCCAGATAAAGTGCGCCACTTCCTGGCCAGCCAGGTGCCCTTCCCCTCACGACTGGGCAACCCTGCTGAGTATGCTCATCTGGTACAGGCCATCATTGAGAACCCATTCATCAATGGAGAGGTCATCCGGCTGGATGGGGCCATCCGCATGCAGCCTTGAAGGGAGACGGCAGAGAAAACACATACTCCTCCAGCCTTCCTTCCTCTGGCATACCGTACTCCAGCTTGGGAGGAAAGCCAGTAGTCATTTTTCTAACTGCCTACTAGTCACCCTTTGTGCCTAATAAAGTCTGTATTTCTCATAGGGTGTGGGTAGTGCTCTGTGCTGGGGGAACTGGCATTGGGAAGAAAGGTGAAGGGGTGGAGACGGACAGGGCTGGATGCTCAGATCCCAGGGATGGCGTGGGAAAGGCAGTAAATACTTCACACCTTTTGTGTCCTATTACAACACGTGGCCTTGATTTTAGTGGATACCTTTATTACCTAGGGTCAAAGGTGCAGCTCTCTCCCACTGGGGAATGGATTGGGGGCAAGAGTCTGCATCATTTTCCTGATTCTGTGAGCTTGATGGGAAAGGGAGAAAGACTGATCCCGAGCTCAGCAGCAGCTGCTGTTGAACTGTAGGTGATAGCTGTCTGTAGGTTGATTGGTGTACATTGAATTCAGATAATTCTCCCTATAAAAGAAGTTCAGCAGCCTCAGCTGATGGGCTTTCCTTCTCTCCCTGGCCCTCCCCATTCCTCCTCTCCCTTGGCATTCATCCCTCCTGCCACCCCCAGAACTCACTGGGCTTTTTGCGCTTTGTCCAGCTGCTGGGTGAAGGAGCCCAGCCCCCTCTGGAATTCAATACACAATCGCTCCATGGCTTCTTGGGCCAGGCGCATGGTCTGGCTTCCCCATGCGGCATCCGATGCTTGTTTCGCCTGGTGCTCTGCCTCCTTTTCATGACATTGCATTTCCTGGGCTCTCCTGATGGCAGCTTGCTGCTGTGGAGTCATGCTTTTCCAGCAACAGGCTATGACCCGGTGGGGATTCACAGGGTGTTGGGTGACCTCGGGGTTCTCAGTCAGGATGTCACTTGTGGTCTGGTTCTGGATCTTCATGAGGTTGGCCTTCTGTTTGTGCTGATACTCACGGCTCTTCTGCTCAGCCAGCTCAGCTGCCTGGTAGGGTGCTCGAATATAATGCCAACCTCAGGGAACTCCCACTCACAGGGAAGGAGGAGACATGGCCCTAGTCTCCTCCACCTCAGGGAGAGAAGGAACGGAGATATTGTATGGCCTTTGAATACCCTAAGGTGGAGAGGGGCCTGGGCAGGAAACTTCCCTGCCCTTTGGAAGTCTGAGAGGCTGGGGAAAGGAGGGCAGTGTTCTATTCTCAAGTCATTCTGACTCTGGAGGCAGGGAATGGCATCTTCGGGGCAGAAGGTAAAGGGGCAAGTCCTCGGGTAGATGAGATGGCTGGTGTTGATTCAAGAAAGGTTGTGAGGGGAAAGATGTGGCTAAGGGTTCCCCAGGACTTTGTTCAGGGGGTTGGGGAGAGCCTGGAACACTGGATGACTCAGGCCATACCTTGGCTTTTTTGGCGTTGGCCACGGCAGACATTATGGCTATGTAAAGGGACTCCTGCTGCTTGGCCAGCTGGGCGGCTCGTGTTTCCATGGATAGGCGCAGCTGTTCATTGAGATTATCTACACAGAGAAATATGGTCAGGGCACCATACCAGCCTGCTCTATTCCTGGTTCACTCATTCAGACATTTTTTATTCTACAAGCTTTGTGGATGTGTGTGTATGTATGTTTGGGAATGGGGGTGATGTTCTAATTGTAGGGATGAGGAAGGAGCTACTCTGTGGGACTGGGGATAGCCAAAGTGGCAGTACCAGATTTCTCAAGTGCTTAACTGAAAAATGCCTCCATTAGATCTGGGTCCCAATGCAGCTCTGTTGCTTTTGAGCTGTGTGACCTTGGGGAAATAATTTCATTTCTCTGAGCCTTACTGTCTAAGGGCCATGTGTTGGGTTCTGAGGACACCATAGAATTAGATCATGTCCTCAGAGAACTCCCTGTCTAGTGAGGAGGACGGATCAAACATAGATCATCATGCTACAATGTGGTACAGCCAATGAGATGTGTACAGGGCATTCATTATGAGAGCTATGAGAGCTTTGCATGGTGGATGAGAGGAAGGCTTCCAGGAGGAGGTGATCCTTGACATGTTGCAGATAGGCAGAAAGAGCAAAGGGCACTCCAGATGCAACATGAGCAAAGATGTTGACACTTATAAACCAGCTGTACTGATTTTGCTATTTCTAGAACATGCCAGATACTCCTGCCTCAGGGAGTTTCAATAGATGTTATTCTTGGCTTATCTCACTTGCTTCCCTCAGATCTTTGCTCAGTTCTTACTGTTTTAGTGAGGCTTTCCCTCTCCTACCTAAAATTGCAACCTACCTGCCTCCAACATTTATCCCCTTTCCTTGATTTTTCTCCCTATCATTTGTCACCATCCAGTATACTCCACATTTTAAATTGTTTTGTCTATTGCCTGTCTCTCTCGTCCCTAAAAGGTAATCTTTGTGAGGGCAGGGTTTTTGTCTGTTTTATTCACTACCATGCATTAGCACCTAGATCGGAGCCTGTCACATAGTAGGTGCTCAATGAATTCATTTGAGCACCTACTAAGGAGCATAAAATGCACGTGGCTAGAGAGCTTTGCAGGGGTCAGACTAAGGCCAGAAACTTCACCCGAGGGTGGTGGGGAACATGGGAAGATTTTAAGCAAGAGGATGACACACATTTGCATTTTAGAAAGTTCCTTCTGGTGGGGGACAATGGAGGTAGGGAAACCATCTTGGAGGCTATTGCAGCAGGCCAGTTGGAAGGGCTCAAACTAGGCCAGTGATGGAAAGGATGGAGGGAAAATATGTAGGAAGTTACACTAGCCATACTTGATGGATTGAATCAGGGAATAAGGGAGAGAGAAGACTCAGGGATGCTTCCCCGGGTCCTGGCTTAGATAACTGGATTCATGGTGTGGCTACCCCTGGAAGTAGAAGATACAGAATGAAGAGCAGGTTAGGGGGCACTGATGAATTCTGTTTAGGAAGCTGGGTTGGAGGTGGTCAGTAGGTATCTGGATATTTGATTCTGCAGGTAGAGAGTCCTCAGCACAGAGGTGGTGACATGGTAGCTGAAACCAGAAAGAGGGCTGAGGGCACCTGAGGTAAGTATGCAGCGTAGGCAGAGCAGTGTGCTAGGGATAAAATCTCAAGAAGGAAAAGGAGCTCACAATGAGCAGACAGAGAAGGATGGTCAGAGAGCTACCAGCAGCATGTGCTGTCACAGAAGGCAAGGAAGACAGGTTCAAGAAGGAAGATGTAACCAGAGTCAAGTGTGGCAAGAAAGGTCCAGTCAAGGAGAAATGAGTAAACAGAGCCTCTTGGACCTGATACCATCAAGGGCATTGCTGATTTTAGTAAGAGTAGTGACAATGAAGTTGTGTGGGGAGAAATGAGATCTCAGGGGGTCGAGGTGTGACTGAAAAGTTAGGAAGAAAGTGGAAGCAGATTTTTCAAAAAAGTATGGTCGTGGGCCGGCCGAGTGGCGCATTGGTTGAGCGCTGGTTTTGGGATGCCGGCGGCCCTGGTTCGGATCCCACATGAGGGCCAGTGACACTGCCCTCTATGGCTAACGGCAGCTCCGCCTGGAGCTGGGCTGTGCGAGCCCCGGTGATGGTGTGGGCTGCAGCCCCTGCTGCGGTGGGCTGCCATAGGCTACAGTGAGTGGCCCGCAGCCAACGTGAGCGGCTGGCAGCCAAGCGTGAGCTGCCAATAGCCGCGGTGAGCGACATCCAGAGGCCGGCGACCCATCTGCCTCCTCCGGGAGGAGCGCAATGACGATACTGTTGTCGGAGAATGGGCCTTTCTCGGCGCAGAGTCCAGGTCCTTGGCAACTCGAGCAAAGAATTGAACGAGATACCAGAGTAAAGTAGTAAAATAAGTAGTTTATTAGAAAAGACAGTACGTCCAGACTAGAGGATGGACTAAGGGCCCATTACCAAAGAGTAGAGGGGGCATATGCAAAGGTGAGGCTAAAGAGAAGTAGCAACAGAAATAGCAGTAGCAGCCGCGCGCTTCCCTCCCAGGACTTGGGGTTTTTATCCTTTTTCTCCAGGATGGGCTGTTCTTCCTGGGCGTAGGACCACTTGATTGGCCCCTGTGATTAACAAGAGGTACTGTGTAGGTGTGAGTGACTGGTCTGATCTAGTTGGATATTTTGCGCCCATTTGCTCTTCCCGCAGGGGTAGGTAATTACAATACAAAGGGGAGTTTTGGGTGGAGAGGGGATGTCCCCAGGTGGTCACACTATGGGACGTGCAGGAATGCAGAGACCCAATGCCTGCCTCTAACTGCCTGCCTAGTTTGTCCTTGAGAGACGTGATCCCCATAAAATCTCTATGGGAAGCTGAGGGACAGGAGGTCTCTTCTTCTGTATCTGCTTCCTGCTGGGCAGGGGCGTAGAGCTGTCCTTGCCTATTGGGGTTCACGGAACTCTCACCCTAGCTGATCTCAGATGAGAGGAAGGGGTCTCAAGCTCCACCTGGAAGACCGTGTTGGCTTCTTGCTTGTTGGGGTATCCCCTGTATCCTCAAGGCTCCTGAATGAGGACAAAAATATAAATCTGTTAGTTCTTATGAAACTTGTGGCTATTCAGTCCATCACTCAGGTGGAGTCAGTTGTCCGGACACAGAATGGGTTTGACATTTAGCTTCCTTGCCTGGGGGATATTAGGAAGTCTCTGGCTTTCAAATAGTTATCTGAAGCAGGAGTAGGAGATTTCTATTGTTTCAGATTCAGGAACTAATTTACAAAGCAATTAAGAAGCAAGGGGGATCTTCCCTCAGAAAAGCAATCAAGGCCCAAGAGCCAAGAAACTAAAGAACTAGGGAGGAGACTTAACATTTTTATACTTAACATTTCTATAGAAAAGAAAACTTTAAAGTTTTTCAGTGGTGGGGGTTGGTGCTGCTCAGTTGGCCGGTAACAATACCAACAGTGGGGCAACGTCCTCCGCAGCTAGACTGAAGAGCAGGGGGACAGCAGCTTGTCTGTTCCCCTTCCCTGATTCCCCAACGCTGTTCCCCTCCGCCAATTCCCCAATAAAATCTTTAAAAAAAAAAAAAAAAAAAGTATGGTCGTGAAGGAAAACAGCTAGCTCATAGGATCTAGGAATCACAGGGTGGAGGGAGGCTTTTGTTGCTTTAAGATGGGTTAGACATAAGCGTGTTTGCAGCCTGCACAGAAGGGACCAATGGAAAGGGAAGTCCTGAGTACACAGGGGAGAGGATACTAGGGGGCAGGGCATGGAGAATGGGGTCCAGAGCACAGGCAGAAGGCTTGGCTTTGAAGAGGCATAGGGACACGGACTTTAGAGGCTGGAGGGCTAGGGGTGGGGAGAAGACAAAATAGGGACATGCTGCTTCATTTCACTCTTCACAGCAACCCAGAAAGGATCAGCCCTGTTTTTCAGATGGGGACACTGAGAGCTTAGAGGGGAAGTAAAATACCCAAGGTCACACAGCCGGCAAGTAGCAGGTTGGGATTTGAATCCAGGTATCCGGAGGAATCAGCCCATGCTCCTTCCATCACACTACATGGACTGTCACTCAGCATAGTGCTGTCCCCCATTCTGCCTTCTCATATGCCTGCCTGCTGCCATCAGGCAGCTGGCCTCAGGGTGCCACGGCAACTGCTCTGACAAAAGTCACCAACTACTCCTAATTTCCAAATCCAATACACAGGGCTCTGTTCCTGTCTGGATGGCTCCAGGGCATTTGACATTGACGACTCCCTCTCTGAAACTCCCCTCTTGGCCTCCGAGTCCCCACTTTCAGAGGGAGACTGAGAAGGAAATTAAGGGATAGTGGTCAAGAGCACAGGCTCTGCAGCCAGCCTGCTGGAGTTCACTTCTGCTTTCCATCACCCACTAGCTATATGAGTTTGGGCAAGTATTTAACATCCCTGTTCTTCAGTTTCCTCTGCTGAAAGTAGGGATAATACTTGTACTTGCCTCATAGAGCTGTTGTGATCATTAAATGAGTTACATACATGGGAGAAAGCTTAGCACAGGATGCAGTACACAGTACGTGCTCAAGAAAGGTTTGCTGCTATTATTATTGTTATTTTATGCAACCTTTTGCTACCTCCCTGATCCCTTCTCAGTCTTTATGATGGGCTCCTCTTCCTGTACTCATTCTCAAGATACATTCATTGAGCATCTATTATGTACCAGGCCCTGTGTAAGTCACTAGGGTTGCAGAGGTTAACAAGACAGCTTTGGTCTTTGTCTTGCACCATTTGCTCACCCTTTTCCCAGGCTCTAGACTTAGCATTCTGCTCATTTGCATACCCCCTCCCCACCACCATGGCCCCAGATCTCTTCCTGAAGCCCAGACTGGCCCTGAAACTTCAGGATCATATAGCTACACAGCTGCCTGTAGGCCACCTCCCCTTGGCTGCACTAGTCTTCTACCTGATCTCCTTGCCTCTAGCCTCCCCCCCCCCCAGCTAATCCAACCTCGACAGTGGCTGACAGCGTTATTTGTCTAAAACAAATCATGTGACTGCAATGCTCAAAACCCTCCCGTGGCTCCTACCTCACTTAGTAAAAGCTGAAGTCCTCACCATGGCCCATAAGGCCTACTTTGATCTGGGCCCCTCTCACCTCTCTGATCTCACTTCCTACCACTCTTCCCCTCACTCACTTTACTGCAGCTGCTCTGGCCCCACTGCTATTCCTCAGACATTCCAGACACCCTTTCTCCTGCCTCAGGGCTTTTGCACTTAGCTATTTTCCCTGGACTGCTCTTGAGTCAGATATCTGCACTGCTCACTCCCTCATCTTCAGATCTGTATTTAAATGTGTCAGTGAGATTTTCCTTATTTAAAATTGCAACTGTGTGCCCTCCTCCAAAAGTCCCCATATCTCCTTTTGTGCTTTATTTTTTCTCCCTAGCAATTATCTTAACCACTTTATATATTTCACTATTTTATCCTGTTTATTATCTGTCTGTCCCCATTAGTGTGTGAACTCCATGACAGCGAAGTTTTTTCTGTTTGGTTCGCTGTGTCCGGCACAAAGTCGGTAGCTTAATCTTTGCTGAATATTGAAATGGTCTTGTCACTCTGCTTAAAACTCTTAAGTGGTTACCCACCGCCTACACAATGAAGTCACAATTCCTTAGTTTGGTGGAAAAGGTTCTTGCCTGTTTTCTCTTCCTCCAAGCCCTCAACCTTGGGTTGCACTGACACTAAACTGTTTGTGTATCCTAAACCCCTAGACCATTTCATAGCCCTGGTGCTCTTCCTCTTGCTACCCCCTCTGCCTAGTAGAAGGGCCTTTTCTTGTTCCCTCTCCCCATCCTGGCAAAATTGTACCCAGTTTTTCAAAACTGGTTCCTGACAGCTGACATGTGCCACCCTCCTACCCTGCCTCCCTTTTCCTTGTAAGAAGTGACTGCTCCATGTTCCCTCCATGTCCTATGTGCACTTCTCTGACAGTAACTGTCAGAGTAACTAACAGTGTTAAAGCAGAAATGTTTGCTGATGAATGATTTCTGCATGTATCTTTTCCTCTTATTCTGAGCTGATTTTGTGGCAGGCATAGTTCTGTGGGCTTCTGGAGGGCAGGGCACCTGTCTTGTTTACTTTGGTCTTCAATTGTTCATTCACCAATGATTTATTGAGCTCCTCACACTGTGGCAGGTACTGTACTAGGCCACTGGGATACAGGGGTGGAAATGAGAGATGTGGTTCATCTTTCGTGAGCTGAGATTTTGGGGGAGAAGACAGACATTCCATAAACACTTGCAGAGTTAGCTACATCTATGATAAGTGGTACAACAGAACAGAGTTCTCTAAGAGGGGTGCTTTGAAAGGTGAGCAGTGTCAGTAGACAAGAGATGATCCTTGTGCTTGAAGGGCTTACTCTTAAGGAGGATGTGGCCACAGATAATGTCCTAGTAATAGTAGCTACTGGTTATTGAGCACTGATGGCTGTGCTTCACATACAGAATCTCATTTTATTCTCATACAAGCTCTATGTGGTATGGATTATCATCCCCATATTAAAGATGAGGCAACTGAAGCCCAGAGAGGAAAATTCATTTGTCCAAACCAGCTAGTAAGCGGCACTGTGCTGCCTCCAGCTAATGAAATGCCGGGTTGATAGGGCTACAATGTCAGTTACTGAAGGAAGCCAGGGAGGGAGATTGGGGTCTGCTCAGTCTTTCAGCAGAAGCCCTATGAGTAATTGGAGCTCCTACCCACAGTTGTGGTCTCCTGCATGCTGTACCCAACTTGGGACAACTCCCTGCATGGGGGGCCCAGCGGCTTACCTATATACTGTTTAGCAAGTATCGCTTGCTGTATCTCTTGCCTCTGCATCTCCAGGTTGTACCAGTACTGCTCCTGCTGCATTCTCAGGTATGCACCATAGTAGTACTGCATGTTGACTGGCCAATAGTAGGGACTACAGTCACCAGTATAGGCTGGAAACTGAGTCCAGAGTTGGTTTGAATACCAAAAGTTAGCTTCTTGTTCTTGTCTAGTTTTGAGCTGCTGTTTCTGCTCCCGAAACTCCTGGACTTTTTTGGACAGGCGATGTTGCCGTACTGCATCTTCTTTCTCTATCATCTGGGCTACCACATCATACTTCACCTGGCTGGTACCTGGGGGTGGTGGGCAGGGACATGAAGAAGGCCCCCCCCAGGAAGTGCAGAGCCCACTCAGCATGGCTTCTGCTCCTGAGACCTATGTGCTCTGTCCCACCACATACCCGGGCCTTAGGCCTGCCTCTGAGGCAGAACTGCCTTACCTCAGCCCACTCAGGCCCTTACATTATCCTCCTTGGCTGGCCTCTGGCCTTGGGCTTTTACTATAAGCTGCCGCCGTGTTCCTCTCTGCTGCCTTCCGAACATTCTGCTCTTCCACCTGGCTATTCTGGGCTGCCACATCCACCTGGTCACAAAGAAATAAGCTAAATTGGGTGGGGTGCGGTAGGGGGGCAACAGCGGGCCTTGACTGCTCTAACACAATCTGTTCAGAATTTACCTGCTTCAAAATCATCCTGTAGATCCCCAATACCTACTGGATAACGTTCTACCATCACAATGTGGTTTGTAAGCCCCTCAGTGGTCTAAGCCTCTGCCTTGTTCTCCAGCTTCATCTCAATACCCTCTTCCTGTCCCATTCCCAGGAGCTCTGTGCTGACAGTTCCCCCAACATCTTAGGCCAGTTTGAACCGACAGCCTTTGCTCCAGCTGCTCCCTCCAATTGCACTACTGTCTTTTCTCCCCTCTACCCAAACTCCTTTCATCCCTCAAAACCTGCTCAGGCTTCACTTTCCTGACCCCTCTGGCAGGTGCTAATCCCACAGGATCTGGGACCCACTGTTCACATTATATTGCAGTTTGCCTCTATCGATGATCTCCTCCACCGGACCATGAGCCCATTAAGGGCAGAGGCTGGGCCTCAGCTTTCTCGCCCTACTGTGCAACCCAGTGCTTGGCACAGACAAGGCCCTAGGAAATGCTTGCCAGCTGGATCTCAATCACACCACTCATCCCTCAGCTAACTACTTACTTGTGTCGGGTACTTTGCTCTGGTTTCCAGAACCACCACCAGATCTTCATCCTCACCTCAACACTTCCATTAGCCTCATTTTACCAAGGAGGAGCTTGGAGCTCACAGAAGACAGGTGATTTAGCCAAAGCCACCCATCTAATAAACAGCAGACCTGGCCCTTGAGCACAGGTATGGAGTATTTTCCAGAATACCATGCTGCATCCTCCCTCTATGTATCCACCCAGCAATATTTTTTTTTTATATACCAATTTTTAAAAATTAGTTTCAGGTGTACAAAACAATTGCAATAGTTATACTTTTCACCCTTCCCTCACAAAGTGACAACCCCCCTTCCCCAATCCACCCCCCGACGGTATCATACACATCCATTACAATTCCATTGAGTCCACTCCCCACACTATACTCCACATCCCGTGACTATGTATATATTCAATTATAGTTGACATTCAATATTCTTTAATGTCAGCTTCAGGTATACAGTGCAGTGGTCAAGCCTCTACACCGTGCAATCTATTTTTCTTAAACTATCAATATTTTCTTTGATTTTAATTCATTTAAAATGTTTTAAAATAGTGCAAAGGCTATACAGTTTAGTGAAGGGTCAGTGTCCCTCCCTCCTGTTCCTCAGCCCGATTAACAGTTTCTTATGTAGTCTTTCAGAGAGAGTGTAGGCATATGCATTACCAAATATCCTTTACACTTCCTTTGGCTCCATGTTCCTTGTCTCTTGAGAACCAGGCCACTTGGCTAAAGAGTCAGCTATCATCAGCTCCTCTTCCCCTGAAGCCCCAGCCTCCTTCCCAGGCCCTTCGCACCACTGGGGGTGAGTGCCTCCTCCTGTCTCCTTTTCCAGCCCTAGGGCCTGCTCAAATCAGGAAGGTGCTGTACCAGGCACTGCTTCTTCCTCTCCAGGTACAAAAGTGAGGTGGCTATTGGTTCCTAGAAAGTCCCCGCTGCCCACTTACCCCTAAGATTCGAATCCGCACATTGAAGATTCGGTTCAGTCGCTCCTTTTCTTGATTTCGTCTAGCTTCGATAGCTGCTACCTCTGCTACCACCTTAGGCTCTAGTGGCACGTTTAACTGAAACATCTGGAACAAGGGGGAGGTGGGATGGCCCATCAGTGCTACAGCCCTATCCCCATTCCTTTGTCCCCACAGTATCTCACCAATTATTGATTCCTACTAATTTTACTTCCTGATATATTTCATATTTGTGTCATCCAGCTCTGCTGTCACCACCCTAATTCAGGCCTCACAATTTTGCCAGACAATATTCCCAGAAGCCTCAGAGGCCCCCATGTTCCAGTGTTACCCTCTTGATTTCTTCCTCTACAGTGGCTACCAGAGTGATCCTTCTAAAAGCCAATCTGACCATGGTACCCCTCAGCTTAAAACATTTAAATGGCTCCCCAGTGTTTCCAAGATAAAGCCTACCCCCTCTGCTAGATTTATAAGGGTCTCCATAATCTATTCCCTGTTTACCTTACCAAGTCTCAAACTCACAACATTCTCCCTTTCACATTATGCTTTATTCAGTTTTTCCCATTTCAGTAACTGGTGCCACCATTCTTCCTTTATTTGTATTACTTACTCTCTAGTCAAATGAAAGGCTACAGGGCTTAAATTTGCCTGTGTTCCTTCAAGTTGTGGGAAGCCCACTTTTTTTAAAAGATTTTATTGGGGAATTGGGGGAGGGGAACAGTGTTGGAGAATTGGGGAAGGGGACCGGACAAGTTGTTCTTCAGTCTTCATTGTGGAGGGCTCCAGTTGCCATCTGGCTTCCCGTGGGCAGCTCATGGCCTCTAAGCTCAAGATGCTGAGTTCAATCTTAGTTGCAGTTGGGCGTAGCCACCATGTGAGAAGCTCACTTTTGGCATGTGAGCCAGCCAAAGACACTTTTGCAAATATAAATCTGATCATGTCTCTCACCTGCTTAAAACCCTCCGCTGGCTTCCCACTGCCCTTAGAATCAGATCCAAACTAATCATGGGCTTTCAAGATCCGGACTCTGCGCATGTCTCAAGTTCATCTCATGTAGCTGGTTCTCTTGCTTACAGTGCTCCAGACACACTGGCCTCACCTCAGGTCCTCCAATAAAACAACTGTTTCCACCTAGGCCTTTATACACTACCATTCTTTTGTTTGGAACACCATTCCTCAACTCCTCTTTAGCTAGTTCCAGTCTTTTTTTTTTAACCATTTTGAAACTGTGAAATATTAGAACATGTAAAGTGTGATCAAACAATATGGTGAATGTTTAAATAAAAAAAAATATTACAGTAAAAAACACATTGCCATTAATCCACCTCAAATTTCTCCCCCTTGCTTTGAACACACTTATCCCACCGTTCTTGCCACTTTCTGAAGCAGTTCTGGAAGTCCTCTTTCATGAGTGTCTTGACTTCATCCTCCATCATGACAATGCTCTGTGTCACACATCACTTCTGGTATGCCAATTTGTGTCAAATAAAAGCATTACAGGGGCTGGCTGAGTGGCGCGGTGGTTAAGAGCTGGCTTGGGATGCCAGAGGCCCTGGTTCGGGTCCCACATATGAGGGCCAGTGACACTGCCCTCAAAAAACAAACAAAAAAAAACATTACAGTGTGTTTTCATCCACCTTACTCCCTGAATCTGCACCATGCAACTTTTGGCTCTTCCCCAAAGTCAAAATGACCATGAAAGGAAAATGTGTTTTTTTGTTGTTTTTTTTTTGGAGGGCAGTGTCACTGGCCCTCAGATGTGGGACCCGAACCCTGGGCCGCTGGCTTCCCAGGCCAGCGCTTAACCACTGCACCACTCCGCCGGCCCAAAAGGAAAAAGTTTTGAATCGATTCAGCACATTGAGGTAGCCATGACACTCATGAAAGAGGACTTCCAGAACTGCTTCAGAAAGTGGCACGAAAGTGGAGTTGTGGGGCGGAAAGCCTGACTGAAGTGGGTTCAACAGAAACTAGGACTCTGGCACAAACACTTTATTTATTTTTGAGGGCACTTTATTTATTTAAAAATTGGTAATTATAATTTTATACCCACAAATTGGCAAAAATCAAAAAGTTTGCAATACAAAGTGTTGGTGAAGATGTGGAGTGCTTGGAGTCTTTATACACTATAGTAAAGGCGTAAACTCATACAGTCTCCTTGGAAAACAAGTTAGCATTATCTTGTAAAGTTAAATATGCTTTACGTGTTATTATCAAGCACCTCAACTCCTAAGTGCTCCATAGGCTAGGACCCGAACCGGGACTGCTAGCTTCCCAAGCCAGCGCTTAACCACCGTGCCACTTGGCCAGCCCAACTCTTTTTTTTTTTAAATTGGGTTGTTTTTCTTATAAATTTTAGGAGTTCCGTATGCATTCTACACACTAACCATTTCTTAATTTATGTGTGGCAAACATCTTCAATTTGTGTCTGGTCTTTTCACTTTATTTTTATTTGATAATAGTTTTTATTATTTAAGAAATTCCTTGAGGTCATAAAGATATTCTCCTGTGTATTCTTTTAAAATTCTAAAGTTTGCCTTTCTGATTTAAGTTTTTAATCCATTTGGAATTGCATTTTGTATATGGTATGAGAGGTAGTGATTCAGTTTGATTCTTCACCCCAAGCTCCATGTCATCTTTTAAAATGAAACAATAGCTCCCGTCAGATTGCTATCCATTGGCCATTTTACTCTTCAGCCTGATTGTGACTGTTTCTCCCAGTTGAACTTCATTTATGGCTCTTCTCTACAAGAGTCCATCAACCAAACTTTCTTACTTTCCTGGATTTGTCCTAAGACTTTAAGATTCTTTTCAGCCTCCAGACATCATTTTAAAAATAGTTACAGGAATGGCTATGGCAACCACCAGACCCTTTCCATATCTAAGTCTAAGCACCAACCGCAATATAAGGTCACTGAAGGGTAAGATTCAGCAGACATTTTAAGCTTCTTGGACTGCTAAGGCCATGGCCTTAGTAATGAGCAGGTATAAGGTGATATGGGGATGAGGGGATGGAGGGAAGGGATTGGGAACAGAGGGGAAAGGGGCAGAGAGGGCACAGTGAAGGGGCAGAGAAGGAAAAAAGAAGGGCGACAGGGCGGTTGATGGGTGTGGAGGACAGAGAGCAGAGAGAGAAGAGGAAGGGGGGAAGCAATGGATGGCGCAGGGGGATGGAGAGAAGGGAATGGTATGGAGGTGAGGCATGAGGCGAGAGATGGATGAAGGGGAAGGGGGAAGAGAAGAAGGATAAAGGTGGAGAACACTGGTTTAGGGATCCTGACTCCTAAGGGTTCACACAAAATACCTTTTTCAGCAAGGAGTCCCAATTTTGAAGCTCATAGGTGGGTCAAGGTTCAAAGAGCCAACAAGTGGCTCCTATCCAAGACTGTTCTTGAGCTACAGCTTCAGTCTCTGAACTCTGCTTGGAGGAAAAGGAGGGAGGCCGGGGATAGGGGCAGTAGTTTTCCCCGCCCTATCCCTGTGGCTCCAGAGTACCCTCTTAATCCTTCACACCCCATCCCCTTTCACACTCCATCCCACCTCTAACCTCACCCCACTCCGCCTCCATCCCTGATCCAAAGTAAAATCTGAGCCCACTTAACACCGTATCCAGCTGGCCCCTCCTTCCAGTACAGCCCTTGACTTCCTGCCCCCCAGGGTCCTTCCAATTCCCCACTTTGTTATTATCTAAGCCTTCTGACCGGCCAGGATAAAGCGGAGCTCCCACCTTTCTCTTGCCCTGGAGGGCATAACCCTCCAAGGACTTTTGATTTGTCTTCGCAAGCGTGAACTCTGCTTCTTCGGATCCTAAAAGCTGTTCAGTGTCCGGCACCGCTGCCTATGCGGATTAATCCGCTTGGTAGCGGCGGCGGACTGCGTTGCCAGGCAACAAGACGGGGGCGGGGTCCAAACCTCTCGCCTTGGCAACGGATCAACAAACCTCCCTACCAGCCGGAAGGTCCCACCTCTAGCTCCCGCCCTCGCCGGAAGCCGGAAGTCCCGGTCAACCTGCACTTATTCTCGCGAGGTTTGAGATCCGCCCGGCCTGCACTGCGGTGTTTCCCGCGCAGGCTACCCCAGTTCCTCGGCGCACGGCGCGGCCATTCGTACCGCTGTCGGCGCCGCCGCCGTCATGGGTTTCCTGAAACTGATTGAGATCGAGAACTTTAAGTCGTACAAGGGTCGACAGATTATCGGACCATTTCAGAGGTTCACTGCCATCATTGGACCCAATGGTTCTGGTAAGATAAACTCGGCTGCGGCCCTGCGCACGTCCCGGACCCCCTATCCGGTAGCAGAGTAGTACAGCCCAGCCCGTGCCTCTTGAAATGTCGCGAACCCTAATAGGTTCCTTGCCGCTCCTCGCAGGGGTGGGCCCAAACCCATTTTCCCTGTTCTGGAGCTCTGACTCGAACCTCTTCCCCAGGTGTCAGTTTGGCCGCTCTTTGCGCGGCCTCCGCCCCGCCCTAGTGGTACGCCCGGGATTGTATATTCCCCCGCCCTTTGCCCCCTCGCGCCAAAAGTGGCGGTCCCGAGCCCACTGCCAGCTAGCTGGATTCTCCGCCTTGTAAGAACCGTCCGGATGATGTGGGGCTGCTGGGAGCCCTCCCGTGGCCTCCGGTCTCAAACGGTACACTTACCCGTCCCGCCTCGCGTTGGTACGCTCCAATTTCTCCTTTTTTTTTTTTTAAGTCGTCTTCCAAGGCGGCACTTTTGATTTGAGACCCAGCGCTCGCGTCTCGACCCTCCACCCCGTACCCATTTAAGAGGTGGGGATGCCTCGAACTCGCCCCTTTGCTACCACTGAAACCGTTAAAAGTCAGAACTTATTCGTTCACCAAATTTATTGAATGCTTACTGTTTTATAAGGAGTTATTCAAGGTGCTCTGGAAATAACGGAAAATAGAATAAGCCTTGCTCCCAGGGAACTTACATTCCAGAGGGAAAAGACAATAATAAAGGAGAAAATAAAATAATTTTCGGTTGTGATAATGGCTATGCAGGAAATAAGACAGGTTGATGGGATAGAGTGACTTGGATGGTGTCTTTAGAAAGAGTGGTCAGTAGTTAATGCTCTATTGTATATTTGAGAGTTGCTAAGAGAGTAGATCTTTAACATTGTGGCCCCGTGAGGCAGATTTGCGACTATGTATTCAAATGCCAAGTCCTCAGTGTGTTACGTTTTCATCACAAGGAAACAATTGTAACTATGTGAGGTGATGGATGTTAACTAAACATTGTGGTGATAATTTTGCAATTTATACAAATATGGAATCATTGATACACCTGAAACGAATATGTTATGTCAGAATGTCTCAATGAAACTGGGAAAAATAAGAAAGGGTGGTTAGGTAAGGCTTCTATTTCATATCTTAACTCCCCATCTCTAAATGATACACGGTGGATTCCTCCCATCTACACCCACCAGGGTTCGTTTAGAATCCTGCTGTGCTTCAACCCAGAGTTGTTCTAGGTGAATCATTTCCTAGTCTGAGCGGGGCTGCCCTTGCAGAAGTAGCTCTAAATGACGGGTTTCTCAACAGCAGCCTTATTGACATTTCCAGCGAGATAATTCTTTGTTACTGGGTGGGTCCTGTGAGTTGTAGGATGTTTAGCGGCATCCTTGGCTTCTACCCACTAGATGACAGCAGTACCCGTACCCCCCCAGGTGTGACAACCAAAAATGCCTCCAAACATTAGCAAATGTCCCCTGAAGGGGACAGGAAATCACTCCCCCTCCCAACTTGGTTTGAGATCCACTAGCCTAAACGGCTAATGCTTGGGATCCCATTCCAGGTTTTTAGGATTTTGGTGTGGTGGAAAGAGGCAGGATGCACCTCTTGGCATTAGCCCCGTCATCATGTAGTCCCCTCGGCTGCTCCAAAAAGGCTTTTGGTGTGACTGCCGCCGCCCCGCCCCTCCCCCACCCCGCATTCTTCAATGCCTGCCTCCAGGAGACATTCCTCGATTCCCCTCAGTGAATTGCTCTTCCCCCTCGGTCACACAGGAGACACTTGATACACTTTGTATTCATGGTATATGTTTTTGTATCTTCACTGGTCTATGAGTGCCCCAGAGAAGACATTCCTTAAAACTGTATCACTCTTTAGCTCCTAAATACATGTTGTAACAATGTTTACAATATTGAATGATCTTGAGTAGAGAGGCCTTTGGTTGTGAGATAGTCTTCCTGTTCCTGGAGAGCATGGGACAAGCCCAAAGGTTGTAAATGGATGCCTAAAAGGCTGACTCCTGGTCTGCATGATGTGCTAGTCCTGATTTGATGAGGGAGATAGCTGAATGTAGAGCTGTTAGAATAGGCCTACTGTTTATTGAGCACCTATTGTGTGTCAAGCACTTTATTTATTGGGACCTTTTACATGTAAATTCTCACAATGACCCTGGGAGAGAGATCCCATTATCCTTGTTTTATATTTGAGGAGACTGAGGCACAAAGAATTGTGGTCACTTGCACACTGATTCTGAGTTAGGATCAGAACCTGTGTCTGTCATACTTTAAAGCCTTTGCTCCTGCCACTCTAACAGAGAACTAACTGTGTGCCAAGCATTGTTTTAGATATTTTACCTACAACTCATGCTTTTTCACATTGTCCAGGTGAGGGAATAGAAGGTCAGCTAAGAAGTAGTGAAACTAAAACTAAGGTTACAACCTGGTCTATTGGACTAGACCCCAAGTTCTTAATCTCTGTCTTGTACTGCCTCCATGGAAGGACCTGGGCTACCATTTTTATAGCTGGGTAGATAGGTGTTGGAAATCAGATCCTCAGTTGTCGGTCATGTAACTTGGTTGGGGAGAATCTTGAGATAGAATTTATAGATATTAAACTATTCCCCACCCCAAATCCCACTCTGAATTTTTTTTTAAAGATTTTCTTGGGGAATTGGGGGAAGGGACCAGCCAAGTTGTTCTTCTTCAGTCTTCATTGTGGAGGGTGCCAGTTGCCATCTGGCTTCCCGTCAGCAGCTCATGGCCTTTAAGCTCAAGGTGCTGTGTTCAATCTTAGTTGTGGGTGGGCATAGCCACCATCCCATGCGGAAGTCGAACTAGCAGCCTTTTTGTTAAGAGCACACGCTCTATCCACTGCGCCATCCGGGCAGCAGCTCAGCTCAAGGTGCCGAGTTCAGTCTTAGTTTTGGGTGGGCATAGCACACCATTGAACAGGCAATCTTGTTGTTACACCAGCTGAGCCATCCTGCCACCTGTTGGCAGCTCAGCTTGGGAGCATTATTTCACTGGCCCAAGTGGGAGTCAGACCAGTGGCCCTGTTGCTCAGAGCTTGTACTCTGAGCCACTCGGCCGGCTCCTCATAAGTTTTTTTAAATGTTTTTTTCCAGAGTCTAAAATGAAGGAAGTAAAAACTGTGACTCTTAATGTTAAAAATTTTATTTCTTTGAATAGTTAATACATGCACATGGTATAAAATTCAAAAAAATCACAAAGGGTATACCGTTAAAAGAAGACTCCATTTCTTCCATGGCTTGTTACCTACTATTTTACACTGTTTACATTTTCATGTATTTTCCTATGTATTTCCCTCTCCCCAAGTTTTTATTAAGAAAATTTTCAAATATACATGTGTGTTTTGCTTAATCATTTGCAAGTAAGTTGTAGACTTAATGACATTTCACCCCTAAGGGGTTTAGCATTCATCTCCTAAAATCATTTCTCCTGTGTTACCAATATACCATTATCACACCTAAGAAAATTAATTTCCTCATGTCATCAATCATCCAGCTTATATTCAAGCTTCCCTAATTGCTCCCCAAAATGTCTTTTTGGGTTTTTGTTTTGGAACCGGAATCCAATCAGAGTTCGTAAACTGCCTTTGCTTATGTCCCAATATTCTCTTATGTTCTGGAATGGTTCTCCCAACCTTTCTTTTTAGACACGTGAGTTTTTGAAAAGCCCAGACCAGTTGTCTTGTAGAACATCCCACATTCTGTGTTTGTCTTAGGATGTCCTCATGGTGTCATTTACCATGTTTCTCTAACTGCTGTATTTCCTGTCACCCTGAAGGAAGGTCTAAAGGCTTGTTTAAATTCAGGTTAAATTTTGGCAAGATGACTTCATAGATGATGCTGTGTCCTTCATATTGTATAACAATAGGAATAAGCCTTTTTTTAAAAAAATATGTGATAAAATACACATAACGTAAAATTTACCATCTTTACCACTTTTAAGTGTGCGGTTCAGTATATTCACATTGCTGTGCAACCGATCTCCTGAATTTTTCCTCCTGCAAAACTAAAACTGCCTATTAAACAACTCCCCATTTTCCCCTTCCCTCAGCGCTTTTTTAAAAAACAAACTTGGTTGAGGTCAAACTATATTGGGTTTTGTATCTTGCTTGTTCATCCTATTGTGGGCATTTTTCCATTTCATTAAAGATCGCAGAACAGTCTATTCTGTGAAAATATCGTTTCCTTAGAAGGGGCTCTAGTTTTTGGCTGCTGTAAATAATAACTGCAAATGAATTGTTTTTCTAAGCCTTTGACCCATGCTTTGGTTGGCCCCAGTCTTTATGAGGGCAGAGCAATATTTTCTCCACCCATAAGTCTGAGGACTGAGTCCTTAGGGAACATTCCTGTTCCTCTCAATGTCTCCTTTATTCCTTTTCTTCTCTCCTTGACTTCCCCTCCTCTGCTTTGTCCCCTCCTCCCTTAGGTAAGTCAAATCTCATGGACGCCATCAGCTTTGTGTTGGGTGAAAAAACCAGCAACCTGCGGGTAAAGACCCTGAGGGACCTGATCCACGGAGCTCCTGTGGGCAAGCCAGCTGCCAACCGAGCCTTTGTCAGCATGGTCTACTCTGAGGAGGGTGCCGAGGACCGCACCTTTGCCCGTGTCATTGTTGGTGGGTGAGGCTGGCCAGAAGGCTCTCCTTGGGTCCTGGGAGGTGGCTAGACTAGTTGGCTGGGGTGGGAGGGAGACTTGACCGTTGAATGACTTGTGCATTGTCTTGTAGGTGGTTCCTCTGAGTACAAGATCAACAATAAAGTGGTCCAGCTACATGAGTACAGTGAGGAATTAGAGAAGTTGGGCATTCTCATCAAAGCTCGTAACTTCCTTGTCTTCCAGGTGGGCATTTTAAACAATTATTGGCTCTCTGCTTTTTGCCAGCTTTGGCCTGCTCCATCTCTGGCGTGACGTCTCCTTTGAACTGGCATCTTCCTCACTGGGTTTCCTGACTCCAGTCTGGCCCCTTCCAGTTCATTCCCTAGGCCAGGTTCATCTTATGAGGGCAGAAATCTGTTTTTTCCCATCTCACCTTAAAATATTTCACTGATTTCTCATTGCCTCACGGTGGTGGTTTTTAAATTGTAGTCTCCAGATCAGCATCAACTGGGGACATATTAGAAATGCACCGTCTCGGCTCCCATCCCAGAACTACTGACTCAGATACTATGGGGTGGAGCCCAGCAATTTGTGTTTTACCAGGTTCTCCAGGTTCTGATGATGTGTCATCCAGGAGACACCATTCTTTGGTTCTTGCCCACCTTACTAGCCTCATCTGCCAATACTCCTCCCTTCCAGCCCTGCACGCTGGCCTAATTAAACCATTTACAGTCCCCCCCACCTTTTTTTAAGCTGAACCATCCTGCCACCTGTTGGCAGCTCAGCGGCAGCTCAGCCTGGGAATCAAAACAGCGACCCTATTGCTCGGAGTTTGCATTCTTTTTTTTAAAAAATATGGATTAAATTTACTATATTATTTATTTATTTTTAATTTTTTGAGGACAGTGTCACTGGCCCTCATATGTGGGACCCGAACCAGGGCCGCTGGCTTCCCAAGCCAGCTCTCAACCAGCGCACCACTCAGTCGGCCCAGGAGTTTGCGTTCTTGAGCGATCTCTTAACCAACTGAGCCACTCAGCTGGCCCTACAGTTCCCTAAATTGACCTGCCGCCTTTGGCCTACCGGCCTTTACACATTAACTTTTCTTCTACATGTTATTCCATGAATAACCTTGTCTCTTTCTTGGTTACTTCTTCCCCATCTTCCAAACTCCTTTAGGAAGCCTTCCCATGTGAACACCCCTACCAGTCTCCAACCCCCAAGCTTCAGTTAGTCCTTTTCTCTGCTTGTCACTTCTGTCACTGCACATAACACACAGTGTCAGCTTCTCTTCTCCCTATGAACCTCAAAAGGCTAGGAATGTGTCTGCAAAGCCCAATGTGAAATGTGGCACCTGGTGTGGGAGGGGGGTCAGTGAAATTTTTCTGAATGATTGAGTGGGAGTAGGTAGGAGAAATTGGCCTGGCTAGGGTCTAACTGGGGAGGGTGTTTTGATCTTTACTAGGGTGCTGTGGAATCTATTGCCATGAAGAACCCCAAAGAGAGGACAGCTTTATTTGAAGAAATCAGTCGCTCTGGGGAGCTGGCTCAGGAGTATGACAAGCGAAAGAAGGAAATGGTGAAAGCTGAAGAGGATACACAGTTTAATTACCATCGTAAGAAAAACATTGCAGCTGAACGCAAGGAGGCCAAACAGGAGAAAGAAGAGGTAGGTGGCCAGGCTACCTCTGGGCCGTGACGGGCCAGGATGGGGAGCCAGTGCCTTATCGATGCACCCCTGCCTCCATGCCCCTGTTTACACAGGCTGACCGCTACCAGCGCCTGAAGGATGAGGTGGTACGAGCTCAGGTACAGCTCCAGCTCTTTAAGCTTTATCATAATGAAGTGGAAATCGAGAAGCTCAATAAGGAACTGGCTTCTAAGAACAAGGAGATCGAGAAAGACAAGAAGCGTATGGACAAGGTAGAGGATGAGCTGAAGGAGAAGAAGAAGGAGCTGGGCAAAATGATGCGGGAACAGCAGCAGATTGAGAAGGAGATCAAGTAAGAGGCAGGCCTGGGCCTGCAACTTGTGGGAAACCAAGAGGCTATCCTGTTTCCTAGGGCTTCTCCGAACCTGGAGTCCAGCATACATACTAGTTTCTGTAGTTTCTCCTTGACTTGCTTTGGACAGAACCAGGCACATTTCTTGACTTGCATTTTAGATAAATAGAGTATTTAAGCACTCAAGCTCTGGGTAGATAGGTATTCAGAAGAGGGAGAGCTTAGAACTTGAAAGAGGTGGTGGCCTTGCCAAGCTAGAGGAAGCAATGAAAGGCCCAGGCACTGAAGTGGCTGGGAATGCCTTCCTAGAAGAGAAAAACTGGTGCTAGGAGTTTAAAGGACAGGAATTTGGAAAGGTTAGATCAGATGTGGGTCAGCTAAGTGAACACGGGGTGTTTTTGGGAGTTGTTTACTGAGGTGCTGGCCTGGCTAGTTGAGGTTGGGGTGGTAGCTTTACCTTATGGAGTGGCTGGAATGTCAGGCTAAACGTTCCAAGGAGTAGTTACACTGCCCCTTTTTGAGGATCTGTGGGGCATCAGGCCCTTGTTCCTTTAGGCAGTTCTGCGTGAGGCTGGCTGGGAGTAAGGGTGGGGCTCAGGCCCCCTTTTCTTTGGATAAAAAGCCTGGGAACCCTCCCTTCTCCAACAGTGTTAACTGGTTTTCCCCCTCCCCTCTGGCAAAAGGGAAAAGGATTCAGAGCTGAATCAGAAGCGGCCTCAGTACATCAAAGCGAAGGAGAATACCTCCCACAAAATCAAGAAGCTGGAAGCAGCCAAGAAGTCCCTACAGAATGCTCAGAAGCATTACAAGAAGCGTAAAGGTGACATGGATGAGCTGGAAAAGGAAATGCTCTCGGTGGAGAAAGCCCGGCAGGAGTTTGAGGAACGGATGGAAGAGGAGAGTCAGAGTCAGGGCAGAGACTTGACCCTGGAGGAGAATCAAGTAAGGTCTGGGAGAGTTGCGGGTGGGTGGGGAGTTCCCTAGACCGACATGGATTGACTGGCCATCTGTGTCCTCCTTCCCTGTCCCTAACACAGGTGAAGAAGTACCATCGGTTGAAAGAAGAAGCCAGCAAGAGAGCCGCTACCCTGGCCCAGGAGCTGGAGAAATTCAATCGAGACCAGAAAGCTGACCAGGACCGACTGGATCTGGAAGAGCGGAAGAAAGTAGAGACAGAGGTGGGCATGCATTATTGGAGTAGGGGTGATGGTCCAGAGGAAAGGAAATGACGATAGTCTTAACAGTAACGACAATAGCTAACATCCAGCGAGCACTTACTGTGGGCTGGTCACTATACTTCACATGTATTCAGTCATTTAATTCATTTTTTTCCAAATGAGGAAATTCCATCACAGAGGTGAAGTAATTTGCCTAAGGTCACTTCATTATTAAGTGGCAGAAACTGGATATGAATCTGGCAGTATAGCTTCAAAGCCCACACTCTTATCAAGTATACTGTTTTCCTAATAACAATAATAGTAAAATAGTAACAATAATAGGAAGTTGTTATAGTACCCCAAGAGCATACAGTGTTCAGGTGTTCTGCTAAGCACCTCTTTGGCAGTAGGCATTAATAGTAGTAGCTACCTTATATTAAGCACTTTACTGTATATTTCTGAAAGGGAGGTTACCTACGTTTTACACATATAGAAAGCAGAGATGCAGAAAGGCCCTGAAAGCTTTACTTGGTGTTGGTTTGAGCCTTCTGGGGTGGTGAGGAAGATAGCCCAGGCTGGGTAGAACAATTTGAGAGGGTCTCATTGGGCTCTGGGAAGCCCCCATCATTTAGCAGAGCCACCCTGAGCACTGTCGGTGTGTCTGCTTTTTAGTACGCCTCCTGCATTAGTGATAGATTATCCAAGACTGGGCTCTTTGATGAGCGGGCCATAGGAGCTGTAAGCCTAGGCCCCATGGTCTTGGACTTAACTTGCTCAGCCCTTGGTGATGGAATGTATTTGTCTCTCTCCCAGGCCAAGATCAAGCAAAAGCTGCGGGAGATTGAAGAGAATCAGAAGCGGATTGAGAAACTGGAGGAGTACATCACGACTAGCAAGTATGTGGCTCTGCAGCCTTCCCTCTTACTTCCAGGCCTCTTCTTGTGAACCCTACATGTCCTAACCCTCCCTAGGCAGGATCCCCCCAGAGGCCCTGTCAGCCGAGAGCATTTCCTGACCACCCCGGGCAACTCGTGTATCCCCTCACTTTGTAGGCAGTCTCTAGAGGAGCAGAAGAAGCTAGAGGGGGAGCTGACAGAGGAGGTGGAGATGGCCAAGCGACGTATTGATGAGATCAATAAGGAACTGAACCAGGTGATGGAGCAGCTGGGAGATGCCCGCATCGACCGCCAGGAGAGCAGCCGCCAACAGCGAAAGGCAGAGATTATGGAAAGCATCAAGCGCCTGTACCCGGGCTCTGTGGTAAGAGTGGGAAGAGAACTTATTTTCCGAGTACTTAGCTTTCACACTCATGTCAGGTCATTTTCCTAGCAGCCCTGTGAGGACAGGATTGCTAATTCCGTTTTCACAGCTGGGGAAACTCAGACAAGTTAAATGACTTGCCCCAAAGAGCACAGCTTAGTCAGTGGAAGTACTGTAATTCAGACCCAACTTGTTCTCACTCTTAGCCTCACTTTCTTTTTATCACACTAATTGCATCTTCCTGAAGGATTTTGTCTTGTTGTGTCCACTCCTCCGTGGGAGGTGGGGAAACTGGAGAGGCCCTTGGAAGGGGGAGGGGCCATGGAACAGGATCAGTCTCCCAGGAAGTAGCTCTCTGCAGGCTTTGATATGAGCCTGGTTGTCATGTACCAACTGGCACATTCACCAGGCTTTATCAGATCTCTTGGCCTCTTGAACCAAATCTTGAGTTCCTGGCTTCCCGGAATATTATCCATCTATTGCTGTAATCCCATTCCTGGGTTCAACTTAATTGGGTTCCATGAAAACTGAGATGCTAAAGAAATGTATACACATTTTAAGAGATGTTAACAGTTCGGTCAGCATTGCTCAAGCAGTAGTTCCCTGTAATCAGAAGTGTCTGGACCCTGATGGTAACCACTTTGAGCATCTCTTGTAATTGCAGAAGTCAAACGTGACTTGTATTCATCTTTGGTTATCGGTATATATTGAGAATTACAATTTTAATAGTATTTTCTTAAAATGTGTATACATTTTTTTGGCACCCTCTGTATTTCCTGATCTCTCATCTAGACACTGCTGGGGAGTTTATAAGGGTGAATTACGCTTAGTCCCTGCCTTTGAAGATCTTTCTCTTTATCTTTTGGTTTGAGGGGTATAGGGGCAGTAAAGTGGGAAAAGAGATTTCTTTTGCTGAGTGTGAGAATTTGAGATAGTGTATGTAGGGTATCTGGCATACTGCCTGGGGTGGCCGTAGTCTGCGAAATGGTAAAAGAGAGGTTTAGAAAGATGATTTTGGATTCAGACATGACTGCCTGAAGTCGTGTTGCTTTGGGGCCAGAGTAGGCTTTGCCTCCATGGCCTGGGGGGCTCTGTTCCTGATACAGATTCTGGTCTGTCCCCATTTCCAAGCTGGGAATTGGGGTTTCTGAGCCAGCTCCCCAAAGCCTCATGCTTTCAATTTCCCTTCTGACTTCCTCAGTATGGCCGTCTCATTGACCTCTGCCAGCCCACACAAAAGAAGTATCAAATTGCTGTCACCAAAGTTTTGGGCAAGAACATGGACGCCATCATTGTGGACTCAGAGAAGACAGGCCGGGACTGTATTCAGTATATCAAAGAGCAGCGTGGGGAGCCTGAGACCTTCTTGCCTCTGGATTACCTGGAGGTGAGGCTGATGGGACGGGGTCAGGGCAGCATGGGAAGGCCCCTCCTAGTCCTCAGTGTCCTGCCACCTCCTGAGCTTCTTCCTGCAGGTAAAACCGACAGATGAGAAACTCCGGGAGCTGAAGGGGGCCAAGCTGGTGATTGATGTGATTCGCTATGAGCCACCTCACATCAAAAAGGCCCTGCAGTATGCTTGCGGCAATGCCCTTGTCTGTGACAATGTGGAGGATGCCCGCCGCATTGCCTTTGGAGGCCACCAGCGTCACAAGGTATGGATGGATTCCCTTGCCCAGACTGCAGCTGGGCAGGCTTAGTGTCGGAGATTCCTCTCTTCAGCTCCTCCTTCTTGCCCTACTGTGTGCAGACAGTGGCACTGGATGGGACCCTGTTCCAGAAGTCAGGAGTGATCTCTGGTGGGGCCAGTGATCTGAAGGCCAAGGCGCGGCGCTGGGATGAGAAAGCGGTCGACAAGTTGAAAGAGAAGAAGGAACGGTTGACAGAGGAGCTGAAAGTAAGCAGCGTTGTCCCTAGGAGTGGGGGATCCTAAGCCCAGGCCGGCCACCTCCTTACCACCTCGCCTTTCTTGTCCGCTTCAGGAGCAGATGAAGGCAAAGCGGAAAGAGGCAGAGCTACGTCAGGTGCAGTCTCAGGCCCACGGACTGCAGATGCGGCTCAAGTACTCACAGAGTGACCTGGAGCAGACCAAGACACGACATCTAGCCCTGAATCTGCAGGTAGTCTGACCTTCAGCCCTGTTTTCTAAAGGCCGCCCTCCCATTCCTGGCCTAGGTTTCTTTGTGGTGAGGGGACTTGTTCCACTTCCCTTTCTCCTCCTGGGCTGCTCCAGGGAACCAAGCATAGCATAGAATCAGACAGTCAGACTTTCAGATTTTGGCTCTGTATGGCATTAGGCAAGTTACTTAACCTCTCAGTGTTAGTTTTCAATGGTTATCTTTAAAATGGGAATTAGACTACTATGTGAAGATTGAATCAGTTAATGCATGGAAAGTGCTTAGACTGATTCCTCGTACCCAATAAGTACTTAAAAATGTTAGGTGATATTATTGGCATAATTCATTCATTTAATAAATATTTGAGCTTCTAAAAATGAATTGAAAGTGAGTTACAGGCATTTCAGTCCCCGTGGGTAGGGGTACTCTCCTATGTATGTTAATATCTTTGATCATGAGGTGCTTCCCCAGACCACCCTGGAGCATTATGTAATATGTAGCACATATATCGTTTTGCCTTATTCTAAAATCAGAAAGTCTGAATTCCAAAAAACATCTGGCTGCAAGGCTTATAGCTAAGGGAGCACGGACCTGTAGGTACTAATGTTTACTGTGTGCCCAGCCCTGTCAACTGAAGCTGGCCGATTGGAGGCCAGGGAGGAAGCTGTGTGCGGGTTCAAGTGAGAGATGATGGAGCCTTGACTGGTACTAAGTCATGTTCTCTCAGTGTGTGGAGAGCTGGCCCTTCCTGTCCATGGGGACAGTGCACTCGGGATGGCTCTTTTCCTCCAAGGAGCCTAGTTTCTCTTTGCCCTCTCAACCCCGTTTCCTGCAGGAAAAGTCCAAGCTGGAGAGTGAGCTAGCTAACTTTGGGCCTCGCATCAATGATATCAAGAGGATCATCCAAAGCCGAGAGAGGGAAATGAAAGACTTGAAGGAGAAGATGAACCAGGTTGGTGGGGGATGAGCCAGGCCAGCATGTGCAGTGGGGCAGAACCGGGGCTGGAAGCAGCCCTCTGACCCAAAGGGCCTCTGCCTTCCTTTGCTTCTCTCAGGTAGAGGATGAGGTGTTTGAAGAGTTTTGTCGGGAGATTGGTGTGCGCAACATCCGGGAGTTTGAGGAAGAGAAGGTGAAGCGGCAGAATGAAATCGCCAAGAAGCGGTAGGTAGAAGATGAGACTGGGAGGCCTTTGAGCCCTCAGCCTGATATCCTGGGAGGTCAAGTGCCATCATAAGGCAGGGAGCAGCTCTTAGAACAAGGGGCATTTATTGTAGGTCAGCCTTACAGAACAGGGACATTAGGGAAGCAGTGCCACATGGTCTAGTCACTTTAGTGGTTAAGAGTGCCAGCTTTAAACATGGTTTACCTGGGTTAAAATCCCAGCTTCACAACTCATTATCTTGGGCAGTGACTTGATCTCTCTGAACCCCAATTTCCTATCTATAAAATGGGATAATACACCTGTCTCATGGCATTGTTGGGTAGATCAGGTGAAATAATTCTTTTTTTTTTTGAGGGCAGTGTCACTGACCCTCATATGTGGGACCTGAACCAGGGCCACCAGCTTCCCAAGCCAGCGCTTAATCACCGCACCACCCGGCCGGCCCTGAAATAATTCTTATAAAGTATTTAGCATAATACTTAGCACCTACCAAACCTACTAAAAGCAATAACTATTAGCTTTTATTATTATTATCCTGACGGACAATGCAAGGGAGGAGGAACAAAGTTCTAGGTTGGAAGGACAGCGAGAACAAAATAGCAGCTTCTCCTCTGTTGCCCACTTTAGTTTATTAATTCGTTCACCAAACCTTTCTTGAGTACCTGTGCCAGGCTGGTACTGTGCTAGGTACTGGAAGGGGCCAGGGGATGCGACATAGTCTCCCTGAAGGAGGTCATCCCCTGGGTTCTGGCCTTAGTCGGCTGGGCAGTTCATCCAGCCCATCGCCCATACAGAAAGTATTCATTGCTCTTCTACCCCCAAGCCAAGCTCAAGAGATATAGAATTGAATCAGAGACTACCCTTGCCCTCAAGGAGTTGAGTTATGGAGCAGTGGGTGGGGTGGACAAGCAAGTAGATCAGCAATTTCAGAACTCCATCTGTAATGCTGTACTTGAGATATAAAATACAGAGGAGATGGTCAAGGAACTGCAAATCAGCAAGAGGAAAAATAAAAACTAGAGACCAAGTAGAAAACTGGACAGAGGAAGTCGATAGCATTTCATGGAAAGAGAAGCTTGAATGGTTGATTGCGAATTGATGTTCAGCCTCATTCCTAATCAGAGAAATGCAAATTAAAACAATCTACTGGTATCTGGTGAGAAGAAGTCTACGTAAGCGCTATATGATTTAGCAAGCCACTCCAGGGAGAGTCTTGCCACAGGGTCACAAAGGGACACTTTCCCATTATTTGTGATAGTAGGATGTTGGCAATGTAGATAGCCATCACTGTGGGGAAAGTATAAGTTAAATGGGATAAATATACAGACTGAAATAGTCGCTAGCAAGAACTAGATTTACAGGCAGTACCATGGATGCATTTATAACACCATGCATTTGTGTAAATTTAAAAACAAAAATGACATTTTACAAGGATATGCATTTGTAGGCTATATACATATGTGTGTACCCGGGAGGCCAAAAAAATGTACACATTTTAAGAGATGTTATCTATGTATTACTTTTCAAATTTGAATTATGGTAGCAAAGTGTAGTATGACGTTCGCTCAAAAGATGGCGTTAATCAAATGAATGCTAGCGTCATTCATTGTATTACAATTTTAGTACAGTTTTTTTCCTTTCTTAAAATGTGCATACATTTTTTGGCACCCCTGGTTTGTGTGTGTGTGTGTGTGTGTGTGTGTGCACGCATGTGTGTATATATGTCACTTTGGAATACATGGTCACCATAAGGAAGATAATGGGAGTGGAAATCAGGAATTGAACCAGAGGAGACAAAGGAAGGGTCTTGCACAGATAGCCATCATAAGTGTGTTATGAACTGTGGGGTGTGATTAACTCAACTGGGCCAAAAGGGAGGAACCCAACAAAATGTAATAGAAACTAAGAACCTGCCTACAGCCCTCAGAATAGGTTTTACAGAATAAGGAATGATGAACTGGAGACCTGTAGAGTGAGCAGTATTTAGCTAGCCAGGCAGCAGACAGGAATTCCCAGCACTGAGAACAGTGTGCTTAGAGGTATGAGAGACCACGCCTTCTTCTGGAAACTAAATAGTTTTGAATGTCTGGAGCATAAAAGTGGGGTCAGGTGGAAGTTGGGGGTGGTGGAGAGGTCAGCAGGGGCCAGACCACAGATTGCTTTATGAGTCATGCTAAGGAGATTGGACTTAAAATTGCATGGTCAAAATTACAGAGTTAATTACATTCCATTTGGATTATAGTGACTAATAGGTTTAAACTGCTGGCATGACATCCAGCAGCATCTGTCACGTGGTATTGTGGGGAGGGGGCAGTTGGAAGTTAGCCCTGCCTGGCCTGTTAGTATTTGTGTGCTGGTTACATACTATTTGAGTTTCTGAAGAGATGGGGAGGAGGGCAGTAGCAGGAATCTAGTATTTCCTCCATGAGTTTTACTACCCAAGCCCTGCCCCTTAGAGGTTCTTCAATCTTGGGGTGAGGGAGTGCATTGGAGGGTGGTAATTGGAAAGAGTCAACGTGAGTGGAATACCTAGCAATAATGATGGTAACTAAAATTTATTGAGTACTTACTGTGTGCCAGGGATAGTTCTAAGGATATTATACATATTAGCTTGTTTGAAAAAAATCTCCCAGCAACTCTCTGAGGTAAGTACTATTATTATTTCCATTTTAAGGTGAAGAAACAGGCAGGGAGAGGATAACAAACTTGTCTGAGAGTACACTACTATTAAATGGCAGAGTTGGGATACCAATCCTCATATCCCACCACATTATACTGCACTGATGCCACAGGAGAAGGAGCCCGGGTTTGGTGTTAGACCTGGGTTCCAATCTCACATTTGCTGTTGACGAGCTCTGTGACTTTGGGCAAGGTCTTTTACCTCTTGGTCCAAGTTGCCTCATTTGTAAAATTAGAATAACAATGCCTACTTATAGAGTGTTGATTAGAGGATTAGAGGTAATGTATGTAAAGTACTCAAGCTTAATAAGTTTGATTAATAAAAATAAATTATCATAGCTGGTGGGTTCATGTAGGCCTTTTTGTGCTTCCATGTAGGAAGTTGCGGGGGTGAGGTGCTCTGGAGTCCTCCAGTGTTTAAAGAGAGATTAATGATTAATGGATTTTGGCTCAGTTTCCCCTACCTTGTGCCATTTCCACAAGGCTAGGCTGAAGAACTTAGTTCTCTAACTTCATGGGACAGTTTTATGTGGATATGGGTGGATAAGCTGAGGGGTGATTGATATTCAGCGGTAACCCTGGGTCCCTGTGCCCTGGGCCTAGTTCTTCTTTCTCCCCACAGTTTGGAGTTTGAGAATCAGAAGACTCGCTTGGGCATCCAGTTGGATTTTGAAAAGAACCAACTGAAGGAGGACCAGGATAAAGTACACATGTGGGAACAAACAGTGAAAAAGGATGAAAATGAGATAGAAAAGCTCAAGAAGGTAAGGAACGAGAGCATGAAAAGACAGACTAAAACCTGGGAGAAAAATTGGAAGAGATATACTAGAAGGATAATATCGATAATTTATAAAGCTCTAATTGAAATAAGAAACACACCAAGACCTAAATAGGAAAAAAGGGGGTATGTGAAACAGTTCAGGAAGAGATTCAAATAGCCCATAAACATACACATAATTTACTTGCTAGAAATCAGAGAAATGCAAATTAAAACAGCAATCAAATGTAATTTGTTTCCTATCACATTACTCAAGGTTTTTTTTAAAAAGGATAAGGTTTAATACTGGCCATGGTACACAAGACCAGCATTCTTAGGCCATATGACACCACATAACAAGAGTCTTCCAGCTCTTTCTGTCCCTGGCTACTGCAACTAGAGGAGCTGTTGCTGTGTCTGTGCATCTGCAGCGGATGGTTGTGCGCAACTGCTCCAGCTTCCTGATCAAAAGGAACAAGCAGACGTACAGCACCGAGCCCAATAATCTGAAGGCCGGCAACTCCTTCTGCTACCACGGCTGATTCACTGCCAGATGGTGGGCCGGGAGCCAGCAGCCGACCACGAAGGTGTAGTGGCCGTCACAAAGTGGAAAGCCAGCTGGTGGAAGCAGACCACCTCCTACGTGTGGCCCTCCATCAGCTAGGACGCCCGGGCCCTCTCAGCAGCATCCGGCACATGACCTGCAAGAACAAGTACCGCCTGGGCCTGCGCATGGCTGCCACCCGCGGAGCCAGCACCATCCTACGCAGCCAGGAGCCAGTGACGCTGAAGAGGAAGCATGCTCTCCCCACCAAGAGCTCCTGAGCACCTCCCCCCCACAGCATAAAGTGTCAGACGACTTCCTCCAAAGGAAAAAAAAAAAAATATCTGAATGTTTATCCCCTCTAACTCAGTAATACCTGAGCAGATCCAAAATGCTGGCACAGCTTTGTACACACAGGCTGATGTTTATTACAAGCATTTATAGTTCCATTGGGAAACTATCCAGTGTCCCCTGGGAATTAGGAAATTAGCAAATTATGCTACAGTCATACAAGAATTGTGTAGTTTAATGGTCTTCAAATTTTAGTGATACATTAAAGGTAATACACTTTTTTAAAAAATTCTTTTATTGTGAAATAAACATTTTTTTAATTAGCTTCAGGTGTACAACAGTGCAATAGTTATACTTTTTACCCCTCAAAGTGACAACCCCCTCCCCCAAGTCGCCACCTCACTCCTCCCCCCCATATCATACATATCTATTATAATTCCTTTGACTCCCTTCCAACGTATAATCTACATCCCATGACTATATATGTTCAATTACAGTTGGCATACAATATTATACAACATCAGCGTCAGGTGTACAGTGCAGTGATCAAGCCTCTACTCCATCCATGAAGTGGTCTCCCTAAAAAGACGTGACCATCTGACACCACACAAAATATTTACATTATTATATTCCCCGAGCTGTCTTTCATATCCCTGTGGCAATGTTGTAATTACCTATTTATGCTGTCTAATCCCTTCCCCTTCTCTCTCATCCCCACCCGCCTCCCAACTAGCAACGCTGTTTTTTCTCTATATCTATGAGACTTTCTGTTTACTTTGCTCATTCATTCAGTTTTTCACATTCCACATATAAGTGAGATCATATGGCATTTGTGTTTCTCCGACTGACTTATTTCACTTAACATAATGGTCTCTGGGTCCATCCATATCGTTGCAAATGGTACGATTTCATTCTTTATGACAGAGTAATACTCCATTGTATAAATGTACCACGGTTTCTTAATCCAGTCATCTATCAATGGGCATTTCGGTTGTTTCCAAGTGTTGGCTATTGTAAATAGCACTGCAATGAACATACGGGTGCATATATTTTTCCGAATTAGCGTCTTGGATTCTTCTGGGTAGATATCCAAGGGTGGAATTGCTAGGTCATACTACGGTAGTTCCATTTCCAGTTTATTCCTTTTTTTTTTTTATTAGAGGACAGTGTCACTGGCCCTCATATGTGGGATCCATACCGGGACCACTGGCGTCCCAAGCCAGCTCTTAACCACCATGCCAGTAGGCCAGTCCCATTTCCAGTTTTTTTAGATACCTCCATACTGATTTCCATAATGGTTGCACCAATTTGCAGTCCCATCAACAGTGCACCAGGGTTCCCTTTTCTCCACACCCTCGCCAGCACTTGTTTGTTGATTTGTTGATGATAGCTATTCTGACCGGAGTGAGGTGATATCTCATTGTGGTTTTTATTTGCATTTCTCTGATGATTAGTGAGGTTGAACATTTTTTCACATGCCTGTTGGTCATCTGTATGTCCTCTTTAGAGAAATGCCTCTTCATATCCTCTGCCCATTTTTTTTTTTTTAAAGATTTTATTGGGGAATCGGGGAAGGGGAACAGACAAGTTGCTGTCTTTTTGTTCTTCAGTTTAGTTGTGGAGGATGTTGCTTCACTGTTGGTATCGTCATTGCGCTCTTCCCGGATGAGGCAGATCAGTCGCTGGCCTCTGGATGTCGCTCACCGCAGCTATTGGTAGCTCACACTTGACTGCCAGCCGCTCACGCTGGCTGCCAGCCACTCACTGTAGCCTATGGCAGCCCACTGCAGCAGGGGCTGCAGCCCACACCATCACTGGGGCTCGCACAGCCTAGCTCCAGGTGGAGCTGTTGTTAGCTGTAGAGGGCAGTGTCACTGGCCTTCATGTGGGATCCGAACCGGGGCCGCTGGCATCCCAAAACCAGCGCTTAACCAATGCGCCACTCGGCCGGCCCCTCTGCCCATTTTTTAATTGGGTTGTTTGTTATTTTGGTGTTGAGGAGTTTCAAGAGTGTTTTATAAATTTTGGATATTAACCCCTTATCAGATACATCATTGACAAATATCTTCTCCCGTTCAGTAGGCTGCCTTTTTGTTTTATTGATGATTTCCTTTGCTGTGAAAAAACTTTTAAGTTTGATGTAATCCCATATGTTCATTTTTTTCTTTTTTTTTTTTGAGGGCAGTGTCACTGGCCCTCATATGTGGGATCCCAACTGGGGCCGCTGGCGTCCCAAGCCAGCTCTTAACCACCGCGCCACTCTGCCGGCCCCATTTTTTCTTTTATTTCCCTTGCCTGAAGTGATATATCAGTAAAAATATTACTCAGGGTAATGTCTGCAAACTTAGTCCCTATGTTTTCTTCTAGGAGTTTTATGGTTTCAGGTCTTACATTTAAGTCTAATCCATTTTGAGTTTGTTCTCGTATATGGTATAAGTAGGTGGTCCATTTTCATTTTTTTGCACGTGTCTAATTTTCCCAGCACCATTTATTAAATATCTTTACTCCAATGTAAATTCTTGCTTCCATTGTGATAGATTAAATGACTGTATATGGATGGGTTTATTCCTGGGCTCTCTATTCTGTTCCATTGGTCTATGTGTCTGTTTTTATGCCAGTACCATACTCTTGATTACTGTAGCCTTGTAGTAGTTTTTTTTTTTTTTTTTTAAGGGCAGTGTCACTGGCCCACATATGTGGGACCGATCCAGGGCCGCTGGCTTCCAAGGCCAGCGCTTAACCACCGCGCCACTCAGCCGGCCCTTTGTAGTATGTTTTGATGTCTGGTATTTTGATGCCTCCCACCATGTTCTGATTTCTCAAGATCGCCATGGCTATTCGGGGTCTTTTGTGGTTCCATATAAATTTTAGGATTCTATGTTCTATTCTGAGAAAAAACTCCTTGGTAGTTTCATTGGAATTGTGGTAATACACTTTTAAAGGAAAAATATTCCTAAGATCTCTAGTGTTGGCTTAAAAAATCCTTAACGTTGCTTAAATATATATACAAACATATATACTTGGAACACTTAACCAGAAAACGAAGACAGTTACAAATTGAATTTTATAATTAACCACGTTAATTCAGTGCAACAGATGATGGTGTTTTGCTGAAACCGAGTCCCTTTTCACAATGCTCCTGTGCTGCTAACTGCCATGGCTAAGTTCCTTTGAGTTGAATGTTCCTGTGCCACCAGCTATGGTCTGATGACTCAGTTTTCCCGCACCAGCACCCCTTCTCTTTCAATTCCTGTGAAATATTTGTTCCTCGTAGAATCTCCTCCTGAGGTGATTTGGTCTGATAACCATGACTTCTTTGTCTGCCTATGTTGTTGGTTTGTGTTTGCTTTTTGGTTTTTGTTGTTGTTTCCATTAAACCCCGATGATTAAAATAGTCCTCTTTGGTGTCACTAGAATCTTAAATACAGATGCAGATTGGGCAGTAAAACCCAAGGGCAGGACTAGGTGACATCTAGGTGATCCAGAAGCATATATTTCTCTGACTTTTTGACTTTTTATTTTGAAATCGTTTTAAACATAACAAAGTTGCTAGTAGAATAGCACGAAGAACTCCCATCTACCCATCACCAAGCTTCATCAGTCATTAACATGTTGCTATATTTGCTTTTGCACATCTCTCTGTATGCATATTATTTTTATGAGCCATTTGAGAGTAAGTTGCTGATACGTTGCCCTTTATGTGACCTGAAGATCGAAATGAAAACAAAATGTTCTCCGTTTAAATAATTAGAACATTGTAAGTAATGCAGCAGTCCCCTTTGACCACTCTCAATCCCAGTCCACTTATTCTTCCTGAGGCTGACCCCATGGAGTGTGTATTCTTCTAGACCTGCAGGTATTTACTTGGATGCTTCTACATTCATATATGTATACTCATAGAAAATACACCATATCATTTGTGGGTTTTTTGAAAAAACATTACTGTTATTTTATAGCTTACGAGAGTAGTTTTGATGTGGAAAAACTGCTCAAGTATAACATTAAGTCACAATATCAAGTTTCTGTTAAAATCTAGTCTTAACTATGTAGAGCTATCTATAAGTAATGCTGGGAGGAAATAGGCTAAAATGTTAATTGGTTATCTCTGGTTGGTGGGATTATGAGTGACTTTCCCCTAACCCCCCCGCTGCTTAATACTTTTTCTAAACTTTGAACTTTTCCATAGCAGGCAACTGGTAAAATGGGGTGTTTGGGAAAGGGCAGCCAGATCATAAGATTAATTTTTTTTTTTTGAGGGCAGTGTCACTGGCCCTCATGTGGGACCCGAACTGGGGCCACTGGCATCCCAAGCCAGTACTTAACCACCGTGCCACTCAGCCGATCCCAGAGATCATAAGATTAAAAGAAGCCTGAGGGATGACGGGGGTTTGTGAAAGCAGAGCTCACGGAAGAAAGGCTCCTACAAACTGCCTGGTGGAAAGGGTGGGGACAAGGGGAGAAGATCCTAAGGTGAGATAAGGAAAGCCTTCACCTCTTCTGTTTCCCCTGCTGGGACCAGGAGGAGCAAAGACACATGAAGATCATAGATGAGACCATGGCCCAGTTACAGGATCTGAAGAATCAGCACTTAGCCAAGAAGTCGGAGGTGAATGACAAGAATCACGAGATGGAGGAGATTCGTAAGAAACTGGGGGGCGCCAACAAGTGAGTGGGTTTCAGGCCTGGGGTTGGGGCAAGTAGGTTGAGCAGACAGCCTGCTGGATTTGGGTCTCACCTATCTCCCTGGATCTTCTTAGGGAAATGACCCATTTACAAAAGGAGGTGACAGCCATTGAGACTAAGCTTGAACAGAAACGCAGTGACCGCCACAACCTGCTACAGGCCTGCAAGATGCAGGACATCAAGTTGCCACTGTCTAAGGGCACCATGGATGACATTAGTCAGGAAGAGGTGAGTATCATGGCTGGTGGTGGGAGTGGGCTATGAGCAACATGAATCAGGGGTGGGGGATGAAAGTGCAAGTGGCCAGAGAGAGAGAGAAGGATGGTGGGCATGGATGATGAGGGACAGGAGGGATGGCAGAGTGAGGCTGTGAAGGCAGGTGAGGTGAAAGGTAACAGCCTTAGTGTGAGGGAAGTTGCATTGGGAGTAGAGCTGTATGTCAGTAGGTGGTGAGGGAAGTAAGCCAGGAGAAGATGAAATCATCCATTAACCTTAGGGACTTGAGCTCAGTTAGCTCTAGCAGGATGGATATTGGTAGGAGCAGGAATTGCGGGACAGCCAAGAGCAAAGGAAGACGGAAGCTGGAGGACCTGAGGAAGAGCTCAGCTGCAGTGAGGGAGGTTGGCCAGGGGAGGGTTGGGTAAGGGACATCAGCAATGCAGAGGTGACGAAGCTTAGTGATAGGAAAGGGAGGGACACTAGCCCATAGAGGAGCCAAGGCATTTTATCCACTGGAAGTGAAGATTGGTAGCAGGGGATGGAGAATGTTAACTGAGAGGAGGTTTGCATAGATCCTGTCTTCAACCTGGACATGAGTCTCAGTCCCACATGTCCTTTTCCCTCCCTGCCCCCAAATGCCATTTCAGTCTAATTCAGCAAAATAGTTTGAATACCAGAAATGTGCGAGGCCTCATGGTAGCACATGACATAACTCCTCCTCCTAATCTAAACCCAAACTGCCAGGCAGGCATTGTCCCATGTTACAGATGAGGGGACTCCGATCCGATAGTGTGGCTTGCCCAGGATCACACACGGGCAGCGGGAGAGCCGAATTTTGAACTCGGGTCTTTCTGCCTTCAAAGCTGCTGTCGTTGCATCAGTGCTTTCAAAGCAGGTGCTTTCTTAGTCATAGAAGGCGGCAAAGGAGCCCTCCCCTCCCCCGGACCTCTAGAGGGGTCCTCTCATGGCCAGTCTGCTCCACTGCACTCCCTCTCACCCTTGCAGGGTAGCTCCCAGGGGGAGGATTCAGTGAGTGGTTCCCAGCGAACTTCCAGTATCTATGCACGAGAGGCCCTCATCGAGATTGACTACGGTGACCTGTGTGAGGATCTGAAGGTAAGGATTGGCTTTGGGGTGGGGGATGGGGACATCTTCCCAGCTGTCCACAGGGGCCCCATCTGGAGACGAGGGATGGGAGAAGGCAAGCTAGCAAGAGAGCTGGGGTCGTTGCAATCCTTGGTCTCTTCCTACACATACAGCCCGGCACATCTTCCTCCCACCTCCCCCGGCCCTGCCTGCTGCCTGTCTTCCCCTTTCCACGCATGTACACATCTCAGCCCAGATACACACACACAGAACAGGCTTCTGTACAGTGAACAGCTAGGCCTCAGGGCTTCCTTAGTGCTCTGTCCCAGGCACTCTTTCCTTCTCAGTTGGCTTTCTCTCATCCTCGATCTTTCTTTCACTCCCCTGCCTTGTTGCCATCGCTTTGCTAGGTCCCACAGGTACCTAATGCCAGCCCTCCTCCCCAAATCTGACCCTTCTTCTCAGAGCCAGGCACAGGATCAAATCAGAAATCTGAACCTTGCTCTTGACTCCCTCTCTCACTTTGCCTATTCAGTGTACCAAGCCCTTCCATTCTACCTCCTAAATATCTATTCTCCTTTTTTCTGTTTCCACTGTCTTTCTAGCGCAGGCTGCTTTTATCTCTCACGTGGACTACTGCAGGAGACTCCTAAATAGTTTCTGATGCTTTCCAATCCATTATTATAGCCATGGGACTTGATTTTTTTTAAACTTTTTATTATGGAGATTTTCAAACATGCACAGAAGTAGAGCGAATGCTATAATGAACCCCAGGTACCCATCACCCAGCTTCAACAATTAGTAACATATGGTCAATCTCATTTTTTATACCTCCCCATTGGCATATTTTAAACTAAATTCCAGATATTATTCCATTCATAGGACTCTTTTTAACAAATGTAACCACAGTATCATACCAAAATAATTTTAACTACAATTCTGTAGTATCTCTAAATGTTTAGATTTCCATGAACGTCCCATAAATATCTTTTTTCTTTTGTAGTTTGTTTACATCAGGATTCAAGTGAGGTCCATATGTTAAAATTGGTCCCTTCTAGTCTGTAACATTTTTTTAATCCCTTCTTACTTTTTTCTTCCTATTTATGGAAGAAACTGGGTCATTGGACCTGCACAATTTTTTACATTCTGAATTTGGCTGATTATGTCCCATGATGTCATTTAACATGTTCTTCCATCCCCTGTATTTCCTGTAAACGGGCAGTTAAATCGAGGGTTTGATTGGCTTAGGGTTCATTTTATATTTTTGGCAAGAATATATCCTAGGTGGTGCTGTGTACTTGTGAACGTCCTTCTGAATTGTATCAGTAGACATTGAATGTCAGTTCTCTCTATGTAATGATAAGATTGATCAGTGTTCGACATTGCTTATGAAACATTCTTGCCAAAAACTCAAGGATCTGATCAAGCCTTTATAGTCACCAATTATATGAAACACTGGTACCAGAGGAACAGTGTCACTGGCCCTCATATGTGGGACCGGAACCGGGGCCTCTGGCTTCCGAAGCCAGCACTTAACCACCGCGCCACTCAGCAGGCCCTGTAAAAATATTTTTTATAAAACAATCAGGATGAAGGGCCAGCCGAGTGGGTCAGTTGTTTAAGAGCTCGCTCAAGAGTGCCAGCTGAGCTCTGAGCAACAGCAGTTCGAGGCCCAGCCTGAGCTGAGCTGCTGCTGAGCTGCCAACAGGTGTCAGGATGGCTCAGCTAAAACAAAACAAAACAAAACAATCAGGATGATTTGAACACTGACCAGATAATATATGATGTTCATGAATTGCTGTTAATATTTTTAGGTGATTTAATGGTATTGGGTTTTATTTTTTTATTTTTTGAGAGCAGTGTCACTGGCCCTCATATGTGGAACTGAACCGGGGCCACTGGCTTCCCAAGCCAGCGCTTAACCACTGTGCCACTCGGCCAGCCCTTATTTTTAACCCATCCTGTCTTTCACAGTGGTTCTCAATGGAGGTGGGGTAGATTTTGCATCTCTAGGGGACATTTGGTAATGTCTGGAAATACTCTTGTCACACCCACTTGTCACAACTGGGGCAGAGGGTTCTACTGGCATCTAGTGGTAGACACCGGGGATGCTGCTAAATACCTTACAGTGGACAGGACGGCCCCCACAGCAAGGAGTCATCTGGCCCAATGTCAGTAGTGCTGAGATTCAGAAACCCTGTTTAAAGATACATACTGAAGTATTTATGGATGAAATATATCTGAGATTGGTTTTAAAATAATTGAATATAGAAAGGAATTGGGTATAGATGGCAGAGTACTTGTCATGAGTTGATAAATATTAATGCTGGGTAATAGGTGCATGGGAGTTCATTATATCCTCTGCATTTCTGTGTATGTTTGAAATTTTACATAATAGAAAGTTAAAAAAAAGAAGCAATCATGATCTCTAGGCTCAGGTGTTGTTAGCCCCATCGAATTTTATGAAGTTCCCTGTCAGCCTTTCACGAGTTGGTTTTAGCAGCTCTTAATGATCATTGCCTAGATCCCTTAAAGGTTTCGAAATGGTAAGTTTCTAACGCTTTCACTCCTCCTCCACTTAATTAATTGGATATCTAAAAAGAACTTTCTTGCAACCAACTGTTTAGTTCCCTTGAAATACAGTTAATATAGAGAAGGTAGGATAAATTCTTAATTCTTTTCCTTTATTTACCAGCTTTTAGAATGAATTGGTTGTCATTGTAATCTTTGAAGGTAACCAGTGAGGTTTTAAAATTTGTATTTATTATAAACATAAGTGTTTTAATGTATTTTGATCTGTTTCAGTCTTTTGGAGTCATTTTCCCTTTTTTTTTTTTTTTTTTTTGAGGGCAGTGTCACTGGCCCTCATATGTGGGACCTGAACCAGGGCCACTGGCTTCCCAAGCCAGCACTTAACCATCGTGCTACTCGGCCGGCCCTCATTTTCCTTTTTGATGTTCAGATTGTCTTCATCCTTGGCCAGTGGGAGCCACTTCAAGTTGATTTTTGTTTTTGTTATTTTTAGATTTTTATTATGGAAAATTTCATATGTAACCGTAAAACAGTACAATGCTACTTCATGTTGCTATCACCAGTTTCAGTAGTGATGAACTCATCGCCAGACTTGTTTTCAGGTGCACCCCCATACACTCCACCCTCCCTTCCCATCCCCAGGTTATTTAAAAATAAATTCTGGACATCATGTTCATTTAATTTGTAAATACCTCAGAATGTATCTCTAAAAGAGATAATTCTTTAAAACATGTAGAATCAGGCCAGCAGAGTGGCTCAGTTGGTTAAGAGCTCGCTCAAGAGAGCGAGCTGAGCTTTGAGCAACAGCAGTTCAATGCCCAGCCCGAGCTGAGCTGCCACTGAGCTGCCAACAGGTGGCAGGATGGCTCAGCAAAAAAAATATGTAGAATCATTTTCTTACCAAAAAAAAAAAAAAACTCCTTAATATTATGATTAGCATTCACATTTCCCTGATTGTGTGTCTCTCTTTCCCTCCCTCTCTCTCTTTCCCTCTCTTGCATGCGTGTGCATTTACTTGTTTGAATTGGGAGTCAAATGAGATGAGAGATATAGATAGATGCATAAGTGGTATAGCAATTGGTGGATAACTGTTTTGAGTCCCATTTAATCTATAAGATCCCCCTCCTTTTTATTTTTCTTTGCTTTTTTTTGTTGCTGTTGAAGAAATTGGCTCATTTCTCTTGGCGATTTTCCACATTCTGTATTTTGTTGATTATATCCTGTGATTTTTAAAATCTTTCCCCAGAACAAAGCAAAAAAGAATTCTGCTATCCCCCATAGTTCCTGTTAAGTGGGTAGTTAGAGGTAGATCGGTGCTGCTCAGTAGAGATATAATACTACCCACATGTGTAATTTTAAAAAGGTGAAATTAATTTTAATGCTACATTTTGTTTAACTCCGTACATCCAAAAGAGTTTTTATTGTTTCAGTGTGCAAGCAGTATAAAAATTATTGATGAGATATTTGAGAATCTCTTTTTGTACTAAGTCTTCAAACTCCAGGATGTATTTTACACTTACAGCATATCTCAATTATGGATGCTAAATTTTTCTCAGAAATACTTGATCTGTATTTAGATATCCTAAAATTTACAATTGAAAAAGGAGAACCACATACTCAAGTTGTTCCAAATATACTTAAAAGTTTTCTAGTAACTGAATTGAGTGTCAGTTTTGAAAGTTAAATTATCCAAAATTCAATAAAAAATTAAAACTTTGGTTTCTCAGCTGCACTCACTGCGTTTTTTGTGCTCTATAGTCACATGTGGCTAGTAGCTACCTTATTGGACAGCTCATATCTAGAGGTTTGATTAGATTCAAGTTTTGGGGTTTGTTTTGGTGAAGACTGCTTCATAAGTAGCATTGTTACTTCCATTGGAAGGTTTATGAAGTCTGGTTGTGTGGCTTTTTCTGTGCAGTTTGCAGTCATGATGATCATTACCTAGATCCATTAAATTTATCAGGGGTTGCAAAATGGTGATCTTTTTATTCTCTCATTTCTTTTTTGTTTATTAGCTGGAATATTGTAAAGAGAGATCTCCTCTCATCACTTCTTGGGTTACCCTCAGGTACAATTTGTATAGGAGACACAGGATATATATGCACGATTCTTTCCCTTGATTTACATTTTATAAAATAATTGTTTCTTTGACATTCTCAAGATTTGCCCACTGAGTTGTTTTCAAATCATTATGAACTTATGGGTTTAAACATGTTTATTGTGTTATACTCTGTTGCGGTTATTATCCTTATTAATTAAATTGTCGCATCTTTGGCCAGTGGGAACTCATTTAAGTTGGCTTCTGAATCATTTTTTAAAATTAAATTTATTGGGGTAACATTGGTTAATAACATAATTTTCATGTGTACAAGATTATAATTGGACATCTGTACCTTGTTGCATGTTCTGCAACCGAAGTCTAGTTTCCCTCTGTTACCATATATTTGACCCCCTTTACTCACTTCTCTCTCTTCTCACCATCTTTCCCCCCATAAACACCATTCTATTGTCTGTATCTATGAGTTTCTTTCCCCCCCATAAACACCATTCCATTGTCTGTATCTATGAGTTTATTTTTGTTTTGTTTGTTTGTTTGTTACTTTTTGTTTTATATGCCGCATATGAGTGAAACCATTCAATTTTTGTCCTTTTCCATCTGATTTATTTCACTTAGCATAATACCCTCCAGATCCATTCATGTTGGCACAAATGGCACTATTTCATCGTTTTTTACGGCTGAGTAGTATTTCTTTTTTTTTTTTTTTTTTAAAGATTTTATTGGGGAATTGGTGGAGGGGAACAGCGTTAGGGAATCGGGGAAGGGGAACAGACAAGTTGCTGTCTTTTTGTTCTTCAGTCTAGTTGCGGAGGATGTTGCTTCACTGTTGGTATCGTCATTGCGCTCTTCCCGGATGAGGCAGATGAGTCGCTGGCCTCTGGATGTCGCTCACCGCGGCTATTGGCCGCTCACGCTTGGCTGCCAGCCGCTCACGCTGGCTGCGGGCCACTCACTGTAGCCTATGGCAGCCCACTGCAGCAGGGGCTGCAGCCCACACCATCACCGGGGCTCGCACAGCCCATCTCCAGGTGGAGCTGTTGTTAGCTGTAGAGGGCAGTGTCACTGGCCCTCATGTGGGATCCGAACCGGGGCCTCTGGCATCCCAAAACCAGCGCTTAACCAATGCGCCACTTGGCTGGCCCTGAGTAGTATTTCATTGGGTATATGTGCCACATCTTTATCTGATCATCCATCAAAGAACACTTAGGTTGTTTCCATGCCTTGGCCACTGTAAATAATGCTGCAGTGAACATCGGGGTACATATATCTTTATGAATAAGTGTTTTCATATTTTTCCTTTTTTTAATTAATAATTTTTTATTAAATTTATTGGGATGACATTAGTTAGTAAAATTATATAGGTTTCAAGTATACATTTGTATAATACATCACCATATATTTGACCCCATTTACCCTCTTCTTCTGCCCCTCCTCCCCGCTACCCTCTGGTAACCACTAAACTATTATATGTATCTATGAGTTTTTTTCTTTGTCTGTCTTGTTACTTTGTTGCTTTCAGTTTTATATCCCACACAAGGAAAGTCATATGGTTCTTGACATTTTCTGTCTGACTTTTTTTGCTTAGCATGATAATCTCAAGATCCATCCATGTTGTTGCAAATGGTAGTATTTCATCTTTTCTTATGGCAAAGTAGTATTCCATTGTGTAAATATACCACATCTTCTTTATCCAATCATCTATCAAAGGACATTTGGTTGTTTCCATGTCTTGGCCCCTGTGAATAATGCTGCAGTGAACATCAGAGTACATATATCTTTTTTTTTTTTAAGATTTTATTGGGGAATTGGGGGGAACGGAACAGTGTTTGGGAATTAGGGAAGGGAACCAGCCAAGTTGTTCTTCAATCTTCGTTGTATAGGTAGCACCAGTTCAGTCTTAGTTGCGGGTGGGCATAGCCACCATCCCATGCAGGAGTCGAACCAGCACCCTTGTTGTTAAGCGTGCACACCCTATCCACTGAGCCATCCGGGCGGCAGTTCAGTTCAAGGTACCGAGTTCAGTCTCAGTTTCGCCTTTTTTTTTTTTGGCTGAGCCATCCTGCCACCTGTTGGCAGCTCAACAGCAACTCAGCTCGGGCTGGCATCGAACCCCCGTTGCTCAGAGTTCTGCTCGCATTCTTGAGCGAGCTCTTAACCAACTGAGCCACTCAGCCGGCCCAGTCTTAGTTTTGGGTGGGCGTAGCCCACCATGGAACAGGCAATCTTGTTGTTACACCAGCTGAGCCATCCTGCCACCTGTTGGCAGCTCAGCGACAGCTCAGCTAAGGTGCAGTGTTCACTGGCCCATGTGGGAATCGAACCAGCGGCCCAGTTGCTCAGAGCACGCGCTCTAAGCCAACTCTTAACCAACTGAGCCACTCGGCCTCCTCCCAGAGTACATATATCTTTATGGATAAATGTTTTCATATATTTTGGGTAGATACCCAAGAGAGGGCTTCCTGGGTCATATGGTAATTCTATTCTTAATTTTTTTTTTTTTGAGGGCAGTGTCACTGCCCCTCATATGTGGGTCCGAACTGGGGCCGCTGGCTTCCAAAGCCAGCGCTTAACCACCGCGCCACTCGGCCGGCCCGTATTCTTAATGTTTTTTGAGGAATCTTTGTACACTTTTCCAAAGTGGCTGCACCAGTCTGCATTCCCACCAACAGTGTATGAGGGTTCCTTTTGCTCCATAGCCTTTCCAACACTTGTTATTACTTGTCTTGTTGATAGCCATTCTAACTGGTGTGAGGTGATACCTCATTGTGGTTTTGATTTGCATTTCTCTAATAGTTAATGAAGTTAGCATTTTTTCATGTATCTGTTGGCTGTTTATATGTCTTGGGAGAAATGTCTGTTCAGGTCCTCTGCCCATTTTTTTTTTAAGTTGCAGAAAAGGAGTTTATTAGAAGTAAAAATACATTTCAAAGAAGCAGAAGCGGGGGAAAAAGTAGAGAATGGCTCGAGGCATTATTAGAAAAGAAAGTACACTCCAAAGAGTTTGGATCTGCCCCGAGCAGAGAGGCAAGGCTCAAAATGCCCAAAAGCCACTGACTGGCCAGGACTTGGAGTTTTTATCCCTTCTTCCTCTAGAATGGGCTGTTCTCCTCTGGGTGTGGGACCACCTGATTGAGCTCATCTCTTTAGAAGAAGAGTTTATTAGAAGAGAAGTTTTGGGTGCAGAGGGGAGGTCTTTTGGGTGGTGCATTCTGTGGGACGTGTAGGAATGCAGAGACCCAATGCCTGCCTCTAACCGCCTGCCTAGTTTCCCCTTGAGAGACGTGATCCCCATAAAATCTCTATGGGAAGCTGAGGGACAGGAGGTCTCTTCTTCTGTATCCGCTTCCTGCTGGGCAGGGTCCTAGAGCTGTCCCTGCCTATTTGGGGGAAATCATGGAACCTTCACCCTAGCCTCTCAGATGAGAGGAAGGGGTCTCCAGATTTCTCCTGGAAGACCTTGTTGGCTTCTTTGGTTGTGACTCCTCTGCCCATTTTTTAATTGGACTGTTTGTTGTTGAGTTGTATGCATTCTTTATATATTTTGGATATTAACCCCTTATCAGAGGCATTGTTTGCAAATATCTTCTCCCATTCAGTTGGTTGCCTCTTTGTTTTGTTGGTTTTTTGTTTTTTTGGGTTTTTTTTACCTGAGCCATCCTTCCACCTGTTGGCAGCTCAACGGCAACTCAGCTTGGGCTGGCATCAAACTGCCGTTGCTCAGAGCTCAGCTCGCACTCTTTTTTTTTTTTTTTTTTTTTTTTTTTTTTTTAAAGATTTTATTGGGGAATTGGTGGAGGGGAACAGCGTTGGGGAATCGGGGAAGGGGAACAGACAAGTTGCCGTCTTCTTGTTCTTCAGTTTAGTTGCGGAGGATGTTGCTTCACTGTTGGTATCGTCATTGCGCTCTTCCCGGACGAGGCAGATCTGTCGCTGGCCTCTGGATGTCGCTCATCGCGGCTATTGGCAGCTCACGCTTGGCTGCCAGCCGCTCACGCTGGCTGCGGGCCACTCACTGTAGCCTGTGGCAGCCCACTGCAGCAGGGGCTGCAGCCCACACCATCACCGGGGCTCGCACAGCCCAGCTCCAGGTGGAGCTGTTGCCAGCTGTAGAGGGCAGTGTCACTGGCCCTCATGTGGGATCCGAACCGGGGCCGCTGGCATCCCCAAACCAGCGCTTAACCAATGCGCCACTCGGCCGGCCCTCAGCTCGCACTCTTGAGCGAGCTCTTAACCAACTGAGCCACTTGACCGGCCCTGGGTTTTTTTGTTTGTTTGTTTGTTTGTTTTAAAGATTTTATTGGGGGATTGGCGGAGGGGAACAGCGTTGGGGAAGGGGAACAGACAAGTTGCTGTCTTTTTGTTCTTCAGTCTAGTTGCAGAGGATGTTGCTTCACTGGCCCATGTTGGTATCGTCATTGCATTCTTCCCGGATGAGGCAGATCAGTCGCTGGCCTCTGGATGTCGCTCACCACGGCTATTGGCTGCTCACGCTGGCTGCAGGCCACTCACTGTAGCCTATGGCAGCCCACTGCAGCAGGGGCTGCAGCCCACACCATCACCGGGGCTCACACAGCCCAGCTCCAGGTGGAGCTGTTGTTAGCTATAGAGGGCAGTGTCACTGGCCCTCATGTGGGATCCGAACCGGGGCCGCTGGCATCCCAAAACCAGCGCTTAACCAATGTGCCACTCGGCCAGCCCTGGGTTTTTTTTTTTAAGAGTATTATCCTCGCCATTTTATTATTTATTTATCTATTTATTTATCTATCTATCTATCTATTTATTTATTTATTTTTAGAGGGCAGTGTCACTGGCCCTCATATGTGGGATCCGAACCGGGGCCGCTGGTGTCCCAAGCCTGCTCTTAACCATTCGGCCGGCCCTTTTTTTGTTGTTGTGCAGAAGCTTTTTATTATGATATAATGCCATTTGTTTATTTTTACTTTTACTTTGCCCTTGCCTTTGAAGTCAAATTCATAAAATCCTCTTTGAACTCAAGGTCCATAAGTTTAGTACCTATGTTTTCTTCTATGCAGTTTATTGTTTCAGGTCTTATGTTTAGGCCTTAGATCTATTTTGATTTTATTTTGGTACACAGTGACAGATAGCGTTCTAGTTTCATTCTTTTGCACGTGGCTTTTCATTCTTTTGCATGTGGCTCTGAATCATTTTGACAGAACTCTTGTAGTCTTTCGTATCCTCTTTACTTTCTGGTATGTCCAGGCTCATCCTCTACATGTCCCACGCCAAGACCTAGAATTAGCCATTTCTCCTAGCAGCTCTGACTTCTTTTAGTGGGAAATGCTACTATTTAGTGACTACCAGGTCGATGCCTGTGGGTGGTCAACATCCACCTAATTCAGGAGTAGGAGTTAGGCTTGAGTGATAAAAAGCTCAGAACAAACCATCTGGACACTGGCATGCTCATGACTGCTGGGGTTGCTTGGTGCTTCTAGAACTTTTCAGTAAACTGGGCTAAGAAATGCATTTTTTTAGGGCCGGCCGAGTGGCTCAGTTGGTTAAGAGCTTGCTCAAGAGTGCAAGCTGAGCTCTGAGCAACAGCTGTTCGAGGCCAGCCCGAGCTGAGTTGCCGTTGAGCTGCCAACAGGTGGCAGGATGGCTCAGCTAAAAAAAACCCATCACTGATTTTATGTTTGAGTCTCCAGTTATTCTTGCTAAAAATCTTGGTTCCTAGCAGCACTAACATAGTAACAGATTTACTTTATGCTATTCTGTATATAATAGTTTGAAAATCACAATGAGATAGCATTAGTAACAATTTAATTATTGAATACTGTTTAAGATTTTCTTGAGGTTCTTTCACTGGGCATGTACAGTCATGTTCCTGTGTTTTAAAGCAATTTGAAAGAATTCTTATGTTTATCTAGCTTAATATTATATATAGTCAGCTTTCTTTGTTTTCGGTTTTTAAGGGATTGTTCTTTTTAGAATTTTGACTTACTTTTTCCAACTGTATTTTTGAAAATGTTCAAACCTATAGCAAAATTGAAAGAACAGTATAGTGAACATCCATGTGTCTTTCACCTTAGATTCACCAATGCATATTTTGCCAGTGTGCTTTCTCTTTCATCTTTTGATTCCATCCCTCCTTCCCTCCCTCCGCACTACACTTTTTTTGTTTTTGCTGAACCATTTGGAGGAAGTTGCAGACTTCAACTCTAAATACTTCAGCATTCTGAGAGCAATGTATTCTCCTCCATAACCGCAATTACATATTACACCTTAGAAAATTAATAATAATTTCACATCTAATGTCCTGCCCATATTCAGATTTCCCTAGTTGTTCCAAAAGTGTCTTTTATTGTTTTTTATTTTTTTATTAGCTATGATCTAATCAAATCAACATTCACGGATTGCTTCTGGTTGTCCTGTCTCTTTAGTTTCCTTTCATTATTTATTTTTTTTCTCAAAGATTTTATTGGGGAATTGGGGCAGGGGAACAGCCAAATTGTTGTTCTTCAGTCTTTGTTATGGAAGATGCCAGTCGCCATCTGGCTTCCTGTCAGCAGCTTGTGGCCTATGAGCTCAAGGTGCTGAGTTTAGTCTTAGTTGCTGGTGGGCGTAGCCCACCATGGAACAGGCAATCTTGTTACACCAGCTGAGCCATCCTGCCACCTGTTGGCAGCTCAGCAACAGCTCAGCTCAGGTGCAGCGTTCACTGGCCCATGAGGGAATTGAACTGGCAGCCCTGTTGCTCAGAGCACGCGCTCTAAGCCAACTCATAACCAACTGAGCCACTCAGCCGGCCCCTAGCCTGGGGGCTTTGGATTAGGGCTAAGTAATTTTTTGGCAAGAACCTTTCGTTGGTGACATTGTGTACTTTTTATTGTGTTATGCCAAGAGGCATATGATGTCAGGACGTCCCATATTTGTTATGCTAAATTTGATCCTCAGTTAAGGCATCAGTTGCCAGATCTCAATACTAAACATACATTTTCACTTTTATGAGTAGTGATCTTTTTAGCTGAGCCATCCTGCCACCTGTTGGCAGCTCAGTGGCAGTTCATCTCAGGCTGGGCATCAAACTGCTGTTGCTCAGAGCTCAGCTCGCACTCTTGAGCGAGCTCTTAACTAACTGAGCCACTCGTCCGGCCCCCCCGAACAATTTTTTTTTTTGAGGGCAGTGTCACTGGCCCTCATATGTGGGACCCAAACTGGGGCCACTGGCTTCCCAAGCCAGCGCTTAACCACCATGCCACTCGGCCGGCCCCCAACAATTTTTTTTTACCTAGTGTTTTTCACATTTTGATTTCATTTATAATTATGTAAAATCTTTATATGGTTCTAAAAACCAAAAGTATAGCACAAGGTACATGAAGAGAAGTTCAGCTTCCTTTCCTGTCCCCTTTACCCCCCTCCTCCATGCATAACCATTTTAGTTAATTTTTGGTTTATCCTTTTTTCTGCTGTACTTTTAAAATGCAAATATATTTGTACAAATATGTTCACATTCCCTCTCTCTGATAAAAGATAGCATTGTATTGTGTGCTTTTCATATTTCATTACAACATATCCTGGGGAACACTATAGCAGTATATAGAGATCTTCAGAAGGGCTTTTCTTTTTTTTTGAGGGCAGTGTCACTGGCCCTCATGTGGGACCGTACCGGGGGCCGCTGGCTTCCCAAGCCAGCGCTTAACCACCGTGCCACTTGGCCGACCCTCAGAAGGGCTTTTCTTTTTTTATTTTTTATTTTATTTATATATACTTCTAATTAGCTTCAGGTATACAACAAAGTGCAATAGTTATACTTTTTACCCCTCAAAGTGACAACCCCCTTCCCCAATCCTCCCCTCCCACTCCTCCCCCCCATATTATACTATCTATTACAATTCCTTTGACTCCCTTCCACCATATAATCCACATCCCGTGACTGTCTATATATTCAATTACAGTTGGCCAGAAGGGCTTTTCTAACATACATATATATTCATGTCCTTCCTGTGCTTGCAGTCATTCAGTGTTGTCTCAGCTTCCTTGGGATAAAGTACAAACCTTTTACAAGGCTTAAAGGGCCCTTGATCATTGGACTTCCGTGTGTGTCTCCAGCCTTGTCTCGTCTCTTCCCCTAGCACCCATGGGTGTGCACATACACACGCACACACAGTTGCTACTATTGCCATATTGAATTGCCTTGTGTGTGTGTGTGTGTGTGTGTGTGTGGGGTGGGGGTCACTTTGGAAGTTTATTTGAATTGCTTTGAATTCCTTGAATGAACCATGAGCAAACCCCTGATTTTGCATATGATGCTTCAGTCTGCCTAGAAGACTGTTCCTTCTCTCTGTCCTTGCCATTCATTCTGTAGGCCTGTGCTTAAACATATTCCTAGAAGCCTTCCCTAGCCCCAGAGTCCGATTTAGGTGCCCTCGTGTGCTGACCTGACATGTCTGTTTATCATTGTTTTGGTATCACCATATAGTGTTCTCATTGTTTACTAATTATTATGAGTTTTTTTTTGAGGGCAGTGTCACTGGCCCTCATATGTGGGACCGAACCGGGGCTGCTGGCTTCCCAAGCCAGCGCTTTACCACTGCGCCACTTGGCCGGCCCCTCATTGTTTACTTATATGCATTCCTCTGTTAGTCCGTGAGCTTTGTGAGCATGGAATCCGTAGTTTATAGAATCTGGCAGCCCCAGAGCCTGGCACTTGGAAGGCATTCAGTGAATATTTATTGACTAAAAGTGGCAGAAAGGCACAAGCCCAGAAATGCATTGCAATATCCATAATACCTAAAACCAAACTCAACTGGGATTTGTCAGATATAGTGATCTGGACAGCAAATGTGATCGCCTTATTCATTGTGGAGTCCAGACCAGCCTGTGTGGGAGCCTCTAGGTCACCCTGGGATGACGCTGGCTCATGGCCTGGGCTGAGAGCCAGAGAGGGGCACCACCAGCTGCTCCTCCTGAGAGATGGAGAGGTTGACAGGCCTGGGGGAAGGGCTAGAGATGAGAAAGCAGTGTCAGCTAGTGGGAATATTTTCTATGGGAGGAACTGAGCTGGGGAAGAACGTGCCTTCCACATGGGAACAGGCCCCCAGGCCCCATGCAATCAAGGAGGTCTGGGGGCCTGGGCTCAGGGGCCTGGGCCTTCTTGATGTTGCTGTGCCTGGGGTTTGCAGGATGCTCAGGCTGAGGAGGAGATCAAGCAGGAGATGAACACACTGCAGCAGAAGCTAAACGAGCAGCAGAGTGTGCTGCAGCGTATTGCTGCCCCCAACATGAAGGCCATGGAAAAGCTGGAAAGTGTCCGAGACAAGTTCCAGGAGACCTCAGATGGTAGGATTTTCCCTTTTTACTTGGGCCTGAGATGAAGACAGGAGGCTGGAGGTGTGGCAAGGGTCTGTTGGTATACATCACAACAAGTTCCCATTTTTATATGCTTGCTTTCTTGAAAGTCCCAAGAAGCCTAAACAGTAGGGGTCATCACACCTGTTTCATGGAGTGGAAAACTGCTGAGGTTCAGAGAGAGTAAACAACCTGCCCAAGGTCACACAGCTGGTTGCTGGTAGAGCCCAGGGGAGAATCCGTGTTTATGTGGCTCCAAACCCTTGTTTCTTTGCACTATGTGGCTGGCCCACTGGATCCAGGTGGTTGTGGGACCATCTTCCTGGGGCCCTCCCCAGGCATTCCTCTCCCTCTCTGGGATGTCCCTGCTCTTTGGATTGTCATTTGCAGGCCATCCTTGCCAAAGCATGGTCCTCAGCCTTGGCAGAGCCCAAGCACTGAGGGGGCACCTATCTTTTTCTCATGGCAGAGTTCGAGGCGGCCCGAAAGCGAGCCAAGAAGGCCAAGCAGGCCTTCGAACAGATCAAGAAGGAGCGCTTTGACCGCTTCAATGCTTGTTTTGAATCTGTGGCCACTAACATTGATGAAATCTACAAGGCCCTGTCCCGCAACAGCAGTGCCCAGGTAGGCTGGAGCCCTTTACCCAACCAGCCCCTACCATCCTCAATTACCTTTCCCTCTAGGCTTCCTACCCCCATCCCCCTCTGGACCTGGACCCAGCTCCATCTCCCTGTCCCCTAGGCATTCCTGGGTCCTGAAAACCCTGAGGAGCCCTACTTGGACGGCATCAACTACAACTGCGTGGCCCCTGGCAAACGCTTCCGGCCTATGGACAACTTGTCAGGGGGAGAGAAAACAGTGGCAGCTCTGGCCCTGCTCTTTGCCATCCACAGGTAAGGCTGTGACCCCCCAGGGCAGCTGGCAGAGGCCTGAGCGGAGTCCACTGGAGCCTCGGGGCCCCAGGATATGCAGAGGTCTGCAGAGGTGAAGATAGTCTGGTGGAATCTGGATGGATCCCTGTTTCCCTGCCTAAGACAACACATCCAGCGCGGCTTTCCTAGACCCGTGTCCCCATCCATCCATCTCCACTCAGCATGCCCTCACTGGCCCCCGCATGGATTCAGACCTCCCACCAGTCTTTTGCTCACATGGTTGCTAGCTAATCAGCCCTTTCCATGCAAATCTATCTTGATTGTCACCTACCACCCCTTCGCGTCTCGTTCTCCTCCTGTTCCTCTAGGAAACCTGCTTTGACGGGTGCCCTTCCCCTCCTAAATGCCAGTAGTACTGAACCTGACCTCCTGAACTTAGAGCTTGATTGTACAGCATCATTCAGCGAGCATTTCTTGAGGGCTGCTCTGTGCCAGACCCTGTTGCGGGGTTAGAGACACAGATGAGTCAGACATGGCGTCTGTCCTCAAGGAGCTCATAGTCTAGTGGAAGCCAGGTGTTTAAACAGACAGTGAGCTGAGTGTTATAATGGGTGAGCGTGGATGCTGTGGATACACAGAGGCGGGACACCAACCCAATTGGAGGAGGTTGTGAGTGGCCAGGGAAGGCTTTCAAAGGTAGGGTCGGTAGCACTTGAGCAGGAAATGCAAAGAATGATTAGAAGTTGGCCGGGGAGACCAGTAGACAGTCCACATGGAGGGTGCAGCATGTGTCCCGGCAGGGAGACATGACAGCATGGTGCAGGTGGGTGGGGCACAGCTCCACGTAGCTTGGTTGGTGTGGCCAGCGCCTAGGACACCTTGACCCCAGCCAGCTTGGAAGCTCCAGAGAGGATCATGTCTTCCGGTTGTACAGGATCCAGGAACATAGGGCAGGATGCAGAGGAGAGCTCAGTTGGTCTATTGGCGTTTCGGGGCTCAGGGAACATTAAGGCCTGGGTTTTTAAGTCTCTGAAGAAGTGGAGGGGAAGCAGACCTGTGTGATGGGCCCTGGGGCTGTCCTGCCCCACCCCCATCCATTACCATTAGTGTGATCTCACTACTTCCCTCCCAGCTACAAGCCAGCCCCATTCTTCGTCCTGGATGAGATTGATGCTGCCCTGGATAACACCAACATTGGCAAGGTGGGTGCAAGGAAAGCAGGGCCCGGGAAGGAGGCCTCCTAGGTTGGGGCTGAATTTCAGGGAGCAAGTCCTGAGTGTGCCCCAGCCATTCCTGCTCCTGGTCTCTGTGCCTGGGAGGCCGGGCCCAGGTTCATCCACACCATGCTAGTGAGTGACCACCTCTCAGTATCTCCTGCCCCGGCCCTCCACCCCGTACCCCACCCCTCTGCCTCTGGTTCTGACTGGAAAACACAAGGCAGTGTTAGGGCTTCAGCCCTGCTAAGTGCCTGGTGACCCCTCCCACAGGTGGCCAATTACATCAAGGAGCAGTCGACTTGCAACTTCCAGGCCATCGTCATCTCTCTCAAGGAGGAGTTCTACACCAAGGCCGAGAGCCTCATTGGAGTCTACCCTGAGGTAGGGCGGGCCTGGCTCAGAAGCCAGCCCACTCCCTGCCAGACTCCCCAGGCCAGGAAGGAAAGGCCGCAGTGCAGGGACATGGGGGCAGGGAGCATAGAGACTTAGGTCCTGCACGGCCATCTGGGCTTGTTGGAGCCCTGCCCTGGAGGCTTCGCTAGCCCAGCTGGACAGGGCCGTGGCATTTGGGGACAGGTGGAAAGGCCAAACAGAGGCAGCCAGACAGCAGAGAAAAGGAGGAGAGAGGAGAGGTAGGCAGGGCGAGAAGGCACATAGGACAGAGCACATCCTCCCCGCCAGAGAGGACCATTGCCTGGGCTTCGGGCAGCCGTGTGAGGAGGAGGGTTTGAGCCCCCACTGCTGGAATGCTAGAGCCCTCTTGCTGTCTCCTTCCGATTTCAGTTTCCTTTTCCCCCTCCTTCCTTCTCCAGCAAGGGGACTGTGTCATCAGCAAGGTCCTGACCTTCGACCTTACCAAGTACCCAGACGCCAACCCCAACCCCAACGAGCAGTAGCAGGAGTTCTGCCCTCCTGCATTGTGTGGATCCCTCAGCTGCCCCTCTCCCAATCTCTGGATATGTGGCTCCCAACCTTCCCCTACCTCCTGTCCCTGTTTGCTGTAGTCATGGGATTTAGGCACTGCTATCAGCATGAAGAGGAACAGAGGTGGTGGTAGGTCTGGAGCAAAAACTTCTGTGCTACAGGGAGCAGTCTGGCCTCTGGAAAGAGGTGCTGAGCTGAACTGAACTGAGCTGAACAGGGCCATCAGCCCAACCCCTGCCCCCCCTCAGCTCCGCCCCATATCTACCCATAATCATCGGCCTATGAGGCCTCTTGCATTTTGCTTGTGTGTGCGTGTGTGTGTATGTGTGTGTCCGCATGTATGCATGTGGGTGTGTTTGCAAAGTAATAAAGATATTGGAGACCCATTTTAGGAGCCTGGGCTGAATTTGACTCCAAGAGCTTAGTATGACAGCACCCCAGAGCTGGACAAAGGTTTTCAGGACCTCATAGGTGTCAGGCAGTCACATGAAACTGCCCTCATTCACTCATTTGTGTTTTTATTTATTCGTGTATTCATCAAACATACTGAACACCATCTCTTTGTCAGGCTCTGCTAGGAATACAGAGCTAAATCAGACAGGATCATCCTCCTAAGGAGATGCAGAGGTTTAGGAGCTCTTGTGGTTAGCTGAGTTATGTATATAGGCACTTCGAATTTGTGGAAGAGGATCACCTCCAGGCTTCCTGGAGGAGGTCACATTTGAGCTGGACCTCGAGAAATGGGCAGGATTTGGTTGGCACTAGGAACAGAGCCCGGATTCTGGGGACAGATATTTGAGGGTTTTAGTCCCATTTTTTTTAAATCACTAATTAGACCTTTCTGTGCCTCAGTTTCCTCATCTGTAAAATGGGGCTAGTAATACTACCTACCTCAGGATTTAATGATGTCAGGCTCCTCCCTGGAGGCCTTATCCCTGCTTGGAGACCACTAGGTGCCAACTTCTCAGAATACAGCCTTCTCATGCCTGGACCCCTGAGGGCTTCTGATCCCAGTTAGAAACTAAAGGAGCCTCCACATCTGGGAGATGCTGAATGGCCTGGTTATTAGGAAAGTTCCAGAGCACTGATGGGGTTTACCTGGTAAGTAGAGGGTCTAAGGAAACCTGCAGCATCAATTATCTATGATAAGTGGGTGCCTGAGCCCCAGCATGAGTTGTGAGGAAGTAGGGAAGTGTAGCCTGGGTCATAACCCGGCCAATTACATGTTACGTTCCTTTTGGGAACTAACTACATAAGCGGCAGGGACTGCAAAGGCAGCACAGCCTGCTACCATGAGGTCAGCCTTAGCTCATTCACGTAAACCGTCAGCACGTTACCGTGTCCCAATCCGTATACTGCATTTTTGTTTTTTAAAAGTTAAATCTACTAATTACCCCAAGTAATGCACGAATTCATTCTCTTTTTAAGAAATTAGATTGTTAGAAATAAAGCTAGCCTCATTTAACTACCATTCCCTCCAACCCTTAACTGCTATTCTCTTGTACATCTATCTATACTTTGTTTTAAAACTTACATATATGAAGTCATTGGAAATGTCATTGTGTTCAGTGCAAATAGCACATGAAATTGTTCTGCAATTTGCTTTCTTTAATGTTTTTGAGATCTATGCATGTTGCTAGTAGACTTGTAATTGCTGTATAGATTGTGTAATTGCTGTATAGATTGCCATCATGACTACCATATTTTACTTACCCATTCCTCTTTATAATAGTAAGACTATTTTGCTATAACAAAATACCACATAGGCGCATCGTGTGTGTGTGTGTGTATGTGTGTGTATATGTGTGTGTATGAATGTTTACCTATGATTGATTCCTAGAAGTTGAATTGCAGTCATAGACTATTTATATTTTTGTTTTTAATAGATGCTTCCAAATTAACTTCCTGTACTATTTACTAAATATTTTTCTGAGGTTGTCTTAAGTCTAACATCGTTATCTACTTCAATTTCATCCCAAGTAGTGATATCTGTGAAACCACAGGTTTGATGTGTTATGTTTTTTGTAATGAATATTAAAAGGCATAACTATCAAAACAAAAAAAGTTTGTCTGTGTTCAACCAAAGAAGTCCCATACCACCAGTGTGGGACTGTGTGCTATAGTTTGGGAAGTACAGGCATATCTGGAAGAGCATAACTTGGGAGTCACCCTGGTTCAAATCCCAGCTGTAGAAACAAGCCCATTAACTTCACCTCCCTGAGCCTCGGTTTCCTCACATAGGAAAGGAGATAATAGAGGTCTCCCTTGCAGCAGTGTGGGGAGGATGAAATGAAATATGTTTGAAGCAAATTGGCTGGCACCTAGATAATCACAGGCCTTTAAAGGTAGTGACTGCTCAATTCTCCCCATTTACAGATGGGAAAACTGAGGCCCAGGAAGGTTAAGTGACCCAGCTGTGAGTTAACAGTGAGGGTTTGAATCTAGGCTGTTTGATTCAGTCTTGGGCTTTCTCCACTGTGAGGGTGGTTACCAGCCTTGACTGTACACTGGAATCACTTATGAAGCTTTTTCCTTTTAAAAAAAATCAAAGCAATGTATACACTGGTTAGAAAATAAATAGTACAGAAAGGCTTATAATGCAAAGCAGCAGCTTCCTGGTGCACATCCAAGGGATGTGGAGCTTGCTCTGCTTTTACCCTGGAAATCTCATTCAGTAGGTGTGGATAATAATCTGGGTAACTAATTCCGACTTCACAGGGCGGAAAGGATTACATGAGATGCCTTGGGCAAGGGCCCTGGCACACAGGAACACAAGTGCTACAAAGGACCTAAATCCTGAGGACCAGAGAGGTGAGATGAGGTGTCAGATCCGAGTGTTTCAGGGGCAGAGCCTAGACTTCAGTGTGAATCTTCTCTCTGCTTGCCCAGTGCTTTCCCATGGTGCCACACTGCCTCATATCATCATAAGGTAACAGCTCGATGAAGGCTGTGCTCAGAGGCGAGCAGACACCACTGTTTCCAAGGGGAAGCCGGATCTGACTAGCTTCCTTAGGGCTCACTGGAGGATGCTAGGTTGAATCCGTTATACTCTGTGCCCTGTAGCCTTGTTCTAGGGAGTTGAAGAGCACTCCATGACAGTGTCTACCTGTAATTGGGCACTTCACTCTGGAAATCACGGTGTTGCACATCAGAAACACAAACACGAGTCAAGTCTTTATCCTGCCTTTGAGGAGCTCACTCTCTGGTTGGGTAAGCAACTCATAAAATAACTAAACCATACAGTGTGAAGTGTTCCGACAGGAGCTCCGAGAAAAGAGGGGCATCTAGCTTAGGTACAGATTATGGGAAGGCACCCTCTAGTCTGGGAGGTGACGCCTGAGCTGAGTCTTGAGGAACTGACTGGTAGGAATTAGCAAATTGAGGAAGTGGAAGGAGTTTCTGGGTAGTGGAAATGGTATGCACAAAGACCTGAAGGCAAGAAACAGCAAAGCAATTCAGAAATACGCATAAGGTGTCCAGGGGTGGGGGAAGGGAGCAGCAGGAAATGCAGCTGGAGAGGTAGTCAGGAACCAGATTGGAAGAGGGTCCTAAGAACCTGCCTACGGAGTTCAGATTTCTCTCATGGGACAGTGGTTCCCAGACTGGCTATACCCCAGGAACACATGGGGCAACCCAGCCCTGACCTCGAAAAGTTCAATTTCAGTTACTGAGGCGGGGCCTCCGAATCTTGAGTGCAATGAAGGTCAGCACATAACTTGAGGTTACGGCCAGGTTTGAGAACTGGAGCAGGAAGGCTGTGAAGGAGCCGTGGAATGGTTTTAAGTAGGGGAGACTCCAGATTAGATGTAAATTAAAAAAAAACACCCCTTTCTGGCCAGCCGGTAAGGAAATGGATCACGTTAGATGCTCTTGCTGTATGCTCCCATGCCTGTGCTTTCCCTGTTCAGTTCTCACAGTGTATGGTATGCTTGTCTCTCTCAGTAAGCAATAAGCACCACAAGTGTGGGCCCAGGGTTATCTTGCAAAAAGTACACTGCCCAACTTAAAACAGGCACCCATGGGCCGGCCAAATGGTGCGGTGGTTAAGCGCTGGTTTGGGAAGCCAGTGGTCCTGGTTCGGGTCCCACATATGAGGGCCAGTGACACTGCCCTCAAAAAAAAAAACAACGAAAAAACACCAGGCACCCAATAAATAGTTTCTGAATGAGTGAATGCATCAATGAATGCATTTGTGAGGGAGAGAAAGAGACAGGGAGATTAGGAAACTTGAAAATACCAAAAGGCCTCCTCAAGGGCAAGGGCAGCAGGAATGGATTGGAGGTGATAAGGTGTGAGCTGTTACGGGACCATAATGAACAAGACTTGGTGACTGATTACTGGATGTGGAAAGTGACTGAGGATAGAATGAGTACCCGTTAACAGCCAAGATTCCTACCCTATCCCAGTCATTCGGCCCTCATCCATCTGGGTCAGAATCTTCTTCCAGTCTGCTCAGCAACTGGAATTTCTCCCTCCAGTTAAACTTTCTCAGTGCCATGCACTCTTCCCGCCGCCGCCATTGATTCATTCATCCAGTTCAATAAACCTTGGCTAAGCACCTGTGTGCAGTGAGGCTCTTCTAAGCCAGGACTCTGACTCATCTTGCCTACCTCAAGATATTTTTGAGGGCTCCCCCAGGTAAGACTCACATCTGTTTTACAGTAACCCAAACCTAAAATGAGATGCCCAGATGTCAAACCTGTAAGGTAACTGCAACCCCTTCCTGACGCCCTTGGAGGGGAAGGAACTTCCCCCAAGGCCCTACTACTAGGAAGTGTTGGAGCCAGAACGGGAACCAGAGTTTCCTTTCCACATCGCCCCTAGAGCTTTGACCTCCCCCATCGCAGATCGGGACAGGCACAGGTGGCCAGGGAGATGGTGGGACTTTGGTTGGCCTTGGAGGTCAAAATACTGGACAGGCCAAACAAGAAGCTTGCCAATTGCTTTTGGCCACTTCTGCGAGGATGAAGGCCATTCTCAGCAATCAGCCTGTGGACATTCCAGAAAATGTCGGCATCACTGTGAAGTCATTGTGAGGGGCCCCAGAGGCACCCTGTGGAGGGGCTTCAGTCACATCAATGGAGAACTCAGTCTCCTTGGAAAGAAAAAGAAGACGCTCTGGGTTGACAAATGGTGGGGAAATAGAAAGGGACTGGCTCCTGTTTACACTATAGACATGTACAGAACATGATCAAGGGTGTTACACTGGGCTTCCGTTACAAGGTGAGAGCTGTGTGCTCACTTCCCCATCAATGTCGTTATTCAGGAGAATGGTTCTCTTGTTCAAATGTGAAATTTCTTGGGTGGAAAATAACACCCGTAGGGTTCGGATGAAATCAGGTGTTGCTTGTTCAGTATCTCAAGCCCAGAAAGATGAGTTAATTTTTGATGAAAATGATATTGAACTGGTATCAAATTCAGCTACTATGATTCAACAAGCCACAACAGTTAAAAACAAGGATTATCCAAAAATTTTTGGATGGTATCTGTTTCTGAAAAAGGAACAGTTCAGCAGGCTGATGAATAAGATCTAAGTGGTCCAGCTACAGAAACACCAAGATGTCAGGAGATTCTTCAGATGTCTGTGATATTTTAAAGATGCAAGAAAAGTCATGGATTGACAAAAAAGGAGTTTGCCAATGACACTGCCCTCTTCTGGAAACCTTCTGCAAGCCTGCCATGCTCACAGCTCCTTCTAGAAGGCATTTCTTAAGCCTGAGTTGCCGTGCTCTGTCCATGTGTCCTCATAATCCTGGCCACAGATGGTTAGGTTGGGATAGTATCTGACTCAAGAACGGTCAATCTTGGGGTTGGCCAGCAGCCTGTTAAGTAGACTGATGTAAGAATTCTGCCTCATATGTATGGTCTATATCGAATGACAAATGTATGAAACAACCAGAGCCTTTTTCAGTGAGGCTGAGTGTGAGGCATTCAGAAGTGAGTTTAGTGAGGCAGAAGTGGTAGTGGATGAGAGATGCCAGAAACCAAACAGTGAAAGCAAGGGGAAACCTGCAGAAACCTTGAGACATTTGTAGCATGGGAAAGTGGGGCAACAAGGTCGCAGAAGCCATGAAGCACGAAGCCAACAATGGGCCAAAAGAGCCACGATGTAGCAGGAGCCACGAGGAAAGAAACCATGAGACAAAACCCTGAATCTGTGAGATCCATACAGCAGCAGAAGGCTCAAACAGGTAAGATCCATGAGACAGCAGAAGTGATGACACTGCAAGAGCCATAAGATACCTGGAACCATGTGGCAGCAAGGCAACAGGCATGGAAGAGGCAGCAGGAATTACAAGGCAAGCAGAAGCTGCCACACAGAGGAGTCCTGACTATTTGGAACTGAAGCCCCAGAAGCCAGGAAGCTGCAGGTGCCAGGAGGTCCAGAAGCTGTGAGGCCCCAAATGCCCTGGACTAGCGAGGAAGGGGGCAGAGAGAAGGTAGGCAGTAGCATTAGGGGTATAAATACAGCCAGAAAGAAGTTGAGTCACCATTTTCGGAAGCACTAGAGAAGGGATCAACAGATGCCTGCAGCTGAGGGAGTGACAAGATAAACCAGGCTTGAGAGCTGCTTTGGATCATGAACCATTTTCAAGTTTCTGCTCTTCTGTGAGGCTGCCTGTGTAGCTGTGTTTTTCTTCCTTATTTCTCTGTGACTGCTTCAATAAATCGCCATCTCTAACTTGAATGTGTCCGTTCCTTGTCATCTAAGAGGTTAACACTGCACTGTGCATTTTAGATGGGTGTAGAGCACAGCAGAAGCTCTTCCAGGTGGGTTTGAACCAAGACACAGGTGGAAATTCACTCATTCTTTCTCTCCTACTCTCACCAGTACAGATATTTTTCATTTACTTATTGGCTTCTTTTTTTATTCATTCATCCACTCATGATTTATTCACTTATTCATGCATAACACATTCATTCACTTATTCATGCATTCATGTAAGTACTTATTTTATTTGCTCATTTCTTCTTTCCTGTATCCACTCAGTCATCACTTTTCCATCCATTCGTTCAGGAAGCATACACCGTTCCTGCTGCGTGTCAGGCCCTGCCCTAGGTTCTAAATATAAGATCTATTCCCTTAACTCCAGGAGTTCACAGTTTCATTGGGGACTCAGTAAGCAGATAAGTATGACAGATGATATACACACGTCTAGATGAGGCGGAGTGAGAAACTATAGGATCATTAGATGGTTCTTCCTGGGGTGGGGTGAGGTGGGGTGGAGTGGAGGGAGTACTAAGAAAAGCATTTATAGAGAAGAAGCACTTGAACTGGGTCTTAAAGGAAGAGTTGGTGTTTACCATGTGGAAGGCGGAGAAAGAACATTCCAAGCAGAGGAGCTGCCTAAGTACAGTTATGTGAAGTGTGAAAGTGCATGGGTTTGGGGGAGCAGGCATTGTCCCGTGCCGTGGAAGAGGTGGCAGAAGTCAGGCAATCAAGCTTAACTTTGACCCTATGGGCAATGGGGAGCCATAGACCAGTTTGAAGCAGGCGAGTGACAGAGTCAGAGTCATATTTGAGACCAATCACTCTGGCAGATGGCTGAAGCACTGACCTAGTAATGTACTTGAAGAAAGAACATGGAAGTGTCATCATCAGAGGCAGGAATGAAACCCTGGAGTCCTGGAGGAGGGAGGAAGTTCTATCAGGAGACCAAGGAAGACTTTGGAGGAGGTGGAATTTGCGCTGAGCCTTGAAGAACAGCGAGGGTTCCAACTGGCGGAGATAAGGAGTAAGGACTTTTGAGGCCGGGGCGACCTGAAAACAAGCAAGGAGGTGGGTGGAAATATGGCAAGTTTGGGTTAACAAATATTCCAGTTTGATGGCAGCAGAGCTTCATTTAAGGGAGAGGCAGGAAGGGAGACTGAAGTTTTCCCAAAGTTTTCTGGGTTCTGCTGCCATTAGGTCTGCAGGGACAAGGGAATTTGCAGGGAGGGGCTTAAGTGGTGGGCAGGAGTGTTCTTTTGCTGTGCTTTTACAAATCCATTATAAATACATGTTCATTTAAAAATACAAATAATGGGACCGGCCGAGTGGCGCGGTGGTTGGGCGCTGGCTTGGGAGGCCAGCGGCCCGGGTCCGGGTCCCATATCTGAGGGCCAGTGACACTGCCCTCAAAAAAAAAAATACAAATAATGTATGCACATTATTTAGAAATCAAATCAGTAAAATCAGTACAAAAAGACATTATGAAAAGCAAGGGTCTACTGCTCCATACCGCCCACTCTACTTTTTTAATGATTACCAACCACTTTTAGTTATTTCTTCCGATTGTTATATCCATATCTAAATATGTGCTATGTGGGCACTTGTCTTTTATCAATTTCAGCATTACCCATTGGTGTCCTATGACAAAAAAGGATTTAGATAATTTACACCAAGTTCAACTCTTGTCCTTCCTGCCTCTAATATAATTTAGTTTCTCAATTAGATACCTTTCTGAATTTAAGTAACACCTTTATTTCTTGTTCCATGAACTAGAGAATATTTCTTGACCAGAACTTGGTTAGATGGTAATGTCTTTTACTTTTGCTCTCTTCCCCACCATCAACCTCCCAACTTCTGTCATCTGGTCTTTTATATTGTCAAAATGGATAACACTGAATTCTGTTCTGTAATCATGATTATGGTTTTTTTTTGGGTTTCATCTATAGTTTGATAGTTTGATTTTTTTTTAAAGGTCAGTTTTTTTGTGTGTTTTTTTTTAAGATTTTTATTGGGGAATTGGGGGAGGGGAACAGCATTGGTGAATCGGGGAAGGGGAACAGACAAGTTGCTGTCTTTTTGTTCTTCAGTCTAGTTGTTGCTTCACTGGCCCATGTTGGTATCATCATTACGTTTTTCCCGGATGAGGCAGATCGTTCGCCAGACTCTGGATGTTGCTCACCTCGGCTATTGGCAGCTCACGCTGGCTGCCAGCTGCTCACTGTAGCCCATGGCAGCCCACTGCAGCAGGGACTGCAGCCTACACTGTCGCCGGGGCTCGCAGCCCAGCTCCAGGTGGAGCTGTTGTTAGCTGTAGAGGGCCTTGTCACTGGCCCTCATATGTGGGATCCGAACCCGGGTTGCTGGCATCCCAAAACCAGCTTTTAACCAATGCGCCACTCGGCCGGCCCTGATAGTTTGATTTTTAAGGTTGAAAAGCAATAAACAGGGGCCGGCCGAGTGGCACATTGGTTAAGAGCTGGTTTGGGATGCCAGCAGTCCTGGTTCAGATCCCACATATGAGGGCCAGTGACACTGCCCTCTATAACTAAGATGGTAAACAACAGCTCCACCTGGAGCTGGGCTGTATGAGCCGGGCGATGGTGTAGGCTGCAGCCCCTGCTGCAGTGGGCTGCCATGGGCTACAGCGAGTGGCCGGCAGTCAGAGTGAGCTGCCAAGAGCTGCTGTGAGTGACCATCCAGAAGCCGGCCGATCTGCCTCATCCGGGAAGAGAGCAATGATGACACCAACATGGGCCGGTGAAGCAAGGTCCTCCGCAACTAGACTGAAGAACAAGAAAGAAGACAGCAACTTGTCTGTTCCCCTTCCCCAATTCCTCAACGCTGTTCCCCTCCCCTAAGTCCCCAATAAAAATCTTTATTTTATTTTATTTTTTTAATTAATTTATTTTTAATTAGTTTCAGGTTTACAACACAGTGCAATAGTTATACTTTTTACCCCTCAAAGTGACAAGCCTCCCTCCCCCATTTGGCCACCCCACTCCTCCCCGCCATATCATATATATCTATTACACTTCCTCTGACTCCCTTCCGCAGTATAATCCACATCCCGTGACTATCTATATATTCAATTACAGTTGGTATACAATATTATACAACCTCAGCTTCAGGTGTACAGTGCAGTGATCAAGCCTCTACTCCATCCATGAAATGATCTCCCTAACAAGGCATATGACCATCTGACACCCCACAAAATATTTACAACATTATTAATTATATTCCCCGAACTGTCTTTCATATCCCTGGGGCAATATTGTAGTTGCCTATTTTTGCTGTCTAATCCCTTCCCCTTCTCCCTCATCCCCACCCTCCTCCCAACTAGCAACCCTGTTTTTCCTCTATATCTATGAGACAATTTCTGTTTACTTTACTCATTCATTCAGTTTTTCAGATTCCACATATAAGTGAGATCATGTGGTATTTGTCCTTCTCTGACTGACTTATTTCATTTAACATAATAGTCTCTAGGTCCATCCATATCATGCAAATGGTATGATTTCATTCTTCTTTATAGCGGAGTAATACTCCATTGTATAAATATACCACAGTTTCTTAATCCAGTCATCGACTGATGGGCATTTTGGTTGTTTCTAAGTCTTAGCTATTGTAAATAGCGCTGCAATGAACATAGGGGTACATATATTTTTTTGAACAAGTGTCTTGGGTTTTTCAGGATAAATACCTAGGAGTGGAATTGCTGGGTCAAAAGGTAGCTCCATTTCCAGTTTTTTGAGATACCTCCATACTGACTTCCATAGTGGCTGCACCAATCTGCAGTCCCACCAACAGTGCAGCAGGGTCCCCTTTTCCCCACAGCCCCGCCAACATTTGTTGTTTGTTGATTTATTCATGATAGCCATTCTGACTGGAGTGAGGTGGTATCTCATTGTGGTTTTTAATTGCATTTCCCTAATGATCAGTGAGGTTGAATATTTTTTCATATGCCTGTTGGCCATATGTATGTCCTCTTTAGAGAAATGTCTCTTCATATCTTTTGCCCATTTTTTAATTGGGTTGTTTGATTTTTTAGTGTTGAGTTTCATGAGTGTTTTATAAATTTTGGATATTAACCCCTTATCAGATATATCATTGGCAAATATCTTCTCCCATTCAGTAGGCTTCCTTTTTGTTTTATTGATGGTTTCCTTTGTTGTGAAAAAACTTTTAAGTCTGATATAATCCCGTATATTCATTTTTTCTTTTACTTCCCTTGTCCGCAGGGATGTATCAGTAAAAATATTGCTCCGGGTAATGTCTGCAAATGTACTCCCTATATTTTCTTTTGGGAGTTTTATGGTTTCAGGTCTTACATTTAAGTCTTTAATCCATTTTGAATTTGTTCTTGTATTTGGTGTAAGGAGATGGTCCAGTTTCACTTTTTTGCATGTGTCAGTCCAATTTTCCCAGCAGCATTTATTAAATAGACTGTCTTTACCCCAATGTAAATTCTTGCTTCCCTTGTCATAGATTAACTGTCCTTAAATGCCTGGATTGATTTCTGGGCTCCCTGTTCTGTTCCACTGATCTCTGTGCCTGTTTTTATGCCAGTACCATACTGTCTTGATTACAGTAGGCTTGTAGTATGTTTTGATGTCTGGTAGCGTGATCCCCCCGACTTTGTTCTTAGTTCTCAGGATTGCCCAGGCTATTCGGGGTCTTTTATGGTTCCATATAAATTTTAGGATTATATTTTCTATTTCTGTGAAAAATGCCCTTGGTAGTTTGATAGGAATTGCATTGAATCTATATATTGTTTTAGGCAGTATGGACATTTCAACTATATTAATTCTTCCTATCCATGAGCATGGTAGGTGTTTCCATTTGTTTGTATCTTCTTTGATTTCTTTCTTCAGTGTCTTATAATTTTCTGAGTACAGATCTTTTACTTCTTTGGTTAAATTTATTCCTAGGTATTTTATAGTTCTTGAAGCAATTGTAAATGGGACAGTTTTCTTAATTTCTCTTTCTGTTAGTTTATTATTGGTATATGCAAATGCCACTGATTTCTGAACATTGATTTTATATCCTGCTACTTTACTGAATTCGTCTATCAGTTCCAATAGTTTTTTGATGGAGTCTTTGGGGTTCTCTATATACAGTATCATGTCATCTGCATATAATGACAATTTTACTTCTTCCTTGCCAATTTGAATGCCTTTTATTTCTTTTTGTTGTCTGATTGCTGTGGCTAGAACTTCCAGAACTATGTTGAATAAAAGAGGGGAAAGTGGACAGCCTTGTCTTGTTCCTGATCTTAAGGGAAATGGTTTTAGCTTTTCCCCATTGAGTATGATGTTAGCTGTAGGTTTATCATATATGGCCTTTATTATGTTAAAAAAAAGGAAAGTAATAAACAGTTATATTAATATGATTAAACATATTAATTGCAGGGCCAATTAGTGCACTTTTATAATGTTTTCCTTGTAGCAGTTTTACATTTTTCCTCAAGTTTCTAATTCTTTTCTCTTTCACTATTTTACTTTATTATTTATTCTACTTTCTTTGCTTTTCAAAACCTGTATTACATTAAGTAATCCATCAAGCCCACTTTTCCCCCCAAGAGACCTTCTTTCTGGAGCCCTCCATCTCCTTTCTCAAATCTGTTCTTAGTCACTCTCTAGGCCCGAGGGATAGCTGTCATTTGGGGACTTTCCTTCACTGCTTTCCTTAGTTATACCCACTATTTACTGGTTCCCAGGGTTTTGGTTTTGTTTATTTTTTCCATTTTTTCAAAATTAGTTTCAGGTGTATGAAACAATGCAATAGACATTTACACCCCTCCCAAAGTGATAACCCCCTCCCCCAAGTTACTACCCCTCTGACATTGTATATAGCTGTTACAATTTTGTTGACTCTATTCCCTATTCTGCATTTCATAAAGAAGAATGAAATCGTACCATTTGCAATGATATGGATGGACCTAGAGAACATTATCCTAAGTGAAATAAATCAGAAGGAGAAAGACAAATACCATATGTTCTCACTTATATGAGGAATCTAAAGAACTGAATAAATGAGCAAACTAATCAGAAACAGTCTCAGAGATATAGAGAAAAAAACTGAGGGTTGCTAGATGGGAGGGGAGTGGGGGTGAGGGAGAAGATGAGAGAATTAAATAGCACAAATTGGTAACCACAAGATTGCCACAGGGATATGAAAGACAGTTCAGGGAATATAATCAATAATGTTGTAAATATTTTGGTGGGTATCCAATGGACACTTGTCTTTTTCCCATTGTTTTGATAGTGCACATTCTCAAGTAACTTTTTCAGAAAGGCTGTATAGGAGGTAGACTTCCTGAATCTTCACATGTCGGAAAATATCTATTTCATCCTTACACTTGGCTATAAAGTTTGTGGTTCAATGTCATTTTTCCACAGAACTTTGAAGGCATTGCTCCACTTTCTTCTAGCATCCAATTTCTTTTTTTTTCTAAGAGGGCAGTGTTACTGGCCCTCACATGTGGGATCCGAAACCAGGACGCTAGCATCCCAAGCCAGTTCTCAACCACTGCGCCACTCAGCCAGCCATTTTTTAGCATCCAATTTTTATAAGAAGTCTAATATCAGTCTGAGTCTCATTGCTTTATAGGTAATTTTCCCCATCTCTTTTTATTTTTTTCTTATGGAACCCCAGCGATATGAATGTTAGATATTTTGTTATAGTCCTTGTTCACTTTTTTTCTCTAGTCAATCTGTTTTCCAGATTGGGTAATTTCTATTGTATCATCTTCGAGTTCACTGTTTCTTTCCTCTGTCCTTTCTATTTTGCTGTTAGCCCATCCATTGAGCTATTTGTTTTGGTTATTGTATTTTTTCAGTTCGAAAATTTCCATTTGGTTCTTCTTTATATCTTCTATTTCTTTACTGAAATAGAAGTTTCCATTTTTTTCATTTGTTTTAAATATGTTTCTAATTATACAATGAAGCATTTTTATGATGGATTCTTAAAAACCCTTGCAGATAATTTTTAACATCTCTGTCATCTTGGTGTTGGAGTCTATTGAGTGTCTTTTCTCATTCAAGTTGAGCTTTTCTTGGTTCTTGGTATGATGGGTGATTTCCTATTGAAACTTGGGAATTTGGCGTATTGTGTTTTGAGAATCTGGATCTTATTTAAATATTTTGTTTTAGCTTGCCTCCTCAGACACTGTTCTGAATGGCAGCATAAGAGGGGATACTAACTCATTACTGCCAGGTGGGCGTGGAAGTCCAGGATCCACAGTGAGTTTGTATTGACACCCCAGGGGGTAAGTTTCCTCTTTACTCTTGGATTGGGAATGGGAGTCCCGGCTCCCCACTCAATCTCTGACACCACCCCAGCAGGAAGGGGGAAGAGTGACTCTTTATAGCCAGTTAGGGTGGAAGTCTAGGCTCCCCACTTTGCCTTTGCTAGTGGGATCACAGTTTTTTTTTTCTGTGGTGTTTGGTTGGAATAGACTGGTTATTATCTAATCAGCACCTTCTCCAGCACCAAGTATGTGTTATGTGAGGTGAAAAGCAAACCCAGGGAACCTACCACCATGTTGCTCCTGCTATCAAACTCCTCAGTAGATTTGCCTTCTTTCCACCTCTCATCTTCTTATGTTAATACAGAAGGTGCCAAACAAATGTATACACATTTTAAGAAAAGAACACTGTATTAAAATTGTAATACTCAATATATACCCATAACAAAAGATGAATACAAGTCACATTTGACTTCTGCAATTACAAGAGCTGCTCAAAGTGGTTACCATCAACGTCCAGGCACTTCTGATTATGGCGAACTACTGCTAGAGCAACGTTGACCAAAGTGTCCACCTGTATACATTTTTTGGCATCCCTGATACATAATGTCCCAGGATTTTAGCTGTAGTTGAGGAGAGGATTAAGGAAAAGTACTTCTACTCTATCCACCCCCTCTTTAAATAGTTATTTTTTTAAAAATGGTATTCTTGGGCCAGCCAAGTGACATGTTGGTTAAGTTGGCTTGGGAGTACCAGCTCTGAGCAGCAGGGCCCCAGTTCAGATCCCACATGAGGGCCAGTGACGCTGCACCCTCTACAGCTAAGATGGTGAACAACAGCTCGACCTGGAGCTGGGCTGCCGTGAGTCACCGGCAATGGCGTAGGCTGCAGGCCCTGCTGCAGTGGGCTGCTGTGAGCTACCGTGAGTGGCTGGCCACCAGCATGAGCAGCCAGCAGCCATTGTGAGCTGCTGTGAGCCACTGTGATTGGTCGTCCACTGGCTAGCAAGCGACTGCCTCACCAGGGAAGAGTGCAATGATACTACCAACATGGGCCAGTGAAGCGACGTCCTCCAAGACTATACTGAAGAAAAAATTGTATTCTTTTTTTTTTTTTAAAGATTTTTATTGGGGAATTGTGGGAGGGAAACAGCATTGGGGAATTGGGGAAGGGGGACAGACAGGTTGCTGTCTTTTTTGTTCTTCAGTCTAGTTGCGGAGGACGTTGCTTCACTGGCCCATGTTGGTATCGTCATTGCCCTCTTCCCGGATGAGGCAAATCGGTCGCCGGCCTCTGGATGGTCGCTCACCGCGGCTATTGGCAGCTCACACTGGCTGCCAGACGCTCACGCTGGCTGCCCGCCACTCTGTAGCCTATGGCAGCCCACTGCAGCAGGGGCTGCAGCCTACAGTGTCACCAGGGCTCGTAGCCCAGCTCCAGGTGGAGCTGTTGTTAGCTGTAGAGGGCAGTGTCACTGGCCCTCATATGTGGGATCCGAACAGGGGCTGCTGGTGTCCCAAACCAGCTCTTAACCAATGCGCCACTTGGCCGGCCCAAAAATTGTATTCTTTTTTTTTTTTTTTTTGAGGGCAGTGTCACTGGCCCTCATATATGGGACCCGAACCGGGGCCGCTGGCTTCCAAAGCCAGCGCTTAACCACCGCGCCACTCAGCTGGCCCAAAAATTGTATTTTTGGGCCGGCCGAGTGGCACATTGGTTAAGAGCTGGTTTGGGGATGCCAGCTGCCCAGTTCGGATCCCACATGAGGGCCAGTGACACTGCCCTCTACAGCTGACAACAGCTCGACATGGAACTGGGCTGTGCGAGCCCTGGCAACGGTGTAGGCTGCAGCCCCTGCTGCAGTGGGCTACCATAGGCTGCAATGAGTGCCCACCAGCCAGCGTGAACTGCCAATAGCTGCGGTGAGCGACATCCAGAGGCCAGCGACAGATCTTCCTTATCCGGGAAGACTGCAATGATGATACCAGCATGGGCCAGTGAAGCAACATCCTCCGCAACTAGACTGAAGAACAAAAAGACAGCAACTTATCTGTTCCCCTTCCCCGATTCCCCAATGCTGTTCCCCTCCTCCAATTCCCCAATAAAATCTTTAAAAAAAATTGTATTCTTGATGTTCTGAAATTTCATAATTGTGTATTCAGGTTTGGGGATTTGTCATTCATTGTGCTGGTCATTGATTAGGTACCTTCATTTTTTTTTTTTTTTTAGCTGAGCCATCCTGCCACCTGTTGGCAGCTTAGCAGAAGCTCAGCTTGGGCTGGGCATCGAACTGCTGTTGCTCAGAGCTCAGCTCACACTCTTGAGCGAGCTCTTAATCAACTTAGCCACTTGGCCAGCCCTCATTTTGAAGTTCTTTAACTCTGAGACTTTTTTTTTATTTCTTTGATACAGTCCTGCCTTCCATGTTCTTGGTTCTCTCTTGGACTCCTTAAAGTTCAATGTTAGACCTTCTTAGTTGATTGTTTGTAGGTTTTATCTTTTCCCTCTCCTCCTGTCTCTTCGCCCTACTTACTTAGCTCTTCTTACCTCTCCATCTCTTCCTTTTGTTTTTGTTCACTTTCTGGGAGAAGATGTAATTTTATCTTCCAACTCTTCTATTGCATTTCTTTTCATTTTGACAATCACATTTCCAAATTTCCAAATATCCATTCATGTTCTCTTTTCCCTTCTTATTGTTGTATCCTATTCTTATTAAATGGATGCACTATTATCTTGAATATCTCTGAGAATAATAGATGTATTTGTATATTTCCTTCTATTCTTTGAAATATCTGTTTCCTTTGGGATTTGTTTTTCCCTGTTTGCTTATTTTGATCTATTTTAATTTGCAGTCTTTTCTCAAATGCTTGGTGATCCATGGTTGTTTACTCATATTTAAGAATGTAACAATAAAAATCTGATTGGGGGGCTGGCCAAGTGGCACATTGGTTAACAGCTGGCTTGGGATGCCAGCGGTACCGGTTCGGATCCCACATATGAGGGCCAGTGACACTGACCACTACAGCTAAGATGGTGAACAACAGCTCCACCTGGAGCTGGGCTGCTGTGAGTTCCTGGGGCGGCATAGCTGCAGCCCCTGCTGCAGTGGGCTGCCATAGGCTACAGTGAGTGGCCGGCAGCCGGTGTGAGCTGCCAAGAGCTGCTGTGAGCGGCTGTCCAGAGGCCAGCAACCGATCTGCCTCACCCGGGAAGAGCGCAATGATAATACCAACATGGGCCAGTGAAGCAATGTCCTCCACAACTAGACTGAAGAACAAAAGGACAGCAACTTTTCTGTTCCCCTTCCCTGGTTCCCCAACGCTGTTCCCCTCCCCCAATTCCCCAATTAAAAAAAAATCTGATTGGAAGCTCTGTGTATGGGGTACAGGGCTAGGTGACTGGTAGCTTTCCTTTAGGGTGATTGGAAGAGAACTGACTGCTGTGCTGCATAGTCCCTGAATGCCAGAATGCAAAGATGTTTTTCTCTGAGGTTATCCTTAGGTAAGAACCCTCTGGATTTTGCCTAATGTGTAGACACCTCACTGCTGTGAATTGTACACAAGGGGGTGGGTAACAGTTTGATATACAGTCTTCCAATTAATCTCCCTGTTTTCAGCCCCACAATTCACTCCCACTTTACATCATACATTGTTAAGAGCCAAGACACTCCAAGCTTCTGCAGAGAAAGAGCAACTCCTTTGTTGCCATCACCTCCATGCATACTCTAGGCTATGGCTTCCTTTATCATGCTTCTTTAGTCACCATTCCTCCATTTACTTCCCATCTTCCCGAAATTTGTTGAAATCTCTCTTTTGCTGATGGGCCTGCTCACATTCTTTTCATCATTGTTTTTTTATACTTTTTAAAATCCTTTTACTATCATTTAGGTCTCAAGTGGGAGTGGAGAGAAATATGTGGTAAGTCTGCCACTTTGACCTGGAAATCTGCTGGACTACTTATAACTGTTTGTTTTTAATTTTTCTGGTAATTGTGTCCATATTGCTAAATAATATAGAGTTTTCCATTTATCAACTTATTTATCACTTTTAGATATTACCTGTTGATTTTCAGCTATTTATAGCACCCAACTGCCCTCTCCCATGACTTTAATATAGCCATATCATTAATTATATATCCTATTCCTAACCTTTGTATCTTTAAGCAATAGATTATACTCCCTCTTTAAATCTCTCAACTTCTCTTTTATACTTTTATATCGACAATATTAGTGACATTTACATTCTGTTCTATAATCATAATTAAGTCATTCATACTTTGCTGACAGGTCATTCTAAAAGTTTAAAGTCAATGAAGTGTTTATGTTATTATGATTATGTAAATGTTGTTCCCTAAAGCTCCAATTAGTGTGCTAGATTACATTTCTTTTCTTAGAGTCTCCCCCCTGCACCCCCCGCCCAGAGTTTCTAATTGCCTTTCCTTTTCCTTTGCATTGTCTGACTTTATCTCCTTTTTATTTTTATTTTATTTTTTTTTTTGAGGGCAGTGTCACTGGCCCTCATATGTGGGACCGAACCGGGGCCGCTGGCTTCCGAAGCCAGCACTTAAACACCGTGCCACTCGGCCAGCCCTTATCTCCTTTTTAAGTTGTTTCAAATTCTCAAGGAAAGTATAAAATCATTTGAATCCCCCCTTTTCCCCAGATACCTTCCTCCTGGAGGCCTCCATCTTCGTGCTGTAATTTGGACTCATTGCTCTGTAGGCCTGTGGCACAACTGTCATTCTGGGACATCCCTTCAATACTCTTCCGGGTTAGACCCAATCTTTCCTGGACCCCATATCTTTCTCTTTCTTAGCTTGCTCCTTTGTAGTGGACTTTGTGGTGGTTCTCCAATATCCATTCCTCTCCTCCCACATTGTATAACAACTATGCAATTTGAGTGGGATTTACCCCACCTCCAGCTCGAGTTATAGGCCTTTCTTGGTATAAACTGATCTGAGTAATCTAACCTTCTTTCCACAGTGACGATTGGTTTAGGAATGATCCAATCACAGTGAAGCTTAGGACAGGTTTGTTCAGTTTTTGAGGGAAGAGGTGGCCTATCTTCCCTTGTATGTAAACAAAGAAACGTAGTCTGGTCACTCCTGTTAGCCATGTTGTGAACACACAGAAGTCCTACCTGAGGATGGAGCTGACAAATGAAGAGGGCAGAGCCAAGAGAATCACAGAGAAATGGAACCACAGTCCTGATCATACCATGTCTGAAGTCTGCCCTGCCTATGGACTTCTTAGTTAAGTGACCCAATAAATTGCATTTATTATTTAAGCCAGTATGAATTGGGTTTTCTGTTGCTTGCACCCAAAAGTGTTCTAACATACTTTTTGCTGTCTCCCTTTAGAAAGGAAATAAATGCATGGTTGGTTATAGGGGCATTATATTAGGTGGAAGCATTTGTTTTAGAGTAAGTATGGGAAGAAGGTTATATATGGATGTTGGACACACAAAGGAGTGAATTCTAGTGGCTTCTTAGCATTCAAATACTATCCTGTTTAGGGGAATTCCCCCATAGTGGGTCTTGTTGGTAGGCAGGGCCTTGCTTCTGACTATTTGAAACTGAAGGTGGTCAGATTCTTCCTTTCCCTGCCCTCCATGCAGTAAGGGCTGAATATTCTGTTCATGGCTTTGAATGGAGTCAGCAACACAAAGGAGAGAGGAATATACAAAATTAACAGATAGCTGATAGATTAGGAGACTATAGCTGCAATGTGCATAACTGACAAAAGATTAACAACCAGAAAAAGAGAGCAGTAAACCCAATAAAAAAATGGGCAAAGGATATGAAGAATAATTAACACAGGGGGGAAACTTGAATTTACAGAAGGCGAAATGAGTATGTTAAGAGATTTTCAACTCTGCTAATAATTAGAAAAATGAAAATTAAAAGAACAGTGAGAAATCACTATAAGAATGGTAATATGTAGAAAGTCAGATGTTATCAAGAGCTGATGAGGATGTGAAGGAAAGGAAAACTGGGTGGAAGTATAAACTGGTCCAGATATTCCAGAGTGTAATTTGGCAGCACCACCTGTAACTAAGTAGAACATTGTTTTTTTGGGTTTGTTTTTAAAGATTTTATTGGGGAATTGGGGGAGGGGAACAGCGTTGGGGAATCGGGGAAGGGGAACAGACAAGTTGCTGTCCTTTTGTTCTTCAGTCTAGTTGTGGAGGACGTCACTTCACTGGCCCGTGTTGGTATTGTGATCATTGTGCTCTTCCTGGCTGAGGCAGTCAGTCACCGGTCATTGGATGGCCACTCACAGTGACTCACGGCAGCTCATGCCAGCTGCCGGCCACCGGCCACTCATGCTGGCAGCCATCCACTCACGGTAGCTCATGGTAGCCCACTGCAGCAGGGGCTGCAGCCTATGCCATTGCCAGTGACTCACGGGAGCCCAGCTCCAGATTGAGCTGTTGTTCACCATCTTAACCGTAGAGGGCGCAGCGTCACTGGCCCTCATGTGGGGTCCAAACTGGGGTCCTGCTGCTCAGAGCTGGCATCCCAAGCCAACTCTTAACCAACACGCCACTTGGCCGTCCCAGAACATTGTTTTGTTCAACTTCATTTCATTTTATTTTAATTCTTTTATTGTGAAATAAACATTTTTTAAAATTAGTTTCAGGTATACAACACAGTGCAACACTTATACTTTTTACCCCTCAAAGTGTCATAGGAACTTAACTGTTTTTTATATCAATTAGCTTATGGTAAAATTGGTTTTGTTATATGTCATTTTACTTAAAGCTGCAGAACTTATTAATGATGTTAAGTGAGGACTTACTGTCTATGTATACCCTACAAGCCAGCAATCATGCTCCTGGGTGTATATTCTCACATACAGTTCCTTAAGGAATTATAATTGAGGTTGGGTAGTTCTAGCATTGTTTGTGGTAGTGAAGAATTGGAAGCAACCCAGTTGTCCATCACCATGGGACTAGATAAGCAAACAGTGGCATAGTCATAGGATGGAAAATACAAAACAATACTATCCTCATTTTTTGAAATTCCTTTTTGGTTTTGCTGTTCTGGTTGGATTATTTCCACTATCCTGTCAAAGGAAATGAGTGAAATTTACTATAGCTTCATAGATACGTCTCCAAAACCTAGTGTTGAGTGAAAAATGTAAAAAACAGAATGAGATTTACTCATAATACCATTCATATAAATATAAAACAAGACTGTGTATTTTCATGGATATGCATATATCTAAATAAACATGGAAGATGGATTGAAGGAAATGTATATACATGAAATGCAGTAGAGAAACTCACTAAGGTGGGCAGGAGAACAGCAGTGGTGTTCAGGACTGACAGGGAAAAGTAATAATACAATGAAATAAAACAAAACAAGAGCCTTGAATGGACTGAGGAAAATAACATGCCATGAGTAAAACATTGAAGAGCATGAGTAACACAATCCCAAAGTTGACTACAAATAAATGAGAACAGACAAGGAGGATGGTTAGCATTCAACTGCAGAGGCAGGTGATGGTAGGCTGACTTCCAGGGGTCGCAGAAGTGGGGGTAGCATGACAAGTAGCAGCACTCTAACCCAGTTGTTCCCACAGTATGGCCTTAGTGTGGCTTCTTCTGCCTGATTCTCCAGACTTCTGTGAGCTACGTGATAACCTTGCAATGAATCCCTTTTCTGCTTAAGTTAACTAGAATCAATTTCTATAACTGGCATTCCAAATCCTGATACATCACACATTTTGTTGGAAAGCATCCTCAAGTTACTTCCTAAGAAAGGTAAATTTTGGGGTCTTCACACATCTAAAAATGTATTATTTTACTTTATATTTGAATTATAGTTTGTCTTTAGAATTCTATGTTAAAAATATTTTTCTTCTGAATTTTCTAAGTATTGGTTTTAATGTGTAGTGTTGCTGATTAGAAGTTGGGTGCTAATATTATTCTCATTCCTTTGTTGGCAATCTGTTTTCCTCACCTCTGGAAGCTTATTTTTTTCCTTTATACTTAATGTTTTTTTAATTAAAATGCATTTGGGTAACAATGCTTAGTAAAATTACATAGGTTTCAAGTGTACAATTCTGTAACACATCATCTATATATTACATTGTGTGTTCAACACCCAGAGTCAGTTCTCTTTCCATCACCATATATTTGACCCACTTTCCCTCTTCTACCACCACTCTCCCCACTTACACTCTGATAACCACTAAACTATTGTCTGTGTCTATGAGTTTTTGTTCCTTTATTTGTTTGTCTTGTTTCTTTGTTGCCTTCAGGTTTTTTTTGTTTCGTTTTGTTTTAAAGATTTTATTGGGGAATTGGGGGAGGGGAACAGCGTTGGGGAGTTGGAGAAGGGGAACAGACAAGTTGCTGTACTTTTGTTCTTCAGTCTAGTTGCGGAGGACGTTGCTTCATTGGCCCATGTTGGTATCGTCATTGCGCTTTTCCCTGATGAGGCAGATCCGTTGCGGGTCTCTGGACAGCTGCTCATGGCGGCTCTTGGCAGCTCCTACTGGCTGCCAGCCGCTCACGCTGGCTGCCGGCCACTCACTGTAGCCTATGGCAGCCCACCGCAGCAGGGGCTGCAGCCTACACTGTCGCCGGGGCTCACACAGCCCAGCTCCAGGTGGAGCTGTTGTTAGCTGTAGAGGGCAGTGTCACTGGCCCTCATATGTGGGATACAAACTGGGGCCGCTGGCATCCCAAAACCAGCTCTTAACCAATGCGCCATTTGGCCGGCCCTGTTGCCTTCAGTCTTATATTTCACACATGAGTGAAGTCATATGGTTCTCGACTTTTTCTGTCTGACTTATTTTGCTTAGCATAATAATCTCAAGATCCATCCATGTTGTCACAAATGGCAGTATTTCATCTCTTCTTATGGCAGAGTAGTATTCCATTGTGTATATATATCATGTCTTCTTTATCCATATTTAATGTTTTGAAATATCACAATAATGAGCCCAGAAGTGTGTTTTGTTGGGCACTTGGTGGTTGGGCCCTTCCTTTCAATCTGAAGAATCATGTCACTCTCCTCTGAGAAATCAGTTTTATTTCTTTGCTAATTTTCTTTCCTTTATTTTCTATGTTCCCTCTTTCTAGACCTCTTATTGGATTTTGGATTTTCTGGATGACTGTCTTTGTCTTTTCATTTTTCTCTCACATTTCCCATGTCTTTCCCAGCCCCTCCTGCATTATGGGACATTTTTATGACTTTCACTTGAACTTTCTTATTTTAGCAGTCATTTTTCATTTCTAAGCATTCTTTCTTATTTTCCAAAGGTGCCTTTTTCATAGCATCCTTTTTTTAATGGATGCAATATCTTCTGTGTATGTGTGCGTAATAGAACTTTACTAGAGTCTTGGGGGTAACAGACGATAATTACTAGGACAGAAAGGAAAATTGTAAATGGATATCAGATATTACCCCTCCAAAAGAATGTCACCCGTGCCCCTCTGAAGGGGCTGCCTACTGGCTGTCCCTCTCCTTAGTCCCCTAGACTGAGATACTGTGTGTGAGAAAGACGACTGTCCAATAACTGAATGATATTGGGCCATGTGCTCCCTACCTGGAGTGCAGATCTCCAGCTCTCACCTTCACATTAGAGAGAAGTACTTATTGTTCTGTTCCCCACTCCCAGGCCAAATGTATTGTCTGCTCCAGCATAACACTGCCTATAAACATTTCTTCCTCAGACATTCTCATACCTGCCTCCCATAGTGCTGACCTGGTCCCCATGGCCTAACCGAGGCAATCATGATACTCAGCAGCATATTTCACAGAATCAATTCTTTTGAATGTTAAATAATAATATACATAGTGGAATCAACAATCCAATCTAGTTCTTTTCTGCAGTCTTTTCTCCTACAGGAGTCAACAGCAATTCAAACCTGCATATCATTTGATGTGGTACAAGCTGAGTATCTCTGTGAGCAAAGGTCTGGGCAAAAATATGCACACACATCTCTCAAGAACAAATAATAACTTTCAGGGACAGTTCAGTCCAGACCTATGTTTAGCATAAAAAAAGAAACTCAGTGGAAGCACAATATTGTAAAAGCACACCCAAATTATGACACTGCTCAGAACATTTAACATTTTCAGACTGGATAGTATTTGCTGAGTGCTTACTCTGTACCAGGCACTTGAATTACCTTCATTTCAAAGAAAGAATGTAAGGCTCCCAAGTGTCACCCGCCCAGGGTCACAAAGCTAATAAATGACAAGCAGGAAATTGCACCAGGACTGTCAAACCGCAGCCAACGCATGTAACTGCTACAACATGCTGTACTGGTTTCCACCAGCTATATTCAGGTTAATGGTGATAGCACAATCTTCTCTAAGATCAGTGGGTGGATAGCTGAGATACCTTAGTCTAAGTAAACAACCTATTCTGGTTAGTTTGCTTCCAAGTGAATTGATGTCCTTTCCTCTGGAGACAGAAAACTGCCACCAGTTTTTATTTCTTATTTTTTTTTGTCATAGAAGCTATAACACTTTATTTCTAAATTTTAATTTTTCATCAAAGCAATATTTGCATTTAGTTGAAAAATAAAATAATGCTAAAGAGCTCATAATAAAATGCAGCAATATCCTGTCTGACTCCAACTGCAAGTCCTGCTCCCTAGAGGCAACTACTTTAAACTGTTTTAACAGCCTTTGGCTGTTTCTTCTGGGGTTTACCATTCCCACCTCCCTTCTCTCTGGCCATCTCCCACTCAAAGGCCAAAGAGCCAGATACATTCTTAGCCTCCCTTGCAGCTACAGATGGCTATGTGTCCCAGTTATGGCCATGAGATGTTTGCTGGGGGCCTTCTGAAAAGGATTTGGCTTTCCTGAGACACACATAGCTGACACTATCTCCTTCCTTCTTCTTTCTGCCTTGAATATAGTTGTGCTGCCTGGAGCCATGAGCACAATCTTGTGAGCATGAGGGGACAGGAATGAGGATGAAGACTCTACACATTAAGGAAGAAAAAATTAGAAACAGCCTGGTTCCCTACTGGTACCACTGAGCAGCTGAACCCATGTCACATGTTTGTTAACAATAAATGAACTTCCTGAAAAAGCAAGAAAGCCATGTGTGTTTCAGTCACTGTCAGTTTTGTTTTATTTTTTTTTGTTGCTGTTTTGGTTACTTGTAGCTGAAAGGATTTTTACCTGAAGGACCAGTTAAAATATAATATGCTTATGCTACTATTTCTTTAGTTAGCAATTTGAGACATTGTCTCTTTTTTATTTTTAAAGGTTTTTATTAAAAATATAGTTACCAGGGCCGGCCAAGTGGCGCATTGGTTAAGAGCTGGCTTGGGATTCCAGCGGCCCCAGTTCGAATCCCACATATGAGGGCCAGTGACACTGCCCTCTACAGCTAATAACAGCTCCACGTGGAGCTGGGCTGTGCGAGCCCCGGCAACGGTGTAGGCTGCAGCCCCTGCTGCAGTGGGCTGCCATAGGCTACAGTGAGTGTCCAGCAGCCAGCGTGAGCTGCCAATAGCCGCGGTGAGCGACCATCCAGAGGCCAGCGACTGATCTGCCTCATCCGGGAAGAGCGCAATGATGATACCAGCATGGGCCAGTGAAGCAACGTCCTCTGCAACTAGACTGAAGAACAAGAAGACAGCAACTAGTCTGTTCCCCTTCCCCGATTCCCCAATAAAATCTTTAAAAAAATAAAAAAATATATAGTTAGCATACAATATTATATTAGTTTCAGGTGTACACAATAGTTATTCAACATTTATATACCTAAAGAAGTGATCATCATTATATGTCCAGCAACAATCTGACACTGTACAACGCTATCGCAATATTACTGACTATATTCCTTATGCTGTACATCACATCCCCATGACTTATTTGTTTTATACCTGGAAATTTGGACCACTTATTACCTTCACATTCCCCCCTTTTTAATTTTTCAGTTACAGTTGACATTTAATATTAACTAATTTTAATTTCAGGGGTACAGCATAGTGGCTAGACATTTCTATAATTTAAGAAGTGATCCCCCTGACTAGTCTAGTACATACCTGGCACTATACATAGCTATTACCAAATTATTAACTATATTCCTTATGCTTTACTTTACATACCCATGATTATTTTGTAACTACCAATTTTACTTCTTTATCCCTTCATCTTTTTCACCCTGCCCCCACCCCAACTCCCATCTATCACCCTCATAAATCTCATACCATCTGACACCATACGTAGTTATTACAATATTATTGACTATATTCCGTGTGCTATACCCTATATCCCCATGACTACTGTGTAACAAGCAATTTGTACTTTTTTTCTTTTAAAGATTTTATTGGGGAATTGGGGAAGGGAAACAGTGTTGGGGAATTGGGGGAGGGGAACAGACAAGTTGATGTCGTTTGCTTCTTCAGTCTAGTTGTGGAGGACATTGCTTCACTGGCCCATGGTAGTATTATCATTGTGCTCTTCCCGGATGAGGCAGATCAGTCGCCGGCCTCTGGACAGCCGCTCACAGCAGCTCTTGGCAGCTCATGCTGGCTGCCGGCCACTCACTGTAGCATATGGCAGCCCACTGCAGCAGAGGCTGCAGCCGACACCATCGCTGGTGACTCATAGCAGGCCAGCTCCAGGTGCAGCTGTTGTTCACCACCTTAACTATAGAGGGCAGTGTCACTGGCCCTCATATGTAGGATCTGAATCAGGGCCCTGGGGCTCAGTGCTGGCATCCCAAGCCAGCTCCTAACCAATGCACCACTCGGCCGGCCCCACCCTATGTTTTTTATTGGAACATTTAATCCACTTATTGAAAGCAATTGTTTATAGATATGTAGTTATTGCCATTTTATTATTCATATTTTTTATTAGTTTCACGTGTACAAACAATGTAATAGTTAGACATTTACACCCCTCACAAAGTGATAACACCCCTCCCGCAATCTACTACCCCTCTGACATTGTTTACAGCTGTTACAGTTCCACTGACTCTATTCCCTATGCTGCACTCCACATCCTGTGACTACATATTATTCATATTTTTGATCTTTTTTTTTCTCATTTTAAAGAAGTTCCTCTAATATTCCTTGTAATACTGGTTTGGTGGTGGTGGTGAACTCTTTAGCTTTTTATTGTTTGGGAAGCTCTTTATTTGTCCTTCAATTTTAAATGACAGCCTTGCTGGGTAGAGAACATTGGTTGAGGTCCTTGCTTTTCATCACGTTGAATATTTTGTGCCAGTCCCTTCAGGCCTGCAAAGGTTCTGTTAAGAATCAGCTGACAATCTTATGGGGGCTCCCTTATAAGTTCCTCATGCTGCTTTTAGGATTCTCTCTTTGTCATTAACATTTGCCATTGTAATTATAATGTGTCTTGGTGTGAGTCTGTTTGGGTTCATCTTTGGGACTCTCTGTACTTCCTAGACTTGTGTGTCTATTTTCTTTGCCAGGTTAGGAAGGTTCTTCAAATAGGCTCTCCATCCCTTGCTTTCTCTCTTCTTCTGGTACCTCTATGATGTGAAAGTTGCTTATGTTGTCCCAGGGGTCTCTTATACTCTCCTCATTTTGTGTGTGTGTGTGTTCTGATTGGGTGTTTTCTGCTACCTTGTATTCCAAATCGCTGATTCAATCCTCTGCTTCATCCAGTCTTCTAGTACATCCTTCATGTTAGTTATTCTTCACTTCTGCCTGGTTCTTCTTTATGGTTTCTATGTACTTTTTAATGCTTGCTGTCTCTCTTTTGAAGTTCTCAGTAAGTTCTTGGGCATCCTTATAACTATTGTTTTGAACTCTGTATCTGGTTGGTTGCTTGCATCTATTTTGTTTAGTTCTTTTTCTGGAGTTTTCTCCTGGTCTTTCATTTGGAATGTATTTCTTTGTTTCCTCATTTTGGCTGCCACTTGGTGTTTGTTATTATGTATTAGGTAGGGCTTCTATGTCTTCTAGACTTGCTGGGTGGGAGTCCTGTAGGGACCAGTGACACAGTCTCCCTGGTCACCTGCTCTGAGTGCTCCAGGAGTGTCCCTTGTGTGGGCTGTGTGTTCCCTCCTGTTATATTTGAGCCTTGATTACTGTTGGCATGTCAGTGGGTGGTATTGACCCTCAAGCTGACTGTCTATGGGGTTTGGCCATGTCCACAGCTCACGGGATGCTGTGCGGGGGGTGCTTATGCCCTTAGAGCAGGTTTTGCCCCAGTGGGCTTTGGTACCTGTTGAGACCACCCTTTGTGTGTGCCACTTATGAGGCTAATTGGGTGGTGCTCTGCTGTGATCTGAAGCCATCTTTCAAATATATAGGTTCTGGGGCTTCTTGGGAGGGGCTCCGGTGCAGGCTCATGTTACCCAGCCTGTGACTGGCCAGGGAGAACCCAATAGGAGCTACAAAGAAATCCACAGTTGGTTGCTGCCTGTGCTGTACCTGGAGGTGCATGGGAGAGGCAACTCTGTTCACTGAGGACAGCTGCCACCAGCACCAGGCCTGGGGTAGCCCCATAAAAAGCCAGGACAGGGCCAGCCAAGTGGCTCGTTGGTTAAGAATTGGCTTGGGAGCGCAAGCTCTGAGCAGCAGGGCCACCGGTTTGGATCCCACATAGGCCAGTGAACGCTGCATCCTAGGTGGCACTGTGCCCTCTACAGCTAAGATAGTGAACAACAGCTCAACCTGGAGCTGGGCTGCCATGAGTCGTTGGCGACAGCATAGGCTGCAGTGGGGCTACTGTGAGTGGCCGGCAACCGGTGTGAGCTGCTGTGAGCCATGTGAGTGGCCATCCAATGCCCGGGGACTGATCTGCCTCAGCCAGGAAGAGCACAATGATCACAATACAACATGGGCCAGTGAAGTGATGTCCTCCACAACTAGACTGAAGAACAAAAGGACAGCAACTTGTCTGTTCCCCTTTCCCAATTCCCCAGCTGCTGTTCCCTTCCCCAATTTCTCTTAAAAAAAAAAAAGCCAGGACACTCTGAGGCCTGTTTCCACCTGCCGGTTCCCGTAAGGTTCAGCCATTGATGAAGCCTGATGCTGCATGCAAGATGGGTGAGGCAGAGTCTCAGTGAGTCAGCAGGATGGAAGGATGGTAGCTCACCAGACCAATCAGTTTCAGATTTGGCCTGTGGGGATGGGCTCAAAACAGAAAAGATGGTGCCTGCCTGCAGGTCGCATGGGATGAGGTAAATGGGTACTGTCCCTCCAGTCCTCACCTGGAGATATACAACTTAGTCACTCCCTATATGTCTCCGATGCCCCAGAGTCACGGTCCCTCTGCCGGCGTCCAGGGTGAGTGTCTGCAAGGCAGTGAGTCTGTGTGCGGGCCCTTTAAGAGGATGTCTGGGTTTTCCACAGCCTTCCAGCCCACCAGGATGGTCAGAATTCCCACTGTTTTTCAGAGCCACGTGTTGTGAGGGCTACTCTACCCAGCACCAGTAGACCGGGCTGGGGAGCCTCACTCCTCCAGGGGGAACCTCTAGTGGCTGAGATATCTCTCCAGATTTTCAACCACTACTCAGAGGTTTGGGGCCAACCCGTTTCGCATCTCTGCCCATCCTACCAGGCTCCATGTGGCTTCTTTATATCCTTAGTTATAAAACTTCTGTTCAGCTAGACATCAGATGGTTCTCTGGGTTCCCTGTTCTATAATTTAGTTGTAATTTTGATGTGTTCATGAATGAGGCAAGTACAGCGTTTACCTACTCTGCCATCTTGGATCTCAAGACATTATCTCTTAATATCTTGTTATGGTAGAAGAGGATTGTATCCTCCACCACACACACATCCGTATTTTCCTTCCCTTCACTATTCCAATATGTTTATATCCCAATTCCTAGTAATCAGCAGCTGCTACAGAGCCAAGAAATATACTATAATTAGCTGGATTTTTTTTGCCTTGTTTTTGTGTTCCTGAATAAATAATTGCTTGGTTTCCCCCCTTGAAATGTGCCCAGCCTTAGTTTTTCCCATTTGCTTCATCAGTTTGTTCATAAATCTATTAGCATTGTGTTTCACAACTGTTCAAAACTTTCAGCTCATGGATTTAATAAGAACCCAATAAAAAGTTGATCATTTGAGGGCCGGCCGAATGGCTCAGTTGGTTAAGAGCTTGCTCAAGTGTGAGAGCTGAGCTCTGAGCAACAGCAGTTCGATGCCCAGCCTGAACTGAGCTGCCGCTGAGCTGCCAACAGGTGGCAGGATGGCTCAGCTAAGAAAAAAAAAGTTGATCATTTGGGAGCCTTTGTAAGGGCAGGCATTTGTCAAGCCCACTATTAGACATTTTTTCCAGGTGACTGGGGCAAGAATGGGGGTGGGAAGGACTTGCACATTCTGCAGGAAGACTCGTAAGTCCACAAAGTGGAGGCTTTGCTCTGGGACTATTTGATTTCTTTAGGGGAACACTCTGTATTTTGCTTGAGTGTAGATGCTTGGCTCTTGTGATTTCTACTCCCAAGCACTAGGAAAGGGAGAGGGAGGATGGGTGAGTCAACTGTTCAGCGTTACTTTGAATTCTCCACCTGTCAGGTTCTCCACATCTCACTCCCACCGTCAGGATACTTTTTCTGCAACAGAGCCACACCAGGATTTTGCAGGATAGACCAATGTTCTTCACGTGGATCCCCTTCCACGTGTGGACTGTGCCTCTACCTTTGCAGGTTCTGCCTTCTCAGTTACCACACCTCCAGCCCCTTTCTGATTTCAAAGTTGTTGAAATCTGTTCCCCACTGATGGGACCTCTTTTGTTTCTTTGAAGATGTGGGTTTATATACTTGATTACTTTATTCTTTTTTCATGAGGTTCAGGAGTTAGAGGAGACGGATGTGTTCCATCTTCCTGAATGGAAGTTAGAATCTGAATATTTAACTGCCCCAGATTATCTGGATAGACCCCCAAATATGTAGACCAACATTTGTGAACCACTGGCAATAGAAAAAGCCTGGATTTGGGTCTCTGATGGAGTTGAGTTTGAATTCTGACTCTCTGACCTCCTTACTCAAGTCATATCCACGGGCCTCAATTTTTTCCTCTACAAAATGGGAATAATAATGTCTATCTGATAGAATTCTGGGAAGATTTCCTTAGCTACTCTATATAGAGCATCCAACACAGGACTTGCAGACAGTAGGTGCTCAAAATAGGAGTGATCACTTGTTAATAGGAACAAGTGGGAAATATGATTCGAAAGATTTGAATCAGGTTTTAGGAGGGACTTGGATGCCTTGTGACACTGGGGAACCTGGAAGGCTTGTGAGCAGAGGAGTGACTTGTTCTCTACGAATTTGTCTGATTGTTCCCTCAGTCTGGTGTGGAGAGGGAGGAAGAAGCCCTTGGCCCATAAGCTCTTGGGTTAAAATCGTCTGCATCTGAGTTATTTGTAACCGTTGTCATAGCAACAAGTTTGGCAAGTGAGCCAGTGCTGCAAGCTCCTGACAGTAGGGAGGGGAGGGCAGTGGGAGAAGACAGAAGATTTGGAAGGGGGATCGTCTGTGACCAGCGCCTCACTTTCCTCTGATTTGTCTGAAACAATCAGCTGGAGATGAGGGTGGGCATCCTACAGGGAGAATCATTGGATGACGGAGACTCTCCTGCCCAATATTCTCATATTCCAGATGTGAAAATAGATCCAGAGGTCCAGCAGTTGGCTCAACGCCACACAGGAAGTCAGGGACGGAGACAGGACTAGATGTTTTTATAATGAACTCAGGGTCATACAACTGAAGCATAGACAACCCAGAGAGGACCTTTGGAAACATTTCATCCATCTCTCTACCAACACACATATGCTTTTATTGTTGTTGTTCATATGACAAACATGGGACACAGAGTAGGTTGGAACTGTGTCACACAGCAACTCAGGTGCTGCCTTGAGATAAGAACCCAGAAGCTTCGGGCCTCCCAGGCCTGGGTGCTTCTTGAGGAAGTGGCAGTGTAGGGTTCACAGTTCAGAGAAGCCCCTCACTGCCCACTGCCAAGGCAGGCCCTCCCAGGGTAAAGTTGATTTGACTGCCTTGGCTTTTGTTCCCCCCTAGAATCCAACAGGCAGGTGTTCAGGTCTTATTTCCCCTCCCCACACACCTCCTTCTTCTGCAAGTGTGTGTGTCCTGCCAAAGGCAATGCTGTTGCACAAAGTAGAGCCCAGCCTCACTCCGCCCTGGACCAAACACAGCTGCCACAGGTCTCCCCCTCCAAATCACTCACAGGGCCAAGTACTTCCTGGGCATTCTTTTATGTGATTCATTCCTCACAACTATAATTCTCTGCTTCCCAGTTTATCAGGTGGAAAGATAAAGTGACTGGCCAAGTCACACGGTGAGTCTTAGCCTGAACCCCTCCTCCTCCGGAATAGTGTTTCTGCCCCTTCTGCCACACTGATTTCTCAGCCCTCAGAGTTCCTCCTGCCATTATCTTTGTCTTAATCACCCCATTGGCACTTGTGCAATACATTTCCTTTGTGTCCTCTGCCTTATGTGCAGCCCAAAGTCCCCTTCTTGCCTGGAGCCAATCCCTCAGCAAGTCCTGCTGATTCTCCTTTCTGTCTCTCAAATCCACCTGCTTTCCTCATCCTCTGCTACTGCCCTGCTCCAGCCTCAACACCTCTCATTTAAAATCTACTTCCTAGCTCTCATCTTCCAGACTGGCCATCTTCAACCTACCCTTCTGCACACCAGCAGTGAGAGGGCATTTGTGCAGAAGTCAATATATCACTTCCTTCTATGGCACCCCACCCTTACAAGGATAAAGTTCTAGCTCTTTGTTTGACAGTAAAGGCCACCCACAGTTCCAGCCCGCCAAACCTCTCAGAGCCTTACTCATCTCTTGCCACTCTTGGCCTCACACACTGTACTCTGACCACTGAACTAAGCTACAAGTGGTTCATACAGTGTACCCCACTCTCTCTTGTCTAGGTGTCTTTCCAATGTGTTCTGCATGAAAGGCCCTTCACCCCGACTCCCCAAACCTCATGAACTCACCTCAAGTGTCTCTTCATCCAAGGAGCCTGCCTAGATTCCCAAGCAGAACTGGATCCAGTCCCCTGGGCTCCCACAGCCCCCAGAGCTCCCCTCTGCCACTGGCCTACGTGGAATTGATGTCTAAGGTTCTCTCCTCTCAGATTGGAAGCTCCCTGAGGGCAGGGACTCTGTCGCCAGCAAAGCCCAGCCACTGGCCAGTCCCAGAGGAAGGGTCAGAGAATATTCACTGCACGGATTCAGGTGTTTGAATGGTTGATTGAGGAATGAAATTTGGGTTCAGCTGTGTAAGTATCCTTGCAAACTCCTGCCCAAAAGTGCTTGCATGACATCACTTGTTGCTTGGCAGGTTCCCCTCAGCTCCGGGTGTGTGGTTTCTCTGGGAGGGGGCATGGCTTGGATCAGCTGACACAGGGTGAGGCCCAACCAGCCAAGTTGTGAGCAGGGAGGCGGAGCAAGGTGGAAGAGAAATGGTGCCAAGTGAGGGATAGGAAGTGAGGTGCCCCCTGAGATAAGTGCTATTATTTCCCCTCCCCCCTTATAGGGACGTGAACTGAGGCACAGCGAGGCTTAGGTTACTTGCCAAAGCCACACAGCTAAGTAAGGTCGTGGTGAGACTCCAAGTCTCATCAATTCCAAAGTCTCATCAATTCCAAGTAATTTTCCATGTTGCCCCAGCCTCTCCCAACATTCCCTTTGGACAACATGTTTGTAATAGTTAATGGTGGAGTTGTTATTCGAACCAATCTTTGAATAACAATTGTCAAGGCAGAATAGAGAGAAGAAATCATATCCTGAACACCTACCGTGAACTTATGCTGTGGGCACACCAAGAGGATTGGAGGGGAGGGGGATGCAACTTAAACAGTTAATGAGCTTCTATTACTTGCTGGGGTCTCTCTATACATAACTTCTTAACATTCAAAGCAGCCCCTTAATGTGGAAATTATTAATATCCCTTTTCATCTCTTAAAAACTGATGTTCTTAGGGCCAGCCGAGTGGCGCAGTGGTTAAGCGCTGGCTTGGGAAGCCAGGAGCCCCGGTTCGGGTCCCACATGTGAGGGCCAGTGACACTGCCCTCAAAAAAAAATAAAATAAAATGAAGTTTAAAAAAAGCAAAACAAAAAAAACCAAACTGATGCTCCTAGAGAGGAAGTGATTTTCAAGTTTAGACACCCAATAAACAGCAAGAGCAGGACTTAAATAGGTGTGTCAGGCTCCACAATGAAAGCAGGGGTGGGGGTAGGGTGGAGGAAATGTTCAGATGCTAATTGGATCTTCAGATGCAAACTGGATCTTGGCTTTTGCAAAGGAGTGGGACAAGAGAGACTTGGGTAGAGGGACCTGGCTATAGGAGGGACTGGTGGGGGCTGTGCTTTGAAAGGAAGGGTGGAGTTTGGCTGTGGAGGGCCAAGAGCTAGAATGCCAAGCCCAGACAGAGCACTTTCTATTATATATATATATATATTTTCTATAGCACACACACATATATCACATATGGAGAGAATATACACAGCATATACAGTCATGCACCACTTAACGATGGGGATACATTCTGAGAAATGTGTTGTTAGGAGATTTTTGTCATTGTGTGTACATCATGGAGTGTACTTAACACAAACCTGGGTGCTATAGCCTGCTACAAACCTAGGCTATAGGGCATATAGCCTATTGCTCCTAAGCTACAAGGCTGTATAGCATGTTACTATATAAAACAACATGCAATTAAATCAAGCTCAAGAGAAAATGATGCAATCAAGAGATGTGGTAAAAATGAGATATATGAGGCTGCTGCCTGTGTAGCAGACTTACTGTTTTACAGCACACTTTTTTTTTAAAGATTTTATTCGGGAATTGGGGGAGGGGACCAGCGTTGGGGAACCGGGGAAGGGGAACAGACAAGTTGCTGTCCTTTTGTTCATCAGTCTATTTGTGGAGGACATTACTTCACTGGCCCATGTTGCTATCATCATTGTGCTCTTCTCAGGTGAGACAGATCAGTCACTGGCCTCTGGACAGCTGTTCACAACAGCTCTTGGCAGCTCTTGCCGGCTGCCGGCCACTCACTGTAGCTTATAGAAGCCCACTGCAGCAGGGGCTGCAGCTATGCTGTCCCGGAGACTCACAGCAGCCCAGCCCAAGGTGGAGCTGTTATTCAATATCTTAGCTGTAGAGCCAGTGTCATTGGCCCTCATGTGGGATCCGAACCGGGGCTGCTAGCATCCCAAGGCAGCTCTTATCCAATGTGCCACTTGGCCAGCCCACACAGCAAACTTTTTTTAATAAGTAGAAAAACTGCACTCTATATACTTATTATGTACTGACATGATGTACCTTCATTACATAATGTATATTATGTACTGTACATAATTGTATGTGCTATACCTTTATATGACTGACAGCCCTGTAGGTTTGCTTACACCAGCATCACCACAACCGTGTGAGTATGTGCTGTGCTGTAACATCACTAGGCACTAGGAAATTTTCAGCTCCATTATAATCTTATGGGACCACCATCGTCTATGCAGTCCTTCGTTGACTGAAACATCATTATGCAGCACATGACTATTTATTTTTGTATAATTATATTTCATTATGTGGAGATTATACATATTGTATATTAATATATATTAATATATTATATAATAATATACAGAGAGAGTAAAAAGTTTCTGATACCAAAAGTAAAATTCTCTAAATACATTTAAATGTTTGTCTTTGAGGGGAACAGGTGTGAGAGGGGGGTGTGGGAACTCTGGAGAATAAATAAATAAAATGAACAAACAAAGGAATCAAGAGACGAGCCTGGAAAGAACCAAGGATGATAATATGCCTTATCTGAGGTCATGCATAACCTCACCCTCTGATCAGAAAGTCTCCAAACAACAAAGTAAATGTCCCTTCTTCCAAAAGTAACACGTGTTCATTGATCAATATTTGGGGAATAAAAACACATCCTACTGCCCAAACGTAATCAACGTTAGCATCTTGGTGTATTCAGGCTTTATTCTAGGCTTCAAAAAACATATTTGAGATCATGCTGTATATTCAATTTTATAATGCCATTTTCACACAAATATATTCCCATTAAAATTCCTTACAAAGATCATATATAGGCTACAAAATAATCCATTGAGTGGATATGCTTATGGAATTCCTTTCTGCATCGTTTTTGGCATTCCTTCTATTACTTTTCTTTCTTTAGGCTTGTTTGGCCAGGTTTTAGGTTTGATTTTCTCTGTCCTATTTTGGGAACTAGCATAAAGAGAGATTGTTGCTTGAGAGAGGTTGGGAAAAGCAGGGTAGGGTTGTTGCAAGCAGCAGTATTTGAGAGGAACTCTGGAGCATGTTAAACATGCACAGGATAAAACCTTCAAATGATATAAGAAAATATAAGAGTGAAAAATAAGTCTCTCACCCCTCATCCTCAGTTCCCAATTTTCTTTTCTTTTTTTTGTGGGAAAGGGGAGCAGAATTGGGGAAGGGGAACAGTGTTGGGAAATTGGGGAAGGGGAACAGCCAAGTTGTTGTCCTTCAGTCTTAGTTGTGGAGGGCACAGCTAATTCAGCTCCAAGTCCAATCACCATCCGACCACCCATCAGCAGCTCAGGGCAGCTCAGCTCAAGGTGCCATGATTAATCTTAGTTGTGGTTGGGCATAGCCCACCATCCCATGCAGGAGTCCAACATGCAACCTTGTTGTTAGGAGCACGTGCTCTCACCAGCTGAGCTATCCTGCCACCTGTTGGCAGCTGAGCAGCAGCTCAGCTTGGGTGGAGCTCACTGGCCCATGTGGGAATCAAACCGGCGACCCTGTTGCTCAGAGCTTGTGCTTGTAACCAACTGAGTCACTTGGCCGGCCCTTCAGTTCCCAATTTTCCACGGGGGATCTCCAATGTTAGAACTTCCTTGTATGCCCTTTGTGTGGATGTGCTAAGCCTATACAAATGTGTGTGTAACTATGTTTTTATTTCTTAAAACAACTTTATTGAGACATAATTCACATACTATACAATTCACCCATTTAGAGTGTATACTTCAATGCCTTTTATTATATCCATAGAGTGGTGTAACCATCATCACAATCAATTTTAGAATAATTTTATAACCTCCCAAAAGAAACCCTATGCTCCTTTGCTGTCACTCCCAAAGCCCCTATCTCCCCATTCCTAGGCAACCATTAATCTATTTTCTGTCGCTACAGATTTGCCTATTCTGAAGATTTCATGTAAATGGGAACATACAATATGTAGCCTTCTGCAACTGACTTCTTTCACTCAGCATGATGTTTTCAAGGTTCATCCAAGTCATGGCGAGTATCAGTACTTCATTCCTTCTTTTTTTTAATGCAAACTTTATTTTTTGAGCAGTTTAAGTTTACACAAAAACTGGGTGGAAAGTACAGAGAGTTCCTAACCCAATTTTCCCTATTATTTACATCTTGTATTAATGTGGTACATTTGTTACAATTGATGAGCCAATATTGATACATTATTATTTTTTCTTCCCTCAGCTTTGTTGAGATATAATTAGCTGATACATTGTTATTAAGTCCATAGTTTACATTAGAGTTCATTCTTCGTGATGTACATTTTATGGGTTTTGACAAATGAATAATGACATGTGTCTACCATTACAATATCATACAGAGTAGTTTTACTGTCCCCCAAGTCCCCTGTATTCTACATATTCACCCCCTCCTCCCTCTATACAAACCCCTAATAACCACTGATCTTTTACTGTCTCCATACTTTTTGCCTTTTCCAGAATGTCATATTGGAATCATACAGTATGTAGTCTTTTCAGATTGGCTTACTTCACTTAATAAATACATTTTATGTTTCCTCCATGTTTTTTCATCGCTTGAGAGTTCACTTCTTTTTTCTTTTTTTTTAAAGAAATTGTAGGGCCGGCCGAGTGGCTCAGTTGGTTAAGAGTTGGCTTGGAGCACGAGTTCTGAGCGGCGGGGCCACTGGTTCAATTCCTACATGGGCCAGTGAAAGCTGCGCCCTAGCTGAGCTGTTGTTGAGCTGCCAGCAGGTGGCCGGATGGCTCAGCTGGTGTAACAAGATTGCCTGTTTGATGGTGGGCTATGCCCACCCACAACTAAGACTGAACTTGGCACCTTGAGCTGAGCTGCCACCTGGAAGTCTCAGTGGATAGGGCGTGCACTTTTAGCAACAAGGCTGCTGGTTCAACTCCTGCATGGGATGGTGGCTATGCCCACCTGCAACTAAGATTGAACTCGGAACCTTGAGCTGAGCTGCCACCTAGATGGCTCAGAGGATAGAGCGTGCGCTCTTAACAACAAAGCTGCTGGTTCGACTCACGCATGGGATGGTAGCTATGCCCACTCGCAACTAAGACTGAACACAGCACCTTAAGCTTAGAGGCCACGAGCTGCCAACGGGAAGCCAGATGGCGACTGACGCCCTCCACAACGAACACTGAAGAACAAAAACTTGGCTGGTCCCCTCCCCCAATGCCCCAACACTGTTCCCCTCACCCAATTCCCCAATAAAATCTTTAAAAAAAAACCAAAAAATAAACTTTGGACTGAGCCGAAAGCAGCAGTGTATCCCAGAAAACTGTTTGCAAAGATAACAAGAAAGCAGATATTATGATTACTGGACTAAAAATTAAAAACATTCTTCAGAATTAATGTTACTATGTTATGTTATCTGCACCTATGGAAATTCCTTCCTTCTATTGATGTAATTGTTTCCCTTCTCTTTTGCATAAATACCCCATGCCTTCTCCTACTTGGAGCACTATTTGAGTTTCTGCCTGAATCAGTGTTTCTCAAATAGCTATTCTTTTTTTTTTTTTTTTTTAGCTGAGCCATCCTGCCACCTGTTGGCAGCTCAATGGCAACTCAGCTCGGGCTGGCATTGAACTGCCGTTGCTCAGAACTCAGCTCGCACTCTTGAATGAACTCTTAACCAACTCACTCGGCCAGCCCTCAAATAGCTATTCTTTTGGATCTCAAATAAATGCTTATTGTCTCTCACTTTGGCCTTCTATTTTTAGGTTAAACCATATGATTTCACCCATATGTGGACTCTAAACAAACAACCATACAAACAAACAAAACAAAACAAAAACAAATTCATAGATGCAGAGAAGAGATAGGTGGTTACCAGAGGGAAAGGGGGGAAGGAGGGCAATTGTTTGGTGATGGATAGAAACTAGACTTTTGGGGATGATCACTTTGTAGTGTGTACAGATGTCAAGTTAAAATGTTGTACACTTGAAAAATATAATAATAATTTTTTTATTTAGACAATTTCAAACTTGCAAAAAAAATTTCAAGAATAGTACAAAGAACTGATGTATACTCTTCACCCAGTCCTTAAATGTTAACATTTTACCACATTTGTTTATCCACTTATTTGTCCCTCTGTCTCACATACACCTTTGTGCTCCTGAACGACTTCAGGCAGTTGCAGACATGATACCCTTTTGCCCTGAAATACTTCAATGTGTATCTCCTAAAACACAGAATGATCTTTCATAAACAGAGCAATTATCAAAATCAGGAAATTCACATTGATACAATATTATTATAAATATAATCTACAGAACTTATTCATAACTCATCAGTTTCCTCAGCTATGCTCTTTATAGCAAAAGAAAACTCTGAATCATGTGCATTCGGTTGTCATATCTCTTTAGTACCCTTTAATAAGAAAGAGTTCCTTAGTCTTTCTTTGTGTCTTCTGAAACTGACATTTTTAAAGAGTGCAGGCTAGTTATTTTTAGACTATCCCTCAATTTGATTTTGTCTGATGTTTCCTCACAATTAGATTCAAGTTAAGCATTTTGGTAGGCATATCACAGAAGTGATGCTGTGTCCTTTTCAGTGCATCAGATCAGGAGGCACATGAAGACTTGGTTCAGTGCAGTCAGTCAGGTGTGATCTGCAGTTGAGGGAGGCGGGTTTTTTTTTTCTGTTTTTTTTTTTTTAAATTAAAATGTATTGGGGTGACAATGGTTAGTAAAATTACATAGGTTTCAAGTGTACAATTCTGTAATACATCATCTATATATCACATTGTGTGTTCACCACTCAGAGTCAGGAGAGAACATGTGTTCTAAAGGGTGCCGTAAATCATCCTCTATCTGTGTCACACATCTCTTCTGGTATATGGCAATTTCTGTCAAATAAAAACATTACAGTGTGTCTTCATCCACCTTATTCACTGGATCTGGCACCGTGCAACCTCTGATACTTTCCCAAAGTCAAAATGATTCAGGACATCAAAGACGACAGTGCAACCAAAGACACTCATGAAAGAGGACTTCCAGAACTGCTTCAGAAAGTGGCAGGAACGATGGGAGTATGTGTTTGAATTGAGTGGGAGTATTTTGAGGGGGATTAATGGCAAGGTGTCTTTTACTGTAATAATGTTTTTAATTTAAACATTTACCATATTGTTTGATCACACCTTGTACATACACTTTTGATTTGTCTGGATGGAGTGAGACAGAGTGAGATTTTATCACACTACACTACTCAGAACAATGTGCAATTTAGAACTTATGAATTGTTTATTTTTGGAATTTTCCATTTACTATTTCGGACCACTGTTGACCTCAGGTAACTGAAATTACTGAAAGCATGGTGGTGGAGGAGTGTGGACTAATCCTTTGTAATTAGGAAGTATTTTGTGGAAAGCTACATTGAGATTATATAAATATCCTGTTACTCCTTAAACTTTCACACACTAGTTTTAACATTCGCTGATGATTCTTGCCTGAAACCATTATGGCCGAGGATGTCAAATGTGATTTTCAAATGCCAGCATTTTTCTGACTTGTATTAGTTGGCTTTCCAATGTAAGAGAGAGCTATCCTTTCTCCCATATTTATTTATTTATATCCTCATGGACTCATGGTTATTTTATTTATTTATTTATTTATTTATTTATTTATTTATTTATTTATTGAGGGCAGTGTCACTGGCCCTCATATGTGGGGCCCAAACCAGGGCCACTGTCTTCCCAAGCCAGCGCTTAACCACTGCGCCACTCGGCCGGCCATATTTATTTTATTTAAAGGGCCATAACACACTCATGTCATTCTTCATTGTGATATTCCAAATGCCCCCAGATTTGGCCAGCAAGAGGCCCTCCAACCTGGCTCCTGTGTCCTTTCGGCAGGTCTGCATCTTTCTTTGAGCACTTCCTTGTTTTCTGGCACCACAAGATGCTGCAGGCCCCTCTTGTACTTTCCCTGCCCAGCCTTGGAATCAGCCATTTTTTCCAAGGAGAGCTGGTTCTTTTTAGTAGAGAATGGCATTTAGAAAGCAAGATTTGGGCACTAAGTGTTATAGCTATGTTTTAAGAGTTTTTTGTGGGGGAGGTAAGCTGAAGCCACACAACTGACAACCAAATTCTCTTTGCCGGAGTGTTTGGAGATGGGCAATGTCTGCCTGTAAAAGTTGTTGGGTGTTGGTGTCTTTTGAGAGCAAACTGTACCTTGGGATGTGGTACCACAGAGATTCATGAAAGGAGCAGAATTGATGATGACTAGCAATGAGGCTGGCCTGGAAGAGTAGAAAGAATAACAATAGCTAATAACTTCTATTTAGTGAGAACTTACCGTGTGCCAGACAGTGGGCCGGGAGCCTTACAAACGTTCTCTCTGACCCTACAGTAATTCTGGAAGGTGCAGTGAGGTTGACTGGCTGCCTAGTAGTAACTGAGACACAATAAGAACTCAGAGAGGGAGGAAGATGATGATAGAGGCCACTGAAAAGGAAAACCAGCATATTCCTGTGTTTTGAAGAACTCTGGTGTAATAGGCTAGGAATTTGAAGACTGAGTCTTTAGTCTCAGTGCTGCCACCTATTGATTGTGAGATCTTGTGAGATATGAAGTGGCCATGTGACCTCTTTGAACCTGAGTTTCATTGCCAGGCTACCTCACAGGGTTATTATGAGAATCAAATTAATGGCTCCAAAAGATTTGTAAACCCTTAAGTGCTAGCATATGGAAATGGTTATTATTTACCCAGCCTAATGAACTGGAGTCTCCTCTTCCATTGGAGACCACAATCCTTTTGGAAATGCAATCGATCTAAGTTGCATGTGAACCCTGTCGACCCATGTTCCTCCTTATCCCCCTGTGCCAGGGCACTTCTAGGACATTCCTTTGGCAAAGTTTCAGTTAGCTGATGCTGACAAATCTACCATAACTTAGATTTCTTAGTAACTGTGGCAGGTAGCCTCTAAATGACCTCCCAATAATCCTTGACCCTTGGTATTCACACCCTTGTGTAATCCCCTCCCTTTGAGTGTGGGCTGATTTAGGGACATTACAGATAGAGTGTGGCTAAGGTGATAGGATATCACTTAGGGACTTAGCTACATAAAACTCTGACTTCCATCTTGCTACTAGATTTTCTCCCTTGCTGGCTTTGCTGAATGAAGCAAGTTGCCGTGTTGGGGAGGTCCGTGTGTTGCGTAAGTGAAGGCCAACATCCAGTCAGGAATTGAGTGTTTTAGTCCAACAGTCCTTGAGGCACTGGAAAATCTGACAACTAGGTGATCTTGGAAGTGGATCCATCCTCTATCAATCCCTCAGCGGAGACCCCAGCCCTAGCTTACACATTGATTGAAACCTTGTGAGAGACCCTGAGACAGAGGATCCAGCAGAGAGCCCGCATCTACCCACATCCATGGAACCCACGAGATAAATGTTTTAAGGCACTAAGTTTGTGGTTAGTTTTACTCAGCAATAGATAACTAGTACAGTAACCATCTTTTTTTCTTTTTAAAGATTTTATTGGGGAATTGGGGGAGGAGAACAGCGTTGGGGAGTCGGGGAAGGGGAACAGACAACTGGCTGTCTTTTTGTTCTTCAGTCTAGTTGCGGAGGACATTGCTTCACTGGCCCAGGTTGGTATCGTCATTGCGCTCTTCCCGGATGAGGCAGATTGGTCGCCGGCCTCTGGATGGTCGCTCACAGTGGCTATTGGCAGCTGGCGCTGGCTGCTGGCCGCTAACCACTCACTGTAGCCTATGGCAGCCCACTGCAGCAGCGGCTGCAGCCCACACCGAGGCCGGGGCTTATACAGCCCAGCTCCAGGTGGAGCTGTTGTTAGCTGTAGAGGGCAGTGTCACTGGCCCTCATATGTGGGATCTGAACCGGGGCTGCTGGCATCCCAAAACCAGCTCCTAACCAATGCGCCACTTGGCCAGCCCGTAACCATCTTTTATATAAGCTCCTCTAAGCATGTATTCTCTCCTGTATTTTGTACAACTGTGCACTTCCCATACCTAGAGCCGAACTTGAACTGCCTCTTTCTTCCAAATCCTTTCCACTGTGTCCACTGGAAACCTCATTCTATAGTTAACAAGCTCCCCTATAGAATATGAATTTTTTGAATAAACAAAGAGACATATTTGGTTTCTGGATGGGCAGACATAATATGAATAAAGATGTCAACACTCCTCAAATTAATTTGTAAGTTTAATGCAATAAACATTTTAAATTCACATTAAAGTTCTAAATTGTATCCCTTTGTTTTTTGACTTAAAAATTTTTAAAAAATTTTTTTAAAAAAATAACTAACATACAATATTATATTAGTTTCAGGTGTACACCATAGTTATTCAACATTTAGATACCTAAGGTAGTGATCCCCATAAGTCTAGTAATACTGTACAACGTTATACAATATTACTGACTATATTCCCTATGCTGTACATTACATCCCCATGACTTATTTGATTTTTTAAAATTTTATATAGTTTCAGGTGTACAGTGCAGTGGTTAGGCATTTATGTAATCTATGAAGTGATCCCCCAATAAGTCCAGTACCCATCTGACACAATACATAGTCTTTACAACATTATTGATTATATTTCCCATACTGTATTTCACATCCCATGACTATTTTGTGACTACCAATTTGTACTTCCTAATCCCTTCACCTTTCTCACCCAACCCTCACCCCTTCCATAAGTTTGTTCTCTGTATCTCTGAATCTATTTCTGGTTTTTTTGCTCATTTTTTCTGTTCTTTAGATTCCACGTATAAGTGAGATCATATAGCATTTTGATCTCACTTTTGACTTTCTCAGTCTTACTGAGAAAGTAAGTATTTCATTTAGCATAATATTCTCTAGGTTCATCAATGTTGTTGCAAATGGTAAGATTTCATTCTTTTGTATGGCAGAGTAATACTCCATTGTATAAATGTACCACTATTTCTTTATCCAATCATCTATTGATAGGCATTTTGAAATTTTCCATATCTTGGCTATTGTAAATAGTGCTGCAGTAAACATAGGGGTGCATATATATTTTTTTAAATTTTTTTTTAGAGGGCAGTGTCACTGGCCCTCATATGTGGGATCCGAACCAGGGCTGCTGGCGTCCCAAGCCAGCTCTTAACCACTGTGCCACTCGGCCAGCCCTTTTTTTTGAATTAGTGTTTTGAATTTCTTTGGGTAAATACCCAGGAGTGGATTTGCTGGGTCGTAAGGTAGGTCTAATTTTAATTTTTTTTTTTTAGCTGAGCCATCCTGCCATCTGTTGGCATCTCAGTGGCAGCTCAGCTGAGGCAGGGCATTGAACTGCTGTTGCTCAGAGCTCAGCTTGCACTCTTGAGCAAGCTCTTACCGAACTGAGCCATTCGGTGTGGTTTTTATTTGCATTTCTCTGATGACTAGTGACATTGAGCATCTTTTCATATGTCTATTGGCCATCTGTGTGTCCTCTTTGGAGAAAGGTCTATTCAGGTCCTCTGCCCATTTTTTTTTAATTGCATTGTTTTTGTTTTTTTTTTGGTGTTGAGTTGTATGGTTTTGTTTTTTTCTATAAATGTTGGATATTAAGGCCTTATCAGATGTAAAACTATAGTATCATTGGCAAATATCTTCTCCCATTCACTAGGATGTCTTTGTTTTGTTGATGATTTCCTTTGCTGTGAAAAAAAATTCTAGTTTGATGTAGTCTCATTCATTTATTTTTCTTTTGTTTCCTTTGCCCAAGGAGGTACATCAGTAAAAACATTATTAAGGGTAATGTCTGAGAGTTTACTTCCTATATTTTCTTCTAGGAGTTTTATGGTTTCAGGTCTTACATTTCAGTCTTTAATCCATTTTGAGTTTATTCATGTATATGGCATAAGAAGAGTGGTCCAGTTTCTTTTTTTTTTCATGTATCTGTCCAGTTTTCCCAGCACCATTTATTAAATACACTGTTCTTATGCTAATGTAAATTCTTGCTTCCTTTGTCATAGATTAAATGATCATATAGGCATGGATTTATTTTTGAGCTCTATATTCTGTTCCATTGATCTATGTGTCTGTTTTTATGCCAGTCCATACTGTTTTGATTACTACAGACTTTTAGTATGATTTGATGTCAGGTAGCATGATATCTCTGTCTTTATTCTTTCTTAGGATTGCCGTGGCTATTTGAGTTTTTTTATGATTCCATTTAAATTTTAAGATTATTTGTTCTAGTTCTGTGAAAAATGCCATTGGTATTTTGATATGGATTGCATTGAATCTATATATTGCTTTGGGCCATATGGACATTTTTTTTTTTAAGATTTTATTGGGGAATTGGAAGAGGGGAACAGTGTTGGGGAATCGGGGAAGGGGAACAGACAAGTTGCTGTCTTTTTGTTCTTCAGTCTAGTTGCGGAGGACGTTGCTTCACTGGCCCATGTTGGTATCATCATTGCGCTCTTCCCGGATGAGGCAGATCGGTCGCCGATCTCTGGATGTCGCTCACCGTGGCTGTTGGCAGCTCGCGCTGGCTGCCAGCCGCTCATGCTGGCTGCCAACCGCTCACACTGGCTGCCGGCCACTCACTGTAGCCTTTGCAGCCCACTGCAGCAGGGGCTGCAGCCTACACCATCACCGGGGCTCACAGAGCCCAGCTCCAGGAGGAGCTGTTGTTAGCTGTAGAGGGCAGTGTCACTGGCCCTCATACGTGGGATCCAAACCTGGGCCGCTGGCATCCCAAAACCAACTCTTAACCAATGCGCCACTCGGCCGGCCCTGGACATTTTAACTATATTAATTCTTAGTATTTGTACCTTCTTCAATTTTTCTTTTCAATGTCTTATAATTTTCTGAGTAGTGGTTTTTTATTTCCTTGGTTAAATTTATTCCTAAGTATTTTAGTTTTTTTTTTGATGCAATTCTAAATGGGATTGTTTTCTTAATTTCTCTTTCTGACACTTATTTCTTAGTGTATAAAAATGCAACATTTCTGAATATTAATTTTGTATCCTGCTACTTTACTAAATTAATTTTTTAGTTCTAATAGGTTTTTTTGTGGAAACTTTGGGTTTTTCTCTGTATAGTATCATGTCATCTGTAAATAATGACAGTTTTATTTCTTCCTTTCCCATTTGGATGCCATTTATTTATTTATTTATTTATTTATTTATTTATTTATTGTTTTTTGTATAATTGCTGTGGCTAAGGCTTCCAGTACTATGTTGAATAAAAGTGGAAAAGTGGACATCTTTGTCTTGTTACTGATCTTAAGGGGGAATACTTTTAGCTTTTCCCCATTGACTATATTAGCTGTGGGTTTGTCATATATGGCTTTTATTATGTTGAGTTATGTTCATTCTATTACCACTTTGCTGAGAGTTTTTATTATAAATGGATGCTGAGTTTTGTTAAATGCGTTCTCTGCATCTATTGGTAAGACCACATGATTTTTATATTTCGTTTTGTTTATGTGGATATTGAACCAACCCTACATACCAGGAATGAATCCCACTTGATTGTGGTATATGATTCTTTTTTTTATTTGAGGGCAGTGTCACTGGCCCTCACATGTGGGACGGAACCGGGACCGCTGGCTTCCCAACCCAGCACTTAACCAAAGCGCCACTTGGCCGGCCCATGGTGTATGATTTTTATTATTATTATTGGTTTCAGATGTACAAAACTATGCAATAGTTATCCTTTTCACCCCTTACAAAGTGACAACCCCTCCCCCATCCACTGCCACCCACCCCTGATACACATATCTATTACAATTCTATTGACTCCATCCCCACACTATATTCCACATTCCATGACTATATATATATATTAAATTATAATTGACATATAATATTATTCAGCAGCAGCTTCCAGATGTACAGTGCAGTGGTCAGGCCTCTACACTGTCCATGAAGTGGTCTCCCTGACAAGACATGAGTCCATCTGGTTCCCTAAAAAATATTCACAACATTATTGGGCCGGGCAAGTGGCTCAGTTGGTTAAGAGTTTGCTCAAGAGTGCGAGCTGAGCTCTGAGCAACAGCAGTTCGATGCCCAGCCCGAGCTGAGCTGCCAACAGGTGGCAGGATGGCTCAGCTAAAATAAAATATATATATATATATATATATATATATATATATATATATATATATATTTACAACATTTTTGATTATATGCCCCAAACTGTCTTTTCTATCCCTGCAGCAATATTGTAGTTACCAATTTATGTTGCCTCGTCCCTTCCCCTTCTCCCTCATGCCCACCCCCATCCCATCTAGCAATCATCAGTTTTTCCTCTGTGTCTCTAAGACTATTTCTGTTTCCATTGCTCGTTTATTCAGTTCTTTACTTTCCACATATAAGTGAGATCATATGGTATTTATCTTTCTCTGGCTGACTTATTTCACTTAGCATAATGTTCTCTACATCCATGGATATCGTTGCAAATGGTATGATTCCTTTCTTCTTTATAGCTGCGTAATACTCCATTGTGAAAATGTACCACAATTTCTTAATCCAGTCATCTACTGATGGGTATTTCAATTGTTTCCAAGTCTTGGCTATTGTAAATAGCATTGCAATGAACATAGGGGTGCATATATTTTTTCGAATTAGTGTCTTGGGTTTTTCAGGATAAATACCTAGGAGTGGAATTACTGGGTCATAAGGTAGTTCCATTTCCAGTTTTTTGAGATACCTCCATAGTGGCTGCACCAATCTACAATCCCACCAACAGTGCAGCAGGGTCCCCTTTTCCCCACAGCCCCGCCAGCACTTGTTTGTTGATTTATTGATGATTTATTGATGATATTCTGAGCAGAGTAAGGTGGTATCTCATTGTGGTTTTTATTTGCTGATCTTCTTAATCTATGGCTGAATTTGGTTTGCTAATATTTTCTTGAGGATTTTTACATCTGTATTCAATAGTGATATCGGCCTAAAGTTTTCTTTTTTTGTAATGTCTGGTTTTGGAACCAGGGTAATGGTGACTTCATAAAATGAGCTTAGGAGTCTTTCCTCCTCTTGTATTTTTTTTTGCAACAGTTTGAGGGGAATAGGTGTTAATTCTTTTTTGAATGGTTGGTAAAATTTCCCTGTGAAACCATCTGGTCCGGGGCTTTTGTTTGTTGGGAGCTTGTTGATTACTGAATCAATTTCATTCATAGTGATCGGTCTGTTCAGATTTTCTGTTTCTTCTTGATTCAGCCTTGGAAGATTGTGTGCTTCTAGGAATTTATCCATTTCTTCTAGATTGCCTAACTTGTTGGTGTATAGTTGCTCCTAGTGTTTTAAAATATTTTGTATGTCTGGTTTCTGTTGTCACTTCTTCTCTTTCATTTTTGATTTTATTTATTTAGGTCCTCTTTCTTTTTTTCTTGATGAGCCTAGTTAAAAGTTTGTCCATTTTGTTTACCTTTTCAAAAAAAACCCACTCTCAGTTTCATTGATCTTTTATGTTGATTTTTTTTTTTTAGTCTATTTCATTTATTTCCTCTCTGATCTTTATTACTTCCTTCCTTGTACTCACTTTGGATTTTGTTTGCTGTTCTTTTTCTAGTTCCCTTAGGTGTAAAGACAGACTGTTGATTTGAGATTTTTCTTGTTTCCTTAGATAGGCCTGCATTGCTATGAATTTCCCTCAAAGGATTGCTTTCACTGTGTCCCATAGATTTTGGGGTCATTGTGGTTTCATTTTCATTTGTCTTCTTCCATTGTTAAGCCACTCATTGTTAAGCAGCATATTATTTAGCCTCTATATGTTTATGTGTTTTTCAGTTTTCTTCTAATAAATGATTTCTAGTTTCATACCACTGTGGTTAGACATTACACTTAATATAATTTTAATCTTCTTAAATTTATTGAGACTTGTTTTGTGGCCTAACATGTGCTCTATATTGGAAAATGTTCCATGTGCACTTGAAAAGAATGTATATTCTGCTATTTGGGGGTGATATGCTCTAAAAATATCAATTACATCCATCAGGTCTAGTGTGTTATTTAAGGCTGCTGTTTCTGTGTTGATTTTCTGTCTAGAGGATCTGTCCATTGGTGTCAGTGGGGTATTAAAGTACCCTACTATGATTGTTTTCTGTTGATTTTTGACTTTATGTATGTCAATACTTGTTTTATATATTTAGGTGCTCCTGTGTTGGGTGCATATATGTTTACTAGGGTTATGTTCTCTTGTTGTATTTATCCCTTTATCATTATGTAATGTCCTCCTTTGTCTCTTATTATAGTCTTCATTTTAAAGTCTATTTTGTCTGATATAAGTATTGCTAGTCCAGCTTTTTTCTCCTTTCCATTTGTGTGAAATATGTTTTTCTATCCCTTTACTTTCAGTCTATGTGTGTCATTTGATCTGAGGTGGGTCTCTTGTGGACAGCATATACATGGGTTTTGTTTCCTTATCCATTCAGCTTCCCAGTGTCTTTTGATTGGAACATTTACTCCATTTACATTTAAAGTGATTATTGATAGGTATGTAATTATTGCCAGTTTATTATTCATATTTTTAATCTTTATTTGCTTGTTTTCTCCTTTCTTCTGCTTAAATCAGTCCTTGTAACATTTCTTGTATTACTGGCTTCGTGGTGATAAATTCCTTTAGCTTCTTTTGTCTTGGAAGCTCTTTGTCTCTTCAATTTAAAAAATCTTGCTGGGTAAAGTAGTCTTGGTTGTAGACCCTGTGTTTCATCACTTTGAATATTTCCAACCACTCCCTTCTGGCCTGCAAAGTTTCTGTTGAGAAATCAGCTCCCTTGTAAATAACTAGTTGTCTTTGTCTTACTGCTTTTAGGATTCTGTCTTTGTCTTTAACCTTTGCCATTCTAATTATGATGTGTCTTGCTGTGGACCTGTTTGGGTTCATATTGTTTGGGACTCTGTACTTCCTGGGCTTCTATGTCTATTTCCTTCACCAGGTTAGAAAAGCTTTTAGTCATTATTTCTTCAAATAGGTTCTCTATCCCTTGCTCCCTCTCTTCTCCTCCTGGTACGCCAATGATTTGATTGTTGTTATGCTTGATGTTGTACCACAGTTCCCTTGAACTATTTTTTTAAATTATTTTTTCTTTTTGTTATTCTGACAGGGTATTTTCTGCTACCTTGGCTTCTTTTTTTTTTTTTTTAGCTGAGCCATCCTGCCACCTGTTGGCAGTTCAACGGCAACTCAGCTCGGGCTGGCATTGAACCGCCGTTGCTCAGAGCTCAGCTTGCACCCTTGAGCGAGCTCTTAACCAACTGAGCCATTCGGCAGGCCCTAATTTATTTTATTTTATTTTATTTTTAGCTGAGCCATCCTGCCACCTGTTGGCAGCTCAACTGCAACTCAGCTCGGGCTGGCATCAAACCGCTATTGCTCAGAGCTCAGCTCACACTCTTGAGAGAGCTCTTAACCAACTGAGCCACTCGGCCAGCCCTACCTTGGCTTCTAAATCTCTGATTCTAGTCTCTGCTTCACCTAATCTGCTGGTGTTTCCTTCTAGTGTATTCTTCATTTCAGTTATTATATTCTTTATTTCTGACTGGTTATTTTTTATGGTTTCTATGTCCTTCTTTATGTTTGCTATCTCCTTGTTGAAATTCTCACTAAGTTCCTTAAGCATTCTTATAATCAGTGTTTAAAACTCTGTCTCTAGTAGGCTGGTTGCCTCCATTTCATTTAGTTCTATTTCTGGAGGCATTTCCTGTTCTTTTATTTGGGACATGTTTCTTTGTTTCATCATTCTGGCTGCCTCTCTGTGTTTGTTTCTGTGTATTAGGTAGATCTCCTATGTTTCTCAGTCTTTGCTGGTTGGCCTTATGTACTATGTGTCCTGTGTGGTCCAATGGTGCAGTCTTCCTGATCTCCTGTGCATGTGTTTCGGGGTGTCCCTTGAGTGCATTGTGTGTTCTGCTGTTGTAGTTGAGCCTTGACTTCTTTTGAAGCATCAGTAGGGGGGATTGACTCCCAGGCTGACTGACCATGAGGATTGGCTATGCCTACAGTGTGTGAGCTGCTGTCTGAAGGCTGACCCCTCAAGGTGGATTCACCCATTGGGCTCTTGTGCCTGTTGATACCACCCTTTGAATGTGCCGCTTGTGGGGCTAACCAGGTGTTGCTCTGGTATGGTCTCAAGATGGCTTCTGGATGTGTTGTTTCTCGTGTCTCTTGGGATTTCAGCCTTGCCTGTGACTGACGCACAGTTACCTGGTAAGATCCACAAAGCTATATGCGGTTGGTTGCTGACTGTGCTGGACCTGGAGGCATGTGTGCATAGCCTCACTGTGAACTGGGGCTGGCTGTCACCAGTACTGGGCTTAGGGCATCTTTGCAAAAGGCCCAAGGCCCCCTAAGTTTGTTGTCACCTGCCAGCTTTCCATAAGGCTCAGCCATTGAAAGAGCCTCATTAGGTTTGCAAGCTGGTATTATTGACCTGGTGTTGAGAATGCCACCTATGATGCAGCACCAGCTGGGTGGGGCAGGGTCCCAGGGTGTCAGGACTCATGGCCTGTTGGTTTTACAAAGTTAATGCAGGTTCAGTTATTGTGCCATTGCCTGGCCTGTGAGCATTTCTGAAAATGCCCTGAAAACACCACAGCCAGCCCCCACTCACCATGGGCCCAGAGATCCCTGACAGCCATGCAAGAGAGGCTGCATTGCAAGTTGTGTCTCACTGCCCACCACCAAATGTTCCTCAGGCAGTTGCACACCATCTACTGCTGTAAAAGTCTTCCACACCTTGTAGGGCAGGGCCAGCCACCCTGGAGCCAAGACATTCCCCAGCAATGCAGTACTAGCTGTGCTGGGCAGGGACCCAGGGCATCACCAAGGTGGTACACTTGCATGGATTTTACGAGACCAATGTGGTCTTAGTTTTGGCCCTATGGTGGAGGGTTCAACATAGAAGAGGTTGTACCCTCCTGTAGGCCTCAAGTGAGGCAGGCTCCACACAAGGACAATGGCTTCTGTCCCTCCAACCCTCATCCTGAAGCCACACCATTCAGTCCTTCCCCATATGTCTCTGGTGCCTCTCTAGTTGCTGCCCCTCCACTAAAGACCAGGTGAATGTTTGCAAGTGAATGAATCTGTGTGTGTGGGTCCTGTAAAAGGGCATCTGGGTTTCCAGCCCCCTTCCATCTCACCAGGACAGACAGGCAGATGTCTTGCTGATTTTCACTACCAGATGTGGGGACTTCTCTTCCTGGCACAGGACCCCTGGGCTTGGGAGCCTGGTGTTGGATTGGGACCCCTCTCTCTTCCGGGGAAACCTCCACCACCAAGTTGTCCCTCCTGGTGTTTAACAAATATCTGTGGGTTTGGGTTAAGTCTGTTTCATGTCTCTGCCCTTCCTACCAGTTTTGATGTGACCTCTTCTTTATATTCTTAGTTATAGGGGTTCTGTTCAGCTAGTTTCAGATGGCTCTTGAAGTTGATTGTTCTATAATTTATTTGTAATTTTGGTGTGGTCCTGGGAGGTAGTATGCATAGCATTTACCTAATCCACCATCTTGGACCTTCGTAACAAAATTTATTGTGATAATCATTTTGCAATATATGACTGTCAAGTCATTATGCTGTACACCCTAAACTTATACTATGTTGTATATCAATTACATCTCAATTAAAATGGGGAAAAACAGTATGGTATTGGCATGAATACAAGCATATTCATCAATGGAATATAATAGAGATGCCAGAAATAAGCCCATGCATATAAGGTCAATTAATTTAACACAAAGGAGCCAAGAATACATAATAGGGAAAGGATTAAAGTCTTCCATAAATAGTGTTGGGAAAAGTGTACAAATACATGTACAGTAATGAAAGTGGACCCCCATCTTACAACATACACAAAAGTCAACTCAAAATGGATTAAAGACTTGAACTTAAGACCTGAAACCATAAAACTTCTAGAAGAAAACACAGGGGGTAAGCTCCTTGACATTGGCCTTGGCAAAGATTTTTTGAATTTGACACCAAAAGCACAGGAAACAAAAGCAAAAGTAAGCAAGTGGGACTATATCAAACTAAAAAGTTCCTGCATAGAAAAGGAAATCATCAACAAAATGAAAAGCTAACCTATGTAATGGGAGAAAATATTTGTAAATTATGTATCTGATAAGTGTTAATATTTAAAATATATAATGAACTCATACTATTCAATAGCTAAAAACCCTAAAACAGTCTAATTTAAAAATGGGCAGCAGAAATATATAGACATTTTAAAAAGTTTATTGGGGTAACAATAGTTAGTAAAATTACATAGGTTTCAAGTGTACAATTCTGTAATACATCATGTGTATATCACATTGTGTGCTCACCACCCAGAGTCACTTTTCCTTCCATCACCATATATTTGACCCCCTTTGCCTTATTCTACTATCCCCCCTCCCTTCTTACCCTCTGGGAATCACTAAACTATTTTCTGTGTCTATGAGTTTTTGTTTCTTTATTTGTCTTGTTCTTTTGTTGCTTTCAGTTTTATATGCTACATATCAGTGAAGTCATATGGTTCTCAACTTTTTCTGTCTGATTTATTTCACTTAGCATAATAATCTCAAAATCCATCCATGTTTTCGCAAATGGCAGTATTTCATCTTTTCTTATGGCAGAGTAGTATTCCATCGTGTATATTCTAAAGAAGACGTACAAATGGCCAACAGGTACATGAAGGGTGCCTAACATTACTAATCATCAGGGAAATGCACATCAAAACCACAATGAGATATCACTGCACATCTGTTATAATGACTATCATCAAAAAGACAAGATATAACAAGAGTTGGTGAGGATGTCAAGAAAAGGAAACACTTGTGCACTATTGGTGGGAATGTAAAACAGTATGGAGATTCCTTAAAAATTTAAAAGATAGAACTGCCATATGATTTAGCAATTCTATACTTCTGGGTTTCATCATCCAAAGGAAATGAGAACAGCACCCCAAAAAGATATTTGCATTCACATGTTCGTTGCAGTATTATTGTCAATAACCAAGATATGGAAGCAACCTAACAGCCCATCAGTGGATGAATGGATTAAAAAGATGTCATTGGGGGGCCTGCCGAGTGGCACAGTGGTGCGGTGGTTAAGCGCTGGCTTGGGAAGCCAGCGGGCCCGGTTCGGGTCCCACATATGAGGGCCAGTGACACTGCCTTCAAAAAAAAATTTAAAAATTTTTAAATAAATAAATAAAAATATGTCATTAGGGTTGGCCGAATGGCTCAGTTGATCAAAAGCACAAGCTCTGAGCAACAGGGTCACTGGTTCGATTCCCACATGGGCCAGTGAACTACGCCCAAGCTGAGCTGCCACTGAGCTGCCAACAGGTGACAGGATGGCTCAGCTGGTGAGAGCACGTGCTCCTAACAACAAGGTTCCTGGTTCAACTCCTTCATGGGATGGTGGGCTATGCCCACCTGCAACTAAAACTGAACATGGCACCTTGAGCTAAGTGGCCGCCTGAGCTGCCAACGGGCAGCAGGATGGCAACTGGACTTGGAGCTGAGCTAGCTGTGCCCTCCACAACTAAGATTGAAGGACAACAACTTGGCTGTTCCCCTTTCCCAGTTCCCCAACATTGTTCCCTTCCCCTACTCTCCAATAAAAAAATCTTAAAAAAAAGTGGTTGCCAAGGGCTGGGGAGGATGGGGGATAGGTTGGTAAAAGGGTATAAACTTTCAGCTATAAGATGAATGAGGTCTGAAGATCTAATGCATAATATGGCGCCTAGAGTTGAAAACACTGTCATATAATTGAAATCAGCTAAGCAAGTAGAACTTAAACGTTCTTACCAAAAATAAAGCAAAACAAAACAAAACAAAAAAAACCAGTGCCTCATCACTCTCTGGCTTCTGCCCTACTTCTCTACTCTCTGTCATAGGCAAACAGCTTTAGAATGTTGTTTGCACTTCCGCTAACTTTTTTTAAAATCTTTTTTTTTAGTCACCTCTTAACTCATTGCATTTGCTTTCCACTCCTTCCTTTTTAATCCATTGTAATTTGCCATCCGCCCCCACCACTACATGTTCTCTGAAAAACTTCCAATGATCTTGTTGCTAAATCTAGTGGATGGTTTTCAGACTTTGTTTTATGTAATAGTTGGCATGTTGACCACTCTCTCCATTTGGAAGAAGTTTACCCTTAGTTTCTGTGACACCACACTCTCCTAGTTTTACTGTTTACTCTGGCCACTACTTCTCCATCCCTTTTGTGGGACCCTCTTCCTCTGCCGTTTCCTTAAATGTGGATGTTCAGTAAGATTATGTCCAAGGCTCTTTACTCTTTTCACTCAGTACAGTCACAGTGGGTCATCTTATCATTTCCTATGGCTTTAATAACCATCTACATCCTGATGGCTCCCAACTCTATAGCTCCTGCCTACATTTCTTTCCTGAACTTCAGAGCCATATATCCAACTGTCTCCTAAATACCTCCCCTTGGATATCTCATAGACACTTAAAACTCAACAGGTCGAAAACTGAATTCAGTATTTTTCTCCCTGAAACCTGTTCTTCTTTGGGTGTTCTCTGTCTCAGTAAATTGTTCCATCATCCACCCAGCCACCTCAGCCATAAATCCAGGTTTTCTCTTTAACTCACTCTAACAACCGCATACAATTCATTCACTAGTCATGTTGATTTTTACTTCCTAAATATGAGGTGTGATTAAAAAACACAGTGAATGTTTAAATTTTAAAAATTTATTACAGTAAAAAACACATTGCCATTAATCCCCCTCAAAATACTCCCTCTCACTTCAGACACACTTATCTCATTGTTCTTGCTACTTTCTGAAGCAGTTCTCGAAGTGTCCTTTCGTGAGTGTCTTTAGTTGCACTGTCGTGGCTGCCTCCATGTCCTGAATCATTTTGACTTTGGGGAAGAGCCAGAAGTTGCATGGTGCCAGGTCTGGTGCATAAGGTGGATGAGGACACACCGTAATGTTTTTATTTGACAGAAATTGCCATATACCAGAAGTGATGGGTGACACGGAGCATTGTCATGATGGAGGATGATTTATGGCACACTTTAAAACACACCTTCTCTCAACCGTACCTCACACCCAACTGACTGCACTAAACGAGTTGAAACTTGTCACACACTGTTACTAAGGTTCTATGTGACGCTTCCTGTATTGAAGATCCCTATCTTTCCATTGAATGGCACTCTGCAGCAGTATTCACCATAGTTTTTGATCATACTCATATTCTCTTATTCAGAGATTCTGCACAAGGGTTCATGGACCTTGGAAGGTTTCAGAGAATCCATGAACATGCTAAGTTGTGGGCAAAATTTGGTATAATTGTATGTATTAGCATTTTTCTTGGGAGAGTGTGCAGGCCATAGTTTTATCGCATTCCCAGAGAGGTGTGTGACTCAACAAAAAGTTAAGCACCATTGCTCTAACTCCAACCATTTCTCTTCATCCATTGTCCCACTCTGACCAGATGTAGTCACTCTTTGTATTTCTCCATATAATGGTCTCTCTGCTCTCTTAGGGTCACAGATAAGGAGGGACCTTGCTGCGGACATGGGACATGAGCTGAGGCTAGCAGGACTGGATACACTCTGCCTTAGGGGGCTCCTGTGTGCCATTGTGCCTTGCTTCTCTCCCCACTTTTTGCTAACAGATCACTTATTCTTTCCCCTTTCTTCCCCACCCCCAGAGCTCCTTCTTCATCTTATTCTTTTCTCTTTGTCTCATTCTCCTCTCTTCCTCTTCCTCTTCCCCAGCTTCTCCCTCATGCTTCATTAACAGACTAATTATAGGGTAATCATATCTTTGACATATAGCTCCAAGCCTCTTTAAACCAAGACTAGAGAGCGCATTCACCCAGTTCACTGTCTCTCACTTGCAGAGTCACCAACACCCCCTCCACAGAAGAGGAAGAGGAGTGGGGAAGGCCTGAGCTTGAAGTTGTGTGATCAATAAGTAGGGCGACTCCAACCCCAAATATAGCTGTTGTGGGTTAGGAGAAATATGTGTGGCAGGTCAAGGAATCATAGGCCTTATACTTTTTTAAAATAATTTTTTATTAAAAGTTACAATTTGAAAATTTTTAAAAGGTATCTAACCCAATTTTCTTCCCATCTCATATAGATGGTCCTTTTTATTCCCTTCTTTTACTTACCCTATACATCCATCAACAAGGTTTTTGCTCTACCTCAAAATATATTCCATTCTGTTTCATTGGTCTGTGGGTCTATTCTTTCTTTAATACCACTCTATTGTGTACTGTAGCTTTATAGTACTATGGCTGTCTTAAAATCAGGTAGTGTGAATCCTCCAACTTTGTTTCTCTTCAGTATCATTTTGGTTGTGCTAGGTCTTTTGCTTTGCCACATAAACTTTAGAATCACTTTGTCTATATGTACAAAATAGCTTGGTGGGATTTGGACTGCAATTATGTTGAACGTGTAGATTAAATTGAGAAAAACTGACATTTTTACAATATTGAATCTTCCTGTCCATGAACATGGACTATCTCTCCATTTATTTAAATCTTTGATTTCTTTGATTAGTGTTTTGTAGTTTTCCCACATTCAGATCCTGTATTTTGTTACCTAAGTATTTCAATTTTTTGGCAGCTATTGTAAGTAGTACGGTTTTCTTAAAATTTCAAATTCTAATTGTTCATTGCTGGTTTATAGGAAAGCATTGATTTTTTTGTGTGTTGACCTTGTATTCTGCAACCTTACTGTATATATATGTTCTCATTAGTTCCAGGATGGTGTTGTTGATTGTGCTTTTCTACAACCCCATTAATATTTTTAAAAAGATTTTATTGGGGAATTGGGGGAGGGGAACAGTGTAGGAGAATTGGGGGAGGGGACCAGCCAAGTTGCTTTTCTTCAGTCTTCATTGTGGAGGGCACCAGTTGCCATTTGGCTTCCCATCGGCAGCTCGTGGCCTCTAAGCTCAAGGTGCTGTGTTCAATCTTAGTTGCAGGTGGAGGTAGCCACCATCCCATGCGGGAGTCGAACCCAGCAGCCTTGTTATTAAGTGTGCACGCCCTATCCACTGAGCCATCTGGGCAGCAGCTCAGCTCAAGGTGCTAAGTTCAGTCTTAGTTGTGGGTGGGCGTAGCCCACCATTGAACAGGCAATCTTGTCACAGCAGCCGTGCCAACCAGCCACCTGTTGGCAACTCAGCAACAGCTCAGCTCAAGCGTAGCTTTCACTGGCCCATGTGGGAATCGAATCAGTGGCCCTGTTGCTCAGAGCACATGCTCTAAGCCTATTCTTAACTGAGCCACTCAGCTGGCCCCAAGCCCATCAATTTTGATAAATTGTATTTTCATTTCTATTTAACTCAAAATATTTTAAAATTTCTCTTGAGACTTCTTCTTTGACCCACATGCTATTTAGAAATGTGTTGTTCAAGTGCTGGCGGGGTTGTGGGGAAAAGGGAGCCCTGCTGCACTCTTGGTGGGATTGTAGATTGGTGCAGCCATTATGAAAGTCAGTATGGAGGTATCTCAAAAACTGGAAATGGAACTACCTTTTGACCCAGCAATCCACTCCTAGGCATTTATCCTGAAAAACCCAAGACACTAATTCGAAAAAATATATGCACCCCTATATTCATTGCAGCACTATTTATGACTTGGAAACAATCGAAATGCCCATCGGTAGATGACTGGATTAAGAAACTGTGGTACATTTACACAATGGAATATTATGCAGGTATAAAGAAGAAAGAAATCGTACCATTTGCAATGATATGGATGGACCTAGAGAACATTATGTTAAGTGAAATAAGCCAGTCAAAGAAAGACAAATACCGTATGATCTCACTTATATGTGGAATCTAAAGAACTGAATAAATGAGCAACGTAAACAGAAATAGTCAGAGACACAAAGAGAAAACTGATGAGGGCTAGATGGGATGCGGATGGGCATGAGGGAGAAGGGGAAGGGATGAAGCAACATAAACTGATAACTACAATACTACTGCAGAGACAGAAGAGACAGTTGAGGGAATATAATCAATAAGGTTGTAAATATTTTTTTTAGGGAACAGAAGGATGCATGTCCTTTTAGGGAGACCACTTCGTGGACAGTGTAGTGGCCTTACCACTGCAGTGTACATCTGAAGCTGCCGCTGAACACTGTTATATGTCATGTATAATTTAACACATATATAGTCATGGGATGTGGAATATAATGTGGGGATGGAGTCAATGAAATTCTAATAGATATGTATGACAGCGGGGGTGGGGAGCGGGGGAGGGGGGAGGGGTAGTCACTTTGTAAGGGGTGAAAAAAAATTATTGCATTGTTTTGTACATCTGTAACTACTACTACTACTACTAATAATAATGATAATAATAATAATGAAATTTTTTAAAAAAGAAATGTGTTGTTTAATTTCTTAATCTTTTGGTATTTTCCAGAAAATTTTCTTACTTATCTAATTTGGTCATGGTCCGAAAGCACACTTTGTGTGATTTCTATTCTTTTAAATTTGTTCAGATGTGTTTTATGGCCTAGAATATGGTCTATCTTGGTGAGTGTCCACTACAAGATTTAGAAGAATGTGCATTCTGCTGTTGTCAGACGATGTGGTCTACACAGGCCAACGAGATTAAGTTGGTTGATAGTGCTATTCAGGTAAAAATATATCCCAAATCTGTCCACTTATCTTTCTTCACCATCACTCTCCTAGCCTAAGCTATCATGGTCTCTTGCAGGGCCCTTCTAACTGGTGCCATAACTAGCCTTCTAACTTATCTACCTGTTTCCAGTTTTGCCCCCACTATAATCCATTCTCCACACATCAGAGTGATTATAGATCATGTCATTCCCAGCTTAAAACCTTCTGATGGTTTTTCATTGTACCTAGAATAAAATCTAAACACCTCTTTATGACTGGTCCTACACAGTCTTGCTCCAGAACTTCTTTCCTGCGTCATCTAGTACTAGTTTCTTGTTCTCTCCAGTCAGACTTCTTTCTGAAATCCCTTGAATACATCAAGCTCATTCCCATCCTAGGGCCTTAGCCCCATGTTTCACCCTGTCTGGAATGCCAGGACTCTGAATCTTCCTGAACTGACTGGTTTCTACTTGTCATTCAATTCAACTGTCACCTCCTTGAAGAGACCTTCCCTGTCTGCTCTATTTAATCTTAATCCTCATCCCCACCCAGTCACACTTACCTTTGCATTTTTTTCATTTGTTCTCAAAGCACTTTTGACTTTTTGAAATAATCTTGTTAATGGATTTGTTGGTTGCTTGTGTCTGTCATCCTTTCTCTAAAATGTGAGCTCCAGGAGAGCAAGGACCCTCTTCACCACTGAGTCATCAGCACTTAGAACAGAACCTGGCACCTACATATTTAGTGAATGACTGCACTTCTACTTGAACATTTCCAGTGACTGAGAGCTGCCTACTTTGATTCATGAGGTGGCCAATGCCTCTTTGGATGATTTTGTATGTTAGAAATTTCACCTTTCTCTTGAGCTAAATACTGCATTCTTGACCATATAAACAGATTAGAAGAGAAAAAAAAACCTTATGATCATTATGAAGGTGGTGAGGAAGCATTTAAAATTCAACCCCTGTTTGTGATCAAAAAGAGTATTCTTATCACACTAGGAATAAAAGGGAATTTCCTTAAACGGATAAAAAGCATCCTCTCAAATCCTACAGCAAACATATAATGGTGAAACAGTGAACCTGTTCCCTTTAAGATGAGTAATAAGACAGTTTTGCCCTTTATCACCCGTTTTATTCAGCATTGAACTGGAGAGCCTGCACTGTAAGACAAGGAAATAAAATAAGAGTAAGGATTTGGAAGGAAGAAACAAAACTGTCATTTAATCTACTGTCTCATATCTTTTACTCAGTGGTCCTCCTTCTGTTTCCTGGAGGCCCAACAGACCAAGGCTGTCCCTTCTGCATGAGAGCCCTGGTCTTCTTTCTTCTTGGGCCTTAGTCACCTCATCTGTGAAATGAAGGGTTGGACATGGTTATCCTAAAAGCTCCAGTGGTTCCATCCTTCCATGATTCTGTGAGTCCATATCTTCTCTTCTGCAGGCTATACCTCACAATTTCTTTAACAGTTCCTAATAGTGATGATTCCCAGAACCCTCCTTTTTTTTTTTATCAACATACACTCTCTCTATATATATAGATATAGACATAGACATAGACATAGACATAGACATAGACATAGCTATAGCTATAGATATAGCTATAGATATAGATATAGATATAGATATAGATATAGATATAGATATAGATATAGATATAGATATAGATATAGATAGATAGCCCTGGGGTAGAAGGGGAAGAAAGAATAGGGCAAAAAAAGATTGGTGTAAAGGGAGTTAGACTAAAAACAAAGCCTAAAAATAAATAGTAGAGGGGCCTGCCGAGTAGCTCAGTTGGTTAAGAGTTGGCTTAAGAGCACGAGCTCTGAGCAACAGGGCCACCAGTTCGATTACCACATGGGCCAGTGACACTGCGCCTGAGCTGAGCTGTCGCTGAGCTGCCAACAGGTGGCAGGATGGCTCAGCTGGTGTAACAACAAGATAGCCTGTTCAGTGGTGGGCTACACCCACCCACAACTAAGACTGAACTCAGCACCTTGAGCTGAGCTGCCGCCTGGATGGCTCAGTGGATAGGGTGCGCGCTCTTAACAACAAGGCTGCTGGTTCGACTCCCACATGGATGGTGGCTATGCCCACCACAACTAAGACTGAACACAGCATCTTGAGCTTAGAGGCCACGAGCTGGTGGGCAGCTAGATGGCGACTGGCGCCCTCCACAACAAAGATTAAAGAACAACAACTTGGCTGATCCTCTTCCCCAATTCCCCAACACTGTTCCTTTTCCTCCATTCCTCAATAAAAAAATTAAATAGTAGAGGGAGGCAGCAGAAAGAATGGGCTGGATGGGGAGCTGGCAGGGGACAGAATCTGGGGGAGAAGTTGCTTGGCGGGGAGAGCTCCTTTATTTCTTCCCCTGGGATAGGAGAAGAGTCCCCTGTGTGGTTTTGGGGACAGTGATGGGGACTTAGTTTGTGGTTGGTCACAAGCATTTGGGGGCTCTGTCAGTCCTTCCTTCTAGCTTTCCTACCCTTGCGCTCCAGGACCCTCCCTCTGCTAGCCAGGGGGAGCGGGGAGGAATGTATTGACAAAAGCCAGCTCAGGATGAGAAGGGAGGCTGCACAGAACCAGGTCCCTGTCCAGGAGGCAGGAGCAGCCGCCACAGTGGGAGGGAGCAGCAAGCCAACAGCTGAGTGAGACAAGGCCTGGGTTATTTTTTTTCCAGTTTGTTGGCATGTGGGTGGATTTTTCTCCCTTTTTCTTCTCTCCTGCTCTCTGCTGTTTCCACAGAGATGTGGGAGTTTGCAAATTTGTTTCAGTGGAGGGGAGAGGAAAGGCTGATTTGGGGGGTCCTTGTCAGGGACCAGGCGAACAGAGAAGGACACTGCAATTCTGGTAGCAAGAAAACTAGGACCCATTCCCTGCTGGTATCATTAGGGCGAAGAAGGCTCTCACTCTCTTTTCCTCTCAAGGCAGCAGGGATGCCTTCTCGCCTCTGCTCAGCTCTTGGCTCTCAAATCCATCCCACCTGGTGATTGCGAAAAGCTTCTTCTCTGTTTCTTTCTTTGCTCTGCAATGCCAAACGCCCTTTCCTCAGGGCCCTGGATAAACTATGGGCACACCCGAGACTCTTCTACCCAGAGGCAGCTTTCCTCCCCAGTATCTCCCAGGGGTTTGCAGTTGGGGTCCAAGGAGCTTTCCTTTTTTCTTAGTTATATATTTAAAGGATAAAAAAACAACCCAGTACCTATAGCAAATGCTAAGTCCCAAATGAGTGTTTCAGGAGTCCAAAGGGGGAAGCTTTCTGAAAGAGTTGAGGAATAGGTAGTTTAAGGAAAGCTCCTTGGAGGACATGGGACCTAGACAAACTGACGAAGTAGGCAAAGGTGTGCCAGGCAGAGGCAAAGAGCACTGGGCTATGATTCCAGTTCTGCCATCAATTTGCAATGTGATGGTGAACAAGGAAGTTAATTCCCTTCTTTTGGGCTTTCTCTCCTCGTCTGAAAAATGGGCTGGATCTCTGAAGTTCTATAGATGTGTGGAGCCTCAGTCCTGATTCCTGGCCTTGGGGGTTATAAGCCATCAAATGAGGTCACATGTATGCAGAGTGCACTGAACACCATCAAGGAGTAGGATGACCAACTGTCCCAGTTTACAGGGAATTCAGAGATTCCCTGGGAAGTGGAACTTTAGTGTTGAAACAATCCCAGGCAGAAGGGGCTAGTTGGTCACCCTAGTTATCATCATCATCATCATCATCATCACCACCACCACTAGAGGGCAACGTTCTCTTATACCTGGGCATAGGTCTAACCACCCAAAAGGTACAGAACTATCCCATTTCAGGACCGAACCATCCTCTCAGTCTTTCCTCTGAAGAGGAAAACACTGAGGAACAGACAGATCTATGGAACTCAAATCCCAGGAGCTTCCTTTTGGCCTTGCAAGCCCCACGTGGTGTGATTTTGTTAATTGTGCCTGAACCCCAATCAGCACTCAGGTGTCCAGTCTGTCCCACTGTAGCAGAACTACCCTGTTTCTCAGGGGCCTGGGGACATAGATACTGATGCATAACTTTGGTTTGTCTGAACACAACAGGCACTTCCACAAGGCTGGGCTGTTCAGCCCATGCTTTGCATGGCGATGTACACATTCTGTCAGGCTAGCTCCATTGATAAAAGAGCTGGCTTTCTCCTCCCTGAAAAACTGGTTTCTATATTGCCTTTTACCCCTTATCACATTGAATTGTGTTATAATTTTTTAAAAAGATTTTATTGGGGAATTGGGGGAAAGGAACAGCGTTGGGGAATCAGGGAAGGGGAACAGAGAAGTTGCTGTCTTTTTGTTCTTCAGTCTAGTTGCGGAGGACGTTGCTTCACTGGCCCATGTTGGTATCATCATTGCGCTCTTCCCGGATGAGGCAGATCGGTCGCCGGCCTCTGCATCGTCACTCACCGCGGCTATTGGCAGCTCACACTGGCTGCCAGCCACTCACTGTAGCCTATGGCAGCCCACTGCAGCAGGGGCTGCAGCCTACACCGTCGCCGGGGCTTGCACAGCCCAGCTCCAGGTGGAGCTGTTGTTATCTGTGGAGGGCAGTGTCACTGGACCTCATATGTGGGATCCAAACCAGGGCCACTGGCATCCCCAAACCAGGTCTTAACCAATGCGCCACTCGGCCGGCCCGAATTGTGTTATAATTTATCTATCTATATACCCCCTTAGATTGTTGATTCATGAATTCGACAAACATGGATAGCTTATTGCTTACTTACTTATGTGCCAGGCTTTTTACCAGACTGTGGTACAGTCGGGGGCAAGAGATAGAGTATCTGCCCTTGTAGAGCTAACAGTCTAGTGAGGGAGACAGGAGGAAAGCAAACAAAGAATCGCACGAATGAATATATAATTACACACTTGCTAAGTTCAAGGAAGAAGGGCTCACTGAGAGCATATATCAGAGGGATCTGCCTCATCTGGGAGTGAGAGAAGGTGCCACTGATGAACTGAGATCTGAAGAATGAATAGGCAGTAAGTAGGCAGCAAAAAGAGCTTTCCATGCCAAAAGAACAGCAGATGTGCCGGCCCTAGAGGGGTAGAACCCAGCTCCCAGGAGGAGCTGTTCCTCCTTGAAGATGCATTCTGCCTTTTGTTCATCTCTTGCTATAGCTCCAGGCCTGGTATATAGAGATGCCAAATAAATGTCTGTTGAATTGAACTGGATGAAATTTTGTCATGGAAGCCTTCATAGGCTGGCGGTCAAAAGCCTTAGCTTCCACACCCAGCCTTTCTGGGCAATTCAATTCAATTTTCCAGCTGTTTACTGGGCACCCACCATATGTAAGGACCTGGGGCTCGGGAATTGAAAGGTAAATAAAACTGCCTCTGTCCTTCAGCAGCACATGGTCAGGTGAAGTGGCTGTCAGATAGACAGGCCCCTTCCACTCTCTGGGCTTCTTTCTTTCCAGTTCCAAAATTAGGGGTTGGGATTATGGGACCTCTAAGGCCCCTTCCAGCTCCCACAGCCTTGACCTGCTCTTCCTTGAATAATGGCCAGTTAGATGGAAGTGGGCACAAAGGAGCTAATTCTTCTCTTTCTCCTGTCCTACAGGAGTCATATGGACTTGGACTGGGGAAATGCAGGCCTGAGTTCTGTTTATGAACCATTCGCCCTTTGATAAGACTCTCAGGAGCAGCTAGCATTCACTGCTTTGGGTTAGAATGTTCTAGCATTTGATGAACTTTCTTTCTTTCTTTCCTGTTCCCTCTCCCCAATCCACCCCTGAGTCTTCTGTTCTACATCTAAAACTGCATTTTGCATATTTCAGGCAGAGCCCTTAAAATCATCTTATCCAACCCCTCAATCCAGTGTTTACATTACCTATGCAACAGACCCTCCACATGAGGCCATCCAGCCACTATTTGAAGACCTCCAGTGATGGGGAACTTACTGTCTTCACTAAGCTTCACCTGTGAGAGGGTTCTTCCCTGGGGAATCTGTCTCCTTGTAATTTTCATCCATTGCTTCTGGCTGTGCCCTTTGGAGCTAAACAGAAAAATTCCTCTACATTGCCCCCCCCGACAGCTTATTGATATTTGAAACCAGTAATCATGTCTTCATAAGCCCACTCTCCTCTAGGCCAAATATCATCTGTTCCTTCCAATGTTCTTTATTGGTTCAAATTCCCTTAGCATCTGTAGATATAGTTTAGTTTATGTAAGATTCATATCCTGCCTACTTTAAAGAGGATATTAGGTAACTCATCAGTTACAACATGAAAGAAAGACAATTAGGGATAAAAATGTGGAAGAAAACAGAGCAGAGACCATGCATGTAAAGGAAGCACGAATAGATGTTGCCAGGTACCTAAAATGAACTGGATTATAATTGGACTCTGAATTTGGCTCAAAGTTTTATGGCAGCTAGGACAAAATTGGAAACACATTGGGTTATGTGGTTTTATGTTCTGACAGGATTAAGCTTACAAATCGTCTTCAGAGAAAGAATTTTTCCTAAAACTAAACTCCAGACTAGCCTATTAGGATGACTTTCTGTGAGATTGTTCAAGACTGACAGGTACTTTGGCTCTGTCTTGGCCCTTCCCCCACTAGAGGGAAAGGGGCTGGAAGGATAATTAATTAATCAGCCAAATGCTGTCTCAGTTTTAAGCACTGCTATCTCCTTAGGGATTCCCCACAGAGATGAGAGTCTTCTTTTTCCCTTCTCCTGTGTTCCTCACAAATAGTCACTTTCCTATCATTCTGCTCTTTAAAGTCTGAGATTTTAAGACTCTGGATCACCAGACCTCAGGAAATAGCTCAACTAAGAAATTGTAGCATAGTGGTCACACACATGGCAATTCTGTGCAAACCATTTCTCTCTGGTCCTCAGTGTCCTCATTTGAAAAATGAGTTCATTTATAAGGTCACTTCAGCTCTGATATTCTAGGCTGTAAACTCTTTGAGGGAAAGACCAGTGATTTTTTTTTCAATTTGATTTTCCCATCTCATGTCTGGCAGCTAACAGGTACAGAAGATCTGCTTATGAATAGAGCTGTGAGAATCCAATAGGAAAAACCAACTTGAACAGATGCCACCTTTGCATCTGAGGAAAACATTTCATAGCTCTCATTATCATGACAAGTTCTTGTTGACTGGATACTGGCAGTAGTGAGATGTGGTTTTCAGGGTTCTTTCCTGCTCTAGCTCCATACACCTTGGCAAAGCTGGCCCTAGGGCAAAGGGGATCAGAGCAATCATACCAGGGACCAAGGCTTCTGGGAAATGCCTCTGGGAGGCAGCAGGCAGGAAAAGAAGTTAGTACCAGTCTCTGCTGAACAATCACACGGAACCAATACAAGACTCACCTCGTAGTGTGTAATATCTGGTACATATAATATCCATGTAGACCCCCTCCCCTCCTACCAAGTTACTCTCTTGTTCGAAAACCTTGCATGACATTTCATTGCTTATGGGAGAAAGTCCAGATGCTCCATTTTGGCAATGGAGTCTTCTCCAAGTTGAATCAAGCCATGTTTTCCCATCCCATCTCCTCCTATCCCCTACCACACACACAGACACACACACACGCACACGCACACACACGTCCCTTGTGCTGTCTTCAACCAAACTACACTATTTTCCTGACTGTTCCTTTCCTCCCAGCTGCCTTCTACAAGCATTTCTCAGCCCTTCCACTTCCACCTGTAGAAATGCTAAGCTCAGCTCAAATACCTTCACATCCATAAAGACCTCCCGGCACCCCAGTCCTGGTGCCTCCATTCTAGCACCTTGCAAATTCTGTCTTGCTAGCCTTGTTTGTGACTTACAATTGTAGCTCTCTGACTACACTGGGAGCTCGCTGAGGGCACAGACTATGTCTGATTCATCCAGGGCTAGCTCTCCATCATTCTTCCTTTCTTTTTGTTTTTCCCCAGAGCACCTCTTACCATCTGTGTTAGTTTCCTAGGGCTGCTATAACAAAGCACCACAATCTAGGTGGCTTAGAACAACACACATTTGTTCTCTCTCAGTTCTGGGCGCTAGAAGTCTGAAATCAAGATGTCGGCAGGACTGCGTTCTCTCTCTCTGAAGGCTCTAAGGAAGAATCCTTCCTTGCCTCTTCTAGCTTCAGGTAGTTGCTGGCAATCCTTGATGTTCCTTGGCTTATAGATGCACCACTCCAATCTCTGCCATCACCTTCACATGGCGTGTGTGTGTGTGTGTGTGTGTGTGTGTGTGTGTGTCCAAATTTCCCTCTTAAAGGACACCAGTCATTGGATTAGGACCCACACCAGTAAAGTATGACCTTGCCTTAACTTGATTACATCTACAAAGACCTTTATTTCCAAATAAGATTACATTTGCAGGATGGACATCAGTTTGGGGGGATCATCCAACATGCTCTACGCATTCTGTTTGTCTGTTGTCTCTCTTCCCCACTAGAATGTCAGCTCTATGAGGTTAGGATTGTTGTCTATTTTGTTCATTGCTACATCTTCAGTATCCAGAACAGTGTTTGACACATAGTAGGCACTCAGTAAATATTTTGTGAATGATTCCTTGTAACCCTTTGCCTCCTACCCCATGGGGAATCTGAAGGAGAGAAGCAGGGATAAGGGTGGAACGCAAGTATTGCCTAGAACATAATAAACGCTCTGTAAATGTTCACTGGATGAATTAATTTAACACTTATGGAGCACTTATTTCATACAAGATATGAGGAAAGGTACAAAGAAGTGAGAAATTCAACATCCTGGCTATGGATCCGTGAGACCCTGGGTGAGTCATTCAACCTCTGGATTTTACTTTCTCATCTGTAAGATGGAGGTAATAACAGTACCTACTTCATAGGCTTGTCATGAGGATTAAGTTAGTTTGTGCATGAAAACAGCTTAGCACAGTGCCTGGCAAATGGTAAGCACCATAGTTATTATATTTTTGTACTTTAATTTTATTTATTTATTTAATTTATTTTTTAAAGATTTTATTGGGGAATTGGGGGAGGGGAACAGACAAATTGCTGTCCTTTTGTTCTTCAGTCTAGTTGTGGAGGAAGTTGCTTCACTGGCCCGTGTTGGTATCATTGCCCTCTTCCCGGGTGAGGCAGATCGGTTGCCGGCCTCTGGATGGCCGCTCACAGCAGCTCTTGGCAGCTCACACCAGCTGCCGGCTGCTCACGCTGGCTGCAGCTATGCCATCCCCAGGGACTCACAGCAACCCAGCTCCAGGTGGAGCTGTTGTTAGCTGTAGAGGGCAGTGTCACTGGCCCTCATATGTGGGATCCGAACTGGGGCCACTAGCGTCCCAAGCCAGTTCTTAACCAATGCGCCACTCAGCCGGCCCATATTTATTTATTTTATTATTAGTTTCAGGTATACAAAACAACATAATGATTAGACATTTACGTACCTCACAAAGTGATAACCCCAACAAATCTCCTACCCATCTGTTGCTGTACATAACTATTACAATACCATTGACCATATTCCCTATACTGTACTTTACATATATATTATATATGTATATATAAATTATATATATATATATATATAAATTATAGTTGGAATTCAATATTATTGCATTCGATATACCGGGGGTGCAAAAAATATATATACAAGTGGACACTTTGGTCAGCATTGCTCAAGCAGTAGTTCGCCATAATCAGAAGTGTCTGGACGCTGATGGTAACCACTTTGAGCATCTCTTGAAATTGCAGAAGTCAAACATGACTTGTATTCATCTTTTGTTATTGGTATATATTGAGTATTATAATTTTAATAGTTTTGCTTTCTTAAAATGTGTATACATTTTTTTGCTATATATATGTATATGTATATATAATTATAGTTGACATTCAATATTATTCTACATCAGCTTAAGGAGTACAGCACAGTGGTCAGGCATCTACACAATCTCTGAAGTGATCCTCTCTGATAAGTCCAGTACCCATCTGACACAATACATAGTCTTTACATTATTGATTATATTCCCCATACTGTATTTCACATCCCCATAACTATTTTGTGACTACCAATTTGTGCTTCCTAATACCTTCACCTTCGCCCCATCCCCAAACCCCCTCCCATCTAGCAACCATCAGTTTTTTTCTCTGTATCTCTGTGTCTATTTGTTTTGTTTGCTTGTTTATTCTGTTCTTTAGATTCCACATATTGTGAGATCATATGGTATTTGTCTTTCTCAGTCTGGCTTATTTCACTTAGCGTAATATTCTCTAGATCCATCCATGTTGTTGCAAATGGTAAGATTTCATTCTTCTATATGGCAAAGTAATACTCCATTGTATAAATAAATGTACCACTATTTCTTTATCCAATCGTCTATTGGTGACCATTTCGGTTGTTTCCATATCTTGGCTATTGCAAATAGTGTTGCAGTAAACAGGGTTGCATATATATTTTTGAATTAGTGTCTTGGATTTCTTTGGATAAATACCCAGAAGTGCAATTGCTGGGTCATAAGGTAGTTTCATTTTTAATTTTTTGAGGAACCTCCATACTGTTTTCCATAGTGGCTGCACCAATCTACAGTCCCACCAACAGTGCATGAGGGTTCGTTCCCTTTTCTCCACATCCTTGCCAACACTTGTTGCTTGTTGATTTATTGATGATAGCCATTCTGACTGGAGTGAAGTGATACCTCATTGTGGTTTTTATCTGCATTTCTCTGATGATTGGTGATGTTGAGCATCTTTTCATGTGTCTATTGGCCATCGTATGTCCTCTTTGGAGAAATGTCTATTCAGGTTCTCTGCCCATTTTATAATTGGATTCTTTGATTTTTTTGGTGTTGAGTTATATGAGTTTTTTATATACATTTTGGATACTAACCTCTTATCAAATGTATCATTGGCAAATATCTACCATTCACTGGGATGTCTTTTTGTTTTGTAGATGGTTCCCTTTGCTGTGAAAAAACTTTTTAGTTTGATATAGTTCTACTTGTTTATTTTTTTGTTTGTTTCCCTTGCCCGAGCTTATATATTGGTAATAATATTAGTAAGAGTAATGGCTGAGAGTCTTCCTATATTTTCTTCAAGGAGTTTTATGATTTTGGGTCTTACATTTAAGTCTGTAACCCATTTTGAGATTATCCGTGTATATGGCATAAGAAGGTGGTCCAATTTCATTTTTTCCCATGTATCTGTCCAGTTTTCCCAGCACCATTTATTAAATAGACTATTTATCTCAGTGTAAATTCTTGCTTCCTGTGTCATAGATTAAATGACCATATAGGCATAGATTTATTTCTGGGCTCTCTGTTCTGTTCCATTTATCTATGTGTCTGTTTTTATGCCAGTGCCATGCTGTTTTTTTGTTTTTTTAAGACTTCCTATTGGGGAATTGGGGGAGGGAAACAGCATTGGGGGACCGGAGAAGGGGAACAGACAAGTTGCTGTCCTTTTGTTCTTCAGTCTAGTTGTGGAGGACGTTGCTTCACTGACCCATGTTGGTATCATCATTGTGCTCTTCTTGGGTGAGGCAGATAAGTTGCCGGCCTCTGGATGGCGACTCACAGCGGCTCTTGGCAGCTCATGTTGGCTGCTGGCCACTCACTGTAGCCTATGGCAGCCCACTGCAGCAGGGGCTGCAGCTTACATTGTCACTGGGGCTCACAGCCCAGCTCCAGGTGGAGCTGTTGTTAGCTGTAGAGGGCAGTGTCACTAGCCTGCATATGTGGGATCCGAACCAGGGCTGCTGGCGTCCCAAGCCAGCTCTTAACCAATGCACCACTCGGCCGGCCCTAATTTTTTAATTTTTGATGCAACTGTAATGGGATTGTTTTCTTAATTTCTCTTTCTGATAGTTCATTATTGGTGTATAAAAATGTAACTGATTTCTGAATATTAATTTTGTATCCTGCTACTTTACTAAATTCATTTATCAGTTTAATAGTGTTTTGGTGGAATCTTTGGGGTTCCCTTTATATAGTATAATTTCATCTGCAAATAATGACAGTTTTTCTTCTTTCTTTCTCATTTGGATGCCTTTGATTTATTTCCCTTGTCTGATTGTTGTGGGCTAGGATTTCAGTTCTATATTGAATAAAAGTGGTAAAAAATGGGCATCATAGTCTTGTTCCCAATCTAAGGAAAATGTTTTTAGCTTTTTCCCATTGAGTATGATATTAGCTGTGGGTTTGTCACATACGGCCTTTATTATGTTGAAATATGTTATGTTCCCATTATTTCCACTTTGCTGAGAGTTTTTATCATAAATGGATGCTGGATTTTGTCAAATGCTTTTTATGCATCTATTGATATGACCATATGATTTTTATTTTTCATTTTGTTTAATTGATTTGCAGATATTAAACCAACCTTGCATACCAGGAATGAATCCCACTTAATCCTAGTGTATGATCTTTTTAATGTATTGCTGAATTTGGTTTGCTAACATTTTGTTAAGGATTTTTGCATCTGTGTTTATTAAGAATATCAGCCTATAGTTTTCTTTTTTGCAATGCCTTTGTCCGGTTTTGGAATCAGGATAATCATAGTTATTATTATTATGTTTGTGGTTATGTGCTATAGTCTGTGCAAGCTGTGTTTTTTTAAAAGCCAGCTTTATCAAGATATAATTCACATACTATAAAATTCTCCCTTTAAAAATGTAAAAGTCAGTGGTTTTTAATTAACAGGGTTGTGTAACCATCACCACAATCTAATTTTAGATCATTTTCATTCTCCCTCCAAAAACACCAATACCCATTAGCAGTCACTCCTCTTTCTCCAACCCATGCCCCTACCCCTGGCAACCACTACTGTACTTTTCGTTTCTATGGATTTGCTTATTCTGGAATTTTATGTAAAAGGAATCGTACAATATGTGGCCTTTTGTATCTCTTTTCGCATAATGTTGTCAAGGTTCATCCATGTTTTAGCATGCATCAGTACTTCATTCCTTTTTATGGCTGAATAATGTTTCACTGTGGGGATATACTACATTTTGTTTACCCATTCATCAATAAATGAACATTTTATTGTTTCACATTTTGGCTATCATGAATAATGCTGCTATGAACATTAATGTACAAGTTTTTGTGTGAACATATGTTTTTATTTCTCTTGGGTGTATATCTAAAGGTAGAATTCCTGGGTCAAATGGTAACTCTATGTTTAACATTTTGAAACACTTACAAACTATTTTCCAAAGTGACTGTACCATTTTATATTCCCACCAGCAATGAATGAAGGTTCCAATTTCTTCACATGCTCACCAATATTTCTCCTTGTCTGTCCTTTTTATTTTAGCTATCATAGTGGGTGTAAAATGGTATCTCAGTGTGTGTGTGTGTGTGTGTGTGTGTGTGTTTTAAGAAACTGATGTTTATTTTTCAACTACCTTATTTCCATTTTTTGTTTAAAAGCCTGTGGAAGAACAGCTTAAGACCACCCAGTGGTTGCTCCTACCCTTTCAGTGACCTTGGGTTGAGTAGCAGTAAATTCGGGAGCTAGAGAACTCCATTCATCCTGAAATTCATCCTTGGTCACAGCCTTTTAAGCAGCGACCTGCTCTTCCTTTTCTTTTTTTTTTTTTAAGAGGGCAGTGTCACTGGCCCTCATATGTGGGATCTGAACCCGGGCCACTGGCTTCCCAAGCCAGCGCTTAACCACCACACCACTCAGCCAGACCTGCTCTTCCTTTTCAATCTCTTCAGGATCTGTGTAGATGTAAAGATCAGCATGACCTCCCATGGATGCTCACGAGAGATGATCCTGCACATGCACAGAGCCTCCTGGGCCCACATCCACCACATCAGACCCACTGAGTGAGCTCCCTTGTTTTGCTTCCTTGATGACAATGTCCATATGGCACAGAAGGAGATCTGTGTTACATAGAACAATGATAGGCAAGTTAACATAAGATGCCTTTTATGTGAGAGGCTGGTGGTCAGTCCTGGGATCGGTAATCACCCCAAGTCACAGCTCCCAAAAGGCTGCCTGGATCTGGTTAGTGAAGATTCCAGGAAAGAAGTGGCCAGCAGTAGGAGTGGCCCCAGTGGCAGCAGCAAACTTCAGCACAGCTCGTTGGCCAGTATTGCTGGATAGTATGATATTGACATCAGCTGGGTTTTCACTGGCAACAAGAGCATGAGCCACCAGCAGAAGCTTCTCTGAGGTTCTCTTTATGATGTAGATACCATCATTTTCCTTTTGTAGATGTTCTGTTCCATTTGGAAGTCAAGGTTGATGCCACCTAAGTGGATTCCTAATGCAAGGAATGTAAGGACATCCTCCTCCTTCACCTGCAGGACAGCAAGGGCTCTGGACATTGTGAAAGTTTTCCTTTCAGTTATGATAGGAACCCAGAAAAACACCTTATGCATGGCACAGAATGCTCATTGTGATTTTGATCTTCATTTCCCAGCTAATTAATTATGTTGAGCATCTTTTCAGATGCTTACTGGTCATGTGTATATCTTTTTTGGGAAAATATCTATTCCCATTTTTGTCCATTTAAAACAATTGGGTTGGTGGGGCCAGCCGAGTGGCTGTTGGTTAAGAGCCCAAGCTCTGAGCAACAGGGTCTCCGGTTCAAATCTCACATGGGCCAGTGAGCTGCTCCTGAGCTGAGCTTCCACTGAGCTGCCAACAGGTGGCAGGACGGCTAAGCTGCTCCTAACAACAAGGTTTCTGGTTCGACTTCTGCATGGGATGGTGGGTTACACCCACCCACAACTAAGATTGAACATGCCACCTTGAGCTGAGTGGCAGCGAGCTGCCACGGGGGGCCAGATGGTGACTGGACTTGGAGCTGAGCTAGCTGCGTCCTCCACAACTAAGGCTGAAGGGCGACAACTTGGCTGTTCCCCTTCCCCAATTCCCCAGTAAAATCTTTAAAAAATAGTAACAATAATAATAAAAAATTATGTTGTTTTTGGTCTGTAAGAGTTCTTTACATATTCTGGATACAAAGCCCTTATCAAATGTGTCATTTGCACATATTTTCTCCCATTCTGTGGGTTGTCTTTTCTGTGCCAAATGTTTTTGCATGCTTTTTCCCCAAGAACACACCTATGAAGTAAATGTTATTGATAGAAAATGGAAGTTTAGAGAGAAGAATATGGAATTTAAATCCATTTTTGTCTGACTGTACAACTCATGCTTTCTCCTCTACCCCAACCTGCTCACAAAGATGAATGAAGACATGTTTCTGGCTTTAAGAAGCTCAGTCTGGCAGAGGACATAAAACAAGAACACAAATGAAAGCACTATAAAGCAGAGTTCCACTTGTCCCACAAATGTCACAAAAGAGGTGTAGAGGAAGTGCAGTAGGAGGTCAAGGAGAGAAAAAAAGTGAGCACTTCTGGCTGGGGAAATCAGGGTTGGCTTCAGTAAGGCGGCATTTAAGTCTTGAAGGATGGGTACGGTTTCACTAGATGGAGATAATGGACTGAATGTAGGAGAGCATTTCCAATGGAGAGGAGAAAATGAGAGCTGACAGAATGAACGGAGCTTTGATTCTAAGATTGGGTGTGATGGGGAGTGCCAGGGTTTTGGGGGATGGGAAATTCTGGGACTGCCTTGGTTGGAGGACTCAGGCATTGGCTAACCTGTGGGATCCTAGGGTTGGCTGGGACAGGGGATCTGGACACTGGCTTGGATGGAGAGTTTAGGGGCTGGCTGGAGTGGAGGATGCCTGTGATGTGTGTGTCCTGGGGGTGGGGTGTCCAGGAGCTGCCTGGGATGTGGGGAGCTGAGGGTCGGCTGGGCTGAAAGGACACGGGCTAGCTGGGATGGAGGGATGGTCCAGGGACTGGCTGGGATGAGAAATCCAAGGACTGCCTCTATTGAGGGCTGGATAGAGTGAGGTCCAGGGGTTGGATGGGATAGGGAATCTGACACTTGGGACTGGCAGACCCAAAGGGGATAGGAAGTCCGTGGTATTCCTGGACCTGGGGGCTGCCTGGATGCAGGTTCTTGAAATGTCTTAGCTGAGGATCTAGGGCCTGATGGACTCGGGGGACACTGGAAGGGACTGGGATGGAAGGCTTCGTTAGGCTGCGTTAGGTGAGGCCCCTGGGACCGGTGGAAGGGAGCGATCTCCTGTAGCCTGTGCTGGGGTTGGCATGGGTGCCTCGGGGCGGTCCGGCTTCGCATGTGGGAGGAGGCTGCAGGTGGGGCGCGCGAGGGCGGGCCGGGTGAGCGTGGTGGGGGCAGGGGCGGGGGGCGGTCCCGCGCGGCCGCGCTGCGCAGTGACTCCGCAGCGGGCGGAGCGCCGTGGCCGCGTCCTCCCGAGCCGTGGCTGTGGCGGTGGCGGCGGCGGCAGCAGCGGTAGTCTCAGCTCCTGCTCCCCGTGCCACCGGCCCCAGCGCTGTCTCCCGGGCCCCCTAGGGCCCCCGGGCCCTCGAGCCCGGTGCGCGCCCTTGCGTCCCGCCGGCCCCCTCCCCCGGCTGGGTCCGGGGGAGGGTGGCGCCGTGAGCGAGCGGGGACCGGGCTCTCCTGCCCCTTCCCCTGCCCCTGGGCCGCCAGGATGGAGGCGGGGTCGGGGCCCCCGGGTGGCCCGGGATCCGAGAGCCCCAACCGGGCGGTGGAGTACCTGCTGGAGCTGAACAACATCATCGAGAGCCAGCAGCAGCTGCTGGAGACCCAGCGGCGGCGCATTGAGGAGCTGGAGGGCCAGCTGGACCAGCTCACCCAGGAGAACCGCGATCTAAGGGAGGAGAGCCAGCTGCACCGTGGGGAGCTGCACCGGGACCCCCACGGCGCGCGGGACAGCCCAGGCCGTGAGAGCCAGTACCAGAACCTGCGCGACACCCAGTTCCACCACCGCGAGCTGCGGGAGAGCCAGTTCCACCAGGCGACCCGGGACGTGGGCTACCCGAACCGGGACGGCGCCTACCAGAACCGGGAGGCGGTGTATCGGGACAAGGAGCGGGACGCCTCCTATCCGCTCCAGGACACTACCGGTTACCCATCCCGCGAGCGCGATGTGGCCCAGTGCCACCTGCACCACGAGAACCCAGCCGTGGGTCGCGAGCGGGGCGGGCGGGAGGCTGGGCCAACACACCCTGGCCGCGACAAGGAAGCCAGCTATGCAGCAGCGGTGGGCGTGGGGTCCCGGCCACCGCGGGAGCGGGGCCAGCTGAGCCGTGGCGCATCCAGGAGCTCCAGTCCTGGGGCCGGCGGCGGCCACAGCACCAGTACCAGCACCAGCCCGGCCACAACCCTCCAGAGAAAGTAAGGAACATGTATTTGTACCACCCCCACACACACTCCCCCCCCCCCCGCCCCTTCCCCATTAGTTCCTTCTCCAACTTGTGTGGCCAGTAAAGTAAGAAGCCGGTGCCTGATTCCGTGTCCTCCTCTCCTGTCCCAACCTGTCAGGAAAAGCTGGGTCCACCTCATGCAGCCCCAGACTGGGTTGGCCGGAGGAGAGCAGGCGTCTTTTCTTTCTGACATGGCCAGTGAAGGCCTAGAGCAGTCATCATCCCCTTCACTTCTATACTCACTAGCTGCATCCTTGCCAGAGGATAGCTTCTTATTTATTTATTTATTTATTTATTTATTTATTTATTTAGGATGTGTTTATTGTCTGCAATGGTGTCAACTCAGAGCCCCAAGGAAAGAAACCCCTCCTCCTTTTTTTTTTTTTTTTTGCCTGTTGGGGTCTCTTCTGCAGGTCTTGAGTGCAGGCCTGATCTTGTCTCCTCTGGCGGCTTCAGCTCCATCCTTTCCGAGAGGCAGGTGGGGACCAGAATGGCTGCTGGAGACTGAGACATCCATCTGAGGGAAACTGCAGCACATCCTGGCCGGGGGAGCAAAGATGGGGGAGCAAAGATGGAGGCCTGGCCCTTAGCTAGTTCATCAGAGACCACCCCCTCTCCACCCTCAAGAAAAACACCACCCAATTAAAGAGTGTACCAGGAAGGAAATCTACAGAGCTTCCCTCTTGTTGGATCAATGCCAGTTTCTGTGCTGGGGTCTGTGTGTCTGCCTATTTGGGACGCCTTGACACTATTTCTTGGGTTGGTGGGACATGAGCTGGGTCCACTTCTTCCATGCAGATACCACAGTGAGCTGGTTGGGATAAATGTCAGGCTGGGAGAGTCAAGGGCATGCAGGCTCACAGGGCTGCCCTAAAGGCTCCTTGATTTCTCTTCTGCTGGATTAGAAAGAACACTGAACTGGGAGTTAGGAGACCCGGGTTCCCCTTCCAGCTCTGCTGCAGTTTGGCTTTGTGACCTTGACAGGGTCCCTTCCTCTCTCCAGCCATCAGTTCCCCTATATCTTTTTCAAAGGCAAGATCTGCCTTGAATTCTCTTTCAGGGCCCCTCCAGCTTAAATTTGATGGCTCTGTGACTAATCCAGCCACACTACAGAGCAAGTCTGAAGTCCTCTAGCGAATGGACAGCCTTCCCCCTCCTCTCACTGCTCAGCTGGTCCTACCATGTGCCACAACCAGTGGAGTGTCTCTTGGAGGCTGGGCTGGGGGTGGGGAAGCCTTCTGCCTCAGGAAATCTGCCGGGAGACAGCTCTCTGCAACTCCCCCGTGGTGAGGCAGCAGGCTGGGGTGCTGGGTTGAGATGGCTGGGCCCCAGGAGCAGCAGCTGCAGCTCAAGGGCCTGGCTGGGCTCCACTGCAGTGCACCCTCAGCTGAATTTTGGTGTGGACTGCCCCATAGTAGTCTGGGGGCAAGGGAGATGGGCTCTTCTGCCCAGGCAGGGCTGCTGGGAGCCCGCCCATTCCTGGAGGACTGACTGCATGCAGCTTGGGGCCTCACACTGGAGAAAGGGTCTGGATCAACCAAGCATGGTCTTGGTTTCCTTTCAGGAGAGGAGCATGGTAGGGTGAGGACAGAGGGAGACTGGATGGACATTGTGGTCCTCAAGCCTGGCTGCAGATGTTTCTAGAGTGGTCAGGCTGTGACAAAGGAGGCAGCCTCATTATGTGTGGCTCCAGGGAGCAGAACCAGGAGCAATGGGAAAATTTGGGATAAATCAGAAAGAACTTTCCAACCTGGCTGCCTGGTGATGCAGTGCATTGCCTCCAGAAGTGGGAGGGGGGCTAGCTGTATGTGCGGGCTAGCTGAGAAGAGACTCGGTGAGGGTAAGGGAGAGCTGGAGAAAGCACAATTCCTGAATTGGGTGTAAATCCCAGTGGAATGACTTGGGCCTTCCCCAATTCCAGGATTCCATGACGCTCAGATTCTCCATCCTGCAGACGTGTGTCTGCATCTCTTGGCTGGCTGGCAGCCCATTTGCTCTTGAGCTCTGTGCTTCTGCCATCCACACAGGCCTGCCCCTTGATTCTTCCCTCTTCTTGTGCACCATCCAGGCTGTTTGTTGGATTTCCTGGCTTCACATCTCCTACTGGATTAATAGGGGTTTTAGATAGTACTTTGAATTTCTCCTAACCACATATGAAATATTTGCACATCCATTATTTCCTCTTTTGGTCCTGACAACAGGCCCTATGCAATGAGCATTAGCAACTCCATTTTAGAGATGAGAAAACTGAGACTCCAAGATAAAGGGACCTTACTCAAGGTTATGCTGCTAGTTCCTAATAGAGCTAGGACTAGAACTCAAGCCCACCTGTCTCTGAGGCCTGTTATTTTTCCACTAGAGCTTTCCATTCTACAGGAGTCTCTTGGCCACGGGACCTGGCCAACAGGGAGAGGCCAGGAGAGCCTTAGGTAACTAGAGGATTTGAGCAGGAGGAGATGACTCTTGGATGAGTGGGGGAGTTGATGGGGGGAGGAAACAGGCTGTGTCCCTCTCCTTTCCACTCTCCTTCCCCACCAGGCATCAGGAGGGCCTGTTGATGCACTGGTCATTGCTGCCACCACAGCAGCTGCAAGCGACCCCCTGCCAGGCCTGTTCTGGGTTTGTAGAGTGAGTGAGAAGGCTGCTGCTGGAAGCCAGGGCAGGCAGGGTGGGAGTTTAGCAGCAGAGGCTGCAGCATTAGCAGAGGACAGGTACTGCTGGTACAGGCTGGGAGCTCCTGGCCCCCAGGCTCCCTCTGGTGGAGGAAGAGGGAAAAGAGGGGCCTGGGCCCAGCTGCTGCTTGTTGAGGGCCCCCTCTGCCTAGGGACTTTATATAGAGTCCAACGACCCTGTACATCTGTTACCACAATCCACATTTTACAGCCGAAGCAACTGACAGCTCAGAGAAGTGAAGCAACACAGCAGAAGTCACACTACCTGTAAGACAGACTCCCAATCCTGTGAATTTTCCCTCTACCACAGTTGATAGCAGCTGTCATGTCCACCCCCACCCATGTCATCACCCCAGGATTTCCACATCCTCCCGCACTGTCTCTTCTGGACAGGTTCTCAGTTGCCAGTATGCCTTCTGCTGTGCCCTGAGTATGGCCTTTCTAGTGCAGCAGAGAGCGGGATGAGACACAACCTCCTTCTGGCCTCTGGTATGCTATATGAGAGGGCTTTCCTTGTATGCTTGTTTTTTTAGTAGCTACTGGTCACTATCAATGATCAGGTCTTTTCCCCTGGAATTGTTGCCCCCTTCAGATGACTAGAAAAGAGACCTGCTTTTATTGTAGATCTCGGCCTGGTCCTCCTTGCAGGTCAGGCAGCTGGAGTGATTTCCAGGCACGCTGGGGACCACTGCTGAGCTGCTCCATGCTGGAGAGAGCTGCATTCCCCGTGCTTTGTGCATAGGCCCAGCTCTGGCTCTGCTGTAGGCGGTGGTGGGCTGAAGCTGGTTTGGTGATAACTCTCCATTCCCTGCCCCCACCCCCTGCCCACCCCACAAGCTGGCTCACATTAGGGAACAGCAACCAGAGGACTGGTTTGGTATTCTTGACAACCAGGGCAATGTCTGGTCTAGTACATGGCTGTCTCCCACGTGCGGTAGGGAGTCAGAGTGCTCCCTGCAGGGGCTGAGGGCACTGGCAGGGAGGAAGTAAGCCAGGGGAGGGGCCCTGGGGAAGTCAGTCTCATGTGGGGTCTTAAGTGCCTTTCCCGGGGGGGGGGTCTCTCCTCAGGAGGCAAAAAACCATTTATCCCCCCCACCCCCCCACCCCACTCCCCATCCCGGCACTGTGTTGGGAGCATTATGTTTGTGTGGGAGGAAATAATAATGTTGAGTTGAATGAGAATTAGAGGAGTCTTGCTTCTCTGTCTAGATCTGGGGCAAGAATGGGGTTGTTGTCATCTACAAACATTTCTTAGCTGTGTGCACACAGCAAGGGGGGCCACCGGCTGAGCCAACACTATAGTCTCTGTGCTTGAGACCTTCCCGACCCCAGGCTAAAGACACAGGCCTCCAGGCTGGTCCCCCATCACAGTGGAGCCCAGGAGAAAATGTGTAGCAAAAGCGGTGAGGAGTGAAGGTCCTCAGAGGAGGGAAAGATCAGGGCAGGCCGGGCTACTGGTTAGGGACCCAGACAAAGGGGCTTTGAAGAGAGTGGGTGTCTCCTGGTGTCCATTGGAGGGGGAGGGGGGAGGAAGACTGGACCCAGGCTTGCCCTCTGCTGCTCCTCCTTCTATCCCACCCCTGCCTGCTATGGCCTCAGAATTTGCTAGGAGCACAGTAAAGGTCTAGAGCATGGAGAAGGGACCACGCATGTGCTGAGTGAGTCTCCGCCTTCTGCATGCCAGGTGCCACCCTATGTAGCTTTATGTAACAATAGCTAACATTTTTTCCTGCCTTTACTGTGTGCCAAGCACGGTTTGTTCTAAGTGCTTTCCATGTATGAATTTGTTCAATCTTCACCTGAATCATTTGATGTAATATTGTTATTAAATCCATTTTACAGATGAGGAAACCGAGGCCCAGAAAAGTTAGATAACTTATCCAAGGTCACTCAGTGAATAAATGGCAGAACTGAGGAGCTAGAAGCCCAAGTGGTGGGGCTCCGGAATCCTCCTGCAGTGTCCTTACCCATCAGGCAATACTGCCTCTTATCTCATTTGTATAGTCCCTGCCAGGTGGGTATTAGTATTATCCTCATCTTTCGGACAAGGTAACAAGGATCAGAGAGGTGTGGTTACCTACCTGAGGTTACACAACTGCATGAGGCCCGGAACCATCTGGCTCCTGAGCCTAGGGTACACCGTTGCCTCCTGCAGGCAGACGTGGTGTAAAGCCATAAAGACACTCCAGGCATGGCTGCGGGTTTCCCCCAGCAGCACTCTCGGGACCACTGCCGGAGTCAGGTTCCCTCACATGATTGCCTCCTGGATTTCTGCCATAGTCTCCTAATAGATGCCCCTCCTGCTTTTGCCTTGCCAAGCCTCTGATGAAGTGCAGCCAGGCCAAGCTTTCGGCAAGGCTCCAATGGTTTCTTTCTCTCTTTGGCCTGCAAGAGAATGTTCAGACTCCTCCACCTGCCATGCATGGTCCTCTTAGGATCTGCCCCCAACTTCTCTCTTTCCTCTTATCTTTTTACAGTCCCCTTCACACGGACTGTACTCCATCCAGACTAGCCCTTGTGGCCCATTGTTAGCCCACTCAGCCTTCTGGTAGCCCCTGCATCTTTGCTCATGTTGCCCTCTTCTCCTGGGCTGCTTCATCCAATTCCCAGGTTCAGTTCTGCTGTCACCTCTCCCGTGATTGTTCGCTGCTCTCTCCTGATGCTTACTCTCTCCTGACGCCTGAAATGAGAACTTAGCCCTTGATGGTTATTTGTTCACATCTTGTGTCCTCTCTACTAGATTGAGAGCCCCTTCAAATTGTGATTTAATTGACCTGTATTGAGTATATATTGTGCCAGGCCCTATGCTAGGTGATGTGGGCATGAGTGAAAGAGCTAGAAGCTTGGAAACACAGAGCACAGCACATAGTAGCTGCTCAATAAATGTTGAATAGACAAATGCGTATCAGATTAAGTCATGGTGTACTAATGGCCACAGGTGCCTAAGTTTTTCTTCATTCCAGGACTCCTGTAGAGAGAGATGACTCAACTTCAGAATTCTCTTGCCTCCTGCATGGCTTTTATCTCATGCTCCCTGGAGCTGTTTGGCCTCTGCTGTCTATGCTCCCCACACTCACCAGTCTCCCATTTCATAGAATGTCATGGTATCAGAGATAGACAAGGCTTTGGAGACATTTAGGCCATCCTGCTCAGTTACCTCTCCCTCCCATGCTATGGCCATGTCATACAATGGTCTTGACCATCAGTGCAAGATATTCTGTTCTGAAAGGAGCAAAGAGGCCTGCATAGGACCTCTGTGCAGTCCATCCAGTTCAGTGGAAAGTTACTTATTTATCCATAAATCTTTATTGGGCTCAAACCCTGGGCCGGACACAGTGTCTAAGAGTCAGAATAAGACGCATCCTCTCTGTTTTATTCCCTGCTGTATTTCCTGGCAGAATAATAAACACTGATCACAGGGAGAATGACGGATAAGTGACTTATTTCTTCTTTTGAGGTAACTCATTTAGGGCAAGATCATTTGCCAGTCACTCTCACGTCCTCATGACATTGGGTCTCTCTCCAAGCATCCATGTTGAAAGCATGTTGAAAGAGCACGGGGAAGCTGGTTCTCGAGCACTTAGGAGTTGAAACTCTCTGGGACCTTCGCATTCAGAGAAAGTGTAGTGCCGGGGAATGACTCGGTGTGACTCTAGGCAAGTCGCTCAACTTTCATGGCCTCGGTTTTCTCAAGTAGTAAATGGGATAAAACTATGTTTTCTGATGTGTAAGATTCATGTTGCCCTCCACAAAATTGAATCAGAAAATTTCCTGGTTGCCTAGCATACCCATCAAGTTTCCAATCAGGATGGCAAGCTGACGGGCAAGGATGGAAAGTAATATGTGAGGCTGCCCTGCCCCCTAGAGGTGGAGCCTAGCAACCAAAACAACCAAAGCAAGCCAAGATCACATCACAGCCTTTTCCAAACAAAGATGACAACCGGAGCTACGTGGCCCATAAGGGTAATTCCTCTCGCATTTTAGAAAGAAATCTATTACAGTTATCACCCAATATGTACTGTTTCAGTATTATCAAATGTATTTCTTTGTAGATATGTGATTTTATGCCTTTTTATAGGGATAATATGATTGCATATCTGGGCCTTTGATTTCCTCCTACTGGATTCCAGAATGCAGCATACTGAATAAAACAAGTATTTTTCTCTATATCACCACTTTAGAATTATTGTCTTTGTATCTGTAATAAAAAGTACCTCATTTCTTTTTCCCCCCAATTTTCCCTGTAAAACTGTACATATCTGATATGCTAGCCAATTCATAATAACCCATCTAATGGTGATTGTTGTGAAAATTAAATAAGATGACTCATATGAAGGGTTCAGCACATAGTGTGTGTTTACTCAGTTATAGGCATTTTTATTATTAATAATAACTTTGTAAAACTATGTGCTGAGGAAGGGCAGGAGTGGGAAGCCATGTGGGAGCTTACCACATTTCTGAGAGGTCAGTCCAGTGAATATTGTGTGCCCAGTGTGTGTCATGGCTTGTGCTATTGTAGGAAGGAAATTCTGTGATGAATATTATACAGTTCCTGGCTTCAGGGTGCTCACAGTTGGGTGGAGAAAATTGTCGTGGAAACAGATGATTGCAATGCAATGTCCTATGTGCTATGCCAGAGGGGAGCTAAGGAGTCATGGGATACCCAAAGGAGGGACATCTACCCTGACTGTCAGGGAGGGCTTCCTGGAGGAAGTGATGGTGATGCCTGAACTGGGCTTGGAGGATGAGCAGGAGTTAGCTAGGTGAAGAAGGATGGCATGTGGGTGGGAATTGGAGGGTAAAAAGGAGATTAAGTCAGAGGGGACAGCATGAGTGAGAGTACAGAGGCATAGAAGCAGCAGGGGAGGGGAGGGGAGGAGCACTTTTTATCAGGTCAGTACAGACTAGAGCTCAAACAGGGAGTCATGGAGTGTCTAGAGAAGAGTCTGAAGAGTTGGCCAGCCCAGATCATAAGGACACTTGCATAGCAGGATAAGGAGATTTATCCTATTGGAAATTGGGAGCCAACATAGGGTTTTAAGCTGAGGGAAGAGGTATGAATAGTAGAGTATGGGGCTACCTGTTGAAGAAGAGATCCGCTAGAGGGCAGTTTGGAAGATAGATTGGAGAGCATCCAATGAGGAGACTGGTGTGACAGTCTAGGTAAGTAATGATGAGGCCTGAGCTTAGGCAGTGGGAGTAGAGATAATCTATTAGGGAAAAGGCAGTGATGACACAATGACAAATGCTATGACTGAAGGGAGTGCGGCCTACTGTGGGAGCTCAGATGAGCAGCTGCCATTCATGACTAGTAGGAATTTTAATAATACCAGCATAAAAATCAAGAAACCTTGAGCTGGAAGGACTTTTAAGAATCATCCAGCTCAGGCTATTCATTTTATAGGAGAGAAGACTGAGGCCAATAGAGAGAAAGGACTTTTATAAGTCCACTCAATGTGTGAGTAGAGGAGCTCTGATTAGAAGAGCCATTCTCATATTAATTCCATATTCAAAACATCATTTGTTAAATGTGCTATATTGTGCCTTGAAATCCTGTGAAGGCTGCAGGGTTCATTATCTTTGTGTCCTACAGATGAGAAAACTGGGGCTCAAGGAGGCTGGGTGACATGTCGGGGAGGAAGTGATGAAGAGGAAGCATCACCTAAATAAAGGGTCTCTTGCTTCAATAGCAGACAAACCCTATGCCCTGGTTCAGACCCTCGGAAATCAGATCTGCTAGATTCATAGCTGGCGTCTATGGTCTCCTTACCTCCACTCAGGCCCAGCCTCCTTTCTGCCATAGAGGTCCTCATTTAATGTAACTGACGCAGCTCAGAGGTATTTTCTGGCCTGATGGCCAGGCCTATCATCCTTTTACTGTTTTCATGGAAGATGGTGGGCCGGTGTCTGTCACCACTGTATCCCCATTGCCTTGGGCAGGGTGTCTGCAGGGTGCCTTTGTTTTGAGGCCCCATGGTATGATACATAAAGAATGAGCTTTGGAGACAGACAGACCTAAGTTTGAATGTAGGCTCTGCCCCAATCCACTGGATGACCTTAACTAGGTCATTTTACCTTCTCTGAGCCTTATTTCCTCATCTGTAAAATGGAATGACAATGCCCAATTCTCAGGATTAACCACAATCATTTGAATGGCACTCCCTAGTACTTACGGGTGCTCAATAAAGAGTTATTTCTGGGGGAAGAAATCCAATGAAATAATCCATGATCATGCCAAAACATATGCTCTTATACCTCATTTCATAATCACATTACCAGGGATTCTTCAGTTTTCATAGGAGGTAACTCATCCAAATATTGAAATAGTATATCATTAAAATAAGACAAAGTTGAAAAAAGCAAAGCAAAGCAAAGCAAACGAAAATACTCATTTCCTTCTCCTGCATGAAATCTCCCATGGACAATGACTTGAACAATTCAGTGCCTGGCAAAGATTTGCTTTCCCTGAAAACTGGTATATTTCCTCCTTCCCAGTATGAGGCTGTTATGGCTCATTGTATATTGCTTTCTGCCTCAGCTGCCAGTTAATTTAAAGTACAGCTCTAGCATCTTTGTTGATCTCTTTTTCTGAGTTCTTGTTTTCTAGTTCAATTCTTAATCTTTCCTTGTCTGTGTTGTTGGAGAAAGCCACCTCAAATCCTTTGTGACTCAGGCAGGTATAAATAACTAATGGGTGTAAATAGTTGAATGAATGGAGGCCTGGAGAGGCTGGACTGGTGATGATAGGGTTTGAAGAGGACCAAAGGGTGGTGCAGGCTGGGGCAGCTGAGAGCTTCATCTGCATGGATGACTATGGTCCTATCAATGAGGGGTTAGGGAGGAGTCGGTCCTTCGCTTGCCTGTGTTGTTACTAATCTAAAAAGAAGTGTGGATTGGAGAATGGGACCTATGTGACTGCTCCCTAGAATCATCAACCTCCCCCTTTTGTGTGTACCATGTGGGAGACTGAGGTCCAAAGAAAGAGGAGGGACTTGTTTTCAAAGTTAAATCTAAGCAGTACATTTACACAATTTTAAAAAGGCAAATAGTACTCAAGGTCGTATATACTAAAAAGTCAACGTCTCTCTGTCCCCCACTTCCCAGCCCCAAGAAGGACCACTTTTACCATTTAGATTTTCTGGTGGTAACTTCCTATCTCTAAATAACATGCTTCAAGGGCTGGCCGAGTGGCTCAGTTGGTTAAGAGCTCGCTCAAGAGTGTGAGCTCTGAGCAACAGGGTTGCTGGTTGGATTCCTGGTCTGAGCTGAGCAGCTGCTGAGCTGCCATCAGGTGGAAGGATGGCTCAGCTAAAAATAATAATAATAATGATAAATAAATAACATGCTTCATGCTTATTTCTTCACTTATCAACTTTAAACATTATCCTCCTACTATGACAAATAAGAATTTAGCTTATTGAGCCGGCCAAGTGGCTCGTTGGTTAAGAGTTGGATTGGGACGCCAGCGGCCCCGGTTCAGATCCCACATATGAGGGCCAGTGACACTACCCTCTACAGCTAAGATGGTGAACAACAGCTCCACCTGGAGCTGGGCTTCTGTGAGTCCCCTGGACGGCATAGCTGCAGCCCCTGCTGTAGTGGGCTGCCATAGGCTACAGTGAGTGGCCTGCAGCCAGCGTGAGCAGCTGGCAGCTGGTGTGAGCTGCCAAGAGCCACTGTGAGCGGCTGTCCAGAGGCCGGCGACTGATCTGCCTCACCCAGGAGAGCACAATAATGATACCAACATGGGACAGTGAAGCAATGCCCCTACAACTAGACTGAAGAACAAAAAGGACAGCAATTTTTCTGTTCCCCTTCCCTGGTTCCCCAATGCTGTTCCCCGCCCCCAATTCCCCAATAAAATCTTAAAAAAAGAAAAAGAATTAGCTTATTTATAACACCTGACTCTCTCCATCTCCCAAACTTTGGTAATTATGTTCCATTGTGGTTCCTCTATTAGTTACCTTTGTAACTTTATTAAGAACTGTTTTAAACTGTGATTCCTTTTTTTTGAAGATTTTATTGGGGAATTGGGGGAGGGGAACAGTGTTGGAGAATTGGGGAGGGGGACCAGCCAAGTTGTTATTCTTCAGTCTTCATTGTGGAGGGCGCCAGTCGCCATCTGGATTTCCGTTGTCAGCTCGTGGCCTCTAAGCTCAAGGTGCTGTGTTCAATCTTAGTTGCAAGAGGACGTAGCCACCATCCCATGTGGGAGTGGAACTGGCAGCCTTGTTGTTAAGAGTGCACGCCCTATCCACTGAGCCAACTGGGTGGCGGCTTACCTCAAAGTGCCGAGTTCTGTCTTAGTTGCAGGTGGGCATAGCCACCATCCCATGTGGGAGTTGAACCGGCAGCCTTGTTGTTAAGGGTGCATGCCCTATACACTGAGTCATCCAGGGGGCAGCTCAGCTTAAGGTGCCAAGTTCAGTCTTAGTTGTGGGTGGGTGTAGCCCACCATCGAACAGGCAATCTTGTTGTTACACCAGCTGAGCCATCCTGCCACCTGTTGGCAGCTAAGCGACAGCTCAGCTCAGGTACAGCGTTCACCGGCCCATGTGGGAATCGAACCGGCAGCCCTGTTGCTCAGAGCTCGCGCCTTAAGCCAACTCTTAACCAACTGAGCCACTCAGCCGGTCCCCTAAACTGTGATTTCTTATTCCATCAATTTTTCACAGTATCTCTTGACCACTCAGTTTGTAAGACATATTTACTAGTGCCCCATCCTTCTCTCCATCTCCCCTCTACCCTTCCAACTTCTACTTTTCTGTGTTTGGTACTTTTGCATCCAGCAAGGCCAGTTACGTTTGCATCTTGCTCTGTAATAATAATTAGGTCTCCTGTGCTTTATCTATACAAGTTGATTTTAAAAGTTGACTACCAGTACATTGTGTTTATATGATGATGACTATGTCAATATTATTCATTGCAGGGCCAAATAATGTACTTTAATTGCACCTCACTTCCCACAGGTCCACTGTTACAGCCTCTGTACTTCCAGGAAAATGTTCCTAGCATCAAAATCAAATGAATTTTCCTTTCTTTTTCTTTTTCTTTTTTAATTTTTAGATTTTTTTAAATTGGCGAATTGGGGGAGGGGACCAGCCACGTTGTTGTTCTTCAGTCTTCATTGTGGAGGGCGCCAGTCGCCATCTGGCTTCCTGAACGGCAGCTTGTGGCCTCTAAGCTCAAGGTGCTGTGTTCAATCTTAGTTGCGGGTGGGCATAGCCACCATCCCATGCGCGAGTCCAACCAACAACCTTGTTGTTAAGCATGCACGCCCTATCCACTGAGCCATCCTGGTGGCAGCTCACCTCAAAGTGCTGAGTTCAGGGCCGGTGGAGTGGCACACTGGTTAAGAGCTGGCTTGAGACGCCAGCGGCCCCAGTTCGGATCCCACATATGAGGTCCAGTAACACTGCCCTCTCCAGCTAACAACAGCTCCACCTGGAGCTGGGCTGTGAGCCCTGGCGATGGTGTAGGCTGCAGCCCCTGCTGCAGTGGGCTGCCATAAGCTACAGCGAATGGCTGGCAGACAATGTGAGCTGCCAATAGCCGGGATGAACGACCATCCAGAGGCCGGCGACCAATCTGCCTCACCTGGGAAGAGCGCAATGACGATACCAACATGGGTCAGTGAATCAACATCCTCCACAACTAGACTGAAGAACAAAAAGACAGCAACTTGTCTGTTCCCCTTCCCTGATTCCCCAACGCTGTTCCCCTCCCCCAATTCCCCAATAAAATCTTTAAAAAAAAAAGTGCTGAGTTCAGTCTTAGTTGCGGTGGGTGTAGCTCACCATTGAAATGCAATCTTTTTGTTACACCAGCTGAGCCATCCTGCCACTTGTTGGCAGCTCACGACAGCTCAGCTCGGGCACAGCATCACTGGCCCATGTGGGAATCGAACTGGCAGCCCTGTTCCTCAGAGCTGAAGGCTCTTAAGCCAGCTCCTAACCAACTGAGCCACTTGGCCAGCCCCTGAATTTTCCTTTCTTTATGCTCTACAAATTGCTCATAATCACACCACTTTTTATTTTGTTTCATATTTGGACCAGGGCTTTCTTTCTGCCTCCCTCCTTCCCTCCCTTCTTTCTTTCCTTCTTATTTGCCTGCTGTTGTGTATAGTTCCTTGAAACGATGCGATAATCATAATACATCTTCTGGGGACGTTTTACTTGGAGATTTTTAGGAGAGGGACTTTTTAAAACTTCATACTGAAATATAATTTGCAGACAGAAAAGTGCTCATATCACAAGTGAATAGCTTGGTCAATTTTTACAAGCCAAACACACCTTATGTAACCAGCATTCAGCTCAAGGTCTGTTTGTCATTCATCCCACCTGGTACTCAGTGAGCCCTTGCCATTGGATGCACTTTGTCTTTTCTTACATAATTTCTTTGATAGTTTCCTCCCCTTCTCTTTCTCTTTCTGGAATGTCTGTTAATTGGATGTTGAACTTCCTGGATTGATCCTCTAGGCCACTTATCATTTTTCTCATATGTTCCATTTTAGAGTTTAGGAATAAGTTAATAGAAGGTGTGACTGAGATGTCTGTCTATCCAGGCTGGCTTTTTAACTCACTGGCTTTATTTTAGGTGAACCACCCAGGAGCTGGCTATTATAATGGGTGCCTTCCAAATGCCAGAATGAAATTATTTGGGGGGCACCAACATGTCACTAGGTGTCTTAATTCATCCCAGGTAATTTAATTTCTTTAGCCAAAAGCCCACTGATATTTTGCTTCGGGGTGAATGCCAGGCAACTTGTATTTTGGGTCTGGGGGTTGGGAGAAAGGGGAAGATTTAATATATTTACCATCAGTTTACCCCCCTGCTCCCCCCCGCCTGTTTTCAGTCCCTGATCATTCCTACCCTATCTTATACCTACCATCTCCAGGTCTGGGATCTCTCTGGGCCTCTGGTGGCCCGACTGGCTCCTTCCCCACAACCTCCTGAGTGGTATCCCTGGCTTTCCTTCCGCTGTGGACACTCTTCTCATTGTTTCTTGCTTCCAGAAATTAGTTGGAATTTCTCACCCATTGCTATCACCCTCTCGCATCCTCTTCCCTATTATGAGTTCATATTTTATTCCTTCACTTTCGTGTTAGTGGGGCCCTGGGAGAGAGGGAAGATATAAACATTTACACTCTTGAAGTCCAAACTAAGACTAAATCTACTTTTGTTTTCTCAATCCAGATTGAGCATGGAAATTATTAGTAAACTCCCCAAATACCAACCCTGGATGGCCTCATTTGGCATGTGTTGCCTCTGGCTCCAGCCTGTCATGAGCATTCCTATGGCAGCTTCTAGAGCACCCCTTTTCCTCAACCTCTGTTATCTAGACCATGCAGTCAAGAGAGCCCTCAGCTGAAGAACTGTAGACCTGTGTTCTGACTCCTGCCCTGCCATTACCTCTGGATCTCTGGGCCAGCCCTCCTCTTCTCAGGATGCCCTTGCTGTGACTCACAAGGGCCTGGGTCTGCTGTGAGCTGTGCTTTGATAGGATTTGGGGGGTTGCTCAGCCTCCTTTGCTTAGGCAGTGGGGAGCAGGTGGGCCAGAGATGGGCCCCAAGCTCACAAGAGGGGGCTTTGAAGCTGAGCTGAGGCTTCTGCAACAGCAGGCTGCTTTAGCTGCTCCCCCTTCCGCCTACTCTCTTTCCCATCATGGCTGAACCTCCATCCCTCTGCCTCCAGCAGAGGAAGGCAAGAAGGGAGGGCTGGAGAGCCAGTTCCACTGCCCTGCCCTTCCCTCTTTCTCTCTCTGCCATAGTGCTGAGCTGATCTGGGGTGCAATACCCATGCCTAACCTCTCCTTCCCTTTCTGGTGCTCCCCGCTTCCATCCTGGAATGATTATCTCTTTCAGAAGCACTCCCTGAGTGCTCATGGTGTGGGGGGTCCTGGACTTCGCTGTGTGGAGGGGAGACCAGAGCTAGCGGAGGGAGAGGGGCCAAGTTCACAGGGTGGTATGGGAGATGAAGTGCCACTTAGCTCTGGCATGACAGAAGGAAGCTGCAGCTGTAGCAGTTAAAAGTGTTGGTTTTGGAGTCAGACAAACCCAGACTTGAATTTCAGCTGCCCTGCTTATTAAATGTGTGACTCTAGGTAAATCACATTGCTACTCCAAGCCTCAGTTTTCACATCTATACAATGAGAAGAGTAATAACCACCTTGCGCAGCTGCTGTGAAGATCCCACAAGTCTCGGATCATTGTAGGTGTTTAATAAATAGTCACTTTATTCTTTTTGGATTATTAGAAGGCAGAATATGCTAAGGACCAAATAAAACCTGCTTTACTGATTGAAAGGAGAGGGAGGTTAGAGAAGGTAGCATTTGACCTCATCACTCCTTGGGCTGAGCCCCCTCTGAGGCTCCCCAGCAATTATAGGCTGAAGTTCACAGGAGCCTGGTGTTTAAGGCTCTCTTTGTTGTAGTCTCTGACTGTCTTTTTTCTCTTTAAAATAAAAACGTGAAGTGATACTTGCCTCTTTGTTTCCTGAACAAGAAATTTAAAAAGTGATAGACAAATATTTCCTTTGAAGTATGCAACAGTCATCATAATCACCACCCTTACCATCCCAGAACTTGTCCAGGGAGCAGTGGTAACAAGGACTCTAGAAAGAGTAATCAGCAGCAAAAAGATAACCAGCAGCCAAAACCAGCATGGCCTTCATTTTGCATCCCTACTCCCATCTTGGCCTTGATGTTGTGTGGATCCATTGCTGAAAGTGTTTACATGATCCAACGAGCTTTTGATTTGTCCTGTGGTTCATCTAGTTGTTCTTCTCTTTTAATAACCTTTAAAAGATTGTCTTGCATGTCACCATACCTCATCCACTTGACTTCTATATCTGCCTGTTTGTCATTTCTAGGTCTGATTCTCGGCTCAAATGGGCCCCTTAGAAAGGGGTCTTCCTCTCTACCTGAATTACCTTTCCAAAGGTTTTTACTTTCACCTTTCACATGGTCATGATTTAGGTGGCACTTGAACTTGGGAGGCACCTTTGCCTCTCTCCTAGTGCTTTTCTACGTGCTGGCCATCACAAGTAGGTCTTCACACCATTCGTGGTCTAGGAATGCTCTTGTGTGTGCCTTTGGGTCAGACCACAGCCCCACTCAACTTTCTAACCCCTTTATTCCCTTCCTGACCTTGCACTCAAGTTGTACTGACTTGTCTAGGGTTCTCTAAGCATGGCGGACTTCTTTGTGCTTCCATGCCTATGTCCCAGCTGTTCTCCTGGCCAAGAATGCCTTTTTACCTCTGTCTATGTGGCAGATATCTACTTGACTGTTGAAGAACATCTTAACACTCCCATTGTTCCAGGCACTTGGAAATGGTGAACAAAACAGACAGAACCTCTGCCCTGCAGAGCAGACATTCTAGTGTGTGAATGGGGGAAGCAGGGACAGAAAAGAAACAAACAAGATATGGAATGTATCAAATAGTGGTAAGTGCTTTGGAGAAAAATAAGGCTGGGCAGGGGATGGGGAGTGCAGAGGCGCAGTCCACTCCACCATAGCCAGTATTCACATGACCATTATTAAGCAGCCTTTTCTTTTTTTTTTTTTTTAAGATTTTATTGGGGAATTGGGTTGGGGAACAGTGTTGGGGAATTGGGGGAGGAGATCAGCCAAGTTGTTCTTCAGTCTTCTTTGTAGAGGGCACCAGTCGCCATCTGGCTTCCTGTCGGCAGTTCGTGGTTTCTAAGCTCAAGGTGCTGTGTTCAAACTTAGTTGCGGGTGGGCATAGCCACCATCCCATGCGGGAGTTGAACCGGCAGCCTTGTTGTTAAGAGCGCACGCTCTATCCATTGAGCCATCCGGGCGGCAGCTCAGCTCAAAGTGCCGAGTTCAATTTTTAGTTGCAGGTGGGCATAGCCCACCATGGAACAGGCAATCTTGTTGTTACACCAGCTGAGCCATCCTGCCGCCTGTTGGCAGCTCAGCGACAGCTCAACTAGGGCGCAGTGTTCACTGGCCCATGTGGGAATCAAACAGGCGGCCCTGTTGCTCAGAGCTCACGCTCTAAGCCAACTCTTCACCAGCTGAGCCACTCTGCTGGCCCCCTTAAGCAGCCTTTTCTCATTTAAGCAGTTTCCAATGTTATTACATGTTCATTAAAACCAAAATCCTTCCAACAACTCTATCAGGTTAGTGGTATTATTATCTCTATTATGTTGATGAGCAACCTATGCCTTAGAGATTTAAGTCACATAATTAGGAGGGGCAGAGCTGGGATTTAAACCCAGGTCTGTCTGACCCAAAGCCTGTGCTCACAGCCACTTTGCCATTGTGCCCCCAGCAAGCCTCGCAACTCTCTGCAGTTGGAATTATCAAATGTATTTTGTACTTGGGGAAACAGATTCAGAGAGGGAAATGGACTCATCCATGGTTGTACAGCAAATAAATGGATTTGCACCCAGATCTGTCCAATGCCCGAGGCTAGATCCTTGCACAAAGCCTGAGGCCTAGGAGGGACTTATGTATTTGCCTGCCTCTGTTTTGGGGGGCCCCAGACAATGTACCGGTTGGGGCTCTTGAATTTCCTCCCTTCTCTTCCCACCTGTGGTTCATATGGAATCTTAAGATGTGTATGGACAGCCCAGCCCACATTCAAGCCCCATCTATTTCCCCACCCCCTTGGCCACCCGTTGGGCCTAGCAGATGGATCTGGATAAAAAGACTACACAATTCCTGCAAGTAAGCGCAAGAACTATGGGCAGAGAATTCTGGGGTTTTGGGTACCTGGAATGCAGCCTGGAAGAGAGGGGGCCAAAGATACTGATGGACATATTCCCTTGGCTCCACAGACCCTTTACCTCATAGAGAGGTGCCTCTAAAGTATGGGGCCCAGTGTAGGGGCCATTGTTCCCAAATATAGCCTATGACACTGTGGTTTGTCGCAGACCAGGCTCCATGAGCCTTCTACTTGGGTTTCCTGAGTTAGGTCCTACTTTGCAGTGAGGGGGGCAGTGTTCCATGGGCCTGGGCCTTTGGGTTCTTTGGTCCGTGAAGAACAGAGCCTTCCTAGCAAGTGTCGCTGGAGGTGCACACAGACCCTTAGGTCCCCTGCACAGTGTTTTGTCATAGCACTCTCAGGATACTTATCTTCCTTTCTTAGGAGCTTTTTAAAAAATTATACATTTAGTGCATTCTTCCATTAGAAAATTTAGAAAAACTTGGAAAAGTGGAGGAGAAAAACATTACCCATCATTACCACACACAAAGGCAGCCACTTTGAACATTTGGTGTATTTCCCTCATTCTCTGCATATAGTTGAAATGATGCAGCATATATGATTTTTTTTCTTGCTTTTTCTGTTTGAGCATTTCCTCATGTCACTGCATATTCTTCATAAGCATCATTTCTAATGGCATCATTTTTAATGGCAAGGATATACCATCATGTTCTTAATGATTCTTAATGTAGGCTGTAGAAGCTGGGTCCATTTTGCACTGGTTTAAATCATGCTGCAGTAGGCATCCTTGCACATACAGCTTTTAGGGAACTTACAACTTTTAGGGAACTGGCCTTGGGTAGGAACAATTCCATTCAGCTTATTTCCCCTTCTAGATGGTCCCTCTGGCTGGTCTGATTCATTCTTGTAGTCATTCATTCATTCATTCATTCCATTACCACGTATTTACTCTGTGCTTCTGTGGACCAGACCCTGAACTGAGGGCATGGACATGACTAAGACACAGCCCCAGCTGCCAGGATCTCCCAGTCAGCAGGGAGAGTTAGGCATGGAAATGGACACTTTCAGAACAGTTTGATCAGGGCTGTGATAGAGGCAAGAAAAGGACCTGTGGGAGAACAGAGGAAGGGATCCTCATCTAGCCTAAGGACATTAAGACAAGCTTCCTGAAGAAGGTCTTGTCTCAATGAGTCACGGAGCCTGAATAGGAGTTGACTGGAATAAGAAGAGGAACTCACTGTTAAACACAACAAATTGAATAAACTTATTTATATCTGTTGCTCCCCCAAATCCCACTGAAATATGAGTAAAGGAATTAAAAAAGGGAAAACACTTAAGGTCAGGGATGCTGATTAGAAGTACATTGTTCCATCCAGAGAGCCCCATAAATACCCAGGATTCAGAGGTGTTATGTAGGCAGAAGGCAGGGTGAGGTGTGGAACTGAAAACAGGGAGAATATTGAAAGTCTGTTAACAGATCCTCTTGTCCCCTCTCCAACCACATCTAGTCAGTGACTCCCCCTGCCATGCCCCCCAGGCCCATTTCTGCAGATTCTTTGTAGGAATTGAAGTTAAGGGACTCTGGGTTTGGGGATAGCAGGCACAATGGAGGACGGGGTGAGACAGGGCTACACGCAAAGGGCTCTGTATCCTAAAACAGTGGGACCCCAACTTGTTGCCACTCCCCTACTTCTCAGACACCAAAGTCAGGACCACATGAGAGAGCAAAGGATTATTTTCTGGGGAAACTGAAAGGCCCCAGAAAAAGGCCTCCAAAACAGGACATTTGGGAGACTTCCAACAAAAGAACAGGCTTACAGCTCAGTAACTGTAGTGAAACCCACCACCTGGCAAGCGCCACCTACACACAGAGCTTCCCATCAGCTTGTTAGTGTCATAGGGAACTGATCACTAAGGGTCACCAGCCAAGGACCCTTAAAATAGGTATTTTTCATTTTATGTAAATTAAACCTCAGTAAAACTGATATTTAAAAACAAAACCCAAGCCTTAGGTAGCCAGAGATGATCAGATGGTACAAGGCTACTTGAGGAAGACCATCAACCTGCAAGAATGACCAAAAAAGCAAGCAAGCAAGCAAACATAAGAAACAAACATAGAAGGAACAGGGGTAATGAAGGGAAGAGAAGAAACCTGGGAGATTAAAGATAGTGAGAGCCAAAATAAAGATTTCAGCAGGAGGGTCAGAAAATAAAAAGTGAGGAAATGTTCTAGGAAACAGGATAACAAGACAAAGAGATGGACAACAGAAGGTGAGAAAATTGAAGGATCAGTTGAGGAACTCCAACATCCAACAATAGGAGTTCCAGAAATAGAGAATGGAGAAAACAGCAGGAAGAAAATGATCAAAGACAGCACAAGAACATGTCCCAGAACCAAAGGAATGAAAATCCCATTGAGTAACCAGCAAAATAAATGATAAAAAGGCCCATATCAAGTTATGCTCCTGAAATACCAGAGATATAGGGAAGATCCTAAAAGTTTCCAGAGAAAAACTACGTCATATACAAAGGAACAAGAAAAAAAATGACATTGGACTTCTCAATGGCAACACTGGAAGCTAGGAGACAATGGAGCAGTGCTCTCAAAATTCTGAGGGGGCATAATTCCCAACCTATAAGTCTATACTCAGTTGATATCAATCAAAGGTGAGGGCGTAAAGCCAACGGCGCCAGTTCGGGTCCCACATATGAGGGCCAGTGACACTGCCCTCAAAAAAAAAAAAAAAAAGGTGAGGGCATAATAAAGGCATTCTCAGGCATATAATATCTAAAGATTTTATGTCCCATGCCTCCTTTCTCAGGAAGCACTGGAGAGAGTGCTCCAGTGAAATGCAGACATAAACTCAGAAAAAAAAGGTCAAAGAATCTGGGAAACAGAAAATCCAACACAGAATCCCAGGGTGGTGGGGAAGGGAGATCTTAGGGCAACCTTGTGCAGGCCTAGAGAACAACCAGTCTGAATTATAGCAGGAACGGCTGTCTCGAAGGAAAAAAAAAATCTGACGGATTACCTGATATGAGAAAACATATTGAGAGGAGAATTGCACTTGTGACAGAGTTGAGGGAGAATTGATCATATATATGAAGAAAACTAAGCAAGCAAGCAAAATGATGATAATAATAATAATAATAGTAATCAACACCAGGAAAAAGAAAAATTTGTATGGAAAAAGATATATAACTATACCATATGATATGATTTATCCACTATTAGTATTGAGACAGTCATATAGTGTAAACCACTAATATTGATTTAACCCAAACTTTGTGCTATGACTACAGTGGTAGGATGAGAGGAAGAGACATGTGCAACTTCATGAAAATGGCGCTGGAGGTGGAAGTGCGTGTAAGAGAACTGTATCCTTTCCCTGCACAGTAGGAATTCTGTATAGAATACATAAAACTACACAAATAAAACAAGAAATAGAAGTATTCTTGTGTTCTTTAGAAATGAGGAAGTAAATATCCGAAAAGATAGTTAAAAGACTTGAAAATGGTTTGTCTCTGAGAGTGGGAGTTGGGGGAGGGGACAGGTAGAGTGGGGAATATGTGTTTTTTGTTATAATCCTTCCAGTATGGTGTGACTTAATAGTCTATTTACATATATTACTTTGGTAAAAAATAAAATTAAAAAAATACACAAAAGTTTCAAATGGATAGCAATATTAGCATATACATTGGAAACATGAGTGTGAACTCAGAAAAAAATAAGAGTTGACAAGAGACTATTATTTTTGGTAAGATGCTTTTCTAATTTGACTTTTTAAACTATTTCACCTATCACTTTAATAAAATTAAAAATATCTTTAAAACCATAAATAGGGGCAGGAGTGTTCCAGGTAGCAAATACCAGATGTGCTAAAAACAAAACAAAACAAACAAACGAACAAAAAGCAGATGGAAGGGCAGAGTGAGATTTAGACCTTTGGAGAGGTTGGGCTTGACCAGCAGGAAGGCTGGTGGGGAAGTTACTGAATGATGGAAGCAGAACCAAGTCAAGTGGTTTGCACTTTAAAGATGTTCCTTTGGCAGCCAGTGTGAGAAGGGAGTTGTCCATTGAAGAGACTTGCGATTAGACAAAGTGATGTTTGGGAGAGGAGGTGCCTGGCTGTCCCAGGTCTGGTTCACAGCCTTTATTTAAAAAGATTTTAGTGGGGAATTTAGTGGGGAGGGGAACAGCGTTGGGGAACTGGAGAAGGAGAACAGATAAGTTGCTGTCCTTTTGTTCTTCAGTCTAGTTGTGGAGGACATTGCTTCACTGGCTCATGTTGGTTTCATCATTGCGCTCTTCCTGGGTAAGGTAGATCAGTCGCCAGCCTCTGGACAGCCGCTCACAGCGGCTCTTGGCAGCTCACACCAGCTCCCAGCCGCTCACACTGGCTGCCAGCCACTCACTGTAGCCTATGGTAGCCCACTGCAGCAGGGGCTGCAGCTATGCCATCCTGGGGACCCACAGCAGCCCAGCTCCAGGTGGAGCTGTTGTTCACCATCTTAGCTGTAGAGGGCAGTGTCACTGGCCCTCATGTGTGGGATCCGAACTGGGGCCGCTGGCTTCCCAAGCCAGCTCTTAGCCAACGCGCCACTCGGCCAGCCCTGGTTCACAGGTTTTGGAGAGACCTGCATGACCCCTGGGTCAGGGTACCCACCTCTTTCTCCTCAGGACACTTCTTGGAGGAGCCCTGTTCACAGTTGCCCTTCAAGTCTCCTTTAAAAAAATCTACTTCCATTGATGTCCAATCTCATTTCTGTTGGACACCTGATGTTTTAGACACGTTACTCAAATCCTGGCTTGAGGACCAGTCCGATTCTTTCAGGTAACTTTGCGTATCTTGTTTCTGATACGTTTTATGTTTGTTTTATTAGTTTAGCTCTCAGAGGACAACCTTGTTTATCTAATTCCAGGTTCTGGGTGAGAGGTACCTTATAGTTTCCCCAGGTACTGTTTATAGATTGCTTAGAGCATCAAAACCAGAGGCCGGGAATCCAGTCAGGAGACGAGGGCAGAAACCCCAATATGGCTACTTGAGGCCCTACATTCTTTTCAGTTATTCTATCCTGTTGTCACCATAAATCCCCAAAAGGTTCAGGAACTTTTGATATTTTGCCATATATTCTCCCCCATCTGCCGATTGTTCTTTGTACCTGGAAACAGCACCATCAAAATCCTTGCTCGGATTACATGTCTGAATTTTCGTTTCAGCAAATATGGTCACTATACTCAGGCTTCAATACATTACTGTTTAGTGATATCACTCCTGAGGATGGGAATTGGCATAACTGAGCCTTTGAGGAGCCTGGGGTCCTAAGTGGCCTTTCATTAGGAGAAAACTGTGGGACAAGGAGGAGAAATGCATCTCCTCTCCTGATGTGGATTGATAAAGTAAGGCCTGCTACCCTGAGTCTTTGCTTCTTCATGTAGACAGCTGGACCCAGTTGATAAAAGAGAAACTTGGGGGGCCGGCCAAGTGGCGCGGTGGTTAAGCGCTGGCTTGGGAAGCCAGCAGCCCCGGTTCGGGTCCCACTCATGAGGGCCAGTGACACTGCCCTCAAAAAAAAAAAAAAAAGAGAAACTTGGGGATTCTGAAGAAACTGAATGTTTTAGGACCTGAAGATAGTTTGGAACTCAAGTAATATAACCTCATTGTTTTATAGATGAGGTACCAAGGTCCAGAGAGCAATGACTTGTCCAAGTCTATGTTGCCAGTTAGGGAATGAGCCATACTAGAACCCAGCATTCTTTCTACCAGTCTGTGCTGTCCGCTAAAAGAATGGCATCCCAGCTACCTGGAGTAAGAGGTGTATTGACCACTGAGCAGGGCTTGATGGTTGTTATCTATACATAATTAATAATATACCAAATGCATAAAGGGCTGCAGACCCATGAAGTAGATCCATCACCACTTTGAAGGTCGTATGATGCTGTATACCCCCAAACTAGTAAGAATCAGTCTGCAGTGAGGAGAACTGGCTATTTCACTTGGCATCATGGCTCAGAGTTCTTCTGCTCCTCTTAGCTGCCATCTTGAGGGCTGTAACATCATCTAGAAATGCTCTTGGAGCAGAAGTACATATCTGGTAACCTCGGAGATGAAAGGGCCCTGTAGAGGAAGGGCCTTTCTTGACACTGGGGAACCAGCATAAGGCAAGTCACCCTAACTGTGCACAAGTGCCCAACACTGACCAGTAGCACAGTGGAGCCTGGTGGTAAAAGCACAAGCTTTGGGCTTCACGCCAAGGTCCCCTTACGTGTGTGACATGGGGCAAGTCATTTCAACTTCTCTGAGTCTCATCATCTTCAAATTGGATAGGTAATTCCCACTTTGCAGGATCAAAGGAGATAATGTACAAAAAGAGCCTGACACCTTGCCCAGTACAGAGTAGGTGCTTAGTGATTGTTCACATGATGATGGAGATGAGTATATAAGTCGCCCTAAAGTAGATTGGGGCAGGAGGCCAGCCCACGAGCTCCTTGAGGGTTTGTATTCCTGGGTCGGGGCCTGGTATACAGTAGACAGCAATAAGTGTGTGCTGGGGATTGGAGATGAGATGGCAAGAAGACCAGCCTGCCTGGAGCAAAGGGTTAATGTTTGGGAGACAGGCTGAGGGCCTTGGCTTCTCACTAAAGTTAGGCCCCTCTGACCTGGTACCTGTGAATAATTGGGCCAGGCTTCAGAAGCAATTTTGTTGCTGCAGAGTCAGATAGAAAGTTTTAATAAATGGGAAAAGGTGCTCTGTGACCCTGGTCCTCCATCCTTTAGGGGGCTGCGAAGGGTAAAGGTTGGAACCACTGTTGTTGGCTGAGCATGTACTATGTGCCAGGCACTGTGCTAGGCTGAGCCTCATAGCACCCCCTCCTCTGCTAAGGGGAGGGATTGTCATTATCCCATCCGCATTTTACAAGTGACAAAGCTGAGGGTGGACAGAAAGGAGTGTCTTGCCCAGGATTATGTGGTTAGTAAGTAGCAGAACTGGAAGTACTGTACTCAACCACTGTCTGAGCTCCAGCACCCTGATGCTTGCCTGCCCCACCTCGCTGGTGGGTGCTCCATTCACTCTTCCAACAGATACTCTCTTCTGAGGTCCGCCACCCTCCCTGTGTGCCCCTGTCTCATTTTGTACTCTGCATCGATGAGGCTTCCCTCACTTAAGGTCGCATGATGGTTCTCTCATCTGAGGACAGGGCCTACAATCTGTTCATCTCTGTCCTCTCTGCAGTCAGTTATGGTCAGGGGCTGTGGGTGAAAAATGCAGAAAGATGACCGGGGATGAGGAAGGCAATTCCCACACTCTCCCACGTCTTCCAAGTTCCCTGATCCTTCTTCCTGCCCTTCCCCACCCCCAATGCACCAGCTCCATTGTCCTTCCTAACTCCCCTCGCCTGTGTGTGTGTGTATGCATGCGCACACAGACACACACCTTGTTGGGAGGAGCAGCAGAGGGCTGTAGTTCAGATTTCACTCATTCCCTCGGCTCCCTCCAAGCTGTCCCCCACTCCATTCTCTTTTATCGCCCTTCCTTTGCCTCTGAGGGGCCTCACAATGAAGAAGGCAGACCAGTGTAGTAAAAAGGAGCTCAGCAGCTGACTCACTCACCCTCTCTGCCTCATTCTCTTCATCTGGAAAATAAGCAGGTTGGACCAGGCAATTGGCAAAGCCTTTTCTATGTTGTTAATAATACCTGGCATTTGTCTGCTGGGTTCCAAAGGGCTTAATCATCCCAACAGCCCTCTGAGAATTGGCCTCATGTTCCAAGTGGGGAGACTGAGGTTCAGATTCTGAGAGAAGTGACTTGCCCGGGTCCTAGGGCTGGTAAGTGGCAGAGCCGTTATCTGAGGCTCCGTCTGTGTGTGTTCAAAGCTTAGGCCCCTCCGAGGAAGGCCTTACTCTTACCGTGACCCACATGGTTATTTCCTGGCACCTCTGAGACCTCACCTCCGACCACTCTGCCCCTCACTCCATCCTAGCCACACTGCCCTTTTCCCAGTCCCAACAATTGGCCAGTCCCTTTGCCATCTCATGGCACTTGCACTGGATCTCTATTCTGCAAGAAATACCTACCCCTCGTTTTCATGACGTGTGTCAGGCCCCAAGGCCACTACCTAGGGCAGCGGGAGAAGAAGAGATGAAAACATACGCTAACTGTTGATTTTTTTCTGTTTCCCTTTCAGATCTGATGGTGAGAATTCCAGAACAGTCAGGTCAGTACTTCCTTTCTTTAGTATTAGTTGGGAGATGGGGCAGGGACTGGGGTGGGGACCTCTGGTTTGTTACTTCAGGATCCATAGGCAGGGGCGGAGGCCAACTCCAGAACTGGTTTTGTCCCGCTGGTATTAGGGGTGGGTATGGAGTAGGGTGGGAGGGCTGGAGTGAATGTGGCAAGCATGGGGGAGGGGGTTGAAACTGTTCCTCAATCTTTCTGACCCTAACTGACTCCGGTGCTGGGCTGAACCCTGGAGGGGCTCATGGGAGCAGCCCAGATGGGAAAGCTGACCTGCAGATAGGTCAGCTCTGGCCCTGAGACCTTCTCCGCCTTCTCCTCCCAGGAGAAGAGGGCACAATAGACATGGGGCTTCCCTGGTCTGGCTTTTGTGCTCTACCCTGAATTGCAGTAGCCCTGAGTAGTGGGATTTGGATGGACTTTTGATGTGATACATTCTACATAATAGAAATATAACTATGGTGAAAAGTATACTTTTTTTGCATGCTTGGTAAAAAAAAGAAAAGGTTTACAAGTTTCAGTGTTTTCAGGGTGTGATCAATTTGCCACTTGAGGAGGCAGGAGTAAAACTAGGTTAGAGACAAGGGCTATTGGTGCATTTCCCAGGCCTTAACCTATCAGAAGCTTCATGAAGACACAATGTCAAGTATAGGGACTAAGTGGGAATGATGAGGATCTCAGAGGAGGGCCCATCAGCCTTAGCATCCAGGCCAGGGATGATGGGATGGGCCTCTGAAATGAGACGGGCCCAAGCAACAGAGGCTTCGGATGAATGCACTCTGTCCCAGCCAGGTTTGCAATTAGCATATATAGAGGGTGCCAAAAAAATGTAGACACATTTTAAGAAAGGAAAAAAATTGTATTAAAATTGTAATACTCAATATGTACCAATGACGAGATGAATACAAGTCACATTTGACTTCTGCGATTACAAGAGGTACTCAAAGTGGTTACCATCAGCGTAATTTTAATACAGTTTTTTTTTTCTTTCTTAAAATGTGTCTACCTTTTTTTGGCACCCTCTGTATAACACCTTTGTGAAGAGTAGAATCCACCGAGTGGATCAGTTGGAGAAATGTTCCTTTTCCACTGGGCTATTGTGTCTCCTCACAAGGGTTCCCGGCTCGGTGAGCAGGGCACAGGTTGGATTCAGTCCCCACTTGCGCCCTCTTGGCTGTGAACCCTGGTGCAGGGCAGAGCTTGCCCAGCCATATGCAACGGCCCAGGTCCTGGCATCCAGGCAGTGGCTATGGGAGGGAGGCAGAGGAGTGTAATGAGACATCCATGCCCCAGCATCCCAGTCAGGGGTATGAGGTGAGCACACGGATGCCAGGGCCAATGTAGGGGTTGTGGGATGTGAGCATGCTTGGGCAAGCAGGAAAGCAAGAGGAATATGATGGCAGCAGTCAGGCCCAATGTATATGACAAGACATAATTAGTCCCAGCATGCAGCCAAGGGGCATGGGCACAGCCTGTCGTAGCATTTAGGAAGGCACTAGTCTAGCAAAAGATATGGATCCCATTGTCCCACTGTAGGTTTAGAGAAAGGCAACTTGGGCTGAATTCCAGCACAGTGCCTCCCCCCACAGCATCCCTGTTGACATGCCTGCTGCTTGTCAAGGGACCCATTAAAGGCTCTCTAGCTCTGAGCTCTTCCCAGTTGGGGAGTTCCTGGGACCTGTAGCTCAGGGTATTTAGTAATTATCATAATCATAAGTCATATGATGATATAAGTTGGGCCTTTGCAACTTACTGAAGTTGTCAGGGACTTTCTTTTGTTTGATCCTCCCAGTGACACTGTAGGTGGAAACTTGGCTGGCCTTATCATCATTGTTTTACAGTTGAGGAAACTGAGGCTCAGCCTGGTTATGGGTTTTACCCACAACCATGCAACTAATATTTGGCTGAGCTGGGATTCAAACCCAGGTCTGCCTGGCACTAAGCCCAGAGGCCTGCCCACGCCATCTCTGCGGGAGCTGTTGACAGCCTTACAGATAATAGTAATCCTCCTCGTCCTCATCCTAATATTAGTAATCGTAGCAGTTATCATTTGCTCCTCACATACTAAGAACCCTGAACATGATCTTATTTAATGTTCACAACAGCCCTCTTAGACATGGATTAGGATCCCTGACTTACAGACGAGGAATATGAGGTTCCCAAGAGGGTAAGTGCTTTGCCCCAGGAAAGAAGAGCAACCTGAGCTGTCTGGTTCCAAAGCCAGCATTTGTGTCACTAAGACATGTGTCCTTTTTTGTTTTGTTTTGTTTTGTTTTGTTTTGTTTTGAGGGCAGTATCACTGGCCCTCATATGTGGGACCCGAACCAAGGCCGCTGGCTTCCCAAGCCAGCGCTTAACCACCGCGCCACTTGGCCGGCCCAAGATGTGTGTCCTGACATTGATCTTGGGCCCACAGTCAAGGAGACTACAGGGGCCTTGAGGACTCAGCAATTGGAGAAGCAAGGGTCAAACTTGGGCTGTGAAAGGGGCCTAAAATATAGCGGTTGTGGGCAAAATCTTGCAGATGTGTTGGAAAGACTCCTTAACTGGGAACCAGGGCCAGGTGGGACTGTCTGAGGATGCTCGCAGGATCCGCATGTAAATTCTTGAGCTTACTTCAGTCAGGGGTCAGAAATGGCTTTCTGGAAAAGGCAGCATCTGCGCTGGGCTGAGAAGGACTGACACACAAACGCTGTGTACAGAGGGAATTGCTAGAAGTGGAACCAGCATGCCCAGGAAGTGAGTGTGGGTTTAGAGAGGGGGCAGTCGGTTGGGCTAAAACAGATCTGGGCAGGAAAGGCACAAATGTTAAAGATCAGAACGCTGGTTAGGCCTGGGTCACAGATACTTTTTGTCATCAGCAAGGAGCTGGGGAAGTTTGGAGGAGAGGCTGGGCTTTGCAGCATAGCAAGGGCAGCAAAGGGCTCCATTTATGGCTATGTCGCTTTCTAGTTACGTGACTGCACAAATCTGTTCAGCCCTTGGAGTCCTAGTGTCCTCCTCTAATAAACTCTGTGTGTGTGTGAAGGGGGAAGGTTAGGAGGACTGGAGAAACATCAAGGAGAGAGGCTAGGCTGCGGCTTTGTCAGAAGCAGAACAGCAAAGAGTGACTAGAATTGGTGGATTGAAACCCTAGCCACCCCCACCCCGTGGCAGGGCCCAGGCCCGAGGGCTTCCAAGTATGGGTGCCAGAGGAAGTGTGGAGTCTAATTAGAGCTGAATAGCTGTTGTTGCAGGAGGGCTGTGGACAGAGGAAGGTGCCTGGACTTCCTGTAGATCCTCGAGAAGTCGTCAAACCTACAGGCACCTTAAGCCAAGGTCCAGAGAGGGACTGGCAATGGCTCAAGGTCACAAAGCTAGCTCTCAGCAGAGCCTGCTTCCTCACTGTGTGCTCTTTGCAAAGTCACTTAACTTCGCTGATCCTTATTAGTTTCCTCATTGGTAAAATGGGGACAGTAATTCTGACTTCTGTGGGTTGATGAGAGAGTTTACAGTAAAGCAATGCACAGCACAAAATAGTGGCTCAACACATTGGAGTGCCCTCTACCCTCCCCTAGCCCATTCCTTTGTCATATACTGGATAGTCAAGCTTGAGAAATGTGGAAAAGTCTACAACTTGAAAGCAGAGTGGCAGGAGGGGCCAATACCTCTGCCACCAGAAGCAGAGGGAGCCTAGGCCTAGAGGGTCAAGTTGGAACTGGGGGGGGGGGCGGGAAGGAAGGAGAGGGCAGGCAGGCTGTGGTTGCTAGGCACGCAAGGATGAGAGCTGGAGGAGGTGGCCTGTTGCTAGGAAAGGAGGGAGGGGGTGGGGAGCCGCTGACACCCGGTGGGGATGTCCCCATGGCAACGGGAGCCGCTGCAATCTTGGAGGAAAAATGAGAGGAGCCACTGCTGGCTCTGCTCCCAGAGGAGGCCTCCCACTCTGGGCCTCAGTTCCCCCATCTGCCCAATGGGAGTTTGGATTAGATCATCTCTAAGATTCTTCCTTGTTTTAACCTCCTGGTAATCTGGAGTGGCTGAGGCCTCACGGACCTTCTGTGGTTCCCCCATCCACATGTCCTAGACACCACCAGTCCTCTGAGCCTCCCCAGCTGCATCCGACCCTTCCCTCGCATGCTGCCTCCTATTCGGTGCAGCCTGGTTGCCAGGCCCATCCAGCTCTCTGTTCCCACTACTTCCTTTGCCTGGAACCTTGTCATTTGCTGCCTGCCCAACATGCTCTGGCCGTGGGGGCCCAACTCGAGTCCTGCCCACTCTGGGAAGTCTTCCTTGCCTGCTTTCTCCCTCCTGGGCTTCTTTGGCTCCAAGAGTCTGAGCTTCTCCTGCTATTCTTAGTAATCACTGCTGCAATTTATTAAGCCACTTCTAAGAGCTGGGCTCCACACAGGACATTTGACAGGTTGAAATCTTTACAGTAAATCTATGGTGTCATATCACGAATCCCTATTTTATATAAGAGACAGTGCTCTGAGAGCTTATGTGACTTGTCTGCAGTCTGCCGGGTACTGTGTGGTAGAGCCAGGCCGGGAACTTGGCTCTGTAAGTGCTGCTGCTCCAGGCCTGAGGCAGGTGTTAGCAGCAGAGCTTACTGGGTGATCTCTAAAGCTAATGTATGCTGGGCACCGTGCTAGGCGCTTTCCTATATCCTCTCATTTAATACGTACAATAATCCTATAGGATATATATTCCTGTCATCTTACAGATGAGGAAAGTGAGGCTTAAAGAGCTATAGTAACTCCCCACCCCGTTGTAGAAGTAGGATAGGAATCCAGACCATCAGAGCTACAGTCACCACCAGGCTGTGCTGTACCAGGGTTAACCCAATCATATTCCAGAAGCACAGAGAGAGCATTCTGCATGTACCAGGCCTGTGCTAGGTGATCCTATGTAGTGGGGGGAGGGTGTGGACGGAAGCAGGGCACAGGCACAGATGAGCCAGCTCTGGCAAGCCCAAATGGGGTGTGCCGCTGAGGAGAAGCCAGGTGTAAGGACAAGTCTGGAGGGGGTGCAGCTGGAATCAGACAGTGGGACAGAGGAGAAGAGAGATGGGGTCAGTTGGAAGTACCTTTCCAGGAAACTCCTGAGGGTCGCGAAGAAATAAGAGGGTCCTCCCTCTCCTTCCTGTTTGGATTCCCTTGCCCCCACCTGGCCCAGCCCTAGGAAGTGGGTGACCCCTAAGCTGGCTGTGTGCCTGGTTGGCACCAAAATAAACCTGCCTTCTCTCTCTTCCCCTCCCCTTGCCTCTGTCCCCTCTGTCCTGGCTTTAATTAGCAGCCCTGAGGATGAGTCACTTGGCAGCTGGGAAGGCAGGCAGCACAGTGCCCAGTCGAGCCTCCACTCCTGGCCCTAGCCTTACGGGCAGGGCCACTGCCTACATGCAGGCGGGCCTGCCGTGTCCATGCGGCTGTGAAGAGCACAGGGGCAGTGCTGCATGCTGGTGCATGTCTGTGCTTGTCAGCGTGTCCACCTAAGAGCATATCTGGTTGTTGTTGCCTTTGTTTCTGTGTGCCACTGAATGTCAGTGTGTGCGCGTATGTGGCTGTAGTAGCAAGTGTTAGGAAACGAGGGAGCATTTGGGTGAACAAACACAAATGCTTTATAATTGCATTCACCCCCTCCCTACGTAAGTGTTCTTTATGCGTTTTTTGCTTATGCAAGCCCTGCACTTATATCCCCAATTTTCCCTTGTCTTAGTCCGGGTACATTTTGTTGCAGGGAACAGAAACCCACTCAGACTCACTCAAGAATAAAGGGTGGGGGGAACTATTGTAAGGCTACATCTCCCAGAATCTAAGAACAGTAAATGAAGTATAGCCAGGCCTCATGCCAACCGGAAGTGGGACCAAGAAATCAAGGACCAAGATTGTGCACACTCGCTCTCTCTGTCTCTGTCTCTCTCTCTCTCTGTCTCTTTGTCTCTGTCTCTCTCTCTCTCTCTCTCTCTCTCTCTCTCTCTCTCTCTCTCTCTTCTCTCTCTCTCTGTCTCTCTCTCTCTCCATCTTCATCTCCATCTCCATCCCCAAGGTCCATGTCTTGGCTCTCATCTCTCATGGCTTGCCTGGTTACTTTCATCTCTTTGTCACTGACGCCTCTCTTTAAACTGGCTTCCTCCTCTTTCATGAGGCCTGATGTGGTTACCAACCTGGAAGTTATGTGACCTTCTAGCTTCTGGGTTCATCCCCCAAAACACTGCAGTGCTTTTGTCCAGCCTGTGGTAACATGAGGTGGCAACGGGCTGGAGGTGGGAGTCGATTCTCTCTGAAGTGGGTGAGGGTAAAGAGGTCATATATTTCTTACTTGATCTTCTATGATGACCATAGTTTTTATGTGTCCACAGTGAGGTCAGAGCCTGAAGGGCAGTCTGCTGAGAGCCTCAATTGTAAGATTACCCAATTTATCAAGGTTTTGGTTCCTACTCTAATGCGATTGACCTTTGCTCACTATGCTTTCAAATTTCATTCTTTTGCATAAAAGCACCCTGTATTATCTAAAAATTTTTCCCTTATTTTATGCCGAAACAGCTTTTAAGTACACAGTGAATATTACCATTACTCCCAGTATGTGGTAATTTTCATTGCCTCAGAACAACTGGCATAATGCAACTTCTGGTACAACTGCTACCAAGTTCTTGGCTGCTTCGGGAATTTTTACATTTTTATTAGTGCAGTGACTGAATTTATAGTTATCTGCAGTATATAATTACAAGCACACATTATCAATATTATCAGCTTGACGCTTGAGCCTAGTTTTCCATTAATGTAAACCCTGCAGTTTTTACATTAATTACAGAGGGAATTAATGACCCCTTAGACAAATTTTCACCTATGAGTAAAGAGTTTAGAACCAGCTGTGCCCATAATGACTGTTCTCCAGACACAGGGGCAATGCCCAGGGCTCTGACCTCAGCCTTGGCTTTGCATCCCCGGGCTGAGACTGGCGGCTGCCTACCACCTCCTTGGGAACCTCCTGTTTCTGGTCTGGCACATGGCAGGTGCTGTCATTGTTTCTAATAAAAATGATAGTTTTCTTGTTATTGTTAAAGCCATCTTCCATATGTAAATGGTAAACCTGAGTGGGTGAGATCATCCCAGATCAGGGCGGTCTCTTTCAACTCCTCCCCTTTTTCACTATTCCAAATATTAATAATTGCTTTGATTCCCAAAATGTCTGCCATGTATTAGGTACTGTTAGGGAGCACTTGACACACATTATCTTTAATCTTCCTGGCTGCCCTGCCAAGTAGGGATGATCATATCCACTTTACCAATGCGGCACAAACCTAGAGAGATAAAGTGGCTTGTCTGAGGTCATCCATCCATCCATCCATCCATCCATCCATCCATCCATTTACTCAGGAATGATTGATTGAGTACGTACAATGTACCAGGCACTAATGTGCTAAATTAAATGTGGTTGATAACAATGATGGGTAATAACAGAATCCTGCTCAGAGGAAACTCACCATCTGGTAGGGATGCAGGTGAGGAGATAGACAATTACAATTACAAGGGAAGTGTAGGGGGCTGTGGGAGCACCCTGGAAGTATATCCAACACAGCCTAAAGGTTAGGGAGGCTTCTCCAAGCTAACATCTAAGCTGGGAGTTGGAGGATGAGTAGAAGTTAGCCAGGCGAAGGGTGGGATGGGTGAGGTGAGGTGTAGAGTGTTGCAAACAGAGCAAAACATGTATGCCAGGGCTGTGGGAGGAGTGTTTGACACCTGTATTTGTGTAGAATGAAAGCTATATGTGCAGTAGGATAGTGTTATAATGACAAATGGTCTAGAAAGGGGACAGAAGGTAAATTGGGAGGCTGGAACGGGGACCCTGGTCAATTAGGCCCAGAGCTGAGATGCTGCAGGACCTAGGAACAGAGTTTCCATGCTTCTGGGCCCAGCCTGAGTCAGCCTGGCCAGCATCAGGCCAGGATTCCAGTGGCCACAGTGCCCTCTAGTGTTCCCCAGTCCATCTTGCAGCCTCCACCTCAGTGTGGATTGTCTGTCTCCCACCAATACTTACTGACCTGTGTAACTAGGTGCCCTGTGCTGGATGCTGAAGACACTGGGATGAATAAGACCTGGCCCCTGTCCCACAGAGCTCCTGGCCCAAAAGAGGCAACAGACAGTGCTGAGAGAAGCGCAGGGTGGGAAGAACACAGGGGAGGGGTCAGGACAGGTTCCCTGAGGGCACAACCCTTGAACTGACTTGTGAAGAACAAGGGGGAGCTAGAGAGGCAGGGAGGCAGCAGTGGGGCTGGGTGGTGAGGAAGGGCCTTTTGAGCAGAGGACTGCACAGGCAAAGATAAGTGTGGACAGCAGAGCCGCAGAGAATTATAAGCACTTCTTTCTGGGGGGAGCACAGAGTGAAGATTGGGGAGGCTGACATTTGCTGGAGGTGGGAGGTAGGGGCCAGCCCACAGAAAGTTCTAGGATGCCTACCACACTAGCTTAGAGTAGGCACTTAGTGAATGGACTCATATAGGAGCTTCCCTGTTCTTTTGGGATCACAATCCCATCTGAGGATCTGATGAAAGCTTTGCTCTCCCCAGAAACATGCTGTTACTCAATATTTGTCATACAACTTCAGGGGCATCAGAGATACCCCTATGCCTATCCACAAACCACAAGTTGCCAAATTGTCCTTAGTGTAAATACGAAAACTTGATTGTGGTCTCCAAGGCTATGCATACTTGGGCCCCTGCCTACATCTCCAGTCTTGCCTTTTTCCCTTTTGCTTTTTCCACTTGGGCCCTTTGGCCTCTTTACAGTTCCTGGAAATACTATCTCAGGTCCTTTGATCAAGTTATTTCCTCTGCATAGAACATTCTCCCCCGCTACCTCCACTTTTTGCCCAGCCCAATTCCATTGGTCGTTGAATGTCTGTCTCCTCTCACTTGAATATAAGTTTCATGAGATTAAGGTGTTTACTAGCCTTAATCACCACTATATCTGGACCCTCGCCCAGTGCCTGGTCTGTAGAATATGTTAAATAAGTGAATGAAGGCCTTGATGGTACCCTGTGGCCGAGTCAAGCTCCTCACCCATAATTCTTTTTTCCCGTCAGCCCCTGGTCGGTCATCACATGAGTCTACGCAACATGCTCAGATATGTATGAATTCCAAGAGTGGCCCAGATTAAGAGATATTTTCCTAGAAATCTTCCCATCCTGAAAACAAACAGCCTTCCCATAGGTCTCCTCTGCTTCCCTGGGAGAAAGGTCAGACTCTTTCAGGCTCAAGCTGAGATACTTCGTCAAGTGCACATTCGTCTCATGGAATCCTCACAAGAACCTGTGAGGTAGAAATTGCCACTTGTCTTTTAGAGTTGAATAAACTGAGCCTCAGAGGGGTTACCAGCTGAAAAGTGGATGAGATGGAACTTGTACTCAGCTCTACCAGGCACCAAAGTGTAGGCTCTTTGCTTCATCAGTGAGAAGGGGTTTTGCCCAGGTCACACAGCATCAACCTTAGGGCCAGGACTAGAATTGCAGTCCTTGAACTCCTGCCAGGTCAAGAGGAAGGTTTGGGCCAGAGGTGCAGCTCTTAGCGCAGTAACTGCAAATGGGGGCACTAGGTGCAGCTGCAGCAGGAACTAGGAGAGTTTCTGAAGGAGAGAGAGAAGAGGAAGGGCTGAGGCCAGAGCCCTGAGGACCAGGGGACTTTTAGGGGTAGGCAGAGGGACAGGAGGCCATGAAGGACCCACAGATGCCAACTTTGTGGTGGTCCAGAGGGCCTCTCTCTCTCAGCAGCTTTGGCTTGCTTGAGAGGAACCAGCTGCCCCAGCAGGGAGGCAGGAAGGCTGGCCTGCTGCCTGTCAGTTCCTATTCCTTCTAGATCACTGTCCCCTTGGCCCCTCCCAGGGCCGCCTTCTGCTCAGAACAGCCAGGAAGGAGCCTGGGCTCTGGGGCCGTGAAAGGACAGAAACACTCTGAGCTGGATCTGGTATACCCTTCAGGAGCCCCACATCCTTCAAATCCTCCACATTCTCTGCTTTTGCCAGCCCCATCCACATGGAGGGAGAGAGATTACTGTGGTAGATAGGTGAGGAGTCAGGGTACCTGGATTCTAATCTGGCTGTCTGTATGAACTTCAGTAAGACAATTCCCCTCTCCGGACCTCAATTTTCTCATCCAGAAAATCAAGCAGGGCAATTTCCTTGGAAAAACAGCCTCTTGATTGTGAAGGGCATTTCTTCTGCTTTTTGCTCTCCTCTTCAGGGAGTCTTTCTCTCAGCCAGTCCAGAAAGCAACACAGAAGAGAGTGAGAACTTACTGTAATGGTCAAGAATATTGGTCAGGGCTAGCTGCGCCCCCACAACTAAGACTGAAGGACAACAACTTGGCTGTTCCCCTCCCGCAATTCCCCAACACTGTTCCCCTTCCCCAATTCCCCAGTGGCCAGGGCCTCATCTTGATTTCCCCCAAATAAGTGAGTTGAATTTTATTTACTTGACCTGGAGCATCCCAGAACAACCAAATAATCTCTTTATCTGTGCTGAAGATGCGGATGTTTGCTAAAAGCTTCTATGGAGAGGTTTCTGTGTTCACCCGGCAGCAATATGGCTGAGGGGACAGAGTCCTGATTCAGGAGTGGCCACACCAGATCCTGATGATGGGGTTTTGCCACTTACTGGCTGAATTACCTGTGCCTAGCTCCTTAACACCTCTCCATCTCAATTTTCTCTTCAGAAGAATGGGGCTAGTGACATATACTTGACATGGTGCTTGGGGAGATTCCAGCAGAGGTGCACGTAAGGAGCCCAGCCTGGGGTTTGGCCCCGAGGAGTCACTGTGAGCTCTCAAAGCTGCTTCCTCCTACCAGGAGTTCCCAGCCCTCCTGGGGGAGCAGGGGAAGGAGCAAAGTTTCCAGTTGCAGTCTGGCCTACAGCCCAGCAGGCCTGGCCCCGCCTCTTTGGTTCCTCCTTCTAGGGAAGGGCTGGGGAGGAGGGGTTGGTGACACCGTGGAGGCACCGCCCGGGCCAGGGGGCTTGCCCTCGGGACAGCTCCAGACTCATGGAGACCCCTGAAAGGAATAGCAGGTAGGAACCTGGGCCCCCAGGTCCACACCCTGCAGCCTGAACTCTTCCCTTCCTGCCCAGGCCTGGACCCGATCCCTGGGCTGCTGATTCAGCAGCCTCCTGGCTTCCTGGTTCCTGGCTCCCTTCTTGGACTCTTGGAGGCTTGGGGGGAGGGAGCCAGCTCGAGTGGGTGAGCCCATGGGCATCTGGGAGTCCAGCACTGTAAGGGCCCTGGAATCTTGAGCAGTGCAGTCCGTGGCCTGGGAGGGGTGTGATTGGTGGCTGCCCTAGCACACTAACTTGGCCTGTCACTGCATGGCTCCCTATAGCTGCTGAGATTCTCTGATACCAACATTCCAGCAGCCTTAGGGTCTTTGAGTCTCAGGATGAATGAGATAATGAGTCAAGGACTTGGGCTGGTGACTGGCACATAGATGGCACTTGAGAAACAGTTGTTCTGAAGATGATGATGATTCCAGAGTCTCTGATAAGAAGAGTCTCAGATTCCAAGATTCTGTAAGGTTCCAAGATTTGGGCATCCTCAAATTTGCAGCAAGTGAGATAGTGGGCAGCTGGACTGGCCTGGCCTGCAGCCATATCCCTGGGCCTTTACTTGGGCTCTTGACTGGCCAGGCCCTGACCACAACCTGCCTTCAGGGGCTTGTGGAGGATGGGGGCTGGCTGACCTGGAAGGGGTCAGCTCTACTCCCAGCATCTGCCCTGTGCTGGGTACAGCATAGACCAGTGCCCTCAGCCTCACTACCCTGCTGACCCTCCTCTTCCTTTCCATTCTCTGGACTTTGATTGTGGGAAGCAGGGACCCCGAGGGGCCTTTGGGCCCTGCACTAGGGGTGGGACACAGCACTGGGGGCGGAGCCTGGGCGCTGCCCTGGGCTGGGGGTATAGCACTGGCCTTGGAAGCAAAGGCTCCTGCTCCTCTGAACCACCCTGTTTGGCTAGCTGGGCCCCACCTGCCCACTCACCCCCTAGTCCCATCCTGTCACCAAGACCACTGAGATCTTGTCAGCTCTCCTCCGCCCTCGCCTCTCCTCTCTTTCGCTCTGGCACTCTCTGCCTCTCCCTGTCTTCTCTCTGTGTTCTTTGTCTTGCCCTTTCTCTGTCTTCCCTCTTTCTCTGTATTTCTCCTTTTCTGTCTCACCCTTTCCATGTCTCTTTCCGTTTCTTGCTGTCTCTCTCCCCCTCTTCCTGCAGTGTTTCCTCCACCTACCTGGCCTGGGTTCTTCCTCCGCTTTGGACCCAGAGCCTCCCCTCTCTCCATTCCCTCCCTCCCTTCTTGGGAGGGGTCTTCTATAAAGGGGCATCCCTCTATATATCTTTTGCCTTTCTCTTTCATCCCCCCCTTCCTGCTCCTTTCTTCCCTACCCGTGTGGCGTCTGGTGTGAGGAGGGCTCCCTTTCCCCTTCCTTGCTGTGGTGTCCCAGTGTCTCCGTGGCCAAGGGCCCCACGGAGTCACCTGGAACACAGGAGGCCCAGCCTAGTTCTTTTGTCTCTGCTGCCCCCTGTTGTCGTTGTGTTCTGTTTGTGGTTCGAGTGCCGTCCTCTCTTTCTTGACTTTGTGGTTTTTTTTCTTTTTTCTTCCTTCCTTCCTTCCTCCCTGCCTCTCTCCCTCCTTCCCTCCCTCCCTGCCTCCCTCCCTCCCTCCTTCCCTCCTTCCCTGCTTTCCTTCCTTTCATCCTTCCTTCCTTCCTTCCTTCCTTCCTTTTTCTTTCCTCTCTCCCTTCCCTCCTTGCCTCCCTGCCTCCCACTCCTCTTCCATTCCCTATCTTCCACCATGCATTCCTCCCAGTCTTCCCTTTCCCCCTCCCCTACTCACTCTCACCTCCTTGTCCCCATTCCCTACCCTTCCTCTCCTCTCCTTCCCTGTCTCTCTCTCTGTCTCTCTCCCTCTCTCTGTCTCTCGCTGTCTCTCAGGTCCACAGCGTCTCATACTCTACACCAGTATTGCTGTCCTACTCAGGTCCTTGACTCCATGAAGCTTACCCCCTCAGGCAGGCTGGCAGAGAGCAGGTAAGAGCTAGACCCATCCCTCCCCTAATCCTTCACCCTTCCAGACAAATATGCAATATCATTGCCAGACCCTCCCCCCATCTCCCTCTAGCCCCTGGAGTGATTGTGGAATGGGTGTCTGTGTGTGTGAGGAGAGTGACTGGGGGACCAGATCAGGAGACCAAAGAGGACATCCAGAATCTTTTTGTAGTTTGTCCTTCCTAAAAAATCCTTCCCTAGATACCTGTCCCCCAAAGTAGGAGTGGCTTGTCCTAGAATATGTAACAAGTGTTTTAAAGGATAAGAGTTTGCCAGTTGGATAGGATGGGGTAGGGTGTTTAGGCAGAGGAACAATCTGCCCACACCTTTGGAGAACAACATTATTTCTAAGTTAATTGGAAAATGCATTTTATATTTTCTAATTATAATGCAATAAAATGAATATTAATAGCAATGGCAAAAAAGTGAGGCCCATTTCAAATTTTAAAAATACTTGTGTTAAAGAGGAAATAAGAATGGAATTTATGGACTTTTTAGAATAAATGTCAATGAGAATACTACATATCAAAACCTATGAGATAGGGGCCGGCCGAGTGGTGTGGTGGTTAAGCGCTGGCTTGGGATGCCAGCGGCCCCGGTTCGGTCCCACATATGAGGGCCAGTAACACTGCCCTCAAAAACAACAACAACAAAAAAAAACACCTATGAGATAGAACCATGGAGGTTCCCAGAGGAAAATTTATAGCCTTAAATGCTTTTACTAAATAACAAGACAGTTTGAATTAAACGAACTAGTTACTCCACTCAAGAATCTAGGAAAAGAACAACCAAAAGAAAGCAGAATAGAGTAATTACTATAGATAGAACCAGAAATTAATGAAATAGAAAACAAAAGATTTGATAAACTAGCAGGTGGTTTTTGAAAAGACCAGTAAACTGGAAAAACCACCCTCTGGCAGATATTTCCTAGAAAAAGGCAAGAAAATATTAATAAAATAAGATATGATGAAGGACAAGATTCTGAGGAGATGCAAAAAGCCATAAGAAAAACAAAACAGAAACAGACCCAGAAATACAGAGAACAAACTGATGATTACTAGATGGGAGGGAGGCTGGGGTGCTAGGTGAGAAAGGTGAACAGATTAGGAAGTACAAATTGGTAGTTAAAAGAGTCATATGGGGGCGGCCGAGTGGCGCAGCCGGCTTGGGAAGCCAGCGGCCCCAGTTCGGGTCCCAGATATGAGGGCCAGTGACACTGCCCTTAAAAAAAAAAAGTCAGAGGGCTGTAAAGTACAGTATGGGAAATATAGTCAATAATATTGTAAAACTATGTATAGTGTCAGATGGGTACTAGACTTATCGGGGGAATCACTTCATAAGTTATTCAAATGTCTAACCACTATGTTGTACACCTCAAACTAATATAAAATAATATTGAATATCAACTATAATTTTAAAATAGTCATGGGAATATATAGTACAGAATAGGGAATATAGTCAATAATATGGGTAATAGACTTATTGGGGTTATTACTTCATGAAGTATGTAAATGTCTAATCACTATGTTGTTTCGTACACCTGAAACTAATGAAAAAGAAAGAAAATGCCTTGTATAATTTTATACCAATAAATGTGAAAATCTAGATGAAATGGTTGGTTTTCTAGGAACATATAAATTAGCAAATGAATTAAGGAGTGGCAGAAAACCTGAACAGAATAGAACAATATAGAAGAAATTTAAAAGATGGTCTAAATTGTCTCCTCAGAAATGATATCAGTCTTAGTTGGTATGATGGAAGTTCTATCGAATCTTGAAAGATCTGATAATAAGAAAAGATTGACAGCTTTCCAGTTCATTCCAGAAGACTAGTATAACTGGACAGGTTTAGACAGGAAAATAAAAAGAAATACTACAGCTTAATCTCACATATTTGTAGAGTAACAAATATTTTAATTATCAAACCTGAATCCATTAGTGCCTTAAAAGAAAAATGTGTCGTGACAAATGAAGCTTTGTCCCAGGAGTGCAGGGATTGTTCATCATTAGGAAAGGTGTTATTGTAATTAATTACATTAATAGATTAAAGAGAAAAGATCATATAACTATCTCCATAAATGCTGAAAAGTCCCCTGATACAATTACGTATTCATTCATGATTTTTTTTTAAGAGGGCAGTGGTGTCACTGGCCCTCATATGTGGGATCCAAACCAGGGCTGCTGGCATCCCAAGCCAGCTCTTAACCACCGTAACACTCGGCCAGCCCTCATTCTTGATTTTAAAACTCTTAGTGTCTTAGTTATCTCTTGCTGCATTGCGGTAATTTGTTACACAGAAATAGATACCTAGTACAGTAAGCTAGGAATCAATGAAACCTTCCTTAACTTGGTAAAGAATTTTTGTCAGAAACCAAAGACAATTATCAAATGTAACAGGGAAGTACTAGATAAATTTCCATTAAATTCAGGAACAAAATAAGGATGACTGCTATCACTGTCACTAACCATTGTTTTTCTGGAGGTTTAACCGATGGAGTTAAAAAAAGAAATAAGTGGTATAAATATTAGAAAGAAAGAGTCAGAGTTAGCATGATTTGAAGATGATAAGGTTGGCTACTTAGATATGCAAAGAGAATAAAAGGAAAAATTATTAAAACTAATAAGAAAATTTGGTGAGATGGGTAGATGCAAGATAAATAAATATACACCCAAACTATTAGCTTCTCTGAATACCAGCAATAACTAATTAGAAGACATAATAGAAAAAGATTCCATTCACACAAAAAAATTATAAAATTCCTAGGAATTTACAATAAATGTGAAATACTTTTCTGTAGAAAACTATAAAATTTCACCAAAGGCTGTAAGAAGACTTGAATAAATCAAGAATCCTATCCTATTTCTTTTTTTTAAGGGCAGTGTCACTGGCCCTCATATGTGGGATCCGAACCCTGGCCACTGGCATCCCAAGCCAGCTCTTAACCACTGCGCCACTCAGCCGGGCCCCCTATCCTATTTCTTGATGGGAAGATTCAATATGATAAAAATGACATTTCCCCACCAATTTGGTCAAAAGATTCAATGCATTTCTCATTAAAATTTCATGGTATTTTCTTTGAGAATTGGGCAATTGGATTTTGAAGTTCATTTGGAAGACTAAATGCCCACGAACTACTAAGAAATGTTTTAGAAAGAAGAACAATGAGGGGCAACTTGCCCTATTAGATACAAAAACTTACTGTAAAACTGCAGTAGTTAGAAATATTATATCATCACAGAAAAAGAGGAATACATAAATGGAACAAAATAGAGAGTTTAGAAAGAAATCCATATATTCATATGGGAATTTAATTTATGATAAAGAACACATTTCAAATCAGTGGGGAGTTGGTAAATCGGATGGGACTATTGGCTACCACTTGGAAAAAAATTAAGTTAAACCCCTACCTCATACAAAAACAAATACAAAAAACAAAACAAAACAAAAAAACCTGTAAAAGTGCCAAAGGAAAATCCAGAACATTTTAATAAATATTAGAGAAGCCTTCCTGAATATGACTTAAAAACCCATAAGCCATAAAGTGAAGAGCAATAATTTTGACTACATTAAAGTTAAGAATTTCTGTGTGGAAAAAGATACTATATACACAATTAAAACATAAACAACAGGCTAGGAGAAAGTATTTGCTACCTAGATATCAAGCAAAAGTTAATATCTCTGTCTATATCTATACTGTCTCCTGGAAATCAATAAGAAAAAGGTGTGCAACCCATTTAAAATGGAGAAATGACATGATTTGACAATTCAGAGAAGAAATAGATAATTAGCTAATGAATGAGAAAAGATGCTCAAGCTTAGTAATAGCTAAGGAAATGTAACTAAAACAACAATGAAGTACCAATTTAAAGTACCAAAATTTAAAAGATTAAAAGGGTTGTGAGGAAACAGAAACTTTCACATACCTTGATTGGCGTGCCAATTGGTATAATTTTTTTTAAATGGGACAATTTGTTACTTGCCACCAGAATCTTAAATGTCATATACTTCCAAAGCGAGAACCATATCTTGAAGCCAGATTTCCAAAGGTTTTACTACTAGATGGACCCCACTTGGGCCAGCCAGAGTTCTTTTCTAAAACACCTCAATCCTAACTTCAAACATAAACTATACTGTGCAACTCTTATCACATGGCCACAAGGATAGCATTCTCATCCAACTCTTAATGAAAAGGTTGCATGATGTATGCTTCCCCCCAAAAAAAAACAGGATTATGAATAGAAATACACTTTATTTTTAACCAGTTTATAAAAATGTTAAAGGAACAGGAATAAATTTTATCTACATTTTAAACAGAATGTGCATTTCTTTAGCACAGCAATTCAACGTTTAGGGATCTATCATTCAAAACTACTTTCAGACATATGCAAAGATATTCATTGCAGCATTGTTTATATAATAGCAAAAAATTAAAACAACTTAAATGTCCATCAGGAAGGAACAGGTTTTCCTCCATGATCCACCCATACTATATGCATTACTCTGTAGCAGATCAAAAGAAAAAGATATATCTCCAGGTACTGGCATAGAAAGACCTCCAAGGCTTATTGTTATACAAGACAAGCAAGTTGCAGAACAGGGCTTATGGTATATGATCCCGTTCTTGTAGGGAAAACAAAACCCCCATAACAACAATGACAATATGTTATATACATCCTGTCACAGTTTCAAAACTACTGGCCTTCTTCTTTGGTCCCATTTCCTTACTTTCACTAACTCATTTACCTTCTCCTCTGTATCTTTTTCCTGTACTGAGCTGTTCAGATCTTGCTTTTCCTTTTAATAACTAACTCAAATACTACCCCATTCACTTAGCAAGCACTTGTCTAGCCTGCTCAGTTAAGCCTTGTGCTGAACCTTGGTAGGACAGAGGAACAAACTGTATCTGATTCTACCATAAGGGAGCTCAAGTCTACATGAGCATGACTTAAAAACCCATAAGCCATAAAATGAAGAGCAATAATTTTGACTACATTAAAGTTAAGAACTTTTGTGTGGAAAAAGATACTACTCGTAAATCAAAAAACAAACAACAGGGCTGGCTGAGTGGCACATTGGTTAAGAGCTGGTTTTGGGATGCCAGTGGTCCTGGTTCAGATCCCACGAGGGCCAGTAACACTGCCCTCTACAGCTAACAGCAGCTCCACCTGGATGAAGCTGGGCTGTGGGAGCCCCGGCGATGGTGTAGGCTGCAGCCCCTGCTGCAGTGGGCTGCCATAGGCTACAGGGAGTGGCCGGCAGCCAGCGTGAGCTGCCAATAGCCGTGGTGAGCGGCCAGCCAGAGGCCAGCGACTGATTTGCCTCATGCGGGAAGAGCACAATGATGATACTAACATGGGCTAGTGAAGCAATGTCCTCCGCAACTAAACTGAAGAACAACAAAAAAACAGACAGCAACTTGTCTGTTTCCCTACCCCGATTCCTCAACGCTGTTCCCCTCCCACAATTCCCCAATTTAAAAAAAAAATCTTTTTTTTTTAATTGGGGAATAGGGAAGGGGAACAGACTAGTTGCTGTCTTTTTGTTCTTCAGTCTAGCTGCGGAGGACGTTGCTTCACTGGCCCATGTTGGTATCGTCATTGCGTTCTTCCCGGATGAGGCAGATTGGTTGCCAGCCTCTGGGTGTCGCTCACCGCGGCTATTGGCAGCTCACGCTGACTGCCAGCTGCTCACGCTGGCTGCCGGCCACTCACGGTAGCCTAGGGCAGCCCACTGCCGCAGGGGCTGCAGCCTACACCATCGCCAGGGCTTGCACAGCCCAGCTCCAGGTGGAGCTGTTGTTAGCTGTAGAGGGCAGTGTCACTGGCCCTCATATGTGGGATCCGAACTGGGGTGCTGGTATCCCAAAACCAGCTCCTAACCAATGCGCCACTCGGCCGGTCCCCCAATAAAAAAAAATCTTAAAAAAAAACCCCAACCATCCAGAGGGCGGCGACGGATCTGCCTCATCCGGGAAGAACGCAATGACGATACCAACATGGGCCAGTGAAGCAACGTCCTCCACAACTAGACTGAAGAACAAAAAGACAGCAACTTGTCTGTTCCCCTTCCCCAATTCCCCAATGCTGTTCCCCTCCCCCAGTTCCCCAATAAAAATCTTTAAAAAAAAACAGATTAGGAGAAAGTATTTGCTGCATAGATATCAGGCAAAGGTTAACATCTCTGTCTATATCTATATTGTTTCCTGGAAATCAATAAGAAAAAGGTGTGCAACCCACATCTAGAAGTGGGAGAGACACATAGATAGTGACCGCGTAGTGTGGTTTGGGATGGGGCAGAAGTAAGATCAGAGGGCTGCCAGAGGAGGGGTACCTAACCCTATCTGTCCCCTACAGGACAGGACATGTGTGTGGAGTCTTGAAAGGGTAATAGCTTTCCTTCCTTCCTGAACCCTGCCAGAAATGATTGCCCACTTTTAGCTCTTGCCTCAACCTAATGGGGGGAAAATGGTTGAGTCAGTACCCTTATTCAAGTCCAAGTTTGGCTACTTACCAACTCTGACTTTGGCAAGCCATTTAACCTCTGAGCCTCTGTCTCCTCATTCTGTGTGATGAGGATAATGCCTACTTACCTCTCAGGGCCGATTTTAGTATTGGAGATGATACATGTGAAACACCTGGGTGACTATCAATTCTGGAAGGTCAGGGACTACCCATGTCTTGTTTTACTCGTAGCCAAGTGTGTAGCATTGGATTAGATTGGATCTAAAAGCTGTACATGTCTGGCCGGCCGAGTGGCGCGGTGGTTAAGTGCTGGCTTGGAAAGCCAGCGGCCCCAGTTCGGGTCCCATATGTGAGGGCCAGTGATACTGCCCTCAAAAAAAAAAAAGCTGTACATGTCTGGAATGGTTCTGAAGCAAAGGATGAGCTTGACCGTAGTGGGGCTTTGGGATGAAGAGGCTGAGAGTACTATATGGGATAGAGGGGTTTTCACCAAAGAAGAGTAAGCCTGGTGCCTGCTCTTGGCATGAAGGTGAAACAGGAGGGAAAATAAAAGTAGGTGGCCCTGGGAAGTAGAGCCCAGATAGGGTATTCTGGCCTTGGTTCTTGGTCCTGTTCTTTTGCTGATGCCATCTCCCAATCTCACAGTCCAGGGCAGGGAAGCATGGTGGACCAATCGTTTTGTGCCAACATGCCTCAGTTTCAACCCCAACTCTGTCACTCACTAGCTGGGTGACCTTAAACAACTCACTTGTTTGAGGTCACAACTCTGAGCCTAGCTCCTTATCTGTTAAAAAGGACACAGTACCACCAACATCATGGGGTTTATTTATTGGAGAATAGATGAGATCATAAATAGAATTCACCTCCCTGAGTGCTTGGCACACAATAGGTACTCAAAAAAGCGTAGCAGCAAAAAGAAAGAAAAGAAAAAATATGAAACAAACAAACAAAGAAAAGAAAGTTGGGGAAAACGTAGCAGTTATTAGCATTCATTTCAATAGACATTTATGGAGTTCTGCTGTGGCCAGGGCTTATGCTGGGTAATGGTTCTCACCCTCCATAAGTTCCCAATCAGTTCAGGAGACTGAGAAGGGCTATGACAGAGGAGAGCAGGGGGTGCTGTGGAAGCCCAGCGGAAGGGATCTGGCCCCGTCTAGAGCTGGTACAGGTTAACTCAGCTGAAGAGCTGAATCTTAGAGGATGAGTAAGAGCCAGGCACATAAGGGTGAAGAATGGAAGAACATTCCAGGAAGAAGGAACAGCATATGCAAAAGAACCTGGATGTTATTGGGTAGGGCCAAAGGTTCTTAACCTGGGGTCCATAGGTCCCACATAGGCTTCAAGTGGCCCACAAACCTCCTGAAATTGAATGAAAAATGCTGTGCATGTATACCTATGTGTATTTTTTGTCGGGGAGATAGTTAATGGCTTTCATTAAATGCGTAAAGGGTTTATGTTTCCCCCAAATGGTTAAGAACCAGTGTTGCTGGTGATGAAATGTCATGTTATTGGATCCTAACTAAATAGGAGAGAAATTTGGTAAAATTTGCGATTTAGAAACATCACATTAGCAATATGAAAAATGGATTGTATGCATGGAGGCCAGCTAGAAGGCGAAACTAGTGTTGGCATAGGAGAAATGGATTTGAGCACAGCTACTGTGTTGGACTACTCTAGTGTAGTGAACACCATTCACATAGAAGCATTTTAACTTCAAATTATGGGATCTAAATTCTTTGAGAGCTACTAATGAGATAGACCCAATAGAAGATGAGAGAAAAGGAGGAGGCAAGGATGAGTTGGTGTTAGCAGAGGACCAGAGGGATATGGGTCCAGGGTAATAACTCGGGAAGAAAAAGTAACCCCTATTAGTGCTCACCCAGCACCCAAAGACATAATTACTACCTTCCACCCTACTCCTCGTTTTCGGAGATCCTGAGGGACCTGAAGACACTTATTTCTCTACAGGCTTTGGAGAGGAATTACTTCCAGTTTGTGAGTTTTCTGAAGAAAGTAGTGTTTGAGCCAGTCATTCAAAGCCCATAAAGATTCTGAGAGGTAGCAGTGGGAGAGGATGCTCTGAGAATGTACACAAAGGCCTGGAGATGAGAAATGGTAAAAGTAAACACTGGAGGGTGCAGAGGTTAGACATGCCTTAAACAGCTGTTTGGGGAGTTCAGGCTTCTTTTTTGTGGTAGGCAGCTAGAGAGCCATGAACAATTCTTGAGCAGGGAAAAACGACATGATCAGATTAGCACTTTAGAAGGACGGGGAAACTAGGGAGGAGGCTGTTGCAGTAATCCACCAGAGAGATAACCTAACATAGTGGCCATGGGGATAGAGCAGAGGAGATGGATTTGAGAGGTGGTTGGGAGGAAGAGAGGACTGGAGTTAGAGACTGAATAGATAATGGGGAGTTGGGCATGGCGATGACTGAGGGTGGAGTTCACAGTAAGTTGCAGTGTTCCGGGCCTGGCAATGCATTCACTCATTCAACAAGTAGTTTTTGAGTGCCAGGCACTGTGCTGGAAATTGGGAATATACAATAGCACTGGACAAAACAGATGCCTGTCCTGATACATCTTACAGTGGGTAAGACAGATAATCAGTCAACAACTAAATATATAGACTGTCTGATGCCGTTCCTATCTGGGGGGCAGTGTTCCAGATGGAAGGAACATCAGCGCAAAGGCCTTGAGGCAAGAGAATACTCATTATGTTTGAGGGACAGCAGGAATGACTGGAAAGTGAACAAGGGGTAAGAGGAGTAGGAAATGAGGTAGTAGGGGTCAGATAATGTATATATAGCCTTTGGGAGCTATTTAGAAGGTATAATCAGCAGGATTTTGGTGACTAGAATTGCAAAAGGAACAGGAAGGTGACTCCCAGGTATGTTCTGGGCATGGGCAACTGGGTGGATGGTGGTGACGTTCACTAAGGTGGGAAATGCAGGACAGGTTTGCAGTGGTCAGATGCTAAGTGAGAGGTCCCTGTGAGCTCTGAAGGCCCTAAGGGCCATCCTAGTGGAGCTTCCAGCAAGCATTAGGCTTGATGGGTCTGGAACCCAGGAGAGACACCATGCTAGAGAGACAGCTGCAGGGGTCCTCAGCCATACCGGAAGTTATGAAATGGAATGAGATCAGTGACAGAGTGTGGAATGAAAGAGAAGAGGATGGGTGCAGAACTGGGGAAGAGGTACCAACACATAAGGAATGGGGAGAGGGAGAGGAGCTGGGGGTAGATAGAGAAGTAGGAGGAAATCCAGCAGGGAGTGGGCTCACTGAAGCAGAGGAAGGAAGAAGCTCTCTGTGCATAGGAGGGGCTCGTTAAGAGTGGCAAATGTTACAGCTGGGGGAAGTAAAATGAAGGTGGAAGAGAGCCTATTGGCTTTAACCACTAGGAGATCATGGGTGACCTTACTAAGAACAGTTTCCGTGGAGTGGTGGGCGCATGAGGCAGATTGCAGTGGGTTGAAGAGCTCGTGGGAGGTACTGAAATGGAGATGGCCAGTGTAGACGAGTTTCTCAAGAAGTGTAGCTATGAAGAGGAGAGGGGCAGCGATTGCTAGAGGGAGATATGGGGGCAGATAGAGGGTTTTTATCCCAGATGGGAGATACTTGAGCTTCTATAAATGTTGGTAGGAAGGAGGCACAGAGAGGGAGAGGTTGAAATATGGGAGGGAGATAGGATGATTGCTGTGGAGGAGGTAGCAGGAGTGGGCTCCAGAGCCTGGCTGGAGGGACTGACCTTAAATAGCATAGGGGCCCTCTCTTTGTTACAGTGGAGGAAAGCAGAGGCAGTGGTGGTAGTGGGGGCAAATACAGGGGCGTTGAGGGGATTGGTGAAGAAATGTTTCAGGAAAGTTCAAAGCAACAAATGGAGACACCTGACCAAAGGCATGGATGCTGAGGCTAGGAGGAAGCAAAGAATACTTCTGGTTGGGAGTCAGGGAGGATGACCTACAGAAAGCAGCATTTGAGCTGGACCATGAAGTTCAGACAGGATTTCAGTAGGCAAAGATCTGTGCAGAAGGAAGAGATGGTCAGCAAAGGGACAGAGATGTGAAAACGCTGGACATGCTGATGGAATCATGAACCAGATAGTTTCATGAAGGCTTGGCCTGAGCAAGGAGGATAACATTGATGTCACTGGGAATGACAGTAATAATAACAGTTAACCATATGTGAAATACCAAACCTACCCTGTGGCAGGTACTTTACATCCTTGAATTCATTTAATGCCACCACGCCCTGCAGAATAGGTATTTCCTCACTTTGCAGATAAGGAAAGTAAGTCCTAGAGAGGTGAAGAAATGGACCCAAGTTCACCCAACTAGTAGGCCGTGGGGCTGATAATTCAAACCCAGGCCTGCCGGACTCTAAAGCCCGTGCTTTTTTTCACCTAACAGGGAAGGCCAGGTGAGGCCATATGGTAGGGGAGACTTGAATGCCAAATTGAGGATTCTGAACTTTATCCAGGAAGCAATGGGGAGCCAAGGTGGGTGTCTGAGCAGAACAGATTCATGCTCGAAGGAGGGCTTAAGGAAGGCTAAATGTGGTCCAAGAGGATAAGGAGAAGAAATCAGAAAGTGACTGCAGTGTCACCATGAAGGGTAGCAGAGGCCTGGCCTGGATACGAGGGGAGTGAGCAGTGGGCCTGTTGTCGGAAAGGGGGCCTTTCTCAATGCAAAGTCCGGGTCCTTGGCAACTCGAGCAAAGAATTGAACGAGATTCCAGAGTAGAGCAGTAAAATAAGTAGTTTATTAGAAAAGAGAGTAACATTTGGAAGTAAAAGTAGACCTGAGTGCTAGAGGATGGCTCAAGGGCCCATTATTAGAAGTTACATTCCAAAGAGTGTGGAGTGGGCCACGCGCAAAGGCGAGGCTCAAAGGGAAGAAGCAGTCAAAAGGAGCAGGGAAGAAGCAGCAGCAGCAGCAGCAGCCACGCGCTTCCCAGGACTTGGGGCTTGTATCCTTTTTCTCTAGAATGGGCTGTTCTTCTCTGGGCGTAGGACCACTTGATTGGCTCCTGTGATTAACAAGAGGTACTGCGTAGGTGTGAATGACTGGTCTGATCTAGTTGGATATTTTGTGTCCTCTTCCTACAGGGGTAGGTAATTACAATAGAAAGGGAAGTTTTGGGTGGAGAGGGGATGTCCCCCAGGCAGTCGCACTCTGTGGGATGTGTAGGAATGCAGAGACCCAATGCCTGCCTCTAACTGTCTGCCTAGTTTTCCTTGAGAGACGTGATCCCCATAAAATCTCTATGGGAAGCTGAGGGACAGGAGGTCTCTTCTTCTGTATCTGCTTCCTGCTGGGCAGGGGCGCAGAGCTGTCCCTGCCTGTTGGGGGTTCACGGAACTCTCACTCTAGCTGATCTCAGATGAGAGGAAGGGGTCTCAAGCTCCACCTGGAATACCATGCTGGCTTCTTTGGTTGTGACTAGCAATCTTGCTGGGGTATCCCCTGTATCCTCAAGGCTCCTGAATGAGGACAAAAATATAAATCTGTTAGTTCTTATGAAACTTGTAGCTATTCAGTCCATCACTCAGGTGGCCTCTGTTGTCTGGACACAGAATGGGTTTGACATTTAGCTTCCTGGCCTGGGGGATATTAGGAAGTCTCAGGCTTTCAACTAGTTATCTGAAGCAGGGGTAGGAGACTTCTATTGTTTAGGATTCAGAAACTGATTTACAAAGCAATTAAGAAGCAAGGGGGATCTTCAGTCCAAGATTCACAAACTGGTTAGAAGAGCAATCAAAGCCCAAGAGCTAAGAAACTAAAGAACTAGGGAGGAGACTTAACATTTTTATACTTAACATTTCCATAGGAAAGAAAACATTAAAGTTTTTCAGTGGTGGGGGTTGGTGCTGCTCAGTTGGCTGATAACAGGCCTAAAAGATCATTTGTTCCTCATGACAGCCTTGAGAGGTGTGAAGTTTTCTTCTCCTTTTATAGTTGAGGAATGGGAGACTCAGAAAGTGGGAGCTGCTACCTGCTTAGGACTTGAGTCCTGGTTCATGTGATTTTGCTGACTCATGATTTTAATGAGTCAGTGACTCTGTGGAACAATGTGTCAAAGGGAACTCTGAGTATGAGGAGCGTGTGCATGCATGGATGCGTGTGTGCGCGCTTGTCTGTCAGATGGACAGCAGTGCCTTCCCTTGCCTATCCTCTTTCCTTCCCATCTCTTCCCAATCCTCTAGTTTTCTGGATTCCATACTTACTGCCTCCCCCAGCCAAGGAGCCTGGGAGTGGGGTGATGCTGCTTCATTGGCTCTCCCCAAAAGAGGCTTTTCACTCCCAAGGCACCTGGTCACCCTCCCCCACCACCGCTGCCGCCCGCCCTTCTGTCTGTCCATCCACCCCAAGAAACTGTAGCCCAGCTCCAATGACTGCCACATCCAGACTGGCCCCTGGTACTGCTCCACAGTACCCTAGAGACAGGCGTTTGTTCTTGCAATGACTCCTCCCTGCCTCTGTGGCACTTACGTGTGGGTGCAAAGGGCCACCTTGGGAATTAAATTCAGCTCATGAGCAGTGAATAATAACTACCACCCATGTTCCCATTGCTCATGTTTGCCAGGCACTTGCTGTATGTTCCAGTCCTTGAAACAATCCTGTGGGGTTGGCTTATGAGCCTCATTTTTACAGATGAGGAAACTGAGGCTCCAAGAGGGGCAGTAATATGCCTGGAGGACATAGCCTGGAAATACTTGTAGAGCTGGCATTGGAACCCAGGCCTGTTTGCTTCCAAAGATGTGGGCTTTTCATACTCCGTTTCTAAGCATCTCATTTTCCCAACCCTGAGCCTTCAGGAAATACAAATCATTGTCCTTTAAGGGCAGGGTGGATTTCTAGAGCTAGTGCCAAATTCACCCAGAGACCCTGGAGGGATGAGTCTGAGGTTGGACCTCCAGCTCCCAGTCTAAATCCTGACTCTACCCCTTACCCAGCTATGTGATCTGGGGCAGGTTTTCCCTCTCCAATAAGCCTCAATTCCCTTATCTCTAAAATGCTAAAATAGCCGGCAGGCCGTGTGGCGCATGTGGTTAAGCGCCGGTTTGGGAAGCCAGCGGCCCCGGTTCGGGTCCCACATATGAGGGCCAGTGACACTGCCCTCAAAAAAAATAAAAAATAAAAATAAAAAAATAAAATAAGATGCTAAAATGTTGCAGAGTTGTTGAGGGGAGGTTAAATGAGATGATGTATGCAAAGTGCCCCAGAGAGCAGGTTACTACTGTTTATATTCAAATGAAGGTTCTGCCCAGTCTGGGCAGAAGTGGAGTTTATATCCTCTGGGCATGACCTGGAAGACGGAGCCCAGCCTGGGTGTGGGGAGGGCTGTCTCAGGAGGGGACCAGCAACTGGCTCCTCAGAGACTGAGATGGGTGTGGCCCTGGATTAATCCACCACACTGGCCTCCCCATTCCGACCCCCATCCTAGCCCCAACTCCCTGGTTCCAGCCCTTCAAGTATCTCCCCTGCTCTGCAAACTAATGCCTCTGCCTCTCTCTGTCACCCGCCACCTGTGGCCTCTACCCTGCCCTTCCTGACCCTAGGGAAGAGGAGGAGGAGGAGGAGACTGAGGAAGAGGAAGAGGAAGACGCTCACCAGTTCTGCTGTCCGGCCTCCGAGTGCAGCAGTCCCTCCTCTCGGTAACTGAGAGGACAAGGGTCATTTTCTATGCAGAAGCAAAAGCCTTAACCAGCCCCCTATGATCCCCCATGGGACCCCGTCCCTGCTTCAAGAACCAGATGGGCAAGCATCTAGCCCCTTCCTCCCTCACCCCCTTCTTGGAATTCCTATCCCCACTGCTGTCTCCCCTGGACTCCAGCCCCCAAATTATAAAGGTTGGAGCCCTAGGTCTGACCAAAATATGGGAGCCAGTAGAGCTTGGAGCTTGGAGCTTGGAACCTGGACCCTCCTGCACCCGCACTCCACTTCCCAGGCACCCTGGAACCTGCCACTCCTGGAGAGGTCTCCAATGACATCCCAAGGACCTACCTCTGTCCTCTGTGAGCACAAACAGAGATGCAGGGTGCCTAGGGCTCAGAGGACCAGACGGGGGCGGGCCCAGCCTGCCTAGCTCGTTCCCTCACTGTGGCCATCGCTGCCATCTCCTCCACTGCTTGAAGGCCTTGTCCCATGCCCCCTGCCACTCCCATAGTGCTCTGTAAATATGATCAGGAGGAAAAGGCCTTTCGGAGCGCGTGTCGCTGTGTACAAAGGAATTTCCATCAATAAAAGCTGATCTCTTCTCTCTGTCTGATGTATGTTCCACCCTACCCCTGCTTCCCTCTTCCTGTCCCCACCAGGGCCTTACCTGCTTTCCTATCCAGGGCTGGGAACAGCGGCTGGGAGAGAGAGTAGGGTTTGATTCATGATATTGTCAACACCCAAAAGGCACTCAATAAATGAATGAGTGGTGTGGCGCTCTCACCACAGGCAAGCCGGTTGCCTTCTCTAGCCCATCAGCCTGAGGTGGCATGAGCTGGCCAACTTGGACATGTCACTTGGCTTCTCTGCTACCTCGTGTGTAAAAAAGGAAGAGGGATGCTTGACCAGAGGATCTCCCAGGGCTCCTCCAGCTCTGACATTCTGTCAATCTGAGATGCTACAATTTTAAGAAACTAAGAATTCAAGATATGGTAATTCAGTGACACATTCCATGCAACCCTGTGGTTTCTATTTCTTCAATGATTTTTGGATTCTCCAATCCTGTGTTTTTCAGATTTCATGATTCTACCATTTAAAAAAATTCTGATGATGTGATTTTAATATTCTGAGATGTTAAGAGTCCTTGATTCTGTACTTTCAAGATTCTGATTCTAGAACTTTAGGGTTCTCTGAATCTGGGAGGAATTCATTTCCTCCAGATACAACAACCGTAACTATTTCCTACACCTGCCAGGAGCTGGTTCTAAGAATCCCTGGAGGCTGTCAGCAGGAGAGTGCAAGGTTTCCTTTATGGGTTGTAGGACCCACATCTTCTATGATGTTTCTATGTCAGGAGAAAAGTCAGGAGACCCCCCAGGTGGGTTCATACCCACACTTTCCCTTTCTGAGCCTTTGGCATTAGATGAATCTGAGTTTACCTCTGGTTCTGCCGCCAACTCTGCATAAACTGGAGTGAGGATTTTCTTCTCCTTGAGCTTCGTTTTCCTCCTGAATACAGTGAGAATATATCTACCTCTCTGGGTTGTCATGAAGATTATTGGCAAGAAAACACAAGGAGCCCATCATAGGGTCTGGTGCACAGTTGGGCAAGTGTGCAGTGTTTAAGGCCCAGGTGAGAGTCCCCCCTCTCCTTTTTTTCCTTCCTTCTTTCAGCATCCCCATCACATTGATCCCTTAGTTTTTCCATAGGCTCATCTCATTCCCTCACTCATTGCTTCTCCCACTGAGTCACTCAGCTCATCTGCTCATTCACTCATTCAAACTTTCATTTATCTTTTCCCTCCCTTCCTCCCTCTCTTCCTCTCTCCCTAATTTCATCTTACAGAAGGCATTGCTTGAGCACCTACTGTGTGCAAGGCTTTAAGCTAAATACTGTGAGGGGCCAAAAGTAAGACAGTGGCTATAGTCTCCATAAGTTCCCCATCTCCCAGAGGAGATGAGAAATCCTTTGGAAAAGTTGACAGGGTGTGAAGGGCTGAAACGATTGAGTAGATATGGCTTCGATAATGAGCAAAATGTGTTCCTGGCCCAAAGAAGAAGGAGATGTCAAGATGGGCTGAGGGATAGTGTCTCAGGAGGGCTTTCTGGAAGAGGAGGGACAAGAGTAGAAGGCTGGGAAGGGTTTGAATAGGTGGCAAGAGGTGAGGAGGCATTACAGGAGACAGACAGCATGGACAAAAACCTGGTGGAGAGTTCCAGGGTCATGTTGGGAAATGGTGTGTAGACTGCTCTGTTTGACTGGCTCTCCATGGCAGGTGGGTCTAGGTGACCGGTGGCTGGGGAGTGGGAAAACATTCTATCCTTCATTAGATTGGAGAAGGAAGAAGGAGGGCCAGGGTTCAATTAAATGGAGAGACAGGGCAAGTCAAGGTTAGATGGCACTGGTGGGAGCCATGGTGTAGGCAACTAAATTGGCTGAGGGCCTGTGCTGTGGGAAGGGGGGAGGTTTCTATCAGTTGTGAGAAAAACATGTATGCCTGTGCATATATGTGCATGTCTTTACATGAGGCCGGCAGGTCTGACAGGAGTGAGAGACTGTGCACTCGTATGTATCTGAGGGCATGTGATTGTGTGAGGCTGGGTGTGAGGAATTCTGAGTGTGTGAGGTGGCAACTTGCTGTGCCTGGCGGGCTCTTTTTGTGTGCCCAGTGAAGATAATCACAAGACTTGGTGTAGGTGGCTATTGAGCATGTGGGGCTGTGGCTTCTAGCGTGATAGTTGTCAGGTAGGATGGTCACACAGACACATATGACTGCTACCTGTGCTCTTCGGGGACTAAGGTGGCTGTTGAGTGCTTCCTGTGTGCTGGGCCGTGGCCTGCATCTGGAGAGTCCACAGAGGTGAATCACACCAGCCACTGCCCTTGGGAAACAAGAACAAGGTGGGGGATGGACACTTCAACAGAGAATCACAGGTTAGCTAGAGATAAGTACCGCCTGTGACATGAGTGTGCACAGGATGCAGAGGGGGTTGTAACTAACCCTGTCAGGTTTGGGGGAAGTAAAGTGAGTCAGAACCGACTTCCCAGGAGGGCTTGCCTGCTCAGGGTGCCGCAAGATGTAGATGAGTTACCCAGACCGATGGAGTCTGAGGGTGAGGGGAGAGGGAGGGCATTCTGGGGAGAAGAAACCAAGGAAGAGCATGAGCACAGGCATGGCGACAAGATCAATTCGCCACAGCCTAGGAGGTGCGAGTAGCCGGCTGTTGCAGATGCCTAGGAGCTTAAAGGTTGGGGAGGAGGAGGTTGGACAGCTTCAGCTAAAAAGCTAAAAGTGGGAAGGTAAGGGATTTGGCTTCTCATCCTTTGTGACCCTGAGCAAAGCGCTTTGACTGTTGAAGCCTCATTTTGGATGGGTGGGGTTGGAGGGTTCATAAAGCCCACCCCAGTTTTGTGGATCTTCTACCCTCAGCCAGCCAAACCCATGAACTTTTGCTCTAGTAGTCAGGCACTTCTGCCTTCTCACCTCAGGCTTTCCTGCTTCCCCTGGGTTGCATCCTCACTCACACACTCCACAAATATTTACTCAGCTTCGGGCCCCCTGTGTGTCACTGTGGGAAGGCTTGGGGAACTGGAGAATGCAGGGACTCAGCCTGGGAGGGGCTTCTCAGTATGGGGTGGTGGGTAAGAGCAGGAACCATGATTTGACTCCTAGTGCCACCCCGGAGCTTTGAGGCTAGGCAAATGGCTTCATTTCTTGGCACCTCAGTTTCCTCATCTTTGTTATCCCCCTCAGAGAGAACAACCCAGACCTTGCAGGGTTGCTAGGTCTAGCAAAAAGTAGGTACTCAGTAAATGACAACTATTATTTTTGCAGCTGCAAAGAAGCAGAACTGGGATTCAAACTCAGGTCTATGTGCTCGCCAGCCTGTTTGCCTGGTCTACCCAGTCAGGCTTTTGATGGCTTCCTTCTTCCCTTCCAGCCCCTGTGCCAAGCCGGTCTGGCCTCAGGTTTGGAATCTCTGTGACGCTGGGATTGGGCAGCAGAAATAGCTTGCAGAAGAGCTATCAGAGGAGAGAGAGGTGACTAGAGTCCCCTACTCTCCCCCCGCACATACTGGGTCCTGTCTCCTTGCCCAGTCTTTTTCCAGAACCCACAGACCCTGGCCTCATCTATGTGCAGTGACCTCCTCATCTTGTTTTCTTGTCTCTCACTTCTGGTCGCCGCCCCCTTCCAGCCCAAGTTGTCATGGGGATAGTCCTCAGCATCCCTAGCTTCCTCTTGCCCTCATCTTATGGTATCTATAGCAACAGCCCCCATTCATTTCCATGGCAACTGCATCCTGATCCCATCCCCTGCTGGCTGCCTGGCTCTGGGCAATGCCAGTAAAGGGAAGGAGGGAGAGAAACCTCCCATTAGGAGCAGCAGTCAGTGCCCCTGCCATGGGTAGGCTACCCTCAAATCCCTAAAGAACGCCCTGTCCCACTTCTCCCCATCTTAGTGTCTTGGCTCACAGTGTCTATCGACTCCTCTTAGGCAAGGCCCCATTCAGTAGCTTCAGGCAGCAGGGGAACTAGTGCAAGCTTTGGGCTTTGAGTCTCTGTTTTGCCACTTCGTAGCTCTGAGACTTTTGGCAGTCAGTTCCCCGTCAGAGCCTTTTTCCTTTCCTGCAGAATAGGAATCCTAATTCTTCCTTCACATTTACCATGCCGATTAAATAATGTGCAAAAGTGCCTGACACTGGGAAGGTGAACTGTAAGTGCGGGTTTATTTTTATTCTGCTCAGCCACCCCCAAGCAGAAGGAATCTCTCTCCTGAGCTCCCCCAGCACTTCCTCTGTTCCCAAGCCCTGAGAACTTTCTGCTTTGTACTGTGGTTATTTGTGTAACATGGTTTATTTCCCCCACTGCTGCACACTCTCAGTTCCCCCACAGAATCACCCAGCAGAGCGTGCAACATGGGTTGCAGGTGTCTGTGTGTGTGTGTGTGTGTGTGTGTGTGTGTGTGTGTGAGAGAGAGAGAGAGAGAGAGAGAGAGAGAGAGAGAGAGAGAGAGTGTTTCCATGTGATCTGCATTATCTCTGAGTGTTTTGGGGGCTCTGAGTTAAGGGATTTCACATCCCCAAGTCTCTCCTTTCTTCAGCTGTGTGTCTGGCATTAGGAGCAATGCCCTCAAGCCTTGTCCTTTTTGCCAGGCCCTCTAGGAGGAGCCTATGATTACAGCCTGACCTCCCTGCCACTATCCCTTTGCAACCAAGGGGGAGGGGGAGGGGAGAGCAAGCCAGAAGTGGAGAGAGGTAGTCAGATGTCATGAAAAGATAGCCTGGGCCCTGGGTTTGCATCCTGACTTTCTCACTTAATAGCCTTGTGACCTTGGGCCAATTTACATCACCTATCTGGGCCTCAGTGTCCTCATCTATAAAATGGGGCTAATGATGCCAGCCTCAATAAGTTGCAAGGCTTCAATGAGCTAATTAACACTCTGGCCCTAGGGATAGAGGTGACTAAAAGGCCCTATGGCAGCACAGAGAGGCCTGTAAGCCAACCTGTGAGAAGGGAACAGGCAGACATGGAAGGGTATACCTGAGCTAAATGTTGAGGGATGAGCAGGAGATAGCTAGGTTGGGGTAAGGGGGCAGTGGGTATATGAGTCAGAGGTCAGGTCAGGAGAACCATGCACGGCAATGGTGAGGAAGCTGGAGGTTATCCTATGGATGATAATTCCTGTAAACCTTGTTAGATCACATCCCTCCTCTGTTCATCTCAATCAGAGCAAGAGCCAGTCTTTGTTGTGGGATCAATGCCCTTCACGATTTGCTCTCTGTTACCTCTCTGATCTCACCTCCTATCAGTCTCCCCTCGCTCACTCTACTCCAGCCACACCGGTCTCCTCACTGTTTCTCAAATATGCCAGGCACCGTTCTACCTCAGGGCCTTTGCACTGGCTCTATCCTCTGTCTGCACTGCTCTTGCCTCAGATAACCACACAGCTCCCCCGCTCCCTTGCATCAGGGCTCTGCTTATATGCCATTTCTTCAAAAAGACCTTCCCTGATCACCATATTGAAAACAGCACCTTTTATTATTCTGCTGTATTTTCCTTCCTAGCATTTATCTCTACCTGAAATGATAGCATAGAGTTATAGTCTGCTTCTTCCACTAGAATGTCACCTCCCCACGGAAACAAGTCTTATGCTTCTTGTTCACTGTTATATTTCCAGCACCCAGCACTGCCTGTCACAGAGAAAGTGCTCAATCATTTGCTGAACGAATCGTGAGGAGCCATGGAAGGGTTTTAGTGGGAGAGTGAAATGGTCAGACTTGTACTTTGGAACGCTCTCTCTGGCTACAAGATGGAGAACAGATTGGACGAGGAGACTGGAGGCTGTTGTCAAAGTTTAGGTGAGAGGATTTATTAGCTCAGCCCACCAGAGCTTATTCACTGACTCCCTTACTCCAGAAGCTTTTATTGAGCACCTACTCTGCTCTAGGCCTTGTGCTCTGGGATTGCTAGGAGATTACCAAATTCTCCTCCTGTGCTGGGATCTGAGAGTCATGTACACAAATAGCTGTCACACTTCGCCAAAACTAACCTGTGCCATAAAAAGGACAGACGTGCTGTGTGTGGGAACAGGATTGGCCATCATTTCTGGCTGAAGGTGGGCTTCAGGAGAGCTTCTTAGCGGTGGCATATGACCTCAATCTTGATGGAACTAGAGTGTGGGGGAATTTCTCAGATTGTAGATGGCAGAGATGATAGGGAATGCATTCCAGGTGGAAGGTACTATATGAGCAGCTTTGGAGTTGGAAAGCAGAGAAGTATTGGGGAGAAACAGGACTAGACCAGGATGGAGGGAAGGGTGGATGGGGTGGGGTATTGACAGCCAGCCCTGCAGCCTGGCTTAATGTTTAAGAACATGAGTTCGGGAGTCAGACAGCTTGGATTTGGATCCTGGCTCTATCATTAATAGCTGTGTGTGATCATAGATATATTACTTAACCTTTCTGGGCCTCAGTTTCTTTATGTGTAGAATGAATAACAATACCTATCTCATAGGCTTGATTTGAAGAATAAATAAGTTATTAAATGTGAAGTGGTAAGAACAGTGTCTGAACATGCTAAGTGCTCTCTAAGCATTAGCTATTGTTAATCTTGGGGATGGCTCAAATGCTACAATAAGGAATTTGGGCTGTCTCGTGGGCAGTGGGATGGTTCATGAACAAAGGAGACAGTTGATCAAAACTGAGCTGGAGCTGCGTACTGGGAAGGGAGAGGTTTGAGAGGTGGTGGCGGGCAGGATCCTGAGTCCTGAGAGGGAGCATAGGAGCATCTTAGGTGCCAGGAGAGGGAGAGGGGCTGGGCTGGGCTGGGTCGGACTCCTGGAGAGCGACTTCACAGGCCCCTGAGGCCCTGAAGCAGAGAGAATTTGGGGTAGAGGGAAGCACCCCGTCCCTCAGTTGTTTTCCACCTGGCTCCTGGCAGTGTTGCAGACTAATGCTTAGGAGGGTGGTAGATGAGCAGTTGGTAGGAGCTCCCACCAGGGCAGAGCCAAGCTCCACCCCTGCAGCTCAGGACCCAGCCTCATGGGTGCAGCTTCCTCACCATGCCCAGCCTCCAGTCCAAAATGCTCTTTTGCAAGGTTGGCAGACCTGTGGCAAGCTTCTGCACTGGTAGGGAGTCCTCCTACACCCATCCCAGGTCTCCTCTGCCCTGCACCCTAGCCTCTGCCAAATCAGAACTAGGGAGTGGCCCCTTAACCCTTTCACCAGCCAAGAGCCCCATCGATCCAGTGCCTGCCCAGACCAGACCAATATCTGTGCCCCAGCCACACCCATTCCCCCTATACCACAACCCCCTAGGCCTCACCTGCTTGTCCCTTCCCCTCCTTACTCTATCCCTTATTCTCCTGCCTCTGTGGCTCTTCACCATGCCCTCTAGGCTCAGGGCGTCTGGGCTCTGTTGCCACTTGGGTTCCCTGGCAGCCTGGTTGCCATGGCACCTATGGGAGCAGGTCTGGCGGAGCTGGGCACCATGGGAGCAGGTCTGGTGGAACAATAACTCTGGGTGACCAAGGCAGGCAAGGCCTAGTGCCCAGCTCCTGCCACCCTTCAGCTTTGAGACCCCTGGTCCTCTCCCCTAGCAGAGCAGAGGAGGCCATGAGAAGAAAAAGGAAGCTACCCCGCAGGGCAGCTCTTTACCTGTGAGGATGCTGGATGAGAGGCCCCACCCATTGTCGCTAAGCCCTGTGCCCTTGATGCCAGGGAATCCTGGGAATTGGCCAGGCCCGAGGCCAGGCAGCTGAGAGCAGGGGTGCAGCTGCAGGGTGCAGGGCTGGGCAGAGAGGGGAGAGCCTGGATGCCTGGGATGCAAGAGTGGGCCTCTGGCCTGGGGATAGGGCTGATTTGGGGTGGCGCTGGGGATCAGGTAGGGAGGTTGGGAACAGAACTATGAGGGGAAGAGGTCTGGGGGGAGGGCTGAAGGCGTAAGAGAACTGGTCCATCAGGGGAAGGAGGATTTGGAGATGGAGCTATTAGGGGACAGGACTATTAGAAAAGGGCTTGAGAGGACAAGACTAGGAGGAAACTAGTCTGTGGAGAAATCTGTAAGGGGATGTGGCCATGAGGGGACCAGGCAGTGAGGGGTGAGTAGGACAGGGGACAAGACTAAGAAGACAGCCTTGAGGGAACGGAGTCTAGAAGATGGAGCTGTGAGGTGACCAGGTCTGTGACAGGGCAAGGAGCACTTGAGGATAGAGCTGTGAGGGATGGAGCTGAAGGGGAAGGAGGATCGGGCTGCGAAGGCAAGGGGGCCTGAAGGGAAGGGACCCTGAGGGCAGTGAGAAGACAGTTTGTCGGGATGGGGTGGATAGGGGGTGGGGAGTAAGACTCCCTTTTGTCCTTTAAGTACTTGGGTCCTTATAACTGTGTAGAAGCTGGGGGGGTGGGGTTGTGGGAAGGAATCTTGTCCATCCACTCTCAGTCAGGCCCAGCAGGTCTGTCCTTTGTTCCCACATCCTGGCTCATCTTATCTCATCCCCACAGTGTGGAGGGTGATGCCCCAGGCAGTGACCTGAGCACAACGGTTGATAGTCCTGGGAGCCAACCCCCCTACCGGCTGAGCCAGCTGTCTTCCACCAGCAGCCACATGGGAGGCCCCCCTGCTGGGGTGGGCCTTCCCTGGGCTCAGCGGGCCCGCCTCCAGCCAGCCAGTGTCGCCCTGAGGAAGCAGGAGGAGGAGGAGATAAAGCGCTCAAAGGCCCTTTCGGACAGCTACGAACTCTCCACAGACCTGCAGGACAAGAAGGTGCAGAGATGGCTCTGGCTGGGAATGGGAGTGGGAATGGGGGTGTGAGCGAATCAAGGGAGGGATTGGGATGTGGCACTTGAGGGTGGTATCCAGAGAGGGATAGTAAGACTGGAATGGGAGAAGACAGGCTCCAGGACCCTTCACCCTATTAGGGACTCATTTGCCACCTATCCACTGAGTCTGGATTCCGGATTCCCTCAGCAAACACTGAGCTTCATGCTGGGTCCTGGAGGTGTAAAGATGAATGAGACCTGGACTGGTACTCAAAAATCTCAGTCTAATGGGAGAAGCACACACATAAGTTGACAATTTGAGAAGAGTGTGCTACAATGTATCACGCAAGATGTTTAGCTAACCGGGGAGGCACAAAATACTATGTATAGAAAAAAAACTGGAAGGACATATACCAAAATGTTAATTGTGGTTATGCCTACCTGTTGGGACTTTAGGTGAACCAATCTTATTTCCTTCCTTCCTTCCTTCCTTCCTTCCTTCCTTCCTTCCTTCCTTCCTTCCTTCTCTCTTTGCCCACTCCATCCTCCCTCTCTCTCCTCCCCCTCTCTTTTCCTTCCTCCTCTCCTCCTTGCTTCAATCCACTTTCTTCCTTTTTCTTTCTTTCTTACTTTCTTTCTTTCTTACTTTCTTTCTGTTGTTTCTCCCTCCTTCTCCCTCCCCCCTCTCCTCCTCTCTCCTCCCTCCTTCCCTTCCTTTTTTCTTTCCTTTTTTTTTTTAAGAGGACAATGTCACTGGCCCTCATATGTGGGACGGAACTAGGGCCGCTGGCGTCCAGGGTCCCAGGCCAGCTCTTAACCACCGTGCCACTTGGCCGGCCCTTTCTTTCCTTTTTTGGCCTCTCTATTTTTTCTAACTTTTTTGGAATACTGAATATCTAGTTCTTGTAAATAAAAAAAGAAAACCACAGTTCAGTCCCGTGTGACAAGTGCTATCTGAAATCCGAGTGAGAAGACAACACTGAGGGTGCCGCCTGGTGCATTCAGGCACCTGTAAGCAGTTAGCTGTGACTCTGGTAGTATGGTGGAGGCCCAGAAAGATGAGGCTGTAGTGAGTTTCTGACCTCGTTCCCCTTGACTCTCGTCTGTCAGGTGGAAATGCTGGAGAGGAAGTATGGGGGCTCCTTCCTGAGCCGCAGGGCTGCCAGGACCATCCAAACGGCCTTCCGCCAGTACCGCATGAACAAGAACTTCGAGCGGCTCCGCAGCTCAGCTTCAGAGAGCCGCATGTCCCGGCGCATCATCCTTTCCAACATGCGGATGCAGTTCTCCTTCGAGGAGTACGAGAAGGCACAGAACCCTGCGTACTTCGAGGGCAAGCCTGCCTCGCTGGACGAGGGTGCCATGGCTGGTGCCCGGAGCCACCGGCTTGAACGGGGGCTACCATATGGAGGCTCCTGTGGAGGGGGCATCGATGGCGGGGGAAGCTCCGTCACCACATCAGGAGAGTTTTCTAATGACATCACAGAGCTGGAGGACTCCTTCTCCAAACAGGTCAGCATCCCTGAAAAGGGCCTTTCCTTCTCTCCCCATCCCCATTCTCTGACTACTCCTGTGACTTTTTACCTATACTTCAAGCTGAAAGACATTGCTCAACAAACATTTAAGAACAACAACTAGCTACTGTGAATAGAGACTGTGAATTGGCAAGACAAAAAAATTATATAGTTAAAACAGGCAAGTTCCAAATCTGGGGTTGTAGAACACATAAGAAAATTAAAGTTCTCACTCTTTGGAATTTTATCCACTATCAAATTTTGGCCTAAAACAGGTGATGAGTGACTACTCTTTTGCCAGATGTTGTGCGAGCCTCATAACAACCTGCGAGCTGGGGGAGGGTGCCCTGATTTTTACACTTTTTTTTTTGAGGGCAGTGTCACTGGCCCTCACATGTGGGACCGAACTGGGGCCGCTGGCTTCCCAAACCAGCGCTTAACCGTTGCGCCACTCGGCCGGCCCCGCCTTGATTTTTAGAGAGGAGATTGAGGCTCTGAGACCCTGCAAGATGAAGTTACTTTTCCAAACTGGATTGGAACTCAGCTCTGTCTGGTTCCAAAGACCATGCCCTTTTTGCTTATACCACACTACCACAGACCAGGCTCTGTGCTGGGCACCTTGGGGGAGACAGACGAGCCACCAAGGTTCCCTGTTCTCAAGAATCTCCCAGGTCAGTAGTTCTCAAGAATCTAATGGCCAACACATGTGCACATGACTGTCTCCTGAAATAGAGTGTGCTCAGAGCCAGGAGAAATGATCGCATATAGTACTGTGGGAACCCAGAAGAGGGAGAAGAAGCTTTCATTTGGGAGGGCCAGAGAAGGCTTCTTTGAGAAAACAGCACTGGAGCTGGACCTTACCAGACAGATAAGATTGAGCAAGTTAGAGATAGGCAGGGTGTTGATTGCATAGGCATTGCATTAGCAACAAGCATGGAAGGATGGGAAAAAGCAAGCACTGATGATGGGGGGAGTTCATTCTAGGCTTGGGCATGTCAGCACAGCTGCTCGGGTACAAATCCCAGCTCTGCCATTTCCCAGCTGTGTGACCTTGGGCAAACTGTTTAACCTGACTGAAACCTGATCGATAAAATAAAGATAAACCCTTCTTAGAGTTTTTTGTTTGTTTGTTTGTTTGTTTTTTTAAGAGCAGTGTCACTGGCCCTCATATGTGGGATCCGAACCCAGGCTGCTGGCGTCCCAAGCCAGCTCTTAATCACCGTGCCAGTCAGCTAGCCCTGCTTCTTAGAGTTTTAAAGATTCAGTTCAGCTAGGTGAAATATATAAAAACACCTAGTATGTGGTAGATGCTAAGTACATGTTAGTTTTCTTCCTAAAACCAAGGAGGCATTTGGTTGAAATTGTTGAATGAATGAAGGGAGGAAAGAGGGAAGCAAGCTTTGTAAGAAAAGAAATCACTCTGCTCTAACCTCTGTGAATTGGCTCTGCCATCAGCCTAGGCATGCCTCCCTGTAGCTAGTGAAGGGGTGTGTGAGGGGTGGTTAGAGGAAAGGAAAGAAGTATTAAAGAAAAACCTAAATCACTCATCTATTTATTCAGACAACAAACATTGAATTGAACATCTCTTCTGTGTCAAGCAATGTATTGAGCTGAGCTGGAAAGAAAGAAACTGGGCCTGGAACCATCCCTCTAGGGGTGGTGAGGGAAAGAAACGCACAAGCTGGCGGGGACATCGAGGAAGCAGGCCAAGGCCCAGCTCTCAGTGCTATCCCAGTCTGATGGGGAAGGGTATTAGTTTATCTATTGGTGTGTAACAAATCACCCCAAAATTTAGTAGCGTAAAACTGAATTTAAAGACTGAGCTTAAACAACGAACATTTATTATCTCATATAGCTTCTGAGGGCCAGGGATCTGAGAGTGGCTTGGTTGGTGGTTCTGGCTCAGGGTCTCTCATGAGGCTGCAATCAAACTGTGGGGTGGGACCACAATCTCTGAAGACTTGACTAGATCCGACGGGTCTGCTTCCAAGCTCACTCGTTCAGCTGTTGGCAGGACGATTCAGGTTCTCATCACATGGGCCTCTCCATAGGACTGTGCATGGCATGGCTTCCACCAGAGCAAAGGGTCTGAGAGAGAGAAAGCATAAGTGAGTGAGCGGGCTCAAGACATAAGCTATAGTGTTGTTGTTTTTTCATTTAATCTTTTAGCTATAGTCTTTCATAGCTTAATCTCGGAAGTGATATCCCATCACCATTTTTTTTTTGAGGGCAGTGTCACTGGCCCTCATATGTGGGACCTGAACCGGGGCCGCTGGCTTCCCAAGCCAGCGCTTAACCACCGTGTCACTCGGCCAGACCCCCCCATCACTTCTGCCATACATTATCAGTACCACAGACCAACCCTGGACAGTATAGTACACAAGGGTATTGATACCAGGAGACAGGGATCGTTGGGGGCCAGTTTGAGGCTGGATACCACAGAGAGGCAGAGTTACCAGTCATGATTTGGATTCTCAAGGCCGAATCGTATGGATTTCCTAAAAGAGAACCAGACAGAGGGTTCTGGGAACCCAGAGGAAGCTGGGATTTTGGTTCACCCAGGGGATGGCACAGGCAGGAATGTGGATTGAATCAGGGAGGTGGCATTTGGCTTGGGTCTATATAGACATTAAGGCGATATTGGGATATCTGAGAAAGGCGTTAGTCTCAGCTCCTGTGACCTCACAGTGGCTCCCTGGCAGTTATTTTATACACAGCAGAGAACCTGTGGAGGTGGGGAGGGGAATCCCTCTTGTTGGCTGACCCACCAGGAAGTTTCCCCCTATTTCCTTTCCTTCCTCCTTCATTTCTACCCCTCTACCATCCTACCATCCTTCCTTTCATCTTCCCTTCCTTTCTTTCACTTTCCCTCCTTCCCCTTCCCCACAGGTAAAGTCTCTGGCTGAATCCATCGATGAGGCCCTGAACTGCCACCCATCAGGGCCCATGTCCGAGGAGCCAGGGTCAGCTCAACTGGAGAAGCGAGAGTCAAAGGAACAGCAAGAGGACAGCTCAGCCACATCCTTCAGTGACCTTCCCCTCTACTTGGATGATCCAGTTCCCCCACCATCCCCTGAACGACTGCCCAGCACAGAGCCCCCACCCCAGGGCCGGCCCGAGTTCTGGGCACCAGCCCCTCTCCCACCAGTTCCTCCACCAGTGCCACCAGGGACCCGGGAAGATGGTAGCCGTGAGGAAGGCACTCGCAGGGGGCCTGGATGCTTAGAGTGTCGGGATTTCCGGCTGCGAGCCGCCCACCTTCCCCTACTTACCATTGAGCCTCCTAGTGACAGCTCCGTAGACCTGAGTGACCGCTCAGATCGCGGCTCTGTCCACCGCCAGCTGGTATATGAAGCCGATGGCTGCAGCCCCCATGGGACCCTGAAGCACAAGGGGCCACCAGGCAGGGCCCCAATCCCACACCGCCACTACCCAGCCCCAGAGGGCCCAGCCCCAGCCCCACCAGGGCCCCTGCCACCAGCCCCCAACAGTGGTACTGGGCCCAGTGGTGTGGCTGGAGGTCGGAGGTTGGGGAAGTGTGAGGCAGCAGGCGAGAACTCTGATGGTGGAGACAATGAGAGCCTTGAAAGCTCCAGCAATTCCAATGAGACCATCAACTGCAGCTCTGGTTCCTCTTCGAGGGACAGCCTGAGGGAGCCTCCAGCCACTGGCCTGTGTAAGCAGACTTACCAGCGGGAAACGAGGCACAGCTGGGACTCACCAGCCTTCAACAACGACGTGGTACAGAGGCGCCATTACAGAATTGGCCTCAACCTCTTCAATAAGTATGTGCTCCTGTTCCCGCCCTCTTGCCCCTTCCTATCCCGCCACTGGGCACTTTGACTTCAAGGCTGAACTCCAAGCAGTGATCCGCTACCACCATCCTCTCATTTTGTGGATGGTGTTTTCTCCTCAGCTGTTCAGGGAAGAGGGTTGACAACAGGGTAGCAGAGTAGAAAGCCCCCTCCCCAACCTACCCGTTAGAGGTACTTCTAGTTCTAGTACTGCCTCTGACTAGCTGTGTGATCTTGGATGAGATGCTCCTCTCTCTGGGCCCCAGTGTGTGGTCTATAGAACGGATTCTGAACTTGGGGTCCTCCACCTCCCCTTTTCGGTGGGGAGTCGATGTGGTGTGTGAAGAGTCCTGCTCTGAGGAACAGGAGTCCTGGACTCTTAGCCTGACTTCGGCCAGGCTCCCTGTGTAGCCCTGGACAAGATAGGTTCCTTCCTTGGGCATCAGTGTTTCCATCTATCCACTAGCAGGGTGTGTATAGTTGAGGTGTTGCAGGGCAGAGTGGGGTGCTGGACTAGTCAGTGACCAGGACTGAGCTCCTTCTAGGTGCATAGTCTTGTGCCAGGTGCTTAGGAGTGGAGTGGGAGTGTGACATTTGTTTAGAAAATAGTAAGAACATAAATGCCTTATGTCTGTATCCTATGACACTGCCACCTATATATAGTTATCAGGAAAACTCGGCAAGATGGGTGGTAGTGTCCCTATTTTATTGAGAAGGAACAGGCTTGGAGAAGTAAATGGAATTGTCCCAAGTTAAGCATGGTAAGTGATGGGTCTGAGACGCCTGTCATACCAAAGTCTCTTCCAAATTCTAGCCTTGTGGGGTCCTAAGGCTCTGGGGTTCTGAATATGGGATAGCTCAGATGCAGAGTTGGCCTAATGGAAAGTAGGGAGCGTCTTGTCTATGGAAACATGCAGAGGCTGGGTGATACCTGTCTGGGTGGGTGGGGGATGTCAGTGGGATATGGGATAAGAAACAAAGTAACATCTTCACTTCATTCCTGCTCTGAGGGCCTAGGACTCGGAGAGAAGGGCTTAGTCTGGACTCAGGCCCTGTCCCAGGACTCCTCAGTGCCTTTTGGGAATATCAAAGCTCCTGGCATAGAGCAAGCTCTTACTAGATCTTAATTTTTCCTTAAATTGTAGCATGGGTCCAATGAAGTAGGAAATTGGGTTGAGGATCCCTTGGAGACCTGAAGCTCTGTGAAATGGCAAAGGGGCTTCCTCTCCTTGGGCCTCAATGTTCTTAGTTGTACCATGAAGGGATTGGACCAAATTATATATTCGACTTCCTTGGTTCTCTGCGGCCATAGTTGGGCCCAAAATTAGTTCAAGACATGGGACAGAGGGCAGAGTTCCAGGAGGACAGTCACATCTCATTTACCTCCCCTATTTCTGCAGGAAGCCAGAGAAGGGTATCCAGTATCTCATTGAGCGGGGCTTCCTATCAGACACACCGGTGGGAGTGGCTCACTTCATCCTGGAACGGAAAGGCCTGAGCCGGCAGATGATAGGGGAATTCCTAGGGAACCGGCAGAAGCAGTTCAACAGAGACGTGTTGGAGTGAGGACCCGAGGATTCCTGGAAAAGAAGGGCAGGAGGGAGGAGGGGGAAACCTGTTGTTCCTTTTTTTTTTTTTTTTTTTGAGGGCAGTGTCACTGGCCCTCATATGTGGGACCCGAACTGGCACCGCTGGCTTTCCAAGCCAGCGCTTAACCCATGTGCCACTCGGCCAGCCCAGAAACCTGTTCTTTCTGCTCAGATAAATTATAAAATAGGATAAATAGTCCTTCCTGCTTCCATAGTCCTCTGCCCATAAGACTTCTAATCTCTGTTGGCCTTATTCCTAAAGTCTTCTGGGTGGCCCCAGGCAAGGCATGCTTGTCCTATGGCCTGCTTTGGGCCTCAGTTTTCTCGTCTCTGTAATGAGTCAGTTGATGGAAAGGACTCTATTTTTTTTTTGTTTTGTTTTTTTTTTTTGTTTTTATTGAGGGCAGTGTCACTGGCCCTCATATGTGGGACCAAACCGGGGCCACTGGCTTCCCAAGCTAGCGCTTAACCACCGCACCACTCGGCTGGCCCCTATTTTTTTTCCTTTTTTGAGGGCAGTGTCACTGGCCCTCGTATGTGGGACCGAACCGGGGCCGCTGGCTTCCCAAGCCAGTGCTTAACCACTGCACCACTTGGCTGGCCCAGAAAGAACTCTAAATAACCATGTGTCTGGCCTTGATTTTCTGGGATGAATTCAATTTCAAATGTTCCATCCTCATATGTACTTGCTTGGGTCACAGGTTCAGATTTTGTGGAATTCTGTCAGTGGGGGTGTTTGTCCATTTGAGCAGGTCTGAGTGGGTAAGAGGTTTCCTGCTGAGGAATTGAGAGGGTCACAACCCCTTGTTTGCTCCTCAGCTGTGTGGTGGATGAGATGGACTTCTCCTCCATGGATTTGGATGATGCACTCCGGAAGTTCCAGTCCCATATCCGGGTTCAGGGTGAGGCCCAAAAAGTGGAACGACTCATCGAAGCCTTCAGGTGCGCCTGCTTCCCACTGCTAAAGCTGTCCTTCCCTATTTTGGGGGGCAGCATAGTGTGTTTTCAGATCGCCTCTCTGAGCCTCATACTTTCCTCATCAGGAAATGGCAATTTCAAATCTTATCTTGCAAAACAGCTAAGTTGTGAGGATCACAGGTAATGTGCATAAAGTAGCTAGCTCAGCATCTAGGATATGGGCCTCCAAAGGGACAACAGCATTAGCAACAATAGCTAACGTTTGTTCAGCACTTCCAGGTATCAGGTGCTTAACTGGGCACTTTTCATGATTATATCACTGAATGCAACAACCCTATGAGATTGGTGCTTCTATTATTGTTCCCATTTTGCAGATGAGGAATCGGAAGTTTAGAGAGGTTAAATAACTTGCCCAGAGTCATACAGTGAGTAAGCAGTGGGACCAGGATTTGAACTCAAGTGTGTCTGACTCCATGACCGGCGCCCTTAATTCTTATCCTCTGCTATGAATGCTGCGGGGATCAGGCAGACCTGGGTATAAATCCTGGTACCACCACCTTGGGATATTTAGAGGATAAACAGGAGAGTTGCTGAGAACTTGTTTCCTATAATGGGACAAAGATTTGCTTTGCAGTCAGAAAGATCTAGGTTTTCATCTGGGCTTCCCCATTTACCAGCTCTGTTACCTTGGGCAAGTTACCTTACCACTTGGGGTCTCCGTCACTTCATCTATGAAATGGGGCTGCTAATAATAGCTATCTCGAAGGACTGTGATAGGATTAGATGAGACAATGTACATAAATCCCCTGGTAGAGTTCAGTAAAAGGTAGTGATTGTGGTTTTTACATGCTAGTCTTGGGGAAACTCAGAGGAAAGGACAGACCCAAAGGGCTTGGGAGTACTTTTCAATGGAGAGAGTTGGTGGTGCCAGACTTGGAGGATGGTAAGTAGGTGGAGATTATTGGTGCCTAACCCTGACCCTTACCCCTCCTGTCCTGCAGCCAGCGGTACTGTGTGTGTAACCCAGCCCTCGTGCGCCAGTTCCGGAACCCAGACACCATCTTCATCCTTGCTTTTGCCATCATCCTCCTCAATACTGACATGTACAGTCCCAGCGTCAAGGCTGAACGCAAGATGAAACTAGATGACTTCATCAAGAACTTGAGAGGTGACCCCCGACCTCCTTTTCCTGTCCTTCATCTGGGAAGGGCAAGTGGGCAGGGTGGAAGATAGGGTGGGGAAGGACTAGGAGATCACCTCTGCTCCCTGGAAATTAACCTGTGATGCTCTCACTTTCGCCAAAGCTGGATGCTCCCAGGGCATTCCCTTACTAATTCAATCAGTCATTTGTCCATCTACTTGTTCCCACACTGAATATTGCCTGAGCAGGTCCTGAAGAAGAGAAATAAAAGCCCTGACTCTTAACAGAGCTTATACTAATTCACTCATTCACACGTCCATTCACTCATCACTCTCTCCTTTTCTCTCTTCTTTATTTATACCCATAAAGACTCACTTGATTATTTTAGTACTCTTTTCTCTCTTCGTGCATTCATTTTTTTCATTCAACCAACCAGCCAGCCAGTCAATACAAACTGAGTGCCTCATATGTCCCAGGCTCTATGATGGGCTCTAAGGACAATGGAGGGGTATCTGCCATAGTCCCTGCCCAACAGAGCTCCCTGTTCATGGGAGAGACTGACTTATAGTACTAGGGACCAAACACAAGACAGAAAGCAAACTGTGATGTCAGGTAGGCTGAAAGTACAGTCAGAACTCAGAGGAGGGAGAGCCCACTTCCAATGTGCTTCCTGAAGGAAGCAATATTTTCTTTTTTTTTTTTGAGGGCAGTGTCACTGGCTCTCATATGTGGGACCCGAACCGGGACCGCTGGCTTCCTAAGCGAGCGCTTAACCACCACGCCACTCAGCTGGCCCAGTATTTTCACTTTAAGGTGAGCCTTGAACGCACTGATAATGTGGCAGAATGGCAATAGAGGAGGGCTTAACTAGCAGTAAGAATCACCAAGGCACAGAAGTAGGAAAATGTAAAATTGTCTGGAGAACAATCTAGATGGCTTAGACAATCCAGTTGGAAAGGTCAGTTGGAACCAATATACGAGGGCCTTGAGTGCCAGATTAAAGGGGTCACCTTGACCTTTTCTCTTGGTTTATTGTATTGATGTCAGGCCCTGCCTCTCACCAAAGAGCAGCCTACTAAAAATGGCACAGATGTTAGGATTATTGAAACAGAAATGAAAGTGGGAAATAGAATTGGGGAAAAACAAACAGACAAGACAAATTTGCTGACCGGCAGGGTTTGCACAGTTGATGGGCTTAATCTCTCTGGCAGCTGAGGTCAAAAGGCAGTGCGATGATGGATGTGCTTTTAGCACCTGTCCAAAAAGGAAATGTGGCATTTTCAAAGGAGCAACATTTTCTCCAGAAGGTTTAAAGACAAGAGTGAATAGGTTTCGCTCAGCAGACAATCAGGAGTGAAGAATGGTAGACAGGAGAAAGGAGTTAGATCAGAGGCCATCGGGAGATGTTTCCCAGAATCCTGCCATTATTTATTTATTCATTCATTCATTCATTCATTCATTCATTTCACTCATCTTCCTTCCCTTCCCCCATGTATATGTGTATGTACATTTACTTTATATGTGTATGTATATATGTATATCTTTCCGTCTCCAATTATTAAATGAATAAACAAACAAAAGCTCATTCCAGAGCTTTCGGAAATATAGAAAATTAGAAAATTTCTTTTAATCACCTAAATTCTGCCCCATGGAGGCAACAATGGTAGATATTTTGGTGTATTTTAGTCTTTTTTCCAATGCTTATGTAACTTTATATAAGGTAAAGATCATGCATGCAATTTACTATCCTGCTCTTTTCCCTTAACTTGCTATACGAATTTCCTCATGTTTTTTGTAAACATCAACTTTTTTGTGTGTTTTTTAAGGGCAGTGTCACTGGCCCTCATATGTGGGAACTGAACCCCGGCCGCTGGCATCCCAAGCCAGCTCTTAACCACCGCACCACTCAGCCGGCCCCTAAACATCAAGTTTTTAATAGCTGTAAATTATTTTATTAAACAGATATACTTAGCTTTAAATGTTCCTCTATTGTTAGAACTTAGGTTGTTTCAAAATTTTGCCCTAAGTAGTACTTGTACATGTTTTTGCACATATTTCTGAGTAATTCCTGAAGGTGCATTCCCAGAAGAGGAAAATCACTGAATATTTAAGATCTTGCCAAATTACCTTCCAAAATAGTTATGTTAATATACGTGGTACCCACTTCTCTGCACTCTTACTAACACTGGATATTATCATTTAGCATTATTTTTGCTAGTTAGAAAGGCAAACAAAAGTATCTTAATTGTTTTAATCACAGTGTGCTCTGAGTTGTTTAGACAAAACCACGCTGGAAAGGCAAGCAACTGGCTATCTGGTTGAAGGGTGCGCTTCCTGGCCCTAGCCTCACCGAGGGACTGGGGTGCCACTCCTTCTAGTCCTGGCCATCGTTATGGCCCATGCCTGGGTGTGAGGTGTTGAGGAGAACCCCTGCCATCCGCTCCCCACATTTGTGGAATATATCCCTGTGTTACTCCCCCAACTCAGGGGTTGACAACGGTGAAGACATCCCTCGAGACCTCCTGGTGGGCATCTACCAGCGCATCCAGGGGCGTGAGCTGCGGACCAACGATGACCATGTGTCCCAGGTTCAAGCTGTGGAGCGCATGATTGTGGGCAAGAAGCCGGTAAGTGACTTGAGTGGCTTTAGAGGGGACAGGGTTTGGGTCTGCCTCTGCCACCCAGTGGAAAGTCAGTGCCCCTCTCTGAGCCTCAGGCCCCCCTTACTTGCTGAATGGAGTGGGCGATAATGCATTCCTCAAGGGTCATGGTGCAGACTGAGTGAAATGCTCTATGGGAGTACATCTAGCACACTGCAAGGCACACAGTGAGTGCTGTATAAATATTAACATCCTTCCCACCTGTGGTTTTGCCTGTCCATTCCAAGTGAGGAGCCAAGCTAACAGTTAGTTGATAACCAAAGTCAAGAATACACTCCAGTCTTTTAATCAACAAACATAGACAGATGCCTTTCCACTGAGCCCAGCATTTTACTGGGTACCAGGGATGCAGGTATGAGTCAGACATGGTCTCTGACCTCTGGAGTGCTCCCAGACTGGGGCGGTGAGGGAGGTTGTCAGACAAAGACACAATACTTCTGCCTTACATTTGGTTTAAGAGAGCACAAAAGAGAGCGAGGTCATTTTCAGCCTAGGGAGATCAGGAATGGCTTCTTGGAAGAGATATCACTGGAACTGGGATTCGGAGGAAGGGTGGAATGTGGCCACATGAAGCTGGGCACGAAAGGCATTCCAGACAGAGGGAGCTATTGGGGCAAAGGCAAAGCAGCAGGGAAGCCTGGGCCTTAGTTTCTCGGTATCCAAGTGACAGTGATATGTATCAGAGGTTAACATCCTCTTGCAGTCAATATTAAGGTGCCTGAAGCTGCCATGCTGGCCTTGCTGACACCTCCTTCTTTTTTTTTTTTTTTTGAGGGCAGTATCACTGGCCCTCATATGTGGGACCGAACCGGGGCCGCTGGTGTCCCAAGCCAGCGCTTAACCACCGCGCCACTTGGCCGGCCCATGACACCTACTTCTTCATGCCTATCTAGGTCTTGTCTCTTCCTCACCGTCGACTGGTTTGCTGCTGCCAGCTCTATGAGGTGCCAGATCCCAACCGCCCCCAGAGGCTAGGGTTGCATCAGCGGGAGGTCTTCCTCTTCAATGACCTCCTTGTGGTATGAGCCCTGTGGGGGAGGAGATGGAAGGGAGCTGGGCCCCTGTGTCTGGTGTGCATTATGTTAACATTGGTGGTGAAGGTGTGCTAGGTGAAGGGCTCTCCCATGTGATCAGTGTGGTCCTGGACAAGGCCACCCCAACACCTCCTTAACTTCCCGGATCCATTTGGCGGCAGTGATAGCCATACAGAGGCAAAAAAAAAAAAAATGTGAAGATCAAGGGAGATGATAGACTTGCAAGCTGGGAAGTGTTGGGAAATGTCCTGTCGCCTCAGTAGCCCGGAGGGATGGGTGGAGGGAAGTGAACCTGTGACCCTGGCGTCATTCTGAAACCTTCCGGTGGTCAGAATGCGTGAAGTGATTCTTAAAACCGAGCTCATCACCATTGTCCACATGCGTCTTTCAGAGCTGAGACTCTTAGGATTCTGCAGGTGGGAAGGGAATTTCAGGGTCTCCTGTCCAACTGCTTACCCAGAGCAGGAGCTGGCTTCCTGCATGGCTCCCTGCTTGCATGACTGCGAGGACAGAAGGCTGCCTTCCTTTAAGGCAGCCAGTTTCTGTCAGACATCTCTGACTGCTAGAATCTGTCTCCTGCTGGGTTTCCTCCAATGATTGTCATTCAACCCTTGGGATCATGGAGAACGACTGTTCTGTTTCCGCTCAGGGATTTGAGGACAGTGACTTATCCCCCTTGATCATCTCTCCTTTAGAACAGAGTCTCTGAACTTTGGCACTATTGACATTTGGGACCGGATAATTCTTTGTTATGGACGCTATTCTGTGCATTGTAGGATGTTTAGCCACACCCTTGTCTCTACCTACTAGATGTCTGTAGCACTTCCTCAACCAAAAATGTCTCCAGACATTGCTAAATGTCCCCTGGCAGGAGAGTCATTCCCAGTTGAGAATTGCTGCTTTAGATGAAGCTCCTCCAATGCCCTCTCTGAGCCTTAATTCCTCCTTTGTGAAATGGGGCTACACCCTATCTCATAGATAGGGTTGTCCTGAAGATGAAATAAGAGGTCAGATGGAATAACCTAACCCAGAGGAGTGCCTGGCCCACACAAGTGCTGAGTAAATGTTTCAATATCTGTCACTGACTGACACCTGTGTGTCCAGCCTCATGCTGAGCACTGGGTTCACAGAGGTGACTGAAACTCAAGTCCTTGTTCTTGGGGAGCTCACAATCCAAAGGACTAAAACAGTAGTTTGCCTAACTGTGCCCTGTAAGCATCCTGAAATCAAATAATTTGCTTTTAAATGCAAAATGCAGACTGCTCTAATTGCAGACTCTCTGAGGTGTTCACAACCTATGTTAGTCGAGTCCATCCAGAGTGCCCAAGTACTTGATGAAGACTGTGAGTTGTTGAGAGGAAGATTTGTTCACTGTATCACTGTATACATGGGTTCGGTGGAGATTGCCATTGTGTGCTGGGGCCCGTGGGGGTGGGCAAGATGCCTGAAAACCAGACACCTGCCTTTTGATGCTCCAGTCCAGCAGGGGGCGATCACACCCATAGAATGTTCTCAAGCCTGATGGTGAAAGGCCCTGAACAGCAAGCACTCTGGGAACAGAGGAGGTGGGGGTGGCGATCTGTGTGGGGTGTTAGGACAAGCTTCCTGGAGGGAGCAGCATTCAGTTACTTCCTGTGAAAACTGTAAACGCCTGTTTGTGCGTCGTCATTACATCAGGAGCTTGCATTTTCTCCTGTCTCTCCTGTTCTGCTCCTCAGGCTTCAGTACTCCCCAAATGTGTGTTTGAGTGCATATGTCTGTTAGTGGCAGTGGGAGGGGAGGGAGGCCAGGAGAAATAGGTGCCATGTGAAAATTCCCCACCCCAAACCCTACCTCTTGTCTTTTTCCCATCCCTGCCAAAGGTCACCAAAATTTTCCAGAAGAAGAAGATCTTGGTGACGTACAGCTTTCGTCAATCCTTTCCCCTCGTGGAAATGCACATGCAGCTCTTCCAGAATTCATGTGAGTCCCTTCTTGGATCCCATCATCCCAAGAATCTGTGCCATGGCCCCCATGTTCATCCTTTGTCCACACCAACCTCCAGTCTTTGGAGTCCTTTATAACTACTCTAAGGTCTCCAAAGCACCTACTTGGTCCTGGGATGCGGGGCAGGCCAGGGTGGAGTATGACTTGGGTCTGTGCCCTGGAGAGCTCATGGTCACACAAAGAACCGCAGTGTGTATGTTTCCTGGTGGGCCCAAAAGGAGGTGATCACGCTGCGCTTTGAAGGACTGAGCCAGGGGACCTTTGTTGGGTGGCCTTCTGGACAGCAGAAGCAATGTAAGAAGAGGCAGAGGTGTCAAGGAAGGGGTTCTAGAGAGCAGTCAGAGTTCAGTTTGCCCTTTAATCCCAAAGCAGAGAGCATAACAGGGCCATGACTCCCAGAAGGCTTTGGGGGGCTTTGGGAACAAAGGGGAACCACTGAAGATGCTTGAGCAGAGAAGAGGTTCAATCAGAGTTGAACATTAGAAAAATTATTTTGCATATGAGACACATTGCTTCAGTCCTGACAGAGGGGTCCTACCTCCCCTTGCCCCACAGATTACCAGTTTGGGATCAAGTTGCTGTCTGCAGTACCTGGCGGGGAACGAAAAGTCCTCATCATCTTCAATGCCCCCAGCCTCCAGGACCGGCTGCGCTTCACCTCTGACCTGCGTGAGTCCATCGCTGAGGTGCAGGAGATGGAGAAATATCGCGTGGAGTGTGAGTAGCCTTGCCATGTCTCCTTCCTCACTTCCCAATACGGTGCCCTGCTGACACCAAGAATCCTGTCCTCTGAGAATCTCAGGGTTAGCTTGTCCAAGCTTCCTACCCCCATTCCAGGAACCCTTCAGCCTCTGCTTAAATACCTTCAGTGACAAGGGGCTCATTACCTATCAACCTCTGATTATTATTCCAAGCCCTATCTATGAGCCAACTCTCTTTCTAATGAAAGGCAGCAGGGAGAAGAATCAGGGTATTGGACATAGGACTCTAGTTTTAGTTCCCATGTATGCTGCTTATTATCTGGGCAAACGGGCAAGTTGCCTGACTCTCTGAGCCCCAATTTCTTCCTACATGAAATTGGGATAATGAAATCTCCTTCACAGAGGTGTGGAGATTCAATGAGATAAGGCCCATGAAGGTGTCCTCCATACTAATAGGGCACTACTGTTAAACATCCTAGGTGTCCAACAAATGTTATTCTCCTTCCAAGCCTCTCCTCTCCTCTCCCCACATGCCAGTTCCTAAGCTGAGTCCCAGTGACCCATCCTCGTAGCCTCTAGGGGCCATACCAGATCATTTTGATCATATGTAATGCAAAATAGTGATGACATCTCATTCCTCCCAATGCCATCCAACTTTTTTCTCCTCCAGACTATGCAGCCACAGTTAAGTAACATGGTGTTAGGGAGAAATAGGCAGGGAGAGAGAGAGAGAGAGAGAGAGAGAGAGAGAGAGAGAGAGAGAGAGAGAGAGAGAGAGAGATGGAGGCAGTGGACAGCTCCTTAGGGGGACCTTCACAGTTCCAAGATCTACTCTACTCCTCAGCAAGGGAGGGTCACACGTTTCAGTTCACCAGATCCTTGAGAACCTGGGACATTCAGAGAGAGGGGTGAGCATACCAAGATAAGGGGTGAGCGATAGAAGTCTCCATGACCTCTGTGGGGGGGCAGAGGGGGGGAGGTGTTGTAAGAAGGCCGAAGAGTACAGGCTCTGGGCTCAGGCAGACCTGCTTCCAGAATGTCAGCTCCCCCATTTCCAGCTATATCACTCGGTGCAAGCTCTCTGCCTTCTCAGATTCTTACATTCTTCCTCTGAAAAATGTGAATCCTAATCCTTACCTCCAAACCCTTGTGAGAATTGAGAGAGATCAAAGTCTGTTTCCTGCTCCTGACCTTCCAGGAGCCTCTGCTCTGAAGCAAGTTATCTGCGAATTGAGCAGACTCTGGAATGATTGCCCTTCGTCATAGGCTAGAAGGGCCTATCTGCCCCTGCTGTGAACCAGCCACTGTGAAGCTCTGTTTTGAAGGGCAAGGGTCATTTGGGAGACCAAAGTGAGAGTGGGCAGGGAAGGGGAGAAGCAAGATGGACAAAAGGAAGGGGAGAGGAGCAGGCACTGAGAGGGAGGAAGGGAAGACTGCCAGAGGAGATGGCGAAAGATGGGGCTGGGTGCTGTAGGGGGCTTGGGAGATGTAGCTTTGGGTCCAGGGGATGTGCTGGCGGCCCAAGGGGCAAAGCAGGGGCCCTGGGGACAGAGCAAGTGAGGAGGGGGAAGGCCCATGGAGGGCTAAGGTCAGTCAAGTGGCCTTGCACTCCTGTTCCTAACCTTCACTCCCTGTCTCCCTTACTTCCACCCAGCGGAGCTGGAGAAGCAGAAAGGCATGATGCGGCCTAATGCCTCACAGCCTGGTGGGGCCAAAGACTCAGTGAATGGCACGCTGGCCCGCAGCAGCCTGGAAGATACATATGGAGCAGGCGATGGGCTCAAACGGGGAGCACTTAGCAGCTCCCTGCGAGACCTCTCCGACGCAGGCAAGTCTTCCAGGCCCTGGGGAGATGTGGGACCCAGTGTCCTCTTAGCCTCCTTTCATTGACCGCCAGCCTTCCCTGCACCCCCCCATACACACGCACGCCCCCTGCCTTCATCTAGAGCCTTGGGCGCTGTGCCACAGGGGGCCTGGGAGCCAGGTCAGAACAGGTGGAGCCCAGAGTTTGGGCCAGGGAGTGTGAAGTGGGGCCACAGTCTTAGCCCCTCTCTGCTGCTCCACCTCTCCTCCTCTCTTTCCTCTTCTATTTCTCCGGCACCACTTCTCCTCCTTCTCCATCTCTTCCTCCTTTTGCTCCTCCTTCTCCACCTCTCCTCCTCCCCACCACCCCCTCTTCAACGGGGGAAAGGGAATAGGGGTGTCTGTCCCCGGGAGGGGCCCAGCTCTGGAGCCCAGCAGGGTGGGGAGGGGGGGTTGCTGCTCTGACGCTGGGCTCCTTGCTTGTGGGTGCAGGGAAGCGGGGGCGGCGTAACAGCGTGGGATCGCTGGACAGCACCATCGAAGTAAGTGCCAGCTCCTGCCCCACTCATCCTCTGCATGAGCCCCGCCCCGCTGCTGTGGACCCTGGAGGAGGAAGGGGCCTGTTGCTTCCCCCCTCTTCCCTGCTGGGAACCCTGCGACTACCTCTCCCAGCCAACCACTCTCTCCATCTGTCCTCAACTCTGTCTGTCCTCACTCTGCCTGTCTCTCAGTCTGTCTTCCACTCTCCCAAGCCCCCTCCCAACCCCTGGGCCGACTCTGAGTAGTGAGGCCCTTGGAGTTGGGCCGCGGGGAGCTCTTACCTCCAAGTCCTTCAAGTCCTCCCTCTTGGAGCCTGAGCAAGTCACTCTGTCTCCCTGGGCCTAACGTTCTCTCTGCTTCCAAAATGGGGGTGAGGAGGAGAGACTGCTAATTCTTCCTCTCCCAGCTGAGGCTCAGATGAGATAGTGGATGTGACAGCAGAGCTCTGCAAGCTGGGGAACTTCATTGACAAGTACAGGACTGTTACTTTGGTTTTCTTGATGCCTTGGGGTTCCTGTTTCCCTAGCTCCAGCCCTCAGGGCCCGGGAGGAGTTTAGGGTTGGGGATTTAGGACGTCCAGACTGGCCTGACTTCCCCCCTCCCCCCTTCCAGGGGTCCGTTATTAGCAGTCCACGCCCTCACCAGAGGATGCCACCTCCACCCCCACCCCCGCCGCCAGAGGAGTACAAGAGCCAGAGGCCCGTCTCCAACTCCTCATCCTTCCTGGGCTCCCTATTTGGAAGCAAGAGGGGCAAGGGGCCCTTCCAGATGCCGCCACCGCCAACAGGCCAGGCCTCTGCTTCCTCTTCATCTGCTTCTTCCACCCACCACCACCACCACCATCACCACCATGGTCACAGCCACGGTGGCCTGGGGGTGCTGCCCGATGGGCAGTCCAAGCTCCAGGCCCTGCATGCCCAGTATTGTCAAGGACCAGGCCCTGCCCCACCACCCTACCTCCCACCCCAGCAACCCCCTCTCCCCCCACCTCCTCAGCAGCCCCCACCGCTGCCCCAACTGGGTTCCATTCCACCACCTCCCGCCTCAGCCCCACCTGTGGGGCCACATCGCCACTTCCATGCCCACGGCCCAGTCCCAGGCCCCCAGCACTATACCTTGGGCCGGCCGGGCAGGGCTCCCAGACGGGGGGCTGGAGGACACCCTCAGTTTGCTCCACATGGCCGCCACCCTCTGCACCAGCCCACCTCCCCATTGCCCCTGTACAGTCCTGCCCCCCAGCACCCACCAGCCCACAAACAGGGCCCCAAGCACTTCATCTTCAGCCACCATCCACAGATGATGCCAGCAGCAGGGGCCTCTGGGGGCCCCGGATCCCGGCCACCAGGCGGCTCATATTCCCACCCCCATCACCCCCAGTCACCATTGTCACCGCACTCACCCATTCCACCCCACCCCTCCTACCCACCCCTTCCCCCACCCTCACCCCACACCCCGCACTCGCCCCTGCCACCCACTTCCCCCCATGGCCCACTGCACGCCTCTGGGCCCCCTGGCACGGCCAACCCACCCACTGCAAACCCCAAGGCCAAGCCAAGTCGGATCAGCACCGTGGTCTGATGAATGGAGAGAGTGAGCTGGGGCCCAGGGAGGTCTGGGGAATCCATAGGAGAGGAGCCTTGCATCCTCTCTGCTTCTTCAGTTTTTCCAAAATATACTATATACACATAGAAATGTCATCCTCCCTACTTCCTCCCTGCCTTGGGACCCCTCCTCTAACCCCCAACAGTAGGGGTTTCCTTCCAGATTCAAGGACCCTTGCCACTTGAAGTCTGGACACAGGGCTCTTGAGCTCTGGGGAGTGACGAGGACCTTTTGGAGATCCTTGCCCTCTTTTTCCTCTCTTCATCTCCCCCCTTTTTTCTCCCCAGGAGATTTAGCTGGGTGGCCTCAGACTTCTGAGCCAGTGTGAGCTCCCTGTCAGCTCTGGCTGGTAGGGAAGGGCAGGTGCCAGAAGGAGTGAGGTTGAAGACTTCCCCAGGGCACCCCTGGCCGTAGGGAGCTTCGTAGAGTTGTGGCCAAACCTCAGTTGGCTCGGCCCTGTCTCTGACCTTAGGGCCTGGCCACACACTTCCATGTGTCTCTCCACCTGCCGGAGGACATGGACTATCAGTGCACTCAGTGGGTGGGACCCACTTATGCTGGCCCCCAGATGGGGCAGTGCTTCCTCTCCAGAGCCAGTCTATGCCCCAGCCCAGACCTCTTCAGCTTCAGGACCTTGACTCTCCTTGCTGCGTTCTTATCCTGATAAAAGTCCAGACAGGTTTGGGGAGGGGGCCTCAGGTCTGGGATGAGAAGGGCACTGCCCTCCCTCACCCATATTGCATGCCCCCCCATTCCCTTATACCAGCCCCCACCTACAACTGAAGACAATGCACTTTACAGATATCACCCACACACACCTCGCTGGGGCAGGGCACCCAGCATCAGCCTTGGGGAGAGAGGCTCCCAGAGGGCCACCATGAGCCCAAGATGTCCTTCCTGAGCCAGAGATTGAAGCCATCAGAGTAGGGGCTGGGAACCAGGATGCCTGAGTCCTTCTGTCCACCAAAATCTCCACTGCCTCTTCAGCCCCTTTACAGCCCTGTTTATTTATTATAAATATATTTTTTACAAGCCCCAGCTCCTCTTTTTGCCCCACATATCCAGCTCCTTTCTCAGCTCCTGCCTCCCTCTCCCCTCTCTGCCATGGGCTGCAGTACAGACAGACAGACAGATCCTGGCTGTATGAAGGGCCAGGGACCGTGGGGCCTGGGGGTGCGGGAGTACGGCAGCGGGAGGGGCTGTATGGAGAGGAGCTGGGGTTCAGGCATTGTCTTTTTTCCTCCTTGTATATAAGAATGTATATTTGATGCCTCATAAAAGACCTTGTGCTCACCTCCTGCCTCTGCCTCCTCCTTATGCCCCCTCTCCCACGGTAGAGCCTGTGGAGAGAGAGGCCTTAGCCCTGGCAGGTGAGGTGCTAATGGGAGAAGCTCTGGTAACTGGGTGGGTGAGATGCTTCGATTGGGTGGGAGATGGAGCTGAGGGATGTCTTCCTATCTCCTTTGGTTAATGGTCTGTGTGACAGAGTAGCAAGGCTCTGTGTTGTGGAGTTGATCCAGTTCAAATCCTGGGGTTTTTCCTTGCTAGGCCTGTGCACTGGGGGAAGACACCCTCTCTGAGTCTCAGTCTCCTCAGTTTAAAACTTGTGATAGCCGTTGACACACGGAGGTAACAGATGTCAAGCAGCCGGCATGGAGTAAGTGCTCAACAAGTTGGTTTCCATCTCTTCCGTTCACAGGTTGGATACTTCCTTCTACTCTTGTGGCGTCTATTCTCACCCTTCCTGTGGCTGTCCTGGCTTTGCCCTGGAGTCCTCTCTCCTCCCCACAGCGGGCCACATTTCTGTCCTTGTGGGGGATGGTGACCTGGGCCAGGAAGCCAGGGGCTAGATATATTATAAGAGCTCTGTATATATACTTAGGATGTTAGATAACAAATAGCAGGACTGCCTTTCGTTTACAGAGGAGCGTATAGGCTCAGAGACGGGAAGAATCTTTCCCAAGGCCACATACCAAGTCAGGATGGGGGTGCCTAACTTCTAGGCTAGTCCCCTTTCCAGTCCCCCAAACTGCCTTCCTATGAATTAGACATATTTCCAGCACCCCTGATTATGTCCTGGACTCTGAGCCCAGGAGAAATGAGGCAGAGCAGTGGCTCTTGGTTAGGATCTGCAGGGTCCTCAGAAGCAGCAGTCAGTAAATATTTTTGGTGCCTTCTTAGAGTCTGGAATGGCCTCTAAGAGGGCATGGCTTAGATGGCGCCACTCTTTAGCATCTTGGATCAATGTCTTTGTTTTCTTCCTCATATGCACATTCAAGCTAAAGCAGCAGCTGGGACTATTTAAGTATTTGATGCCTCCTGAAGGACCAGACCTAAGCATTTGAAGAGCTTAGACCCAAAGGGAGAGGGTCAGGAATCAAGTCCAATCATTGTTTGTTTGTTTGTTTGTTTGTTTGTTTCTTCCCTGGTGGACCAAGCTGCATTGCCTTTGGTCACTCCCCCTTCTCTCACTTTCAGTTTGATGCTGGTTTCATCTCCCCAAAGCTCGGTTTTAGCACTCAGATCCTGGCTCTGTCATAGATTTGACTGTTGCCTTTGGCAAGTCACCTAGCCCCTAAGAGCTTGGTCTTTTGCCTGTAAAATAGGGATAATAATCGTGTAGGGAAACTGTTAATAGATGCATGTGAAATGCCTACCTCTTGCTAGACACACAGTGAGCTGTTTTGGGCCATCTACAGAAAAAAGTGTAAACTTGTCTTGATGCTGGATGTCTTCTACCATGTGGCCCAAACTGATGTCTGTAGCCCTAACTCTCATTCCTCACCCACATTTTGGCCATCCACTCACGGTTCCCTGAAAAGGCCTGTGTGTAATTTCCAAAGTCAGTACAATTGACCCTTGAACAACACGGGTTTCAACTGCGCAGGTCCATTTCTGATCCAGGGTGGGTTGGCGCCCCTACCCTAACCCTCAACACGTTGTTCAAGGGTCAACTGTGCCTATTCTACCTGTGCCTTCCCCCCTGCCAGATGTGTTCTTCCCAACATGCCTGATGAAGGTTTTCTCACTCTTGGGAGATGGGCTTAAAGGACCCATCTCTCACAGAATGTGCCCTTGGTCACATACTCTGAGGTCCCTTGTGTCATTATCTGTCTTCCCCACCAGGCTACAAGTGGCTCAAGAGTGTCACTGGTCTGACTCAACTCTGTCCAGAGCATTGCCCAGCACAGTACTTAGTATAGTACAGATGACACTAAAATTCGCTTGATTTGAATGAATGGTTCTTTCTAAGGTAAATCTCAGAGTAAGTTATGTTTGGTTGATTTATTGATTGATGCACCTATGTACCAAGTTTTTGGGCCCCCTGGAAACTTCTCATGTTTCCTTTAGCTCCTTCCAATGTCCTCCTCATTGCAGTCCCAACACTGGGCTATCCCTGCCCCACCTTCCCCCTCTCCCCGGAGGCTCACTGACCAGTGTCTGTCCTCTCATCAAAGGTTCTACTGCCAGTATCTTTAGGAATGTGGTTGGAGAGGGACAACACGTAACAAAGGACAAAGGTCCTGGAATCTCACAGAGCTCTTATCTTTGTCCTAGACCAGTGCTGTCCAATAGGTCTTTCTGTGATGGTGGAAATGTCCCATAACTGCACTCTCCAGTATGTGGCCACATGTGGCTACTTGAAATGTGGCTAGTGCCACTGAGGAACCAAATTTTTACATTTAAATTTAAATAGCTACATGTGGGTAATGGCTATCATATTGGACAGTGCAGGGCAAGACCTTCAGGAGTGAACAGCCTGGCAGGGATATGTCAATACAAAATAATAAGTACAGGCCAAGAAGGGAGCACAGCATGTATGAGGCCACAAAGAAGGGGAAAACCCAACTTAGAGATGGGTGCGGTGGGTCAGGGAAGGGTATCTGGAACTTCCCCTTTCACTGAGTCTTGAAGGGTAAGTAGGAATTGGCTGGGGAAAGAAGGGTATTTATCAGAAGAAGCAGCATATGAAAAGCCCTGGAGGTGTATGATTCTGCAATGTGTTTGCGGAATAATGAGAAAGGAACCGGAATAATGAGAAAGGAACCGGAGAGGGCAGCCCAGGGGTGAGGGACATGAGCAGTCCATGTACCCTCATTCCTCTGTTGCCACAGCTTTTTCTCACCGGGGCCTCAGTAGGAGCTAAAGTAAGACCAAGGGACACATTGGGCTACATAATGTCTCCACTATAAAGTGACTGCTTGTCGCTTTGTAATTAATGAGTATCTTGTGGAGAGATGCATCGAAATAATGTAACTATCCTGTTACTGCTCAAACTTTCACCCACCAGTTTTAGCATTCACCAGTGATTCTCCAGATAGCCAAATGGTGATTTTCAAATGCCATCATTCTTTTGACATGGATTAGTTGGCTTTCCAATGTAAGGGAGAGCTTTACCATCTCCCACATTTATTTATTTATATCCTCATGGACTCATGGTTATTTATTGTATTTAAAGGGCCATAACACACTCATGTCATTCTTCATTGTGATATTCCAAATGCCCCCAGATTTGGCCAGCAAAAGGCCCTCCAACCTGGATCCTGTGTCCTTTCGGCAGGTCTGCATCTTTCTTTGAGCACTTCCTTGTTTTCTGGCACCACAAGATGCTGCAGGCCCCTCTTGTACTTTCCCTGCCCAGCCTTGGAATCAGCCATTTTTTTTCCAAGGACACCTGGCTCTTTTTGGATGAGAGTGGCATTTAGAAACCAAGATTTGAACACTCGGTGTTATAGCTGTTTTAAGAGTTTGCTTTTTTATTTGAAAACTGTTTGAGCATCTATTGATTTTATCATTCATCATTTCTTTAAGGAAGAGCCTTCCCTTTCCCTCATTTTATGTATTTGTATCAGTGTGGAGTTACAGATTTTTATTTTATTCAATGAGTTATAATCCACTACTATCATAATTCATTTGGAACTATCATTATTTTGAATATATCTTTTTATTGTTATATGTATTATATGTATTAAGTACATAATATATGCCTATATTTTTCTCTATATATATATGTGTATAAAACCATGAGTTCACACAGATACCTTGATACCTTGAGGAGGCTCTTTTAATAATCAGGCTAGGGATAGTAAATGGCTCTCACACAGAGTAGAAAATTAGAAAATGGCATGGCAGGAGGGGATGGATTCCAGAGCTCTTTAGGAGTCAGAGCTCACAGCTCATACCTACTTCAGAACTGGAAGGGACCCTATTTTACAAATCAAAAAAGTGAGGCCAAAGTCATGCTTATCTAGCTCATCCAGAAAATGTGGATGGGGTGAGTATGGTCAAGATCCCAGCCGAGACTTCCAATCACTGCTCTGCACCAGCTCCATGCCAGGTAGGTGTCTGAGGTCAACCCAGTCCAGGGTGAGCTCCCTGGTGCTTCCCAATTCTTCACTCCACAGTGCCCAGACTCAAGTTGGTCCTCAGCAAGGCTCAAGGCCTGGGAAAGGAACCCATTTCCTGAGCACCTTCCTATGTGTGTGCGTGTGTGTGTCAGGGTGTGGCGCCATCTGAGACTTTTACAGGCAGAATTGTACGGCAGTCAGACAGACCTTGGTTTGAATTCTAGCTCTGCCACTTACTATCCATGTGACTTGGGTAAGTTTATGCTTGTCGGAGCTTCAGTTTCCTCATCTGTCAAACACAGATAACAATACCTATTTCATAGCATCTGGCTCTTGATGAATGGCAGTCATCATGATTTCTAATCTTCATAACTACCCTGTGAAGAAGGGATTATAGAATCTTGTTGGATACATGAGAAAATCAAGGCTCAGCGAGGTGAGGTACGTGGCAGATCTCAGTGGGTGAATGTCAGCTTCAGGAAAGCAGGGACCGTGTCTGTCTTGGTCACCATTATATTTCCAGGGCCCAGAAAAGTGCCTGGTGAATAGTAGGAATTTAACAAATATTTGTGAATGAATGACTTGGATCTGGCTGGCTTCAAAAACTCTATGCAATTTCCATTTGCACTTACAGCATGGTGCGGGGGAATGTCTGGGCTAAGGACCTCAGAGAAGGCTATGGGAAGCCTGGGCTGAAGTAAGACCCCAAACCTGGTCTCACAACTCCTGTTCATGCTCTTTGTCCTTCACTAAGCTGCCTCCAGATGGAAAAGCCCAACTTCCTTCAACCTAGGGTTTGGCATATTTTCCCACCTTCTTCATTCTTCTCACCATTCTCCTGCCCAGTTCTATTATTGGTGAGAGTGAATGAGAGGAAGAGCATTTGACCAAGAGTTAGCAACTTCCTGTGTAACAGTGGGCAAGTTGTTCAATCTTTCTGGAACATGGTTCCTCATCTACAGAATGGATAAATTAACCTACATCTTTCCCAAGACCGTTGCAAACATTAAGGGAAATAATTGATATGAAAGAGATATGTGGGCTGTTCATTGTTTATACATGTGAGAGGCTAATGATTTTACTGTTATTAGTGTCACCTCCCCTAGCTTTCTGTTTCCCATCCAGACAGTTGTTTGGTTGGGTCATTCACATGTGTTTCCGGTGCAGAGGGGCTGACACCTACAAAACTAGGAAGGAGATGTCACTATTTGTATAACTTGGGACAAGTTTCTTCACAAGCCAAGTGGGGATAAAGATTCTAAACATTCAAGGTAATATAAAGATTCAGGTGATAAAAAAATAAATCACTAGGCACAATGCCTGGCACAAAAGAGATTCTTAACAAGATTTGACATATTGGTTGTTGACTCTCAGAAATAAAAATAACAGTTAACTGATACCGAGGGCCTTCTATCTGCCAGGTACTGTACAACATTCCTGGCAGGAAGGTATTATCATCCCCATTTGTTTCAGAAGTTGGGACTTGCCCAGGTCACATAAATAGAAAATGGCAGACCCGGTGGGACTAGAAGTTGGATCTGTCTGACCCCAGCGTGTGAACTCCAACCAGTGTGCATTGCTCCCATAGATAGGCTGTCCTTAGCTCAGTCCTGAAGCAGGCAGAATGATGTACATAACTGGGACACAGTATGTGATAAGGAACAATTAACTGAATGAATGATACTCCTGCCTTCCTTCTTTCAAAGCCCCAGACATGTCAGCGCCCAGAGCTGGGAACTCCTTACGTTTCCCCTTCAAACCTATTCGAGTATACAGCAGATGCTTAATACACACAGAAACTGTTTGCAAAGAGTTTATATTTTCAGTCAATATATACGAAGACTGCTCAAAAATATATTCATTTTTCTTTTGTTTACTTAACATTAATTTACTGCTTACTATCCCAAATGTTAAGGATGTATATAGGTCCACATGGTCCTTGCCTTAAGGAATTCAGTCTGATGGCAGAACACAAGTACTGAATCAGCATGTACACAAGTACTCTAGTATGTGCACAGCAGGTGTTCAACGTTTATGTGCAACTGTTGAATAACACAGATGATCCTCAAATGCAGTAGATGCCTGATGTATGGGCAAAGTACTGGTTTGATACTCATTCAAAATAGTTGTGGGCCGGCCAAGTGGTGCGGTGGTTAAGAGCTGGCTTGGGAAGCCAGCGGCCCCTGTTCGGTCGGACATATGAGGGCCAGTGACACTGCCCTCAAAAAAAAAAAAATAGTTGTGATAAACCTATTTAGAAACTGTTCAACAACAATGTATACAATAGGAATAGATGTATACATAGTAGCTACTCAAATGCATACGACGGGCTATACACAATAGATACAATCCATGTACGTAAATGTTGCATAAGTACTCTGTAGACTCAAATGGGCAGTTACTGTTTCTCATTCGGTAGGCACTGAGGTGATACACTGTTGCTAAACATCCAGCAGTTAAAATATTGTATACATTCAGCTTATTTTGTAGCACACAATAAAAGTGCCTACGGAACAGTTGAAAGTGTTTATTAAAATGCTGACTGACAATGACTCTTTGGGGGTCAGAATGGAAGCTCCAACCCTGAGAGGTCTCTACGCATAACCTTGGATGAAATAAATATTTCCTTCCTTTCCTTGGGACCCAGGGTTCTAAAAATCTATAATCCCTTGTGAGTGAGCAGCCTCCTGCCTTCCTTCTTTCAAAGCCTCAGAGATGTCAGCGCCCAGAGCTGGGAACTCCTTACGACTCCCCTAACCTGCCGGCTGGCAGAAGGTGTCGCTCGCACTCAGGCACCATAAGCTGCTTTCAGTGGCTCACACCGGAAAGACGAGGGAGGAGAGAATGTTGGGGCGGGGCTCCCGTCAGGGCTGAGGTCATCGAAGGGGGGGTGCCAGTTTCGGCCTCCCGCCCACCAACCCCTGCTCCTCTTCCGGTCTGTCTCCGAAACGCGCATGCGCACCATTGGCCTTTAAACGTGCACCGCCGGTCCATCCGGAAAGAGGATCCGGTATTTTAATTACAACTTTGCTCCTCCGCCGCCGAGCGGGACTATTTACACTCCGTCTGGAAGCTACTTTTGAGTTCCCGCCTCCAAATAGGGAACCCATGCCTACCAATTTTGCTCTGCCCCCACGGAATGAAGGCTTCCTAGGGCCTGGCCTCACACAAGATATACGAGGCTCGGAGGGACACTCCGCGGAGGGATCCGGTTTGTTGTGGTGAGGTGGGAGGGGGGGGACGCTGACAAACCAAGATGGCGGCGGCGGCGATGAAGGCCGCGGCGGTGGGGAGGTAGCTGTGGTGGTGAAGGCTGTGGGAGTTGGGAGGCAGCAGCAGAGTTTGGAAGGAACGAAGCAGGACGAAGAGGCGATAGCAGTAGCGTCAGCCTGTGCCTCTCAGTGCGCGGCAACCAACACGCCCCCTTGGCCCGCGGCGGGCGGCGGCCGCCCCGCTTAGGGCCTAGTCTCCTAGCAGTGCCTCGGTTTCATACAGCAGCGTCCGCCATGAGTCCTTAAGGGTGGTCCGAACCCTCCAGTCCTAGGGCCCACCATGGAGCCGGGGTCTGACGACTTCTTACCACCGCCGGAGTGCCCGGTGTTCGAACCTAGCTGGGCCGAGTTCCGAGACCCTCTTGGCTACATCGCGAAAATCAGGCCCATCGCCGAGAAATCGGGCATTTGCAAGATCCGCCCACCCGCGGTAAGGCCTGGGGCCGGTGGTCGTCGGCGGCGAGGCCAGGGACCTAGAGTAGCGGACGGGGGAGTCTGGGGGAGGGGCGGGCAGCTTGAGATGTGGGGAAAAATGGGGTGGCTGGGACCGTTGTGGATGCGGCGCGGGTCGCAGAAAGGGTGCTGGGGCCAGGGGTCCTCGTGATGTGAGGCCCCCAAGTGACTTCGGCGCAGAGACTCACCCCCACTCCCACTTCACCTTTCAGAATCACTCCTAGTAAAGGTCCAGACAGGGATGCCTATTGGGCCCCGAGAGTTCAGAGAGACACCCACACATCTCTTAGTTACCCCGGACCACCCAGGTCAAGGCTGCACTAAATAAGGCCTGTCTTTCATTTACTGTCATCACTTCTCTTAAGGCAGGCGGTATGGTGTAGGGGGAAGCTCTGAAGGGAGACAGACCTGAGTTCGAAACACCACTCTGCAGCTTCCCAGCTGTGTGACCTTGGACAAGTAATATAATTTCTCAGACCTTGTGAAATGGGTCCCATGAATGGTTATTTCAAAAATTGGGTTAAAGTAGGTCGCGTCTATGTGTAGTAGGCACTAGATAAGTGGTAATTATTGTGACTGCGAAGGTGTTTGATGTGGTCACTGCTTTGCTCCTATGTGAATTGACTCATGTTTACTCACACCCCACCAGGCCAATCCATCTATGATAATATCAGCCTGGCCTGGTAGATCAGTCAGGAAATTAGTCTCATAGGAATGCTCTGTCTGGCTCCCCTAAGATGGGTTCAGGGAATTGTCCCCTTTTCCTAGTTGAAGGCAGTATCCGGGCCTTTGCTGCACATTGCCCCTCCCCAGACTTGACTTCTATGGAGAGGCTTCAACCAGTCGGCTTGGTGGGATATGAGCCCTTCTCAAAGGATTTCTACTCTGCCCTGTCCCAGGATGAAGGAGGTCCCAGAGGATAGGGGATTCTTGGACTCCTAGAAACAGAATGGAGCTATGGAAGTCTGCCTCCTTTGGAATGCTTGAATCCCAGAGGTCAGCGACAAAGGGCATATCTTTGCTCCTAGGCCTGGCTTCAGGCCAGGAGAAGTCCCCAAAGGGCTAGGATACGCTGGCATGTTGGAGAAATGACGCTGTGTGTGTTCAGGCACCACTTGGGGTTCCAAGGGCAGAAATTGAGTTTGCCTGGAACAGGGTGCTTTCTAGTAGGTGTCCCTGGCTGAAGCGGGATGGGAAGCCTCACTGCCACCTGAGGAGGGCACCACAGGCCTCCTTATTTAACTTAGTGCTTTCTGGTGCTCTGCCATAGATCGAGGCTGGTTTCAAATGGATCCTCTGGGAGGTGTTGGGTAAGCTAATGTCTTCCTTGTTGGAGCCTGGCCACAGATCTCTGAGGTATCCTTGTCCATGGTGAGGGAGTGGCAGTGGGTAGTGAGAGGTCAGGAAGGCTAGCAGAAAAGGACAGGCTGAGTCCTGGGCAGCCTCGAGGAGGCGATGTCTGACGTAGGGGGTAGTTGAGGCCTGAATTTCCGTTTTTCTATCTTGGATTTATCTGAGTAGGCTGGCCTTGTGCAGATGTTGTTACCCTCCCTTGGGGGACCAGGAAGGGGAAAAAATGACATATCCCTAGTGTGTGTGACATTGTCCTTTGCAGGGGGCCGTCCTTTGTTATGCTTCTCTACCTCTCTATCTCAACAGTGTGCTTCTCTCTCCAATTCAGGAGACCTGGCTGTCTGGTTTTGTTCTGTTTTTTTGTTTTGTTTTGTTTTTTTCTTTTTCATTTTCTTTTCCTTTTGTAGGGTTGCTTCTCAGCTGCCTTTAGGCAGCCAGGCCTTCTGGCTGGAATTTGAGGCACTCACCCAAGTGGTAGTTGGGCCCAGGGTGGGAACCTGTGTATTGGGGGCTTGAAAATGGAGGTTTGCTTGAGGAAGGGCGATTTGGGTTCTGAGTTGCTAGACAGGTGACTGCTAGTCTTGGGGAAGATGGGTGGGAGGAGAGTGTAGGTACCCTCCAGTACACCCAGGGGAGCTTAGAAGGGCCTTGCTTCCTACATCAGGTAGCCAGCCTTTTTAGCACCATTCTAATAGTACTAACATATTGAGTGTTTGGCACACAGGAGAATGGGGCTGAAGGCAGGATGAGGGAGCTCATAGGTTCCGGGGAGAGCCAGGCAGGGGTGTTTGCTGGGCCTCCTCAGCTATCTGTTGCACCCACAGCTCCTCCTGCTCTAGGATTCCGGTTCTGCCATTTCCTGTCAGGTTGTTTGAAGTTGCACTTATTCTTATCTAGAACTTGATTCAGCAGGAAAGAAGGGTGCCCGGAGTTTGGGGCTTGAGCACCTTTCCACCTGGGCTACCCGCCCTAAGCGGGGGGGAATGCTCTACTAATAGGAGGCAAGAAGGCATGGGGAGCTTGTCTGGGCTTGAGCTATAACATTTTAGTCTTTTTTTTTTTTTTTTTTTTTTTTTTTAAGCCCCTGCTTCACTGAGCTCCAGGTGTTTGCGACCTGCGTGGAGGTTGGGGGAAGTATGTGTGGATGCAAGTATGAGTCCTCTGGCCCCTTTTCTAAATTTTTGCATGCAAAAGAGGCCAACCGCCTTTTCTTTTACTGTCCCCCCCCCCCCCGCTTCTCCCCCCCTTCCATATGTATGTATGAGCACTGGTATCCTGGTGTAATGCAAAGAGCCTTGGCCTGGCAGTCAGAAGACATGTGTTTTAGTCTTGACTCTACCACTAACTCAGCATGTAATTTTGGAGAAATCACATTCCTTCTCTGGGCCTCACTTTCCCCATTCGTAAAATGAGGGCATTGGTCTAGGTTACTGTAGGTCCTTCTCACCACCGCAGCAGGAGCCAGGGCTCTGGGGAGAAGAGGACTGCATGGGAGGTTTTGCAGAGGGGGGGGTATTCGGGAGGGGGCTCTCCACAGCCACCTTTTGGGCAGGACACAACAAGCTCCAACTTGGCAGGGCAGAGTCTTCCCAACTTTTATTATCTTCCCCTGACTTCCCTCCTCCTCCCCAAAACCTCCCATTCTTTGCCATAGTTGGGCATCCCAGCACTTATACCCCCTCACCCCCCATCCCCGGTGCTTCCTCCCCTGCCTCTTCCTGGCAGGTGTGTGAGAGAGGACCCACAGGAGCTTCCCAGACTGGGTGAGTGATACAGATTCTTGCTCCCTGTTCTTTGCTCTTCCCTGCAGTGTCTTATCTCAGGCCCTTTAAACTGAGAGAACAGACATTAAAGGCCTACACCTTTAAATCCTGCCAGAATCAGAGCTGAGCCTACCCTGCATGTGTATTGGGTAGTGGGGTCAGCCTTAGATGTCAAGCCTTAATGATGGTTCCTTTGAATAACATTTTCATTTGAAAACCAGCTCAATTTTCCATATTGGTCTTATGAGGAAGCCAGGGCAAGAGTTTATATTTCCACCTTACAGATGAGAAAACAGGTTCAGAAAGGTAAAATCCCATAGCTAGTCAGTAGGGGAGCTAGAACATGAACCCCAGTCGTCTGACTCCAGACCCCTGTGTGCTTGCCAGTACTTCCAGACTGTGTGTCCTACAGTACATGCCTAGGGGATAAAGGATTTAACGTGGATATAGGGAGAGTTTGGGGTCAACTGTTTTGGGCCCCATCTCTCTTATTTCTTGAAATTCTAGTACTTTACTTTGGGGAAGGACTTGGGAGAAGGTTCCCAGGGCCTGGAACTTTGGGTGTGGACTTGAGGGACTGCTAAGGCCCTGAGTTCAGTGTGGCACAATTGGGCTGAATGTTTGCCAGGTTAAAAGGTCTGGGGTGGCTAGGGGTTTGGGAAGGTGAATGGAGTACTGAGCTGCTTTTGGTGCCCTCTGGTCTTGCACTATGCTGGAATAACCCAACTCTTTCCCCTCTGTACCCCCTCAGGACTGGCAGCCACCCTTTGCTGTAGAAGTGGACAACTTCAGATTTACTCCCCGAATCCAGAGGCTGAATGAACTAGAGGTGAGAAGACTAACAGCTGGTAGTGGGGTTGGGAGAATGGATATCTGAGCTCTGAGCCCTCTTCCCTCGTACCGTCTCTGGCTAAGGTACCTACTGACTGGGCCTTTATTCTCTAGTCTCTCTTCTGTGAAGTTGCACGGAGGTCATGGAGGGAGCTTTAGGGCTCTGACTATAACCAAGAGCAGGAGCATTTAGCATCTCTGATGTGATAGCCCGAAGGCCAGGGCTGCCCCTTTCCCACAAATGTTTGCTACTTCTGAAGCTCCCCTGTCAGCTAAGCTGCCATACCTGATTCAACAACAGGGAAATATGGGGCTGGCTGAGACCCTTGTTTTGCCAGCTGAGTTTGGCCTCATCATCCAATTCATCCACAACCGTGTGCTCCCTGTCATTCCTTCCATGGTGCTTAGTGAGGTGGATGGGTGGGAACAACACAAAAACTGGTCTGTGCGGAGGCTGGAATGGTTACAAACTTGGGCAGAAGGTCAGGCAGGTAGATGTTTCCCTCGGCCTTTTGTTCTGTACAGGAAGTCCAGGCCCTTTGCATGGGTAGGTGAGGTTTTCCACCAAGGGCTTGAGAATGTCCTGGGTTCATGAGAGTGTGTACACTAAAGCCAGTTCCAGGTAAGATCCTGGAGTTTTCCATGCAAGATGTAGGTTAGAAGTATGCTCCCACCCCCTCCTTCATTATTATGTATCCACAAGCCTTACTAGAAGTCCTGGGGGTTACTAGGCCCAACCAAATACCCATGGCCCAAAAAGCTTACTTGTCGCCTGGACCACAGTTCTTTAACCTTGGCACTGTTGTCATTTTGGCCCAGATAATTTTTTTGTCGTGAAGGGCTGTCCTGTGTATTGCAGGATATTTACCAGCCTCCTTGGCTTCTACCCATTTGATGCCAGTAGTACCCTTTCCCAGTTATGATAACCCAAAATATCTCCAGGCATTGCTACATGTCTCTTGGGGGCCAAAATTGCCCCTCACTGAGAATCACTGTTCTAGGGTCAGTCTAAGTACTGTTCGGATCAGAGCAAAAATCATCTCTTGTAAGGGTACAAAATCCTTAGAGAAATGGCTCTGCCCAGATCTGTGGGCATACAGCTCGGGCAAGGTGTTGCCTAGTATGGGACAGGGGCAGATTTTCTAGAAAGATAGTGATGGCTAATGAGAGGGGAGGAGCAGGGATGAGGCCAAAGTTGGAAAGTCAAGGAATTGAGATGGAGTTCCTGGCCTCTTAGGAGTTCTGGCAGCTTCGGAGCCTGGGTTGCTTCCTTCCACAAATAGACCTTAGTTGTTTTCATCTACGAAATGGAAAGACCTGTCCCTATTCCCCCTAATAGGATTAGAGCAAAATAGTGAATGGTAGTGACTTAACTAGCTCTCCCTAGAGTCAGGCCTTCTGATCAGGGTAAGGCGGTTATAAACTTAGGGCCTTGTGGAGCCCTTCTTGGGTCATTGAGATTTCAGGGAAGCATGGTACATAACTTTATTCCTTGGATCTTTGGCCCACATCAGGGCCTGGGCTGGCCAGGTGCCAGTACTGCTTTGGTACACCATTTCTTAGTTCTTTAGGCCATTCTGTCCCTCACCCTTCAGCTATCATGGAAGAAGTTTCGTGGTGCATTAGAAGAGGTGAATGTGCTCTTCTGGAGCCTTCATTCTCTGAAACATGCCCAGAGCTTAGATCAAATTCTGGAATTGCCCAAGGGTCTTCATTGTTCCTCTCATAAGTCCACCCTTCTGGGTTATGTGGACTGGGCATTGTTTTTAGTATCAGAAAATAGGTTGAGAGAGTAAAACTGATTTGCTTGAGGCTGTACAGCAAAGCAGTAACAGAGGAAAAGCTGAAACTTAAGTTATTTGACATTCAGGTCTCTCTCTTTTTTTAATTGAATAAATTTGACTTGTAACATTGTGTAAGAGTAAGGTATATGGCATATTACTTTCATATACTTATAATAATATGATTGCTGGTGTAGTGATATTTATCACATTACATAATTGTAGTATAATATTATCTGTATTCGTTATAGTGGCATTCAGATCTCTTGGTGCCTGCTGTGTGACTTGAGGAAACAGATTCTTTGTAAAAGAGATGACAGTACTCACTCAGCCCCTTCAGGGAGATTGAGAAAGAGCATATGTAAAGTTTTGGCTGTTGTGATCTGATCTTCTCCATTTTGGGACCTTGGGCGTATCCTATTAACTAGAAGGTGACAGAGATGAAAGAGAGGTGGGCTAAGCATGGCCTGGAGTTTGGGATCCAGTTCATTGGGAGAGGCCCTGGGTAGTGGGCTGCTCTGTACCCTTTCTCCTTCCCTAAGATAAGCCAGAAGACAGGTTGAAGTGGAAGGGTCAGCCACTTTGAGCCATTTCTCTTCCAGGCCCAGACGAGAGTGAAACTGAACTACTTGGACCAGATTGCTAAATTCTGGGAAATCCAGGGCTCCTCCTTAAAGATTCCCAATGTCGAACGGCGGATCTTGGACCTCTACAGCCTCAGCAAAGTAAGAACAGGTTTTTCTTAAACTCCTCCCCACCCCACACCTTAACATCCTTGGTGCTCTGGGGGCTCCCTTGGTTTGGATATTGGATCTGTAGGCTGCAATGTAAGGGGCACAGCCTGATAAGCATACAAGCTGTCATCAGAACTTCTGGGCATCTCTTGCTGCAATTTAAGTCTGTGTGGTGGTGGTAGGAGGGAGGAGGTAGCCCCCAGTGAAGTGAGGGGCTGGGGTTGTCCCCGTTGCCCTTCCTACATGCCTACTCCCTCTTGTACATCCACACAGTGCATCCATATCCCTTCCTCCTTGTCCTTGCAGATTGTGGTGGAGGAAGGTGGCTATGAAGCCATCTGCAAGGACCGTCGGTGGGCCCGGGTAGCCCAGCGCCTCAACTACCCACCAGGCAAAAACATTGGCTCCCTGCTACGTTCCCACTATGAACGCATCGTTTACCCCTATGAGATGTACCAGTCTGGAGCCAACCTGGTGGTAAGGAGGCCTCACACCTGCCCTGCCCCACCAGATGCAGATGTCCAAATTTGCTCTTAATGAAACAGTGGACTAGAGACCTTGGAGCTAGACTGTGCTCTTTTCTGGTGGCATTCATTCTCTGTTCACATTGCCCCGTGTCAGAGGTTCTGGAGTTATCTGCGGGGCAGCAAGGTTTTAACTGGTAGAGGAATTCAGAGGAGGGAGAGATCTTTTGGGCTTGAGAGGTCTGGGAAGAGATGGGAGTCTGATTTAGCTGGGTAGATGGATTTGGGGAGGTGGTTGGAGGGAGAAATGGCATAAGCAAAGGCAGGAGAAGAATTCCCAAAGTGTGTGCTGGGTGTCAGTGGTAAAGACCAGTGGAGTAGGACCAATTGGTATGGGTCAGGAGTTGGAATCACAGCTTTGGTTGCCACTGGGCGAGGGTAGAGGGAAGCCCTTGCTATTGGGGATTGGGGCCCCATGCCCTGACACTTAACTCTCACTTGTCCCCAGCAGTGTAACACACGTCCATTTGATAATGAGGAGAAGGACAAGGAATACAAACCCCACAGCATCCCCCTTCGACAGTCTGTGCAGCCTTCTAAGTTCAACAGCTATGGCCGGCGGGCCAAGAGACTGCAGCCTGATGTGAGTACTTCCCTTCTAACTTAGGGCTTGGGGGTGGAGAGAGTCCTCTCTCTCTCTAGCCAAGGCTCTGTTCTCTGTTCCACTTGCCCTTTTCTCAGTTCTCTGGTTCTGAACAGTAGTGAGCCTCTCTAAATTCCCTCTTGCTGTTTCCTCCACTCTCAGCTGAGCTTTGGAACTAGGTCTCAATCTGTTCTTTTCTATGTACCCTTCTTGCCTGCCTTGTTCCTTTCCTGACTCACTCTGCTTATTGGGGTAGAACTCTTCTTTCTCCTTATAGCTATATCCTAGCTTCAGGCAGAAGCTTATGTGCCAGGCATTCTTCTAGGCACTGAGCATACAACAGAGAACAAGGTGGACACTGTCCCTGGGCTTACCGAAGCATGTAGTTTAGCACATCATATTAGTCACTGCCATTTATTAGTAGTGCCAAACCCTGTTAGATTTCTTTTTTTACGTTATTCCCACACCCCCTTGTAACTCTAAGGTAGGAGTGAATATTCTCAATTTTACAGTTGGGAAAATTGAGATCCTGTCTTAATTCATTTCCAAGTTAGCTGATGAGGGAGCTCATTTACCCCATCTCCAAAAACCAGCTCTGAATTCTTGCCCTGGCCCACCCATGCCTCAGCCCCTGGCATAAGCTCAGGTGATATATAATCTAAGCTGTTGTTCTTTTAGGATAGGGCAGGAAGCAGTCTTGATTCATTTCCCTTTTCTTCCAGCCGGAACCCACGGAAGAAGACATTGAAAAGAATCCGGAGCTGAAGAAGCTACAAATCTATGGGGCAGGCCCCAAGATGATGGGCCTGGGCCTCATGGCCAAGGATAAGACTCTGCGGAAGAAAGGTGAGGCCTGACAGGCTGGGGCAGTATGAAGGATGGTCTCACCTGGGGAGAGGAGGTGGGGCCCTGAGTGTTCCAGACCTGTACTTTAGAGCTGTTCTGCTCTCCCAGATAAGGAAGGGCCTGAGTGTCCCCCCACCGTAGTGGTGAAGGAGGATTCAGGAGGGGACGTGAAGGTGGAGTCAACCTCACCCAAGGCCTTCCTGGAGAGCAAGGAGGAGCTGAGTCACAGCCCAGAGCCCTGCACCAAGATGACCATGAGGCTGCGGAGGAACCACAGCAATGCCCAGTTTGTAAGGACCCAGCCCTGACTTCCTAATGCTCTGCTTCTCGTCCCTTCAATGAGCATTTCCCCAGCATGACACTGGACCAGGCTACATTAAGCAGAAAAGTGGGCCTGGTGGGCCCTGCTGTCAGGTAGCTCGCTGAATTGGGGAAACAAGGCCAAGTCACATGGAAGAGAGAACAGGAAAGGGTGATCAAGTACTGTCAACACGAAGTGCTGGAAGGGTCCAGGGAAGGAGACTCCTTCTCCGTTGCTTCAGGATGAAGGCTAAGCTCCTCATTACCATGCATGATCCAGTCCCTGCTGACCTCTAGCCTCACTCCCCAGCATTGCCCCCCTCACTCCTCTGCTGTAGCCACACTGAACTACTTGTAGGTGTGTTTGTGGTTTCCCTGAGACGTGCCATGCTCTTTCTTTCCCTACCCTCCTTTGCACACGCTGTTTCTTCTGTCTGAAAGAAGTCGTGTCCGTCTCCCTCCCCCCCCCCAACTCTGCCCCACTGAAGTTTGCTTTCAGGTTTCGGTTTCAGGTGTTACCTTTTCAGTGAAGTCCTTCTCCGAGGCTGTCCCGCCTTATCTCCAGCTGATTTGAGTGCTTCCTTCTCTAGGCTCCCACAGTACCCTTTATGGGCCGCTATTGGCAGTTTCTACACTGCCCTTTAATTTTTATGAACGTGTGTCTCTAGTACTATATGCCTTTAGAAGGCACATGCCATGTCATCATCACTGTACTTATTGTTGAACACGTAAGTGTTCCATAAATGTATATTGAACGAATAAAAATGGGGGATTCTAGATTGAATGATAAAAACTCTGCTCTCACAGCTCTACCAGTTTATTTGAGGAGATGATACGTGCATGCAGTTACACTCCAGACCTAGCGTGACTAGCCTGTACAGGGCCGTGAATGATCCAGCCAGCAAGCGCTGCAGGTTTCTGATGGAGAGCCTCTGTGGACCTGGCTCCTTTCTGGAGGAGTCTGCTGTATGAAGGCTGCGCAGGGCTTAGGTGGATGAACTGTTACTTCCCTCCCCTCGCAGATCGAGTCCTATGTGTGCCGGATGTGCTCCCGCGGGGATGAGGACGACAAACTCCTGCTGTGTGATGGCTGTGACGACAACTACCACATCTTTTGCCTGCTGCCTCCTCTGCCTGAGATTCCCAAGGGTGTCTGGCGGTGCCCGAAGTGTGTCATGGCGGTAAGGCCTTCTCAGCCCTGGTCCATGTCTGCCTCATAGGGTATCCTTGCCTTCCTTCATCCTGCCTTACAGAGAGCAGCATCCTAGCTCCACCATAGTCTTATGTTTCATATCCCTGGGGTGAGGCTAGGAAGAGGGGGAGGCTCAGCCTTCGCCTGTGTCTTCTGGCAGCTCCCAGATGACCCCGGGAAAGTGAGTCCTGATTAGACAGACTATGTGATGACATGGAATCAAATGCTAAATTGTATGTTAGAAACTCAGAGGCATAGAAGTTCTGAGGAGAGGAAAATGACTCAGGGTAGGTGTCAGGATTGAGATTTGATAGGATAGCAATATGAAGAAAAAATTGTTCTTTTGACTTCCAAGTTTTTTATTATTTGTATTTTTTTTAAAAAAAGCTTGGAAAATAACACAAATTACCTGTCTCATCACCTAGAGACAACCATTGTTAATAGTCGTATATTTTCTTCTCATCTTTTTGTTGTTGCATAAATAGAACTAACAAATTTGGGGTCTTATTGTATAATTTCATATGTTACCTTATAATTTTTCCAAGTTATTAAATTTATTCATGAGTATGATTTGTTTTTCTTATAGGGGGTCCGTCATATGGGTATAATATTTAGTTGTTTTTCTTCTGTTGTGATAATTAAATTGGTTTGCAGTGATGTAGACTTTCACTAGAAGAACTAGGCAGTCATTCTAGACTGGGGAACGGAGGGAATTCAGAAGCAAGGATATGGGGGAAGAATGTACCTAGTGCAAGAGAGGCAGTGAGGAGAGCAGCTGAAGCAGCAGTGAGGGCTAAGAGGCCTGGGAAGTCTGCCAAGTCCGTTCCATGAGCTTCCTACCTTCATCCAAATGCTGTGTGTCCACCTACATTTCTTTCTGGGTCTCTGGAGAGCAGACGTCAATAGTCTCTCTTGCCTTATCTTAGGGCCTCAACTGTGGTTGTAGAGACCAGGTGTGCCTGTGCACACACACGCACACATACAGATGAGGAAAGAGACCAGGGCAGTGCATAATCAATGGCCTTGTAGTGGAGGAGATTCCTTTGGGGAAGAATTTGGTTACTAACAGGATCATAGACAACAGAAGACTGTCAGCTCCACTTGACTCCTAAGTAGTTATGGGCCAGTGGACCAGTCTGACATTTATCTTTCAGACATGAGCAGACTGCGTGTCTGACTCTGGGGTACATACAGCTCTCATCTAAAGCCATGAATGTAGGTACAAAGTGAGGTCCACCCACAGCCAGTCTTCTGAGAGTCTAAAAAACAGGAACAGTATAGGGTTTGGCACTGGAGAAGTTAGCGAGTGCCTTTGTTTCCCATCCTCCAAGCTACTAGAATATTCACGGCCATTTTCCCAGGCCTGTAGTTCCAACCTGGGCATAAAAAAGCTTCCCTAAGCACCTTACATCAGCTTACATTTTAGCTCAAGAAAAAGAATGGTGGCAGAAGAGCATAGGATAGCATATTTAAGTCAGAGCCCATGGTTTAGATAGTCAAGTCTTGAAGAGAAGAGCAAAAGTATGGTAGTGCACAAGTGGCGAATGGAAAGATGAACTCAGCTGAAGTGCTAGGAGGAAAAGGTGGAGCTATTAAGTGAGGCCTGCCTCAAGGGCCTTGAGTGCAGACCTGGTGCTATTCTCCCTCCCTACTCCTACCATATTCCAGCTCAGCTTTTGAGGCTTCTCCACCTCTTTGCCTCTGTCTTGGTGACATGTTCTCCTTTGGGTTTCAGGAGTGTAAGCGCCCCCCTGAAGCCTTTGGCTTTGAGCAGGCTACCCGGGAATACACTCTGCAAAGCTTTGGCGAGATGGCCGACTCCTTTAAAGCTGATTACTTCAACATGCCCGTGCACGTAGGTGATGGAGGGCTGGGGTAGTGCAGGGCTAGGGTCATAGGTGTTGGTGCCTGATGGTCTTAGCTCTCCAGGGTCAGCGGGGCTAGGATAGGATGGACCACCGTCATTCGCTACCCCTGTTTCCCAGATGGTGCCCACAGAACTCGTGGAGAAGGAGTTCTGGCGGCTGGTGAATAGCATTGAGGAAGATGTGACTGTTGAGTATGGGGCTGACATCCATTCCAAAGAATTTGGCAGCGGTTTCCCTGTCAGCGACAGTAAGCGGCACCTAACCCCTGAGGAGGAGGTGAGTGGATGATTCGTGGTTATGTCAGCTATGTGAGCTTAGGCAAGTCGTTTAGTGGCTGAAAGACTCAGTGGCTCTGTAGATGCAGGTATTTATGCCTGCCTTTTGTGGTTGCTGTGGGATTTAGGTGAGATGATATGTGGGTAAAGAGCACAGCTTAGTACTGGCATGGCACCTCCAACCATGAGATTGGTTGTTTCCTTACCTATCGAAAGGGGATAGTATCTACCTTACACATTTGTTACATGAATTAAATGAGAAGGTGTGTAAAATGCCTGGCAGGGTACCTGGCTTATTCATAAGAAGTTCAGTAACTAGGATTGTATATTCAGGAAAAAGATGAGGGGTCAGGTCTGCCTCAAGGGAAGGGTGCAGTTTGGTCCAGAACAAGGGCTTTTAATTTGGAGATATTTTGGTGGGTGGGTATATCTGTCAACCTCCCTGAAATTGAATTGAATTGAAATTCTCTGTGTATGCATTTTTGTGGGGAGAAGAATACCTATAATATTTCTTAGATGTTTCAAAAAGGTCTGTGACCTCAAAAATTAAGTTCTCCTGGGCTAAAGAGCTCGGCTCCTTAGCATAACTCTCATCCGCTTTCCACAAATTTTTGACCTGGCAGGAGTATGCTACCAGTGGTTGGAACTTGAATGTGATGCCGGTGTTGGAGCAGTCTGTACTGTGCCACATCAACGCAGATATCTCCGGCATGAAGGTGCCCTGGCTCTACGTGGGCATGGTCTTCTCAGCCTTTTGCTGGCATATTGAGGATCACTGGAGTTACTCCATTAACTATCTCCATTGGTGAGGGGAGCCCTGGGGGACCAGGGAGGCAGGGTGGACTCCCTCAGGACCATGGCTGTGACCACTGCATGTGTACCCTTTCCACTTGACAGGGGGGAGCCGAAGACTTGGTATGGGGTACCCTCGCTCGCAGCAGAACATTTGGAGGAGGTGATGAAGAAGCTGACACCTGAGCTCTTTGATAGCCAGCCTGACCTCCTGCACCAACTTGTTACCCTCATGAATCCCAATACCCTCATGTCCCATGGTGTGCCGGTGAGTGCCTGAGAAACCGGGACAAGGGGTAGGAATGATTTAGTGATGTCCTTTGTGGCGGCGGCAGCGGTGGTGGTGGTGGTGGTGGTGGTGGTGGTGGTGGTGGTGGTGGTGGTGGTGGTGGTGGTGGTGACGGTGACCTTCTGCACCCTTTCCCTGTCCCTTTCTCATTCTGTTCTCTCTTAATTGGGCAATTGGTTTGACGATTCTAATGGAGACCCAAAATAATAGCGGTTAGATATGCAATGTGATGGTGAGCCTTCTGGGCCATATGTTTGAGGGCAGTGCCTTAGGGATGGCTTCTTATCACATCTACATTCCAACCTGTAGGAGAGAGAAATGGGGGAAGGACAGGGCAAGACAGGTCTCTTCTAAGGACACACATCATTTCCATTCATCTCCTGTTAGTCACAGCTTCGTCACATGGCCACGTTTAGCTGCAGGGAAAACTGGGAAATGTGATTTTTTGTTCTGGATAGTCATGTACCACTACAGATTGGAGGTTATGTTATTATGAAAGAAGATGAGAAAGGATATTGGGACAACTAACAGTCTCTGCCATACTTCCTATACTGCAACCCTGCTTGGAGCAGTGGGTTGGTCTTTTTACTTATTTAACAGGTCAGAAGTTCAATGTGGTAATTATTTTGCAATACATACAAGTCTATCAAATAAACATGTTGTACACCGTAAACTTATTCGATGTTTGATAGCTGAGTAAAGCTGGGAGTAGGGGTGGCAGGAAGTAACATTAAAACAAACAAACAAAAAGTACCAGTATCTTGCAACATTAAAAAAAAAAAAAAGTTTAACCTGGAATCCTGGCTTATGTCCTCCTCTGTGGACCCTTCCCACCCTATGACATTTTGCTGGGTATACATCCTGGCTTACCTGTAAAGGACTTTATATTCTTGGGAATTTCCAACATTGATTAGCATCAGCTAGTTTTTTGGCGTGGGTCTTAAAACATCCTGATCTACAGTCCTGTAGGAACAGGGATTACTATCTCCACTACCTCTGCTTTGAGTCTTATTCTGTACTGTTTCTCCTCCCCGCTCCCTTCCATTCTCCACCCTCGCCCCTGCCGTGCCTGCCTTGCCACTTCGTTAATGCGTGGGATACGATAGGCGGTCAGTCCATATTGAATTAATGTCTCCTTGAGATCCCTGGACATCTGTACAATAGGGCTTTGGACTAGGTCCAAAGTGGTTCTCATCCGCATTTCTTCTTCCCTTCACCTCGTTTTGATATACTACATACCCTGTGAATAATATTTTTAATTATACATTTTAGTGATGTTGAACCAAGGTATCTAGGGAATTAGAGGAATCATTCTACAACAGTTCAGGCAACCTTTCTCCACTCAGAGGTGGGGTTGTCCATTTCCCTCTCGGTCTCACCCTATTTAAGAATTATTGGCCTCAAGATGTAGCGATGATCAAGGGCCCTTCTAGTTCTCTTCACAAGTAGACATTGGGTCTGACTTTTCCTCAGACGTTGCCTACAATGTCAAAGAAAGTTGTAAGAGTAGAGGAGGACTCTCCTTAAGGACTCGGCTAATATGCATATATATAGCTATTTAGGACTTTACCTGTTTTTTAAAATCTTTAGCACAGATTTTTAAACATGTTCTTTCCTTCCACCTTCACAGCATTTCTCTTGCCTATGGCTCCTCAGCTTCTCTGGCCACCTGCTGCTTCACCACCCCACGCTCTGTGCCCTGCCCCTTTCTAGAGGTAGTTCCCAGCATTTCCAGGCTGCCTGGACTTGGCAGTATCCTTCAGTCCAAGGCATTATGATGTTCATATTCTCGTGCTGGCAGGCTGCAGTTCAGCCGGTTGGAGCTGCCCCAGTGCTATCTTTAGCCGGCCCCCTCCCCCTCCCCCTTGGGTGGGAGGAAGCTGTTTCTTTATATAGATGTATAGCATAAGTATTATTTTCATTATAAAAGAAATATGCCTCCTTTTCAAAAAATGGAAGTGGAGAGAGGTCATCCCTATATCCTCCCCATTTTGTTATGTTTCCACCTGTTGTTTTTCTATGTAAGTTTTGATGTAGCAGTAATCAGTGTGTGAATTTCATAATGTCTTTTGTAAGTCGGGCAGCCGCTTGCTACAGGTAGCTACTGGGCACTTGTAGATAATTCCAACTGAAATGTGCTGAAAGTTAAAGCACATTTTGGATTTCAAGACTTACTATGAAACAAATGATATAAAATGCCTCCCTGATACTTTTATATGCCAGCCACGCATTGAGATGATACTATTGTGGCTATATTAAGTTACAGTATGTCGAGATTAGTTTCACCTGTTTTCTTCTCTTTTAATGTGGCTACTAGAGAATTTTAAAGTGCCTATGTGGCTGGCATTATATTGGACAGTGCTGGTCTAGAAATGATTTTTGCTTTCTTACTATGAACTATTTATAACCACTTTTTAAAAAATACCAAGCCTTTTTAAACAGCAGCTTTATTGCAGTATAATTTACATACCATAAAATTCACCCATTTTAGGTGCACAGTTGAGTGAATTCACAGAGTTGTGCTACCATCACCACTATCCAGTTTTACAGCGTTTTCATCACCCCCAAAACATCCTTAATGCCCTTTTGCAGTCACTCTCCATTCCAACCCCTAGTCCCAGGCAACCACTAATCTGCTTTCTGTCTCTAAAGATTTGCTTCTTGTAGGCAGTTCATATAAATGGAATAATATGTGGTCTTTTGTGTATGGCTTCTTCCATTTAGCATAATTTTTTCAAAGTTCATTCATGTTGTAGCCTGTATCAGAACTTCATTCCTTTTTATATGGAATAATTTTCCATTGTATGGGTATACCACATTTTGTTTATCCATTCACCTGTTGATGGACATTTGGGTCATTTTTTTAACAGCTGCAGAATATGAGGAGAGCTTTTTAAAATAACTACATAGGAAAACAGTAAAGTGACATTGCCAAAATGAGGGTGTAGGTTGAGACAGAGGCAGGAGCATTAGGTTCTATTTCTGGCTCTGGTACTTGAGGCTTCTCTGGAACTCAGTTTTCACATCTATAAAACTAAGGCTGGAACTAGATCATTTAGCTAGTATTGCTAGAAATCCTTTTGTGTGCAGTGCCTCTGGTCAGCACCCTAAAGGTAAATAAACCAGCCCCTACTTACGGATATACACAGATGAGTGGAGGACAGAGATGACTAAATAAGTGGAATATAAAATGTAAGAGAACAAAAGAACAACAGACTGGGTCATTAGGAAGGGGTGGGGGTTGTCAGGAAAGCATTTGTAGAAATGGTGACACTGGAAAAAAGAGTTTGCCTGTCGGGCTTTATCATCTGGACATGGGGACTCAAGTGAGGAATTCTCGGTAGGGTCATTACATGGTCGAAATGGCATTTTTTGGAAAACAATTCTAGTGGTTGGTGATAGGGGCCAGTGCAATAATACAGGCAAGAAATGCTAATGTTACCTCTAAGTAGGGATAGATTTGAGAAGAAGAAATGTATTGGAGGTGACTGTTGATGCATGACCTGAATAAATGTGCAGATGTATTCACAAATGGGAAGATTCAATAGTGTTAGGATGTTAATTCTCCCCACATTAATCTAGAATCCTACCAGAAGAATCATTGAGTTGAAAGGTATAAATATTTTAGATTCTTGATATGTATATATTAGCAGTTTTGCTTTCCATAGAATAGACATTATTAGTCCCCTTGTCAACACTGTTCCTGTTTCACTGTGTCTTCATTGGCATTGAATGTTCGTCTTATTAAAAAACTTTGTGAGACTTCTCAGTAAAGATGGTGAATTAAACATACATATGGCTGCTTCCATTCTTTACTGAAACACCATTAAAATGGTACAAAGGGTTTTTGGGTTTCTTTGTTGTTTTTTTGTGTGTTTTTTTTAAGGTAAAAGAACACAGGGATGGAAAAAGGAGAGAAAACAATGATAAAATGCTTGAAACTAGACAACAGATAAGAAAACTCAATCTTAAGTCAGTACTGGTACATCTGAGAACCATCCTGATTTATACATCAGAATCCTCCAAAGGTTCACTAGTTGGTGGTACCAGGCATCCTGGGAATAAAGATGAGTGGGGTGAAAATAAGGATTGGTTCACGTCTATATAAGAAGCTGTGCGATGCTCTCCCACGCTGGGCATCTGGAAATGTGACCCTCCCTCACTCTAGCAAAAGACTAGAAATTTACTTTTAAAGAGTTTAAAATAGAAGATCTCTGGATTGAGGTCTTCTAGGCACAGTGGAGGGTGGAGGTATAATGGAAAGAGTAGGATTCATCATTGTATGTATACTGGCTGCTGAGGTTCCCAGCCATCTCCCTCCACTTGGCTCTTAGAACACTGGCAGTCAAACCTTTTTCTTTCAGGCAAAAACAATGGGAGAGTTTACGCTGGGGAATCTGGCCCAAAAGGAAAGACCTAGGATTTCCCAAACTAAATGACTCAGCCAAATCACCTGACAGTGAAGCTCACCGTTGACAAACTTCACCTGTGTACTCAGAGCCTCCTTTCATCTTTTTCATTTCTTACTCTTAATATTAAGTAGACAGCCACAGATTAACAGACAGCCAAGGAAACCTCTAGAAACCAAAGTAGAACCAAACAGGGAGAAAAGCAACTTGGAGAAACAGAGCTTAGGCAGGGAGAAGTAAACTTCAAAAAGGAAAGGAAAAGGAACCTCATTAGTATTTTCAGAGATGAGTATATATTGCAAACATAAAATCAGAACAAGATATATTTAGAAAGAACATATTGAGAACAAGAAGCTCTTGGAAATTAAAATTATGATAGTAAAAGTGAAAAATTAAGAAAAAAATGTTTAGAACATGAATAGTTAGGAAGTCTTCCAGAAAAATAGAATAAAAAGATAAAGATGGAAAAACATAGAGGAAATTAATGAATTTGTTTAGGAGGCTTTATAGTCAAATAATAGGAGTTCTGAGAAGGGAATAGATGAAAACTGAAAGGATCAAATCATTAATGAAATTGTTCAGGAAAATTTCCCTGAACCAAAAGACTGAGTTTCTAGAATCAAAGGGCCTACCCAGTACATGAATGACAATAGATCCACACTGAGGTATATCTGGTGGATTTTCATATCAAACACTGGGACCAGAAAAATCCTACAAACTTTCTGAGAGAGAAAACAGGTTTAATTCAAAGCATTAGAAATCAGAATGGCTTCAGACTTTTCAAAAGCAATACTAGAATCTAGAAGACTAGAGCCATGCCTTTAAATGATTTTCAACTTAGAATTTTATATACAGTGAAATTATCAAGTGTGAGAGGAGAATAGAGACATTTTTAAAAAAAAAAAAAAGCGCTTCCCACCATTTCTCTGGAGGATGTGCTCAAGCACAGCAAAGGAATAAACCAAGAAAGAGGAAGACATGGGATCTGGGAAACAGGCGATCCGTCACGGGAGAGGGACGATCTAGGGAGGACAGCTGGTCCAGAGTGGAACAGATCATAAGGCTCCATGAGAGACAGGTGAAAATGGATCGAGAGCAGAGTTGAACACTTGTCCAAATGGTGGGAATTAAAATACTAACATATGCACAGAAAACTAAGCAAATTGAGAAATAGGAGGCGATTTTTAATATAGTCGAGAGGCATGTTATTTAGTGTTGAGGTAAATGCCAAAATAATCAGAAGAGGTGAAAATAATTAGCTCTGGGGAGTGGCGGGGCCTGCCGATTTTATAACAGATGTTGTAGAACCATTTGACCCTTGAAACTGCATGTATGACTGATAAAGATAATTGTTAAAGAAAAAACTTTGGCCAACTTAATGAAAGGTGATATTTTAAATTTTTATAAAAATTACAAGAGAGGTTGAAATAGTTTGGTATACACATTTCCTAACTTTTGACAGATCTTCCTGTCATCTATCAACACAAAACCTTGAGAGGAGAGAACAGTGGTCCTTTCTTTCAGAATTTGAGTGGCTGGGAATCTGTTGTCAGACTCTGGAAAATCTCGGTCTCAGTGACTTGGGCCTTTCTTCCTCAGGTTGTCCGCACAAACCAGTGTGCAGGAGAATTCGTCATTACCTTCCCTCGTGCTTACCACAGTGGCTTCAATCAAGGCTACAACTTTGCTGAGGCCGTCAACTTTTGCACTGCTGACTGGGTGAGCTGAAAGGGAGAAGCAGGCGGGTGATGGGAAAGCTGCCTCCAGACTTGACAGCACTCAACCTTGAACCTCTCCACAGTTGCCTGCTGGGCGCCAGTGCATTGAGCACTATCGCCGGCTCCGTAGATACTGCGTCTTCTCCCACGAGGAGCTCATATGCAAGATGGCTGCCTGCCCAGAGAAGCTGGACCTGAACCTGGCAGCAGCTGTACATAAGGAGATGTTCATCATGGTGCAGGAGGAGCGGCGTCTACGAAAGGCCCTGCTGGAGAAGGTGAGGGGTGCAGAGAGTGCCCTGGATGGGCGCCCTCACATGGCAGAGGTGGGGGAAGGAAGGGGCAGCCCCAAGAAGTTGAAGAGGCAGCTTCTATTCTTGGAGAGTAGTGAAAAGAACTAGATGGCATCTGTGCTGGGAACCACATTCCATTCCCTGCCCTGCCATTTACCAACAACCATGAGCAAGGTCATTTACTTCACTGAGCGTCAGTATCCCTGTCTGCAAAATGGGGATTGTAATAGTGCTTATCTTTTTAGATAGCTGAGTAGATTAAGGTGTTTATTAAGTAACTGAACCATAGTAGGTGCTGGTATAGCTGCTCTTCATTATTATTTAACCCAACAAGGCAGACTGGCGTATGCTGATTAGCTGGATGACCTTTCCAAGTCACGTAACCTCTCATCGTCTCACTTTCCCACTCTGTAAAATGATAATAAATACTTAACTTATGAGGTGGTTGTAAAGCTTGAATAAGGTGATTTATGTCAAATCATCTGTTACTACACTTGCAGTGTAGCAGCTACTATTAGTAATATTAATACGTGAAGAAAATGATTGAAATATGGAACCTTTCTTAGAAAATTCCATTTATTACATTCAGATGGTTCAGTAGCTCACACTCATGTAATATTACCAAGTAGAAGGCAGTCCTTTAAAAAATTTCTCATAAGTATGTGTCATTTGTGTATAGATGAGTATAGTTCAGTTGCCTTCTTAAAGCCCCACACTTGCCCAAATAGGGAACTAACTTCGAGTCCTCTGTAGGATTACAAAGGAATACTAGCCCTGAGGAATCCCTTGCTGCTCATTTAGGGTAACACTTTCTCATTTTAAAGCTCAATTATAACTTTCCTATGAGCATGGGCAATAAGGAGAATTGCTGCAACAGTATGTCTCGGAAGTCTGGGGCCAGTCAGTCCGAGGCATTAGTTGGTGAGCCCCTGGGCTTTACAGGCATCATTTCTCTCTCTGTGTTCAGTGCTGTTATTAACTGATGACCTTGGGGCTATACCAAACTGCAGGAAGACTAGCCATTCTCACCCTGACAGTCAGATTTCTTTACACTTGGCCCTTACCTTGGAGAAGGGTTCTGGACCCCCAATCTTGAAATTCTGTAAAAGAGTGTGTGTGTGTGTGTGTGTGTGTGTGTGTGTGTGTGTGTGTGTGTGTGTGTTTTCGAGTACTTTTCTGGGGAGAGGGCTCATAGTTGGCATCCAATTCTTAGAGGAGTCCATGATCCAGAAATACCTAGGGACTTCATCCTTAGAGCATTCTCTGGTTTCAGAGTCAAGTTGACTGCAGTCAGATTGCCACATTGGGCAAGTTACTAACTTTTTCTCTGAGACTTAACTTTCTTCCTTAGTAAAACGAGGTAGACCTGGGAAATAGGTATCCTTACCTGAAAATTAGAGCTAATAACAGTAAATACCTATTGAGCACTTCTTTTATTCTGTAGTCAACCATACTGTACATTAGATCCCCAAAACTTTTTAATCTTGTAACTTTGACTAACCTCTTCCCACTTCCTCCACTCCCTAACCCCTGGCAACTACCAGTCTATTCTGTTTCTATGACTTGAGCTTTTTTAGATTTCACATGTAGGTGATAGCCTATAGTATTTCTTCCTCTGTCTAATTTCATGTAATATAATGTCCTCAGTGTCTGTCTGTGTTGTCACAAATGGCAGGATTTCCTTCTTTTTCATAGCTGAATAATATTTCATTGTATGTATGTATATGTGTGTGTGTGTACCACATCTTTTTTTCTTCCTTTTTAAAAAAAGATTTTTCTTTTTTAAAGTTTACTTAAAAAAAAAAATAGTTGACATATACAATATAATAGTGATTAGATAATTTATATATGTTTCTTTTTTTCTTTTTTAATTTTTCTTTTTTGAGGTCAGTGTCACTGGCCCTCATATGTGGGACCCGAACCGGGGCCGGTGGCTTCCCAAGCCAGCGCCTAACCACTGCGCCACTCAGCCGGCCCAGTTATTATAATAATTTATATATGTTATGAAGTGACCACCACAATGAGCCTAGTACCCATCTGTCACCATACATACCAGGGGTGCCAAAAAAATGTATGCACATGACTTGTATTCACCCTTTGTTATCAGTATATATTGAGTATTACAATTGTAATACAGTTTTTTCTTTCTTAAACTGTGTATACTTTTTTTGGCACCCTCCATAGTTATTATGATTTTTTTTTTTTTTTTTTTTTTGAGGGCAGTGTCAGTGGCCCTCATATGTGGGACCTGAACCGGGGCAGCTGGCGTCCCAAGCCAGCGCTTAACCAATGCGCCACTCAGCCGGCCCAGTTATTATATTATTGACTGTATTCCCTATGCTGTACATTACATTTCCTGTGACTTATTGTATAACTGGCAATTTGTGCTTAATCCCTTCACTCATTGCACCCATCTCCCACCCCTTCCCACCTGGCAACCATCAGTTTGTTCCCTGTATCTGTTTCTGTTTTGTTTTGTTGGTTTGTTTTTTAGATTTCACATATAAATGAAATCATATGGTATTTGTCTTTCTCTAACTTATTTCATTTAGCATAATACCCTCTAGGTTGTTGGAAATGGCAAGATTTCATTCATTTCTATGGCTGAGTAATATTTCATTGTACATACAGTTGACCCTTAAACAACACAGGGGTTAGGGGCACTGAACGCCCCCCCCCATGCAGTTGAAAATTTGCATATAACTTTTGACCTTGGGGGATTGGTTTCAGGGCCCCTCACACACACCAAAATCCACAGATGCTCAAGTCCCTTATATAAAAGGGCATAGAAAATGCATACTGTCAGCTCTCTGCATCTGTGGATTCCCAACTGCTAATCAAAAATACTGTCTTCTGGGCCGGACGAGTGGCGCAGTGGTTAAGCGCTGGCTTGGGAAGCCAGCGGCCCTGGTTCGGGTCCCACATATGAGGGCCAGTGACACTACCCTCAAAAAAAAAAAAATACTGTCTTCCATCTGCAGTTGGTTGAATCTGTGGATGCGAAACCCAGGGATACAGAGGTCCAACTGTATATTTATTGAAAAAAAATTCACGTATAAGTGGATCCGCCCAGTTCAAACCTGTGTTCAGGGGTCAACTGTATATACCACATCTTCTTTAACCCGTTCATCTATCTCTGGGTACCTAGGTTGCTAACCATATCTTAGTTATTATAAATAATGCTATAAAGAATATAGGGTTCATGTAAATTAGTGTTTCCATTTCTTCAGGTAAATACCCAGAAGTGGAATAGCTGGATCATAAAGTAGTTTTATTTTTAATTTTCTGAGGAATCTTCATACTGTTTTCCATAGTGGCTGTTCCAGTTTACAATCCCAGCAGTGCAAGAGGGTTCCTTTTTCTCTGCATCTTTGCCAACACTTATTCTTTGTTGTCTTTCCAATAATAGCCATAAAATCAAAATGGATTAAAGACTTAAATGTAATACCTAAAACTATAAAACTCCTGGAAGAAAACATAGGCAGTATACTCTGACATCAGTTTTAGCAGTATATTTTTGGATGTCTCCAGGCAACGGCAACAAAAGCAAAAATAAATAAAATATAAACATCAAACTAAAAGCTTTTGCACCACGAAGGAAGCCATCAACAAAACGAAAAGACAACCTACTGAATGGGAGAAGATATTTGCCAATGATACGTCTGACAAGGGGTTAATATCCAAAATATATAAAGAAATTATATAACTCGACATCAAAAAATCAATTCCATTGCGAAATGGGCAGAGGCCTTGAATAGACATTTCTCCACATCTTCTTTATCTATTCATCCATAGACAGACACTTAGGTCGTTTCCATATCTTGGCTGTGGTAATGCTGCAGTGAACATGAGAATGCAGATATCTCTTGCACATCATGATTTTATTTCCTTTGGATATGTACCCAGAAATGAGATTGCTGGATTATATGGCAGTTATATTTTTAATTTTTTGAGGAACCCCCATTCTGTTTTCCATAGTTGCTGCACCAGTTTACATTCCCACCAGCAGTGCACAAGGGTTTTGTTTTCTCCACATCCTCGCCAACACTTACCTTTTTGTTTGTTTGTTTTTCTGAGGGCAGTGTCACTGGCCCTCATATGTGGGACCCGAACCGGGGCTGCTGGCTTCCCAAGCCAGCGCCCAAGCACCGCGCCACTCGGCCGGCCCATCTTTTTGATAATAGACATCTTAACAGGTATGAGGTAATATCTCATTGTGATTTTGATTTGCATTTCCCTGATGATTAGTGATGTTGAGCACTTTTCATGTATCTGTTGGCCATTTGTATGTCTTCTTGAAAAAATGTCTGTTAGGTCCTTTGTCCATTTTTTAAATTGGGTTGTTTTTTTTGCCATTGAGTTGTCTATTCATATCCTTATGTATTTGGAATATTAACCTTTTGTCAGAATATGGTTTGCAAATATCTTCTCCCATTCTGTAGGTTGCCTTTTCATTTTGTTGATGGTTTCTTTTGCTGTGCAGAAGTTTTTTAGTTTGATTTAGTCCCACTTATTTATTTTTACTTCTGTTGCCTATGCTTTTCTTATATGCAGAAAAATCATTGACATGACCAATGTCAATGAGATTTTTTTCCCCATGTTTTCTTCTAGGAGTTTTATGGTTTCAGGTCTTATGTTTAAGTCTTTAATCTACTTCAAGTTAATTTTTGTGAGTGGTGAAAGATAGAGGTCCAGTTTCATTCTTTCACATGTAAATATCCAGTTTTCCCAGCACCATTTATTGAAGAGACTGTCCTTTCCCCATTGAGTAGTCTTGGCTCCCATGTCAAATATTAGTTGATCGTCTATATGCAGGGGTTTATTTCTGGACTCTGTGTTCTGTTCCATTGGTCTATGTGTCTGTTTTTATGCCAGTACCATACATTTTTGCTTACTATAACTTTGTAGAATAGTTTTAAATTAGGAAATGTGATCGCTCCAGCTTGGTTCTTCTTTCACAAGATTGCTTTGGCTATTCGGGCTATTTTGTGGTTCCACTTATTCTGAGTGCTAAGATACTTTTCCGAGTTCTCGGTTGCTTTATATTTGTTAATCCTCGTAACAACCCAATGAGGATGGTACCATTATCTCCAATTTACAAGATAGGGAAACTGAAACCTACAGAGATTTAAATAATTCAAGATCACACAGCTAGCAAGTGGCAAAGTAGGATTTGTAATGTGCAGTGGACTCATATCTCATGCAGAGGTTAGGTGTTGAAAGTTGGTATAGAAGATAAAAACTTTAGAGTCAAAATGTCCCTTTAAAAATCCCTAAAATTGCCCATAATGATAGTGTTGTGTTGTCTTTCAATTCCTCCAACAAAGCCAGCTCTTTCTCCATTTTTGGAATGGATTGCGTTTTCTTCTGAGCAATAGATGAAGTCATTGGCTTAGGTTTGGAAGCTGTGTTGTTGAAACAAATATTGTATCTTTAAACCCTGGACACAGGCACATAGTTTTATGTCTGTAAGTTTTATATGTGTATGCAGGGTGTCCTGCCCGCTAAGCAGCCAGCACAGTGCCTGGAACATTATGGACACTGAGTGGAAGCCAGCATTCCCCGATACATGGCCTTCCTCTTGGCCACTCGCACACATTGCCAGCTCTCTGGTGCCTTGGTCCACCGCTTTCCTTAACCTTCTCCCACCCAAAAGGCCCTTTCAGCTGACCTGAATCTTACCCAGTTTCCCTTCCTCTTAGCCCACACTGATTTTGCCCTGGTTCATCTGATTCCCACAGTTTTGAGAGTCGGCTTCAGAGAGGCAGTGTGCTCTGTGGAGTTTGGTCTCCCCTACAGCTCTCAAAACACATTTGTGTCTAATACGGGGCTTGGTGGTGGCTCAGATGGCGGTTTCTGTGGCCCTCTTCTGGTTGTATATAATGTGCCCGGGTCGAATGCCCCCAGGGCATCACGGAAGCTGAGCGAGAGGCTTTTGAGCTGCTCCCAGATGATGAGCGCCAGTGCATCAAGTGCAAGACCACGTGCTTCCTATCAGCCCTGGCCTGCTACGACTGCCCAGACGGCCTTGTCTGCCTTTCCCACATCAATGACCTCTGCAAGTGCTCCAGTAGCCGGCAGTACCTGCGGTGAGCAGGGGGCCTACCTGGAGGAAGTGGGCTAAGGAGGGAGATGCAGAGCTGGGCTAGAGGTGCTCTTCCCTGCCCTCTTCCTCCAGGTATCGGTATACCTTGGATGAGCTCCCTGCCATGCTACATAAGCTGAAGGTTCGGGCTGAGTCCTTTGACACTTGGGCCAACAAAGTGCGAGTGGCCCTGGAGGTGGAGGATGGGCGGAAGCGCAGTGAGTGATGGGGGGATGGAGGGATTCCACAGGCAAGTTCTACTCCCTTTTCTTCTGTAGCCCCCATCCTCTTCCTCTGCCATTACTTAATACTGCCTCCGCCTTGCTGCTCTCTTTCTCTCTCCAGGCCTTGAAGAGCTGAGGGCACTAGAGTCTGAGGCCCGTGAGCGGAGGTTTCCTAACAGTGAGCTGCTGCAGCGACTGAAGAGCTGCCTGAATGAGGCCGAGGCTTGCGTGTCCCGGGCTCTGGGACTGGTCAGCGGCCAGGAAGCTGGGTATGGCAGCGTGAGGTGTTGGGTACAGCGAGCCTATTGAGAGCCAGCACCTAGAAAAAGGACAAGGGGTAGACTGAGTACCATTGGACGGACGACATCAGTAGGAAGCTGACAGGCACTGCACTGTGAGGTGGCCTGAGAGGTGTCGGGGAGGGCAAGGAGAACAGGCAACTAGAGTGGAAAAGAGTGCCTCGAAATATTTCTTTTCATGGGTACCTGGAGAAGATTTCTGACAGGCTGAGGGGTTTTGTGGGCAGGGAGAAGTTTGGAAATTTTAGGGACAATAAAGGAACACAGCATAAACCTGACCACAGAGTTCACAGTAGAGGATGGATTGAAAAGTCCAGCTTCTGTTACCATCAATTTCTAAGCCCCTCTCCCCCCAAAATATATCCTATATTCCTCTTTTCTAACTCTTTCCCCTCATCATATGAATGCGCTTATGTCTTAGAACCTTCCCTCTATCCTGGACAGCTGGGGGGAACTGTGAAGCATGAGAGACCAAGGTGGGCAGGAGTGAGGAAAGGCGTTGGGTCTCAGCACAGACATGGAGGGGGAAGGGACTGGGTTGGGACCTGAAACCCCACATGTGAAACTCCATAGTCCCCATAGGGTGGCTGGTCTACAGATGACCCTGGCTGAGCTCCGGGACTTTCTGGACCAGATGAACAACCTGCCTTGTGCCATGCACCAGATTGGGGATGTCAAGGTGAGGAGGGGTGGACTTGGAGTGCTGCTGAGGGATCAGGGGGCTGGGAGTGGGGGGCAATGTGAGCAGCAGGCCACTCTTGTCTCCCTTAGAAAGAATCAAGTATTTGGGTAAGACAGGTTGCACATGTGAGAAAATAATGGGAGACAGGAGACAAAGGGTCTAGCGACTGCCTCTTAGAAATAGGATTTGAGGGGCAAATGGCAAAGGTATGAGTGCAGGATGTAGACTCAAGGGAAGGTTTCCTGGCAGAGGTGGAAGAGGAAAAGGAGGAAGTAACAAAGATGTTTGTGGGCCTGGGAAGCTGAGTCAAGTTCAGGAAGGTAGAGAAGTAGGATGGAGAGGGCAGTGGGCACCAGTGTGAGTGCAGGGGTGTGCGAGAAGGCATAGCAACGCATTTTTAGGGTGGATGGTCTCCTGGTGCTATACAGCAGAATCCTCTGTGAATTTAAATAAACCACAGACTCCGGACCAACCCCTATTAAGAACCTGTAGGCATGGGGCCCAGGAATCTGCATTTGAACAAATTCACCAGTGTATTCTGACAGGCAGTGAGTGTTAGGATCCACTGTCTTAGGGCATGGCAAAGGAGGAGCGCCCAGCCCATGTTAGGCTGTCTTCCTAAATACTGGGGGGTGAGAGGTAGAGTTGGGGAAGGGGATCTGGTGGTGGGACCTTTAAGTGGGCCCAGCTGAGGAGTTTGTTCTTCATCTGTGTCCTGGTAGGGTATTCTGGAACAGGTGGAGGCCTACCAGGCTGAGGCCTGTGAGGCCTTGGCCTCACTGCCCTCCAGTCCAGGGCTACTGCAGTCCCTGTTGGAGAGGGGGCGGCAGCTGGGGGTGGAGGTGCCTGAGGCCCAGCAGCTCCAGCGGCAGGTGGAACAGGCGCGATGGCTGGATGAGGTGAAACGCACGTTGGCCCCCTCAGCCCGAAGGGGCACCCTGGCTGTCATGCGGGGACTGTTGGTCGCGGGTGCCAGTGTAGCCCCTAGCCCTGCTGTGGATAAGGCCCGGGCCGAGCTGCAGGAGCTGCTGACCATTGCTGAACGCTGGGAGGAGAAGGCCCACCTCTGCCTGGAGGCCAGGTAGGTCTAGCCTCTTCCCCTCCCTGCTCTACCCCCACCTTCACGTTCCGTGGAGAAGCTGAAGATGATTCCCATGGGTGGCCTTGGGCACCAGACTCCTGTGCTGGTGTATTGCCTCTCCTTCCCTTTTTCGCTTCTTCTTTTCTTTTCTTTTCTTTTTTAATTGCATATACACATAGAAGCAGAGACAGGCTTGTGGGGAAGCAGAGGTGGACAGATACAGAGTATAGAGGACTAGCTCCGCAGGCTGACGTGCGCCCATGCACACGTACGGACAGGCAGATGGACAGATGTCGGTAGAAAGACACCACTCACAGGGCAATCTGACAGACTGCAGCAGCAGATTAATGCCTCAGGTTGTGTGTGTAGGCACTGCCAGCAGGTTGACAGACTGGCGAACAAGCAGAGGCACGAGGGCTCTGGCAGAAGTTGGGTGCATGCCGTCTGGAGCAAGCAGTGACTGGCAGCCACCCGTAGGCAGAATACATGCAAGTAGGCCCATGTGGCAGCCCCAGGGGCTCGTGCCCATACAGCTGGTGGTCAGGCTGGGCTTCCGGTCTGGCAGGCTACCCCAGACTGAGGCCCCTTTCCCCCCTACCTTTAGGCAGAAGCATCCACCAGCCACACTCGAGGCCATCATCCATGAGGCAGAAAACATCCCTGTGCACCTGCCCAACATCCAGGCACTCAAGGATGCTCTTGCTAAGGCCAGGGCCTGGATTGCCGACGTGGATGAGATCCAAGTGAGGACCTGTTGCTCCCTGCCCTTCAGTCCAGCCAGGACACGGGGCATATGTTAGGTGGTGCTGGGCCTGCATGGCTTGGCTGGTGAGGGGACGGGGGCATTGTCAGGAGCAAAAACGTGCGTGGTGAGCAGTGAGGAACAGTTGTGAGGCTGGCCTGAGGGAAGAGAGGGTGCTGGTGAGGTTGAGAAGGGTGGGGCAGGGAGGATAGAAGAGGCAAAGCACAACAGAAGAACTAGCCTGCTGGTCCTGGGGGCTGAGCCGATGGATGTGGGAGTCGTGGGGGCAGCCAGGTGGGCGTGCCCGCCTGCCTTGGGATGATCCCTGTTCGCTTTCTGCCCCAACATTGTGAGTGCAATCCATCTAACAGCTCAGGGCCGGGCACAGGAACACCAGTAGATGCTGGCATGTTGAATTGAGCTTTCTCTTGCCCCTGCCCCAGAATGGTGACCACTACCCCTGTTTGGATGACTTGGAGGGCTTGGTGGCCGTGGGCCGGGACCTACCCGTGGGGTTGGAGGAGCTGAGACAGTTAGAGCTGCAGGTACTGACAGCACACTCCTGGAGGGAGAAGGCCTCTAAAACCTTCCTCAAGAAGAATTCATGCTACACGCTGCTGGAGGTGAGGCCCGGATCTGACCCACAGCTTCTCCTTCCTCTGGCCTGGCTGTCGTGAGACAGCGCATATGAAAACATGGGGGCTTGGGATGCTGGGGAGGAAGGAAAGAGGGTAGGCAGTAGGGGAAGCCCATCAGCCCCGCTCTGTCTGCCTGCCTGCCTCAGGTGCTCTGCCCGTGTGCAGACGCCGGCTCAGACAGCACCAAGCGCAACCGGTGGATGGAGAAGGAGCTGGGGTTGTACAAATCTGACACAGAACTGCTGGGGCTGTCTGCGCAGGACCTCAGGGACCCAGGCTCTGTGGTAAGGAGCTTGGACCCAAATGGGGAAAAGAGCCTGGCGACAATAGAGTGTCTGAGCTGGGTGACCACGGGCAGACCACTTGCTTCCTGGGCCCCAGTTCTCCTGGTTTGGGGTGGGATGTTTATGGTGCCAGAGAAGGGACAGGACAGACTGCTGACCCCCTCTCCCCCATCCTGGGCACGGCAGATCGTGGCCTTCAAAGAGGGGGAACAGAAGGAGAAGGAGGGTATCCTGCAGCTGCGTCGCACCAACTCTGCCAAGCCCAGTCCACTGGCATCGTCGACCACGGCCGCCTCTGCAACCTCCATCTGTGTGTGTGGGCAGGTGCCGGCCGGGGTGGGAGCTCTGCAGTGTGACTTGTGTCAGGACTGGTTCCATGGGGGATGTGTGTCGGTACCCCGCCTCCTCAGCTCCCCGAGGCCCAGTCCCACCTCATCCCCACTGCTGGCCTGGTGGGAGTGGGACACCAAATTCCTGTGTCCGCTGTGCATGCGCTCACGGCGCCCACGCCTGGAGACCATTCTGGCATTGCTGGTGGCCCTGCAGAGACTGCCTGTGCGGCTGCCCGAGGGCGAGGCCCTGCAGTGCCTCACAGAGAGGGCCATCAACTGGCAAGGCCGTGCCAGGCAGGCTCTGGCCTCAGAGGATGTGACTGCTATGTTGGGACGGCTCGCTGAGCTTCGCCAGCGGCTGCAGGCTGAACCCAGGCCCGAGGAGCCCCCTACCTACCCTACAGCCCTTGCCTCTGACCCTCTCAGAGAAGGCAGTGGCAAAGATATGCCTAAGGTGAGCTGCCCAGCCCAGCTCTTGTCCCCAAATTCCTGTCTCCCTATTTAGGCTCCAGCCCTGTCCCTGCCCTCTGACTTTCAGTCTCCTTTGGCCTAGCCTGCCTGCCTCATTCTGTATCCTATAGAGATCCCCAAACCGTTCCCTGCCGGCATCCAGGATGCGCAGGGCCCAAGTCTGGGGCGGAGGGCAGAGCAGGACCTCATTCTTCAGTTACCGGTCCCCGTTCTTGCTCTCCTTGGCAGGGGCTGCTGGAGAATGGAGACAGCATGACCAGTCCTGAGAAGGTAGCCCCGGGGGAGGGCTCAGGTAAGAGAGGTAGGTGGAGGTGTGGGCAGGCTGTTGATTGGATGACACCAGACTTGACCCACGCCGTCCTCGGCTCCATCATGGTAGTGGGGATGCGAGCAGGGGCAGCCTCTAACCCAGCCTGTCCCCGCAACCCCCCAGACCTGGAGCTGCTGTACTCACTGTTGCCACAGTTGACTGGCCCCATGTTAGAGCTGCCAGAGGCAACCCGGGCCCCCCTGGAGGAGCTCATGTTGGAGGGGGACCTGCTTGAGGTGACCCTGGATGAGAACCACAGCATCTGGCAGCTGCTGCAGGCTGGGCAGCCTCCAGACCTGGAGCGGATCCGCACACTCCTGGAGGTGAGGAAGGGATTGTGGGCAGGGCCAGGAGGTCAGGCCAAGCAGGCGGAACCCAGACCTGACCACTGGCCCACACCTCTTTCTGCCCATCTGTGATCACAGCTGGAGAAGGCAGAGCGCCACGGGAGCCGGGCCCGGGGCCGGGCCCTGGAGCGGCGGCGGCGGCGGAAGGTGGATCGGGGTGGGGAGGGCGATGACCCAGCCCGAGAGGAGCTAGAGCCAAAGAGGGTCCGGAGCTCAGGGCCAGAGGCCGAGGAGGCCCAGGAGGAGGAGGAGCTGGAGGAGGAGACGGGGGCTGAGGGTCCCCCCCAACCCCTGCCGGCCACTGGCAGCCCCAGCACCCAGGAGAACCAGAATGGCTTGGAGCCAGCGCTAGGGGCCACTTCAGGCCCCTCGGCCCCTTTCTCCACTCTGACTCCCCGGCTGCACGTGCCCTGCCCACAGCAGCCACCTCAGCAACAGTTGTGACAATGGCTGAGTCTGGCACAGACCCAAACAGAGACCCCCCTTGGCCTCAAGGATCCTCTTTCTGACCATCAAGCCTGCTTCTTGGGAGGTGGGCAAGTAGGGGGGATGGCCACCCCCCACCCAACCCACCCCTGAGTCCCTTGACTTTTATATTCTGATTCCAAGGTATTGTTCAGACCTCAGCTCCTGGGGGCCGGCCCCTGGAGTCCCCCCTCCCTGGTAGCCTCTAACCAGCATTCCCAGACACCTGAGGCAGATAGACAGACGGATGGGCAGGGGAGTGGCTGGGGCCCGGCCAGCACCATTCCAGAGACACGGCCAGTGCATTTGCAAACTGGGGGAATCTCCTTTCCCCTGCCCCAGTTCCAGCCCTGGCCAGGCCAGGCTACACTAACCTCACCTCCCCCTTTCATTCTCTGCCCTGTCTTTTCCTCCCTCCTTCCCCCCTTCTCCTCCCTCTCCTTTCTCCCTTCCGCTGACTGGTCCACCCAGGAGGAGGAAATTTCACATAGCTGTGCTCACAGTTTCTTTTAAATAAATCCAGTTGGGGAGCTGACCAGGGTGCCCTGTAATCTGAAGAAAGCTTTTGGTGCTTGTCCTCACAACCACCTTGACCTTCCCTCCTTGTCCTGCCCTGTCTCCTTTCCTCCTCCTGGGTTCATGTTGTAATAAAACAAGATTGTTGGTGTGTAATTAATTTGTTCAAAAGGAAAAAAAAAAAAAAAAGCAAAACAAGGAACTTGGTCCCAACTGAAGCCTATTTTAATTTTATTTTATTATTTTCCTCTTGTTAGAAATAAAACCCTTTAGCAACATTTTTTGGAAACATGTTTCTGAAGTGCATTTCTCTTTGAAAGGGGAGAACAGTGAGTGCCTCCATCAGCTCTCAGTGGAGCAGCTGCCGTGCTGGCCGGAGCACTGGGGCTGAAGCTGGGGGGCTGTGGGCTCCTTAACTGCAGGCAGGACATCCCAGAGCCTGCCCACTGCACCCCAAGCCAGCTTTCCCCATCTCCCAACAGAAGGCGCTACACCCACCTCGCACCTAACTCCTGCAGCAGCCCTCATCTATCCTCAAGCCCTCAGAGTGGGGCTTAACCTTTGTTTTGGGGTGTTTTGTCTTCATTGAGGTATAACTTATACACTGTAAGATTTACCTGTTTTAAATGTACAATTCAATGATTCAGAGGGATGTTTCTAAAGTGCAGATCTGATCATGTCACTACTACTAAAAACCGTCCATGCTGCTGCATTGCCCTGAAGACCAAGGTTATATATATGTATATATAATCTATTCTTTCTGGAATGCTTTCCTTTCCAACCCATATGCCACATTCAGGGACCCTTCCCTGATTTTTCTCTACCCTCAAGGTTCTTTCCGCCCCTGTGAATGGGGTCTTAGAGCTCAGATGTGTGTTCATTTGCAACCCGAGTTCAACCAGCTTTATTGCAATATAATTTATATACCATGCAGTTTACCCGCTTCCAAGTATAGAGTTCAGTGGCTTTTAGTATATTCTAGTTCGGCAACCATCACTGCAAAAGATTTTAGAATGTTTTCATCATCCCCAAAAGAAACCATACTCCTTAGGTATCACCCAGCCCCCCTAGACCACCATTAGTCTATATGGATTTGCCTATTCTGAACCTTTTATATAAATGGAATCATACAATATGTGATCCTTTGTGACTGTGTTCTTTCACTTAGCATAATGGTTTCAAACTGAGTTCACTTTGAAATGTAGATATTAACGGTGCCTTTATACTGATCAGATATTTTTCTCCTGTGCCCCAGAGTGAAGATGTTGGGACTAGATCAGGGACCATCACAGTTGACATTTTTGTGGGGGTTCTCATGCATGTTTTTCTGGCAAGAAGACTAACCAGCTTGTATCAGATTCATAGAGGGACCTTTGTCCCTCCAAGATGAACCACTTTCTGTGGTCCTGAATGTTCTTAAGAGTCTGTCCGCGATGTGGTTACAGGGGCAGCAGGAGCCTCGAAGCGACTTCAGTGGGGCAGCCCTCCAGCTTTCCATCATTCCTGACTCGGCAAGGACTTCCTCCTGGGGGAGGGCGAGGGGCTGGAGGCTGAAGGCCAGGCCCTGATGCCTGCCTAGCCCAGGACCCCAGCATGTTGCCACTCTACCCTCTGGGCGCTCATTGGGCATATTTTGCTTCACTTCCTCTCCCCAAGATTTCCACTTGATAGAAACCTAGTGATGGGTGACAAAGCCCACCTCTTCTGGCAGCTTCCATTGGTGGAAGGGGTTGGCTCAGCCTTGCCTCCATCTTTAAGTTGGGAAACGCTGGGCTGTAAGGGAGGTGGGGACTCCTCGACAACCCTGTTGTGGGCCCAGTTCAACCCCAGGCCCCAGTCCGGGGGGCGGGGGGAAGGCTGATCTTTTGTCTGCCTACTTATATGGAATTGATCCTGAAAAGAGGGTTGGAGATGACTTCAGAAGAGACAGCGTGAGGACTGGGACAGGGACAGGAAGGGGCTCAGGCTCAGCACTTCACTACCACTCCCCATCCCAAGGCAGCTCCTGGAAGAAGTGGCCTGACAGGAGAAAGGGAGGGTGCCTTACGACCTGGAGCAGCTCCAGGCTGGGGAATTACTAGGCCCAGGCTGACGTCCTCCAGGGTACGGACCCAGTCTTCAGCAGTTGCCAGTCTTTCCCATCTTGGTACCGTCCTTGCCCCAGTCTTCACAGTGGACATGCATCCCATGAGCTCTGCAGGAGAGACGCTAGCCTCCACCCTGCCACACTCAGATCAAACCTTGAAGGGGGAGAACCAGTGAGTGCCTCCATCACCTGTGGGAGGTGGGGAGGAAGGGTTGGGGAAGCAGGGGTACCTTACCTCCAAGTCATTTTCTACCACAGAGACACCACTTTGCTGCTGCATCCTCCCAGGTTGCCACATCTCCCAGGATGGCTCCTGAGTGTGTAGGTGACAAGGGGATGGGAAGAGACCATTTCTACTAAGGCCTTTCCCAAACCCCTTCCTTCCCACTCCGTAGTGCCACTACTGTGCCTTATGTGGCATCTGAAACACTCGAGGATGAATAGGTCTGTCTCCCATACTGGAAGCTCCTGGACGGAAAGCAGGGCCCTGGCCTGAGTCCCTTGACCCCACTTCCAGTCAGGGGCCTGAACAGTCGGCTCAGAAGGGACAGACAGGAGCAGCAGTTGGAGCCCCACACTGTGCATGTGGCCTCTCTTCCCTTTGCATGGCATAAAGCTCGTTAATAAGGGTGTTACCCTATGGGAGTGGGACTGGGCCTGATCTATATCGTTATTGGGGTCCTGAAGGGTCAGACAATGACCATGCTTCCCAGAGGTCCTGAAATTGTGATGGGAGAAGAGACGGCCCCTGCCCCTGGGACATTCACATTCCAGGAAAGGAAAGGGAGCAGCCCCTTGTAAAGCCCCTCCTGGGTGCCAAGTTCTATGTGAAATATTTCACAAAGTCCCTGTCAGACGCTCAGGAAACATCCCTGGAAGAACAGGCTTGGCCCAGGCATATCAGCCTGGCAGAGCTGGAATCCCCCACAAAGGCTGTGAGCCTACAGCTTGTGCTGCATGACAGAGGGGTCCAAAGTAATCAGCCTGCCCCCAGGAAATCATTCATAGTGGGGGCTCAGTGGTGATTTCTGCTGTTGGCAGGTAGGAACCCAGTAGTGATAAAGCCAGACTGGCCTTCGTAGGCAAAAGTCCATATTGCTGAACTTGGACATAACCTCCATGCCTGCCTATACTCTTTATGTATTGTTATGTAACATATTACTCCAAAAACTTAGTGGCTCAAAACATGTATGTCACAGTTCCTGCAGATTAAGAATCCGGACACATCTTAGCTGGGTTTCTATTTCAGGGTCTTCCATAAGTTTTATAATCGAGTTGTCAGCCGGGGCTGCAGTCATCCCAAGATGTGGCTGGGGAAGGGTCTGCTTCCAAGCTCACTCACATGGCTGTTGGCAGGATTCAGTTCCTTGTGGGTTGTTGGACTGAGGACCTCAGTTTCCTTCTTGCTGTTGGCCAGAGGCTGTCCTCAGATTCCCTGTAATGTGGACCTTTCCATACAGCAGCTCACAACATGGCTGCTTCCTTTGTCAGACCAATCAGGTGAGAAGGGAGGGAGGGAGAGAAAGAGAGAGAGAAAAGGGGAGAGAGGGGGAGGAGAGAGACGAATTGTGAGTGTACAAGATGAACAGCAATCTTTTTTTTTAAAAGATTTTATTGGGGAATGGGGGAGGGGAACAGCGTTGGGGAACCAGGGAAGGGGAACAGACAAGTTGCTGTCTTTTTTGTTCTTCAATCTAGTTGTGGAGGGGATTGCTTCACTGGCCCATGTAGGTATCATCATTGTGCTCTTCTCAGGTGAGGCAGATCAGTCGCCAGCCTCTGGACGGCCGCTCACAGCAGCTCTTGGCAGCTCACGCCGACTGGCGGCCACTCACTGTAACCTATGGCAGCCCCACTGCAGCAGGGGCTGCAGCTATGCCGTCCAGGGGACTCACAGCAGCCCAGCTCCAGGTGGAGCTGTTGTTCACCATCATAGCTGTAGAGGGCAGTGTCACTGGCCCTCATAAGTGGGATCCGAACCGGGGCTGCTGGCGTCCCAAGCCAGCTCTAAACCAATGGGCCACTCAGCTAGCCCAACATCACAGTCTTTATAACCCAATCTTTGAATTGACATTCCATCACTTTTGCAATATTCTAATCATTAGAAATAAATCACTAAGGCCAGGGCACACTTGAGAGGGACGGGATTACACAAAAGTGTGAATACTGGGAGGTGGGGATCTTTGGGGGCCATCTTGGAGACTGACTACTATAGTTTATTCTCTGGTCCCCAAAGATTCATGTTCCTTCCACAAACAAAATACATTCACCCCTCCCCAACGTCTGTAAAAGTCTCAGTCCATTGCAACATTGCCTCAAAGCCCAGAGTCTCATGTGTGAACAAGGCTCCTTGGGTGTATTTCTTAAGTATGGCTCCTAAAGTACTATTTTTTCTCCACCTATAGATCTATGAAACTCAAGAGACAAATTATCTGTCCCCAACACACCCATATTGGTGAAACGGGTACAGGATGACTGCTATAGACATTCTAGTTCAAAACTGTGGGGAAATGGAAGACACAAAGGAATCATTGGTCTATAGAAATTCTGGGGCCAGCCGAGTGGCTCGTTGGTTAAGAGTAGGCTTGGGGGCTGGCCGAGTGGCGCGGTAGTTAAGCACTGGCTTGGGACGCCAGTGGCCCCGGTTCGGGTCCCACATATGAGGGCCAGTGACACTGCCCTCAAAAAAAAAAAAAGCCAGCGTGAGCTGCCAATAGCAGCGGTGAGCGACCATCCAGAGGCCAGCGACCGATCTGCCTCATCCGGGAAGAGCGCAATGACGATACCAACAGTGAAGCAACATCCTCCGCAACTAAACTGAAGAACAAGAAGACGGCAACTTGTCTGTTCCCCTTCCCCGATTCCCCAACGCTGTTCCCCTCCACCAATTCCCCAATAAAACCTTTAAAAAAAAAAAAGAGTAGGCTTGGGAGTGCAAGCTCTGAGCAGCAGGACCACTGGTTCAGATCCCACAAGGGCCAGTGATGCTGCACCCTCTACAGCTAAGATGGTGAACAACAGCTCGACCTGGAGCTGGGCTGCCGTGAGTCGCCGGCACCGGCGTAGGCTGCAGTGGGGCTGCAGTGGGCTGCCGTGAGCCACCATCAGCAGCCGTCCAGAGGCTGGCGACCGATCTGCCTCACCCAGGAAGAGCGCAATGATGATACCAACATGGGCCAGTAAAGCGACGTCCTCCACAACTAGACTGAAGAACCAAAGGACAGCAACTTGTCTGTTCCCCTTCCCCGATTCCCCAACGCTGTTCCCTCCCCCAATTCCCCAATGAAAAAAAAAAACAAGACAAGAAATTCTGAAATCCAGCTGGGCAAATGGATATTCTTTGATCAGGTTTCCAGGCCTGGGAATAATTCTCCGTGGCTCTTGGCTTTGTTCTCTGGGCTCTTGGTTCCACCTCTGTGCCTTCCTTCCTTTATCATGAAAGGTAGCACATGTTTGCAGCTACGTGGTTTTCCCACTCTGCTTTCTGCCAATAGAATTTTGGGGGTGCAATAGCTTCCTTTTATTTTGTACTGTCTGTAATCAGTTGCCACTGGGCAATGATTCCATAGAGGAGCTTGGTGATTCTGTGCTGTTGGCAGATTGGGCACTCAGCAGTGGCTATAGCCAGATTGGCCGTGGTGAAAGTCCGTATTGTGGAGGCCATGCATCAACTCCCTGTCCACCACCATGGCTATTTTGTTCATTAGTCCATTGAATAAGGAAAAGGGTGACAGAGACAGAAGTTGACTGACATCCACAGAATGGGACATCGTGTCCATCTGATTGAGATCCTCCTCCACAGTGACTTTTCTCTATGGCTCATTTGTGTAAGACATGAATATCCTCACATTCTGTGCCCATTCCGGGAGAGACATCCATATGCCTCTTATCCAGCCTCTTTTTTAAAGGTCTGGATATTTCCCTGTCCTCAGGGCACAATTATGCTGGTTGCAGATCCCTGTGGGAAAAGCAAGGAGGGAGGCTTTACCATACACACTTGTGAAACATGTAGCAAGGTCCTTCTTCAAATGGACCTTTCCCTTCGTTCAAGGTGCTCTAGACCATGAAGTGGGAGAGAGGCTAGGACTCTACATTTTGATGCGTAGATCAGGACTCCATTTGCTAGACTAAATTTTTTTTATTGTTATATAAATCAAATAGGACCTTACTAGTCTGTCCATCTATTTTGGAACCAGGGAAACCATGTTTAATTAGCAACCATGACAGATTCCCACAGGTCAAACCATTCTGATTATCCCTATGGTTCTGCTGTCCATTACAGGAATCAGATCCAACTTGTCTCTGGAGGTGACTCTATCATCCCCATTGAAATCAGGAGACCCATTATCATGATTGCTTACCATGACCCTGACTTATAGAAAAAGAACACACTGCAATGCTTTTTAAGGATACTGATGCTCACTCATGTAATAGTTAAAGTAAAATTAGATTCTGGGACAAAAAAAAAATCTCTGTGATTTAAGACAATAGAAGCTTACTTCTTTCTCCTATAATATTCCAAAAACAGATGTTAATAATCAGGATGCCCTCTTATAAATGATGATTTAGGGGCCTGGACACCTTCTGTCTTCTCCATCCCAGCCAACCAGACAAGGAAAAGACCGTGTGGGAGGTTTTGTTTTTGTTTTATATTTTTATTTAAAATATAGTTAACATATAATATTATATTAGTTTTAGGGGTGCATCATAGTTATTCAACATTTATACACCTAAAGAAGTGATCACCATGGTAAGACCAGCAATCATCTGACACTGTACCATGCTATCACAATATTACTGACCATATTACCTATGCTGTACATTACATCTCCCTGACTTATTTGTTTTATACCTAGAAATTTGGACCTCTTATTCCCTTTCACCTTTTCTGCCCTTTTAAAATTTTTCAATTACAGTCAACATTCAATACTTTTTATGTTAATTTCAGGTATGCATCATAGTGGTTAGATGTTTATATAATTTAAGAAGCGTGAGCTCTGAGCAACAGGGTTGTCAGTTCGATTCCCAAATGGGCCAGTGAGCTGCGCCTGAGCTGAGCTGCCACTGAACTGCCAAGAGGAGGCAGGATGGCTCAGCTGGTGAGAGCACATGCTCCTAACAACAAGGTTACCGGTTCGACTCCTGCATGGGATGGTGGACTATGCCCACCCACAACTAAGATTGAACATGGCACCTTGAACTGAGTGGCCCTGAGCTGCTGATGGGCTGCCGGATGACAACTGGATTTGGAGCTGAGCTAGCTGTGCCCTCTACAACTAAGATTGAAGGACAACTAGGCTGTTGCCCTTCCCCAATCTCCCAACACTGCTCCCCTTCCCCAATTCCCCAATAAAATCTTTAAAAAAAAAAGAAAGATGTGGGAAGCCGACAGCCCCCCAGAGTCTGACAAGGCCACATTGCCCTGCTCAGCACTGGATATTAGGGGTGCTGCCTTATGGTTGGTCATGTAATATCTCCTGCCTCTATGAACCCATGTGCCTTTCCTCCTATAGAAGACAATATACTCACTGCATTTATGGCAAGTTCCTGTGATACCCCAATGAGCTAACTACGCAGCCAAAGACGGGTAAGATCTCCTAAAAGAGGGGAGACAACCTAAGCCAGGCGGTAGTTCCGTGGGGAACCCCTGAACTGAGATATTGGGGACTCAAGCCCCTTTGGAAACTGAGGCATAGGCCTTTGGCCACATAGGCCTAAAAAAGCCAGTCTGTGAGAAACAGACAGCCTCTGTGAGAAACTGGTGCTATCGTTCATCCTTGCCTGTGCAGCTGTGAAAGGTTTCCTTGGAGACCAGGAGACCAAGGTCTCTCGGCCATGAAAGTTCTGATAAGAGGCAACTTACTGACCATAAGTTATTTTAATTAACAGCCTTGTTTTAACTCTTTGTTTTGTACATTGCTAGCAACAGATACTGAAGCTTTGACTGAGAAACAGATGTTACCCTCTATTACAATAACATGCAGCTCTTTGTAAGATAGGAAAAGTTTGAAACTCCTTTTGCTACTAAGTATTATAATCACATAGAAATAGTTTTTTTGCCCTAAACTCAGCCACTACTAAACTCTTGGCAATAGTTCAAGTATATGCCCTGTAAGGTAGCCATGGTAACTACTCTTTAGATGATAAGTAAAATCCTTGAATAGGCCACAGTGTACCCTGGAAAGATACAATTACAAAAAGGTAAAAGTTCTGAGTTAGGGAAAACATCATGGTCATGTGAAACATAACTTGTAATTAAGATAATGGTCAAAAGCCCCTATAAAAGGAGCTAGGCTTTAACAATAAAAGGTGACACTCCTGAGAAACTCTTTCCGGTGTCTCCGCTTTCTTTTTTTCTGCCTTTACTGTAATAAAAATTTTCTGTCCTTCGTATTGCCGACGCCGTGTCCACCTTCTTGAGCCCTGGTCAGTGGAGGCTGGTCCCCCGCAGAAAGAAAAGGAAAGAAAAAAAAAGAAAGAAATGATCCCCATGACTAGTCTAGTACCCACCTGGCACTATACATACCTATTACCATATCATTGACTATATGCTTTATGCTTTACTTTACACCCCCATGACTATTTTGTAATTACCAATTTGTACTTCTTAATCCCTTCCCCTTTTTTCACCCAAACCCCAACACTCCTCCCATCTGGCAACCATCAAAATGATTTCTGTATCTATGACTTTGTTTCAGTATTGTTTGTTAATTTTGTTCTTTAGATTCCACTATAAGCAAAATCACATTGCATCTGCCTTTCTCTCTCTGACATGCTCCACTCAGCACAATACCCTCCAGGTCCATCCATGTCGTTGCAGATGGCAAGAACCCATTCCCTTTCATGGCCAAGAAATATTCCATTGTATACATATGCCACATCCTCTTTATTCATGCATCCATCAATGGACACCCAGGCTGCCTCCACATCTTGGCTGTTGTAAATAATGCTTCAATGAACATATGGATGCAAACATCCGCTCAAAGCAGCATTTTGGGTTTCTTTGGATAAATGCCCTGAAGAGGGATTACTGGGTCCTCCATTGTCTCTTGTTATAGCCATTGTTTTAAAGTCTATTTTGTCTGGTACAAGTATGGCTACCCCAGATTGTTTGTTTGTTTGTTTCCATGTTCGTAAAATATTTTTTCCATCCCTTCACTTTCCCTCTGTGTGTGTCTTTCAATCTGAAATGAGTCTCTTGTAGGCAGCATATGTAATGTTTTTGTTTTCTTATCCATTCAGCCCTCCTATGTTTTTTTGATTGGAGCATTTAATCTTTTTACATTGAAAGTAATTGTTGATAGATATGTAGGTATCTATTTATTATTCAAAATTTTGATTTTTTTTTCCATCTTAAAGAAGTCCTAACATTTCTTGCAACACTGGTTTTGTGGTGATGAACGCCTTTAGCTTTTTCTTGTCTGGAAAGCTCTTTATCTCTCTGTCGATTTTAAATGATAGCCTTGCTGGTAGCATCGTCTTGGTTGTAGGTCCTTGTTTTTTGTCACGTTGAATATTTTGTGCCAATACATTCTGGCTTGCCAAATTTCTGCTGAGAAATCAGCTGACAGTGTTATGGGAGTTCCCTTATAACTTACTAGCTGTCTTTCTTTTGCTGCTTTTAGGATTCTCTCTTTGTCTTTAATCTTTGCCATTTCAATTATAATGTGTCTTGGTGTGGACCTGTTTGGTTTCAACTTGTTTGGGACTCTGCACTTCCTGGACTTGTATTTCTATCCCCTTCACCAGGTTAGGAAAGCTTACAGTCATTATTTCTTCAAATAGGTTCTCAATTCCTTTTGTTATGCTTGATGTTGCCTCAGAGGTCTCTTAAACTATCTTCATTTCTTTTGATTCTTTTTTCTTTTTGCTGTTCCAATTGAGTGTTTTATGCTATCTTGTCTGCCTTGTCCTCCAAATCTCTGATTTGATCCTCTGCTTCATCTAGTCCACTGGTGATTCCTTCTAGAGCATTCTTCATTTCAGTTATTGAATTCTTCACTTCTGACTGGTTCTTTTTTATGTTTTCTATGTTCCTTTGAATGCTTGATATCTCTTTGTTGAAGTTCTCACTAAGTTCCTCGAGCATCCTTATAACCATTGTTTTGAATTCTGTATCTGGTAGGTTGCTTTCCTACATTTGTTTAGTTCTTTTTCAGGAATGTTCCCCAGTTCTTTCATTTGGGATATATGTCTTTGTTCCCTCATTTTGGGTGCCTCTCTGTGTTTGTTTTTATGTGTTATGTAGATTTGCTATGTTTCCCAGTCTTGGCTGGGTGGCCTTATGTAGTAGGTGTCCTGTGGGGCCAGTGGCACAGTCTCCCTGGTCACCTACTCTGGGTATTTCAGGAGTATTTTGTCTGGGGATACTCCTGGGTTGTGTATGCCCTCCTGTTATACTGGAGCCTTGATTGCTATTGGCACATCAGTGGGTGGGATTGACCCTTAGGCTGATTGGCTGTGGGGTTTGGCCATATCCACAGCTTACAAGCTGCTGTGTGGGGAGGCTTATGCACTGAGTGGGATTCGCCCTAGCAGGCTCTGGTACCTGTTGAGGCCACCCTTTTTGTGTGCTGCTTGTGGGGCTAATCGGGCAGTGTTCTGCTGTGGTGTGAAGCCAACTTCCAAGTATGTTGGTTCTGGGGCTTCTTGAGAGGGGCTCCAATGCAGGCCCAGATCACCTGCTGCCTGTGACTGTTCGGGGATTACATGGTAGGAGCTACAAAGCGATCCATAGTTGGTTGCTGCCTGTGATAAACCTGGAGATGTGTGGGAGAGGCCACGCCATGAACAAAGGATGTCTGCCACCAGTGCCCGGCCTGGGGTAGCTCTGCAAAAAGCGAGGACACCCCAAAGCCAGCTACCTCTTGCCATCTCCCTTAAAGTTCAGCCACGGATAGAGCCTCATGTGGTATGCAAGTTAGGTGATGTGGGGGTGTCAGGGAATCACTAGAGTGGGAAGTGTTGTGGTCACCCAGTTAATGTAAACACTGGTTTGGTGCCAGTGCTGAGCCTGAAGCTGCTCAGCAAGTCTCAGAGCACACTGAGGCTAGTCACTGCCCCCAAGAGGCCTGCCAGACTCTGATAGTTTTCCAAGAAAGAATGCAATGCAAGCAAGGCTGGCTGCTAATGGAGAAATTGCCTCCTGTGTTGGGGGTATTGAGTGGGGTAGGGTCCCAATAAGTCAGCAGGGTGGAGCAGCAGAGCTCACCAGGCCAATCAGATTCAGATTTGGCTGTGGTGAGGGCGGGCTCAACACAGGAAAGATGGCGCCTGCCGGCCGGCTGCATAAAACAAAAATCTCACACAGGGAAAATGCCGACTGTCCTCCACTCCTCCCCACGAAGCCACACACCTCACTCTGTTCCCCATATGTCTCCGACACCTCTTGAGTCACCATCTCTCCACGGGAGGCCAAGGTGAGTTCCTGTGAGCGAGTCTGTGCGTGGGCCATTTAAGAAGACATCTGGGTTTCTTTCAGCCTTCGGTTCCACTCAGATGGTCAGAATGCCCGCTGTTTTTCACAGTCAGATGCTGTGGGGAACCTTTTTCCTGGCACCAGTACTCTGGGCTGATAAGCCTGGTGTGGAGGGCTGGGGTTCCCTCACTTCTCTGGGGTAACCTGCATGGCCGAGGTATCCCTCCCAATTTTAATCCACCACATGGAGGCCTAGAGCCCATTTTGCGTCTCTGCCCCTCCTCCTATCAGTCTCAACATGGTTTCTTTATATTTTTAGTTATAAGATTTCTGTTTAGCTAGACTTCAGATGGTTCCTAGGTTGATTGTTCTATAATTTAGTTGTAATTTTAATGTGGTCATGGAAGGACACAGGCACAATGTTTATCTACTCTGCCATTTTGGATCTCTCTCATGTAGGAGGTTTTTATGAGCTAGGCCTGGAGGTAGTGGGCATCTCTTTTGTTCACACATTAGCTAGAACTCAGACAGTGGTTATACCCAAGTGCCAGGGACACTGGAAAATGTAGCCTAAATTTAATGACCACCTAACTAGTCTTTATCACACCTCATAATGTATTTCTCAAAGCCCTTGTGAAAAAGAATGTCCACATAGTTAAGGGGTGAATTAAATGGCTTGCATATGATGAATTGTTTCCAACATTCTTATTGCCCTAAGCATTTAGAAGGCAGCTATGCTCATCACTATACCACCAATAACGCTATCATTTAGATTCTTTACAATGTACACCTGACATCTTAACCTCATTTAACACAAGCTACTGTTGAGTCCAGGTTTCAATCAATCAATAGAATAATCCTTATAAATACTCCTAGCTGCTTCAGCTAACACAGTACATCCAGGACTGCTGATAAATGCACCTATATTGAAAATTTTGGCACTACCAAAACCAGATAAAGACATCAAAAGAAAAGAAAATTGTAGACCAATGTCCCTTATGAATATAGATGCAAAAATCCTCAACAAAACTCTAGCAAACCGAACCCAATAGCATATTTTTTTATTAGATTCAGACGTACAGAACAACATAGTGATTAGAAATTTACATAACTCACAAAGTGATAACTCCAACAAGTTTACCCACCTGACACTGTACATAGTTATTAGAACATTATTGACTCTATTCCCCATGCTGTACTTCTCATCTCCATGACCATTGTTTTCAAAATTATAGTCGACATTCAATATTATTTTATATTAGCTTCAGGTGTAAAGTGTCATTGTTAGACATTTATATAATTTATGAAGTGAATTCCCCAATTAGTCTAGGATCCACCTGGCACTATACATAGCTATTACAATATTATTGACTATATTCTCTATGCTGTACTTTACATTCCTGTGACTATTTTGTAACGGCCAATTTGTACTTCTTAATCACTTCACCTTTTTCACTCAGCCCCCCAATTCCCTTCCTATCTGGCAACCATCAGTTTTTCCATGTATATATGAGTCTGTTTCTGTTTTGTTTGTTTGTTTATTTTGTTCTTTAGACTCCACATATAAATGAGATCATGTGGTATTTGTATTTCTAAGTCTGACTTATCTCATTTAGCATAATACCCTGTAAGTACATCCATGTTGTCACAAATGGTAATATTTCATTCTTTTTTATGACAGAGTAATATTCCATTGTATAAATATACCACAACTTCTTTATCCAATTGTCTGTTGATGGAATTTCAGTTGTTTCCATACCTTGGCTGTTGAGGGTCATTGTCCCCAACATTGAGGGGCTTGCAAGCTGGCCTTAGTGGGCTTGGTGAAGCATAAACTTGTTTTTCTGCTTTCATTGTTTCTTTATACACCTGGAGGGTGCTTATGACTTATTGAGGTATGTGGTGAGGACGGTCAGTTCCTTGGGACACAAAAGAAAGATGGCTATCCAGGTTAATGGAAAAGGAGCCTAAGGCACACACGTATACACGGTTAATCATTTACTGCAGTTTACTTCCTTGAAAATTTTCAATAAAAGCTATGCATTGACCCGATTCGGGGCTCATTCTTCTTTGGCTGAGACCCTTGGTCTCGCTCTTATCTTACTTCTGTCTCTTGTTCTTATTCAATCTGCGTCGCCCCTCTTGTGTCCCACTTGCCCTTGCCACGCAGGACGTGACACTTGGCTATTGTGAATAGCACTGCAGTGAACATAGGGGTGCATATATCTTTTCAAATTAGTGTTTTGGATTTCTTTGCATAAATACCGAGGAGTGGAATTGCTGGGTCATAAGGTAGTTCTATTTTTAATTTTTTGAGGAACCTCCATATTGTTTTCCACAGTGGCTGCACCAGTTTGCAATCCCACCAACAGTGCACAAGAGTTCCCTTTTCTCCACATCCTCGCCACCATTTGTTTGTTCATTTATTGATGGTGGCCATTCTGACAGGTGTGAGATGATATCTTATAGTGGTTTTAATTTACATTTCTCTGATGATTAGTGACATTGAACATTTTTTCATATGTCTGTTGACCATCTGTATGTCCTCTTTGGAGAAATGTCTATTCAGTGCCTCTGCCCATTTTTTAATTGGGTTGTTTTTGTTTGTTTGTTTGGTGTTGAGCTGTATGAGTTTTTTGTTTCATAGATTTTGGATATTAACCCCTGATAAGATATATCATTGGTGAATATCCTCTCCCATTCAGTATGATATCTTTTCATTTTGTTGATGGTTTCTTTTGCTGTGCAAAAACTTTTTAGTTTGATGTAATCCAATTTGTTTACTTTTTCTTTTGTTTCCCTTGCCTGAAGAGATATATCAGTGAAAATACTATTATAGGTGATGTCTGAGAGTTTGCTTCCTATGTTTTCTTCTAGGAGTTTTATGGTTTCTGGTCTTAAATTTAAGTCTTTAATCCATTTTGTGTTTATTCTTATATATGAAGTAAGATGATGGTCCAGTTTCATTTTTTTGTATGTTTTCTCAGCACCATTTATTGAATAGAGTGTTTTTACCCCAATGTATTTTCTTGCTTCCTTTGTCATAGGTTAAATGACCATATAGATGTGGGTTTATTTCTGTTTTTTTCTATTCTGTTCCATTGATCTATGTGTCTGTTTTTATGCCAATACCCTGCTGGTTTAACTTTCTTCTTCTTCTTCTTCTTCTTCTTCTTCTTCTTCTTCTTCTTATTATTATTATTATTATTATTATTATTATCATTAGTTACAGATGTACAAAACAATGCAATAGTTATCTTTTTCACCCCTTACAAAGTGACTACCCATTCCCCCTTCCCCTGTCCCCCCAACCCCGATATCATTCATCTCTATTACAATTCCATTGACTCCATCCCCACACTATATTCCACATCCCATGACTATATATGTGTTAAATTATAGTTGACATATAATATTATTCAGCGGCAGCTTCAGATGTACAGTGCAGTGTAAGGCTACCACACCATCCATGAAGTCTTGATTACTATGTCCTTGTAGTATAGTTTGATATCAGGTAGCATGATATCTCCAGCTTTGCTTTTAAGATTGCCATGGCTAATTGGGGTCTTTTATAGTTCTGTATACATTTTAGGATTATTTGTTCGAGCTCTGTGAAAAATACCATTGGTATTTTGGTAGGGATTGCATTGAATCTATAGATTGCTTTATGTACTACGGACATTGTAACTATATTAATTCTTCCTACCCATGAGCATGGTATGTGCTTCTATTTATTTGTATCTTTTTAAATTTCTCTCTTCAATGTGTTATAATTTTCTGAGTACAAGTCTTTTACCTCCTTGATCAAATTTACTCCTAAGTATTTTATTTTTTTTTTGATGCAATTATAAATCAGATTGTTTTCTTAATTTCTCTTTCTGATAATTTGTTATAGGTGTATAAAAATGCAACCAATTTCTGAATATTAATTGTGTATCCTGCTATTTTACTAAATTCATTTATCAATTCTAGTAGTTTTTTTGGTGGAACGTTTGAGATTCTTTCTATATAGTATCATGTCATCTGCAAATGACTGTTTTACTTCTTTCTTTCCCATTTGGATGCCTTTTATTTCTTTTTCTTGTCTGATAGCTGTGGCTAGGACTTCCCATACTATGCTGAATAAAAGTGGTGAAAGTGGGCATCTTTGTCTTGTTCCTGATCTTAAGAGGAATGATTTTAGCTTTTCCCCATTGAGTTTGATGTTAGCTGAGTGTTGGTCATATATAGCCTTTATTATATTGAGATATGTTTCCTGTATTTCCACTTTGCTGAGAGTGTTTATGATAAATGGATTTTGTCAAATGCTTTTTATGCATCTATTGATATGATCATATAATTTTTATTTTTCATTTTGTTTATGTGGTGTATCACATTAATTGATTTGTGGACATTGAGCCAACCTTGCATTCCAGGAATAAATTTCACTTAATCATGGTGTGATCTTTTAAATATATTGCTGAATTCAGTTTGCTAATATTTTCTTGAGGATTTTTGTATCTATATTCATCCAGGATATTGGCTTATAATTTTTTTTTGTTATGTCTTTGTCTGGTTTTGGAATCAGGGTACTGCTGGCCTTATAGAATGAGCTTGGGAGCTCCTCTTGAAATTTTTTGAATAATTTGAGAAGAATATGTGTTAATTTTTTTGGATGTTTGGTAGAATTCACCTGTGAAGCCATCTGGTCCAAGACTTTTGTTTGTTGGGAGCTTGTTTATTACCAATTCCATTTGGTTAGTAGTAATCAGTAGGTTAAGATTTTCTGTTTCTTCTTGATTTGGCCTTAGAAGACTGTATGTGTCTAGGAATTTATCCATTTCTTTCAGATTGTCCAGTTGGTTGGTGTATAACTGCTCATAGCATTTTCTTAAATTTTTTGTATTTCTGTGGTTCCCGTTGTCACTTCTCCTTTTTCATTTCTGATTTTATTTATTTGGGTGCTCTCTCTTTTTTTCTTGATGAGTCTCGTTAATGGTTTATCAATTTTGTTCATCTTTCAAAGAACCTGCTCTTGGTTTCATTGATCTTTTATAGTTTTGGTTGTTTTTTAGCCTCTATTTCACTTATTTCCACTCTGATCTTCATTATTTCCTTCCTTCTGCTCACTTTAGGCTTTGTTTGCTGTTCTTTTTCCAGGTCCCTCAGGTGTAAAGCTTGATTATTTACTTGAGATTTTTCTTGTTTCTTGAGACCCAATAGCATATTAAAAATATTATAGACCCCATACTCTCCCCTTCCATGTGTGTGTGTTCATTCCTGACACTCCCCGAGTGCATGTTGTGTACATTTCCCACAGTCTTGCCCTGCCATGTTCATGTGTTCACGTGGAGTGCATTCCCCACACACCCTCCAGCTGTTTGTAGGTGCAGTCCCCACACACTTGCCCTGCTGTGCATGTTCATAACTCACTCTCACCATGTGCACGTGATTACATTTGTGTGCATTCTCACTCTCACCTTGCCATATGTGTGCATTACACAAACCATTACACTGCCATGTGTGTGCATTCCCCACACTGCGCCTTGCTGTGTGTGTTGTTTGTGTGCATTACCCCAGTGGCCCACCTATGTGTGTGATTCCCTACAATCTCCTTACCACGTATGGGTTCATTACGTACACTCTCTCTCCCTGCCGTGTGTAGGTGCATTACTGACAAAGTCATGCTGCTGGGCATGTGTGCATTCACCACAATCTTACCCTGCCTTGTATAATGCTCACACTCTCTCCATGCTGTGTGTTTGTGTGCATTCCCACACTCACCTGTCCATGTGTGTGCATTCCTCACACTCTAGCTCTGTTGTGTGTGTGCATTCCTCACACCCTCGCCCTGTTGTGTGTATGCACTTTCTACACTCTCGCCCTGTCTCACCCTGCCATATACGTGTATGTGCTTCCCACATTCTCACCCTGCTGTGTGATTGTTATTCCCCATACTCACTCCTTCCCATCTGTGGGTTTTTTCTCTGTATTCCTGCCCTGCTGTATGTAGGTATATTCCCCACACACTCGCCCTGCCTAGCATGTGCACAACCCACACGCTCCCTCTGCTGTGTGTGTGTGTTCCTGACACTCTCACCCTGCTGTTTGTTCATTCCTCACACTGTCGCCTTGCTATGTGCGTGCATTCCCGACATTTGCCCTGCTGTGCTTGTGTGTGTGTGTGTGTGTGTGTGTGTTTGTATTTACTACCCTCTCTCCCTGCTTTCTTGGTTGTGCATTGCCCACACTCTTACATTACCATGTGTGCATCCCACAAGATCACCATACTGTGTGTGTGCATTCTACACTCTCCCACTGCTGTGTGTTTTTTACTTCCCCACAACCTCACCCGGCCCTGTGTGTGTTCCCCACACTCTCATTCTTCTGTGTGTTCATTCCCATCACTGCCAACTTGCCATCTGTGTTCTGTTTGTGGGTTTATTCCCTCCACTATGTCCCTGCAGTGTCTAGGTGTATTACCACACATGTATCTGGCCATGTGTGCACATCCCACACATTCACCAGGATGTGGGGGGGTGTTCCCCACTCTCCGCTGGCTGTGTGTGTGTTCCCACACTTTAACCCTGCCCTGTGTGTTCATTCCCCACACTGTCACCTTGCTATATGTGTTGGATGTGTGCATTCCCCCCCACCCCACCCCCCACAAAAAGTATTATGCACCATGATCAAATTGGATTTATCCCAGGAACGCAAGAATGGTTCAACATCAGAAAACTGATCAAAGTTATATACCACATTAATAGAACAAAAGAAATAAACGTATGTGATCATCTTACTTGATGCAGAAAAGGCATTTCAGATACAGAAAAAGCATAGAGCTAATAGGCAAAATGAGCAAAGTTGCAGGGTATTAGAGCAACACATAAAAATCAGTTGTTTTGGGCCGGCCGAGTGGCCTGGTGGTTCAGCGCTGGCTTTGGAAGCCAGCGGCCCCGGTTTGGGTCCTAAATATGAGGGTCAGTGACACTGCCCTCAAAAAAAAAAATCAGGGGCCGACCGAGTGGCTCAGTTGGTTAAGAGCTTGCTCAAGAGTGCGAGCTGAGCTCTGAGCAATGGTGGTTGGATGCCAGCCCGAGCTGAGTTGCCGTTGAGCTGCCAACAAGTGGCAGGATGGCTCAGCTAGAAAAAAAAAATCAGTTGTTTTTATGCACTAGCAATGAACAATCCAAAATTGAAATTAAGAAAGTAATTCCACTTACAATGGCATCTAAAAGAAATACCTAGGAGAAATTTAACAAAGGAAGTGAAAGACCTGTACTGTATATTGAAAACTATAAAACGTTGCTGAAAGAAATTAAAGGAAACATAAATAAATGGAAAGACATCCTGTGTTTATGGATTGGTAGATTTTATATTGTTAAGATGTCAATACCACCTGAAGCAATCTACAGATTCAACACGATTGCTGTAAAAATTCCAACACCCTTTTTGCAGAGGTGTGAAAATGCCGATCCTCGAATACATATGAAATTGCAGAGGGCCCTGAATAAACAAAATAATCTTGAAAAAGAAGAGCAAAGTCAAATGGTCCAATGGTTTTTCATAAGAATTCCAAGTCCATTTAATGGGGAAATGATAGTCTCTTCGACAGATGGTGCTGGTACAAACAGATTTCCACATGTGACAGAATGAAGCTGGACTCCTACCTCACACCATATACTATTAACTCAAAATGGATTAACAGCTTAAATATAAGAGCTAAACCCATAAAATTCTGAGAAGAAAACATAAGGGTAAATCTTTATGACCTTGAATTTGATTGCAGGTATTTAAATATGACACCAAAAGCATGAGCAACAAAAGAAAAATAGATAAATTGGACTTCATTAAAATTAAAAACTTTTGTGCATCAAAGGACATTACCAAGAACATAAAAAGACAACCTACAGAAAGGAAGAAAATAATTGCAAATCATGTATCTGATAAAGGTTTAAAATCCAGAACGTAAAAGAACTCCTACAACCCAATGACAAAAGACTAACAATCCAATGAAAATCGGCAATAGATTTTAATATCTCCAAAGAAAATATACAAATGACCAACAAGCACATGAAAAATTGCTCATCATTAATTATTAGGAAAATGCAGATCAAAACCGCAATGAGATACCACATCATACCACTAGATGGCAGCAACAACTACAGTACCAGAGAGGATGTGAAGATATTGGAACTTTTGTATATTGATGGTGGAGATGTAAAATGGTACAGCCACTGTGTAAAACATTTTGGCAATTTCTCAAAAAGTTAAAGAGAATTCACATTTAGTTCAGCAATTCCACCCCTAGTTGTATACCCAAGAGAATTGAAAACAAGGACTGAAACAGATACTTGTATAGCAAAGTTCACTGCAGCATAATTTACAATAGCCAAAAGGTGAAAACAATGCAAGTGTTCATCAATAGATGAATAGATAAACAAAATGTGGTGTATACATATGCTGAAATATTATTCAGCCATAAAAGGGGATAAAGTTTGGGCACATGCTATAGCATGGATGAACCTTGAAAACATTATTTTAAGTGAAATAATCCAAGCACAAAAGGGTAAATATTGTATGATTTCACTTATATGAAATATCTAGAATAGGCAAATTTATGGGAACAGAAACTAGGTTAGAGGTTACTAGGGACTGGGGGAGGGGGACATAGGGAGTTATTACATAATGAATATAGAGCTTCTGTTTGGGATGATGAAAAAGTTTTGTAACTCGATAATGGTGATGGGTTGCATAACATTGAGATTGTAATTAATGCCACCTAATTGTACCCTCAAAAATTGTAAAAATGGAAAATTTTATGCTATATAGTTTACCACAATAAAAAAGGTTGCCCCAATCTAAAGTTACATCTTATTTTTCTCTAATCTATCATCCATAGAAGCAATCCCTGCTCATATTACAGAGGTTTCTGCCAATATAAATTAGTTACAGCTTATCATTTTTATGTGTGTGTAGACTTTCTCCTCACAGGTTTGACTCTACTTCCCCTGGGACATCCAGGAATCTGAATGAATCCAGTAATTGGTATGGAAGCCTCAAAGGGTGATATGGGTGGATCTTGAGAAAGACTAGCCGAATCCTTATAGGGTCCCCAAGTCGTGCAGGCCTAGTTCAATTAGACTAAAAAGGAAGGGCTGCCTCTGTCACCAAGAGGGGCTCAGTGGGGACTGGGGTTTATGGAATTCAGATCTATCCAAATCAAGCCCAATGTTCCTTTTCCAGTTCCCAAGGGCCCATTCTTCTCCCAATCAGTGGCATTTTGGTTTCACATAAGAGACCTGGAGATCTTGTGAATTCAGCCTGCAGGATTTGGTCTTATATCTGATTTCAGGCTACATCAGTCCCAGGACTAGAAGAGATAAAGAGATTTCTTGTTTTTTAATTTTATTTATTTGCTTTTTAAAGTATTATTTTATATTAATTTCAGGTGTACAGCATAGTGGTTAAACACATATAATTTAAGAAGTGGTCCCCCTGACTAGTTTAGTACCCACCTGGCACTATACATAATTATTACCATATTATTGACCATATTCCCAATGCTTTACTTTATATCCCCATGACTGTTTTGTAACTGTTTATTTCTATTTCTTAATCCTTTCACCTTTCTCACCCTGCTCCCCAACCCCCTCCCATCTACTACCCTGATAAACCTAGTACCCATCTGACATCATGCATAGTTATTACAATATTATTGATTATATTCCTTATGCTATACTCTACATCCCCATGACTACTTTGTAAAAGCAATTTGTACTTTTTAATCCCTTCCCTTTTTTTTTTCACCTACACCCCTCCTGTCAGGCAACCATCAAAATGTTCTTCATATCTATGAGTTTGTTTCTGTTTTGTTTGTTTATTTTGTTCTTTAGATTCCACATATAAGTGAAATCACATTGCATCTGCCTTTCTCTGTCTGACATACTTCACTCAGCACAGTACCCTCCAGATCCATCTATGCCGCCGCAGATGGCAAGAACCCATTCCCTTCCCTGGCTGAGCAATATTCCATTATATATATGTATCACCTCCTCCTTATCCATTCATCCACTGATGGACACCCAGGCTGCCTCCACATCTTGACCATTGTAAACAATGCTGCAATGAACATATGGATGCACACGTCCCCTTGAAGTAGTGTTTGGGTTTCTTCAGATAAATATCCAGACGTGGGATTACTGGGTCCTTCTTTGTCTCTTGTAGCCTTTGTTTTAAAGTCTATTTTGCCTGGTATAAGTATGGCTATTCCAGCTTTTTTTTTTGTCTTTTTCATTTCCATTTTCATAAAATATCTTTTTCAATCCCTTTATTTTCTGTCTGTGTGTGTCTTTCAATCTGAAGTGAGTCTTTTCTGGCAGCATATGTAATGGTTTTTTTTTTCTTAGCTTTTGATCAGAGCTTTTAATACATTGAAAGTAATTGTTGATAGATATGTAGGTATTGCCATTTTATTATCCATAATTTTTTTAAAACTGTGTTGACGTATTCTCTCTTTTTTTTTTAAGATTTTATTGGGGATTCAGGGAAGGGGAACAGACAAGTTGCTCTCCTTTTGTTTTTCAGTCTAGTTGTGGAGGACATTGCTTCACTGGCCCATGTTGGTATTGTCATTGAACTCTTCTTTATCCACTCATCCATTTGGTTGCCTTCATATCTTGACTATTATAAATAATGCTGCAAATGAATGTATAGATGAACATGTCCCATTGAAGTAGCATTTGGGTTTCTTTGGATAAATACCCAGAAGTGGGATTACTGTATCCTTCTTTGTCTCTTCTCATAGCCTTTGTTTTAAAGTCTATTTTGTCTAGTATAAGTATTGATACCCCAGCTTTTTTATCCCCGAATTCATGAAATAACTTTTTTCTTCTCTTTACTTTCAGTCTTGTGTCTTTTGACCTGAAGTGAATCTCTTGTAGGCAGAATATGCATGGGTCTTGTTTTCTTATCCATTCAGCCACCCTATGTTTTTTTTTTAAAGATTTTATTGGGGAATTGGGGGAGGGGAACAGCATTGGTGAATCGGGGAAGGGGAACAGACAAGTTGCGGTCATTTTTTGTTCTTCAGTCTATTTGTGGAGGACGTTGCTTCACTGGCCCATGTTGGTATTATCATTACGCTCTTTCTGGGAGAGGCAGATCAGTCACCGGCCTCTGGACGGCCGCTCACGTGGCTCTTGGCAGCTCACACTGGCTGCTGGCAGCTCACGCTGGTTGCCAGCCACTCACTGTAGCCTATGGTAGCTCACTGCAGCAGAGGCTGCAGCCCACACCGTGCCAGCGACTCACAGTAGCCCAGCTCCAGGTGGAGCTGTTGTTCATCACCTTAGCTATAGAGGGCGGTGTCACTGGCCCTCATATATGGGATCCGAACCAGGGCCCTGCTGCTCAGAGCTGGTGTCCCAAGCCACCTCCTAACCAACGCACCATTCGGCCGGCCCCACACTATGTTTTATTATTGGAGCATTTAATCTGTTTACATTTAAAGTAATTGTTGATAGATATGTAGTTATTGTCATTTTATTCATATTTTTTATCTTATTCTTTTGTCTAAAAGAAGTCCCTCTAAGATTCCTTATAATACTGGTTTGGTGGTGATGAACTCCTTTAGCTTTTTCTTGTCTGGGAAGCTCCTTATCTGTCCTTTGATTCCAAATGATAGCTTTGCTAGGTAGAGTAATCCTGGTTGTAGGTCCTTACTTTTCAGCACTTGGAATATTTCCTACCACTCCCTTCTGGCCTGCAAAGTTTCTGTTGAGAAATCAGCTGACAGTCTTATGGGAGTTGCCTTGTAGGTAACTAGGTAACTGCTTTTCTCTTGCTGCTTTTAAGATTCTTTCTTTGTCTTTAACGTTTGACATTTTAATTATGATGTGTCTTGGTGTGGGCCTCCTTGGGATCATTTTTTTTTTTGGGACTCTGCATTTCCTGGGCGTGTATATCTATTTCCTTTGTCAGGTTAGGGAAGTTTTCAGTCATTATTTCTTCAAATAGGTTTTCAATTTTTTGCTCTCTCTCTTCTCGTTCTGGTACCCCTATGATGTGAATTTTGGCATGCTTGATATTGTCCCAAAGGTCCCTGTTCATTTTTTTTTTTGAGGGCAGTGTCACTGGCCCTCATATGTAGGACCTGAACCGGGGCCACTGGCTTCCCAAGCCAGCGCTTAACTAATGTGCCACTTAGCCAGCCCTCATTTTTTTTTAAATTTATTTTTGACAACAGTGCAATAGTTATACTTTTTACCTCTCAAAGTGACAACCCCCCTCCCCCAATCCACCACCCCACTCCCACCCATATCATAATATCTACTACAACTCCTCTGACCCCACTCCCACACTGTACTTCTCATCCCGTGATTATATGTATACAATCACAGTTAACATTCAATATTATACAACATCTGCTTCAGGTGTACAGCACAGTTATCAAGCCTCTACACCATTCCCGAAGCAGTCTCCCCAACAAGACACGTGACCATGTGACACCCCACAAAGCATTCACAACATTATCAATTACATTCCCAGAACTGCCCCCACCATATCCCTGTGGCAACATTGTAGTCACCCACCTACACTGTCCAAAACCTTCCACTTCTCCCTCATCCCCACGCCCTCCCAGCCAGCAACCATCAGTTTTTCGTTTATATCTGCTTGATATGACTTCAATCTTCTTAAAGTTACTGAGACTTGTTTTGTGGCCTAATATGTGGTCTATCTTGGAAAATGTCCCATGTGCACTTGAGAAGAATGTATATTCTGTTGTTTCAGGGTGAAAAGCTCTAAAAATATAAATGAAATCCAGCTGTCTAAAGTGTCCTTTAAGGCCACTCTTTCTGTGTTGATTTTCTGTCTAGAAGATCTGTCCACTGGTGACAATGGGGTGTTGAAGTCCCCTACTATGATAGTGATACTGTTGATCTCTGTTATTTTCTTTTTTTTTTTTTTTGAGGGCAGTGTCATTGGCCTTCATATGTGGGACCCGAACCGGGGCCACTGGCTTCCTAAACCAGCACTTAACCACCGTGCCACTCGGCCGGCCCAAAGCATTTTTTTTTTTGATCTCTGTTTTTATGTCTGTCAAAATCTGTTCTATATAATTAGGAGCTCCTATGTTGGGTGCATAGATGTTTTTTTTTCTTTGTTTGTTTTTTGTTTTATTTTGAGGGCAGTGTCACTGGCCCTCATATGTGGGACCCGAACCGTGCCGCTGGCTTCCCAAACCAGCGCTTAACCACCACGCCACTCAGCCGGCCCGGGTGCATAGATGTTTATTAGGGTTATAGTGCCCTTCTTTGTCTTTTATTGTAGTCTTCATTTTAAAGTCTGTTTTATCCAAAATAAATACTGCTACTTCAGCTTTTTTTCTCATTTCCATTTGCATGAAATATCTTATTTCATCTGTAAACAGCATATACATGGGTTCTATTTTCTTATCCACTCAGCCACCCTCTGTCTTTTGATTGGAGCATTTAGCTCATTCACATTTAAAATGATTATTGATAGGTGCACATGTATTGCCATTTTGTTACTTGTATTCCTGGTCTTCCTAGGTTAGCTTGTTTACCCCTTTCTTCTGTTTAAAAAAGCCCTTTTAACATTTCTTGCAGTGCTGGCTGGGTGGTAATGAATTCCTTAAGCTTATTCTTTTCTGAGAAGCTCTTTATTTCTCCTTCAATTTTAAGTGATAGCCGTGCTGGGTAGAGCAATCTTGGTTGTAGGCCTTTGTGTCACTTTGAATATCTCCTGCCACTCTTTTCTGGCCTGCAGAGTTTCTGTAGACAAGTCAGCTGTTAGTCTAACAGGAGTTCCTTTGTATGTAACCTGCTGTCTTTCTCCTGCTGCTTTTAGGATTCTGTCTCTGTCTTTAACCTTTAACCTTTTAACTATGATGTGTCTTGGTGTGGACCTGTTTGGGTTCAGCTTGTTTGGAACTCACTGCATTTCCTGGGCTTGTATGTCGATTTCCTTCAGCAGGGTAGGGAAGTTTTCAGTCATTAGTTTTTCAAATACATTCTCGACCCCTTGCTTCTTCTCTTCTCCTTCTGGTGTTCCTATGATGCAAAATATTCTTGTGCTTCATCTTGTCCCATAGGGCTCTTAAACTGTTTTCATTGTTTTTTATTCTTTGGTCTTTTTGTTGTTCCAACTGGGTGATTTCTGCTATTTTGTCTTCCAAATCGCTGATCCGATCCTCTGCTTCATCTGCTCTGGTGATTCCTTCAAGTGTGTGCTTCATCTGCTCTGGTGATTCCTTCGAGTGTGTTCTTCATTTCAGTTATTGTATTCTTTAGTTCTAACTGGTTGTTTTTTTATGATTTCTCTATCCTTCCTTATGTCCTCACTAAGTTCGTTAAACATTCTTATCATCAGTGTTCTAAACTCTGTTTTTGAAAGGTTGGATCCCTCTGTTTCATTTAGTTCCATTTCTAGAGGTTTCTTCTGAACTACTTGTGACATGTTTCTTTGTTTCCTCATTCTGGCTGTTGCTCTGGGATTGCTTTGGTGTATTAGGTAGATCACCAGGAGAGCCCTGGCTGGATCATGCAGGCACACAGCTCACAGCCAAACACTCCCAGGAAAACTCCCAGTGTCAGCCTGGGCCCATCAGCCGCTCATAGATCAGGCCGAGCAGCCCAACAACCAATCACCAGCCTGGAAACTCTGCACTCACAGTACAGAGAGTGGGGACCCAAGACGGCTCATGCACTCCCATGTCTCAGTGAGCAGCCTGTTGGAGACAGAACGCACCCACCTGGCAATGCAGCACAAGCAGGGCAGAGGGTGGGAATCCAAGGCGGCTCGCGCACTCCTGTGTCTCAGTGAGCAGCCTGTTGGAGTCGGAGCTTGCCCACAAGGCATTTCCCTGGCTACACAGCACAAGCCGTGGAGAGGGTGGAGATCCAAATTGGCTCGCGCCCTCCTGCGTCTCAGTGAGCAGCCTGTTGGAGCTAGAGCGCACCCACCTGGTGTTTCCCTGGCAACGCAGCACAAGCAGTGCGGAGGGTGGGGATCCAAGGCCGCATGCGCATGCATGCCCACACGCACTCCTGCACCAATTCCACCAGACCAGTGAGGTCCCGGACCTGACCCTCTGTGGGAGGGCGCAAACCTGACAAAATGGTGCCCTCCTGTATACCACTCGCGTGCAAGCTCCACAGCAGGGGAACAATAGTCCCAAAAGCTCCAGCTCCCGTGCCAAGGGAGCTGAGTTCAGTCCATCCCGCAGGCTTCTCGGCCCCCTCACACAGCTACTCCCTCCACCAGGGACCAGGTGAGTGCTCACTGGTGAGTGAGTCCATGTGCTGGCTCCACTGGTTCTCTAGCTGCCCTCAGTCTCACCGAGCTGAGCAAAGAGAGTCCTCACTAATTTCTACCGCCAGCTATCTTGGAACTCCTCTTCCCAGCAAAGGAACTCTGGGGCTTCCCTCATGGGGTTCGCCCTCTCTCATCTGCGCCCCTCTTACCAGACTCAACGTGGCCTCCTCTTTTAAGTTTTTCGTTTAGTGGTTCTGTTCATCTGGTGTTCCAGGGACTTCCGGGATTGAATGTTGTAAAAAGTATTTGTAATTTTGGTGTGATTCTGGGAGGCAGTTGGCACAGCGTCTGTCTATTCCGCCATCTTACCAGAAGTCCATTTTTTTAAATTACTTTTTCTTTTTGCTCTTCTGTTTGCGTGTTTCCTGCTACCTTATCTTCTAAATTGCTGATTCAGTCCCCTGCTTCATCTATTCTACTGTTGATTTCCTATAATGTATTCTTCATTTCACTTATTGTATTCTTTATTTCTGACTAGTTCTCTTTTATGTTTTCTATCTCCACTTTCATGTTTCCTATCTCTTTGTTGAAGTTCTCCCTGAGCTCACTGAGCATCCTTATAATCAGTGTTTGGAACTCTGCATCTGATAGGTTGCCTGTCTCCATTTTGTTTAGTTCTTTTTCTGGAGCTTTGTTCTCTTGTTTTATTGGGGACATGTTTCTTTGTCTCCCCATTTTGGCTACCTCCCTGTGTTTGTTTCTATATATTAGGAGGGCTTCTATGTCTCCTGGTCTTAGTAGAGTAACCTTATGTAGTAGGTGTCCTGCGGGGCCCAATGGTGCAGTCTCACTGGTCATTAGACATGGATGCCCCAGGTGTGTCCTTTGTGTGGGTTGTGTGTGTCTTCCTAGTATAATTGAGCCTTGGTTGCTGTTTGCATATCCATTGGAGGTATTAACCCTTCTGCTCATTGGTTGTTAGGACTAGTCATGACTAGAGTGAAGGAACTGTTATGGCGAGGCTGACCCTGTGCAGCAGGATTCGTTTTAGGTGGGCTCTGGTGCCTGCCCATTGTGTCCTTTGGGTTTATCATCCTTGGAGGTGTCAGTTTCATGCTCCAGCTCAGTTTGAAGCTGGCAATTGGGCATGCCAGTCTCAGGGCCACCTGGGAGGGGACCTGCTGCAGGCCAAGTTCAGCCACAGCCTATGCCCTGCCTGGGGCCACCTGGCATGAGCCACAAAGCAATTCTCAGATGGCTGCTGCCTGCGCTGTCCTTAGAGGTGCCTTAAGAGGTCAAGTTGTTAACCAAGGCCAGGTGTCACTAGAGCTGGTCAGCCAGAGGTACAGGACACCCTGAAGACAGATGCAACTTGTTTGTGTTTTCTGAACCTCTGAGAGAATTTAGGGAAGTCTTCAGCATGAGCTAAAACAGGTCATTTGTACCTAAAGGGGCTTGGATGTGCCTGAAAGTTGGATGGGGCATGGTCTCGGGGAATCACTAGGGCAAAAGAAATGGATGGCATTGGCCAGATTGATGGAGACTCAGATATGGTGGCCAACTACGTCTGCATGCGGAGTTGGGGGAGGGCTCAACAAAGAAACAATGGTTTTCCCCAGCTCCTCCATCCAAAAGAAAGTAGCCCTTCCAGCTTTCACCCTGAAGCCGGAGAACTCAGTTCCTCTCCATAAGTCCCTTTTGCCTTTTGAGCTGCAGCCCCAGTGCTGGAGCTCAGAGTGAGTGAGTCTATCAGTGAGTAAGTCCATGCATAGGCCTTCCAAGAGGAGCACCTTGGAGTGTAGTCACTCTCTGTCCCACTCAGTCACAATCTCCACTGGTTTTCACAACCAGAAATTATGGGGACTTCTCTCCCAGCACTGGAACCCTGGGCTGGGGAGCCTGGTGCAGCACTGGGACCCCTGTCTCCTGTGGGGAGACCTTTGCAGCCAAGTTAACCCTCCTGGTTTTTAATGGTCACATGCTGGTGTGGGACCAGCCTGTTCCACATCTGTGCCCCTCCTACCAGTCTCGAGGTGACTTCTTCTGTATGTTCTTAGTTGTAGGGCTTCAGTTCAGCAAGATTTCAGGCGATTCTCAATGATGGTTGTTTTCTAACTTAGTTGTAATTTTGATGTGGTTGTGAGAGGAAGTAAGCATAGCATTTACCTACTCTGCCATCTTGACCGTAAAATCTCTAGTAGTGCCTTTTGTTTAATCAGATTCACCAGATTTATAGTAGTACAATTTCCCATGGAAATTGGATCAAAAGGTAAATAAACTTACTCTGTATAAGACAATAAATAAAAATCTATTACTGGAATTTCAGGGTTTTCAGAACGAACTCTAGATGGAAAGCCTTTACATTTTCCTAGCACTGTGGTCTCCCTCACTACACAGACTTATTTCAAAATAGTCATAAAAATTTGATCTCACTTATATGTGGAATCTAAAGAACTGAATAAACGAGCAATGTAAACAGAAATAGTCTTACAGACACAAAGGAAAAACTGATGCGGGCTAGATGGGATGGGGGTGGGCATGAGGGAGAAGGGGGAAGGGACAAGGCAACATAAACTGGTAACTACAATACTACCGCAGAGACAGAAGAGACAGTTTAGGGAATATAATCAATAATGTAAATGTTTTTTGGGGGGACCAGATGGACTCATGTCTTGTCATGGAGACCACTTCATGGACAGTGTAGTGGCTGCTGCTGATTAATATTAGATGTTGACTATAATTTAACACATATATAGTCATGGGGTGTGGAATATAGTGTGGGGATGGAGTCAATGGAATTGTAATAGATATGTATTATAGCAGGGGTAGGGGCAGGGGAAGGGGGAGGGGATAGTCACTTTGTAAGGGGTGAAAAGGATAACTATTGCATAGTTTTGTACATCTGTAACTATTAATAAAAAAGAATTCAACACATAATCCTGGGTTAGGTCCTTTTGCTATAAATTTTAGGACATTATTAGCATAACTGATGACAATTGAATGGGATATGAGGAGTAGGTGGTAATGAGGCAACAACATTAATATCATGACATTGATGGTTGTATTGTGGCTATGTAGGAAAATATCCTTGTTTGTAGAAAAACACACTAAAATAGTCAAAGATGATCGGGCACTAGGTTTGCAACTTGCTCTCAAATGATTCCAGAAAAAATTTCTCTGTATTGTTCTTGCAACTTTTCTTTAACTTTGTGATTGCTACAAAATAAAAAATAATTCATGAAATATTTGCTGGAATATTTTAACCTGGAACCATCTGCTTGGCATTGTTGCTTCTGTCAATAATTTTCCATGCAAATCAGACATTAGGCTGATGAATGAGGGCTTGTTGGGCACTCAAAGCCAAATTTGAGATGATCCTCATAATTTAAACATTATGGGCATGTAGTTGGTTTTGGAAATAGTGACATTGCAGCTTTACTCCAAAAGTTGTCTTATGATATTGTGATGGTTAATTTTATGTATCAACCTTACTGGGCCATGGGTTGCCTAGATATTTGGTCAAACATTCTGGGTGCTTTTTGAATGGGATTAACAATTAAATCAGTAGACTGAGTAAAGCAAATTGTGTTCCTTAATGTGGGTGGGCCTAATCCAATCAGTTGAAGACCTGAATAGAATAAAAAGGCTGACCCTCCCAGAGTAGGGGAGAATTCTTTTTATCTGACTGCCTTTTGACTGGGACATTACCTTTTCCTGCCTTCAGACTCAAATGAAACAATGGCTCTTTCTGGGTCTGCTGGCCTTTGGACTGGAACTACACTATCAGCTCTCCTGGGTCTCCAGCTTGCTGACTGCAGAACTTGGGACTTCCCACCCTTCATAATTGCATTAACCAATTCCTTATAATAAATATCTATCTATATATAAATATATTCTTTTGGTTCTGTTTCTCTGGAGAACCCTGACTAATGCAGATTTGGGAAGTGAGAGTGGTTCTAAAGGAACAGAATATTAAAAATGAGTTTTGTGAATTGGTTCTGAAGTTTCTGGAATTGGTTCTCTGATATGGTTAAATTTAAAGACACTAATGGCTATTTCCAGTAGTAAAGAGGGTACTGATTGTCCATAACGTGAACTATGGAGATACTCAAAATATCTCCATTGGACATTCATAATCAACCACTTATAAGAAGCAAGGAGCTAGATGCCTGTATATATGATACTTTTTTTAAAAAAAGATTTTTTTATTTTGAGGGCCCTCATATATGGGACCGAACTGGGGCTGCTGGCTTCCCAAGCCAGTGCTTAACCACCACGCCACTCGGCCGACCCTTAAAGATTTTTTTAAATTGGGGAATTGGGGGAGGGGAACAGACAAGTTGCTGTCCTTTTGTTTTTCAGTCTAGTTGTGGGGGACCTTGCTTCATTGGCCCATGTTGGTGTTATCATTGCGCTCTTCCCGGATGAGGCAGATCGGTCGCCAGCCTCTGGACAGCCACCCACCGCGGCTATTGGCAGCTCATTCATCTGCTGGCCACTCATGCTGGCTGCCAGCCACTCACTGTAGCCTATGGCAGCCCACTACAGTAAGGGCTGCAGCCTACACCGTCGCCGGGACTCGTGCAGCCCAGCTCTAGGTGGAGCTATTGTTCACCGTCTTATCTGTAGAGGGCAGTGTCACTGGCCCACATATTTGGGATCCGAACCGGGGCCGCTGGCGTCCCAAGGCAGCTCTCAACCAACGCACCACTCAGCCAGCCTATATGATACTTTTGAACGTCTTTTGAAAGCTAAGGAATATGGTAAGATTGGCTAGTTGCTCCTAATGTCTCTGCAGAAAGTAATGCAAGAAAAGGATGAGCTCAGGGATTACAATTCCCAGCTCAAGCACTGCACAAATGATCTGAAAGCTTCTATGTGTGCGCTGAAGGAGAGCCTTATCTCCTGTAGCTGGAGAGCTGAAATTTCTGAAAACCAAACCCAAAATCTCAACCTGCAACTGTGTCTGTTGTCAAATTGAGGGCACTAATGGGGAAGGAATAGGATCCTGTACGTTGGAATGGTGAGGCCAGGTCACCTTGAGAAACAGTGCCAAAAATTTATACTGTTAATCTTTTTCTCAGCCCTCCTCAAAGGGACATACAAACTTTTACCAGGGTAACTATGCACTGGGTAAAAGGAAATAGTCAGATCTTTTGGGGACTACTGGACACTGGCTCTCAGCTGAAACAATTAATTCCAGGAGTCCCAAAACATCACGGTGGCCCTCCACTCAGAATAGCGGTTTATGGAGGTCAGGGAATCAATGGAGTTGTGGATCACATCCATCTGACAGTGGACCCAGTGCGTCCCTGGACCCATCTTGTGTTTATTTCCCCAGTCCAGAAGGCACAGTTGGAATCCGTGAACTCAGCTGCTAAATACCTAATTGGAATACATATACTCACATTGTTTCTCTGACTTGCAGTGTGAGGGCTATGATGATGGGAAGGTCCAATGGAAGGCATTAGAACTGCCTCTACCAAGGAATATAGTAAATCAAATGTAGTACTGTATCCCTGGAGGGATCGCAGAGATTAGTGCCACCATCGAGGACTTGAAAGATTCAGGGGTGGTGATTCTCACCGTATCCCTGGTCAGCTCTCATAGATGGCCTGTACAGAAGACGGATGGATCTTGGAGAATGACAGTGACTTACAGTCAGCTTAAGCAGGCAGTGACTCCAATTGCAGCTGCTGTACCAGACGTGGTTTCATTGTGAGCAAATTAATACATCCCATGGTATCTGGCATGCTGCTATGGATCTGGCAAATGCCTTTTTCTCCATCTCTGTCCATAAGGCCCACCACAAGCAGCTGCAGCTGGACACCTTTACTGTCCTACCTCAGGGACATATCAGTCCTCCAGTCCTATGTCATAATTTAGTTCACAGGAATCTTGACCACCTTTCCCTTTCACAAGGCATAACACAGGTCCATTACTCTGATAACATTATGCTGACCAGACCTAGTAAGCAAGAGGCAGCAACCACTCTAGACCTATTGGTGAGATATTTGTGTGTCAGAGGATGGGAAATAAATCTGACAAATATTCAGGGACCTTCTACTTCAGTGAAACTTCTAGGGGTTCAGTGGTGTGGAGGCCTGCTGAAATACCCCTTCTAAGGTGAAGAATAACTGTTGTACCTGGCCCATCCTACAACCAAGGGAGAGGGACAATGCCTAATGAGCCTGTTTGGATTTCAGAGGCAGCATATTGCTCATGTGGGTGTGTCACTTTGGCCCATTTACCAAGTGACCAAGAAGGCTGCCAGTTTTGAGTGGGGTCCAGCACAACAGATGCCTGGGCAACTGGTCCAGGCTACCGTGCAAGACGCTTTGCCACTTGGGCCATAAGACCCAGTGGATTCAATGGTGCTTGAAGTGTCAGTGACAGATTGGGGTGCTGTCTGGAGCCTTTGGCAAGCCCCTGGGGTTTGGGAGCAAGGCCCAGCTTCCGCCACAGAGAATTCCTCTCCTTCTGAGAAACAGCTCTCGGCCCACAACTGGGCCTTAGTAGAGACGGAGCACTTGATGATGGGCCACCAAGTTACCCAGCTACCTGAGCTGCCATTATGTACTGGATGTTGTATGACACACCAAGCCATGAAGGTGCAAGTGTACAGCTGCAGTCCATCATGAAATGAAAGTGGTATTTGCATGAGCAGGCACAGAAGGCACAAGTAAGTTACATGAAGTGACCCAAATATCCATGGTCCCCACTCCTGCCACACTGCCTTCTCTCTCCCAGCCTGCAATTATGGCCTCATGGGGAGTTCCCCACCATCAGTTGACAGAGAAAGAGAAGACTCAGGCCTGGTTTCCTGATGGTTCTGCAGGATGTACAGGCACCACCCAGAAGTGGACAGCTGTATCACTACAGCCCTAATCTGGGACATCCCTGGGGGACAATGGTGAAGAGAAATCCTCCTAGTGGGCAGAACTTCAAGCATTGTATCTGGTTGTTCACTTTGGAAAGAGAAATGTCTAGGCATGAGATCATATACTGATTCATATGCTGTGGGCAATGGTTTGGCTGTATGGTCAGGGACTTGGAAGAAACATGACTGGAAAACGGGTGACAAGGAAATTTGGGGAAAAAGTATGTGGATAAGCTTCTCTGAATGGGAGAAAATGTGAAGATATTTGTGTTTCATGTGAATACTCACCAAAGGGTGACCTCAGCAGAGGAAGATTTTAATAATCAAGTGAATAGGATGACCCGTTCTGTGGATACCAGTCAGCCTCTTTGCCCAGCCATCGCTGTCTCTGGCTCATGAACAAAGTGGCCAAGTATGGTAGGAATGAAGGGTATGCATGGGCTCAGCAACGTGGACTTCCACTCTAAATCAGCGTCCAATATAATGGTGCTATTTCTCCCATAGCCAGGAGCCAAGGGGTGGAAATGGGAGTGGCATCATTCATTATTTCCCTAATTGACCCACTAGCAAAATTTTTCCTTCCTGGGCCGGCCAAGTGGCGCGTTGGTTAGGAGCTGGCTTGGGACAGCAGCTCTGAGCAGCAGGGCCCTGCTTTGGATCCCACATATGAGGGCCAGTGACACTGCCCTCTATAGCTAAGGTGGTGAACAACAGCTCCACCTGGTTGCTTCTATAGCTAAGATGGCCGGTGATGGTGTGGGCTGCAGCCTCTGCTGCAGTGGCTGTCATAGGCTACAGTGAGTGGCTGGCAACCAGCGTGAGCTGCCAGAGGCCAGGGACCGATCTGCCTCACCCAGGAAGAGCACAATGATAATACCAACATGGGCCAGTGAAGCAACGTCCTCCGCAACTAGACTGAAGAAGAAAAAAGGACAGCAACTTGTCTGTTTCCCTCCCCCAATTCTCCAATAAAATCTTAAAAAACAAATTTATCCTTCCTGTTCCTGTGACCTTATGCCCTGCTGGCCTAGAGGTGTTAGTTCCAAAGGGAGGAAGACTTCTACCAGGAGACACAACAATGATTCCTCTGAACTGGAAGTTGAGACTGCCACCTGGATGTTTTGGTCTCCTCATGCCTCTGAATCAACAGGCAAAGAAGGGAGTTAATGTGTTAGCTGGGGTGATTGATTCTGATTACCAATGGGAAATTGGACTGCTACTCCACAGCGGAGGTAAGGAAGTGTATGTCTGGAATACAGGCGATCCCTTAGGCATGTCTTAGTATTACTATGCCCCGTGGTTAAAGTCAATGGAAAACTATAACCTAACCCAGGCAGGACTCTTAATGGCCCAGCCCATTCATGAATGAAGGTTTGGGCCACCCTACCAGGTAAGGAAGCACAAGCAGCTGAGGTGCTTGCTGAAGGCAAAGGGAATATGGATAGTGGAAGCAGGTGGTTATAAATACCAACTACGACCATGTGACAATTTACACAGAAATGAGGAATGTAATTGTTATATTTTCTCCTTATTTTGATATGAACATATTTGTGTGTATGTGTATGTGTGTATACTGTTTATCTCATAGCATATATATAATTTCTTCCTTCTCTTATCCCCTATCATGTAACCTAAAATTTACTGACTTTATATCATAGATTTGTTAACTTTACAGCATGATGTTTAAGTTATGGGATATCAAAGTTTCTGATCTTATGCACAGTAACAAATGAGTGAAACCTATCCATTTCATTTTTTGAGCCTAGTGTAACCTAGATTGCAAAACCAGATAAGGAGAACCCATGATAAAAATTCCTAGGGCCATTTCATTTATGAAACAACAATCTCAAATAAAATGTTATCTAATAGACATTAACAGTGTATTCAAAAGTACAAATGATGACCAGGAATATAAGGATGTTATGCTTCAATGTCAAAACTTACCATATAAATGGTTTCATGGATAAAAGTCATAAGATTCACTCAATTGATGTAGAAAAGGCACTTGGTATATTCCCTTTATGTTGAAGTTAGTGCAGGATCTTGATTTTTTTAAAAGATTTTATTGGGGGAGGGGAACAGCATTGGGGAATCTGGGAAAGGGAACAGACAAGATGCTGTCCTTTGGTTCTTCAGTCTAGTTGTAGAGTACGGCGCTTCACTGGCCCATGTTGGTATTGTGATCATTGTGCTCTTCTCGGCTGAGGCAGTTGGTTGCCGGTCATTGGACGGTGGCTCACGGCAGCTCACGCCGGCTGCCGGCCCCTCATGCTGGCTGCCAGCCACTCACAGTAGCTCATGGCAGCCCACTGCAGCAGGGGCTGCAGCCTACACTGTCGCCGGCGACTCACAGGAGTCCAGCTCCAGGTTGAGCTGCTGTTCGCCATCTTAGCTGTAGAGGGCGCAGCATCACTGGCCCTCACATGTGGGATCCGAACCAGGCCCTGCTGCTCAGAGTTGGCACTCCCATCCCAATTGTTAACCAATGCACCACTCGGCCGGCTCATGATCTTGATTTTTAAAAACTATCTGTAGGTGGGTTCCATTACGATTGAATTCCATTTCAGGATAGTAAAAGGTACATTGGGTCTGATGAGTTGAGACTTACTGCTCTCAGTTGACACTGAGTCATATTGAGAACCAAGAGATATCTAGTTTCCTTAGAGATGGTGGGGCCTAAGAAGGGACTCCAAGTTATCTGTTGCTGATGGTGGAAGAAGGCAGAGTTTGGGGGAATTGGTGGTGTCCTGAGACAGAGAAACCAAGTGTTGGTCAGATCAACCTCAAAGGAGCCTGATGATGGTAGGTTCAGAGCACTGGGATAAAAAGAGTGATATATTCATTAATGTGGTGTGGGTCGTGCACATGGTGGCAGACTTGTCTGCTTTAGAAATAAGTTTGCCTGACTTTTTTTTTTTAACCAGGAGTATGGGGGCTATTGCATAGACTCCGAGTTGGCATCAGGACACCCTGTTTGATAAGCACATTGATGATAGGCTTTCTTCTATCTTCTGCCAATTTTGAAAGTGGGCACTGGGACAGGAAGGTGGCAACATGTGCTGATTAGTTTAATGAGAGTGTCAGAAACAGCTGGCCTCCCTTGTAAGGGCAGCTGTGCACAAGCAGACTGGGACTTCTGCAAGGACCCAACCCACAAAGTCAGCTATCCTGGGTCAGACCAGGCTGTAACAGATGGCATGGGGAGGTCCAGTTATACTCCATATTCCTATGTTTAATTTGCAAGGAATATGTCTACCTGATATGTTAGGAGACACAGGGATTAGGCAAGAAGGCACACCCCATGGTAATAGGGAGCCATTTCACAAGATAAGGGATAACTGGCTTGATGTCGATTTAAAATACATCAAAGAACCGATCTGATGAGGCAAACAGAGCACGGGGAGACAGGGTGGAATATGCGGCCTTAGTGTGGAAGGGGAAATGTCTCTTTGCTCATCAATGGAGACAGGGATGCTAGGATTGGGGGACAAAAGGAAGCATAGTATGATTAGGGGTGATCTGAGTAGTCAGTGTGACCCCTGATTCTTTTCCAGGCTGAGGGTTGCTGAAGTTTACTCAAGCACTCATTATTCCAACAGCCAGGTTTTTGTCTCTTGTTTTTAAACTATAGAGGCAATTTTTTTTTGAGGGCAGTGTCACTGGCCCTCATATGTGGGACCTGAACCGGGGCCGCTGGCTTCCCAAGCCAGCGTTCAACCACTGCGCCATTCGGCCAGCCCTATAGAGGCAATTTCTAAGACACAGTCCCACATGGGACTGCATTTCTTCTGAGATACGAGGGTTTGGTCATTTGCTCTTCTAGGGACACCAGTTTTGTGTTCTGCTTTCTCTGCTGGTTTTTGTATTTTATTGTGCAATGGGCTGAGAAGTCAAGGGCTGCATTTGGAATCCTTCAGGAATGTTGGGCAATAGTCCACAGATGAAAATTTGGAGAAATAACCACTCAGAGGGGCTTTGAAAATCCTCCACCTTGGGAAAACCTTCTGTAGCAACCATTTACTTGATTATAATAATCTTTTGGGTTTTCATGTGATTTGGCTTTGTACCTATTGGTTGTGGACCAATCAGATTTAATAAGGCCCAGCTTCTTTATCACATTCAATATTCAGATGCAGAAGGTAGAGGAAAGTGTACTTCATGGTCATATCACATTACTATCTTTGACTAGTAGAATGTATGTACTTTTATTTATTTATTCATGCATTTCATTTTCTCCTCACTCTCCACTCCCATATCCAACCCTCTCCCTCCATATGCAGATATTCTAATGTGTTTATTATGATTCTCTTTGATTGTATGTGTTCTGTCAGGTATACATATTATTGGATTTGAAAACTGTGTTTCTTTTAAATTTTTAAATGCATTCAACATACAGAGAAGTTTCTAAAACTTGTACAGTTTAAGGAATAATAATAGAACTCCCATGTACCTACCAACCAGGTTAAGAATTAGAACATTAATAGTATTTTAGAAGCCTCCTGTGTATCCCTTCACATATGAGGTCTGGCAATTGAGTTCATGAACTTATTGCAAAGATGTTGCTAGCCTTTTTTTGATACCAGAGGGATTATTCATTATAAATTTGTACCAACTGGACAAACAGTTAACCAAGTTTACTATTTGGAAGTGCTGAAAAGGCTGTGTGAAAAAGACAACCTGAACTTTTTGCCAACAATTTATGGCTCTTGCATCACACCAATGCATCAGCTCACACAGCACTGTCTGTGAAGGAAGTTTTTATTCAGTAAACAAATAACTGTATTGGAACACCCTCCCTGCTCACCTGATCTGGCTCTCAATGACTTCTTTCTTTACCCAAAGATAAAGGAAATACTGATGGGAAGACATTTTGATGATATTCAGGACATCAAGGGTAGTACTATGACAGCTCTGATGGCCATTCCAGAAATAGAGTTTCAAAATTGCTTTGAAGGGTGGACTAGGCCCTGGCATCAGTGTATAGCTTCCCAAGGGGAGTTCTTCGAAGGTGGCTGTAGTGATATTAAGCAATGAGGTATCTAGCACTTTTTCTAGGATGAGTTCTAGAACTTAATTGCCCGACCTCATACATCCTATCCCTGCCCGGGAGGAAACCATTATCCTGATCTTGATGTTCTCATTCTTTTGCTTTTCTTTTTTTTTTTTTTCTTGAGGGCAGTGTCACTGGCCCTCATATGTGGGGCCCGAACCAGGGCCCCTGGCTTTTCAAGCCAACGCTTAACCACCGCGTCACTCGGCCGACCTATCTTTTGCTTTTCTTGAAAGTTTTGTTTCCTGTGGATGTATCCCTAAGCAATATATTGTTTTGTTTTGAAAATCCGAGTGGCAAGCACACACCCTGCTCCTTACTGAAGTTACTTTCAGGTGAAGATGCCCAGGAGGGGATGAGCTGAACAGTCTCTCAGTCATAGTCTGGCTTCAGTTTCCCTAAGAGTTGACAAGAGCTGCTTCTGGGGAAGTCAGTAGGTGAGGTCACGCCTGAGTCCAGGGAAATAAACACACATCTCACCATAGTCAGTGCACCTGTGGGGCTGTTGTGTGGTCCAGAAATGAGTTGTCTGGTAACAATATGGTTTGACGGGCAGTGGGTCCCTCTGACTTCTCTATTTCTAATCTTCCCATGATACCCCCAAGAGTAGATGACAGCAGATAAGTTCTGTGGGTAGGAACACATGTCCATACCGGATCCAGGCTGCTGCAGTGCTTGGATGAAGGGCGTGCAGGAGCTTTGGCAGTACATGGTCAAGGTTAGCCAAGTACAGGTCCTCTGGGGCAGGCTCACCTGGCATTCATGCCTCAGGTTAACAGGTGGGGCTGTTTCCTCCTTAGAAGAGCATATACTAAAGAATGAATGCCAAGAGAGTGGGTGACCTAAGTCAAGGGAATATACGCTTTTTGTTTTTCCCTTTCTTGTTTTGTTTATTCCCTATTATCCACATACTCATTCTTCCCCAAACCGTGCCACATAGGCATCTCTGAATGTGTTTAGCCTATACCCTTTTGCTTGTGTGAGTTCTTGTAAGATGTATACTTGATGTGCATGTGCATATATTTGTAGCTTCTGGGAAGTGTTTTGTCATATGGCTTATTGTCTTTTGCTCAGTGCTCTGTGCTGGAGGTCATCAGGGCGGCCCTGTGTGCATCTGACTCATTGATGTAAGTGCTGAAAGGCTGACTATGGAGTGCATCCCTCACCATTTCCCTGTGCACTCCCCCGGTGAAGGGCACCCCAAATGTCTCCAATCCCCCACTGTGGTAAACCACACCATAGTGAGAATTCTCCTAGATGACCCTTTCTGGGTCTGTGTGAGAATTTCTTCAGAGAGCCCATGGGATAGTGAATTTGACTACATACTGCCACATTCCTCTCTGGGATCTTGGAGGGTTGCTGAAGCCCCACTACCACTAGAATTGCATGAGGCTCACTATGCCCCCACATTCCCACCACAGGACTTGATATGATTCAACTTTTTGCAGACCCGTTTATGGATTCCCCTCCACTGTTTTTCTTTTCGATGTAGGCTCCACTGATAATCCTGATTCTGTGGGAAGGCTGGACCCTAACCAGGGCTTCTGTACACTGTATCAGACACTACTGTGCCTTTGTATTTCCATATGAATTTTAGGATCAGCTTGTCAGATTTATTTTTCAGATGTTATTGTAATTGTAATTACAAATTTTCTGTCCAATTTTTCTTTCCTATATACAGTTGGTATATACAATTGCTTTGTATATATTGATCTTGTATCTTGCAACTTGCTAGATTTACTTATTATTAATAGTTCTAGTAGTGGGTTTTTGTTGTTTTTGTTGTTGTTATTTGGTAGATTCCATTGGCTCTTCTACATAGACAATCATGCCATCTTCAAATAAAGGTTTACTTCCTCCTTTCTAATCTGGATGCTTTTTTCCCCTTTTTCTTGCCTGGTTACACTGGCAAGAACCTCCAGTACAATTTTGAATAGAAGTGGTGAGAGCAGACAGCCCTGTCTTGTTTCTGATCTTGGGGAGCAACATTCAGTCCTTTGCTACTCAAGATGATGTTAATTATGGTTTTTTTGTAGATGCCTCTATCAGGTCAAGGAAGTTCCCTTCTATTCCTAGTTTGTCAAGAGGTTCTTTCTTTTTTAAATTGGGAATGGGCATTGAATTTTGTTAAATGCTTTTCTGCATCTATTGCAATGATCATATGGGTTTTCCTTTTCTTTTTTTGGTTCGTTAACATGGTGAATTGCATTGATTCATTTTCTAATGTTAAACCAATCCTGTATTCCTGAGATAAACCCCACTTGGTTGTGTTAACTTATCTTTTAAATATATTGTTGCATTTGGTTTGATGAAATTTTATGTAAAATGTTTGCATCTCTTGAACTTTCACTTTTGACACTATTTCTTCAATTTTGCCTCTTCAACAACTACTTATTTTCAGTATGATCCTCTACTCCATATCCTCTAAATTGTGTCTGTGATGGTTACTGAAGCTGGGACTTGTCCCAAACTCAGAGAGGACACAAGGGAATTTAGAACAGAGACTGAAAGCATTTTTGGTGTGGTCAGTCCTACCTGTGAGAGTATGAATCAACTCCTGGCAGCAGCCTTGCCCCTCAATAGATGCATGTCCTCAGCCTAAAGACCCATCACACCCTTTAGAGGTTCTTAGTACCTGACAAGTTTGTTCTGAAGAGAAAAGCATTACTAAATGCTTAGGAAATCACTTTCCCTAGATTAACCCCTCACTGTTACTGCTCCCCCATTTGGTACTGCTTTGCTCCAATGAGGAATAGCCAATACCAGTCACCTCTCAAGAGGGGCCCACTCCTAAACACTACTTCATGTTTTCCCAGTGAAGAATCCCATCCCATTATGACTACCAAATGAACCTGATATTCTACACCCTAACTTGCCCAAATAATTCCTTCAGATTCTTGGCCTTGTGTTTTCTGTGAATAGCTTTTGTGGGGGAACACACAGAGTAGGGTATACTTACTTTGTTCTTTCCTCATAGAACCATAGAAACTCTTCTTCTTTCTTCAATCCCCAGTACAAAAATAATAATGGTAATAACAGCAAACACGAATATAGAGTACTTGCTATGTGTCAGACACTACTCTAAACATGTTATATATATTAACTCATTTAATTCCCTCAATCACTCTATGAACTAAGTACTATCATTATTGCCATTTTTACAGAAGATGAAACTAGAGAATGTAGAAGTTAAGTGACTTGCCCAGCTGTAAGATGGAAGATCAGGGACTTGAACCCATGTAGTCTGGCTCAAGAGTTCACTGCACTACCATGCTTTCAAGTGAGAGAACTGGCACTGACCCAATGCTTGTACACTAGTAGAGGGGCCCCTGCCTGTCCCCACCCCTACACTCTATAAAACTCGAAGGCTTTAGAACATGGTATGTCTTTGGTATCTGTGGTGCCTTTGGCCAAATCTGGCATCAGTAAGAGTTTCTCACTGATGTTTGACACCCAAATATACATATTTGGAAACAAAAACTATGCAGGGAAAAGAACACTTAAAAAAAAGACACTATTATTTAATGTCCTCAGAGTGACCAAAAAAAAATTGCATCCACGAAGCAAGATTAGGAAGCTTTAAAAAGGAACATTCAGGGCTGGCCAAGTCGTGCGGTGGTTAAGCGCTGGCTTGGGAAGCCAGTGGCCCTGGTTCAGGTCCCACATATGAGCGTCAGTGACACTGCCCTCAAAAAAAAAAAAAAGGAACATTCAGACAACAAGAAGCTCTTAGAGTCGAGCAATAATCAAGGAAAGATCTTCAAAGCAGCCAGAGAAAAAGTACACCTAGAAAAATCAATTAGACAATATCAGACTTCTCAGTGGCAATAATGGAAGCAAGAAGACAGTGCCATATCTTCTAAGTGTCAAGAGAAAAAAGAGGCAATTTAGAATTAAGTACCCAGCAAACTTATCTTTCAAGAATAAAGTGAAATAAAGGCATTTACAGATAAATAGAGATTGAGACAGTTTCCTGCAATAAAGTTTCTTCTAAAGTATACATTTCAAGAAGAAGGAAAATCATCCCCAAAAATGAGATCTGAGGTATACGAAGGAAGGAGAGAAATTAAATAGTAAACAAGTATTTAAATCTAAACAAACACTGTCTGCATAAAATAATATTGTTAATGTCTATTTTGTGTGTATGTTAATGACTTCCTTAGAAAAGAAAGAACTAAAATAGTAGACAACAATAACATGTAAATTGGAAGACAAGGTTATATAAAGTTCTTATATTATTTGCATAGGGGATTATAATATTAACTTTAGATTTCAGGTTAAATATGTATGGGAAAGGGGTAGGTCCCCTGGGGAGAGAGGTATATGAAGAGGGAAGGCTGGAGAGAGGGGCCTGGGGCCTGTGAAGGCCCCCACTTGCATTTATATACTGCTATAATAATACACAACTCTGAGGTAGGCCACTAACCTCATTTTACAAATCTTAAAACCAAGGCTAAAAAATGGTTAGGAAACTTGACCAAGGTCACCATGCTAGTAAGTAGTTGAACTGCCATCCAAATTGAGATTGGTCTGGATCTATGGCTCATGTTCTTAACCATTATGCTGCTCTCCCTTTAATAATGATGGTAGAGGGGCCGGCCGAGTGGCGGGTGGTTAAGCGTTGGCTTGGGAAGCCAGCGGCCCAGGTTCAGGTCCCACATGTGAGGGTCAGTGACACTGCTCTCAAAACAAAAAATAATGATGGTAGTAGGTGTTCAGTAAATGGTAGCCAGGTGTCAGGTACTTTACAAATACTCTAACACCCACAACAACTGTCCAAGTGGATATTAGACTCATTTTACTGATGAGAAAACTGATGCTTGGAGGAGACATTTGTAAGGTTACACAACCAAAACATGGGGGTGCCATGCTTTGAAACCAGGCCTGTCAGACTCCATAGCCTACTTGTCCTAGATTATTAGGATGTGAATGAAGCCCAAGAAGAGATGAACTCCAGTGTCTGAGGACAAGATGGGCAGGCTCTATTCATTCCTTGAACCATTCCATGGTTCTCTACACCATGGCTGGCATCAGGAGTCAGAGAAACATCTTTCCACAAGGAGATCTTCACACAGTGGGAATGACCCAAATCCCAGGGAGGTCTAAAGGAAGTAGGTCACACAAACACTCTGGTCTAGATAAGGAAGCCAGGGATATTGGAGGATGGTGTAGACAAGCTCATGGACAGCATGTCCAGTCAACTTTTCATTATATTTCTGAAGAATTCCAGGATTAGCATGTTAGGGGAGGCCACAAAATCTCCTAGGATGATCTCTTAGAAAGACAAGTGAACAGTGAGTGTAGGTAGGCAAACTGGTGCACATCATAGTATTTCCGATCTTTGGGCTTTTGCTCCTGCTGTACCCATTACCTGGACTGCCATCCTCTCCCCTTATTAGTCATCCAGGAGATCCCTACTCATCTTTTAAGACACAATGAGTATGCCATCTGTTCTAAGAAACCTTCCCTGGCCTCCTGAGCTGGGCTGTATGTTCCCTAGGGGAATTTCACAGTCCATTGTACCCACCATTGTTCCTGCACTGGCCACACAGAAATTATGGTTCTGTGTCTGGGAACATACCTTGTTCATCTCTATGTCCTCATTGCAGAGCAGGAGGCCTGACACATAGGAAGTAGTGTCAATTTTGCTCAACTGAACTTATAACTAGTTGGATGATTATACTAGTAATGATTAATGAATTTATGTTGGCCCAGAGAAGGACGTCTCCAGTGGTGTGTCACAGGGCTCTGTGTATATTGATGGTATTCTGATGAAATTACTGGGTAGCAAAAAACTATGGGAGTAGGTTACACATTAGACCACAGAATTACTATCCAAACAGTCATGGGAAGCAGAAACCATGGAGCCATGCTGGTCCACGAGGGGCTTAGGGGAAAAGTCAGAGCTAAAACCTCACCAACTATTGCTACCTTGACAGTGGAAATAAGTTTTTTGAGCTAAAACTTACCTCCCTGTGGTGTCCACCATTATAACAGCAGTTACTATGTACCATGCTTTGTACCAGCTCCTGCGCCCCACCCTCCACCAAGAACCACAGAAAAAAAAATAATGAGGATGATCTGCTTGGCCTAGGAACCGAGAAATTTCCTCACAGGACAGGAGAAAGGGAGATCCTAGCTGAGATCAGAAGGCTCAGAGAGAGAGCTGGGTCTTTGATTTTCACCAAGTAAGGCAGACATAATAACACCACAGTGTGAGGCTGTTTGAGAAAGAGACAGGTCTACCTTCAGGAGGTCCAGGGTATAGAGACAGTCATAGAGAACACTGGGCTTTGTCACCACCTTACCAGCTGTGAACTTGCTTCTCAAAAGAACTCAGGAACTATCCTCACTGCTCCTTCACAGCCCTCATCCTTCTGAATAATGACATCCAAGCTCCTTAGCATGGCATAAAAGGCCTTCATGCCTAGTCTAGTTCTCAGTGCATTTTTTTCTATCATCCACGTTAATTCATTCATACAGTTTATTCCACAAATATTTATTGAGCATTTACTAAATATTACTATGCACTGTTCTTGGCAGTGGGGATACAACAGTGAACAAAACAAAAGTCCCTGCTTTGTGGAGCTTACAGTCTACTGGGGAGAGGCAAACACTAATCACAATAAATAAATATGAAATATATCAGGTGGTGATCAGTTCTTCGTAGAAAAACGAAAGACATAAAGTAAGATGAGGGGATCAAAAATACTGGTGAATGGGACTAGTTTAGATATGTTGGTCAGGGATGGTTCTCTAGGGAGGTGTCATTTGAGCATACAGGAAGCGGGTGGGCAAACCAGCAGATTATCTGGGAAGAAGACTGTTCCAGGCAGTGAGAGCAGCAAATGTGAAGGCTCTGAAAAGGGAGGGTACCTGACATGTTTGAGGGAGAGTAAGAGGGCCAGCATGGCTGGAGAAGAGTAAGTGATGGGGGAGAATGATAGGAAATGAAGTCAGAGAGGGCCTGGGGACCAGACTGTGTAGAGACTTTTGGGTCACAGTGAGGGCTTCAACTTTTATTCTGAGGGAGCTGGGAACCATGGGAGAATTTGAGCAGAGGAGGGACATAATCTGATATGGATTTTTAAAAAAATTTCAGAGAAGATTTGGTAATAGGTATTATAACACAAGGCAAAAGAAAAGAACATAATTACTAGGAAAACAAAAAGGTATACAACAAAGGCTATATAATCAGAGTGTACTATGTGGTTTAGATGTGAATTATATTTACAATGTCATACTTATCCAAACAGTCATTATTGGTTAAACAGAAATTGTCTAAAATGTTTAAAGAAATAACAGACGCAACCACAAAGATAAGCAAGCAACAAGACACTATTAGGGATGACTAGGCAGATTAGAAAGTGAAATACAGGGAGCTCACACAAATGAAAAATACAATTGTTGAAATAAAAAACTTAGTGGACAGATTAAACAGCAGATCAGACATAGCTGAAGAAAACATCAGCAAGCTGAAAAATATATCTGAAGAAATTTCCCAGAATTAAGTGCAAGAAGACAAGGAGACAGAGAATATCAATGAGATGTTATGAGATATGGAAGATATAATGAGGTCCAAAATATAAGTCACTGGATTCTGAGAAAGAAAATATATAAAGAATGGGAGAAGGGCAATATTCAAAGAAATAATGGCTGAGAATTTTCTAGAAATTATGAAAAACATAAATCCAGAGGCATGAAACATATTTCCAAAGTAGAATAAATGAAAAATAAATACATGCTTAAACATCTTAGAATGAAACTGTAGAGACCCCTGCACATCCCCCTCCAAAAAAGAGAAAAAAGATCTTAAAAGTAGCCAGACTATAAAAAAAACAAAAACACCTACAAAGAAACCCAGCAAATAGACTGATAGCAGACTTCTAAATACCTATAACAAACTTTTAAGAATGAGGGTAAAAGAAGACTGGGAGAATTTAACACCAAGAGATCTGCATTAAAAGAATACCTAAATATTATATTCATAATGAAGGAAAATGATCCCAGAATGATGGTCTGAGATGCAAGGATGTATGCATGTAAATCCAAACAAACACTGTCCATATAAAATAATACTAATGATGATGCAGAATTTCTGAGGTTAGGGGGAAAAAAGGAACAAAGTAACATCTCAAAGCAATAGCATGTGGTTAAGAGAGGGATGACTACAGTTGAAAGTTCCTGCGTTCTTCAAGCAGGCAGTTAAAGTACAGTTTAACTTTAGATCTTAAAGTTAAACATGCATGGCAAAATTTCAGGATAACCAGAAATAACAGAAAAAGAATACATAAATTCCAAACAGTAGGGAGAAAAATTATTGATACAGAAAGCAAACAAATCTCAAAACTGAAAAGTGTCAAGAAAAGAAAAATGAAGCACAGAAAATGTAAACAGATTAAACTTGTCCATTGAAAAACAGAGATCATCAGATTAGCTTTTTAAAAAAGGTCCAGCTATGTGCCATTCCCAAGAGATATAATTAAAGCATAAGGGCATGAAAATGTTGAAAAGTAAAAGGATGGAAAATTACATACCACATAAATCTAACAAGAAAAAAAGTTTGTGTTGCTAAGTTAATGTAAGGTAAAATAGACTTCAAGGAAAAATACATTATCAGGAATAGTGAGGGCCATTACATATTTACCAGGAATATATAACAATTCTTAATTTGAATATTCCTAATAAAATGTCCTCAAAATATATAAAATTGAAAAATAAGAACTACAAGGAGAAATCGACCAATCTATCATCACAACTGAATATTAACATACCTCTTACAATTATTGGTATATGATGACCAAAAAAATCAGTGTAGATATAGAAAATTTGCACAATACAATTAACAAACTTGGTAACAGACATATGTAGAGCTCTGTATTCAACAATTAGAGAACATAATTCTTATAAAGCACATAGGAAACATTCAAAAATATTGATCACATACTAAGCCATAATCAAGTCTCAACAAATTTCAGAGTTGTTATCAAACAGACCACATCCTCTAACCATAACACAATTAAGACAGGTTTCAATTAAAAAGAGATAAATTTAAAAATCCCCAAACATTTAGATATTTAAAAACATCTATATAACTAACAGGTCAAAGAAGTAACCACAATGGAAATATTGAAGTACTCGGAACCGAACAATGATGAAATACGACATGTTTGAACTTCCAGAAAAGCAGTATTGAGAGAGCAATTTATATCCTTAAATGCACAAATCAAAAAACAAGGAAAGCTGAAAATTAATGAGCTCAGTATCCAATTAGAAAAAGAACAACAGAATAAATCCAAAAAATGTAGAAGGAAGGAGATCAAAAAAGATAAGAGCAGAAATTAAAGAAATAGAAAACAAAGACACAATAGAGAGAAGCAACAAAGCCAAAAGTTGGTTCTTTGAAAACACTAATAAAATAGACAAACCTCTGGCGAGATTGATCAAGAAAAAAAGTGAGAAGGCACAAATAACCAATATCAACAATGAAAAAGGAGACATAACTACAGATTGTATACAGCAGGGATTTAAAATATAAGGGAAGTTTAAGCCAACAAATTTGAGAATGCAGACAAAACGGACCAATTCCTAGAACACTTTAACTTACCAAAACTGACTCAAAAAGAAAAAAAAATCCTGAATTGTCCTCTAACTACTAAAGGAATTGAAGCAGCAGTTAAAACTCTTCCTGCCCAAAAAAATGAACAAAAGAACAAAAAATAGCAGAAGGCAGAATTTTCCAGTTGCTATATGGATTACAGGTAGGTGAAGAGATATTGATTCCCTCAGCTCTGGCAGTGTCCATGTAGAACCTAAGGCAGTGGAAACCCTAGGCAAGCCACCTCTCTCTATGGGCAGCCTCCTGTGGAGATCCTTAGAGGGTGGCCCTTAGTTAAACAGGGTCTGACAATCCCTCTGAAGTCCCTCCAGGTGGTGAGCACAAATGAGTAACATCCAGCACTCACTGCTCTGTGGTAAGTGTGCTAAGGAGGGCCAAGCAGGAGCTCTATCACTTGGACACCCTCTTCAATAGCCAGCTTCTGTAGTCTTCTTCACACTGAAGACAAAGGGCCTGTGTAGCTGCTGGAGGAGTCTGTTCTAGTTGTCAAGAAACACCGCACACAGCCAAGTTGTGACCAGTTGGGATGGGGTTGAGTGCAGGGAAGCCACGCAGGGGCTTCTGGAGAGTGTAGCTTTAGGTAGAAGCCCTGAAACTCTGTCTTCACGAATATCAGACACTTTTATCCGTTTGCAGCTGAGGAGCCCTTTTAATGGTGTCCGAGCTAGCTTCAGGGTGATGGTTCTAACAATGATGCATGTTCTGAAAATAAGAGCTTCATCATTATTTTGAAATAATATGAGAGTTAAGTAGTTTGAAATCCAATCACATTATCGCAAGAAATTTTAACAATATATCTGTCAATGAACCAAAAAGAAAAGCTGTGAGATATTTCAATTGTTAAACATTTTTGAAGAATTGAAATATCGGTTTTAAATACTTTATCACCTACTGGTAGACAGAAAGATTTTTGTTGATGGTGATTATTAAAATTTTGAAGAATACATCATTAAAGTCTTGATCAGAACTTGTGTGTAGCCATTTCAAGCATAAAACCTGCTATAAAATAAACATATTATGGAAGTAGATGTCAAGGTTCTCATTTAAAAATCTGAAAAGACTTTAAAAGTTTAATACCAATTCAATATTACAAAGGAAAACACCAGAACCAAGAAGGTTTTACAGGAAAATTCTACCAAACAGATCACTCTAAGGTGATCTTCTAGAATTTTGTAAAAGAGGGAACACTGACTCATTCTATGATATCAGCAGAACTTGAGGCCAAAAGCAATAAGGACAGCATGAGAAAGAAAAATTAAAGACTAATTTTACTCATGGACACAGACACAAAAAATACTAAACAAATATTAAACTGAACCTGGTACTGTATAAAAAGAAAAGATCAGGACCAAGTTGTGTTTATAACAGAAATGCAAAGGTGGTCTAACATGAGGAAAATATATTGTTTTTACCATATTGTTACATTACTAGAGGGAAAAAAAGCCCATAATCATCCTAAGAAACAGAAAAGACATTTGACAAAAAATTCAATACCCTTTCATGATTAAAAAATAATAATATGGTCTGGCTGAGTGGCACATTTGTTAGGAGTTGGCTTGGAACGCCAACTCTGAGCAGCAGGGCCCTGGTTCGGATCCCACACATGAGGGCCAGTGATACTGCACCCCCTACAGTTAAGATGGTGAACAACAGCTCCACCTGGAGCTGGGCTGCTGTGAGTCGCCGGCGACAGGGTAGGATGCAGTGGGGCTGGCCGGCAGCTGGCGTGTGCTTTCGTAAGCTGCAGTGAGCAGCCATCCAGTGGCAGGTGAGCGACTGCCTCACCTGGGAAGAGCGCAATGATAATACCAACATGGGCCAGTGAAGTGACGTCCTCCACAACTAGACTGAAGAATAAAAGGACAGCAACTTGACTGTTCCCCTTCCCCGATTCCCCAACACTGTTCCCCTCCCCCAATTCCCCAATAAAATCTTTAAAAATAAATAAATAAAATTAAAAACAATAATAAAAACTTCTTAGCATAGTGTCAATGGCCCTCACATGTGGGACCCGAACTGGGGCCGCAGGCTTCCCAAGCCAGCTCTTAACCACCACGCCACTCAGTTGGCCCAGAACTTGTCATTCTTAATAAGGAAAAGTTAGTGGTGTTCCCTGTACAATATCCAATAACAGAAGATGTCCACTACTATCTTTTCTATTCAACACTGTACTGGAGGTCCTTGCCATTTCAGTAAGACAAGAAAAATAAAGGTATAAAGATTGGAAAGGAAAAACAAAACTCATTTTTATAGCTGATATAGTTTTCAACATAGAAAACACAAACAAATATACAGACAACCTAAAAGGAACCATGGCTCCTTGAGAAATGGTTGATTCTAGGGTTGGGGCAGGAAAATACAAGATGAGTGGGAAGCATCTTGTAGTGTCAGCAAGTAAGGAAGTGCTCAAAAACAAAAAGGTCGGGGGCATGTCAAAGGGACACAGGAGCCAACCTGAAAGAGCCCCCAATGGCTAAAGCTAGAACAACTTGAGCAACAAGACAAATAACAGTATTGGATTCATAACTCAAATTATTAAATGAATACACATGAGTTCATACTGATATAAACAAGTGACTGAAAAAATAAGTACATAAATACATACATAAGTAAATAAGGGAGAAAAAACAAATCTTTTTTACAGAAGAATTCCAAATAGTATATGTAAATACACCCCCTTCCAGAGGTGGAGCTTAATTCCTCTCCCTCTCCTTGAGGGTGGGCGAAATTCTTCCAAAGAACAGAGAATAAAAAGGGAAAAATAGCAACTTTACAGTGGATGAACCTGGAAAACACCACCTTAACCAAGTAATGATGGCCCACACTGTGACACCAGTGATGTCACAGGGATATCACATACCTCTGATATGATGTGATGAAAAGGGCACTTCAACTCTGTGGTGTTTCTTCTAAAAACAACCACAGTCTAATTATGAGGAAAACTTCAGACAAATCCAAATTGAGGGATATTCTACAATACACCTCCAAAGTGTTAAGGTCATGTAAAACAAAAAAAGACTGAGAAATGGTCATAGACCAGAGGACACTAAAACTTAAATGTAATGTGGTATTTTGAATTGGATCCTAGAACGGAAAGAGGACATTAGTGGGAAAGCTGATAAATCCATATAAAGTCTGAAGTTTAGTTAATAGTAATATACCAATATTGCTTCCTTAGTTTTGACAAATATACTGTGGTGAGGAGTATACAAGAGATCTCCAGACTATCTCTTTATTTACTTTTCCATAACTATAAAATTATTCTAAAATTAAAAGTTTCCTTAAAAATAAAAGTTTAGCAAGATGAATGGTTATAATATAAATATTAAAAAATAACTTCATTTCTATACCCCTGCAAAGAGAAAAAACAGATTACATAAAAAGACCTCATTTAGGGCCAGCGAGTGGCTCAGTTGGTTAAGAGCTCGCTCAAGAGTGCGAGCTGAGATCTGAGCAACAGCAGTTTGATGCCCAGCCCAGCTGAGTTGCTGCTGAGCTGCCAATAGGTGGCAGGATGGCTCAGCTAAAAAAAAAAAAAAAAAAAAAAAAAGAATCCACTAAAACACTGTCTGAACTAATAAACAAGTTCAGTAATGTGGCAAAATAGAAGATCAATAAACAAAAATCAATTGTATTTCTACACACTAGCAATGAACAATCAGAAAGTGAAATTAAGAAAATAATCTCATTTATAATAGCAGAAAAAAGAATAAAATACCTAGGAATAAATTTAACAAAAGAAGTGCAAGACTTGTACACTGAAAACTACAAAACACTATTGAAAGAAATTAGAGATGATCTAAATGGAAAAACTTTTTTTTTAAAGATTTTTATTGGGGAATTGGGGGAGGGGAACATAGTTGGGGAATCAGGGAAGAGGAACAGACAAGTTGCTGTCTTTTTGTTCTTCAGCCTAGTTGCGGAGGATGTTGCTTCACTGGCCCTTGTTGGTATCGTCATTGCGCTCTTCCCGCATGAGGCAGATCGGTCGCCGGCCTCTGGATGTCGCTCACCGCAGCTATTGGCAGCTCATGCTGGCTTCCGGCCGCTCACGCTGGCTGCCGGCCACTCACTGTAGCCTATGGCAGCCCACTGCAGCAGGGGCTGCAGCCTATACCGTTGCCGGGGCTTGCACAGCCCAGCTCCAGGAGGAGCTGTTGTTAGCTGTAGAGGGCAGTGTCACTGGCCCTCATATGTGGGATCCGAACCGGGGCTGCCACTCGGCCGGCCCTGGAAAGACTTTTAATGTTCATGAATAGGAAGACTTAATATTGTTAAATGGCAATACTTCCCAAATTGATATATAGATTGAACAGACTCCCTATAAAAATTCCAGCTTATTTTCTGCTCAAACTGACAAGCTGACTGTAAAATTCACATGGAAATGCAAAGGACTTAGAACAACCAAAACAATGTTGAAAAAGAAGAACAGAGGGCCAGCCGAGTGGCTCAGTTGGTTAAGAGCTCGCTCAAGCATACGAGCTGAGCTTTGAGCCACAGCAGTTCGATGCCAGCCTGAGCTGAGCTGCTGCTGAGCTGCCAACAGGTGGCAGGATGGCTCAGCTAAAAAACAAAAAACAAAAGAAGAACAAAACTGGAAGACGCCCATTTCCTGATTTCAAAACTTACTACACAGCTACAGTACTCAAGACAGTGTAGTCTGGCATGACAGACATATAGATCAATGAAACAGAATTGAGAGTCCAGAAATTAACCTTTACATTTATGATTATGGTCAACTGATTTTTCAAAAGGTTGCCAAGACAATTCGATGGGGGAAAGAATACTTTTTTCAACAAAAGGTGCTGGGACAACTAGATATTCACATGGAGAATAATGAAATTTGGACCCTTACCTCACACCACACACAAAAATTAACTCAAAATGGATCATTAACCTAAATGTAAGAGCTAAAACCACACAATTCCTGTAACAAAACATGGGAATGAATCTTTGTGACCTTGGGTTACAAATAATTTCTTGGATATGACAAAGAAAACTCAAGTAACAAAAGAAAAAATAAATAAATTTGACATCATCAAAATTTAAAACTTTTGTGCATCAAAGAACACCATCTAGAAGGTTTAAAGACAACCTACAGAATGGGAGAAAATACTTGTAATTTATATATCTGACAAGAGGCTTGTATCTAAAATATATAAAGAATTCTTACAACTCAATAATAAGTAAACAAATAATCTTATTTTAAAAGGGCTAAAGATTTGAATAGACATTTCTCCAAAGAAGATATACAAATAGCCAATAAAGACATGAAGAGATGTTCAACATCATTAGTTATTAGGGAAATGCAAATAAAAACCACAGTAAGATACCACTTAATACACATTATGATGCCTAAAATCAAAAAGATAAACAATAAAAAGTGTTGGTGAAGATATGGAGTAACTGGAATCCTCATACATTGCTGATGGGAAATGTAAAATGGTGCAGCCACTTTTGCAAACAGTTTGGTAGTTCCTCAAAAAGTTAAACAGAGTTACCATATGAACAAGCAACTCCTAGGTATCTACCCAGTAGAAAAGAAAACATAACTACATCCACACAAAACTTGTACACAAATGTTCAGGGCAACATTATTTATAATAGCCAAACATGAAAACAACTGAAATATCCATCAACTGACAAATGAATAACAAAATGTGGTATAACCATACAACAGAATATTATTTGGCAATTAAAGGGAATACTACATGCCACAACATGGATGGATCTCAAAACCATTATGCAAAGTGAAAGAAGACACTCATAAAGACCAACATATTGTATGATCCCATTTGTCTGAAATGTCTAGACTAGACAAATCAGTAGATAGAGACAGAACTTGTAGATTAGTAGTTGCCTAGGGCTGAGGGGAGTGGAGTGATGGGGAATAACTACTAAAGAGTATGAAGCTTCTTTTGGGAGGAGGGAGATAAAATGCTCTAAAATTGATTGTGGTGATGGTTGCACAACTCTGTGGATATACTTAAAGGGTGAATGTTATGGTATGTGAAAGGTATCTCAATAAAACTGTAACAAAAAGATGGAAGCAATGACAGAATACCTGTGTGCTAATGGGAATGATCTTGTAGAGAGGGGTAAATTGATCCAGGAGAGAGGGGAAAATTTCTGGAGCAATGTCCCCAAGTAGGTACGAGAGGATGTGATCTAATGCCAAAGTAGAGGGACTGGATTTTGATGAGAGCAGGGACAGTTTATCCATAAGAATAGAAAAGAAGGCAGAGTATGTGAGTACAGATGCTATTTGGTGGCTGGATGTGGTAATGGAAATCTGTGGAGTTATTCTTCTGATGGTTTAAATTTTTCAGGAAAGTAGGCAGCCTGGGCATAGGATGGGGGAAGAGGTGCTGGAGATTTGAAGAGAGAGAAGGTACAAAATAGTCATCTGGGAGGGTGGGAGAGTGAATGGCCTAGGGAGTACAGTGGAGCAGGTGGAGTTGGATTTAACCAGGACTGGGGGTTTGCCTGGTTAAGTATGCTGACATGACAGAGGGCAAGGGAAGCGAGGATGTATACAAGGGAATGCCTTTAACAATGGGCCACGGAATCTAAGCTAATTAGAGGAACATGGAAGTACAGAGTAGTGAAAAATGTACCATCCCAGTGGCACTGAAGGACTGTTGGAGTTGGGGTACTAGAGGGAGAGCGCCAGAAGGATAAAAGGTACTGGTTGGATAGCAGGATGCCTGAAATTGAGTTATGAAGGCAATGCTGCCACAGATACTGATAAGAAGGGTATGACTATTGGAGTGGGTGGCTGCGGTGGGGCTGAAAGGCAAGAGCATTGTAGGAGGGCAGATCACAGAACTGAAAGACAAGAATACTGGAAGGGTCATCTATAAGGATATTTAAATCACCAAGAAGTAGGACTGGGGCAGTGTTATAGAGAGTGACAGGGAGCTAGCACCTAAATTCTAGGAATGAGGAGTGACAGGGGCAGTTATGTATGTGTGTATGTCTTTACCTGACTATAACACAGAATGTGGGTGATGGTATAGTCTGATGATCTGAGATTTAAAACAAGGTGGATGGCGTTTACATAATCTTAAAGTATCTCTCAACAAACTAATTATAAAGGAAAAAAGAATAAACTATAGTGGAGAAACCTGACATACACCACTTAAATAAATAGTCAAAGTGAACAAAACCAGTATTGGGACAAACTGGTATTATGTGTCTCCTGATACAAGCACTGAAGACACATCTTTTCTGTGGTATTCTTGCCCAAATTCCATAACTTTACTATAATCACAAGGAAATAACAGACAAACCCAAAATCTATAAAATAACTAGCTGAGACTCAGTATCAAAATCATGAAAGACAAAGAAAGATGAAAGAACTCTCCCAGATTGGAAGAGCATAAGGAGACATGAAAACAAAACGCAATGTGGGATCCTGGATTCAATCCTAGAAGAAAAATATGATATTAATGGAAAAAATGATGAAATCCAAATAAGTTTGTACTTTCATTAATAGTATTGTGACAATGTTAATTTCCTAATTTTGATGATTGAACTCTAGTTGTATAATTTCTTTCTTTTTTGAGGGCAGTGTCACTGGCCCTCATATGTGGGACCCAAACCAGGGCTGCTGGCTTCCCAAGACAGCACTTAACCACCGCGCCACTCGGCCGGCCCATATAATTTCTTAACATTTGGGGAATCTGAATAAAGGATATATGGGAATTCTTTGTACTATTTTTACAACTTTTTAAAAGTCTAAAATTATTTTAAAATAAAAGTATTAATGCTAGAAAACATTGTTTTTTTTTAATTTTAATTTTTTTTATTTTTTTTCAATTACAGTTGACATACAATATTATATTAATTTCAGGTGTACAACATAGTGGTTAAACATTTATATAACTTAAAAAGTGATCACCCTGATAAATCTAGTCCCTATCTGACACTATACATAGTTATTACAGCATTCTTGATTGTATTCCTTATGCTGTAGTTTACATCCCATAACTATTTTGTAATACCAATTTGTCCTTAATCCCTTCTCCTTTTTCAACCGTTCCTCAACCTCCCTCTTATCTGGCTACTATATGTGTTTGTTTATGTTTTTCTTGTTTGGTTGTTTTTTAAAAATTTTATTTATTTATTTATTTATTTATTTATTTATTTATTTATTTATTTATTGAGGGCAGTGTCACTGGCCCTCACATATGGGACCCGACCCGGGGCCACCGGCTTCCCAAGCCAGCACTTAACCACCGTGCCACTTGGCCGGCCCTGGTTGTTTTTTTTTAGATTCCACATATAAGTGAAAAATATACAGTATTTGTCTTTCTCTGACTTTTTTTTACTTAGCATAATACCCTCTAGGTCCATCTGTGTTGTAGGCAGCAAGATTTCATTCTTTCTATGGCTGACTAACATTCCATTTATATATAAATATAAATATAAATATCACATCTTCTTTACCCATTCATCTATTGATGCACACTTAGGTTACTTCCATTACCTGGCTATTAAAAATGATGCTGCAATGAACATATAGATGCAGATGTCTTTTTGAGTTAGTGTTTTGAGTTTCTTTGGAGAAACACCCAGAAATGGGTATGCTGGGTACTTCTTTGTCTCTTGTTATAGACTTTACTTTCAAATTTATTTGGGTCTGGTATAGGTATTTCCACCACAACTTTTTTTTTCTTTTTAATGAAATATGTTTTTACATGCCTTTACCTTCAGTCTATATGTGTCTTTTGATTGAAGTTATTCTCTTGTAGGCAGTATATATGTAAGGGTCTTGTTTTCTTATCTATTCAGTCACCCTATGTCTTTGTTTTTTTAAACATTGTTTAAGGAGGAGGGAGAGAAAATGTCTGGGAAGGGCAATTAGAGTGAGGACACCTACTCTCATCTCCTGGCCTCCTGGTAAGCGGGGTATGAAGGGGCTGCTTGGGGAGCAGAATGCTCTGGGGAAAGCCATATTTCTATTCAAGCAGTGGTTCTCAGTAGGAAGTTGGACAGTCAAGGGGTGTTTGGGGGCATTTTTGATTGTCACAATAATTGGAGATCACTAGTGACATTTAGCAGGCATGGACCAGGGATGCTCAGCTGCACAAGACAGCTCCACACAGCAAAGAGTTGTACTGCATCTCATACAACTTTAGAATATCCCACCAGTCAATCATGTAGGTGAAAAACCTGTTCATGCATTCATTTATTTATTCAACAAACATCTACTGAGAGAGCCTACTACATGCCAAGCACTGTTTTGGGTAACAGGGATGCATCAGGGCACAAAAATGTCTGCCCTTCTGGAATTTACAATCAAATGGGAGAGTCAGACAATAAACAACAAACATAATAAAGATACGAATTATATAGTATGGAAGAAGGTGAAGAGCACTATGGAAAATATGGAGCAGAGTGTGTGCTCGGGGAGAGCTGCAATTTTAAACAGGATGATCAGGGTAGGCCTCACTGAGAAAGTGGCATCTGAGTAGAGGCCTGAAGGAAGTGGGAGAAAAGCATTCTAGGTACAGGGGATAGACCAGCACAAACCCCTGAGGTGGAAGTGTGCCCAATATGTTCAAGTAACATAAAGGAGGCCAGGATGGGTGGCACAGGATGCACAAGTGGGGAGAGTGGTAGGAGGTAAGATCAGCAAGGTTGCAGGGGCCAGATCATGGATTTTAATATATACTGACTTTTCCAGAAATTCAACAACTTTATAAATTCAGGGAAGATTGCACTTTGTTTAAAACTTTATGAAGAATTTTCATCATCTAGGAAAATTGCACCACCCTACCTGTGTTTCCTGAGTCACCAATCAACACACATGTAGCTGTCACATTCCCAAGTTCAAGTATCATTATGTGCAAGACCATTTCATTATGTCTTCTAGTGGAATTATATCCCAGCCTTTACATATTAAATATATATATTGTTTTATTATAAGTTACTCTTCCTTTAATTGTCCCTTACATTACAATTAGGACATTGTATTACTTTGGGGGAATTATGTGTGCAGACAGATTCTATTATCTATGCACTTAATTTCAGAATTAGTGAAGGGGGCATTTCAAAAGATACATTATAAAAATGGAGGGTTGAGTCCAACAGGTATGAAAACCACTAAGGCATGGCAAGAAAATGAAGGGACTATTCAGAAGCCAGGGTGAGGATGGAGGGGATTTTGCTGATGATTGAAGACCTGGTCAAAAGGTTTCAGGATGAAGACAGAAGGGCTGTTTGGGGATGTAATTAGGAGACCCCTGGTCTTCTTGTGGTGACTAACATGATATAGGATAAAGGGCCCAGTCCACTTTTTCATCTAAGTTGTTCTCCACCCTGCAGGACTCTACCTGTTTAACTCAGTCGGCTGGGGAATAAAGACGGTTCTCGCCTGAATGAGGCCAGAAGAAGCCCAAATCCAGGCTCCATTTTTACCCACAGAACAGTCCAGAGCCCCAAGCTAAGTTCATAGGTGCTCTCAGGCCAAGCTCATTGCTGTAAACAATGCATCTCTAACCTATTTAGGGATGGGAAGAGAGAGGTAGAAAGAGGAAAAACAATAGCAGAGAAAAAAGCATTCAGAAAGAAAACCAATAGGGGGAGGGTCAGAGACAGACACGGAGAAAACAAAGCCAAAGACCGAGATAATATTCTTTTCAATCACGACTGTCATTATTTATTGAACATCTTCTAGGGGCCAAGCGCTGGGCAAAGTGATGCACACATGTTGTCTGAGGTGGCGCTATTAGACCCCCATTTGACAGATGAGGAAACTGAGGCTCAGATGGGTGAAGAAGATGGCTCAAGGTCTCATGGCTAGTTTTAACTCATAGGGTCAGGGTTCATCCTTCTAGGTCTGGGTTGTCTAGTATGTTTCAGAGAGGGAGAGAAACAGAGACAGACAGGAAGAGGGAAAGGCGGGGCAGAGAGAGAGAGAGAGAGAGAGAGAGAGAGAGAGAGAGAGAGAGAGAGAGAGAGAGAGAGATGGAGACTTACAGACACGCACGCTGACGATCATGTGAGCTGCAGACCTGCACAGAACCGTTTTTTAGGAGACTGGGGGAGGAGGCGGCGCGAAGGGTGGGCATGGGCCATGGTCTCCACAGGGTTACTCACCTGGTCGCAGTCAGGGGCTGCAGGGGTACTCGCCCTCTCTTCACTACCCACACGCACACACGATCCTCCGCAACCCAGCTGACCTAGGGTTAAGAGGCCGCCCAGGTAAAAGCTCGCCCAGGCCCCGCCCCTCAAGAGCTGCTGCCCCGCCTCTCCCCCACGCTTCCAACCCCGGTCTTTACAGCGTCTCACCGGACACCTGCAGCCCTCCACGCTGTGCACGAGCGGATTCCAGGGGCTGTCAGCTGGATCTTGCGAAAACCCTGGACGCGTCCCTCCCGCCCGCTGGAGCGCGAGCAGGGTCGCAGGCTCCACCGCTACCTCTGGCTCCCGGGCTCCCATTGGAGGAGTGCCCTTCTGCCTTCCCTGGGATTGGCTGGAAATAGAAACATTTTATTTTTACCCCCCAGGCTGGATCCAGGCGGAAGAAAACTCCGCCTCTTCGGCGGCCTTTCATTGGCTGAGGAGCCAAGCCCACCCTTTAATAGGATTGGCCAGGAGAAGAGGTCTCGTCATTCCCTTTGCAGGTCTATTCCGCTGGGTTTCCAGAGGTTAGCTGGGAACACGCGAGCGTGGTACCCAAAGTAGGTCCTGGCTCGAGTCGCTAAACAATCAGAGATCCCCACTTCTTGAAGTCTTACTCTCCGTAAGCCACCTTGCTAAGCCACCGCCCCGCTAAGGGACACGACTCTGTTCCCAGTTTCCCATAGCTCTACCCTCCTTGCAGGGATTTCTGAGCCAGGTTTCTCTCGCTCAAAGTGTGCGTAGTTCCGAATTTCATCCATGGAGGAAGAGGGGGTGATAGGGGCCTGGCCAGTAGCCCCTGCTGATTAAACACTGCTTAAGTGACGTGAGAAGACAATTTAAAAACCTTGCCTGACACTATCGTTGTGAGGATTAAATGAGAGAACATAAATTAATTACCTGGAGCATTAATAGTTAAGATCTTCCGTCCCAATTCTTGTCTTTCCCTTTGTTTCAGACTGAGGGAACGATGGCCCAGAAAGGCAAACTGATTGGCTTGAGGGAACACAGTAATAAGACCCAGAATAAAACCCAGGCTCTGTCTTCCAAACGAAAGCTGTTTAAGGAGAGACAGGAAGGACCTGCCTATTACCAGGGGGTCTTAATTTAGGTTCACAGATCTCCAATACAGTCTGAGGACAGAGTTTGGAGGGGTCTGTGAATTTGCATGGAAAAAAGAATTACATCTTTTTTTCCCACTCTCCTCTAGTTGAAATTTAGCTTTTTTTTTTTTTTTTTTTTTTTTTTTTAGTAAAGAATGTAACTAACCATAGTAGTCGTAATACCTGGGACTCTGTCTCCATTAGAAATCACAGAGATTTTCATATCGTATTATAGATATTGCAGGTCTCTTGAAATATCGTGTAATCTCATCTCTATTTTAAAATCATGATAGTTATTAGACCATCCATTGGATCTTATGATTTAATAGATGAACAAGGAGCACATATGTTACTATAGGACATATTTGCTTTTTCCATACTATAATAACTGTAGTTCAATAAAATCAGTTTCTTTTGTAACCAAAGGTATTTTATTGTATGTATTTAAAAGATATTGTTTTCAGGCCGGCCAAGTGGCTCAGTTGGTTAAGAGCTCGCTCAAGAGTGCGAGTTGAGCTTTGAGCAAAGGTGGTTTGATGCCAGCCTGAGATGAGTTGCCGTGAGCTGCCAACAGGTGGCAGGATGGCTCAGCTAAAAAAATAAATAAAAGATTGTTTTCTGAGAAAAGGTCTATAGACTTCACCAAATCACCAAACAGGTCCGTGGCATAAAAAGTGTTAAGAACACTTGTCTTGGCCGGCCAGGTGGTGCGTTGGTTAGGAGTTGGCTTGGGATGCCAGCTCTGAGCAGCAGGGCCCCAGTTTCGATCCCACATGGGGGCCAGCGATGCTGTGCCTTCTACAGCTAAGATGTTGAACAACAGCTCAACCTGGAGCTGGGCTATTGTGAGTGCCCACAATGGCGCAGGTTGCAGTGGGGCTGGCCGGCAGCGGGTGTGAGCTTTCGTGAGCTGCTTTGAGCTGCAGTGAAGGGCCATCCAATGACTGGCAAGCGGCTGCCTCACCCGGGAAGAGCACAATGATAATACCAACATGGGCCAGTGATGCGATGTCCTCCACAACTGGACTAAAGAACAAAAGGAAAGAAACTTGTCTGTTCCCCTTCCCCTGTTCCCCTCCCCCAATTCCCCAATAAAATCTTTAAAAAAAAAAAACAATAAAAAAACCAAAACACTTGTCTTAAACTTTGGGCTCCAGGAGGACAAAGACTTGGTTTATCATGTTTCCTTGTTTCCATGTATCCCTATCACCCCTATTAGTACCAGTAATACAGTAGGTGCTCAATAACTGTTTACTGAATGAATAATAGGATTCTTCCCTAACCATATTCCATACCCCTACTGAGGGAGCCAGTGCTGGCCCTTTTGGTGACCCAAGAGAGATAGTCCTGAATCTAGTTTTGTCCCTCTCAATCTTCCTTTGTTCATGGAAGTGGGTGGCATTTTAAAGGTCTGGCCCCAGGGAATCCTGGGAACTTCACCCCCAGGAGCAGAGCCTTCTGCTGCAGAGGAGTGGGGTGAACTGTGAAGAACACAAAGACAATTAACTTCAGCATGGGAACAGGCCCTGGTGCTCATTGGGTCCATGATTCCTCCTCCTCCTGCTCCTCCTGGTTTCTGTTTAGGGTCCTGTCTTCTCTAGTCTTCAGCAAAGACTATATTTTGGAATTGGATGTGACCTTAAAGATCTTCTAGGACAGCCCATTCCTTTTGGAGGCCTAGACTGGGCAGGACCTGAAGCCACACAATACACTGAGTAGTGAGGGCACAGGGAACAAGACACCACTCCAGGCAAGGAACATTTGTCGCCTCCCATGCCTCAGCTTAGGACATGAGCACCCTGGATAACTATCTTAGAATCTCATACATGGCTCCTAACAGTGTCCCTGAAGCCAGAGGACCTCTCTGATAGGATGGGTGAAGAGGAGCCTCAAATACTAGGATGACGGCTGGGGATTTGCTTAGGGAGACAGAGAGGAATCAGGGAAGAGATGATGAAGGCCAGGCTTCAAAGGTCTACTTCATGGCTGGACTCCATCTTGGGATCCTAGGCAAGTTGCTTCTCCTGGGCTGATCCCCTAGCATGATTAGCCTAAGTTTGCAGATGGGAAAACTGACGCCCTCTAGAGAGGGCAAGGGAGTCACGTTGTGAGGCAGAGCAGACTGAGGCAGTGGAACCCTGCCTGTCTCTCTCTCAGACTGGCTGGGATCTTCTTGCCAGGCTGACCTCATCCAGGCCCACTCCTAGCCCTTTGCCCCTGCTGCTTTTTCCTCCCCTCCACTTCTCATTGGGACTGCTCATTGGGACTGGCTCCAGATTTTGCACATAGCTGTCTCCCTCTGCACAAGATGCCTTGACTCAGGATCCTGCACTCTCAGCGCTGGCCCTGAGGCAAGATGTTTCCATTTCTGGGCCAGAGTCTCTTCTATCCACTTCTGACAGTGCAGTCCCACGTCAGAGCCAGAGACATCCAAGCTTCCATGCTCTCCCCAAAACATTTATCAGAATCATGGCGTATGTCCAAGATCTAGTATTCCAACCATTTCCAGAGGAGGCCCAGAGAGCGAAGGAGCCTTGCCAAAGGTTCCACAGCAGCCTGGCAGTCCTTGTTTTCCCATATCTAAAGCCTGTCAATTCCAGCATCTTAAAAGCTCTCAGAGAATAAACATATTTCTACAATAGTGTGGGATAATTCCAATTTATGTATATACTTTGCCCTTGAGGAGATGGAGCATAACTCTCCACTCACTAAACATAGGCTACTCCTTCCAAAGAGTACAGTATGGAAAGGAGGTAGGAGTAATTTTACAGTGGAGAAAACTGACATATACTACCTCAGCCAGGAGATCAAGGTTAACATCCAAAAGTGATACGACATATTGATAGCATGTACCCTTGACATGATGTGGTGAGAACAGCACTTTATTTCTGTGGTCTTCCCCAAACCCATAACTCCAGTTTAATTTCTTACTTTTTTTTTTTGAGGGCAGTGTCACTGGCCCTCACATGTGGGACCGAACCGGGGCCACTGGCTTCCCAAGCCAGCACTTAACCACTGCGCCACTCGGCCGGCCCCAAATAACTCCAGTTTAATAATGAGACAAATATCAGACAAATCCCAATTGAGGGAAAGTCTACAAAATACCTGACCAGCACTCCTCAAATGTTGACAATTTCAGGTCATCAAACACAAGGAAAGTCTGAGGAACTGTCACAGTCAAGAGGAGCCTACAGAGACATGACCACTAAATGTAATGTAGTATCCTGGGTGGCATCCTGGAACAGAAAAAGTATATTAGTTAAAAATTAACAAAGTAAGGGCCGGCCGAGTGGCACGGTGGTTAAGCGCCGACTTAGGAAGCCAGCGGCCCCAGTCCGGTCCCACATATGAGGGCCAGTGACACTGCCATCCAGAAAAAGAAAAAGTTAGCCTAAGAGTGCGAGCTCTGAGCAACAGGGCTGCTGGTTCGATTCCCACATGGGCCAGTGATGCTATGCCTGAGCTGAGCTGTTGCTGAGCTACCAACAGGTGGCAGGATGGCTCAGCTGGTGTAACAACAAGATTGTCTGTTCGATGGTGGGATATACCAACCCAAAACTAAGACTGAATTCGGCACCTTGAGCTGAGCTACTACCGGGATGGCTCAGGGGATAGGGCGTGGGCTCTTAACAGCAAGGCTGCTGGTTCGACTCCTGCATGGGATGTTGGCTACGCCCACCCGCAATTAAGTTTGAATACAGCACGTTGAGCTTAGAGGCCATGAGCTGCCAAAGGGAAGACAGATGACGACTGGTGCCCTGCACAATGAAGATTGAAGAACAACAACTTGGCTGTTCACCTCCTCCAATTCCCCAATCTAAAAAAATTAACAAAATATAAAGTATGGACTTTCATTAACAATAACGTATTAATATTGGTTAATTGTGCAGATGTATCATACTAATATTGTAAAATGTTAACACTAGGGAAAACTGGCTGCAGGGTTTATGAGTACTATGTATTATCTTCACAATAATTCTGTAAATCTAAAACTTCTAAAATTAAAATATATATGTATCTTAAAAAAAATAACAACCTCCTATATCCACCCCCATCCCGCCACTCTCAACCTGAGGTATAGTTTTGCTCACTGCTCTCCCTCCCTCCAACCCATTCTCCTGGCAGCCAGCAGAGGGCATTCTGTAGAAACGCAAATCTGAATCCTACCAGCAAAACAAAGGCATTGGATGGAAAGTTCTGGAGGTATATTGCAGAAGATGACCCGGATGGCTACATAAATTGTCATTATGATCCAGAAAGAATCTGGGAGGTATTTCTGGTGTCCGTCGAATATAAAGTAACTGTATCCAAAACTTAAAACAACTCGGCCTTTCCAAGGTCTCCCAGATAAGGCCTGATTTTCAGACTGCCAATTCCCGACCCCCACCCCTCTCCCGTATCACACAGCTACAGTCATTTGCTTTTGCTTTTCCCTTATCTCTATGCGAAGTCCTTGGCTTTAGCCATCTTCACTTCCCCTCTCTCCCAGGCCCAGATTCAGGGAGCCTGCACACCCTCCCTAAGACAAGAGAGCATTACTGCATTATTGGTTGTAATGTCCCGACCGATATCATTTTTTTTTTGAGGGCAATGTCACTGGCCTTCATATGTGGGACCGAACCGGGGACGCTGGCTTCCCAAGCCAGAGCTTAACCACCGCGCCACTCGGCCGGCCCTCCTTTTTTTCCTACTACATGCTAAGGAAAAAAACAGATTCCTCTGGCTCCCCCCACGCCCAGCTCACACAAGGTCCGAGGAAAGGTTTGACGCACGATAAATAAAAAGATGAATCATTGAATAAATGGATTTTCTACTGCGCAGGGCATTTCTGTGCGCGTGCGCGAGAGGGAAAGACGTGGGAAGCCGTTTGCTACCTGGCTGAGTCCACTGCGGCCGCCGGGAGGAGGGGCTTCCTCAGCCTCGCCCTGCCATTGGCCAGGATGGTCCGCATTGGCCTGACGCCATACTTCTGCGGTCTTGACGACCTCGCGCCCAGCCAGCGACCTCCCCCCGCCCTCCCCCGCCCCCCCCCCCGCCTCCAAACTACCAGCAACTACCATCCTGCAGACCAGTGCGTAGACGAAGCGGCTACCTGCGGGCCCGTAGCAAGGGCGACTGGCTGATGGGGACGGCGCACTGGGCAGAAAAAAAAAAACACCTCGAAGCAGCACTTTGAATTTGCTCAGAATTTTATTAGGATTACCAGGGTTAACAGGGAACGAGGTGGGGACTTCTGGGGGAGGGGGACAGGAATACCGCAATGGCGAAGCGGCCTTGCATAGACACCGAGGCGGGCTAGCGGGCACAGCTGGGAAAGGTGAAGGAAAGAGAGAGACTTGGGAGAACAGGGTGGCAGCAGAGCTCCCCCAAGGCCACAGCGGCCATCCCCGGTTCGGGATCAAGGGTGTCCACTCCATACAGCACGAGGAGGGGGATAGAGGGGCCCTGACCAAGGCATCACAATAAATACATAGCAGCACACAGAAGCCTGCGGGAGAGGAGGGCCAAAGGGGGGAATCCCCCATTCCCTCCCCCCAAAATAAGAACTCTGCAATTACTAAACCATAAAAATAAACTTTAAACCCGTGTACGAAGTCGGTCACCCCCCAGAAGTGCAACGTGGGGCCTCAAGGCCCTAGCTGGGGGGGGGGGGGCAAGTGGGGTAGAGGGAGAGGAATACAGAGTTAGCCCCCTCAAGGGCAAGGGTGAAACGTTTGTTTATCCGGTTTTGCCCCTCTTCCCCCGGTTGGCCCAAGCATTTTGAACCTGAAGCACCTCCTCCATGTCTGAGTCTTCAGAGTCTTCTTCAGTTCCCTCCTCCTCCTCACTTCCTTCCTCATCATCGCTGTCCTCACCAGCCTGCTCGCTGCCTGCACAGGGGAAGAGAGAAGCATGGACCAGGAAATGGACGACGATGATTAGATGGGCAAGTAGATGTCACTCTTAACGGAACAGAGACCATTAACCAGGGCTGTTGGGGGGCCTGGGACCACTTGCCAAGCACCTCTGCTTGGAACAAGCAGGGGCGGTGGTGGTGGTGGTGGGTGGGTGTGCCCGCGTAAGCCTGGAGAGTGAGGGCGAGTGGGCGGGAAGCACTGGAAGGTAGGGTGCGCTCCCTGCCTCTGTCCTATCAAAATTGATACATCTGAAAGTAGCTTTTTCTCTCCCTGTATGTATCAATGTGCATCTCTTCCTGAGCTCTGACTTCAGCTGAATAAACATATTCATCCCAAAGTAGCTCCCTTGCTCCTTCTCCCCAGCCTGATCCAAACCGGCCCAAGTCTGTCTTCTTCAACCTAATTCCCTACCTGCACTCCCACACTAGGGTTGGGCAGACAGTTCTGCCTCTCCTCTGAAAGAAGAGACGCCATCCAGTGGGAGGGGATGGGGACAGCAACTCCCTCAGCTTGCCTACTCGCACTGAAAATGTCTAGGTTGAGTCTATTTATTTAATGCCTCCTTCCTTGTACCCCTGCCCCTACCATCAATAGAAGTTTTCCAAGGACGCCATCGCCAAACCCCCCAGGAGTGATTGGTACACCTGCTCCTCCCACCTCCCCTGGAGGCCCACCTTATGTCCAATAAGCCTTTCCAACTCCATGTTCCTCCATCCCACCAAACACCACCATGCAGTTTCCCATCCCTGGAAACAGCATCTCCTTACGCCAGTCATCCAGGCCAGAACCAAATGTGGGAATCACCTTTAATACCGCCTTTTCCCCACAAACCTACATGCATTTCCCAAAATGCATTCTTTGGTGAGCAGTGAACAATGGCTTCCGTGGTCAGGAAGCTTGGGAAATGCTAGGTTTCACAAAGTTTAAATAGGTTTCTTACAGCAGGACTTCTGAGAACCTTTAAGATACTAATGTACATATGATTCTACATGAAAATATTACTGTATGCAGTATTTCCCCAACATATTTGACCACTGAACCTTTTTGTGAGAAGCAGCTTTCAGAACTGATGAAGGGTCCTCAGGTGGGTAACCATGCCCAACATGCCATGCATTTTCACCCTTTCAGGTCCTTGTTCATGTGATCACTTCCAAGGAGAATAACCCATAATTCTTAAGATGAATTCAGCTTCCAATTTAAATGTCACTTTCTTTCTCTAGTTCTCCCCTTCCCCACTCTTGAGGTAGAATTAGCTGCTTCCTCCTCTGGGCTCACAGAACACAATGGTCGCTTCACCCCGCAACTCCCCAAACAGGCCTGAGTTCCCAGAAGGTCAGGGCTGGGTACAGTGTGTGCTGAATTGCAATGTGTTTGCTACTTTCCCCTCTCCGTGTGAACCAGTCCTTAGTGTTTCACCCACTCTCTCCTATCTCTTCCCTTCTCTTTGTCTTTTGCTGTTACAATTTATCTACCCGTCACTTAAAACTGAAATTTGTTTCTTTGGTTTTGTTACATTTGTTAAGTTAAATGTTTCCTTGTCTTGCTTTGTTTTAAAAGTTGCACAGAATGCTTTTTTCTTTTCTCCACAAGAGCTGATTGTACTCATGCCTTGATACCCTGATCCTGGTCAGCTTTTCTCTGAGAGAAGAGAAAAGGGGGAAGACAAGAGGGAGTTCTGGCTCACCTTCCTCACTGCCCTCCTCTTCTTCTTCCTCCACTGATGAGTCTTCGAAGATGTTTTCTACTCCATCCTCATAGTCATCCAGGTTGTTGCTGTTATCCTGATTCTTGTCAGAGTCTTCAAAATCATTCTCATAATCATCAATATCTCTGTCATCATCATCACTACCTTCATTGTCACCTTCATTGCCATCATCATCACTGCCTTCATTGTCACCTTCGTTGCCATCATTATCTTCATCATCACTGGCCTCATTGTCTCCTTCATTGTCACTGTCGCTGCTGCCCTGGTTGTTGCTGTGGCTGCCACCTTTGGGGTTCTTGTCATCACCACTGGGGTTCTCCTTGTCACCATCCGTGTTCTCATTGTCATCAGTGTTGGCTTCAGGGTTCTCATTGTTGTCAAGAGGATTCTCATTGTTGTCATCGGCACTTTCATTGTTGTCAGTGGTCTCATTGTCATCAGGGCTCTCAATGTCAGTGGTCTCATTGTGGTCTGGGCTCTCACTGTCACAGAGGCTCTCGCTGATGTCAGTTATCTCGTTGTCAGTGGTCTCGAAGCAGTCGGTGGTCTCCATGAAGTCAGAGATCTTTATGTCATGAATGGTATCATTGTCGGTGATCACATCACTGTCTGAGGTCTCACCAATAATGTCTTCCATAATGTGATAGTCATCAAAGTCTTCCATGATCACCACCTCACATTCATCCCTGTTTTTACTGTGGAAAAGCCTGGGGTTGAATATAGGGTTGGTGGGAGGTAGTGTACCCAAGACAGACACTGAAAGGTGGTAAGCAACTGGGGAGGCAGTAAGCTATAAGGGCTCCCAGGGATGAAACTGGGGAAGGGGGGAGTCCCATTTCTGCCCCTGACTGTGTAACCTCAGGCTAATCACACCCCATTTGGGGGCTTCTTTCCCTACTTATAAAACACATTAGACTGAATTATCTTAAAGGTCCCTTTTGGCTCTAGAAATTCTATGTGACACTAACAAACCACCTCTCAGCCTCCAACCCCCCATCACCTTTCTTCCTTTTCTTGCTTCTTTCTGTTTGCTCTGTAGCCCCCTTCTCCCATCATGTAGTAGCGCAGAGGGTTAACCCACAGGTCATTCTTGATAATCTGTTGAAAGAGAAGGGAGAAGGGAGAACAGAGCTATAAGTATAAGCCCCAGAGCTTACTCCCTATTCCTCAGGCACCTGGAGGCAAACCTAGCAAGGCCTTTTCTGTTAATGCCGGGTAAGACCCCACCTCAGCAATCCTGTTGGCCTCTGGGAGGCTGTGGTTTGAGAACCAGCTGAAGAAGCTGTGGTTGGTATCCTGGTTCCTGTGCCTTTGGGCCTGGGGTTCCTGGCCCCGGTGCCAGCGAATTGGGGTGGAGTGAGACACCAGCCGGCCTGGAGGTAAAAGAGGCTATAGAGAGGGCACTGGACAAGAGTAGGTGGGAGGCATGGATTTGCCCTGGGACTGCCTCTTACCTGAGCGGTTGCACTGGAACTCCTTGACAATCACCATGTTTGTGAAGTAGGGGTTTGTCTGGAAGTACAGCTTCATTTTGTAGCCCATGGAGATGTGTCTGAGATCCTGTACCTGCTCAGGGTGGGGGTAATGATGGAAACCCCATCTACATGGTGGCCCCTTCCCCCCAACCCCCTCACCTCCAAGGACCAGATTTCTTTCCCGGTCTAATAAAAAGTCTCTTTGGCCTGACCTGCAGATTGGTCAAGTAGCGGAAAATGTCTTCATCACGTTGGTTGATCAAGATTGAAATTTTGGGGTGGTTGAAGAACTGACGGAGGGAGCAGTTTAGGTCAAGGAGTGACTGTTCCTTAAGAGGAGGGAGGGAAGGCCAGGCAGGACAGGCCAGGCAGGCCAGGCCAGGCAGGGCAGAGCAAAAGAGAGGCTGGAGCAGAATTCCTTCTGTATTCATGTGATGTGTGTAGAACAAGTGGGTCATGGGACATGACCTGTACTTTTATTTCCATGACACTATGTGGTAAAAGCCTATGTTTATGCTATGTCAAACTTCTGTTATGTGGTCTTTGCCATGGTTTGTATTTGCTGTGTGTCTCAGTGCTGAGGGTCTTTGTTCATGTGATGTGCCTCTGGGTGCTGAGGGCTTGTGTTCATAAGATATTGTGTATCTTGGGGCTGAAGGACCATGTCCAATTGATGCTGTATCTGGTTGCTGAGGGCCTGTAGTCACACATATATTTGGGTATTATGTTTCTGTGTCTACATGTTACATGATCATTGATACTTTGTATGAGAGTGCCAAGGATCTGTATCCATGTAACTGTTAGGATGTTAATTTAAGCCTATGTGTTCCTAACATGTTGCATGTCTGTATGTATATACCCCTGAGATGAGGTTATTACCAGTAGTGAATGGGATTTTTCTTACTCTCCTTCTCTTTTTTTCATTGAACTTCTTGATCTCCATTCCTAGGCACTCTTTCTCCTGACCCCTCAGGGGCTCCAGCCCCTTTCTAGTCCCTTTCTCTCCAGCCAGGATTAGGGTCTCCCTAGTATCTAGTCAAAGGCCTAGGCTTGCAGAGTCACGTGTGAATTAGGCACCCTTTCTGGGTAATTTCTCTGCTATGTGCCCTTCTCTTTCCTCTTCACTGTCTGAGTCAGTTTATGTTCTGTGTTCCCCTCCCCTCTTCATTTCACCATCTTTGGTCCAATTTTTCTGCTGTGTGCCCCTCTGTTACCCTCCCCCTTTCACCGTCTGTGATCCATTTTTTTGTTATGGTCTTCCTCTTCCCCGTTTCCCATCTGTGGTCCAGTTTTTATGTTGTGTGCCCCCCTCCCCCTTTCACCATTTCTGGTCCAGCTTCTCTGATGTTTTGTCCCCCTCCTTCCATCCCTCCTCCACCAAACCTAACCGTTCAATAGAGGCCTGCCCCCACACCCTTTCACCCTGTCTGTCCCTGCCCCCACCTGCCCCCTTTCTGTCATGGGCTCCTGGCCCATGAGTATAGATGACAAGGATACTGCTTTGACCCAGAAGCCTGGGATATGCTGGATGATGAGGTCTCTGTGCTCCAGGAAAGGTCTTCGCATCTGGATGAACTTGCGCTTGAGGCGGAGGAAGGCCTTGCCCGCCTTGATGTTCACCGCCTCCAGGTCCAGCTGAATGTTTTCCAGTGCCTGCAGGATGCACTCTATCTTCTCTGCATTCATCTCTTTGCTTTCCTTCTTCGCCTTCCTCTGCTTCCTCCTCCTCCTCCTCCTCCTTCTCCTCCTCTTCCTCACACTTTCCTTTTCATCCTCCTCATCGTCTTCCACTATGATGATGGCCTCTTGCTTCCCCTGTGGACCAGCTAACATCTGGTACCCCCACCCACCTGCGCTACAGGTTTCTAGGGCCTTCTCTCCAACAAAGCTGCTGGGCTCCGTAACCTGAATGTCGATTTCCAGGCTTCCCCCTGAAGCCTCCGAAGGAGACAGTGTTTCCAGGCTCTCCGTGGGAGGGGGCGCCCCCCCGTACTCGGAATCGATCGCAGGCTCCCAGTCAGGACCCCCAGAACCCAGGGTGAAGTACGCGCGGACGCCCCCCTCCTCCAGAATGACATAGGGCGGCGGCGGGGGCAGAGCGGGGCCCAGTCCCACCCCCCTCATGTCAGCCAGCACCTGTGCCGCCTCGGTTTCCTCCCGGAGCCTCGGTCGCTGCTCCGGTGGAGGCAGGGGCAGTCGCAGGAGCGGCGGCGGCGGCGGTGGCGGCGGCGGCGGCGGCGGCAGGTCGTCCAGAGGGGGCTCCGAGCTACTCAGGCGGCGGGCCTTGGCCGGAGGCCCCTCATCCGATCGGTCCATGGTGACCGCGCTCACAGCGCTCAGAGAACCGCGCTGGCCCTTTCACTCTCAGCCAGACCGCCGCTGGCTGTCACACCTGAAGCGGAGCCACTGAGCCTCCCGCTACCAGCTCGGCTCACAGCCTCGCTCTGGCGTTCCCTCCCACAGCGCCTGCCCTACTCCCTCCGCGCCAAGCGCCCAGGCCCCGCCTCCGCCCTGATGCCAGGAGCCCATTCTGCCTTACCATTGGCTGCCGACCACCGCGGCGGCCCTTGCTCTCCCTCGACCTCTGCCGGCCCTCACGCAATCTGCTTGCCAACACCCCACCTCATCACTTTCCCATTGGCTCCCCTCGGGCTCGCCAATCATCAGGCTGACTCCTCCCTCCCCCCTCCCTCCCGCGGCCTGAGGGAAACTGAGGGGCAATTGGCTGCGAAGAAAGCTAAGGGGAGGAAGCCCCTCTCTCTCACCCTTTCAACGTTTTATCCAATGGGAAAAGTACCAGTGGTTCTTAAGACACATACAAACACGCAGGCGCGCGCGCGCACACGCACACACACACACACACACACACACACGCAGGCACTGAGCATGACACGCTCAAATCAAATTGGACAGCCTCGCTGTCGTTCTTCCCTTCCCTCCTCTCCCCTCTCCTCCCCTCCCTTCAGCAACTACGCACTTCTTAAATCTGCCTCTGCCCTGGCTCCTGGACCTATCCTGTCCCCGGCTTTTGCCTCTCAGCAAACTCTGATGTGGCCCCTAGGGGCTCGGGTTGTCCAAAACGAGACTGGAATTTAGAAACCTAGGGCCTTTGGTTTGTGGCCAGGTTTTGACGTGGCATTTTTCATCTCTGCAAAATGGCTCTAGAAATAATCATGCAAAAAAAAAAAAGTAACTTCCTATGCGTCATTAAAATGATGTGATTCAGTTCGTCTGCTAAATTTTTCTAGGACTTTCTCTTCATCTACTCAATACTTCTCCTTTCCTCTCCCTTTTCCCAGTGTATGCTGATTTTAATTGTATTTGAGATTATTTTTGGCCAGGTGGTCGGTCTCAGGTGAGGCATAGTGGTAGGGTTCTGGCTTTGGTCTGGAATTCAAATCACAGATTTATTCTTCTCTTTGTAACCCTCACCAAATCACTGCCTCTCTCTGAGCTTCAGATTCCTCTTCTCTAAATGAGGCATCCCTAAAGAGAAGTGTAGAAAACTGCCTATTGCAGCCTTGTTGTGATAGCAGAGAACTGGAGGCAACCTAGAGACCCATCACTGGGGGAATGGATAAGAAAAATGTGATATATGTGTATAAAATGGACCACTAGAATGAATTAGATCTACATAAGGCAACATGGCTGGATCTCTCAAAAACAGAATGTTGAGTGAAAAAAGAAACAACAAGATTTATAGTACAATACTGTTTATGTAAATTAAAACACATAACAATACTATATATTTTCCACAGATACACATATATGTAAATAAACACATGAACGGTGATTGGAAGGACATACGTTAAATACACGCAAGTGGGTGCCTATGTGGGAGGGGGGATGGGATCAGGGATAGGTGATGAAGGGGACAAAATAAAACAAATTAAAGACCGAAAGGGCTTCACATGGATCAATGATGATACAGTGTGCCAAGAATTGAGGAGTATGGTCAATTCAATTCTGTGCACCTGAGAGAATAAGTAAATAAATAGTAATTGAGTGCCCAGGGATCAGGCTGGCTGGATAGACTCCCAGGCTTGGGTTCCACCCCATAAACACTGTGACATCCCTCCTGAATTTAGTCAAAGCTTACCAAAGTCCCAGCTGTGTACAGTGGATCCTTCAGAAGGGCTCCCATCCCAGAATGAGCAGTCCCTCCAGAAGCCATTACTTTGTGGGGGGTGCATCTCCTAACTCCATCAGTCCCTGCCAAGTTGAATCCCTAATTCCCAGTCCCCATTCTCCATGGTGGTCCACTTTCAGGAACACCTTCTTTGGGTTTTGGACAGGAGACGGACACAGGATTTGGGAGTGGTACCTGGAGGCTCCAGGCTTTGGGAATAAATGGGGTTCTCAAGTATCCTGCCCACCATGTTCAGAGCCTGGTTCAGGGCCAAGGGGGGAAGATCTGATGAGATGGGAGTCTACCCCCTTGCTACAGCTATATGTACGTTTTTCAAGTTCCATCTCTCTGAACACTCTACCTCCTGCTGCAGGCACATACTCTCGTTTATCTACTCTCAATTAGGTGCATATGTGTATGATTTGTGTGTGCCATATATGTCTCCACATACGAGCATTTGCTCATATGTGTGTGCCAGGCAGGGGTGCCACCCCACACAGTCACACAGACATACTCTGCCTCACTCAATCACATCTCCACACATGTGGTCACGCAGACAAGACACACAGGCACACCACACACACACACACACACACACACACACACACACACACACACACACACACAGTCAGAAAGAGAAAACATCCAATATAGCATTGTTCATTTCAGTTTTCCATTTACAAAATCCAGTGGTGAATCCAAGCAGTTAGAAAAAAGAAATGGAGGAAAACCCTCCTAAATGTACCCTATCTACTCCCACCCCTTTGGACCCCCCACCCCACCCCCTGGAAAAGGCACCCCCATCACTATTGCTGAGAGAATAGGTATCCCCCTACCCCTAGCCTCTCAGCCACTCTGGCCTGCCTTTCCAGGGCCACTCCACAACCAGGCTCATTAACATCTCTCTTGCCTAGAGTACCCTCCCCATTCTTCTGGGGTCAAGGCTTCCCCAGTTCTGGGTCTGTATTGGGGTAGGGCAGGAGCTTAGGACAAAGGCTTAAGGGAAGGGAAAGAGGGAGTGGATAAATACAGATCTCCCCCTCCACCAGGAAATGAGAAGAAGACAGAGAACCTGGGCAAGACCAGGCAAAGGAGTGCCAGCTTGGCTCCCCAGTCCACAAGAACTGGCCTTGACCGTATGCCAGAGTGGACCGTGCCCTGGGAGGGAGGCTGGAGCTCTCCCACCTAGGGAATCTAGCTGCATTCTGCTCCACATTGTGGGGAAGTAAGGGTGGAGAGAGGAATGGGGAGAAGGGAGGGCTGTTCATGGGAAGGAAGTCAGGGGGCTGAGGGCACAGAAGACCAAGGGCTACCATGGAGGGGCTTGAGGCCCCTGAGGCTTGAGGAGGACAAAGAGGTCAGGTAGGAATGGACTCAAGTCCACAGTGCCTTGGAGCTTATACCACTATGAGATACCAAGGCCCCAAAAGAATTTTCATCTTAGGGAGAGTAGCGTGAACCCAGGAGACAATTTTGGGGTTGAATTCTCTGATGCCAGGCTCTGGGATCCAGCTACTTTGGGGAGGTTGGCTCTCTCCCTACACTTCCCTGCGGGACTACTCCTGACTGTATGGCACCCACATCAGCCCTAGTGCGGCTGGAGTGGATTTCCATCCTTAGGAAGAAGAGTTGGGGGCTGGGGATCCAGGAGGCAGCTTGAGAGAATGCAGCCAAGCTCAGGTCTCTTCAGCTCCAGGCGGGCAGCTTACATCCTGCTTGGGACATCCTGGGGGCCCTTCGCCCTCCCCTCCTGGCTTCTCGAACATATGCTCAAGAAACACTTGGGATGTCTGGACATGGTGGGAAGCAAGAGGAGACCGGGGTTGGGACCAGGGTTAGCCTAAAACAACATTGCACACAACATAGCAATTAAACATCCCTGCTCCCTAGGGACCCTGCACCCCCTTTGGTCCCTCTTGTCAACAGATCAATTTCTCCCTAAACATCCAGGCCTTGCTAAAAGACTTGGAAGGGAAGGGTGTATGGGAGCAGAGGGGGCCAGAAGAGCTCTGGGAATCTATTTTACAGGACAAATTTCCCCCTTCTGGACAATGTCAGAAGGAGAGACATTAAAGCAAGAAAGCCTGTCTCCTCAGCTGTTAGTAGAAAAACCTGCATATTCAGTTTTGTTTTCTTTTTCTGAACTGGAGAGAGCGAGAGCAAGAACGAGAGAGAAGGAGAGAGAGAAAAGGAGAGAGATTGTAGAAGTAGAAAAGGAGGCAGCGGAGACAGGCCCTAGAACTAGAAACACCTCTTTCCCAGTCCCCCATCCTGAAGGGGGTATAGGCAAAGGTGCCTAGATTCTGGGTGGTTCAAGGGGCCGGGCTGGAGCTCAAAAAGAAAGGCTCCTGTATAGGGCTCCGCCCCTCCCTTTCTGTTGGCCCCATCATGATGGCCATGACCTTCTCCCTGCCTGTCTGCCTACCAGTCTGCTTCACATGACACAGTAGGGTTCTCTGGGAGCCGGGGCACCTCCTGTGCCCCAGCAGGGGGCATGAGTCCTCAGGCACTTCTTGAGGTCCTTGTTGAGGAGGAAGCAGACGATCGGGTTGACGGCAGCCTGGGCAAAGCTCATCCAAACAGCGGTGGCCAGGTAACGGTGGGGCACAGCGCAAGCTTTCACAAACACTCGCCAGTAGCAGGCCACGATGTAAGGTGACCAGAGGAGCAGGAAGAGCAGTGTGATCGCGTAGAACATGCGGCCCAGCTGCTTTTCACCCTTGACTTCGTCCATGCCCAGCAGCCGCCGGCTGGCTGCATGCCCGTTTTGCCGGATACCCAGCAGGGTTGGTGGCATGGGCCCACGGCCAAAGCCAGCGATCCAGTTGGCAGCAGCCTGGCCGGTGGCCCCAGGGCCATGGAATGTCCAGTTCTGACTGATGGCTGGCACCATCTGCACTGGCTTCATCTTGCGGTGACGATACTCGAAGAGGAGCAGCTTACCATAGACAGCATGTGTGGCTGCCATGAGCACAGCCAACATAAGCATGAAGCCCAGTGTGTCATTGGCCTTGAAGTAGCGATGCTCAAAGATGCACTGGTCCTCCTCACGGATAAACTTGTAGGTGCCCACGTCGAAGACAGGTGGGAAGGCCATGGCCACAGACAGGGTCCAGGCCATGCAGATGACGGCTGCACATGTCCAGAGCGTCATGCGTTTGGCGTAGAAGCGGTGGTGGGCGATGGCCATGTAGCGGGTGACACTGATGCAGAACAGCATGAAGGCCGCATGGAAGCAAAAGAGCACAGCCATAAAGGCCACAATCTTGCAGCTGAGCGCACTGAAGGTCCATGAGGAGCCGTGGCGCACAGAAGCCAGCACAAAGGGGAAGCAGACAGCAGAGCGGATGCCGTCAGCCAGGCACAGGTCCAGCAGAAAATAGTAAGGAGCCTTGTGCAGGGCACGCTCCTTGAGCACCAGCAGGGACAAGATGGCATTGCCTGCCAGGCTCACGCACATGATCAGTCCCAGCAGCACCAGCTTCACATAAGCTGATGCCGATGGCGGGGAGAGTGCGCCGCTCACCTCCTCAGGCTCTCCAGTGGTGTTGGCCATAATGAGGGGCAGGGGCTGCTCCCAGCCCTATGGAATCAGCCAATTGGATACTTCATGGGCCCTGGGGGACTCCATCAGTTGTCCTGCTGGGCTGCACCTGCAAATGGGGGTAATGAGGGAGACACAGACACAGAGATGAGGGCAGCAGAGAGACAGAGAGAAAAACACATACATAGATACAGAGAGTGAGAAAGGATAGAACAAAGAGACATAAAATGGTGACAAATATATAAATGGATAGAAATTGAGACCGAAATAGAGGGGATGAGAAAAAGTAAGAAGAGATAAAGAGAGAGAGAGAACCAGAGATACAAGGAAAGGGGGAAAGAAGGCACCAGAGAGGGACAGAGAGAGAGAGAGAGGAACAGATGGGCAGGTGAGGAAGAAACAGAAAGGGCAGTGTTAGTTTGTCTACGCAGCTCCACCTTGCCACTTGCTCCCCCTCTGGTGTCATGCCCTGCCCCTGGCTCACTGCTGTTCCTACCCCTTCCTCTCTGGGTGAAGGTGCTTAACCTCTGCCAACATCCTTCGTTACCTGTTTCCTCCATTGGTGGGTTTGTGGGGCGGGGATGTTGGCGTGGCCCTTCTCCCTCTTTACCAAGCCCTAAGGTTGTGTTCTTCAAACTTTTTCCACTGCCACCCATAGTAAGAAATATATTTTAAATCACAACCTGGTACACATACACACACGTGCACACACAGCTGAACCAAAAGTTTCACAAAACAGTACTAAGTCTGTGTCTAATGTACCCCATTAATTTCTATTCTATTTCATGTGGGGTTTTTTTTGTTAATGCTGGTAGCTATTCATGAAATAGGTTTCTTTTTTTGTTTTGTTTTTTGTTTTTTAAGGGCAGTGTCACTGGCTCTCATATGTGGGACCCGAACCAGGGCCGCTGGCTTCCCAAGCCAGCGCTTACCCACCGCGCCACTCGGCCGGCCCTAAATAGGTTTCTTTATTCATGATCAGGAATGTGCTTAGCCTGCTCAAGGAACAGCAGGAAAAGGAGTGTGCTTGGAATGGGGCAGGTGAGGGAGACAGTATTAGAAGGTGAGGTCGCAGAGGTATCCAGGCCAGGTCATGTAGTGCTATGGGCCAGGACGAAGACTTGGGTTTTTATTTTAAGTGAGGTAGAGAGTATGTGTGAATATAAAGAAGTAGGTATCACTGAAAAACTATTTATTGAGTATATACTGTGTGCCAGGCACTGGAGGTACAACTGTGAACCAGACAAAGCTCCCTGCCCTTGTGGAATTGACATTCTAGATAATAAAGAAGGTACAGAGGTCAAGAATAGTAGGTCAGACATTGATAAGTTCCTAAAAATAAAAAAGGAGGGAAAGGGGATAGGAAGTGTTAGGGTTGAGGGAGATGCAATTTTAGATGAAATGGACAGGGAAGGCTTCACAGAAGTGTCATCTGAGCAAAGATGTGAAGGACGGGAGACAGTTTAGTCATGTAGGTATGTGGGAGAAGAGAAATCCAGGCAGAGGGAACAGCCAGAGCAAAGGCGCTGCGGTGGGACCACACATGGTGTGTTTGAGGAAGCACCAGGAGGCCACGTGGGTGGAACCAAGTGAACAAGAGGAAAGTGGTGAGAGGCGAGGTCAGAAGGATGGCAAGGTCAGATCATGTAGGCTATGGTGAAGACTGTGACTTTTACTGAGTGAGATGGGAGCCATGGGAGGGTTGTGAGCAAAGGTGAGAAGTGATATGACTCAGGATTGAACAGGATTCCACTTGCTGCTGTGAGGAGCACAGACCTTGGAGGCAAAGGTGGAAGTAGGCAAACTATGTAGGAGGCTCCACTAATCCAGGTGAGAAATAAGAGCACCCTTGTGTCCTTTACCCTACTTTATTTGTTTTCCTGGAATTTATCTCTTTTAATACACTGTATAATTTACTTTTAAAAGCTAGTTTATTCCCTGCCTCTCCCTATAAGAATAAAAGCTCCATAGGGCAAGGCTTAGAGACTCATTAACTCTCCTTTAGAAGAGTAGTGCATAGCACATGGTAGGCCCTCAGTCCAAAACTGTCAGTCAATTGGTTGAGGGATTAAATAAGCTGGTGGTTCAGGGAGGGCTGCCTTAGGCATCCAGGTAGGATTTGCTGAAAGAGCAGTCTGGGTAGTGCATAGCATCCTGAAGTCTCAGAGCCAGTGCCTGTAGGCCAAAAGAAGTTGCTGGGGCAGGGGATCAGGAGAAATGGGGCTGGTAGGTCCCTTTTGGTTGGCCTCTCAAAGCCTGATAGCCCCCACATAACTGTGGACCAGCTGACAGACAGCTGGTGTGTTTATATATGCACATGCGCGCGCGTGTGCGCATGCACGGACACACACACACACACACACACACACACACACACACTCAGCCTGGAGGGGAAGCAGGGAGAAAGTGATATAGACAGAGAGAAATTGAATGTAAGAGGGAGTCAGAGAGACACAGAGAGTGACAGAGGAGATAGGAGCAGAGAGAGATTGACACAGAAAGAAGAGGGAAGAAGGGAGGCAGGGGTGGGGTGGGGTGGGGAGAGAGAGAGAGAGAGAGAGAGAGAGAGAGAGAGAGAAGCCTTACACACAGAGGAAGAGACAGAAATAGAGACAAAGGGAAAGGGAAAGGAGAATGAGAAAAAAGAGATAGACAGGAGAGAGAAAGAGAGAAAAATAGAGAATGAGATAGGGAGACAGAGATAGATAGATGAGAGATAGATATTGAAATATTGAAATAGATAGACAGAAGGGGAGGGATAATGCCAGGAAACAAAGAGAAAGATATAGAGAAATAGAGCTGTGGTGGGGGTGAGAGACAGAGGCAAAACAGAGACAGAGAGAGGCAGAAAGAAAGATGGAGACAGATGGAGACACAGAGAAACACACTAAGACCAAGAAGGTGGATAATGTGTAGCTCAGTCTTGGTGAAAACAAAAACAAACACTAAAACAAAACAAAGAACCAAAAAACAATAGCAGCAAGTAAACAAAGCTCTGGTGTTGCCTAGAAAGCTGGGGTGATTGTATAAGTGAGAAGAAGGTTCTTTTGAGCATAGACTGGCAGCCACAGCCTGGGCCCGTTGGAGGCTAAGGATGTGTGTGCATGCAGGTAACACACCTGCTCGTGTCCAGCTGCCCTTAGACACAGATACACAGACACCTACACACTCACAGACATACAGCCTGCTGCAATGGAGACCTGTAGACAGAAACCAGCTCACACACAGGGGCATTGTGTGTCTTGTGCGTGCGCGCGCGCGCGCGCACACACACACGGAGGGTATATCCTGTACCCTGCCTCTGTCACACAAGCACAGTGTACTAGGTCTAAATGCCAGTGCTCTGTCCTTAACAAAGGCGTTATCGCCCCCTAGAGGCCACTTCGGAAATTTGTAGGTGCATTTTTGGTTGTCACAATGCTGGGCTGTAAGGTGTCCTAACATTTAGGGGTTCAGGGCGAGGATGCTGGCCATCCAGTGATCTGCAGAGAAGTCCCACACAGCGAACATATGTCTCATATCCCCTAGGATTTTGAACTTGTAATGAACTGAACCTAGAATCTACCTTTATGTCACAGATAAATACAATTTCTCCCCAGCTTTTAATTTACAGCAGGTCCTTGAATACTGTTTCATTCAATGCTGTTTAGTTATAAGTTGATGAGATGCTGTAGGAACTTAATTCTTGCTTATATTAATTAGCCTATGGCAAAACTGGTTTTTTGGTTTTTTTTGAGGGCAATGTCACTGGCCCTCATATGTGGGACCCGAACCTGGGCCACTGGCTTCCTAAGCCAGCGCTTAACCACCGCACCACTCGGCCGGCCCCAAAACTGGTTTTATTATACATCGTTTTGCCACAGTTCTAAGAAACTATCGACCATGTTAAAGCGAGGACTTACGGTACCCCGAATTATCCAGGAATGTGGCTGTTATATAAGTCCACAGGAGACTGCACTTTGTTTTGTGGAGCACTTTCCTTCAGTTGTTAACTATTTCAGAAAAACCTCATCTTTAGGCCTTTGCCTGTCATTTTTCTGCTTTTCCTGACAGGGGCAGCTTCTGATTTTTCCCCTTCTCCTTAATCTACCTTTATTTATTATGTTACATACCTCTAATTACTTCATTGAATCTCCTGGGGCGGCGTCATTGCCAAGCATTTACATACTGTAATACAAATTATTTTCTTATAAATCACTTTTCTTTAATTTCTTTTGTATTTGTATTACAGTTAATACAGTATGGCTATTGTATAAAATACTATATGGGTTTTCTTTTGAAATTATATGTGCAGAGAGGTTATATTATTTAAGAACTTCATGTTAAGATAGTAAAAGGGTGTTACAAAATATGTTACATAAAAGAGGGTGTTGGGTATAAGAGGGCTGAGAATTACTCACATACAGACACACACATTTACACACATACATGTACAATGGCCCATACATTCACAATTATAACTCTCTTAAAACACACATACAAACTAAACAAAACAAAAACCTCTCAAATCCTGACAGATATATACACACAGTAAACCTACTCACTGTCACTCACACACATATTCATATATATCCTTTGTCCCAATATACCTGATTATTCAAATCCTCTCACATACTCATATTCAGTCACTCTTGCAACAGTTTAAACAGTGACATACCTATATCATCACATATATAAACACTTACATTAACACTGAGATTCAAAGTCACTTAAATATGACAGCATACTCACATGCACTTGAACCCTGATACACACACACATACACATATACACAGACAGAATACCCCTCAGATACCCACAGATATATTTGCATGGAGGAAAAATAGGCAAGTAAAAAACTGCTCACATATATACATATGTACATACTGTAATACACTCTAACACAGAGAGACTGACTCATCCAAATCGTCTCACATCAATTTGTTGCACTCACCAATATAGATATGGACATCCTAGCACATATACACACAGATATCCATTCATGGACACACTCACTTATGCAGAGAAGTATACCAGCTCCAACATACACACTTCCCTAAGCATTATGCAAGCACAACTAAACACAAAGAGAAAAACTGTGAACACACAAACTTACAATACAGAGATACGCTTAAGGGGAAGTACACATCCTGCAACAGGTATACACCAAGAGACAACCTCGCACATGTGCACAGACTAGCCAACTGCTTCACACACAAGTGGAAATGTTAGCAGAGCTGCCGGCTGGTGGGCACACCTGCCACAACAGAGGGCCAGGGCAAGATGGGGCTGTAGGGGCCATGTGAAAAGGTGTTTGGATCTCTTCCTGTTGAAACATCCCAGATCGTATGATTATTCCTTTGATTGCCACTCATTCATCATCAGTAAGGTTTTTTGGTTTTCCCCATACTTCCACAATGTTTGTTTTACTTTTAATTTGATCTCATTCTTATTTTTCCACGCTTTTTTCTACAAAAATACAAGGGTTGTCTGATTGTTGCTGTTATTAGTATTATATGGTATTAGGATTTTCTAAGGAGAATATAATTATATTGTTAACCTCTTTAACTGTTACTTCTTTATAAAAGAAACATTTTTCTTCTAGAACATTTGAAACACAAAAAATGTAGGAAGAGGGCCGGCCGAGTGGCGCGGTGGTTAAGCGCTGGCTTGGGAAGTCAGCGACTCCGATTCGGGTCCCAACCGTGAGGGCCAGTGACACTGCCCTCAAAAAAAAAAAAAGTAGGAAGAATCCTGTAATGAACCTCAGTGCACCCATTGCCCAGATTCACCAATGATCAACTCACAGGGCCTTGTCCCACCTATTACCTCATGCACTTCCCCCACTTCCAGAATATTATGAAGCATATCTATTATACCATTTCATTCATAAGTATTTCAGTAAGTATTTCTAAAACAACACTTTTAAAAACATTACAAAAATTTATTATTTCTTGGTTTATTTATTGATTTACTTGCTATTGGCTTTTAATACTAACAATTAGCCAAATCTGATTCTTGGTAGAATTTCATAATTATTATCTTTTGGTTTTAGATAAAAATATTTGTTGTCACTAGATGAATGAAGCCTGACTTTAGTTGAATTGAATTGATTCATTAAAGGAAAACTAGGCCTTTATGGCTGTTTCAGAGTGCTGCTTTCTTTTTTTAAAAGGTTTTATTGGGGAATCAGGGAAGGGGACCAGCCAAGTTGTTGTTCTTCAATCTTCGTTGTGGAGGGCACCAGTCGCCATCTGGCTTCCCCTCGGCAGCTCATGGCCTCTAAGCTCAAGGTGCTGTTTTCAATCTTAGTTGCAGGTGGGCATAGCCACCATCCCATGTGGGAATCGAACCAGCAGCCTTGTTGTTAAGAGCACACACGCCCTATCCACTGAGCCTTCCAGGTGGCAGCTCAGCTCAAGATGCCGAATTCAGTCTTAGTTGTGGGTGGGCGTAGCCCACTATTGAACAGGCAATCTTGTTTTTACACCAGCTGAGCCATCCTGCCACCTGTTGGCAGCTCAGCGACAGCTCAGCTTGGACACAGCGTTCACTGGCCCATGTGGGAATTGAACCGGTGGCCCTGTTGGTCAGAGCTCACTCTCTTAACAAACTGAGCCACTCGGCTGACCCCAGAAGGGTGCTTTCTTAAGAATGTAGAAGACTGGGCCAGCCGAGTGGCACATTGGTTAAAAGCTGGCTTGGGACACCAGCGGCCCCAGTTTGGATCCCACATATGAGGGCCAGTGACACTGCCCTCTACAGCTAACAACAGCTCCACCTGGAGCTGGGCCGTGAGCCCCGGAGACAGTGTAGGCTGCAGCTCCGGCTGCAGTGGGCTGCCATAGGCTACAGTGAGTCGCCGGCAGCCAGCGTGAGCTGCCAAAAGCCGCGGTGAGCGACATCCAGAGGCCGGCGACCGATCTGCCTCATGCAAGAAGAGCGCAATGACGATACCAACATGGGCCAGTGAAGCAACGTCCTCTGCAACTAGACTGAAGAACAAAAGGACAGCAACTTGTCTGTTCCCCTTCCCCGATTCCCCAACGCTGTTCCTCTCCCCCAAATCCCCAATAAAATCTTTAAAAAAAAAAGAATGCAGAAGACTTAAATCTTGCTTTTTGAAAAAATCAGTTTTCAGAAGTCACAAAGATGTGGTGACCCCTTCAATACTTTATATTCAAGTAGATTTAATTTTAAACATTTTTTCCCCATCAAGATGGACATTTTCATTAAAGCTAGAAAATCAGGAGACTCACAAGACAAAGACAACATTCCCCGCTCCAAAAAAAGAAAAAATGCAGGATGTCCCTAATTTACGAAATTTAAGGATGGTCTCAAATTTGTATTTAGCTGCCCAATTAGTCATCCCTTCCTCAGCCTAAATGTCTGATTTGTGTGGAAAAGTTATCAAAAGAAACTTCATTTCCTAGTAGGCTACGCTGACCAACCCATTAAAAACACTCTCTCACACAGAGAAAGATTTGGACTTTTTAAAGCAACTGGAAGTGCATATTAAGAAACCAGGCTTATTTATGAAATAGGTTGGAACATTTTTAGACGGAGCTCAACCAGCTAGTGACAGAGTTGCATGATAACAAGCAAAGCTATGATGCCCGCCTCCTCCCCGCCCCAGTAGAATCTCACTTGTTAGCAGTCTCCCTGAAAACTGTCCACACTGTATTTAAAGCCAGTGAGGTAAAAAGAATAGGAAAGGGGCCACTTTCAATTATTGCTATTAAAAGACACAGTGACGACAGGTCAAAGCACATCGAGGTGACATTAACCTAGAAGACTGTAGAATCAAAAGGGTTTTCACTTTATATTGATGCATCTCTGAAAGTTGATTAACTGTGCTTAGTTCATAATATTACACAGAAATCCCAAACAGAAATCCAAGACACTCCAAAGTAAACTAAGGTTGAAATATTCAAAGTGATACATGAATATTTTGAAATATCGTGGAAACTCTGCATAAGACTGTGGAGTGATGCTGCTGTTGTGATGGCAGGAAGTTTACATCTAGAATTTGGTCTTAAAACACCTAGATTCATTCACTGAGGAGCCCTCACCTTATAAAAGTTTGCCTGTAGGTCTAATTTCCACAGTAAATGATTCTAGGTGAATTTAATTAAATCCAAGTCACTACCCACCAGTGTGTCAGCTTTCTGTGAAGCATTGAGATCTGCACACCCTTCTCTATTGTTTTAAACCTAAGTATGTAAGAATTTTGTAAAAACTTTATGGACAAAAAGAAAATTTTCAGCTTCATGAATGATTTTCACTTTGCAAATCTGATGCTTACTGGTTTCAACAAATGCCCCTTTGAGCATATGAATAAAATTACATCAAAACTTTTAAAGACACTCAAAAATATAAAAAAGTATACAAACAAGGTTTGTGGATTTGAAGCCAAACTTCATCTTAGAAGTGAAGTCAAGTATGGTTCCCTGGGTGATGTTTAGTTGGCATTAGAAGTTGAAAACTAAAAAGGACTTATTAAGATGAATAGAGCAATGGCTGTGTCTACTTAAGGGAAAAGCTTCATCATTATTTTAAAATACTCAAAATGAAATTTTTCTGTTGGATTAAAAATTCATGAACATTTGTTACAAGAAATTTCAACATCACATTTGATTGAAAGAAAAGAAAGAGGCTTTAGATTTCAAGAAGGATCCCACCTTTGAAGCACAAAATTCAAAGACTACGAATTATTCAAGTTCTGCTTATGGATGAGAAAGGAGTTTTAACCAATAAAAAAAGAAAACACTCCTTGACCATTTGCGGCCACCTACTTATGCAAGCAATTTCCTGTTGATGGTGACTACCAAGAGATAGAAGAGATCATGTAGCTATTTCAAGCATAAAAACCTGGGTCTCTGCCTGGCCATGGCAAGAACAAATGAGTTATAAAAGGGAGGTGAAAAAGGGAGGCATGAACAGTCACTCCATTTCTTCAGAAAGGTTAGTATGATGTGGAAGCACCAGCCATATTCAACACTAGAAACTGCATCTGACTCTTCAGAGAAACCCAAATGGTACTTGATGGCTCTAACGCTCATGCTTTTGAGGTGAGTTTTGCTGACCTGCAGAACTACGTAGCTAACATTTCATACAATAAAGCTAGTTATAGAGGACATTAGGGCAAACGGTGCCCGAACATCCTCCATGGAATGGATCTTACCTTCAACAACATCCCTTCCAAGATCAAGAAGTGGCAGGCCATGATGGAAGCTCATATTCATGTCAAAACTAATGGTTACTTGCTTCATTTGTTTTGTTTGTTTTTCTAACCAAGAAACACAATAACTTGATGTAGAAGATCTATGCTCAGAACTAAATGATGTACCAAATGACCATAAATGAATTCAATACATAAATTAAGTCAGTCATGACTAAAGGTTAGGAGAAGTGGGCATGAGCGTTGACCATTACAACTTTGCATGAGTGAGTAAAAAAAGATATGGTTCCAGAAGTGAGCTTAAGTGTGCTATGGAAAAATTCTGAAAAGATTTTCATTTGAAAGTTGTATACAAATTCAATATTTAATAACTCTGCATTTTTGTTTTTCTTACAATTTGTATAATATAATGAAAATGTAAGGAATTCCTTTTCATCAAACCCCAGTACCCCTAAATCCTTTTCAGTTTACTCCAGTGTGCCACACACATAGTTCATCTTCTCTGTGTGCTGGGTTATGAATGCCCTAACACATTCACATCTGGTCACATTGCATAGACACACTAGCATACACAGATACATATATGCACACAGGCACATGTGTACTTGAAGATCAAAATTTGCACTCACATCCAGACTTATACCAGTTGATAAGTGCAGTCAGAAGCACGCAAGCACGCGTGCGCACACACACACACACACACACATTCATGCATACTTCTGTAGAAATGGAGGCCTAGGCTGAGACACATTCACCATTTGCATGGGCACATGGAGACATATACACCTACAGACCAAATCATATGGACTTACACACTGTCAGACACAATCATGCAAGCACAGACATAAGAAATGACATTCAGGCATAGGGCAAGTCCTGTACATATCCTACAGATCCAGGCCCTCCCCTCCCCTAAGCTCTTACACTGAGATTAAAGCTCACTATCTTATACAAACCCTGCCCTAGCACACATGTATATATGCACACAGTATATAAATGTGCTCTGGCACACATACATATACACAAGTACAGACATGCTTACACATACAGGCACATCGCTCAGGCTTAGTGCTGCACACACAGACGCAGGCAGGCATGTGGAGCAGAGCAGACTCATGGATTTACACCCACATAGCAACTGATGCTTATAAACACAGACAGACAGAAACCCTGAGATGCACACACCCATTTATATCTACACATACATTCACACAACACAGATACGCACATATCCTACTACATGGCCAGATAGGCACAAATCTTTTACACACACATAGCAGCACATATAAACCAGGATACCAACCTTCCTACATTTACAGGAACTCACAACAGAGAATCACAAGCGCACATTTACATCCTGACCACTACAAACCTGCTTACATATTCAGATAGAAACATACTAGCGCACACACATAGAAGCATGCTCACATATGCAGACGTAACAGCAATGCAGGTAATACCCACACTCACATGGACACAACGCTACTACAGATACAAGTGTGTGCACTCAGACACCCAGATGTGTGTGTACTGGGAAATACACACTCAGGGCCAAATACCCTCCATCAACCTCTTAGAAACACACTTCATTTCTCATACCCCCAAGGTTTTATATACATGGTGAGACATATATAATTACAAACCCAGCTTTATGTACAACATACCCTCACATACACACAGGGTACGCTCATTCCCTCACACATACATATGGATGCAGATGATGTAGCAAATATACACATAAAAACTACCCCATTTACACTGGTAGGTGAACTCATACTGTTACTTACACATTATAATTACAATAATTATAATTATATATAATGCTAGGTAACACCTTATGTGGCAAAGAGGACTCATTATGTGCCAGGCACTGTCCTAAGCACTTTTGAAATATTAACTCATCCAATCTTTACCCTATGAGATAAGTTGTATTACTACCCTTACTTTACAAATAAGAAACTGGTGCTTAGTTGAGGTTAGGTGACCAGCCCAAAGCCACACAGCTAATAAATGGCAGAACTAGGATTCAAACCCAGAGCCTGGCTCCAGAGACCTTGCAGATGCAACTTATGCACATATAGAAACACACTCACATAATGCCATATACAGATACACATCACTCTAGCACAAGCACATACACACACAAGCCACATACCAACACACTCAGGTACAAACAGCCACACACACGTAGGCACATACACAAACATGGATGTGCTCACACTGACAGGCACTCCAGCAGAGGTATATATGTCCTAGGAAAGATATATACATTCATACGCTCATAATCACACACACACCCAGACATACCCACACTATCAAACACACAAAACATCCAGATATACCACCAACACACCATTCAGGTAAGTCCACACGCACAGATACACCTGCATGCTCAGATACATCCCCCACCCAAATACACCAAAACACTCTCACACATGCTAACCAGATCTGCACACAGTCCCACCCAGATACACTCACACACCCTGAACCGATTCACCTACACACACTCTCTTTCATACACCATCCAGATAACTTTATCTCTCTCTCATGCACCATCCAGACAGAACCCACACATCTTATTTAGATATACCCATTCTCATTCGACCTAACCCAGGTAGGTGCACATTCTCTTTCTCACACACACTATTCAGATACACCCACTTTCTTGTACCCACCCAATCCTGACACAGCCACACTCTCACACACATCTCATCCAAACACACCCATACACACACACCTCAAATATACGTACACTTACAGGCACTCCACCCAGACACAGGCACACTTATGCAAACTACCAACTCAGTACATCTACACCCTCACAAACAACATTACAATACACTCAGACTCACCCTCCCAACCAAGAGCCCTCGTACCCGAGCCAGGCACACTGATAATCTCTCTCTCACACGGTATCAAGACATACCCACAATAACACACACACCATTCAAAGACACTACATTTAAACACATCCCACCCAGATACTCACACTCACAAATTCCAAACCTAAATACATCCACACACACAGATACCCACCTACAAATAATTCTGAGACACCCACTCACAGAGAAATCCTGTTCATATACACTCACACTTTCTCATGTTCTCTCTCTCTCTCTCTCTCTCTCTCTCTCTCTCTCACACACACACACACACACACATTCTCACATACACCCCCACACACATCCATAGTGCCCTCCAATTATATACACATTTACATATGCCACCACCCTCACCAAGATGTGCCCAAATTCTCTCTGACACACACACGCACACCATCTAGATATACTCCATCATACACTTCCATTGCCTAGATGCACTTGTGCTCTCACCCGCCTACACACTATCTAGATATACCCCATATTTGAATGCCCTCCATCCCAGTACAACCATACTCTCATATACATACTCTATCCAGAAACACCCACATCCTCTCTTACACACACAACACAGATACATCCACACTATCAAGCACATACATCATCCAGATACCCCCCAGTCTCTCTTGCACCATCCAGATACACCCATACCAATATATCCCTCATATATAAACATCCTCACACATATTCCCACACAGCCACACCCAATGCCTCACTCATACCATCCTCCATCCAAATAAGCTGATGCTCTCATTGTACTTCACAAACACACCATGTACACACACCCACATTCACACTCATCCTTCCCAAATATAGGTTTCCCCTGCTATCCAAAAGTATTCCTATGAAATCTTTCATAAACTGAAATGGTGTAAAGTGAAGAGTATCCCCTGCTTTATAAAACTTTGGGTTACGCCACTTGGCTTTTACGAAAAAGCCATTACCTTACTAACGTAGGTCTTTTGTGAAAGGGAAGTGGCTTAAGGTGAACTTTTGGAAAGTGGAGGATACCTGTAAACCCAAATGTCTCCTACACACCTTACTCAGAAATACCGAGGCTCTCTTACATACAAACAATCCAGATCCTTTCTCTCTCTCTCTCTCTCTCTCTCTCTCTCTCTCTCTCTCTCTCTCTCATCTCTCTCTCTCTCTCTGTCTCTCGCCAAATACACCAACCCCTACACACACACACGCACGCACACACACACACACACACACACACACACACACTGCTCTACCAGATATACCTTTGCTTATACATACACGTTCACGTCTAGATTTCTGTCTGGAAGGCATAGTTTGGGTGCTCTCTGTGAAAATCATTTAGCAACCCTACAAACCATACCATGCCATTCTGTCCTGGGCCTTTCATGGTGGGATGGTGGGAAGGGAGGTTTTTGTGTTTCAAGAAATTCTTTTCTAAAGACGTCACAGACCCCCTTCCCTAGTAGGACATCGGTCATGATTGGTTCCTACTTCTTTTATTTAGTTTCTAATTTTATTTTTCTCTATTTTTATTATTGTTTCAATTACAGTTGACATTCAATATTATATTAGTTTCAGGTGTACAGCATAGTGCTTAGATATTTATATAATTTATGAAGTGATCCCTCAGTTAAGTCTAGCACCACCATACATAGTTATTACAATATTATAGGTTCCTACTTCTTGAGTGTGAATGGTGACAGGAATTATCCTGAGATCCCCACAAAAACCCAGCACATGGTGAAGGCCAGAGAGGCCCCAGAAGGGGGTCATGGATTGCTCAGGTGTTAGAGCTTGCTATCTGTAGGATGTCTACACAGTTAGAACCAGACATGGTCTAGCAGAGGGCCACTGACTCTCAGACATGCACATAAACACATGCTGGGGTACACAGAGCATCACACAGATTTATAAGTACCTTCCTTATTACCCTGTTAGTAATAGGGCCTATCTGCTCAGGTTCAAGGCCAAGTAGTTCTCTCTTTTACACACATATCACCAGAGAGGCACATGCACAAATAGCTACACTCATCCCTACACACAGACACACAACAATGCACGCTCACACTGCACTTGGTCCCACATGTACACATCCATTTCCTCTCAATCATAGGCATACATGCATGACACACATTCACATGACATAATGCCCATGAAGGACATATATTCACTCACAAACACAGGTATACACACAAGCATACTTAACACATGCCCACAGACAGGCAGACTCTGTATTGTACCCAACGAGACAATGAACAAACATGACACACAGATATGAGCTCCCAAATGTATACACACACACTCCCAGACATGACTGCATATGCATATTCACACACACATGGATGTACTGACACATATAAACACCCAGATGTGCACATGCTTGTCAATGAGATGATGTATTCATATAGAGACATTCTAACACACATAGGCTTATATACACAACTGGGCATGTACACCTATGAGCATATTCACATGCACGTACACTTGTACAGCATCAGTCCTCTGTGTATACACTCAGACATGGAGACACAAATGCACTTACAAAACACACACAATCACAGTCAGGTATGCACACAATGTACATTCCCACATGTTCATATACCCACACGAGAAGCTAAGCAAACAAAAGATTCATTTACACTTACATTCCCAGACAGACTTGACACAAAGGTATGTTTGCACACATGCACACATAGAAGAACAGTCACATAGTCTCACATACTTGTACATCTGCACAAGAAGAACTGATATCATTCATCACAGACACACATGCAAAGACATCCTTACAAATACACACACACACACACACATACACACACTTATAGGCCAAGAGTGGCAGGCACATACATTCATTTACACTGTTCTACAACATACATTCCAGAACAAACAATGGTATATAAACACTACACACATATGCAAATAATTAGAACTGTACAAACTGGTACATTCACATATCTGTACATTCAGACAGGCACACACACAGCCATATTCACACATACACTTAGATGTGTGTGAACACACAGGAAATATACAGACATGTTTATTCAAATGCACAGCCAGATGTTAACACTGTAATACTAGCATATACACAATATATACATTCAGCCACTCACATATCCACACTCACACTCAGAAATTCAAACAAAATACATGAGACATGTGCACTCAAATATTATGAAATGTAGTTACTCATGTATACCACAATCACACATGCACTCACACATAACAGTGTACCCACAAACACAATTAGACATATACACAAATGCCTCCATCCACTTACACACACAGCCTTTTGAGCACATACATGCATACAGGCATACATCCCCCAAGCCAAACCCATATACATAATCAAATGTACACATATAGGCATATTCACAAAATGTATTTTTATGCACAAAAAATGTATTCACACACTCTCCCTTACCCACACTATTAGTTTTCCTTATACTAGTGGGACCATCTACACTAACATTTCCCCAATCAGATGTGGGCAAAATGTACAGACAAAATGTACTCAAATATGCATACACAGAAATATACATAATTCAAAATGCTGGAGAATCCACATGGACATTCACACACAGGCCTACTAATACATATATGTGACGGACACACCCACACAGAAACATGTTCATATACATATTCCCTGCCATACACTCACAGTCATGCAGTGTGCCCTTATACTCGCAAACATACCATTTAGATGCACCTACACACATATGCACACATAGGCACATGCAAATATACACAATGAGATAAAACTAGGTATTTGCATAACTGGACATGCATACCCAGGCAGTCTGAAACCCTCATACATATACAATCAGCCATGCACACTCAAAGACAAATTGATACCACACACACATACAACCATTAAACAGGCCTATTGACTCAGAAAAACACACCCTCACTCAGGCTCAGAATCAAACATGCTCATTTGCTCAACCAGAGAGACATGCAAAGTCATACCCACTCTCCTATACACACACAAGCCTACCCAAGTACACACACACTTGCATACACCATCACATGGCCTGCTCATGCACACAGGCTCATACACACCCACAGTGCCCATGAACACACACACACACACACACACACACACACACACACACACACACAGACTACACACATAGACATGTTTTCAGCAGCACATATACACCCATACTGAGGGCCAGATGCCTCTGGACCACAGGCTGGGTCCTTTTCCTTCTGCACCAAATGCTTCTTCAGAAAAGTCTACTCTATACCCCCAAAGCCTACTCCTCCTTGCCCTTACATAGGGAGGCCTTTGGGCCTTAGTCTTTCCCCTCTTCCTCCTCCCAGGCCTTAAGAACCCTTTTACAGCCACCAATCCCTCACCCAGTGTTCCACCAAATCTCCACACCCAGAAACCAGCCAGCACACCCCACTGTTCCCTCAGCCCAGGCTCCAGGTTAGCAACTCCCTGGGACCCGACCCCCACAGGACTGGTTGCTGAATGGGCCACACCCCAGCTCAACCCAAAGCCCTGCTATCTCAGAAGCCTCAGCCTTGTCTCTAGGTCCTGCCAACCACTGACCACAGGACAAACTCTTGCCAAGTCTCCCCTCAACATGGAGAGGCATACATCACCAGGACCAGGAATGCTGCAGGCTGCAAACCAGGTCTCTGCTAGCTCACAGAGGGTGGGGGCAAAGCTCTGTGTGTGTGTGTGTGTGTGTGTGTGTGTGTGTGTGTGTGTGTGTACAGATGGGACAAGTGCAGGAAAAGGAGCTTAGAGTGGGGTGGGGGCAGGGGTCTCTGCCCACAGCCACCACTTATCACTCCCTACAAAGGAGAAGTAACACAGAGCTGCTCCTGCCTCCCCCTCGCTGCCTTCCCTTGGCTACCTCCCCACCCCCCAAGTCCCTTACCCCCACCCCTTTGCCTACTTGATGTCCCCCCCATCTCTGCCAAGTCCCTGGATAAGAGGGATCAGTCCCTCCCCGAAATAATCAATAAAAACGTTAATCATAATAATCAGCAACAATATTGACCATGAGATTTTGCTGACATTGCTTCAGGGCCACTTCTATGCACAACCTTTATTTACATGCACCAACTCATTTAGTCACTACACACACCCATGATCAAAGTCTCTTTGACAGATGGGAAAACTGAGGTTTAGGAAGTGGCCCGCTTTCACTAAAGTTGCAGAGCTAGTAGTTGGGGGAAGTGTCCCTGGAGAATCCATGTTCTCCATGTACCAGGCGTTTTTGCCCCTCCAGTCATACGGACTATTGGCCACCATGCACAAGGACATAGGACTGGGGGGGGGGGTATCCCAGGCACAACATGGATGTCTGAAACAGAGATAGATAGATGGAGGCTGGGGCCCACACTGTGGGGATGACCCTATTGTGTCTGAACCCTGCAGGTTGTAGTGTGACACAGTCCTTGACCCCACAAGAGCCATCAGACTGCCTAGGGCCTGGAAATGCACCCCACCCCCACCTCACCTTCCTTTTGGCCCTATGGTGGCTTCCTCCCCCTAGCTGAGAATCACAGCAATGTCTTCAGTGGTGAATGAGCAAAAGTCTGCTACCTGTGGGGAGAGGCAGGGGAGGGTAGGCAGGCAAGCGGGCAGGCAGGAAGGAGGAAGAAAGGAAGGAAGGAAGGAAGGAAGGAAGGAAGGAAGGAAGGAAGGAAGGAGAGAAAGGAAGAAGGAGTTGGGGAATGTCTGGGCTAGGAGGAGCTTCTCTGTCATGTCTACCCACCTACCTGCTCACATACACAGACAGACAAACATACATCCTGCATGCAGGCCAAGGAACCTGGAGGAGAGTGGAGGAGGGAGAGGAAGCAGCTGCAGGAGGCTGAGCCTGCCCAGGGTGCAGGCATTGTGAGGGGAGCACGGCTGGCTCCCAGGCATGCCTTCCACAGCTAGCACACAAGGAAATATTAACAGCCTCGTGCCCAAAAGCGACCATAATGATAAAAACAGACCCTGTACGGGGAAACAGGTGGTGGTTCCCTTTCTCATGGGACATTCGGGATTGGGAAAGATGGGGATGGTTAGAGGACTCTCTAGGTGCACCCAAGTAGCCCTTGTGATGGAGGGGGGCAGAGAGAGGGATTGAGAGAGAGACACTAACAGAGTCAGAGAGAGGCAGAGTATGGCAGTGATGGAGACTCTGAAATCTGTGTGGGGGGACAGAAGAGAAGTCCCCCCCACAACACATCCTTGGTAGAGGGATGCTGACTACTTACCTGGGCTCTCTCAGCAGGGCTGTCTTGGAGTCCAGGGAGGGAGCTCAAGCTGTCTCACCCAGGATAAATCACAGCCCAGGCCACATTGTGGGGCCCTTAGTGATCTGGCCGCCAGTGACACTCCTGCTTCTGTTGCCGTGGATACAGCTGGGCTGGTCTAAATCGCAGACATCAGGGGAAGCAGGCACCGGAGGGTGCACTGGGCAGGGCTGGGGGTGTTGGGGAACACCAGGTGGGCAGCACACAGCCTTGGGGTGCCCAGCTAGCTGGCAGGTGGAGGTCCGGGCAGGTGCTTCCCCCACTACACACTCCCACCCCCATCTTCATGCCACTGCCAAGCTGGGAGGGGGGCCAGTGCTGGCCCCTGCTACTCGTCTGCCCGCCTGGCTGCCGGTCCCTCCCTCCCCCCACCCCCTGTCTGCCTGCTGGCCGCCGCCTTTTGTCCTCAGAAGACACGGTCCCCGCGGGGCCTCTGCCAAGCCTCTAGCAGATGCTCAGGGTCCGGGGCTCCTCCCTGGGAGCACTAGGGCCATGGCCTGGGAGAGCCCCGGGCTGAGGGGGCTCTCATCCAGGCTCACCCCGTTCTCTAGGCCTGGAGGGGATGGGGAAGAGGTGCAGGTCCACAGCCAGAGGCAGCAGCAGAGGTGGTGTTGGGGAGGGGATGGACGCCAGAAAGAGGGGGTGGGGTGGAGAGAGAGGCTGGCCTGATAGCTGTGTCCCGGGTTTTAGATCCGGGTTGAGGAGGGTGGCTCAGAGCATCCGAGGGGGGGTCCTGATGCAAAACGGGGGCACCACAGACCTGCTAGAGGGACCCTCCTGGCCTGGGAATCACTGCAGCTCACACAAATCCAGGTCCCAAGATGCTGGGGACACTTCAGCCTGGATGAGGCATCAGCTGAGAGCCCAGAACCGTAAGCTGGACCCCATTCAGCCTGTCTGTCCCCCCTCTCCTCGATTTGCACGGTCCCTGCCTCAGGGGCGGGTGGAGGAGGGAAGGAGGGAGGTAGGGAGGGAGAGGGAGGGAAGGAGGGAGGCTTAGCAGGCAGGGAGACTCCCAGCAGCCAGCCTGGTCCTCCCTGGGGCGGGGCAGGGTGGGGAGGGGAGGCTGGCGAGGCCGGAGAGCAGCCGGCTGGCTGGCTGGCTGGCCGACTGGGTGGGGATACTAGTGTGGTGGCTGTGCTACCTGGACAATAGCTGGCTGGAGAAGTCAGACTCCCGCCTTTCTGAGATGCTCCAGAGAGCCACGTGTGGAGGTGGGGAAAGGTGGCCAAGAGGCTGCTGAGAGAGCAACTCACGGGGGCTGGAAGTGCAGAGGAGGCAGGGGTGGGGGGGGGGTCTGGGTTCAGGCTGGGGCAGAAATGTCCTGTAGAAGTTTTTCAAAAGCTTTGGGATGGGAGGGATGCGTAGAGCTCCGAGAAATGGGGTAGATAACCTTATTTAGAATGGGTTCTATGGGCATTTTCCCAGCAAGGCCTGGGTGTGGGCTGAGTGGGGTAGGCTGGGTAGGGAGGGCTGCCCAGCTCTGAACATCCCCTCTTCGGATATCTTCTGTGCCACCCCTACTTTCTCTGGTCCACTAGACAGGCAGGCACTCATACTAAGGCCATGTTCCAGGACAGCAGAATGGGAAAGGTGAGGAGAAAGCCTGGTAGGAAGAGATTTGAAGACAAGGAAAAAATATTTCTGTCCTGAATGGATTAAATTGGGACCAAATGATGCCATAGAGGATCCCCTAATTTATAGCATTCAAAAATTTCAATTCCCTTGATACAAGCAACTTTTGTTCCTTTCTTCCCTTACCCATTGGTTCACCCTTTTTTTTAAATTAAAGTTTATTGGAGTGACAATTGTTAGCAAAGTTACATAGACTTCAGGTGTACAATTCTGTAATACATCATCTATGTATCACCCATCATTGGGCTTAGTACTGGCAATATGGGTAAATCAGACTTCTCTCTGCCTCAGGAAACCCTTGCTCTGCTACCAAATGTGGTCCTGCAGCCCACCTGCATCTGAATCCCTTGGCAAGCTTGTAAGATGTGAGTCTGCAGGCCTCACTCCCAGAAATACTGATCTGGGAGGTTTGAGCTGAGGTTCCAAAACCTGGATTTTTGACAAGACCCTCATATGTTTATTTTTATACCTACTGAAGTTTGGGCACCATACTTTGGAGAGGGAGAAAAACACATGAGTCAAAGATAACTTCACAAAGGAAATTGGAAAATATTTTGATCTGACAGTTAATGAAAATATTAAATCTGAAATCCTGTGGGATGCTGTTCAAGCTATCCTTAGAGATAAATTTATAGCCTTAAATTCATACGTTAGTTTTTTGTTTTTTTTGAGGGCAGTGTCACTGGCCGTCACATGTGGAACCGAACCGGGGCCGCTGGCTTCCCAAGCCAGCGCTTAACCACCGCGCCACTTGGCCAGCCCCCATACATTAGTTTTTAAATGCTGAAAACCCATATCAAGAAGTTAGAAACAACAAATTAAACATAAAGAAAGTAGAAGAAGAGCAGTAACAGAGGTAAGAACAGAAATCAGTGAAATAGAAATACAGAACTAAAACAGAGAGGATCAACAAAGCTAAAAGTTGGTTCTTTGAAAAAACTAGAGAAAATGAAAAATCCCTGAGACTAATACAGAAAAATATATAGAAACAACTTAAATAGTGTCAGGAACAGTACAGGGAGCACTACAATATGGGCCACAGATACATTAAAATATAGTAAGACTATATTATGAGGAACTTTATACCAACAATTTTGAAACTTTTGATAAAATGGAAAACCTGGAAAAACAATTCACTAAAACTCACACAAGATAAAAATTAAATCTGAATAACCCTATAACTAATAAATAATTGAATTTATAATTACAAAGCTCCCTGGGCAGGTGGAGAGATAAGCCCATTTTAGAGGACTTTAAAAGTTCCTTTCTCTGAAATGACAATCCATCACCAGGTGGGCAGAAGCACCTTTGTGTGGCTGCTGTGGTCTGCTTAATCAGTCCAGGCTGCACTGAATTGGGAGAAAGAGTGCTACCTTTTACCATACAATTACGCTTTTGAAAAATTTAACATTTTCAAGTGTGAAATGTAATATACAGATAGAAATGTTCATAAGATTTATACATGCAGATTAACAAATAGTTATAAAGTGAACACCCATGTAACCACTGTTCAGCTCAAGAAACCGAATACTAACAGTATCCAGAAGCCATTAGTGTTAACATTTCTTTACTTAAAAAACAAAACAAAAACACATTCCTTGCCCATCGATAGATGATTGGATAAGAAGATGTAGTAGTACATATATACAATGGAATATTACTTGCCCATAAAAGTGAAATCTTATTTGTGACAACGTGTTGGACCTAGAGGATATTATGCTAAGTGAAATAAGTCAGACAGAGAAAGACAAATACCATATGACCTCACTTATATGTGGAATCTAAAGAACAAAATAAATGAACAAATAAAACAGAAACAGACAGATACAGAGAACAAACTGATGCTTGCCAGATGGGAGGGATGTTGGGGAACAGAATGAAAAAGGTGAAGAGATGAAGAAGTATAAATTGGTAGTTACAAAATAGTCATGGGGATGTAAAGTAAAGCATAAGGAATATATAGTCAAAAATATTGTGATAACTATATATAGTGTGAGGTAGGCACTAGACTAATCGGGGGAATCCTTTTGTAAATTATATAAATGTCTGACCACTATGCTGTACACCTGAAACTAATATAAAATAATATTGAATGTCAACTGAAATTGAAAAATAGAAAAATAAAATATTCAACAACAACAACCAAAACAAAAACACATTCCTGTTATAAGGAATGTCACAGATTGGTGTCTAAGCAGCTGGGAATGGTTTGGTACATTTATCACCCATATTTAACTGTTCTAGTTACTGAATCTAAACAAGGCTTTTATCCAAAGCTTGAATAAAACTGCTTCTTTTCAACTTATTGTGGAATTTTTCTTAGTCAGGTCCCCCTTTTTTCTCTCAACAAACTTTAATTTTTTTTTTAGGAGCATTTCAAACATACGAAGCAGAGAGTAGTAGCACAAACACACACACCCACCACCACCATCATCATCATCACCACCACCATGATTGGACAAGAAATAAAATTTTACCATATTTGTTCCATCTATTCCATTTTTTCTTTTGTTGCAGTATTTCAAAGCAAATCCAAAACATCATATAACATCCCTTATATACTTCAATATGCATTTCTTAAAAAGGACGTAATTTAATAAAACCACTATGCCATTACACTTAAATATAGCACTAATTCCTTGGTAATGTCTAATAATAAGCAAGTCTAGAATTATCCAGCTGTCTTCAAAAATCAAATGTATTTTTTTTACAGTAGTCTTGTTCTAATCAGAACACACTGCATTATCTAATGTCTCTTGAGGGTCCCTTAATCTAGAGCAGGTCCTGTCTTCCCACTTTTTATGTCATGCTCTTGACTTATTGCAGTTGTGTTGTAGAAGGACTCATCTTCCATATTTTGTCTGGTTGCTGCCTTGTGGTGTCATTTTACATGTTCTTTACTCCCCATTTTTCCTGAGGTGAAAGTTAGCTTTGAGGACTTTATTACATTCACGTTATTTAATTTTTTTTTATGAACAGTGCATAGGTGGTGTTATGAAATCCATATTTCATCAGACCAGAAGACATATAATATCTGGTGGTCCTGCTTTTAATGATGTTAAGATTCATCAGTGGGTTATAGCAGTAATACCCTGATCCTTCCAAGGAAAAATTTCCCATCAGCCTTTCATATAATGATTCCATCCTTTGATGATTGTTGTCTAAATCTCTTATTTTATTAGGACTTGTGAAGTGGTAATTTTTCTAAAATTATATCACTTTTCTACATTTGTTTATCAGCATTCTCACATAAGTAAAAACTTTCCTTCATCAATTTGGCTATTGGGTTACCCAAAATACAGTTAGTTCATACAGGAAAGACAAGATAAAGATGTAATACTGTCATAACAAATGCCAATTTTAAAGGAAGGAATTGATGCCTTATGGTTCCAATGGTTCAAATAAGGTTTTTGTTTAGAATTTTTTCTTTGCTTTTTCTTGTTCTTAGTGTCATTATGAATTTATTTAAATATATATGGATATATATATTTAGTGTGTGTGTTGATCCATTCCAATCATTATTCTGTTTGATGTTCAAATTATCCCTCATTTGGCCAGTGGGAACCCCTTCACGTTTGCTCCTGTGCTTTTTTGACATGACACTAGTTGTCTTTGAAAGTTTTCTTTGTTTCTAGTAGGAAAAGATGTCCCAGGCCTATATTGGACATTTCCTGCTCCAGACCTGGAATCAGCCATTTCTCCAAGGAGTCCTGGTTCCTTTAACTTGGGATATACTTGGACAAGTTGAAGACACTAAGTGTGTGCATTGGTATTGGGTGTCACTGCTTCTAGGTATTTTCAATGAAGAGCAAGAATATTTTTCTTTGAAACAAAAAAGTCATTGGATTATATTAATATTTCCAAATGAAAATTAATATTCTAAGGTGTTTATGCAATTTTTAAATTTTATACTTTGAAACTGGCACTTTTTGTACTGAAAATATTAATTCCTAACACCATTTCTATCATGGCTACTGCAGTAAAATAACAAAACCAATATTTCTACCAACAATTAAACTCCTGAATGAAGTCTACAATTTCTTAGACGATCCAAGATGGCAAAGTAGATAAAAACTGTGCATGCTTCCTTTCATGAACAAATTAAAATCACAACTAAATTATAGAACAATCAACCTGGAGAACCATCTGAAGTATGGCTTAACAGAAGTTTGTGTTTTTTTTAATATATATTTTTTTTATTTTATTGGGGAATCGGGGAAGGGGAATAGACAAGTTGCTGTCTTTTTGTTCTTCAGTCTAGTTGCGGAGGATGTTGCTTCACTGGCCCATGTTGGTATCGTCATTGTGCTCTTCCTGGATGAGTGAGATTGGTCGTCGGCCTCTGGATGTCGCTCACTGAGGCTATTGGCAGCTCACATTGGCAGCCAGCCGCTCACACTGGCTGCCGGCCACTCACTGTAGCCTATGGCAGCCCACTGCAGCAGGGGCTGCAGCCTACACCGTCGCCGGGGCTCGCACAGCCCAGCTCCAGGTGGAGCTGTTGTTAGCTGTGGAAGGCAATGTCACTGGCCCTCATACGTGGGATCTGAACCGGGGCCACTGGCATCCCAAAACCAACTTTTAACCAATGCGCCACTCAGCCAGCCCAGAAGTTTTATAACTAAGACTATAAACAAGAAGTCATGTTGGGCTGGCCAAGTGGCGCGGTGGTTAAGCGGTGGTTTGGGAAGCCAGCGGCCCTGGTTCAGGTCCCACAGATGAGGGCCAGATACACTGCCCTCAAAAATAAATATTTAAATAAATAAATAAATAAATAATAAAGAAGAAGTCATGTCGACACTGATAGAAAAGACAGATATGCAAAATGGGCTGCCCCCAAACCTCTGTGTGGCAGTTGAGAATAAGGAGGGATATCTCAGTCGAAGAGGTTCACCTTGGAGGAACAAGGGACCTCAGCCCCACACCAGGTTCCACAGCCTGGAGTACTGGTGCTGGGAAGAGGAGCCCAGACATCTGACTGAAAACCAGTTGGAAATCTGAACATCCAGGTGATATGGAATGCTGCAGGAAACTCAGATGTCCATTTATTTATTTATTTATTTATTTATTCATTTATTTATTTATATGAGAGCAGTGTCAATGGCCCTCATATGTGGGACCCGAACCAGGACCACTGGCATCCCAAGCCAGCTCTTTTTTTAAAAATCTTTTATTGTGAAATAAACATTTTTAAAAATTAGTTTCAGGTGTACAACACAATGCAATAGTTATACTTTTTACCCCTCAAAGTGACAACTCCTCTCCCCCATTTTGCCACTCCACTCCTCCCCCCCTCCATATCATACATATCTATTACAATTCCTCTGACTCCCTTCCACAGTATAATCCACATCCCGTGACTATCTATATATTCAGTTACAGTTGGCATACAATATTATACAACATCAGCTTCAGGTGTACAGTGCAGTGATCAAGCCTCTACTCCATCCATGAAGTGGTCTCCCTAACAAGACATGTGACTATCTGACACGCCACAAAATTTTTACAACATTATTATATTCCCCGAACTGTGTTTCATATCCCTGTGGCAATATTGTAGTTGTCTATTTATGCTGTCTAATCCCTTCCCCTTCCCTCTTATCCCTACCCACCTCCCAACTAGCAACACTCAGTTTTTCCTCTATATCTATAAGTCTGTTTACTTTGCTCGTTCATTCAGTTTTTCAGATTCCACATATAAATGACATCATATAGTATTTGTCTTTCTCCGACTGACTTATTTCACTTGACATAATAGTCTTTTCACAACATTACCAATTACATTCCCAGAACTGCACCCCATATCCCTGTGGCAACATTGTAGTCACCCACCTACGCTGTCCAAAACCTTCCCCCTCTCCCTCAGCCCCACTCCCTCCCAGCCAGCAACCATCAGTTTTTCCTTTATATCTGCTTGCTATGATTTCAATCTTCTTAAATTTACTGAGACTTGTTTTGTGGCCTAACGTGGTCTATCTTGGAAAATATCCCATGTGCACTTGAGAAGAATGTATATTCTGTTTTTGCCGGGTGAAATGCTGAAATGCTCTAAAAATATCGATGAAGTCCAGCTGGTCTAAAATGTCATCTAGGCCACTCTTTCTGTGTTGATTTTCTGTTTAAAGGGTCTGTCCATTGGTGACAATGGGGTGCTAAAGTCCCCTACTATCATAGTATTACTGTTGATCTCTGTGTTTATGTCTGTCAAAATCTGTTATATGTAATTAGGAGTTCTTATGTTGGGTGCATAGATGTTTATTAGTGTTGTAGTGCCCTTCTTTGTCGTTTATTGTAGTCATTTTAAAGTCTATTTTGTCCAAAGTAAGTACTGCTACTCCAGCTTTTTTTCCCCTCTTTTCCATTTGCATGACATATCTTATTCCATCTGTAAACAGCATATACATGTGTCCTATTTTCTTATCCACTCAGCCACTCTCTGTCTTTTGATTGGAGCATTTAGCCCATTCACATTTAAAATGATTATTGATAGGTGCATATGTATTGCCATTTTGTTATTTGTATTCCTGGTCTTCTTGGGTAGGCTTGTTTACCCCTTTCTTTTGTTTAAAAAAGCCCTTTTAACATTTCTTGCAATGCTGGCTTGGTGGTAATGAATTCCTTAAACTTATTCTTTTCTGAGAAGCTCTTTATTTCTCCTTCAATTTTAAGTGATAGCCATGCTGGGTAGAGCAATCTTGGTTGTAGGCCTTTATTTTGTGTCTCTTTGAATATCTCCTGCCAGTCCCTTCTGGCCTGCAACGTTTCTAAAGACAAGTCAGCTGTTAGTCTAATAGGAGTTCCTTTGTATGTAACCTGCTGTCTTTCTCTTGCTGCTTTTAGGATTCTGTCTCTGTCTTTAACCTTTGCCATTTTAACTATGATGTGTCTTGGTGTGGACCTGTTTGGGTTCAGCTTGTTTGGAATCCTCTGCACTTCCTGGGCATGTATGTTGATTTCCTTCACCAGGGTAGGGAAGTTTTCAGTCATTATTTTTTCAAATACATTTCCAACCCCTTGCTTCTTCTCGTCTCCTTCTGGTATTACTATGAGTTGAAGGTGGTTGCGCTGCATCTTGTCCCATAGGGCTCTTAAACTATTTTCATTGTTTTTTATTCTTTAGTCTTTTTGTTGTGCCAACTGGGTGATTTCTGCTATTTTGTCTTCCAAATCGCTGATCTGCTCCTCTGCTTCATCTACTCTACTGGTGATTCCTTCGAGTGTGTTCTTCATTTCAGTTATTGTATTCTTTAGTTCTAACTGGTTGTTTTTTATGATTTCTCTATCCTTCCTTATGTCCTCACTAAGTTCCTTAAACATTCTTATCATCAGTGTTCTAAACTCTGTCGCTGAAAGGTTGGATCCCTCTGTTTCATTTAGTTCCATTTCTAGAGGTTTCTTCTGATCTTTTACTTGTGACATGTTTCTTTGTTTCCTCATTCTGGCTGTTGCTCTGGGATTGCTTTGGTGTATTAGATAGATCACCAGGAGAGCCCTGGCTGGATCACACAGGCACACAGCTCACATCCCATCACTCCCAGGAAAACTCCCAGTCTCAGCCTGTCCCAATCAGCTGCTCGCAGATCAGGCCGAGCAGCCTGACAACCAATCACCAGCCTGGCAACTCTGCAAGCGAAGTGCGGAGAGCGGCAACCGGAGGTGGCTCACGCACTCCCGCATCTCAGTGAGCAGCCTGTTGTAGCCTGAGGGCACCTGCCCAGCGTTTCCCTGGCAACGCAGTATAAGCCAGCCGGAGGGTGGGGATTGAAGGCTGCATGCGCGCGCAGACTCACACACTTCTGCGCCAATTCGACCAGACCAATGCGGTCCCGGACCTGATCCTCCGTGGGAGGGCCCAAGGGCCCAACCCTGACAAAATGGCGCCCTCCTGCACACCACTCACGTGCAAGCTCCACAGCAGGGGAACAATAGTCCAAAAACCTCCAGCCTTTGCAACAAAGGTGCTTAGTTCAGTCCGTCCCTGCAGGCTCCTGGGCCCGGCTCACACAGCCACTCCCTCCTCCAGGAACCAGGTAAGTGCTCACCGGTGAGCGAGCCCGTGTGCCAGCCCCACTGATTCTCTAGCTGCTCTTAGCCTCACCAAGCTGAGCAAAGGGAGTCCTCACTAATTTACTGCCGGCTATCTTAGAACTCCTCTTCCCGGCAAAGGAACTCTGGGCTGGTGAGCTTGTTGTGTGGCCGGAGGGGCTCTCCCTCAACCGGAGAAGCCTCCCCACCGCTGGGGCTTCCCTCATGGGGCTCGACCTCTCTCGTCTCTGCCCCTCCTACCAGACTTGACGTGGCCTCCTCTTTAAGTTCTTCATTTAGTGGTTCTGTTCATCTAGTGTTCCGGGGACCTCTGGGGTTGAATGTTGTATAAATTGTTTGTAATTTTGGTGTGATCCTGGGAGGTAGTTAGCACAGATCTGTCTATTCCACCATTTTACCGGAAGTCCCCCAAGCTAGCTCTTAACCACTATGCCACTCGACTGGCCCTCCAGATGTCCTTTTAAAGGGCCCTCACACAGACTTACTCACAGGCACTCATCCTGAGCTCCAGCAGAGGGACGGTGACTCAGGGGTGTTGGAAGTATATAGAGGGCAGCCTGAGGTATGTGGCTTCAGTGAGAGAGCTTGAGGACAGTTGCCATTTTCCTGGTGTGGGGTCCTTTTCCTGTGCAGCCGGCAGTTGGGTGCAGTCTTTCCTGTGTTGAGCCGTCGCCCACACGACTAAATCTGAATCTGAAATGGCCTGCTGAGCTCCAATGTGACTTCACCACCGCATCCCTCCATCCCCCACAATGCCAGAGGCACTTTCTCATTGAGCAGGTAGCTCTGCCCACATTGTACTGTTTCTTGGAAAACTATTAGAGTATGCAGGCCCCAGACAGGCAGCAACTGGCCTTGGTGTACTCTGAGATTTTTGCTAAGTAGCTCCAGGCTCAGCCCTGGCACCAAACCAGAATCTACATTAACCTGGTAACTACAACTCTTTCCACTCCCTGAGAACCTGCATCACCCAACTCACGTACCACAGAAGACTTTATCAGTGGCTGATACTTACGGGAGCTAGAGGAGGCAGCATGTCTTGGGGTGTCCTGGCTTTTTGCAGAGCTACTGCAGGCCTAGTATTGGTGGCAGCTATGTTCGGTTCACAGCATGGACTCTCCCACCTGCCTCCAACTTTAGTACAGGCTGTGACGAACCATGGATAGCTTTCTAGCCCCTACAAAGTAGTCCCTGGCCAGTCACAGGCATTGGCTGACCTGGACCTGCACTAGAGCCCCTCCCAAGATATCCCAGAACCAAAATACTTGGAGGTTCACTTCAGACCACAGCAGAGCACCACTCAATTAGCCCCACAAGTGGCACACCCAAAGGCAGTCTCAACAGTCACCAGAGGCCACTGCGATGAAACCCCTCAGTGAGATAAGGCCCCTGCACAGCAGCCCATAAGCTGTGGATGGGGCCAAACACCACAGCCAATCAGCCTGAGGTTCAATTCCACCTACTGACATGCCAATAGCAATCAAAGCTCAAGTATAACAGGAAGGCACACAACCCACACGAGGGACACTTCTGGAGCACCCAACGCAGGTGACCAGAGAGACTGTACCAGGGCCCCACAGGGCATCTACTACATAAAGACACCTTTACAAGACAGGGAGACATAGCAGATCTACCTAATACATAGAAACAAACACAGAGAGGCAGCCAAAATGAGAAATACTATATTGTTTAAAATTTTAACCATAATCTGAGCCTTCAGCTAGTCGTAATCTTTTGGCTGGTGAAGGGTCTTAATTTCAATTTGTAAAAAGTGCAATAGCTGGGCCGGCCAAGTGGCGTGGTGGTTCAGTGCTGGCTTGGTAAGCCAGCAGCCCCAGTTCGGGTCCCACATATGAGGGCCAGTGACACTACCCTCAAAAAAAATGCAATATCTTTGAAGCATAATAGAGCAAAGCTCAATAAAACAAGGTATGACTGTAAATACCATAAAATTCAGGATGAGAGAGAGGGAACTATCATTAGCAAAAGTCACCCAGAGGTCTTCTAGGTTTCTGACAATGTTTCATTTCCTAACCTATGTGGTGGTTATGCAGGTGTTTAAATTATAATTATTCTTTTTTTTTTTTTAAAGATTTTTATTGGGGAATTGGTGGAGGGGAACAACAGCGTTGGGGAATCGGGGAAGGGGAACAGACAAGTTGCTGTCCTTCTGTTCTTCAGTTCAGTTGCAGAGGATGTTGCTTCACTGTTGGTATCGTCGTTGCGCTCTTCCCGGATGAGGCAGATCGGTCGCTGGCCTCTGGATGTCGCTCACCGCGGCTATTGGCAGCTCACTCTTGGCTGCCAGCCGCTCACGCTGGCTGCAGGCCACTCACTGTAGCCCATGGCAGCCCACTGCAGCAGGGGCTGCAGCCTACACCATCACCGGGGCTCGCACAGCCCAGCTCCAGGTGGAGCTGTTGTTAGCTGTAGAGGGCAGTGTCACTGGCCCTCATGTGGGATCCGAACCGGGGCCACTGGCATCCCAAAACCAGCGCTTAACCAATGCGCCACTCGGCCGGCCAATTATAATTATTCTTAAAAAATGAATATATAGGGCAGCCAATTAGCTTAGTTGGTTAGAGCACAGTGCTCCCAACACCAAGGTTGCCAGTTCGATCCCCACATGGGCCGCTGAGCTGCGCCCTCCACAACTATATTGAAACAACTACTTGACTTGGAACTGATGGGTCTTGGAAAAACACACTGTTCACCAATAAATTTTTTAAAAAAAGAATATATATGTTTTATGTACTTTTATGTATTCATATTATATTTTACCATTAAAATGTTTTCATAAGTATGTATATCTTCAGGAGATATTTATAAAGATAATAGTGCAAAAGAAAAAGCAAAGTGCAGCAGAGTATCTATAGTATGCTATCTTTTGTGTAAGGAAGAAGCAGAAATGAAAAATATATATGTTCATCTGTGCAAAAAGAAACACAGTGGGGCCGGCCGAGTGGCTCAGTTGGTTAAGAGTTGGCTTAGAGCATGTGCTCTGAGCAACAGGGCGGCTGGTTTGATTCCCACATGGGCCAGTGAATGCTGCACCCTAGTTGAGCTGTCGCTGAGCTGCCAAGAGGTGGCAGGATGGCTCAGCTGGTGTAAAAACAAGATTGCCTGTTCAGTGGTGGGCTATGCCCAACCGCAACTAAGACTGAACTCGGCAACTTGAGCTGAGCTGCCACCTGGATGGCTCAGTGGATAGGGCGTGCACTCTTAACAACAAGGCTGCTGGTTCGACTCCCACATGGGATGGTGGCTACACCCACCCGCAACTAAGATTGAACACAGCACCTTGAGCTTAGAGGCTACGAGCTGCCGACAGGAAGCCAGATGGTGACTGATGCCCTCCCCAATGAAGATTGAAGAACAACAACTTGGCTGGTCCCCTCCTCCAATTCACCAACACTGTTCCCCTCCCCCAATTCCCAATAAAATCTTTAAAAAAAAGAAACACAGTAAGGGTAAACTAGAAACTAGTGTGATTTATTACCTACAAGGGATGGGGTGGAAAAGTTTTAGAGGTTGGGAATGGGGTACAGAGAATGAGAAAGTGACCCTTCTCTGGGTATAATTTTTATATAGTTTTGAATTTAAAATAATGTTAATGTTTTACATAGTCAACAAGGACAGAGGAAGAACAAAATGGAATACAAACAGAAATATATAAGCCTATTTCAAATGAACAACATTACACCGAAAGGGGAAAAAACAAAAAGAACTGCAAACAAATAGTAAACCATAGTTAGTAGCTTTATTTTTCACAGTGGTATGGGCTGGCAGTTCTGAAACTACACACCCTAGGATTGAACAAATAAGTAAATATATTGCGGATAATGAGAACCTGATTCTACTGTCAGAGAAGGCAGTTAGAAATATGGAAAAAGTGCTCAAATATTTGTTGAATGAATGAAAAAAATCCATATTTTAATTGATATCCTCAGGCCACATCATTTTAAAATTAAGTGATTGGTTATATGAGCTAATACAACTATTAAATTCTTTCCTAACAAAATTAATATTTAAAAAAACAGAAATATGGAAAAGGGGAAGGCTATAATGAACCATGTGATTTGAGATTGTCATTGGGGTACGAGTACGAACAAATGATTTTTAGCATGATACAGAGATTAGATAGCTAGCTACCTAGATAGACAGATAATGTGTGTATACAGTAATACCTCGGTTTGCAACCACAACTCGTTCCGGAAACAAATTGCTCATATTGAAAGACATCACTCATTTACCACATAAAATGTATTATTAGGTGTGTGCAAAAGTAACAGTGGCAATGGCAAAAACCGCTGTTACTTTTGCACCAACCTAAAAGAAATATTTATTCATCTTGCAGAACATTCGCAAACCAAGTTACTTGCAATCCGAGGTTTTACCGTATTTGTATGTGAGTATATATATATATATATATATATATATATATATATATATATATATACTTTGTCTACTGAGATGCCCTAAAAGCATTGACCCTAGTTGCAGCAGTGAGCACACCTAGTGCCCATATCTTAGTATTTCTACCAAAAGACAAAGGTTGAATTCTTGGAGAAACGGATGATTCAAAGGCTGGGGCAGGAAAAATACAAGATGAGTGTGGAATATCTCTCTGTTCCAGAAAGTAAGGAAGTGCTCAAAAAAAGATGGGCATACTAAAAGTTCACAAAAAAAAGTTTGAGAGGACTCCCCACCTCAAATTCTGGGACAATTGGGTATCAAAATAAAGAATGAATGTAACAGATTATAACCCATTAAAAAAAGTAAGAATCTATAAATCCATATGAGAAAACTAAATATATGAATGAATAAATAAATAAATGAGGAAGAGAAACCTCTTCTTTATTGTAGAAAAAATAAATGTGGAAGGAATAATGAAATTAGGAAATCACCATTTGGCAACCACCACAGGAATACTTGCTTCAGTCAACTACAGTGGGATTGGGCAATAGTGAGGGCAAATCACGGTTTGTTATTCCATACATTTCTGTGTCACTCAAGCGTCTCACAATGTGCATGCTCTCATGCATTACTTGTATAATTAACAATGTTTATTCATTTCACATGCTGAGGGACAAGTGTTTGTCACTGTCAGTGCTCACTGTGAGATAGTGGGAGATAAATAAGTTGCACTGAGGTGGCACCCAGGAGCACTGTCTCCTGAGAGACAGAGATAAGAGCAGCAACCCTAATTAACTGTAATACTGAAAAACACAGTAGAACATGGTGATAAGGGGAATCGCTCTTGCCTGAGTGCATCAACACAGTGCTTGGAACATAAAAACCACTCAATAGATGCTTGCAGAAAGTGTAAAACAGTATATCCAGTCTGATGCCTTTGCATAAGAAAGGGACAATGCAAAGTATAAGTATTATATAAGTATTATAAAAATACATATAGATGTACATATATAAGTATATAAGAAGATACTTATATTTGCAAGAAAGGATAAACCAAAAATGGATAAAAATATTGACTGTGAGATGGGGTGTAACAGGGTGTAGACACAGGATGGAAGTTATGTAGTTCAGACAATTTATTGGAAACATAAAAATGTTTTATAGAATCAAAAATTAAATTTTGATTAAAATTTAAAAACCAATCGCTAAAAATTGAAAACAAATTGGAATGAATAAACCTAACTATATCACATTCATGAGAGAGCTTGTAAAAATAATGTATTATTTACAGCAACCTCAGAACACAGTGTTTTGAATGCATATACTTGGTAGAATATATTCCAAGGACCAAAAGAGCTGCTGAAAAATCTTAGACTTCTTTTTGTTTTGACATACAATATTATTTTATAGTAATTTCAGGTGTACAGTATAGTGGTTAGACATTTATATAATTTAAAATGTGATCCCCCTGGGCCGTACAAGTGGCGCGTTGATTAAAAGTTGGCTTGGGGGCCGGCTGAGTGGTGCATTTATTAAGAGCTGGTTTTCAGAAGCCATCGGACCCGGTTCGGATCCCACATATTAGGGCCAGTGACACTGCCCTCTACAGCTAACAATAGTTCCACCTGGAGCTGGGCTGTGAGAGCCCCGGCGACGGTGTAGGCTACAGCCCCTGTTGCAGTGGGCTGCCATAGGCTACAATGAGCAGCCGGCAGCCAGCATGAGCTGCCAATAGCCGCGGTGAGCGACATCCAGAGGCCAGCGACTGATCTGCCTCATCCAGGAAGAATGCAATGACGATACCAACATGGGTCAGTGAAGCAACGTCCTCCACAACTAGACTGAAGAACAAAAAAGACAGCAACTTGTCTGTTCCCCTTCCCCGATTTCCCTTCCCTAATTCCCCAATAAAATCTTAAAAAAAAAAAGTTGGCTTGAGACGCTCGCTCTGAGCTGCAGGGCCCCGGTTCGGATCCCATATAGAGGGCCAATGGTGCTGTGCCCTTGATAGCTAAGATGGTGAACAACAGCTCAACCTGGAGCTGGTCTGCTGTGAGTCCCCAGTGACGGCATAGGCTGCAGTGGGGCTGGCCAGCAGCTGGTGTGAGCTTTCATGAGCTGCCATGAGCCGCTGTGAGTGGCCATCCAAAGGCCTGTGAGCAACTGCCTCACCTGGGAAGAGCACAATGATAATACCAACATGGGCTGGTGAAGCGACATTCTCCACAACTATACAGAAGAACAAAAGGACAGCAACTTGTCTGTTCCCCTTCATCGATTCCCCAATGCTGTTCCCCTCCCCCAATTTCCCAATAAAATCTTTAAAAAAGTAAAAAGTGATCCCCTTGACTAGTCTAGTACCCACCTGACACTATACATAGATATTGCCATATCATTGACTATATTCCCTATGCTTTATTTTACATCGCTATGACTATTTGTATCGACCAATTTGTACTTCTTAATCCCTTCACCATTTTCAACCTATCCCCAACCCCCTCCCATCTATCACCCTAACAAATCTAGTACCCATCTGACACCATACAAAGTTATTACAATATTATTGACTACATTCCTTATGTTATACCCTACATCTTCATAACTATTTTGTAACAAACAATTTGTACTTCTTAATCTCTTCTCCTTTTTTCACCCACACCCCCAACCACCCTCCCACCTGGCAACCATCAAAACATTTTCTATATCTATGAGTTTCTTTTTTGTTTATTTTGCTCTTTAGATTCCTCATATAAGCAAAATCATATTGCATCTGTCTTTATCTGTCTGACCTCCAATTCAGCACAATACCCTCCAGCTCCATCCATGCTGCCACAGATGGCAAGAACCCATTCCCTTCCATGGCTGAGCAATATTCTGTTGTATATATGTACCGTTTCCTCTTTATCCATTCTTCCATTGATGGGCACCCAAGCTGCCTCCACATTTTGGCCATTGTAAACAATGCTGCAATAAACTTATGGATGCACATGTCCCCTCAAAGTAGCATTCTGGGTTTCTTTGAATAAATACCCAGAAGGGGGATTATGGGTTCCTCTTTGTATTCTGTTATAGCCTTTGTTTCAAAGTCCATTTTGTCTGGTATAAATATTGCTACTCCAGCTTTTTTTGTTGTTTCCATTTTCATGAAATATCTTTTTCCATCCCTTTACTTTCCATCTGTGTGTGTCTTTCAATCTGAAGTGAGTCTCTTGTAGGCAGAATATGTAAGGGTTTTGTTTCCTTATCCATTCAGTCCTCCTATGTCTTTTGATTGGAGTATTTCACCTATTTACATCGAAAGTAGTTGTTGATAAATATATAGCTACTGCCATTTTATTATTCATTAATTTGATCTTTTTTTTTCTGTCTTAAAGAAGTCCCTCTAAGATTCATTGTTATGCTGGTTTGGTGATGATGAATTCCTCTAGGTTTTTCTTGTCTGGGAAGCTCTTTATCTGTCCTTCAAGTCTAAACGATAGCTTTGTTGAGCAGTGTACCCTTGGTTGTAGGTCCTTACTTTTCATCACATTGAATATTTTGTGCCAATCCCTTCTGGCCTGAAAAGTTGCTTTTGTGAAATCAGCTGACAATCTTATGGGAGCTCCCTTATAAGTTACTAGTTGCTTTTTTCTTGCTGTTTTTAGGATTCTCTCTTTGTCTCTACTTTTGCTATTTTAATTATAATGTGTCTTGTGTGGACCTGTTTGGGTTTATCTTGTTTGGGAATCTCTGTGTTTCCTGGACTTGTATGTCTATTTCTTTCTCCAGGTTAAGAAAATTTTCAGTCATTATTTATTCAAATAGGTTCTCAATCCCTTGCTTTTTCTCTTCTCCTTCTGGTACCCCTATGTTGTTATGCTTGATATTGATCCAGAGGTCTCTTAAACTATCCTTATTTTTTTGGATTGTTTCTCATTTTGCTGTTCCAATTGGGCATTTTCTGCTACCTTGTCCTCCAAATCACTGATTCAATTCTCTGCTTCATCTAGTCTGTTAGTGATTCCTTCTAGTGCATTCTTCATTTCGGTTATTGTGGTCTTCACTTCTGACTGCTTTTTTTTAAGGGTTTCTATGTCCTTTTTTATGCTTCCAATCTCTTTGTTGAAGTGCTCACTGAGTTCCTTGAGCATCATTATAACCATTGTTTCAAACTCTGTATCTGGTAGGTTGCTTGCCTCCATTTCATTTAGTTTTTTACTGGAGTTTTCTCTTGTTCTTTCATTTGGGACACATTTTTTGTTTCCTCATTTTGGCTGCCTCTCTGTGTTTGTTTTTATGTGTTAAGTAGATCCACTGTGTCGCCCAATCTTGGCCAGGTGGCCATATGTAGTAGATGCTCTGTGGAGCCTTGGCACAGTCTCCCTGGTCACCTGCTTTGGGTGCTCCAGGAGTGTCCCTTGTGTGGGTTGTGTGCCCTCCTTGATTACTGTTGGCAGGTCAGTGGGTGGGATTGACCCTCAGGCTGACTGTGGGGTTTGGCCCCATCCACAGCTTATGAGCTGATGTGCAGAGGGCTTATCCACTGAGTGGGAATTGCCCCAGCAGGCTTTAGTACCTGTTGAGACTTCCCTTTGTGTGTGCCATTTGTGGGGCTAATTGGGTATTGCTCTGCTATGGTCTGAGGCCAACCTCCAAGTATATTGGTTCTGGGACTTCTTGGGAGGGGCTCCAATTCAGGTCCAGGTCACACACTGCCTGTGACTAGCTGGGGACTACCTGGTAGGAGGTACAAAGTGATCTATGGTTGGTCACTGCCTGCACTAAACCTGTTCCTTTATTTTAATGGTTAACCTTCTTAGTATAGTTTTTCCTTGTTTTTTTGTTTTTGTTTTCGAGAGCAGTGTCACTGGCCCTCATATGTGGGACCCGAACCGGGGCCGCTGGCTTCCCAAGCCGGCGCTTAACCACTGCACCACTCGGCCAGCCCAGTTTAGTTTTTCCTTTATTCAAGTATAACACACACATAAAGCTACAAAAATTATGGACAACTTGAGGAGTCTTCACAAACCAAACATCGCCAAGTCAAGAAACAGATAATGACCAGCATTCCAGAAGCCCCACTATCCCCTCTCAGTCACTTTCTACCCCAGAATAGCCACTATTCTAACTTCTAAGGGCATGGCTTAGTTTTGCACTTTATATAAATGGAAAATTAATAGAACATAAGCTTCTTTTACTTAATTATGTTCGTGAGATTTATTCACTCTGTTGGCTGAATTTTTATTGCTGAATACCATCCTATTTTATGACTAGACCACAATTTAAAAATGCATTTCACTGGTGTCATTGGGAACTTGGGTTGTATATATATATATATATATATATATATATATATATATATATATATATATATATATAGCTTGTAAAAGAAGGGGGAAAATAAACTTAAGATCGTAGCCCCGCAGATGAGACAGAAAGATGAGGTAGAGAGTTGCAGAATACGTTCTTCATGAGAGTTATGCATGTAGTGTTATGGAGGATAGACTTTGAGGTGTTTGGGGTATGTCGTGAAGGATGAGAAGATAGGATCTCTCTAGGAGGATATAGGGAGAGACAGAAAGAGAGAAGAGAGAGGGAGTTTCCAGGCAGAGGGAGCATATGGTGAGGTTCTGGGGATTGCTACCATTTGGGGAACGCTGGGTCAGATGGAGCTAGCTCATTTCGAGGTGGAGGGGAGGATTGAGTTTGCAGGGAAGTTGGTGAGACAAAGGACATGTCACAAAAGTCCTAGGATGCTAGGTTAAGGAGATAAGACTATCTCTTAGGAGGTTGAGACACTACTGAAAATATTTTCTTTCCTACTCTTTCTCTTCCTCTTCCTTCTCCTCCTCCATTTTCTCCTTTATTTCTTTTATTTTTTTTTTCATTTTTTAAAGATTTTATTGGGGAATTGGGAGAGGGGAACAGTGTTGGGGAATCGGGTAAGGGGAACAGACGTGTTGCTCTCTTTTTGTTCTTCAGTCTAGTTGTGGAGGACGTTGCTTCACTGGCCCATGTTGGTATCATCATTGCGCTCTTCTCGGGTGAAGCAGATCGGTCACTGGCAACTGGATGGTCGCTCACCATGGCTATTGGCAGCTTATGCTGGCTGCCAGCCACTCACACTGGCTGCCAGCCACTCACTGTAGCCTATGGCAGCCCACTGCAGCAGGGGCTGCAGTCTACACCATCGCCGGGGCTCACAGCCCAGCTCCAGGTGGAGCTGTTGTTAGCTGTAGAGGACTGTGTCACTGGCCCTCATATGTGGGATATGAACCAGGGCTGCTGGCGTCCCAATCCAGCTCTTAACCAATGTGCCACTTGGCCGGCTCTCTCCTTTATTTTTTAAGCATGGGCATCATATTGCCTATTTTGCTGTTTAGAAGGCCTCTCCAGCAGCCTGCAGGGAAGACAGATTGGAGGGATAAGAGCAGGAGGTAAGCAGACCTGCAAGGAGGTAAGCAGACCCACAGCAAGATTCAGGGAACAATACATTTCATATTGGTGATTAAGAGTGCACTTCCTGGAATTAGCTTTACAAGTTTTCTCCAGCCCATTCTACCTCCTGATCTCCAGACTCTCATATCCAACTTTTGATGCAACATTCCCAATTAAATGTCTAATAGACATTCTCAAACTCAACACAACCAAAACTGAACTCCTGACCTTTCCCCCCAAACCAGCTCTTACCGCAGTCTTTATCACATTGGCAATTCCATCCTTCTGGTTGTTTAGGCTACATTCTTATCTTGTTTGTTTGTTTGTTTGTTTGTTTTTAGGGCAGTGTCACTGGCCCTCATATGTGGGACGGAACCGGGGCCGCTGGCTTCCCAAGCCAGCGCATAAACACCGTGCCACTCGGCGTGCCCAAGGCTACATTCTTAGTTATTCTTTCCTACTCTCTTTCATGTCCCACATCCAATTCATCCTGAAGTCTACTAACTTATTCATTAGCATTTCTTTGATTTCATTTAAATGGAATCATACAATATATTTTCTTTTTTTGTGGGGGGATGGTAAGGCTTCTTTTACTCAGCATAAAGTAATTAGTTTGAGATTCATCCTTGCAGTTGCATATATCAATAGTTGATTTTTTTTTAGTGCTAAGTAGTATTCCATCATAATAATTTTTTTTTGAGGGCAGTGTCACTGGCCCTCATATGTGGGACTGAACCGGGGCCGCTGGCTTCCCAAGCCAGTGCTTAACCACCGCACCACTCGGCTGGCCCCCATCATAATTATTTTACTTTAGTTTTCAGTTTTTTAAAGATTTTATTGGGGAATTGGGAGAGGGGACCGGCCAAGTTATTGTTCTTCAATCTTCAATGTTGTGGGTGCCATTTGCCATGTGGCTTCCCGTTGGCAGCTCGTGGCCTTTAAGCTCAAGGTGATGAGTTCAATGGTGGCATAGCCACCATTCCATGCGGGAGTCGAACAAGCATCCTTGTTGTTAAGAGCGCACACTCTATGCACTGAGCCATTCGGGGGGCAACTCAGCTCAAGGTGCCAAGCTCAGTCTTAGTTGTTGTTGGGCGTAGCCCACCATGGAACAGGCAATCTTGTTGTTACACCAGCTGAGCCATCCTGCCACCTGTTGGAAGCTCAGCAACAGCTCAGCTCAGGTGCAGCTCACTGGCCCATGTGGGAATCAAACCGGCGGCCCTGTTGCTCAGAGCCCGTGCTCTTAAGCCAACTCTTAACCACCTGAATCACTCGGGAAGCCCCCTCCATCATATTTATATATCACAAATCCTCTAACCATTCACCTGTTGATGGATATTTAAGTTATTTCCAGTTTTTGTCTATTATAAATAGAGGTGCTATGAAGATTTGTGCACACATCTTTGTATAGACATATGCTTTCATTTCTCTTTAGTAAATACATAGGAATACATATGGTTAACTTAGTAAAAAAAACTGCTGAACTATTTTCCAAAGTGGTTATATCATTTCATTCCCACCAGCAGTGCATGAAAGTCCTAGTTCCTTCATATCCTTGCCAAAGCTTGGTATGGTCAGTCTTAAATTTTAGCCATTTTGGTAAGTGTGTAGTAGTATCTAATCATGGTTTTAATTTGCATTTCTCTAATTACCTGTGATGTTGAGCATTTTTATGTGCTTATTTGTCATCTGCATATTTTCTTCAGTGGAGTGTCTGTTCAGATCTTTTGCCCATTTTATTTGTTTAAAAAAAAGGGTGTTTGATTTCTTATTATTGAGTTTTCAGAATTCTTTACATATTCTAGATACAAATCCTTTATTAGATATATGGTTTGCAAAATTTTTTTTCTCCCACTTTTTGGCTTGCTTTATTTCATAACAGTCTCTTTTTCAAGAAAAAAGAATTTTAAGTTTGATGAAGTCCAAGTTATCAGTGCTTCTTTTCTATCCATGCTTTTTGAGTGCTAGTTAGGAAATATTTGCCAAACCAAAAGAGACAAGATTACCTTCTATGTTTTTTTAAATAAATTTTTGTTGGTTTCAGTTTTACACTTATGTCTATGATTCACCTTGCATTAAAATTTGTATATGTTGTGAGGTAACTGCCAAAGTTCAATTTTTTTTTGTATATGGCTATTCAATTGTTCCAACACCATTTATTGAAAATATTATTCTTTCTCCCATTGAATTGCATTTATATTTTCTTGAAAATCAATTAAATATATATATATATATATATATATATATATATATATATATATATATATGGCCTATTTCTTTTTTTTTAATTTTTTTCTTTTTTTATTAGTTTCAGGTGTACAACACAATGCAATAGTTATACTCTTTAGCCCCCAAAGTAACAACCCCCCTCCACCAGTTCACCCCCCACTCCCCCCCATAACATACATATCTATCACAACTCCCCTGACTCCCCTCCACAGTATACTCTACATCCCGTGACCATCCACATATTCAGTTGCAGTTGGCATACAATACTATACAACGTCAGCTTCAGGTGTACAGTGCAGTGATCAAGCCTCTACTCCATCCATGAAGTGGTCTCCCTAACAAGACATGAGACTATCTGACACACCACAAAATTTTTACAACATTATTATATTCCCTGAACTGTGTTTCATATCCCTGTGGCAATATTGTAGTTGTCTATTTATGCTGTTTAATCCCTTCCCCTTCCCCCCCATCCCCACTCCCCTCCCAACTAGCAACCCTCAGTTTTTCCTCTACATCTACGAGTCTGTTTACTTTGATCGTTCGCTCTGCTCTTCAGACTCCACACACAAGTGAGATCACATGATACCTGTCCTTCTCCGACTGACTTATTTCTCACAACATAATAGTCTCTTCACAACATTATCGATTACATTCCCAGAACTGCCCCCATATCCCTGCGGCAACATTGTAGTCCCACACACACTGTCCAAAACCTTCCCCCCTCCCTCTTCCCCACTCCCTCCCAGCCAGCAACCATCAGTTTTTCCTTTATATCTGCTTGATATGACTTCAATCTTCTTAAATTGTCTCTCTGGGTTAGCTTGTTTACCCCTTTCTTTTGTTTAAAAAAGCCCTTTTAACATTTCTTGCAATGCTGGCTTGGTGGTAATGAATTCCTTAAGCTTATTCTTTTCTGAGAAGCTCTTTATTTCTCCTTCAATTTTAAGTGATAGCCGTGCTGGGTAGAGCAATCTTGGTTGTAGGCCGTTATTTTGTGTCACTTTGAATATCTCCTGCCACTCCCTTCTGGCCTGCAGAGTTTCTGTAGACGAGTCAGCTGTTAGTCTAACAGGAGTTCCTTTGTATGTAACCTGCTGTCTTTCTCGTGCAGCCTCTAGGATTCTGTCTCTGTCTTTAACCTTTGCTATTTTAACTATGATGTGTCTTGGTGTGGACCTGTTTGGGTTCAGCTTGTTTGGAACCCTCTGCACTTCCTGGGCATGTATGTTGATTTCCTTCACCAGGGTAGGGAAGTTTTCAGTCATTATTTTTTCAAATACATTTTCAACCCCTTGCTTCTTCTCTTCTCCTTCTGGTATCCCTATGATTCGAAGGTGGTTGTGCTTCACCTTGTCCCATAGGGCTCTTAAACTATTTTCATTCTTTTTTATTCTTTGGTCTTTTTGCTGTGCTGACTGGGTGAGTTCTGCTATTTTATCTTCCAAATCGCTGATCCACTCCTCTGCTTCATCTACTCTACTGGTGATTCCTTCGAGTGTGTTCTTCATTTCAGTTATTGTATTCTTTAGTTCTAACAGGTTGTTTTTTATGGTTTCCCTATCCTTCTTTATGTCCTCGCTAAGTTCCTTAAACATTCTTATCATCAGTGTCCTAAACTCTGTCTCTGAAAGGTTGGATCCCTCTGTTTCATTTGGTTCCATTTCTGGAGGTTTCTTCTGATCTTTTACTTGTGACATGTTTCTTTGTTTCCCTATTCTGGCTGTCGCTCTGGGATTGCTTTGATGTATTAGATAGATCACCAGGAGAGCCCTGGCTGGATGACGCAGGCACACGGCTCATGTATGGGCCTATTTCTTGACTCTCATCTTTTTCACTGATCTTTACACCATCCATAGCTTGAAATCAGGTAGTGTAAGTCCACTAATTTTGTTCACTTTAAAAAATGTTTTGGTTATTCTAGGTCCGTTGCATTTCCATGTAAATTATAGAATTGGCTTGTCAATTTAGGCATCTTAGCAATATTGAGTCTTCCAGTCTTTGGACATAGGACATGTCTCCATTTATTTAGGTCTTCTTTAATTGCTCTCACAACTGTTTTGTAATGTTCAGTATATGGGCCTTGCACATCTTTTGTCAAATGTATGCCTAAGTCTTTAAATGTTGTGATGCTATTACAAATTGTGTTTTCATTTCAAATTCTAAGTGTTACTTGCTAGTAAATAGAAATGCAGTTGATTTTGAATATGGACTTTTATTTTGCAACCTTGCTAAACTCATTTGGTAGGGTTTTTGTTGTAGATTTCTTAGGATCCTCTACAGAAAATAAATAATGTTATTTTTTAAAAGGACAGATTTATTTTTTTCTTTATAATCTGGATACCTTTTATTTATTTTTCTTACCATATTGCAAGGGCTAGAACCTCCAGTACATTGTTGAACAGAAGTGGTGTCAGACATTCTTGCCTTGTGGATTATCTTAAAGAGAAAACATTCAGTCTTTCCTCCATAGAGTATGTTAGCTGTGAGTTTTTCAAAGAGACTCAACATAACTAATCATCAAGGAAATGCAAATCAAAACCACAGTGAGCTATCACCTCACACCTACTAGGATGTCTATTATAAAAAAGACAAGAGGTAACACATGCTGGTGAAGATGTGTAGAAAGGGAACCCTTGTACATTGTTGATGAGAATGTAAACTGGTACAGCCACTATGGGAAACAATACACAGGTTCCTCAAGTAGTTAAAAATAGAACTACTATATGACTCAGCAAGCGCTCTTCTGGGTATATAGCCAGCGAAAATAAAAATCATTGTCTTGAAGAGATATCTGTACTCTATGTTCATTGCAGCATTATTCACAATAGCCAAGGTATGGAAACAACCTAAGTGTCCATCAACAGCTGAATGAATAAAGAAAATGTGGTTTATACATGCATGCGTGCACGCGCGTGTGCACGCGAGCACGCACACACACACACACATCGGAATATTATTCAGCCTTTAAAAAAAAGGAAGTCCTGCTATTTGCAACAGCATGGATGAATCTGGAGGGCATTATACATGCTATCATTTATATATGGAATGTAAAAAAAAAGTTGAACTTATAGAAACAGAGAGTAGAATGGTGGTTGCCAGGGGGTGGGAGCAGGGAATATAGGAAAGGGCTGGTAAAAGGGTGTAAACTTTCAGTTATAAGATGAATAAGGTCTAAGGATGTAATGTATAATATTGTGACTACAGTTGATAATACTACATTGTATAATTAAATTTGCTAAGAGAGTGATCTTTAAATATTTTCACCAAAAAAACAATGTTAATATATGAGATGATGGATGTGATGGTGGGAATACTTTCACCATGTACATTTATGTCAAATCACCACATTGTACCCTTTAATACACTATAATACAATTTCATTTGTCGATGATACATCAGTGAAGCTGAAACAAATTTTCTCTTCCCCTTTTTGATTTATGTGACATATATCTACAATTTATCACAATATTATACTACTTTGAATACAGTATAAGAATTTCATAACTGTATAATTCCAATTTACTTTTTCCAGCCTTATTGCTTTTGTTGCCATACATTTTACTTTTACTTATGTTATTAACCCTACAATATATAATTATTCCAGACTTAAACTGTCAATTTTTAAAGTTATTTTAAAAATAAGAAAAGTGTGGACTGCCGAGTGGCTCAGTTGGTTAAGAGCTTGCTCAAGAGTGCGAGCTGAGCTCTGAGCAACAACAGTTTGATGCCCAGCCTGAGCTGAGCTGCCACTGAGCTGCCAACAGGTGGCAGGATGGCTCAGCTAAAAACAACAACAACAAAAAATAACAAAAACGAGGGTGGTTTCTATAAACACACGTGTTTATCATTTCTAGTACTTTTTCTTTGTTTGCGCAACTCTTTGTTTTCATCTGATAGCATTTTCAGTCTATCTGAAGGACTTTTTTAAATTAGTTTCAGGTGTACTAAAAAATGCAATAGTTATAGTTTTTACCCCTCATAAAGTGACAAACCCCCTCCCCAACCCACCGTCCCACTTCCCCCTCCCCCGATATCATACATATCTATTACAATTCCATTGACTCCATTCCCCACAATATACTCCACATCCCGTGACTATATATATATATATATATATATATATATATATATATATTCAATTATAGTTGACATACAATATTATTCAACGTCAGCTTCAGCTGTACAGTGCAGTGATCAAGCCTCTACTCCATCCATGAAATGGTCTCCCTAACAAGACATGTGACCATCTGACACCCTACAAAATGTTTACAACATTATTAATTATATTCCCAAAACTGTCTTTCATATCCCTATGGCAATATTGTATTTGTGCTCTCTAATCCCTTCTCCTTCTCCCTCATCCCCACCCCTCCCATCTAGCAACCCTCAGTTTTTCCTCTATGTCTATGAGACTATTTTTGTTTACTTTGCTCATTTATTCAGTTCTTTAGATTCCACATATAAGTGAGATCATATGGTATTTGTCTTTCTCCAAATGACTTATTGCAATTAACATAATTTTATCATGCAGGTTTGCTGATAAATTCTTTGAGCTTTTGTATCTCTAAAAACTCATTATAAAACTTCATTATTGAAAATTATTTAATTTTAGTTTTCAATTTTTGTGTGACAATTCTTTTCTTTTTTTTTCAATACTTTTTTAAAAAATTAGTTTCAGGTGTACAACACAATGTAATAGTTATACTCTTTAACCCCCAAAGTGACAACCCCCTCCCCCAGTTCGCCACCCCACTCCCTCCTCATATTATGCATATCTATCACAACTCCCCTGACTCCCCTCCACAGTATACTCCACATCCCGTGACTATCTATATATTCAGTTACAGTTGGCATACAATATTATACAACATCAGCTTCAGGTGTACAGTGCAGTGATCAAGCCTCTACTCCATCCATGAAATCATGTGACTATCTGACACGCCACAAAATTTTTAAAAATTTTTAAAAAAGCTTCAGGTGTACAGTGCAGTGATCAAGCCTCTACTCCATCCATGAAGACATGTGACTATCTGACATGCCACAAAATTTTTACAACATTCTTATATTCCCCAAATTGTGTTTCATATCCCTGTGGCAATATTGTAGTTGTCTATTTATGCTGTCAAAACCTTCCCCTTCCTCCTTATCCCCACCCCGCTCCCAACTAGCAACCCTCAGTTTTTCCTCTATATCTATGAGTCTGTTTACTTTGCTCGCTTATTCAGTGTTTCAGATTCCACATATAAATGACATCATATGGTAGTTGTCTTTCGCCAACTGACTTATTTCACTCAACATAATAGTCTCTTCACAACATTATCAATTACATTCCCAGAACTGCCCCTATATCCCTGCGGCAACATTGTACTCACCCACCTACGCTGTCCAAAACCTTCCCCTCTCCCTCTTCCCCACTTCCTCCCAGCCAGCAACCATCAGTTTTTCCTTTATATCTGCTTGATATGACTTCAATCTTCTTAAATTTACTGAGACTTGTTTTGTGGCCTAACGTGGTCTATCTTGAAAAATGTTCCATGTGTACTTGAGAAGAATGTATATTCTGTTTTTTTCAGGGTGAAATGCTCTAAAAATATCAACGAAGTCCAGCTGGTCTAAAGTATCATTTAAGGCCACTCTTTCTGTGTTGATTTTCTGTTTAAAGTGTCTGTCCATTGGTGACAATGGGGTGTTGAAGTAAGTACTGGTACTCAGCTTTTTTTTTTCTCATTTCCATTTGCATGAAATATCTTATTCCATCTGTAAACAGCATATACATGTGTCCTATTTTCTTATCCACTCAGCCACTCTCTGTCGTTTGATTGGAGCATTTAGCCCATTCACATTTAAAATGATTATTGATAGGTGCATATGTATTGCCCTTTTGTTATTTGTATTCCTGGTCTTCCTGGGTTAGCTTATTTACCCTTTCTTTTGTTTAAAAAAGCCCTTTAACATTTCTTGCAATGCTGGCTTGGTGCAGGCTCCACATCAGGGGAACAATAGTCCAAAAACCTCCAGCATTTGCACCAAAGGCGCTCAGCCCAATCCATCCCTGCAGGCTCCCGGATCACACAGCCACTCCCTCCACCAGGAACCAGGTAAGTGCTCACCAGCGAGCAAGCCCAGGCGCCGGCCCCACTGAATCTCTAGCTGCTCTTAGCCTCACTGAGCTGAGCAAAGAGAGTCCTCACTAATTTACTGCCGGCTATCTTAGAACTCCTCTTCCTGGCAAAGGAACTCTAGGCTGGTGAGCTTGGAGTACGGCTGGAGGGTCTTTCCCCCAACCGGAGGAGACTCCCCACAGCTGGGGCTTCCCTCATGGGGCTCACCCTCTCTCGTCTCCGCCCGTCCTACCAGACCCGACACGGCCTCCTCTTAAAGTTCTTTGTTTAGTGGTTCTTTTCATCTAGTGTCCGGGGACCTACGGGGTTGAATGCTGTATAATTTGTTTGTAATTTTGGTGTGATCCTGGGAGGCAGTCAGCACAGCGTCTGTCTATTCCGCATTTTACCGGAAGTCCTGACAATTCTTTTCTTTCACTACATTGATCATGTTGCTCCACTGCTTTCTGGTTCCCATTGTTTCTGGGGGAAAAAAATTGTGTTATATTTTACCTTCATTCCACCTTACATATGAGTCTTTTTTCCTTCTCTAGCTGTTTTTAAGTTTTTCTCTTTTTTACAGCTTTTAAAGATTTTAAGTATAATGTGCCATGGTTTAGTTTTCTTATGTTTCTTGTGCTTGGGAATCATTGAGTTTCTTGGATGTGGGTTTGTGGTTTGAATTAAAGTTGGAAAATTTTCAACTATTATTTCTGTAAATATTTTTGCATCCACCTCCCTTCAGCAGCTTCAATAATACAGAGGGTGCCAAAAAAAAATGTATACACGTTTTAAGAAAGGGAAAAACTATTAATATATATACAATAACAAAAGATGAATACAAGTCACATTTGACTTCTGCAATTACAAGAGGTGCTCAAAGTGGTTACCACTCGCGTCCAGACACTTCTGATTATGGCGAACTACTGGTTGAGCAACGTTGACGAATGTGTTAACATCTCTTAAAATGCATATACATTTTTTGGCACCCCCGGTATGTACAGTAGGCTACTTGAAGTTGTTCTATAGTTCATTGTTGCTCTAATCATTCTTAACAAAGTCTTTTTAAATTTTGTGTGTTATGATAAAATATACATAACATAATTTAGCATTTTATTTTATTTTATTTTATTTTATTTTATTTTATTTTATTTAAAGATTTTATTGGGCAGGGCCAGCCGAGTCGCGCGGTGGTTAAGCACTGGCTTGGGAAGCCAGTGGCCTGGTTCGGTCCCACATATGAGGGCCAGTGACACTGCCCTCAAAAAAAAATAAATAAAAACTGCTAAAGATTTTATTGGGCAATTAGGGAAGGGAACAGCGTTCGGGAATTGGGGAAGGGGAACATTGTGTTTTTCCAGGACCCATCAGCTCCAAGTCAAGTTGTTGTCCTTCAATCTTAGTTGTGGAGGCTGTAAGCTCAGCTTCAAGTCCAGTCCCTTCTTTCAATCTAGTTGCGGTGGGAGGCGCAGCCCACCATCCCATGTAGGAGTGGAACCGGCAACCTTGTTGTTGAGAGCAGCTGCTCTAACCATCTGAGCCATCCGGCTGCCTGTATGCAGCTCAGCAGCAGCTCGACTCGGGTGCAGCTCATTGGCCCATGTGCGAATCGCATTGGCAACGCTGTTACTCAGAGCTTGTGCTCTTAACCAACTGAGCCACCCGTCCGGGCCATTTTAAGCATTTTAAAATGTACACTTCAGTGGATTAAATATGCATCTTGTTGTGAAACCATCACTACTGTCCATCTCAAAATTTTTTCATCGTCTCATATTGAACATTTGTATCCATCAAATATGAACTTCCCATTTTCCTGCCCCTTGGCCCCTGAACCATGATTCTACTTTCTGTCTCTATGAACTTAACTACTCTAGCTACGTCCTATAAGTGTGATCATGCAATATGTGTGTGTCCTTTTGTGTCTGGCTTACATGCTTCTTTTTTTTTTTTTGAGGTCAGTGTCACTGGCCCTCAGATGTGGGACCGAACCGGGGCCGCTGGCTTCCCAGGCCAGCGCTTAACCACCGCACCACTCGGCCAGCCCTCACATTTTGGATTTTTAAAAGTTTCATTATGTCTTCAAGTTCACTAATCTTTTCTTTTGAAATACTGTATCTAAATCTGTTAATCTCATCTAGTGTATTTTTCATTTCAGACCACATATTTTCATCTTTAGAAGTTCAGTTTTGGTCTTTAAAAAATAACTTAATGTTTTCCTATTAACATGCTCCTTTTTCCGCCATCTTTTTCAACACATAGAAAACATTTATAAATACTGTTTCAATGTCCTTCATGCTAACTTTATCATATGTGTTGTTTCTTGATCTGTTTCTATTGATTGATTTTTCTCCTCATTATTGGTTGTATTTTTTTGCTTCTGTGCATGCCTAATAATTTTTTTATTGGATGCCAAACATCATAAATTTTACCTTGTTGGATTCTGGATTTTATAATAATAATAGTAATGATTCCTCTAAGTGATTTTGAGCATCATCCTATGATGCAGTTACTTGGAAACAGTTTTATCCTTTTGTTGCTTACTTTCAAGCATTATTAGATGGGATCAAAACAGTCTTTAGTCTTGGGTAAACTTTCTTGACTCTCAGGTAATAACTAGCAGAGAACTGCTATCCAATACCCTGCATATATTGAGGTTTGCTCACCTCTGGCAGGTGAGAAAATGAAGTATTTCCATCCCTCTGTGAGCCCTGGGGTTGTCCCACCCACTTCTTTTTGGTGGTTGTTTCCCAGCCTTGGATAATTCCCTCATACGAGTGGACTGATCATAATTCAGCTGGAGACTCCAGGGGAATCCTGTGCAGATATGCAGAATGCACTTGCACTCATGTTCTTTCTTTCCCTGGCCAGTGGGAAACAGGAGCTCCTCATTGTTCACTTAGTGCTCACTTATTTGCTCCTACCTTCCCTGTACACACAGCTCTGTATCTCTGTGTGTTTATTATACAATCTTTTTAGTGGAATTGCTTAGTCAAAGTTCAGTCACTCACCAATCATCCAGTGAGAGCCTACCATGTGCTAGGCACTGGGAAACTGAGGAAACTGGACCTACAAATGTCCCTGCCCTCTCAGACTGAGCATTGTAAAAATTTTTCACTTCAATAGATGCTGCCTGGATGCTGTCCATCAGTTGGGGGGAAGAAAAGTTTGTTGGGTTTTTTTGTTTGTTTGTTTTTAAAAGATCTTATTGGAGAATTGGGGGAGGGGAACAGCGTTGGGGAATAGGGGAAGGGGAACAAACTAGTTGTTGTTCTTCAATCTTCGTTGTGGAGGGCGCCAGTTGCCATCTGGCTTCCCTTCGGCAGCTCTTGGCCTCTAAGCTCAAAGTGCTGAGTTCAGTCTTAGTTGCAGGTGGGCATAGCCACCATCCCATGTGGGAGTCGAACCAGCAGCCTTGTTGGTAAGAGCACACACTGTATCCATTGAGCCATCCACGCAGCAGCTCAGCTTAAAGTGCTGAGTTCAGTCTTAGTTGCGGGTGGGCGTAGCCCACCATTGAACAGGCTATCTTGTTGTTACACCAGCTGAGCCATCCTGCCACCTGTTGGCAGCTCACCAACAGCTCAGCTTAGCTGCAGCATTCACTGGCCCATGTGGGACTCGAACTGGCGGCCCTGTTGCTCAGAGCAGGCGCTCCAAGCCAACTCTTAACCAACTGAGTCACTCGGCCGGGCCTGAAAAGTTTGTTTATTAGCATCCTCAACCATTCCTGGGGCAGGGACTCTACAGCAGTGGACTAGACTGTTTAGACCTTTGCTCCGTTCAAGATCTTCAGGGTCTGGTAAAGAGATTATTCTTCTGGTGGTGTTGGGGAGTAAAAAAGGTGGGAGATAAGGGGAAGAGCCGGTTCACGAGTAATGTGGTTGAGGGAGATGGGAATCAGAGTCGGCTGAGTTTTATGAGAGGGAGGTTGGAAATGCAAATTTTTGGGCCCCACCAAGGACCCACTGAATCAGAAACTCTGGGGGTGGGACCCAACAATTGTGTTTTAACAAGCCTCCAGGTGATTCTGAGGTATGTTAAAGTTTCACTTTGGTATTAGAACCCTGAGAATAACCCACAGGACAGAAGTGAAAAACAGCCCCCTGGGTCCCACCTCCCAGGAGTGTGCAATGAGGGGATGTAAGGATGGAACTGTACCCCACGGGAACACACAATTGTGGGTGCAAAGATGGAACCACCACTGCAGGGGAGGTACATCAGGGGAATGAGATCGATTTAGTAATACAAAGACTGTGTATGGAGGGCCAATAAAGACCGTCCTATCCCAGGGTGATGAGCTCTGGCCTTTGATAAATGTGGGAATGATGGGCTGGCCGAGTGGCGTGGTGGTTAAGAGCTGGCTTGGGACACCAGCGGCCCCAGTTCGGATCCCACATATGAGGGCCAGTGATACTACCCTTTAAAAAAAAAAGTAGGAATGATGACACTGTCCTGGAGACCCAGCCTCCAATCCCGGCCTGGAGTGACACAGTTTCTCACGCTTCCCGGGGACTGCTTTGCCTACAGATTTGAATAAACTGGGAGCCCTCGAGTGGACAATGGATTGGCTGTGGACCAAGGAAGGCTAGAAATCCAGGCCTGCTCTGAGCGGTCTGCCCCCTGACCGCAGCTATGGCTCTTGCAGGGAACATGGAAGAACCCCCAAAGCCAGGTCTCAGAGCTCACACCCACAGGCATGTTGGTGGGAGTGGCTCACCCCAAAGCACTGAGGGACCAGTGGAATCCAGTTTGCACCACTTGTTCCCCTATCCAGTCATGGGGCAGAAGAAACTCCCATCAGTGGCAGGGCTTAGTGATATCACCAGCTCAGAGTCAGCTGGCGCTAAGTGCATGGGGATCTGAGTTTTATGGAAAACTTGATCTGTTTTGCTGTGTTCTAGGCACTGCCTAGATGCCATCACATTTAATCCTCTCAAGGCCCTTGAAAGAAACCCCTGTCATCACAGGCCTAGCCAGATGCCAAAGTCCATGAGGACTATAGTTGTAGTCCTCCTTTTCAAGCTCCTTTGTCCCTCTAAGGGTCCCTTCCCTGTGCTCACAGACACAGTTCACACTGTGTCATCTGCCTTCCTGACAGGAGACTCACCTCAGCTTCTCCTCTCAGAAACCCTCCTCTTCCACCCCCGTTGTGGGGGAATCACCCTGGACTCCCAGTCTGGGTTTGGAGTTTGATCTGGATCTCAGAGATTTTAAGTTCTGCCCTAACAGGGATGTCATGACAGACCCGCATGTGGGGACAGGAGCAAGGTTTGCCATGCACAATGTTCTGCCCTTGCAGGGAACAGGGAGGGTGCTGAGGGGTCCCTTGAGATGAGGCTAGGTGATCAGAGAGAGGACACAAGGGAGTGGAAAAGTATAATTGATATATGCTGAATAAGCCTGAGAGAGGAGGCTCAGAGGCACCTGTGGTAGAAGCGGAGGCCTGGTGGCTGGCCAGCGGAGGGGGGAGATCTGTGGAGAGAGAGGAATGGCAGCTGCCACCAAGAAAGGGAGGTTGCAGAAAGGGTAGAGATGTCCAGAGGGATTTAATGGGGTTTCCTATAGGCAATGTGAAAGGCAGAATTTTCTCATCTCTCCAGGATCCAGTACCCCACAGTGGGTGCTGAGAGATGGGGAGATAACAGGGTTTATGGGCCACCTCCTGTGGATGTGGGGTTTATCCTAAACACCCATGGGGCAGGATGCAAAACTCACTGTGACCAGAGGCTACTAGGGTTTGTCATAAGACAGTTACTCCCAGGACCCAGACAGGAGAGGTCATTCTCTTAAACCCTCAACTCCAGAGGCCCTCCCATCCCTGGAGTGAGCCTCCCTTCCTCAAAAGGACACAGTGGTGACTGAAGACAGCAGGGACTGCAATACCTCTGGCCTCTCCCCCACTGAGTGCATAGACCAGAGACTCACTGTCACTAGCCACACAGACGACCTGTGCTTCAGATTTGTGGCTCTGTGTCCCCGGGTGCAGCCTGTAGGCTCTCAGGTGAGGCGTGTGAGGCTCTGAGTGAACAGTAGCTGTGACCTAGTGTAGCGATTCTCTGAGCGGTTTGGGGTCTGTGTCCTCACGTGTGATTGGGTCTAGGGTGGAAGGTCTCTGAACTATGCAGAGGAGTCTTTCTTTGTCCAGAGAGTTGGGTCCCTAAGCTGTCGTGTATCTGCATCCCAGGGAGTCTGTGAGAAGAAGGCAGGAAGGACCTTGCTTCCTGAGTGCTCTCGCTAGGTGTGGGATTTCACCTGGGCTGCGATTTCTCCTATCCCTGCCCGTTGCCAAGGAGATGAAATCTTAGGATCCCCATCTTCAGGGAGGGCAGTCCTCGGTCAGGTGCAGCTCCAAGGTGCCCATGGGAACCATACTGATAAGAGCAGTATCTGCTGACATCACTGCCCCTTTGCTCAGGGCCCTGCGAGAAACCTATGTCCACATAGTAACTCAGGAAATTGGCCCGAATACTTAAGAGGAGGACACCATTTGCAGAGGAGATGCGTCTGGCCCCGTGTGGATGGAAGATCTCAGCTCCTGAGGAGGGAGGAACTGGAGGCAACTTGGGCTCCTTGGAGGAGGCAGGGGAAGGCTCAGCACAGCCCCCGCCAGGTGGGGGGTGGCAAGGAAGGGGGAAGGGCAAGGTTTGCACAGGGTCCCAAGGACCCTGAAACTGACTCAGCATCAGGAAGTCTGTCCCTCTGTGTGTTGCTCACGCAGCATAGGGAACTTGATGTCCGGAATGTAATCCTCACGTTACCTGTGGAGGCAGTGGTGGAAGGTAGAGACATGAGAGGCCACGCAGGTGAGGAAATACCTCGGATTCATGCATTTGCACAAGGTGCCGATGCTAATGTAGGGATCCGTGCCATCATGTTCCCTTTCAAACATGGCTTTGGCACTGAGATCAGCAGGACGGCACTCAAGGATGTCAGGAGGTGTAGGGGACCCTGTTTACAGCACAATGTTCCGCAGAACTGGAACATGTCCTTGTCCTATTGGGCAGAGGGTGCTGATGATTGTCAAGACAGTGTGACTGAGGCACAGGCCGTGAATGGCTAAGTCATTCCCTAGACACTGTTCCTGGGGAGGGGTGTCCTTTCCCCTGAGGAGACAGGCACATCACCCAGTAGTACGGCTGTGGGTACACAGGTGGGTACTAATTCAGTGGGGAGACAGTCGTGACAGGAATAATCTATTTCTGTCTCTCTAATGCTCTCTGTCTCTGTCTTCTCTGTGCTTATTTCTTTGTCTCTCTCACTCACTGGCCTGAGCGTGACCTCACGTATACCATGAGGACACTTGCTCATCCTCTCCTAGGGATATCACCCTTTTGTGTGTTTTTTTGGGCAGCAGTTGTGGGAGTTCCCCTGAGGGCGCAGCATGGCCCAGGGAGGCATGATAGGCTGCAGAGAGTCGGGGGAAGGTTTTTCCTTGGGGAAACCGAGGGCTCCTCCCCTTACATAGGGTGACCTTGGCCTCTGACCTCTGACAGAGGCATGGGTCTTCTGTGCTACAAACCCTCCCATGGCTCGCTGAGAGGTAGGCCAATTCCACCCGCCACTCAACAGCCCAGAAGGCCCTGTGTGATCTGTTGCCATTACCTCTTTGTCCTCATAGCCTGCCTCTCTGTCGGTCATGCCATGGCAGCCACCCCAGCCTCCACGCGCTTCCTCATACACTCTAGCCTGTGTTCCACTCCCACACTTTTCCACTGGCCCTGACTCCTGTCTGGGATGCTTTTCTTCACATATCCATCTGCAACTTGGAAAAAATTTCCTTGACCACGCTTTCTAGAAATATTCACCCTGTTATTGTATTATTCAGATATAATTTCAATCATAGCACTTACCAACACCTGATAAATTAATTACATTTTTCTCCTATATGATCCCCATACAATGTAAGCTCCATGATGGTAAGATTTTTTCTCTCTCTCTCTCTTTTTGTATGGCTGCATTCCTAACTCCCATTACAGTGCCTGACACAGAATTTGGAGAGACTAAATGTCATCATGGAAAAAATAGAGTTGGAATAAGCATTGTGAAGAGAGTCACTTAAACTAGAGTCGGAGGCTTTTTGGGGAAGTGGGGCCTATGAACATCTTGTGCCTCAGTTCTCAGGGCTGCTTCTAAGTTGCTAACCTGATAGTCAACTCAGCTCATGACTGAGTCATCAATATCGTGGAACAGCAACTGCTGTGGATACACGTGAACTTTACCTCCTTCTCGTAGTTTTAGCTTTCTTTCTTTGCTTACTGAGACTAACCAATATCTGCTAAATTAGCCAGCAGTCTGTGATTTGCATGAAAGAATTACACACTGTGGTTTTTGTCTTTATAAACCCTGTTTCTTTGTCTCTCCAGAGACCACTTTGGGTTGCTAAGTGGTTATGTGTCCCCAGGGTTGCAACACCTTTTGCTCACATAAGTAGTTTGTCTTCTTTAATAAGCCTCAAATGCTTCCTTCTTTACCAAATGAATGAGGATAGAAAAAAAAATCATTGCAAAGTTGTGGCTAGGGGCATAATTACACAGGCGAAGGAAAGGTAAAATGTCCAAGGGCGACAGGATGGTGACACAGCCCTTGCTCATTACTTACCCTGCCCAGTATCCTTTAGTCCCTGGGAGATGGCCCCTTCCCTCACAGAACCAGATGTTCTGCTGTCCCTACAACCTATTGCTGACAGTGAAGGACAGAAGCCTGTCCCACACCAGGCCTTCTGACCCCAGGGGCATCTAGCCCTCCTGCCCTTGGGGGACTGTGTTTGGGTGGCCACACCAGACATCTTCTACATTACCCTGGGACGCACAAGGCAGCACAATGCTCGGCACATAGAAAACGCTTGTATGCATACTGTTATCATAGTCTAAACATTTCAGTTTGCAAAGATGTTTCCAAGAATCCAAGCATGCAGCAAACTTGAGGTTTTTATCTGACTTTGACCTCCCACTCTTTGGGGAACAGCCTTGAATGGTCCAAGGGCACCTGTATGAACGTGCCATTTGTAGTTCTCACAGTCAAGGGGCACCCCAGAGGGAACAATTCTGAACTGGGACAAACCACTGAGGGTCTTAGAGGTATGACTGTCTACTCTGGAAGGTACCACTAGGGGGGAGAGTCGGAAAAATCCATTCTGTGTGTGTGACAATGAGGGTGTGCATAAGAACCCGCCAGGCCCATCAGAACTGGGCATCCTCAACTCACCGGTCACATTGGAAGGGAGTGGTCACCAAGTCTCAAGCTGCGGCCATCACTTTCAATTCTTTAACTCCCCTGTCTCTTTCTATATGGTCGCATCCACCTGGGAAGACCAGGACTTGAAAGACAGTTCCCGGATGAGGGGGCGGGGTCGTGATTTATGCTGGGCAGTGATTGGTCACAGCGAAATCCACGGATTATACCGTATCAGGGCGCAGAATAGCTGCTGCTAGACCTGTAATCTTGGCCTACCCTGTGCCAGCCAAGTTCCCATTGGTCATCTGTCTGTGATGTCGCGAAGACGGCAAGCTGGAGCTAAGGGTGAGGTGTGTGTACGTGTTCCCCTGTGTGTGTGTGTTCCTCTGTGTGTGTTTTCCGATTCTAGAATTTTTCTCCGCGTTGGACTCCTCACCGACTGAGTGTCGGGACAGGGCTGACAATGCCGCCCCTGGCAGTGGCGAGGTTCCGCGCGATCGCTGGCTTGGAGTCAGGGTCCGATGCTGGATGCGCGGGTGCCGGTGCTGTGTTCTCCTGAGTTCCTTCAGTGTAGTTTAGCCCTAACTCACTCACCTGCCTAGTGGGGAGCGTTTGGCACGGCACCGTCAGTCCTACAGATGCATGCAATGAAGGTCCAGGGAGAGGTGTCTGCGCTGCTTTGGCATCTCTGCCTAAAAGTATAAAGCGTCAGGGTATTTGGGGATGTGTATCGCTAGGTGGCACATCGCAGATACTGTTTGGGTACTTTTGATCCCTCTGAGCCTTTTGAGGAATTGTGAGGAAATGGGATATTTTCTCTGAGTGGATTCTGTGCGCCAGAGTCTAAACGTCCCTGAGGTTTTGTGTGCCCGTATACACGTACGGGGGTGTGCATTTTCTGAGGTTTTGGGCGTTTGTGCCCTGGGCGTGAGATTTCTGTGTAGGGCACCACACCCCAGGGTATGAGGTCTCCCAGCAGTTTGTGATTCGGGGTCCGGAGCTGCTATGTCTGTGAAGCGCGTGGCGTTGGTTGAGGCTTTATCCTAAGGTAGAAAGTGTGTGAGCTCCCTGAGGGTCTGTATCCAGGGAGGAGGTTCTGTGATTTCTATGGGGACTTCATCTTAAGGTTATGAGGTGTTTCTGAGTTAGTTCAACTTGTGTCTTTCTGTTTTTTGGAGTTGTTGTATTAAGTTGGCACGTGCCTGGGTGCTTTGGGATTCTATCTGCAGTGTGTGAGGTATCAGCAGTTTTTTGTTTTTGTTTTTGTTTTGAGGGCAGTGTCACTGGCCCTCATATGTGGGTCCTGCACCGGGGCTGCTGGCTTCCAAAGTCAGCGCTTAACCACCGTGCCACTTGGCCAGCCCGAGGTATCAGCAGTTTTAATTTGTTTCCTAATATGAGGAGTTTGGTCTCTCCGGGTGGGAGGCTTTCACAATGTGTGTGATCTCAGCTGTGTTTGGACATCTGTGACACAGTTTGTGATTTCTCTGTGCAGAGATTTTTGGAATCTGTTTTAGGTTGTGTTCAGTGAGCTGTTTTTGGTGTCTCTGGATATCTGAGCTGTTTGGGGTTTGCAACTCTAGTGAAATCTCTTACCCTTTTGGGTGTGAGTTCTCTGTCTAGTAATTGAGGGATTTGTAAGCTTTCATTTATAATTCCAAAGCCTGGAAACCCATGTCCTGGTTGTGTGTCCCTGGGCAAGTCACTTGTCTTCCTGAGTCTTGATATGCAAGATAATGAATAAAATGTTGGATGATACTGTACATCTTAGCAATGTGTTTTCAGAGCCTGGGTCCCAGTGAGTCTTCCACAAAATTTTATGAGCACCTGCCATGTACCTGAGCAGTGTTATAGGAGTTGGGGTTACAACACACAGCAACATCGTCAGAATGTCTAATTCCATGGAGTTTCTCATAACTATGTAACATAGCTGAGAGTACCAAGTGCTATAGAGAAAGAAAAGGATGGGTTACAGGAAAGGCTAGGAAGGGAGGATGTAGTTATTGTATTCAGGGTGATTTGAGAAGGTCTCCCTGCAAAGGTGATATTGAGCAGCGACCCGGCGGAAGTGAGGGATGAGCCTGCCAGGCAGAAGGAATAGTAAGTGCAGAAGCCATGAGGCGGACACTCACTTGGTGTTTTCTGGATGGAAAAGAGTTCTATGATGTTGGTAAATCCCTGATCGCTGGATTTGACGCATAGCGCTCCTGAAAGTTGTGTGGTGTCGCCATCTGTATTTCTCTTCCAGCTCATGAGCGAGGTGAGGTCATCCCCATTTCCAGAGAAGGACCTGAGGCTCCAAGAAGTGGCCTGAGCCTGTTGTCCCCCTCACATCTGAGGTTACTCAGGAGGGACAAATCTTCAACTCCATCATAGGAAACAGAGGGTTTGAGTATCAGTGCTGAAGGGAAGACCGCATTCACAGAGAATGTAGGCCATCCAGCCGATAAAAATGATAATCTGGCATCACGCCCATGATAATATTTCTACTCTTGATGGAAGGCAGGACCTCAGGAATGGGACAGGAAATGAGTCAGAGGAGAGAGGCAGGAAGGGGAAGCCTGAGAACAGCGAGTAAAAACACAGGAGCTTCATAGTATTGCCCCGATTTTGCCTGATTCGCCTTAAGTGATTGCATCCGATGCGTTCACCTTTTCCTCTGCCTTGCCCTTTGTTTCAAATCCCTTCTCCTCTGTGCCAGAGCAGACCAGTCCTATAGCTGTCAGGTGAGTTGCTGTAGAGCCAGGCATGGGCATGCTTGTAGGGGCATCCCCACATGGTGGGTCAGAGCCCAGGCAGAGTGCGGAGGGCATCCATCCCCAGGACAGGCTGCAGTGGGTGACAGAGCCCCTGGTGGGAAGGGAAATGTCCCTTGGAGTTGGGCAGGGAAGGCTAATTGACTCAGGGATTCAATGCTGAGTAGGTTGTGGAGGTAGGTCATAGGAAGGGGATGCTTCAGCACAGCATGTTGCAGGGTCTCCGTATGGGGAGGTTTGCATATATATATATTGGGTGTCATCAACTCAGTAAATACATTAGGATAATGGAAGCCATGACTTTCACTTTGGAAAGGGGAGTTTCTAATGTGGAAATGAAGAAAACTGAAACAAACTCTGAGATGTTATAACAAATGGGAGGCCTCCATGTAACCTCATATATGTATGCGTATATATGAGGAAACGTTGACAGATACAGATGTAATGTTTACATGTGTGTGTGTTTGAGTGTGTACATACGTATATTTTAATAGTTTTGGGTACTGCAACATTCCAATAGCAATAAGCACACTTAGCCCCCAGATCCTGGCTTCTAAATACCATTCTCCACTAAATGAATAGAACCATTCTATTGTGTCAATAGGGGAGGGAAAGGATACATGAATCTGGTGCAGTTTGTGGTGTGAATAATGAGTGTAAGTTCAAGGAGTGATGGAGAGATGTCAGAAGGACTCAGCAAATAGCTCGAAGGGGCTCCCACTTGACAGGTTGGAGACAATTTTTTTTGTCAGCTTTGAGATATTATTGACATGTACCATATGTAATTTTAAGGTGTACAGCTTGATAATTTGATATATATCTATATATCTATATATCTATATATCTATATATCTATATATCTATATAGATATTACTACAACAAGGTTAGTTAACATCTTCATCTGCTCACATGATTACTGTCTTCTGCCTGTGATGATAACATTTAAGATCTACTCTCTTAACAATCAATATTCAGCATATATTACATTATTGCTAATCATAGTCACCATGCTGTATATTAGGTCCCTATTTGTCATTTCTCTTCTAGCTGGAAGTTTGTATGCTTTAGCCAACATTTCGCCCAGCTTCTGGCAAACACCATTGTAGTCTCTATTTATGACTTTGGACTTGTTGGTTTCAACATTGGTGAGAACATACAGTATTTGTCTTTCTTTAACTTATTTCACTTAGCATACACACTTCACAGTCCATCTGTAGTTGCACAAAGCAGGATTTTGTTTTTTGTAGTTGGATTATAATGTGTGTGTGTGTGTGTGTGTGTGTGTGTAACACACACACACAGAGCAATTATTCATTTAACTATATTCACCAAGCTACAATCACGGTGTAGTCACTGTGCTGGGTGCCTGGTGGATACATGCGGGGGACCAGGCTCCGCGAGTCCAGGGGTTCCCTCAGGTGGAGACAGCGTCTGCAAGGGAAGAAAAGAAAAAAGGGAAAGAGTGGAGACACCGGGGGAGTTTCAGAGAAGAAGTGTCACACTTTATTATTACAACATGTCCCTTTTATAGGGATTTTTGACCGTTACCTCAATCTCAAGTTAAGTTCCACCTCTTAGGACTTTTGCAGTCTTTACTTCCTTGTAATTGTTCTCTGCAGGGTACACTGGCCTATTCTATATTAAGGATTCACTTATCTCTACATATCGCCTAAAGAGTGGTTACCATGGCCACCTAGCCATTATCCCAAATTCCAGCAGCTAGACTCACAAGGAGTATACTTGAGCTATTACTAAAAGACTAGCAGTGGCTGAGTTTAGGGTAAAAATTATCTAAAGTCTATTCCTATATGATTATAATACTTAGTAGCTAAAGGGAGTCTTAAACATCTTTTATCCTATGGAGGGCTACATATTATTACAATAGAGGGTAGCATCTGTTTCTCAGTCAAAGCTTCAGTATCTGTTGCTACAACAATGTACTAGGCAAAGAATTCAAATAAGGCTGTTAATTAACATATCCCATGGTCAGTAAGCTGCCTCTTACCGGAACTCTCATGGCCTGGAGACCTTTAATCTCCAAAGAGAGTTTTCACAGCAGTGGCCATAGGCAAGTGAGTGCAGGGGCTGATGTTATCATCAGTTTCTCACAGACCAGCCTTTGGCCTATGTGGCCAGGGGTCTGTGGCTCAGTTTCCAAGGGGCTTGAGTCCCCAATATCTCAGTTCAGGGGTCCCCTCCGGCTGTAGCCTGGCTTGGGTTGTTTCCCCCTTGGGAAATTGTGCCCATCTTTGGCTTACACAGTCATATATCATCGGGGAACCACAGGAACTTGCCATAAATGCAGTGAGTGTATTTTCTCCTATAGGAGGAAAGGCACATGGGTTCATAGAGGCAGGAGATATTACGTGACCAACCAGAAGGCAGCACCCCAAACATCCAGTGCTGAATGTGGCACCGTGACCCTGTCAGACACTGGGGAGCTGTTGGCTCCCAACAGAAACAGTTAAAAAAAAAGACTCATCCCTGCTCTCATGTTGTTTATGTCAGATTGTGAGACAGTAGTGAATCTGATGAGCTCTTCCTGTAAGCAGCCTGAGGTGACATCTGACAATGGTTCACTATTTGCTTGACCCAGGGAGGGAAACCTACAAAATCATGTAAATTGAGAGGATCAAATCTTCATGTTCATTTTTTAGAACACTTGTGAAACTGCCCAGGCGATCAATGGTATGCATATTCGGGAAGCCACATTTCAGTAGCATTGTGTACCGTTCCGTTGTTACAGTGGTGGAGTTGGTAGGTGTGCCTAGGCCAGACAGTGGGGTTGGCCACAGGGTCAGTGGCCCAAGAAGATTGCAGAGCTTTTACTGCACACGCTTCGAAATTCAGAGAGTGGTGCTGAACTTAAGGGTTTAGATGTAGACTCTGTGGTCATTGAGCACATCCAGGTGAACAAAGCTCCCAGGATGCGGCGCAGAACTTAACAGAGCTCACAGGCGGATTAACCCACACATGAGCTCTCCCTGCACATTGAGATGATCCTAATGGAAAAGAACAGATTGTTCCTGAACCAGAAGAAGAGGTGGCACAGAAGAAAAACATCTCCCAGAAGAAACTGAAGCAACAAAACTTATGGCCCGCGGGCCAGCCAAGTGCTTCATTGGTTAAGAGTTGGCTTGGGGGCCGGCCGACTGGTGTGGTGGTTGAGCGCTGGCTTGGGAGGCCAGCGGCCCCTGTTCGGGTGCCACATATGAGGGCCAGTGATACTGCCCTCAAAGAATAAATAAGTAAATAAATAAATAAATAAATAAATAAATAAATAAATAAAGTATGCTACCTCAGGCATTTCATAGATGTTGAAAATAATTTTTAAAAAATTGGCTTGGGAATGGGAGCTCTGAGCAGCAGGGCTGCCGGTTCGGATCCCACATGAGCCAGTTATACTGCGCCCTCTACAGCTAAGATGGTGACCAGCAGCTCAACCTAAAGCTGTGTTGCCAGGAGTCGTCAGAAACAGCTTAGGCTGCAGTGGGGCTGCAGTGGGCTGCTGTGAGTGGCCATGAGTGACAGTGCAATGGCCGGTGATCAATCTGCCTCAGCCGGGAAGAGCGCAATGACGATATCAACATGGGCCAGTGAAGTGACGTCCTCCACAACTAGACTGAAGAACAAAAGGACAGCAACTTGTCTGTTCCCCTTCCCCGATTCCCCAACACTGTTCCCCTCCCTCAAATCCCCAATAAAATCTTTGTAAAAATACCCACAAAACTTATGGCCCAAGAGTAAATTCAGCATTAAGTTAATGCTAATAAGAAAGTAAAAAAGAAATAGTGAATCTAACTATCACACAAGTAAATGTAAATATTACGGCTGTGATTGGCGGTATGGAAGGAAATGACCTTAGCTAGATCTTTAGGGAAGGCTTCCTTGAAGAGACATCGCTTGAGTTGACATATGAAGGATGCACAGGAGTTAATTAATTGAGAGATTTCAGAAATAGGGGAAAAGTGTAAGTGGAGAAGCTTGGGAAATTGGAAGATGGAAAATAAGCCAAGAAGAGAGATGAAATGAGGAAGGTCCGCTTTCCAAATTGCCAGAGAAGTAGGCAGGGGCTCACCCATGCCTTGAAGTCCTTGTGCAGGAAAGTGGACTTTATCTCAGAAGTAATGGACAGCCCTGCAACTGGTAAAGGGAGAGGGAGAGGGACACCCTGAGGGGATATGAGAGACCAGTTCAAAAGCGGGTTTGACAAAGGGAGAGTCTTTGGACTAGAGCAGATGGAGTAGACAATATTTAAATATTTCCATTCGCAGTTCCTTTTCCTTTTTTTAAAGTCAAAGGTACTGAGATATAATTTACATTTGTAATATACAGTCTATAGAGTTTTGACAACTATATACAACTATGTAACCACCATCACAATAAAAATACAGAAAGTTGGGCCGGCCGAGTGGCACGGTGGTTAAGCGCTGGCTTGGGAAGCCAGCAGCCCCGGTTCGGTCCCACATAAGAGGGCCAGTGACACTGCCCTCAAAAAATAAAAAAAATTAAAAAAAAAATACAGAAAGTTTCCATCATTTGAAAGTGTTCCTTTGTGCCATTTGCCGACAGGCTCCTTTCTCCACTCCCATGCTCTGTCAACCACTGATATACTTCTGTGCCTATAGTGGTGCCTTTTCCAGAATGCCATTGACATGAAATCGCATCATTGTTTTCTTTTGTGTCTGACTTCTTTAATTTACCATACTGGAGATGTAACCATGCAGTTGTATGCATCAATACTTTGCTTTTATTACTGTGTAGTATTCCTTGTGTGAGTATGCCTGTTGTTTACCTTTGATCCATTTACCAGATGTGGAATATTTGTTTTTTTTTTCTGGCTTTGGCTCTTATGCATAAAAGTGCTATGAATGTGTGAATACAAGTCTCTGTATGGACATATGTTTTCCTTTTTCTTGGAAAGAATTCTGTAGGAGTAGATTTGCTGGGTCATGTGCTAAATATATGATTAACATTAAAAGTTATATGTGTGATATTAGGATGCTCACTACAGGTTTCTTGTGGTTGCTGGTTTTCTGATATATCTTCTCTGCTACTTTCACTGTCACACTATTTGTATCTTTGAATCTAAACTGTGTCTCCTCTAGATGTCATAGAGTTGCATCTTGCTTTTTTAAAATCCAGCCTGTCAGTATCTGCCTTTTGACTGCATTGTTTAATCAATTCACATTTAATGATTTTATTGATGTAGGTCGACTCACATCTGCCCCTATACATGACTTTTTTTCTGTTTCTCATCTCTTTTTGTTCTTTGGTTCCTCCTTTACAGCTTTCTTTTGTATTAAATAGATATTTTCTAGTTTAGCATTTTAATTTCTTGAGTGATTTTTCCTCCACTATATTCTCTGTGTGCCCCTTTTCCACGGGAAATATATTCTGAGACCCCCAGTGGATGCCTGGAACCACGGATGGCATCGAACCCTGAATACTATGTTTTTTCCTGTGCATACATGCGCTTTATGGCTTCCCTTTGGCGTATCTGGATTGCCAGCATCTCTGCTCTTGTGCTTTGGGGCCATTATTAAGTAAAATAAGGGTTACTTGAACACGAGCACTATAATACGTCAGCAGTCACCCTGTTAGCCTCGTCGGCCACTAAGTGACCAGCAGGCAGGGCTAGTGCATGCATCCTGTTTACACTGGACAAAGGGATGATTCAGGTGGCTGGGGGACGGAGTCCATGGCCAGAGATTTCACCACACTGTGGTTCAGAATACTGTGAAATTTAAAATGTATGAATTGTTGGTTTCTGGTATTAATGATCTGGCATTTTCCCCCAAGGTATTTAACGACCGATTTGATTTTTGTAAAACACATTGCACTATGCTGACCTGGGTGAGTTTTGGTAGTTCATGGTTTTTGAGTAATCGATCCATTTCTTCTATGTTGTTCCGTATATATAGGTAGAGTTGAATGTTATATTACCATATTGCCCTTTTCAAATTTGCTGGGTCTATAGTAAAATCCCCCCTTTGGTTCCTGCTGTTGGTAACTATTCTTCTCTCTTTTTCTCTCTCTGGATCACCTAGAGGTATATCAATGTTATACATCATATCAAAGAATATCCCACAGACCCATCATTCAGCGAGATTTCCAGCCCAATGTCTGAGGCGGGAAAGCAGAGCAGAGGCCCGGAGGACTCCCCATCCAGCCAGCGGGCCGAGGTCGGAAAGTGATGGCCTCGCTCCAGCAGCCATGCCACGTGAGCCCTGCCAACCACGATGAATCACTGCCCACTCCTGAAGGCTTCCCTTGTCTCCACTGCCCACCCCCGGCGTGTTTGGCGGGCTGTGGTCGTGGGGAAGAGGGAAGGACTTACAGAGCCAGTCCCGGCCCTGCGGAGTTGAGCCTCTAAGCAGGGAGACAGAAGTGACACCACAGATGCGGTAGGGAGTGTGTCGTGGATCCCCTGTGAGGCTTGGTGGCCAGGAGAAGAGAGGAGTGAGAAGGACCTGGGTGGGGCGACGTGGCTTGGGGGGCTTGTTTAGGGCGGCCCTAAGTGCTGACTTTCCCACGGTCTCCAGGAGGGTCACCGGAGAAGATACAGGGACAGAGTGGCTGTAAGATGTAACGCACGAGGCAGGTTATATGAAATGCTCAGAAAGGGCAAATCTACAGGGACAGAAATTGGAAGAGAGGTTCCCTGGGCCTGGAGGCGGTAATGCGGATGGACTGCCAACAGGAACTTGGGTGTCTTTGGGATGATGGAAATGTCCTGAAACTGGATTGCGGTGATGGTTGCACCACCTGTAAGTGTACAAAAAGTCCCCGCATTGCACTGTTAACTAGGCAGATTTTGTAATATGGACATGATACCTCAAGAAAGCTGTTTATGAAATGTAATGCAAATGTCCCAGTTAGTCATGGAGGGCAAGTTATGCGTTGTTCTTCTAACAGCAAGGACACCTCAGATGTCCTTCTGTGCTCTGGGCCCTGTGTACATGACCCAGCACAGCCTGCTGCCTCCACCTGTCTCAGGTGCTCCATCCAAAGGGGTGGGTGGAGTCACAGTCAGGCCAGGAGGAGCCCAGGTGAGTGCACACGTCTGCGCGTGTCTGTGTGTGTTCCTGCACAGGCACCCTCTGGACGATCACAATGGTTGACTCTAATTCCCCCTGAGGGCAGACTCCCACAATCCATCCTGCATCCTAAGTTCCACTTGGTTGGTTTCCCTTCTTCCAGAATCCACAGGAACTTTCTTCAGTTTACTTGGGAACCTACCTGGGCCCTTCCCTTCAGCCTCTGACCCCAGGAAGACAGGGAGAGTGGGGAGGGACGTCGTCCCCTGCATAGCGCCCCCTGCCCCAGCCCACGGACCCAGTGGGGATGTGCAGCAGAGCAGTAACAGGACAAGGGAACTGCAGCTGCCTTGCCACCAGCCAGTCACGGAGACTTGGGATGAGCCTCCCAGGAGAGGCTTTAATTTGAGGAGGGAGGAGCAGTGGTTTCAAGCAGCAGTGCGCATTCAGGAAGACCAACATCCTCACTCCCGCCCCATTCTTACCTCTGTGGCCCACAAGCTATCCATGGGTTGGGAGGTACAACGTGTTCCAGGTACTAGGCTTCAATAGATGGTATTGCTGGAGATTCCAACTGAGTTAGCTCAGAAAACAGGGAAATCGAGTGGGGGGATTCTGCAGTTTGGGCAAAGGTGGCATCTGAGTGAAGAGGGGTTCCGCTGGGGGAGCAGACAGCTGTCCTGTGAGGAGGGCAGTAGGTCCAAGGGCTTGTGTCTGGGGTCATGGCAGGGGCTGGAGACATGGGCACTGGAAGGGCTTTGAGATTCAGACAAAGTGTCTTCTGCACAGACGTTTCTGGCTTTAGGACACCAGGAGACCAGGATACGAGAAAGAGGTAGGGGCCGTTGGCCTTATGTAAGACTCTGTACGGATAAACTTGAAGCATCCGTATATCTAATCCCTGAGGATAAGATTGGCCCCAAAGTCTCACAAGCGGTGGTACTGAGGCTGTGCTCTGTGTGCCTTCAGGTGTGGAATAGAGGGGCTGGACCATAGAGCAATACAAAGGAAGCTTCTTGTGATTCTGACCCCTGTGGAGGTGGGATGTCCATGTAGTCCTCTGATCACAGTGAAAAGGATGCAGGGCCCAGGGTCCAGGGGGGTTTTTGGAAGTACAGGGAGAGACCCAAATCTCCAGCTTTCAAAGACCTTACCCGAGGGCTGTAGATACAAGGCCACCATGAAATGTGTGGGGAGGATGCTTTCTGGTGAAGATGCAGGGTCCAATCCCCAAGAAATTTCTGTCATTTCTTCGTGGTCAAGCTGAGGCACTATCAGAACTCAAGGTTTTTTTGAAGGACTCCCTGACTTTCCAAAGCTCCTTAACAGCTGTTTTAGAGGTAAGGGAGAGTTGGAGCAGATGTGAGACAGGAGAAGATGAGGAAAGGGGATCAAGTGGGGCATGACTGTGACAAGAGGAGAACCAAGTCTGTCCTGCAAAAGGGTCCCTTTAGGTCCTCGGGTTGAGACACAAGAGGCTTGGTGCCTTCCAGGGACTATTCCCTGATTTCCATTTGAGAGACAATCTAGGACCTCAGAGCACTGCAGTCTCCTTACGATGCAGGAGAAGCGTTGTAGTGGGTATGCTTTCCTGAGTTCCAAGAAGCAAATGAGACAATGGAAACAAATGTTTTCTAAGTCATGTTTCTCCATGTGAAGCAAGCCTGTTACAACTGCTAGCTACTATTTCTGTGGTTTCATTGTTGCTGTTGCAAGTACTTAACAGTCTCTCCAGGATGGAAACACTCACAGGGCCAGGAGCTCCTGCATTGCCAGGTGGTGTGGACCGCAGACCTGCCCTTCACTAGGAGGACTGATTGGTGCTCTCTCAGGACTAAAGGCACTGCCCGTGCTTGGGACCCTGAGGTCTAGGAGAAACGGGCAGGGTCTCTGGAAGAACCGCTTCTCTGAGGACACAGCCGACTGCCCAAGAGATCTTGGGAGATGTTTCTGGGTGTGTCCGCAACTACTGTGATTCTCAGCCAGGAGTCTCAACTGAAGTGCAGACACTGCCATGATTTACCTTAAGGGAAAAGAAAGAGGAGAAAAATGAGTTCTTCTCATAAAAATACTCGCTTTCGTCATGTTCCTACAGGCCTGCCCTTCTGACTGTGGACACGTTTTCTGAAGCCCAGGTCCAGGACTCAGGCCTGGAAGCAAAGGCCTGTCCTGTCAAAGGACAAGGAGCCTGGCATCGCGTGTGGAGGCAACGGCAGCCTTCAGATGGGTGCTCACCTCAGGGACAACCCTCTTCAGCTCCTCCCCTCTGTGAGTCTGGGCCCCTCTGCTCTCTGTGATGTGATCGAGAGGCCTGCTTAAGGGATGTTAATCGTTGTCCTGGGTTACAGAGAGGAGGATGCCAGGACCCCCAGCCTCCCCTGGCAGGGACTGATGGGAAGGTGGGTGGAGGAGGAGCTGGTGCCCACGTTGTGCTCACATCCCAGATGCACTATTGCACCGGAGACCGCAGGCGCCCTTTGGCTTATTGATTTCTCCGGATTGATTTGCTCTCAGTCAGAGTGCCCCCTGTCAGACCTGCAGTGTAACGGGGAAAAGGAAGTCTGTCTTTCCTTCTCATCTGGAAGGCGTTGTGCGATGCAAACACGTCAATGGGCCGTGTGTACAAATAGTCAGTTGCAGAGGAGGGGATGCCCACCCCACCTCCCTACTTCTTTCCAGGAAGGGAAAGGGGTCCCTGTGGCTTGTGAGTCTGTGTGATGATGGGGGAGGGGATGTATGACACACCTCTGTGGCTCAGTGTCCTGAGGAAGGATGACCCTCGTCCCCCACTTCCAGCTGTTGAAGCTGCCCCCGCTCACTCATGTGTGGGGCTGGTGACACTCGCATTTCTGACTCTCACCTCTTGGGAGGACCTGCTGCTCCCTGACCGACTCAGTCACACCTCAGCGTGCTGACCCCTGTGAATCTGTGTCACCCTCCATCCCTCCCCTGAGCAGGACTGCGCCCTCCACAGCCTGGGCCGCCCGGGTCCTTTAGCCCTTGCCTGCTCAGGTTTGCCTCCTGGGCCCTGGCTCTGCTCAGCCACTTTCCACATCCCCTGTTCAAGGAGTGCAGTCCCCTGGGGTCTCACGTGCACCACAGAGGAACCACGATCATCTCCAGGAAGCCATGTTCCGAATCTCCCGCTGTCCCGCCTACTGGGCACAATGTCCTCCTGTGAGTCTAGAGACTGAATGGGTTGAAACGCTCTGTGTCATGGAGCTCATCTTCAGTCCTAGACTCACTGCCTTGTCTGAGCTGTGGGACCTCTGCCTGCCGCTGCCCCTGTGGTCCTTTCCCGCCACGGCTGGAACTGACACTCTTTTCTGGGGGGTGTCTTTCACGTTGTCCCCAGACGTCCCATACTCCGTCCAGGTCAACGGAGCAGACTGTGGAATGTGTGCCGTGTCCATAACACGCGGACCACCTGTGGTCCCAAAACCCCTGGCCTCAGAAACTAAAATGAAACAGAGTGATGAAGAACACAATGGTCAGATGGCGCAACGTTCACAAAGCGATTGTCTAAAATGAGCATAAAACAGTGCCTGGGGATTCAGAAAATATGGAAATTAATTTTGGCCTTCAGAAGACCCATTGCAGTCGAGCTATAGGGAAGACAGCTGTGTTAGAGGGGGTTCAGCGGATGGTCTCAGGAGAGGTTGAAATGGTGTTTTGTTTCTCTGCAGGAAGCATTTATTTGCCACATTAAAAGATCTCAATGGTGCATCTAATATAAATGCAATCATCTCATTCAAGGAGTTGGAAACAAAGTTTAAAAAGAAATGTTTAATTGTTTTATGGTTACGTTTTTTAAAACTCTTAAATATACTGAGGGAACATATAAAAAAGCCAGATTGAACATGTTTTAAGGCATGAAGTTTATTATGCATGTGTCTACTATTCTGCGCCCAATCCCAGTACTACAGAACAGGATAATTCACTCTACTCCAATCTACAGCTAAAGCATGAAGTAAAATAGGTACAACACGAATCCTATAAATTAATAAAAGAAGAGGTAAAGTAATTTAGGGTGGATACGTTTGTGTTGTCATTATCTTACATAATTTTGCTTGGTCCTTGAAGAGTAAAAAGGAAACACCAAAAATTTAAATCCCCCCTCTCTCCGTTTTAGAAATGTCCAGGTCCACCTCTCTCCATGAATTGCTTCCTTCCTCCAGAAAAATATGAAAGTTAAGGTTTCTGAAGTGGCCAGAGGCCCCGGCCACCCGAAAGAAACAGGATACCCAGACTTTGCTCTCCATGGCACTGAGCCATCACCAGCACAAGAAACTATTTCACTTTGAACATCAACATGTGGTGTCCCAGTAGCTGCAGAATGACAAGTGGGAAGCAGATGGGTTTGCAACCCCCCCTTTTTGAGGACAGCTCCAGACAGAAGGAACAGGGGATCATTCAGGAGAGGAGTGGTAAGTGCAGGAGCAAATTTGCTGAGCAGGTGGAAGGCATAGGACCCTGAACCCTGGGTGACGGCTGGCTGCAGTCAGGAGCAGGAATGCTCAGGGGCAGCAGAGGATGCCAGGTCAGAAAGAGGTCGAGTGTTTCAGGGAAGCGGTCAGAAGTCCCACCTCATTACTTCTGACTTATCCATGAATTATTAGGGGAGGTCACTGCAATGGAAGTGTGTCCCCTGTAACAAAGGCAGTGGGTTAGGTGGTGTGACAGGGAAAGTGAGAAGCAGTGTCATGGATTTAATAATTCAGTCAAGTTTGCAGTTTTGTCACCAATGTCCAGGGTCTCAGAGACATGGATGTGTCCCTTATTGGAGCACAGAAGGAGATGATGGACCATGGAGACAGCCGCTAGAGAGGGGTACTTCAGGGGGAGTTTGTAGCCCTCGGTAAGAAGGGGCCTCATGGCAGATGAGGAAAGCTGTGGGTCCACACTGGAGACCCCCAGTTTGTAGGCTGTGTAATCAGAGGCATTAGATTGAGGGAGCTCGAGGAGCCGGGCAGGGTGTTTAGGTGATGAGACAGAGAGGGTACAAAGGGATATGATGTGTTCCTTTGGGGCAGCGGCTGGGGCGGACGTTTCTCTGATGCCCAGGGCAGCACCGTGGGCGCGGGGTGCATTATTCAAAGGAAAATAACATCTATGAGGACAGAGCGTCTCCAAGTTGCCAGGGTCCGTCTCCAGGGCCCTGAGGCCTCCTGGAGGGTTCCCAGAGTGAGGGCTGAGAGGAGGTGGCAGAGGGGGAGGGTGTCTCAGGACCAGCTAGTTGAAGGCTGGTGTGGGGTGGGCCGGGCGGCAGAAGGATGACCAGGGGAGTGGTAGGGGTTCCGCACGAGGCCCGGAGGGACCGCAGTGACAGTCAGGCGACAGGACCTGGGCATCACACTGCGGATACTCTATGGGACAGCTGGAAACAGGGCAGAAGGCAGCCTCCAGCGCGAGACTGCAGGAAGACTGGCAACTACCTCTCTGAGCGCTGCTGCGCAGGCCCAGAACGCGCCAATCGGAGGGAACCATCCATAGGACTGAGCGTGCGCCCCGCCTCGTGAACTTCTGGCCTCTGTGCTGTGATTCCCAGGGCTGGACTCAGAGCGCCCCAGGGCCCGGGGGTGTTCGCCGGCACAACTTCTGGTGGTCGCAGTCTTTTTCTGATCCTGGGGATCGATGCACTCGTTTGTTCTGTCAAGGTATCCGTGGCTCCCCTTGGAATACTCCTGAAAAGGAGCATTCTTCCCCTTGAATTTGTACCACTCAGTTTCTGTGGTCAGCAGGGGGCACTGGTGCTCCTTACATGCGCCTTTTGCCCTCTCGCCTGCCCAATACTTGGTGGTGTCCTTGCTTTAGACAGTGGTGCTTTTGTATTGTGTTTGTGCTCCTGCCTTTGAGTGGATTTGTTGGGAAAAGGTTGTGTCCAGGGACAAAAAACCCTTTTCTTGTTAAATAAGTCTTCTACTAATGGGCAGCTTGGGCCCGTTAGCAAATTGTATTTCTGTTTCTCGGAATGCGCCTCCTCATCGTCTTTCCCCACTTTGTTATGCCTTTGCTGAGCCTGTATCAGTTCATTCTTCAGTTATGAAAATCACTCAAATCTCAAGGTAGAAAATTTGGAGGACAGATAAAACATACTAAAGACAGTAACCCAAACCACAGCCCCATCACCCCGCCAAGGCCATTATTAGTGTTTTGTGCTAAATACCCTTTGAGCTTGTTCTTACAAAAAAAGCTGTGTTTTCTGTATATTTATGTTCATTATTGCATCATCATTTCCACCTCCTTGTTTTTTAACTTCACATATTCGTTTTTGAACACCGTATTCGTATTTAATGTCATTATACAGAAAAATAATGCTGAGGTATTGTAAAATGTAGAAACCTTTTGTAAATGTTGAGTTGACGACACAATGACCTCTGTCTGATGGAAAGGCAGCACCACACTTCCCCTTTATGACATCAGGAGCTATAGTGCCTGTCGGGTGCACTGTTTTATCCATAGCAAGTGGAGTAGTAACTAGCACTTAGTGGGTGCATAGTGAATATGGTTAGAATTTTCTGTTTTTAAATTGGGAAATTGGGGAAGGGGAACAGCATTGGGGAACCAGGGATGGGGAACAGAAAAGTTACTGTCCTTTTTTAGTTCTTCTGTCTAGTTGTGGAGGACATTGCTTTACCGGCCCATGTTGGTATCATCATTGTGCTCCTCTTGGGTGACGCAGATCGGTCGCCAGCCTCTGGATGGCCGTTCACCGCGGCTCTTGGCAGCTCACACTGGCTGCCAGCCACTCATGCTGGCTGCCGGCCACTCACTGTAGTCTATGGCAACCCCACTGCAGCAGGGGCTGCAGCTATGCCATCCTGGGGACTCACAGCAGCCCAATTCCTGGTTGAGGTGTTGTTCACCATGTTAGCTGTAGAGGGCAGTGTCACAGGCCTTCATATGTGGGATCCGAACCTGGGCTGCTGGCGTCCCAAGCAATCTCTTAACCAATACACCACTCAACCGGCCCTGAAATTTTAAAAAAATCTAATTCTCAGAACATTTTTCTTTCTGTACATGAAGATGCATCTTTTTCTAGCCCTGGATTATAATATAGCAACAGTTTTCTACATCTCTTTTTTTTTTTTCCATTTGGTCGTTTGCAGGTCAGTATTAGTGTATGTCATTAACACTACTTAAAATCGGACTTTCTGACCTAGGCCAGGTCGCGTGACTACCTGAGGTCCATTTACCTTGTTGGTGACAGACTCAGGAGACAGCCAAAGACGTCCCAGTTTCAAGCCTGTTTCCTTCATTCCATAGAAAGTTCCGTGAGGCTTCAGTGAACAAGACATGGCAGAGAATGGCCTTGGTAGAGATGGTGCACGTTTTAATGTGGCTCTCTGTGTTTGTCAGCTGTCAGTATATTGGGTCTCCTTTCAGAAACATCCTGGCCTGCCGCATACTCTATTCCTAGACCCTCATTTCTGGGACACATTGTATGGTGATTTGGTGCAGTGGTTCCAAACTGCAGTCACCTCGCCTGCTGCCTTGGATGCTTTCTTGGGCCATGTAATGAGGAGGAGGGCCTAAAAAGAAGGATGCACAGAACATGAACTTAGGGGCCCAAAGACTGACATGCTATTGGAAGTGGGAACTCGGTCATCTGACAGGTCAGATGTGTTAAGCCAGCCTGACCTGAATGCAGTGAATGGCCTTTTTCCCTAAGACCACCTACCGTTCCACAGCTGCTGCAGCACTCCTCATATAACTGAAAAAGTTCCATATTTGTTACCAAAAAGTTGCATTTTCAAGAGTCCTGTACGGAAATAATCTGAATGCATTCCTACTGACAACTTCTTTACCACTAAGATGTCCTTTGTGGGACACCCAGTTCTTCCGTAGTATATTCTTCATGTGGTATCGCCTGGAGGGCCTTGGGCCATGGCTCAGGAGAACTCCCTTCTAACTCCAGGTCTGCCAGCCTTAACGTTTTTGCTGTCTGAGTTGCTTGGTTTTCTGGGCCTGCTTTTTCTGTGATCTTAAGAAGAGGACTTGTGCTAGGTTATTAGTTGAACAGGAAGGCCCACCAGGAAAGGGTTTTGTGACAGGGCCCATGCTCCCAATACAGAAGCTGTGCTTTTTGCCAGTATGTATTGCAGTTTATTCCAGGACACATTCACTTTACTTTTACATAGAGGTCAATATTCCATGGTCCATATAATCTGTAAGAGTTCCTGTGATGTCAGTCCCCCAGACATGAAAGGAAGAATGAAGACAGTGACATTATAACTGTGAACAGACCGGGCACCCTGAGGAGTACCAGACACTAAAAGTGGCCCTAAACTTAGGTCCCCAATGAGGTCAAGCTACTATACCCGCCCTTGTCGGAATGAAACAACTATCTGAAAGAGAAACGTATATCTTCTTTGAAGCTATGAATTTTTGTTCTGCTCTTCAATTGACTAGACATTACCTGATTTACAAAAGAGGGTGGACTGCAGCATCGCTGAAAAGCAAAACGCAGAGGACTTTGAGCCTTACTTCAGTTTAGTGAGTTTTCCATGATATAGCTTTTCCAAATAACAAATCAGAATTTCTGTATATGTTAACTAATGCCGTCTTGGTTGTGGTATTTTGACACAGGCACATGCGATTTGCAATTTAAGGATATAGGAACCTTCTTTACTACCCCTGAAGTAAGGACTCCAGAGCTTGTGCTCCTACTTGTTACAAAATCATGTGGTGAAGATGTTTTGAACAGATACTGGATGTCAGGCAGTGCACTGAGTCTTTCGTATGTACTGTCGAGAGTCTCGTTCATGACGGATACCTTATCTGGTAGGTTAGTATGACTCTGCCCACGATCCGATGAGAAAGAAACTGCTACGTAGAGAGATAGATCACTGGCAAGGGTGTCTGTAGAACATGAGCCCTATGATGACTCAGGGCACACATTTCCCTGGAATGCCATTATCTGCAACCCTGGTACTTGCCTTGAGAAAATGCTTTGTATTGACCAGTGGTGTCTGTCATTCTTGCACGTAACAATCTAGAACTCGGTGCTTTGGCTGCTTGATAATTGGATTCACATCAGTGGTAGAACTCGTGAAGAAATGTATCTAGTTCACGTGATTCCATGGAGGTTCAAGGCTTCATGCAGCTGATGTGTGTCACCTTGAGGCCAGGTGGCTCCCTGAGCTGAAGCAGAACTGGAGATTGTACAGGGAAAGTAGAAGGCAGGTACATGTACACGGAAAGGGGATGAGAAGTGCACGTACAGGGAAAGGAGAACAGAGGTCCATTGTTCCCCAGGTTGCGGTTTCTTTAACAGCTACTAATGTGTGGTTGGACGCGCTGGGAATAGGTTCTGCTACTTCTGTGTCCCTTCGTGCTGATCTCATTTCAGCAGCCTTCAGAAAAGTTGTTTGAGAGCTGTTTTGGTATATCATGTTGTTTGTTAGGTGTTGGGGTTAGAGGAGGTCATAAAAGAGGTTCAGGAGGGAAGAGCATCACACCAAACGATTCAAGGAGACAAGGTTTGAAGCAGGGAAAACTGGGGTCTCTTTCAGTTATTTACAGTGTCAATCCTTAGACTCGATGAACTCCTTTCATTATCAGGCAGTTCTTTTCGGAGAGGAGGGTATACGGACATACAGGGTCCAGGAATTGCGTTAAAAAGTGGGGCGCAGAAGCAGCCTGTTCTTTGCCTCCTGTCCTTGATCATAGCTTGGCTCATGGCTTTGGACAGGCCAGTGGTGCAATTCTTCATTACACATGATGCATGCCCTTGGTGAGGAGTGTTGTTGTCAGAATGAAAAGGACACAAGCAAAGGAGACAGGGAGTTGGCGACTTCACTTCCCTTCCCTGTCGCTTCATTGTCTTCTTTAATTGTCATTTCTCCTTTTTCTTATTTTCTCAAGTGCTCATTATGAAGTTAATTAAATCTCATATGAATTTTCATCAATTTATTTTGCATGAGGAAGATATAAAAACAAACACGTCGGTAATACATATATAAATGGACGTTGATCTCACCAATAAATTTTAAAAGCTTTCTTGAAGGAGTAGCAACATATTTTTCACCTCTCAACTTAGCAGCATTTAAAACATTCTCCGTACTCTCAGGATACAAGGATGCAGGCACTGGCCTGTGTTCCTGGTTAAAGGAATGTGGCCATGTGTGTCAACGTGTAGCAATCCATGCAAGGCACATTATCTAAAATGTGGGCATGTATTGAAAAAAATCTGTCATAGTGTTGTGTTGTGCATGTGAAAAACAATGTAGGAAAGGTGGAAGGTGCATGTGGTGGAGTTTAGAGAAAGCTGAATTTCCAGAAGATAAATGAATTACCTAACGTCAACCATTAAGACTTCAGAATTGCATATTGGATCCTAAACTATCACAAGATGTAAAAACGAAGTTGACATGCAAAAGGGGTGAAAGTGATTGGATGGTGGATGGTTACTGAATTTTTCTGTTGTCTTTTCTCTGCCTTCCCAAATGACTGCAATGAGTCCTGTATGCACTGAGGGAAAAATCATGGAGTGAATATATGACCTTTCTTCTCACTGAGTTCTGTAATCTCCCTGCTCCACTGGGCAGGATGAAGGGAGCAGTTGGGCATCACCACAGGGACAATATGGTAGTCTTGCTAGAGGACAGAAGTAACACTTCCCTTCATACATTAAAAATACAATGGTAAGCAAAGAAAAAGGGGAGGTGGAGGGGGAAAAGACAGCTCCTGTCATTAGGAAGATTACTGTATGCTATTTTACTTGGAGAGAGGAATTGGGTTATTTCTGCTTTACATGTCAGGTTATGAAATATAATATTTTCACACTTTTTGACGCTTATACTTTTAGGAAGAGAAATGAATTAGCTTTTATTTATTTATTTTTATTTTTTTTACATGAGCCATCCTGCCACCTGTTGGCAGCTTAGGGGCAGCACACTAGGGCTTAGCATCTCAGTGATGTTGCTCAGAGCTCATCTTACAGTCTTGAGTGAGTTCTTAACCAACTCAGCCACTGGGCCGGCCCTAAATTTTGTTTTATTTCATTTCGTTTTTTTTTTATCTTTTATTTATTTTATTATTTTATTTTATTTTATTTTATTTCATTTTATTTTAAGAAGGCAGTGTCACTGGCCCTCATATGTGGGATCCCATCTGGTGCCAGTGGTATCCCAAGTCAGCTCTTAACCCGCGGGCCACTAGGCGGGCCCCAGAAAGAGAAATGAATTCAACACTGTCAAGCTTCATCAAATGATTTTTCGAACAGCTAACCCATGCTCTGAGTTTCACAAAAGATGGTGACGTCACAAAGCTATATATATCCCACAGTGTTAACTGTGCAAGTTTATAGGTGAGAAAACCAGTAAAGAAATGATTCCCAAATTAATGGTCATCTTTGGGTGATGGGACTGTGTTTTGGATTTCTTTATTGTATTTGATGAGTCCTCCAAATAGTGTACAGCCTTCTTGGAGGGACCAGGGTAACAGAAGAATACATGGATACAAAACCAAAACAGCTGGAGGAAAGCCAATGACAAGAGCATTGGGATCAGCAGAAATAGAAGGTGCTAAGGAGCCAGGACACTAGGTTTCCAGTAGGGATTCTTCTAAAGGGAGCTGTTTGCCTGAGGTTGGGCCTGGCCCAGGCAGGCACAGAAAGAAGAAGCCAATATTCAGAGAGATGATTCAGACCCGTTTTTTTCATCCACAAGGGGCGGGGGAGACTGATGTCTGCGACTCCGCACTGCCATCTCACGTCCGAAGAAACTGAGCTCCTACGTTCCTGGCACAAAACTCCTCCTTTTCGTTACTTTTCCCACAAAACACCACAAAGGGTGCCTCAGGACTTCACTGCAATAATGTTCAGAAAAAGCAAAGATCACTCCAACAGACTTCTGGGAAGCGAAACCCACTGGCTCTTCATTAGTCCCTCCCTCGAAACCATAGCAACAGCATTTGATGGTCTCTCACAAATGACACAAGGGCCAGTAGGGCTGGCACTCTGCTCCAATTGAAGTCTGTGAAGCTGCCGGCAGGCGTCTGGTTAGGTCGGTGCCAGTCTCCGCGCCCGCATCTGGTAGAACTTTCCTTCCAATTCCTGTTGCCAATTTTCAGTTGAAGGACTGGGCCAATTGTTACCTAATAGCCCCGCGTACCAATAAAGGACACCTCCCCACCTGTATCAGAGCATTGCCCTGTCTGGTCACCTAACACCTTGCCCTGATCCTCCAGCCCCCTTCCTCTAATGCCTGGGATTACACAGCCTTCAACCTCTGGGGGACCTCCAGTGTGTACCCCACAGCCTCCTTCCTCACCTTCCACCAGGCCCCTCCTGACCCAGTTTACCCAGGGCTATCAAGTCCCCCTCAAGCACGCCTCTATAGCTGCTTTATCTGGCCTCTAGCCTCTCGTGCTGTGCCCCAATAAAGGACACCTCCCCACCTGTATCAGAGCACTTGAGTTAGGAAGCATTGTCTCGTAAAATTTTTAGAAGAGTCTGAGGAGGACAGGTGTTAGATCCTCTTTGAATGTTTGGTAGAGATCATTACTGAAGCCATCTGGTCCTGGACTTTTGCTTTTGGAAAGTTTTAGATGACTGATTCCATTTTCTTAGTATTGATCAGTCTGTTTACATTTTGCAGTTCTTCTGGATTCAGTGTAGAAAGGCTCCATGTTTCTAGGAACTTTTACATTTCTTGTAGGTTATAGCTTTTGGCAGCACATAATCTGCGGAGGACCTGCCTCCGCTGACCAGGGTTCGAGAAGGTGTACACGGCGTCGGCGGTCGATAAACAGACAGAAACTGTTTGTTGCAGTAAAAGACAGAAAATGGAGAGAGAGCGTGCTCCCCAGTTTATTTGTTACAGGCTTATATACATTCTTTTAGGTAGGGGTACGTGCAAGGGTACGTGTAACATAGCAAGAAAATATGCATTGTCTCAGTGAAAAGTAGATCATTAACTATTTACCCGAAACCTACAGGTCAGTAACACCTTAGGGAGTCAGTTTCTCAATACAATTTTTCTCCATTAACCCTGATAGCCATCTTTCTTTTGTGTCCTGAGGAACTGGCCGTCCTCACCACATACCTCAATGAGTAATAAGCACCCTCCAGGTGTGGAAAGAAACAATGAAAGCAGGAAAACAAGTTTATGCTTCACCAAGCCCACTAAAGCCAGCTTGCAAGCCCCTCAATATTGGGGACCATGGCCCTCAACAATAATCCTTTACAGTATTCTTGCATAATCTGTGGTATTTGTGTGGTACCCATGGTAACATCTCTTTCATTTCTGATTTTGTTTATTTGTGTCTTTTCTCTATTAATCTTACTGTGTCTAGCCAAGAGTTTCTCAATTTTGTTAAGCTTTCAAAGAACTAGCTTTCTGTTGCGTTAATTACTTCTATTGTCTTTTTGTTCCTCTATTTCGTTTAGTTCTGCTCTTTGATTATTTCCTTTCTTCTGCTGAGTTTGCATGACATTTGTTCTTCGTTTCCTAGTTCCTTAATGTATAATTTTAGGTTGTGCTTTCGTGATGTCTCCTATTTCTTGAGACAGGCCTGTGATAGTATACATTTCCCTCTTACTACAGCTTTTGCTGCCTCCCAATAATTTTGATGGGTTGTATTTTCATTAACATTTGTTTGTGTGTATCTTTTGATCCCTCCATGTATTTCTTCCTTGACCCAGTTGCTGGTTCAGGAGGGAAGAGCATCGCACCAAACAATTCAAGGAGACAAGGATTGAAGCAGGGAAAACTGGGGTCTCTTTCAGTTATTTACAGTGTCAATCCTTAGACACGATGAAATCCTTTCATTATCAGGCAGTTCTTTTCAGAGAGTAGGGTAAAGGGATGCACAGGGTCCAGGAATTGAGTTAAAAAGTGGGGCAAAGAAGCAGCCTGTTCTTTACCTCCTGTTGTTGATCATAGCTTGGCTCATGGCTTTGGACAGGCCGGTGGTGCAATTCTTCATTACACATGATGCATGCCCTTGGTGAGGAGTGTTGCTGTCAGAATGAAAAGGACACAAGCAAAGGAGACAGGGAGTTGGCGACTTCACTTTCCTTCCCTGTCGCTTCATTGTCTTCTTTGTCATTTCTCCTTTTTCTTATTTTCTCAACTGCTCATTATGAAGTTAATCAAATCTCATATGAGTTTTCATCAATTCGTTTTGCATGAGGAAGATATAAAAATAAACACGTTGGTAATAAATATAGAAATGGACATTGATCTCACAAATAATTTTTAAAAGCTTTCTTGAAGCTGTAGCAACATATTTTTCACCTCTCAACTTAGCAGCACTTAAAACATTCTCCGTACTCTCAGGATTCAGTGATGCAGGCACTGGCCTGTGTTCCTGGTTAAAGGACTGTGGCCATGTGTGTCAACGTGTAGGAATCCATGCAAGGCACATTATCTAAAATGTGGTCATGTATTGAAAAAGTTTGTCATAATGTTGTGTTCTGTATGTCAAAAACAATGTAGGAAATGTAGAAGGTACATGTGGTGGAGTTTAGAGAAAGCTGAGTTTCCAGAAGATAAATGAATTACCTAAAGTCTACCATTACGACTTCGTAATTGCATATTGTATCCTGAACTATCACAAGATGTAAAAAAGAAGTTGATATGCAAAAGGGGTGAAAGTGATTGGATGGTAGATGGTTACTGAATTTTTCTGTTGCCTTTCCTCTGTCTTCCCAAATGATTACAATCAGAAGAATTTCCTGTATGGACTGAGGAAAAAATAATGGAGTGAATATATGACCTTTCTTCTCAGTGGGTTCTGTCATCTCCCTGCCCCACTGGGTAGCATGAAGGGAGCAGTTGGCCCTCATTAGAGGGACAATATGGTAGCTGTGCTAGAGGTCAGACATAACACATGCTTTCATACATTAAAAATACAATGGTAAGCTAAGAAAAAGGGGAGGGGGAAGGGGAAAAGAAAGCTCCTCTCCTTAGGAAGGTTACAGTATGGTATTTCATTTGGAGAGAGGAATTGTGTTATTTCTGCTTTACATCTCAGATTATGAAATATAATATTTTCACACTTTTCGACTCCTTCTACTTTTAGGACGAGAAATGAATTAAGTACTGTGAAGCTTTATCGAATGATTTTTCGAACAGCTAACTCATGCTCTGAGTTTCACAAAAGATGGTGACGTCACAAAGCAATATGAATCCCATAGTGTTAACTGTGCAACTTTATACGTGAGAAAACCAGGAAAGAAATGATTTCCAAATTAATGGTCATCCTTGGGTGATGGGACTGTGGGTTTGGATTAATTTATTGTATTTTATGAGTCCTCCAAATATTCTACAGCGAGCTTGGAAAGGCTAGGGTAACTGAAGAATGGATGCATAAAAACCCAAAACAACTGGAGGAAAGCCAATGACAAGAGCATTCCAATCAGCCAAAATACAAGGTGCTAAGTAGCCAGGACACTAGGTTTCCAGTAGGGATTCTAAGGAAGAGAGCTGTTTGCCTGAGGCTGGGCCTGGCTAGGCAGGCAAACAAAGAACAAGGCAATGCTCAGGGAGAAGACTCAGACACGTTTTTTTTCATCCACAAAGGGTGGCGGAGACTGGTGTCTGCGACTCCACACTGCCATCTAACGTCCAGAGAAACTGAGCTTCTACATTTCTGGCGCAAAATTCCTCCTTTTCGCCACTTTTCCCACAAAACAGAAAACACAACAAAGGGTGCCTCAGGACTTCACTGCAATAAGTGAAAACAAAGATCACTCCAACAGACTTCTGGGAAGCGAAACCCACGGGCTCTTCATTAGTCCCTCCCTCGAAACCATAGCAATAGCATTTGATGGTCTGGCACAGAGGACACCTACGCCAGTAGGGCTGGTGCTCTGCTCCAGTTGAAGTCTGTGAAGCTGCCCGCAGGCGTCCGGTTAGGTTAGTGCCAGTCTCCGCGCCCGCATCTGGTAGAACTTTCCTTTCAGTTCCTGTTGCCAATTTTCAGTTGAAGGACTGGGCCAATTGTTACCCAATAGCCCCGCGTACCCCTATGCTGCCAGTGAGCAAGCAGTACCCATTGCTGGTCACCCTCCTATTCCCTTCCCTTCCCCTCCACTCACCCTGCCCACCCCACCCCATCTCCCCCCACAGGTACCAACCATGACACACTTTCCTACTCCTAGCCCTCAGTCCAGGGCACCCTCTGGGCGAACTCAGGGCCCAGGAGACTGACTAGATCAAAACTGGACCACCTCCTTTGGGATTTTCTCCTAGGCAAAGGATCATCCCTTTGACCATGGATGTCCCTTCTAGCATTGCCCTGTCTGGTCACCTAACACCTTGCCCTGCTCCTCCAGCCCCCTTCCTCTAATGCCTGTGATTACACAGCCTTCAACCTCTCGGGGACCTCCAGTGTGTACCCCACAGCCTCCTTCCTCACCTTCCACCAGGCCCCTCCTGACGCAGTTTACCCAGGGCTATCAAGTCCCCCTCAAGCACTCCTCTCCAGCTGCTTTGTCCCCCCTCTGTCCTCTCCTGCTGTGCCCCAATAAAGGACACCTCCCCACCTGTATCTGAGCACCTGAGTTAGGAAGCATTGCCTCATCAATTTTTTGGAAGAGGCTGAGGAGGACAGGTGTTAGATCCTGTTTGAATGTTTGGTAGAAATCATTAGTGAAGTCCTCCGTCCTGGATTTGCTTTTGGAAAGGTTTTAGATGACTGATTCAATTATCTTAGTGTTGATCGGTCCATGTACATTTTGCAGTTCTTCATTCAAGAAAGAGCAACTGGGTCAAATTAGAAATACAGGAGAGGGCCGGCCGAGTGGCGCATTGGTTAAGCGCTGGTTTTGGGATGCCAGCGGCCCCGGTTCGGATCCCACATGAGGGCCAGTGACACTGCCCTCTGCAGCTAACAACAGCTCCACCTGGAGCTGGGCTGTGCGAGCCCTGGTGATGGTGTGGGCTGCAGCTCCTGCTGCAGTGGGCTGCCATAGGCTACAGTGAGTGGCCGGCAGCCAGCGTGAGCGGCTGGCAGCCAGTGTGAGCTGCCAATAGCCGCGGTGAGCGACATCCAGAGGCCAGCGACCGATCTGCCTCATCCGGGAAGAGCGCAATGATGATACCAACAGTGAAGCAACATCCTCCGCAACTAGACTGAAGAACAAAAAGACAGCAACTTGTCTGTTCCCCTTCCCCGATTCCCCAACGCTGTTCCCCTCCACCAATTCCCCAATAAAATCATAAAAAAAAAAAAAAAAAAAAAAAAAAAAAAGAAATACAGGAGAGATCAAAATGTATCAACAAGAAAGAGAGATCAACAAGAAAGTTCCTTGTTTCTAGGAACTTTTACAATTATTGTTTTTGGTAGCATATAATCGTTTATAGTATTCTTGCATGATCCGTTGTATTTCTGTGGTACCCATGGTAACTTCTTTTTCATTTCTGATTTTGTTTATTTGTGTCTTTTATCTATTAATCTTACTGCATCTAGCCAAGGGTTTGTCAATTTTGTTAAGCTTTTCAAAGAACTAGCTTTTTCTTGCATTATTTCTATTGTCTTTTTTTCTCTATTTCGTTTAGTTCTCTAGTATTATTTCCTTTCTTCTGCTGACTTTGTGTTTCATTTGTTCTTTTCCTGTTTCCTTAAAGTATAATGTTAGGTTGTGCATTTGGGATTTTTCTTGTTTGCTGAGATAGGCCTGTAATGGTATACATTTTCCTGTTATTACTGGTTTCTCTGCCTCCCAATAATTTTGATAGGATGTATTTTCATTCTCATTCGTTTGTGTGTATCTTTTGATCTCTCCTGTATTTCTAATTTGACCCAGTTTCTCTTTGATACCATGTTGTTTAATCTCCACATATTTGTGGTTTTTCCTGATTTCTTTCTCTTCCCAGTTGATATCCAATTTCAAAGCCTTGTGATCAGAGCATATGCTTTTTATGATTTTAATCTTCTAAAATTTGCTGAGGCTAGTTTTATGTCCCAGCATACGGTCTATCCTTCAGAACATTCCACATACATTAGGAAAGAATGTGTAGACTGATGTTCTAGGATGAAGTGCTCTGTAAATGTCAATTACATCGATTTGGTTTAATGTATAACTTAAGGCTGATATTTATTACTGATTTTTCTGTTTGGATGACGTTTCTGTAGCTGTCCATAGTGTGTTTAGGTACCCTATTATAATTGTGTTTTTGTGAGTTTCTCCCTTTCATTCCATTAGGAGTTGCTTTCTATAGTTTGGTGCTTACTGATTGAGGGCGTATATATTAGCAAGTGTTTTTTTTTTTTGTTTGTTTTTGTTTTTTTTTTTTTAGCTGAGCCATTCTGCCACCTTTTGGCAGCTCAACGGCAACTCAGCTTGGGCTGGCATCAAACCGCCGTTGCTCAGAGCTCAGCTCGCACTCTTGAGCAAGCTCTTAAGCAACTGAGCCACTCAGCCGGCCCTATTAACAAGTATTAAGTCTTGTTGTATTGTCCCCTTTATGATTGTGAAATGTCCATCTTGGTCCCTTTTTACTTCTTTTATCCTGATATCTGTTTTGTCTGATATAACTAGGCCTACACCTGCTTTTCTCTGGCTTCCATTTGCTTCGAGTACCATTTTCCACCCTTTATTTTAAGTCTGTATTTGCCTTTGTAGCTGAGATGTGTCTCCTGGAGGCACCACATGGTTGGATTTTATTTTCTGATCCAATATGGTACTCTGTGTCTTTCTATTGGTGAGTTCAGGGCATTTATTGTTTTATTTTTTATTTTTTAGCTGAGCCATCCTGCCACCTGTTGGCAGCTCAACGGCAACTCAGCTTGGGCTGGCCTCGAACAGCTGTTGCTCAGAGCTCAGCTCGCACTCTTGAGTGAGCTCTTAACTAACTGAGCCACTCGGCTGGCCCTCAGGGCATTTACATTTAGGGTGATTATTGATATCTGAGGATTTCCTGTAGCCATTTTGTCTTTTGTTCTTTTGAAGTTTGGTGTCTTTATTATTCTTTGCATTTTGTTCCTGTCTGTTATTTTAGTGTGATGGTATTCTATGATTTTCCCACCTATTTCCAATTTTTTTATGTTATGTCTGAGATCTGGATTTTTTTGAGTGTTACCATTAAGTTTATGTGAAAGAAAGTTTTATATGTACAGTATAAAAACCTGCTTTCTGATTTGTGTCCTCTCCCTCTCTTTCCCTTACAGGTGCTACTTCCCACATGAAACTGATAAGCTGTGTAAAAGCCGAGGAATGGAAGCCTGCGCAGAGGTTCTGTCTATATTGACAAGAGTTTTTTTTCAAATAAACTTATTATTACTTTTATTATTATTATTATTAGTTATAGAAGTACAAAACAATGCAATAGTTATCTTTTTCACCACTTACAAAGTGACTGCCCCCTCCCCTCTCTTTTGCACCCCCACCCCTGCTATCATGCATATCTGTTACAGTTCCATTGACTCCATCTCCACACTATATTCCACATCCCATGACTATATATGTGTTAAATTATAGTTGACATATAATATTTTTCAGCGGCAGCTTCAGATGTACAGTGCAGTGGTAAGGCCACTACACAGTCCATGAAGCGGTCTTTCTGGCAAGATATGAGTCCTTCTGATCCCCTAAAAAAATATTTGCAACTATAATCAAAATACTTATTGGTTATATTCCCTAAACTGTCTCTTCTGTCTCTGCGGTCGTATTGTAGTTATCAGTTTATGTTGCCTCATCCCTTCCCCTTCTCCCTCATGCTCATCCCCGTCCCATCTAGCCCTCATCAATTTTTCCTTTGTGTCTTTAAGACAGTTTCTGTTTACCTTGCTCGTTTATTCAGTTCTTTAGATTCCACATATAAGTGAGATCATATGGTATTTATCTTTCTCTGACTAACTTATTTCACTTAACATAATGTTCTCTAGGTCCATCCATATCTTTGCAAATAGTACGATTTCTTTCTTCTTTATAACTGCGTAATACTCCATTGTGTAAATGTACCACAGTTTCTTAATCCAGTCGTCTACCGATGGTCATTTCAGTTGTTTCCAAGTCTTGGCTATTGTAGATAGCACTGCAATGGACATAGGGTGCATATGTTTTTTCAAATTAGTGTCTTGGGTTTTCAGGAGAAATGCCTAGGAGTGGAATTGCTGGGTCAAAAAGGTCGTTCCATTTCCAGTTTTTTGAGAAAGCTCCATACTGACTTCCATAGTGGCTGCACCAATCTGCAATCCCACCAACAGTGCAGCAGGGTCCCCTTTTCCCCACAGCCCCTCCAGCACTTGTTGTTTGTTGATTTATTGATGATAGCCATTCTGACCGGTGTGAGGTGGTATCTCATTGTGGTTTTTATTTGCATTTCCCTAATGATCAGTGAGGTTGAACATTTTTTCATATGCGTGTTGGGCATCTGTATGGCCTCTTTAGAGAAATGTCTCTTCATTTCCTCTGCCCAATTTTTTTTTTGAGGGCAGTGTCACTGGCCCTCATATGTGGGACGCGAACAGGGGTCACTGGCTTCCGAAGCCAGCGTTTAACCACCGCGCCACTCGGCCGGCACCCTCTGCCCATTTTTTCTTTTTTTTTAAATTAGCTTCAGGTGTACAACACAGTGGAATAGTTGTACTTTTTACCCCTCAAAATGACAATCCCCCCATGTAGCCACCCCACTCCTCCCCCCATATCATATATATATCTATTACACTTCCTCTGACTCCCTTCCACAGTATAATCCACATCCCGTGACTATCTATATATTCAATTACAGTTGGTATACAATATTATGCAACCTCAGCTTCAGGTGTACAGTTCTGCCCATTTTTTAATTGGGTTGGTTTTTTTTTTTTGGTGTTAAGTTGCATGGGTGTTTTATAAATTTTAGATATTAACCCCTTACTAGATATATCGTTCAAAAATATATTCTGCAATTCAGTAGGCTTCCTTTTTGTTTTATTGATGGTTTCCTTTGTTGTGAGAAAACTTTTAAGTTTGATATAATCCCATATGTTCATTTTTTTCTTTTTTAAGTCTTTTTTTGTATTATTTTGATTATCATTAATAGTTACAGATATACAAAACTGTGCAATATCATGTTTTCTTTTACTTCACTTGCCCCTGGGGATGTATCAGTAAAAATATTGCTCAGGGTGATGTCTGCAAATTTACTCCCTGTATTTTCTTCTAGGAGTTTTATGGTTTTAGGTCTTACGTTTAAGTCTTTAATCCATTTTGAATTTGTTCTTGTATATGGCGTAAGGAGTTGGTCCAGTTTCACTTTTTTGCATGTGTCAGTCCAATTTTGCCAGCACCATTTATTAAATAGACTGTCTTTACCCCAGCGTAAATTCTTGCTTCCATTGTCATAGATTAACTATCCATATATACATGGATTTATTTCTGGGGTCTCTGTTCTGTTCCACTGGTCTATATGCCTGTTTTTATGCCAGTGCCATACTGTTTTGATTACTGTAGGCTTGTAGTATGTTTTGATGTCTGGCAGTGTGATCCCCCCGACTTTGTTCTTATTTCTCAGGATTGCAGAGGCTATTCGGGGTCTTTTATGGTTCCATATAAATTTTAGGATTATATAGTCTATTTCTGTGAAAAAATGCCCTTGGTAGTTTGATAGGAATTGCATTGAATCTATATATTGCTTTAGGCAGTATGGACATTTTAACTATATTAATTCTTCCTATCCATGAGCATGGTAGGTGTTTCCATTTATTTGTATCTTCTTTTATTTCTTTCTTCAGTGTCTTGTAATTTTCTGAGTACAGATCCTTTCCTTCTTTGATTACATTTGCTCCTAGGTATTTTATAGTTCTTGAAGCAATTGTAAATGGGACAATTTTCTTAATTTCTCCTTCCATTAGTTTATTATTGGCGTATGCAAATGCCACTGATTTCTGAACATTGATTTTGTATCCTGCTAGTTTACTGAATTCTTGTGTCAGTTCCAATAGTTTCTTGATGGAGTCTTTGGGGTTCTCTCTCTATAATATCATGTCATCTGCATATAATGACAATTTTTCTTCTTCCTTGCCAATTTGAATGCCTTTTATTTCTTTTTCTTGTCTGATTGCTGTGGCTAGAACTTCCATAGCTATGTTGAATAAAAGAGGAGAAAGTGGACAGCCTTGTCTTGTTTTTGATCTTAAAGGGAATGGTTTTAGCTTTTCCCCATTGATTATAATGTTAGCTGTAAGTTTATCATATATGGCCTTTATTATGTTGAGATATGATCCCTGTATTCCCACTTTGCTAAGGGTTTTGTACATAAATGGCTGTTGGCTTTTGTCAGCTGCTTTTTCTGCATCTATTGATATGACCATATGATTTTTGTTCTTCATTTTGTTGATGTGGTGTATCACACTATTTGATTTACGGATGTTGAACCAGCCTTTCGTACTAGGGATGAAACCCAGTTGATCATGATGTATGATCTTCTTAATATATTGCTGAATTCTGTTTGCTAATATTTGATTGAGAATGTTTGCATCTATATTCATCAGGGATATTGACCTATAGTTTTCTTTTTTTGTGCTGTCTTTATCTGGTTTTGGAATCAGGGTGATAGTGGCTTCATAAAAAGAATTTGGGAGCCTTCCCTCCTTCTGGATTTTTTGGAATAGTTTGAGCAGAATAGGTGATAGTTCTTTTTTGAATGTTTGATAAAATTCACTTGTGAAGCAGTCTGGTCCACGGGTTTTGTTTTTTGAGAGCTTGTCGATTACTGATTCAATTTCCTTGGTAGTAATCAGGCTATTTAGGTTTTCCGTTTCTTCTCGAGTTAGCTTTGGAAGGTTGTATGCTTCTAGAAAATTATCCATTTCTTCCAGATTGTCAAATTTGTTGGCATATAGTTGCTCATAGTAATTTCTTAAAATTTTTTGTATTTCTGTGATGTCTGTAGTCATTTCACCTCTTTCATTCATGATTTTACTAATCTGAGTCTTCTCTCGTTTTTTGGTTTGGTTTTTTTTTTTTTTTTTTTTGATGAGCCTGTCTAGAGGTTTGTCGATTTTGTTTATCTTCTCAAAAAACCAGCTATTGTTTTTTCTGTTCTCTATATCGTTTATTTCTGCTCTAGTTTTTGTTATCTCCTCCTTGTACTCCCCTTTGGCTTCTTTTGCTGTTCTTTTTCCAGTTCCCTGAGATGTAAGGATAACCTGTTGATTTGAGATTTTTCTTCCTTCTCTGGGTAAGCCTGCAGTGCTATAAACTTCCCTCTTAGGACTGCTTTTGCTGCATCCCAGAGATTTTGGGTCGTGGTGTTTTCATTTTTGTTTGTCTCAAGGTATCTTTTGATTTCCTCTTTGATCTCATTTGTGACCCACTCACTATTTAGTAGCATGTTATTTAGCCTCCATTTATTTATTTGTCAGCTTCCCGGATTTCTTCTTTTAATTGATTTCTAGTTTCATAGCATTGTGGTCAGAGAAGACGCTTGAAATGATTTCAATCTTCTTAAATTTATTGAGACTTGTTTTGTGGCCTAACATGTGGTCTATCTTAGAAAATGTTCCATGTGCACTTGAAAAGAATGTATATTCTGTAGCCTTGGGGTGAAATGCTCTGAATATATCCGTTAAATCCAGCTGGTCTAATGTGTCATTTAAGGTTGTTGTTTCTGCATTGATTTTCTGTCTGGAGGATCTGTCCATTAGAGACAGCGGGGTGTTGAAGTCACCTACTATGATAGTGTTACTGTTGATCTCTGTCTTTATGTCTGACAATATATGTTTTATATATTTAGGAGCTCCTATGTTGTGTGCATAGATGTTCACTAGGGTTATGTCCTCTTGTTGGATCGATCCCTTTGTTATTATGAAGTGTCCTTCTTTTTACTTTATTATATTCTTCAATTTAAAGTCCATTTTATCTGATATAAGTATCGCTAATCCAGCTTTTTTCTCAATTCCATTTGCATGAAATATTTTTTACTCCACGCCTTTACTTTAAGCCTGAATGTGTCTTTTGATCTGAGGTGAGTCTCTTGTATACAGCATATGCTGGGGTCTTGCTTTCTTATCCATTCAGCCACCCTATGTCTTTTTATTTGAGCATTTAATCCATTTACATTTAATGTGATTATTGATATAGGTACGTATTTATTGCCATTTTGTTATTTGTGTTCCTAGTCTTACTTAGTTAGGTTTTTTTTCTCTTCTACTTAAAGAAGCCCTTTTAACATTTCCTGCAAAACTGGCGTGGTGGTAATGAATTCCCTTAACTTATTCTTTTCTGGAAAGCTCTTCACCTTTCCTTCAATTTTAATTCATAACCTTGCTGGATACAGCAATGTGGGTTGTAGGCCTTTATTTTTCATCACTTTGAAAACCTCCTGCCACTCCCTTCTGGACTTCAGAGTTTTTGTAGAAAAGTCAGCTGATAATCTTTTTTTTTTTTTTTTTTTTTTTTTTTTTTTTTTTAAGATTTTTTTTTATTGGGGAATTGGCGGAGGGGAACAGCGTTGGGAAATCGGGGAAGGGGAACAGACAAGTTGCTGTCTTTTTGTTCTTCAGTTTAGTTGCGGAGGATGTTGCTTCACTGTTGGTATCGTCATTGCACTCTTCCCGGATGAGGCAGATCGGTCGCTGGCCTCTGGATGTCGCTCACCGCGGCTATTGGCAGCTCACTCTTGGCTGCCAGCCGCTCACGCTGGCTGCGGGCCACTCACTACAGCCTATGGCAGGCCACACCATCACCGGGGCTCGCACAGCCCAGCTCCAGGTGGAGCTGTTGTTAGCTGTAGAGGGCAGTGTCACTGGCCCTCATGTGGGATCCGAACCGGGGCCGCTGGCATCCCAAAACCAGCGCTCAACCAATGCGCCACTCGGCCGGCCCTCAGCTGATAATCTTATGGGAGTGCCCTTGTAAGTAACTTGCTGCTTTAAGGATTCTGTCTTTGTCCTTAACCATTGCCATTTCACTATAATGTGTCTTGGTGTGGGCCTGTTTGGGATAATCTTGGTTGGAACTCTCTGCACTTCCAGGGCTTGTATTTCACTGTCCTTTGCTAGGTTAGGGAAGTTTTCAGACATTATTACTTCAAATATGTTCTCAATCCCGTGCTCTCTCTTTTCTCCTTCTGGTATCTTGATGATAAGCCTGTTGTTGCATTTGATGTTGTCTCCCAGCTCTCTTAAACTATTTTCAATGTTTTCCATTCTTTTACCTGTTTGTTGTTCTGCTTGGGTGATCTCTGCTATCTTGTCTTCTAAGTCACTGATTCAATGTTCTGCTTCATCCAATCTGCTAGTCAGTCCATCATGTTTGTTATTTAATTCAGTAATTGTGTTCTTAAGTTCTAGCTGGTTGCTTTTCATGATTTCTCTATCCTTCTTTATATTTTCATTAATTTTCTTGAAAATTCTAATAATCAGTGTTCTGAACTCTGTCTCCGATAGGTTGTTTACCTCTATTTCCTCTAGTTCCACTGATTCAGGAAGTTTCTCCTATTCTTTTATTTGGGTTGTGTTTCTTTGTCTCCCCATTCTGGCTTAATCTGTGCTTGCTTCGATATAACAGATAGATCCCCTAGGTCTCTCAGTCTTTTCTGGGTGGACTTACATGGTATGTGTCCTTTATATTTGAATTACTCAGTCTCCCTATTCTCTTGTGCGTGTATATCTGAGGTGTTCCTTGTGTTGTGTGTCCTCACCTGTTGAATTTTTACATTTAATTACTTTTGGCTTGTCAGTAGCTAGGATTGACTCCCAGACTGATTATCTGTGAGGATCAGCAGTGTCCACACTTTATGAGCTGCTGTGAGGGGGTTGACCCCTTTGATGAAGCTTGGACCCTTTGGGTCCTAGTACCTGTAGCGACTTCCTTTTGGATGTGACTCTTGTATGTCAAACCCAGAAATGCTCTGGTTTTATCTAAAGTTGGCTTCTGAGTATGATTCTTGTGTCTCTTTGTTTGGGCCCAGCTTCACAAGGATCCTGAGAGAAGCAGACACTTGTCAGCCCAGGTGGAAACAGTAAAACTGGATCAATCAATCCTTGTGGTTTGAGCACTGCATTGACAGAGACTATGACCTATTAAAAAAAAGCCTGAGCAGCACCCTACACTACTTTGACTCCCAAGTATGTTTTCAACAATCTAGTTCATTCTGTTCATCTGCTATCTGCTACTAGCTTACGCTTTGACATTGTGTGAGGTTGCCGTCCCTCACCCTGAGGAGAAAGCTCCAAAACAGTGCGGCATACACGCCAAGATGAACTGAACCCTACATTTACAAGACTTTTTATTCTCACTGGCTTCATCAACAAAACTTTAAAAATCGAGGAATGTCTCGCCTAAGGATATAAAAGTTGAGAACAACTGTATTCTTTGTTACAGCAACTCCCTCAAAGAGACATCAACTCTTCCTCAAAAGTGCCAAATGACATTTTCAACCCCTACACCCTTTCAACAGTTTGTTTTGGAAACTTGGCCTTGGATGGTCCACAAACCCGAAACCCTGATATCACCATTCTTTTTTTTTTTAATTTTAATTAGTTTCAGGTGTACAACACAGTGCAATAGTTATACATTTTACCCCTTAAAGTGACGACCCCGCACCCCCAATTCGCCACCCCACTCCCCCCATATCATATATATCTATTACTCCTCCTCTGACTCTCTTCCACAGTATAATCCACATCCCGTGACTATCTATATATATTCAATTACAGTAGGTATACCACCTCCGCTTTAGTAATACAGTGCAGTGATCAAACCTCTACTCCATCCATGAAATGGTCTCCCTAACAAGACCTATGATCATCTGACATTCCACAGAATATTTACAACATTATTAATTATATTCCCCAAACTGTTTTTCATATCCCAGTGGCAATATTGTAGTTGCCTAATTTTGCTGTCTAATCCCTTCCCCTTCTCCCTCATCCCCATTCCCCTCCCAATTAGCAACCCTGATTTTTCCTCTATATCTATGAGACAGTTTCTGTTTACTTTGCTCATTCATACAGTTTTTCAGATTCCACATATGAGTGAGATCATATGGTATTTGTCTTTCTCTGACTGACTTATTTCACTTAACATAATAGTCTCTAGGTCCATCCATATCACTGCAAATGGTACGATTTCATTCTTCTTTATAGCGGAGTAATACTCCATTGTATAAATATACCACAGTTTCTTAATCCAGTCATCTACTGATGGGCATTTTGGTTGTTTCCATGTCTTAGGTATTGTAAATTGTGCTGCTATGAATATAGGGGTGCATAACTTTTTTTTGAATAAGTGTCTTGTTTTTTTCAGGATAAATACCTAGGAGTAGAATTGCTGGGTCAAACGGTAGCTCTATTTCCAGTTCTTTGAGATACCTCCATACTGACTTCCATAGTGGCTGCACCAATCTGCAATCCCACCAACAGTGCAGCAGGGTCCCCTTTTCCCCACAGCCCCTCCAGCACTTGTTGTTTGTTGATTTATTGATGATAGCCATTCTGACTGGAGTGAGGTGGTATCTCATGGTGGTTTTTATTTGCATTTCCCTAATGACCAGTGAGGTTGAACTTTTTTTCATATGCCTGTTGGCCATCTGTATGTCCTCTTTAGAGAAATGTCTCTTCATATCTTCTGCCCATTTTTTAATTGGGTTGTTTGTTTTTCTGGTGTTGAGTTTCATGAGTGTTTTATAAATTTTGTATATTAACCCCTTATCAGATATATCGTTGGCAAATATATTCTCCCATTCAGTAGGCTTCCTTTGTGTTTTATTAATGGTTTCCTTTGTTGTGAAAAAACTTTTAAGTCTGATATAATCCCATATGTTCATTTTTTTCTTTTACTTCCCTTGCCCATAGGGATGTATCAGCAAAAATATTGCTCCGGGTAATGTCTGCAAATGTACTCCCTATATTTTCTTTTAGGATTTTTATGGTTTCAGGTCTTACATTTAAGTCTTTAATCCATTTTGAATTTGTTCTTGTATAAGGCGTAAGGAGGTGGTCCAGTTTCATTTTTTGCATGTGTCAGTCCAATTTTCCCAGCACCATTTATTAAATAGACTATCTTTACTCCAGTGTAAATTCTTGCTTCCCTTGTCATAGATTAACTGTCCGTAAATGCCTGGATTTATTTCTGGGCTCTCTGTTCTGTTCCACTGATCGATGTGCCTGTTTTTATGCCAATACCAAACTGTCTTGATTACTGTAGCCTTGTAGTAGGTTTTGATGTCTGGTAGCGTGATCCCCCCGACTTTGTTTTTATTTCTCAGAATTACCAAAGCTATTCTGGGTCTTTTATGATTCCATATAAATTTTAGGATTATATTTTCCATTTCTGTGAAAAATGCCCTTGGTAGTTTGATAGGAATTGCTTTGAATCTATATATTGCTTTAGGCAGTATGGACATTTTAACTATATTAATTCTTCCTATCCATGAGCATGGTAGGTGTTTCCATTTATTTGTATCTTCTATGATTTCTTTCTTCAGTGTCTTATAATTTTCTGAGTACAGATCTTTCACTTCTTTGGTTAAATTTATTCCTAGGTATTTTATAGTTCTTGATGCAATTGCAAATGGGACAGTTTTCTTAATTTCTCTTTCCATTAGTTTATTATTGGTATATGCAAATGCCACTGATTTCTGAACATTGATTTCATATCCTGCTACTTTACTGAATTCGTCTATCAGATCCAATAGTTTTTTGATGGATTCTTTGGGGTTCTCTATATACAGTATCATGTCATCTGCATATAATGACAATTTTACTTCTTCCTTGCCAATTTGGATGCCTTTTATTTCTTTTTGTTGCCTGATTGCTGTGGCTAGAACTTGCAGCACTATGTTGAATGAAAGAGGAGAAAGTGGACAGCCTTGTCTTGTTCCTGATCTTAAGGGGAATGGTTTTAGCTTTTCCCCATAGTATGATGTTAGCTGTAGGTTTATCATATATAGCTTTTATTATGTTGAGATATGTTCCCTGTATTCCCAGTTTGCTAAGGGTTTTTAACATAAATGGCTGTTGGATTTTGTCAAATGCTTTTTCTGCATCTATTGAAATGACCATGTGAGCTTTATCCTTCATTTTGTTGATGTGGTGTATCACATTAATTGATTTACGGATGTTGAACCAGCCTTGCGCACTAGGGATGAATCCCACTTGATCATGATGTATGATCTTCTTAATATATTGCTGAATTCTGTTTGCTAATATTTGATTGAGAATGTTTGCATCTATATTCATCAGGGAGATTGGCCTGTAGTTTTCCTTTTTTGGATATCACCATTCTTACCCAAACCTTATGACACCCTGCCCCCACCCTGAAGGACCTGCTTGAATCCATACTGAAACTTCTGAATAAACATGGGTCCTGCCTGCCACCCTGAGACTTTGAGAAGGCTCTGTGCAGGCAGTGCTCTCCCTGTTAGGCAAGAACGTCATCTCACTTATGAAGTTGTTGGGCTGGTTTGTAGGAAGTACAGCACAGGATGAGCAGAGTCACCACTGCTGTACAGCATGGGACAGTGGACTGAGACTATGTGCTAGGTCCATTATTGAAGGGTGTTTCCGATCCACACACCGACTGATTACCACAGGTGTATTTCGAGAAATCGGTTAGCAGGGATGTAAGTGTGCAGACAGGCGAGCAGAAAAGTAAAGAAAGGAGGGGTGAACGTAATTCATGTATGGAAGGGGGTAAATGCCGTGTTCACATGACACAAAGTGCAGAGGCAGAGAAGGAAGTGATGCATCACCGCATGTGTCAAACGAGGTCTTCAATCCTGAGTATCTATTTCTGCCTCGGCCATGTTTTTGAGACATAGTCTCCCCGCGGGGTAACCTGGGGCGGTCTGTCTAGAAAGCTTCGGGAATCATGAGAAAGATCGGAGGGGGAAGAACAAAGACACCTCGAGCAGCTGTTGCCGACTAGGGTAGGCCCAGGGCTTTCGCGGCTCTGTGGCCCAGGCGGTTGAACGCCACACGGCGAGGCAGGGACCGGTCAGTGCGCATGCTTGTGGCTGCGCATGCGCCTTGCAGCATGTGGCCGTTGCTGCGCATGCCCACTGTTGCCCACACTCTGCCACCACAGCTCCGGCAGAGGCGGTCGGGGGCCTTCCTTCTTGAGTCGTTCCCGCCACTTGTGCCCCAGCGGACTGGTCCCCAGATCAGGTGCAGTGCGAGGGAGAGCCAGGGGACGGCCAGCGGGCTTCCGTGGAGATGGGGCTGCTTTCTGTGTCTCCGAGGAGGAAGGTCCTGGCGGCCTTCGTCTGCCGTCCCGCGGGTGGAGGCCGCCATGGCCCGTGTGTGGGGGTGGCAGCGGGCCACAGGGGGCCTGGACGCTGGGCCGTGGAGCGGTGGGGTCCGAGGGGGACGGGGAGTCCTGGGCCGTTCTTTGAGGTGTGTGGGTGCTGGAGGTCCCTGGAGCAGCCTGGGAGCACAGAATCGGGAGTCCTCCGAGGGGGCTGGGCCGGGGGCGGGGCGGGCGGTGAGGGCGGGCCTAGACTTGGGCCTGCGGTGGGACCGCCGCTGGGCCCTGGAGATAGATTGTCGTGCACCACGCGGAGGTCCGGGAGCAGCGGGCCTGTCGGGCTGTGCGGCAGCTGCTGCCCTCTACCTGGGAGTCGGAAAACAGCCACAGGCGGCCTGCAAAGCCTTCCGCCTTTGTCTGTGTCCTAAGGAAACTTGATTTAGGCGGGAGAGGGGCTTTGGCAATGGGCCTGTGACAGAAGCACTTCTCATTCAAGTGTCAAGGTCCTAGCAGTATTTTCCTAAACGACTTCCTGATTGGCAATCCAGTTCTGGGACCAAACCTGGCCTTTTGTCATGTGCTTAAGGCAGTTGTACTGTCCGTTTGTCCATGAAATAGATGGTTTTACAAGCCCTTGTATTTGGTGTGGCTGGATCGCATGTATATTTGCACTGACCATGAAACTTATTTTGAGAGTGTTTTCAAATTAAAAAACCGAAACAAAGAAAAACATAGCCATGACAGTGGTATAACTAACCTGTTAAGGGAATTTTCTAAGTTTCCATAGTGTACTTTCAGTGTGAAGTATGAGGAAGGATGTGATATCACGATCCGTATTGGAAATAACAGTAGAAGAACCAGAGCCTTCGGAGCAAGTGGTACCTGTGGCTGTGAGTGCTTTAATATTTAATGTTTTCTATTACCAGACATGTATTTTGTGAAGGTTCTCTTGAACGACTGTAGATACAGCGAAACATGTTTCCATGTCAATAAGAGGTAGGACACATTGATCCAGGAAGATTTCCTCAGAAGGAAACATCAAACTCAGAGGATTCCACGCTATCATTGCCAATGGAAATACATCCTATGACTTCTGTCTCATGCCTCATAACAACACACTGTGCACATCCATCCCAGTAGGGTTTGAAATAGTTTCTGAGGTCCCTGGGAGCAGCTTCTGTTCAAGTGGGCACAGTCTGGGGAAGAGTCAATTCTTTCATAATGACAATATAGAATCCTGTTTTTCACATGTATTTATAGTTATTTCTGATTATTCTGTATGTTTCGATCTTTGGCATGTATTAACAGCAAAACTTTTCTTTTGCCAACATACACACACACCTAGTCCCAGCAGCCCAGTGATGAACAAGCTCAACAAGAGACGCCCCCAACTGAGAGTCAGGATGTTACCCCTGATCAAGACAATGAAGATGAAAGAGCACCTGAGGTTCCAGGTGAAGGGAAAGGGAGAAAGAAGGGCTGTGGGCGTCAGGGGGTGTTGTGTGCCTCATGTGTTGCGACTACCATAACTGCTTGATAGAAAAGCATCTCAAAGATTTCCCGCAAATGGGTCGAAATTGTGAACAGAGTATATTTTCCAGCTTCTTGCGGTCCTTTGCCATAATGACTTTTCTCTTTCTCTGCAAGATTTATTTTGTGTGCTTGAAAAGACAGCCAGTCTAAATCAGAGGAAACTGTTTAATTTTCACTACGAAAATGTACATTCGTCCACTCCTTTTATTTGTTCTTCATAGAACCTGGTTGAATGGCTTGTCAGTCATTCATCAAAAATATAAGCAACTTTTCAGAGCATGTACAGAGTGGAAAGTCAGCCTATCTTGTAACACCTGAAATGAAGCCTATTTGCATCAGGACGATAACCTCATTTTAACATGAGAAAGCCAAGGCTATGTAAGCACTTAACTCACTGACACAGAATTCATACTTCATTCCAAGGTTTGCGTTCTTCCTACCATCTCTGGGTGTACGAAGTAGTGAATAGTTTTGCATAACATGCTAACTTGTCAAATGTGTCCATATGGTAACATACTCAGTAATGGCATGAGAGTAGATGCTGTTCAGTGGAGCCGCATGGAGACTCCTGAAATGAGCTCCAGGATAGATGGCCGCTGTATTCTGATGGTCAGTTTGTTATGGTAAGTTTGGTAAAAGGTGGACAATTCAAAGTATTGGCACACAGGTAATTATAGCAGTGTATTTTTTTTTTTTTAGCTGAGCCATCCTGCTACCTGTTGGCAGATCAGCGGCTGTTCAGCGTGGGCTGGGCATCAAACTGCTGTTGCTCAGAGCTCAGCTCACATTCTTGAGGGAGCTCTTAACCAACTGAGCCACTCAGCCGGCCCCAGGAGTGCATTTTTTTAAGAGTCATATAAAAAAGAATTTAAATACTTTTAACATTAGGAAATTCACAAATACCTTAAAATTATTATGAAACAGAAATTGTTTCTTCTAACTCTATAGTTTCATATTTTCATCAAACATTGGTACTAAATTATTTACATAACTCAGGCCACGGGTTATTGTACCAAGTCTCCATTAGAGGTTTCCACAGTGTGACTGACAATACAGTCCATTCATTTCTTTCTGTGCTGCTTTCCTTAATCTCTCTCTAAGAGAGATATTTTTTCTGTTAGTCATTCATAATTTGTTTTTATTTTTGCTCTTCTTCTGAATGGGACTCACTTGTGGAAAGTTGTATATAGGGCCTTGCACCTAAATATAACTAGTTATTTTAACATAATACATGTTGGCTTAGTGCAGTAAGGCAATGATGTCACTACCTTAAGAGTTGTTATAGGCCCACAAATGCACTCAGTTAGTCCTGTAGTAAATTACATTTAATTGTAATCACAAGACCATCGATGGTAGTCCTCAGGTTTCCTAGATAGAGATGACACTCTCTACTTTTTTTTTTGGAGGACAGTGTAACTGGCCCTCATATGTAGGACCTGAACCGGGGCCGCTGGCTTCCCAAACCAACACTTAACCACCACGCCACTTGGCCAGCCCTGACATTCTCTACTTTTAGTACACTATGGCAATCTACAGGAAATGTAGGTGTTGTGTGCTTTGTGTTCAGACTGTCATTTGAAATTAGGTTTCATACTACAGAAAAACACAGATATGAAGTTCACCTTTCCATCACACTTATTATCACAGAAGATATGGGCTGTTATTGCTAATATCTGAAGAAATTAAGATTATCATTTACTTATTTATATTCCATGGATACTGGTCTACTGGTCAAATTGATAACTTTTTAAAAAAATTATTGTTATTAGTCACACATGTACAAAACAATGCAATAGTTATCCCTTTCACCCATTACAAAGTGAGTCCCCGTTTGCCCCATCCACTCAACTTTTTTTATTTTAAGGTGCTGACCTGGAAGCCAATCTCCAGGAACTGGCTCTCCATGAGACTGGGCCTGAGGGCAACGTCAAAGGGGCGAATTTACCAAAATTACAGTTCTTTCAACTGCCAGCGGCAGGTTTGTTATCCATTAAGAATGCAATTTATGCGTTTTTTCCACAATTACATCTGTGATACTGTAGAGGTACCATGCTGTAATGTTAATAGAGTCATACAGGGAGATAATTTTAAAGGCCTTCTGACCAAAAATGCCTGACTGCCTGACTTACAGACGACCAGAGATAGAAACAAATGATGTCAAAGCTAGATTAAATGATAAAATATGAAAACACTTTTGAGTATATGCACTGTAACCAACAGCATATAGTTTTCAGATTCTTTCCTAATTCCTGCTTTGAAGAAACGCACAAATGCATTTGTCATCAATATCATGTTGTATGAAATGTGCTGAGGCACTGAAGTAGGTTCTAGTACTGCAACTAATATAATGTGCATTTGTTTCGGAGAATCTGGTACCTTTCAAACACCTTCACTCTTATATAAATAGTGAAATCAAATCCTATACATTAAAATCATTACCAATGTTGATTTTTGCCTTCTCTGGTTCTCTTGGATAGAATACAGAGAATACAAGAATACTTTGCTTTTCATGACTTATGTTATAAACTGCCGTCTTGAGTCACATTTTTGTATCTGAATTGAGACTTCATAGCTAGTAAGATAATCAGTAAACATTTCAGTTGAAGTTCCTTTTTCTGTATGGAGACCCGAAGAGATTCTGTGAAATTGTGGTCTTGAGGTTATTAAAAAGCAAGTGCATTTTAAATCTTTTGACCCATGTAGAGGACCAGGCGAGTGGCTCAGTTGCTTAAGACCTCACTCAAGAGTGAGAGCTGAACTCTCAGCAACAGTACTTCCATGCCCAGCCCAAGTTTAGCTGCTGCTGAGCTGCCAACAGGTGGCAGGATGGCTCAGCAAGAAAAAAAAAAATGCCCAATGAAGCCTCAAATGACAGTGTCATGAAATGGCACGAGGTAGTTTCATCTCTGGTTTCTACTTCCGATCCAGTGGAGGGAATGCAGGGAATCACTGATGCTCCAGGCAGGTGTGAGTAAGATACCTATGCTGAGCATGCTTCGTCACCACTGTCAGTCTTCATGACCTACTTTCTGTAACACATATGTGGACCATGTGATATGATCACCTCTAACTATACAAATGTGACACATTGTCACTTTCTGTCTCGAAAAACTGAATTGTTGTGATTTGAGTGCCGCTATATCCTTGTCCCGTAATCTGAATTACAAAGAGAAAGACCAAGTAAATTGTACAACTTGCCTCTAACAGGGTTTGATACATGCAGCATTCGTCACTTTCGGACTTATTCCAGATGCGTTTCATTACTGAGTTCTCATATTCTATTAAACAATAAAAATACATAAAATTAATGGAATACAATACCAGTGCCATTTTCACAGTTGCATTCTGATATTTTTCATGTGTCCCACAGAATAATTATTAATTAAAGGTAACATGAAAGTATGAATAAAATATCTTTATGTAAACAATGGCACATCACGACTTCTACCGACTGTTCATAATACACTTGCAAATTTTCCCGACATGAACATAATAGAAAAGAATAAATACAAACATTACATAATATAATATATTACTACCAAATTAGGAACGTTCCCATCGGTAATAACTGTCATCTCGGGACACATTATAAACTTGAGGGAAGGTGATGTCATTAGGAAACCCACAGGCCTGGGCTGCCAGGTTAACTGCTCACAAATGCCCTTCCTAAAATTCCCTCTGCTGACAATGCTCCTATAAATGTCGAATGTGCCTTTCCATGTCCCCAAGGACAGGGGAGGCCCAAGATTCTTTTTGATTCTATGAGATTCTTGCATGTCATGTGGGCATCACTTGATTGGGACAGCTGAGTGATGAAGACTGGTGAGGTGGACTGGAACTCTGCATTAATTCCACAGTGCTTTCTCTGGTTCTACCCTGGAGCATGGAAGCTGAAGATGAAGCCAGTCTCGAGGTGGCTTCCTCTGTATGTCCTTAGTTTTAGGACTTTGGGTCATCTACTGTAGATTTCAGGAGATGCTCAGTGATGGTTGTTCTATAGCTTAGTTGTCATTTAGATGTGGCCAGGAGAGGAGGCAAGCACAGTATTTACCTGTAAACCATCTTGACTGGAAATCCATGAAAATATTTTCTTCTAAGGGCCTGACCCAGAAACTGATCTCCAGGACCTGACTCCGCCAAACACCAGGGATGTGGGCAGCGATGTTTCTGATGTCATGGAGGACATCTTAGCAAAACTGGAATCCATGTACATGGCAGAAGCAGGTATGTTACCCAAGAGAATACAATTTATGGGGTTTCTGTTTTCCACTTGCATGTCTTTACGAATATAAAGACAACGTTCTCTGACATTAATACAGCTCACATATCAAGAGGTTTGTTTTTTAAAGATGTTTTTTATTGGGGAATTGAGGGAGGGGAACCGAGTTGAGGAACTGGGGAAGGGGAAGAGACACGTTGTTCTTTTGTTCTTCACTCTAGTTGTGGAGGACATTGCTTCACTGGCCCGTATTGGTATCATCATTACTCTGTTCCTGGTTGAGGCAGATGGGTTGCTGGCCTTTGGACGGCCACTCATGCTGGCTCTTGGCAGCTCTCACCAGCTGCAGGCCGCTTACACTGTCTGCCGGCCACTCACTGTAGCCTATGGAATCACACTGCAGCAGGCACTGGAACTGTACCATGCCAGGGACTCACAGCAGCCCAGCTCCAAGTGGAGCTGTTGTTCACCATCTTAGCTCTAGGGATCAGTGTCACTGGCCCTCATATGTGGGGTCAGAATTGGGGCCGCTGGCGTCCCAAGCCAGCTCTTTACCAACACAACACTCAGCTGGCCCTAAAGAGTTTTGAATGGTAGTTCAGACCCCAAAGGCCACACTGCCAGACATATAGTGTATCAGCTCCAGAAACAGATTGCATCAAAGCTGTAAGGAATTATAAAATCTGAAAACCTTTCCTTATTTTCGTGCATTTGTACTTTAACTAACAGCTAATAATTCTTACAAGCTTCTATAATTCCTGCCTTTGCCAAACACATAATGTGGTTGAAATAATTATCAGTTTGCATGAAATATGCTGATATGTTCAATTAAATGCTAACACCCGCTTTAATATCATTTATGTAATTCTGGGAGAACCCCTCACCGACTGAGTGGTCCTTTTATATAGATCATCAATTCAAATCACATCTATGAAATCCATTGTCAGTCCTGATTTCTGTGTTCCATAGTTCAGTTGTATGCAATACAAAAATAGAAATATATTCTGTTTTTCATGTCTTGTTTTTAATAACATATCATCTTGAGTCCAATTTCAAGGTTTCATTGCAACTAAGATGATGAGTAAATAGCCGACTTGAAGTTTTTCTCTGTTCCTAGGGAGAGAACTGAATACTTGTTTTGGATTCTCTCAAATTCTGAATTCTGGTTCTCAGAAAGCAATTGCATTTAACATTTTTTTCGCAATCGCACCTCAGATGCCTGAATTATAAGACAGCAAGAATTTTCTAGTTCCTAGTTTCTCTGTCTGAGGAAGTAGAGAGAATGCAGGCACTCACAGATGTCCAGGCGGGTGTGAGTAAGACACCTATGCTTAGCAAACTCACTATCACCTTTGTCAGCCTGCGATAGGTGTAGTTATTCTTGGTAATTAAAATGTGCAAAGTATGATATTATCACCGCTAACCGTATCAAATGTGTCATACATATGTTTCTGCCTTCAAAACTCTATTGAATATATTTCAAGTTGAAGGACTACAGCCATAATAATTTGTGAGTAATGAAATTACATATGCTGACTGTTCCAATTGATAACCTTTGTGACACGGGCCTGATCTGGAAAGTGATGTCCAGGACCTGGCTCAGCCGAACACTGGGGATGAGGGCAGCGAAGGTCCTGATGTCATGGAGGGTATTTTACCAAAACTAAAACCCATTTATCTGCCAGATGCAGGTATGTCACCCATGAGAGGACAATTGAGGGGGTTTCTGTTCTCCCCCAGTACATCATTATCAATATGGAGGTAACATGCTGTAACTTTAATAAGGTTATATATATATTGGAAGAGTCATTCAGAGCCCAGCTGCCTGACTGCCTGTCGTATGTTCTATCAGTTACAAAAATAGTTCGTGTCAAAGCTATGTTGAATTACAAAATCTTAAAGCCGTTTCTGAGTTTTCATCACTTGTAGTTTGACCCACAGGTCATAATTATCAGAAGCTTCTATAATTTTTGCCTTTATCAAATACATCATGGATTTCACATGATTGTCGTTTGGTATGAAACATGCTGAGGTACTGAATTAGGTTCCAGCGCCATCTTAAATGTATTGTGTGAGATTCTGTGAGAACCTCTTCACTTCCAAAAGTTTCCTTAATCTTCTATAAATAGTAAGTTCAAATCACATATATAAAAACCATTTTCAGTGTTGGTTTTGTGTCCTCTAGTTCTCATATATATAATGCATAGAATATAAACACATCCTGTTTTTCATGACTTATTTATAATAATATATCTCTTTTGAGTTGAATTTCTAGTTGTCACTTCAACGAAGATAATGAATAAAGTCCTCTTTATGTTTCTTTTTGTGTATATAGACCTGGATCCATGTTCTTAGATTCTGTCAAATTCTGACTTCTTCTGACTCTTTGAAATCAATTACATTTTAAAACTTTTCCCCAGAAAGCTTCCAATGTCCGAATCATGAGTTCACCAGAAATAGTCTGGTTTCTATTTTGTGTGTCTGATTAAGTAGAGAGAATGCATACAGTTACTGATGCTCCAGGCGGCTGTGAGTAAGATGCCTGTGCTAAGCTTGGTCTCTTTCACCACTGCCATTCTTTGTGGGATCAGCTTTCTCAGACAAATGTGGCGACTGTGGTATAGTCTCCTCTAACTATATCAACTGGGGCATCGTATATGTTTCCATGTCAAAACATCAATTGATAAGATTTGAAGTTCAAAGACTATAACTTAATACTTCCTGCGTAGTCAACTTAGGTAGGTTTGCCGCTCACATGTATCACATCTTTTAAGGGCCCGATCCGCAAGATGATGTCCAGGAACTGGCTCAGCCACAGAGTGACCGTCAGGGCAGAGGTGGTCCTGATGTGAAGCAGGAGGTTGTACCCAAACTAGAAACCACTCCCATGCCCGACACAGCTATGTCATGCATTCAGAACCCAATGTATGCGTTTTCCAAATTGCTGACCGAGCATTCCAAGAGCTTCTGAACTTAAGGCTGCACTTTATATTTTGGGAAGAAATTGCCTTGCATTAGTCTCCTAAAGCTTTTTACTGAACGGTTTGGTGGACCATTTCATTAGACTATTTACATTCAGAGAGTGTTCAGACTCCTTCCAGGAGCTTGTTCGACATGGCTGAAATGTATTCATAGGCATGTCTAAGCCTTTGAATGTACACGTTATTAGGTCGGGAGCAAATTGCTTCACCATCCCATATCAAAGTTCAGAAAAAAGGCGCAGCAGAATAAACCAAAAGGATAGGACACGAGATAGTGAATAAAAGTATAAATCCTTAGGAATAGGAAACAGCAATTCACTAGAAAATTGGAAAGAGAGTTTATTTATTTATTTATTTATTTATTTATTCATTTATTTTCGAGGGCAGTATCACTGGCCCTCATATGTGGGACCGACCCGGGGCCACTGGCTTCTTAAGCCAGCACTTAACCACCGTGCCACTCGGCCGTCCCAGAAAGGTGGTTCTTTTAAAACATGTTTGTGAAGCAATTAAGCATGGGACCTAAAGACACGGAAACAATTTTCTGAAGCGTATCCACTTACTTATATGCTCTTGAAGAATGTGTAATAAGCCCAAGTACACACATGAGTATGAAGAAGACACTAACAGATATTGATAATTTATATAATCAAGGTGAATACATTCTCGACCTGTAAACTTATATTTTTAAAATATGAATGAAATGGTTGGTATACTAGGGAAACATATATTATTTGGTATATCCCAGCAATGCCTGTATATCTGAAGATCACATATACCATGGGATTATTTTGGAAAATGATCAGAGTTGTCCCACCAAAGCTCTTCCTTTAGTAAAGAACATGGCAGCGTGTACTTGAAACTTGATGAGAGTAGATGTTAAAGCATTGTGATCACAAAAGAGAAATAACCATGTGGGGTGATGGATGTGTGAAACACTTATGTTTGTCTTGGTAATCATTCCACAATGTATAAATACATCGAATCAGCATCTTTTTACTTTAAGTGTGCACAATCATATTTATGAACTTGTCCTGAATAAAGAAGTTACAGAGTACTTACATGTGGAAGAACATTTACCTTCTAGGTATCTAGGTATCTAACTTTTTCTCTCATTCTCTCTTTCCTTATCGCTCCCTCTCTTCATTCCTTTCTTCTTCTTCGTTTTGTTGGCGGGGTTTTCTGTTTTTGGTTTTTGCCATAATATACGTTCATGGCGTATACGTTCTTCACAATTTGGTATCAAACCTGACAGTAATGCCTTAAAACTAGTGTGACAATATGATATACAAACTGAAACATTTTCAAGTGTGGAAAAGCCATTATTTATTATTATACTTGGACTGCAGGTGAAAATGGGGACACATTAGTACCCCACTTAACCAGTCACATGAGAGCTCAACTGGCCCACAGAAATGTTTTTGCATTCCTGCAACACAGAGAAAACAAACAAACGTAGTACTGGCCTTTGTATTTACTTCACTTAAGAAGTAAGCAATGTGACATTACTGTTTTGGGTGTCTGATAATCAGAAAATGATTTCAGGTCAAAGCATTTAAGGGATACATTCTTGTAAATGTCTTGTGTTTCTTAGGATTTATGGGGTGTTGCTTGCATTTTTAGTAAAGGGATATGCAATTTCTGCTTTCCTTTTAAAACTTGCCTTTAATAGTTTCATTTTGTGTCACGTGTTTTGAGCAGAAAGAGTCTTTTTGTTTCCTTGTATGAGTAGAAAGAGTGGTGTGCTAAAAAGTAGTGGTAAACCATATGCTTGGAAGTCTGTTTTAGGAAACCAGAGCTGTAGTATCTTTTGTACACCTTCAATGTAATCTAAATCACGCTCTGCTAAGTAATGTTCCCAACTGTCCTGTTTATCGTGCAGGGTAAGAGCAACCCCACAGGAGTAAAGGAAGACGAGCTGAAACCATGAAAAATGTCACACGCGATATTTGACTTTGAAAATTGTCTCAGTTGAGTTTTACAGCATTCTCCGATAAACATTGCCAGTCCTTTGTTAAATGTATGCTTAAGTATTTGATACTATTGAAAATTGTATTGTTTTCTGAAATTTTATGTTCTGATTGAGCTGGTATCTATAGACATATCTATACATTGGTATTTCTCCAGGCACCTTGCTCAATCTGTTGATTAATTCCAAAGGTATGTCTAGATCCTTGTTGAGTTTCAACATACACAATCATATCATTTTTTAGTTCGAGCAGAGTTTTGTGCTGTTTTAAACTATTTGCCTGTTTTTTTCCTTATCTCATTTTACAACATTGTACAAAGCCACCCAGGACAGTGTGAATAGAAGCGGTAGTAGTGGACCATCTTTCTCTTATTTTTCATAGGCAATGCAGAATTTTAACATTGCACCATGTTTACTGTGAAGCACAGGAAGTTCCACTCCAATCCTACTTTGATAACAGTATATATCTTCAATAAATGTTGAGTTTTCATCAAACACTTGTGTATTTATTGAGATGACCAGAGAACGTGCTCCGCAGACAATTTGTTTTTGTTTTTTGATTAAAAATTTTTGGGGTGATAATCATTTGCAAAGTTATATAGATTTCAGGTGTATGATTCTGTAATAGATCATCTATGTATCACATTGTGTGTTCACCACGCAGAGTCAGTTCTCCTTCCATCACCATATATTTTACCCCCTTTCCTCTCTTCTACCACCCACTCTTCCCTCCCCCTCTGGTAACCACTAGACTCTTGTCTGTGTCTATGAGTTTTCAAACAATTTGTTCATGTGCTGAATTACTTAGGTGCGGGGAACCAGCCCCCGCTGAACAGGGTTCAAGAAGGTGGACACGGCATCGGCGGTTAATGAAAGACAGAAACTGTTCGTTGCAGTAAAAGAGAGAAAATGGAGAGATAGATCTCCAGTTTATTTGTTGCAGGCTTTATATACATTTTTTAGGTAGGAGGTACGTGCAAGGGTACGTGTAGGAAAAATATGCATTACCTCAGTGAAAGGTAGATCATTAACTGTTTACCAATAGTCTAAAGGTCAGTGAAACCTTGGTTAGTTTCTTAAGCCGTTTTCTTCCATTAACCCAGATATCCATCTTTTTTTTGTGTCCCAAGGATCCGGCCATTCTCACCACATTCCTTAGTAAATAGTAAGCACCCTCCAGGTGCAGCAAAGAACAAAAGAAGCAGATAGACAAGTTTATGATTCACCAAGCCCACTAAAGTCAGCCTGCATGCCCCTCAATATTGGGCTACACAGTCCTGAACACTGCATGCCCCTCAATATTGGGCTACACGGCCCTCAACACTTAGGAAAGTTCTTATGTTTAGCAAAGCTTGTCTTCTTACGGGATGAAATTGGGTCATGATATATTATCTTCTTGAATAATCTACATCTTAATCATTTGTTTCAGATGCTCATGTATGACCTCATGAGTGATATAAGCGTATAGCTTTATTTCATGGACTTTGATACCAGGGTTAGTCTCGATTCCTAAAGTGAATCGGTCTGTACAACCTCTTTTAGTCTCTGGAACAAAACTGTATAACGCAATACGCAGGAACTAGACACCTTGTGACAATCGCGTTGATTAGGTTCTCATTGTTTTGTGCTTAACTAGGTGGATTTTTCGAGATTCATGTTTTCTTTAAAGATTTTTATTGGGGAATTGGGTGAGGGGAACAGACAAGTTGCTGTCTTTCAGTTCTTCAGTCTGGTTGTGGAGGGCGTTGGTTCACTGGCCCATGTTGGTACCATTGCTCGCTTCCCTGGTGAGGCAGATCAGTCGCCAGCCTCTGGCCGGCCATTGGTGGCGGCTATTGGCAGCTGACTCCGGCTGCCGGCCGCTCATGCTGGCTTCCGGCCACTCACTGTAGCTTATGGCAGCCCACTGCAGCAGGGGCTGCAGCCTATACCATTGCCGTGACTCACGCAGCCCACCTCCAGGTGGAGCTGTTGTTCACCATCTTAGCTGTAGAGGGCAGTGTCACTGGCCTTCATATGTGGGATGCGAACTGGTGCCGCAGGCGTCCCAAACCAGCTCTGAACCAGCGCACCACTCCACCGGCCCTCGAGTTTCTTAAGCAAAGTTTACTCTTCTTTTTTTTTTTTTTAAAGATTTTATTGGGGAATTGGGAGAGAGGAACACCGTTGGGGAATCTGGGAAGGGGAACAGACAAGATGCTTTCCTTCTGTTCTTCATTCCAGTTGAGGAGGACGTCGCATCACTGGCCCATGTTGGTATCATCATTGCACACTTCGCGGGTGAGGCAGATCAGTCGCCGGCCTCTGGACGGCCGCTCACAGCAGCACTTGGACGCTCGCACCAGCTTCCAGTCTCTCATGCTGGCTGCCTGCCACTCACTGTAGCCTAGGGCAGCCCACTGCAGCGGTGGCTGCAGCTATGCCGTCCCAGGGACTCACAGCAGCCCATCTCCAGGCGGAGATGTTGTTCACCAACTTAGCTGTAGAGGGCAGTGTCACTGGCCCTCATGTGGGATCCGAACTGGGGCTGCTGGCATCCCAAGCTAGCTCTGAATCAACGCACCACTTGCCCTTGGCCCTCCTATTTTTTTTTAAAACCGATTTATCATTTTTTTTTTACATCTATGGTATTATGTTATACAGACTGTTCTTTATTTTGCTTTTGTTTTTACTAAATAGTATCGTTTGGATCTCCTTCCTTATCAGTATATACAGATGTGCCCATTTGGATTAGTGAGCTGGGGCTCCCATAACAAAATACCATAGAATGGGTAGCTATGTCACCAGGATATTTTTTTCCATTACACCTGACATTCAATATTCTTTTATGATAGTGTCAGGTGTGTAGCACAGGTCTCAGACATTTGTATAATTTACGAGGTGATCCTTCCATTAATGGAGCACATGAGCATAGTCTCTTCAGCTTTGACGATAAGCTGTGTGACACCTAAAGCCAATTGAAACATTTAGTTACAGCCAGTAACTCTATGCTAATTAAGAATTAAATTATTTCATTCTCACTGCCAAAACTACTAGGGTCATTGAAATCACAAGGGTCTCGGCCACAAAGACTCAGTGTCACTGGCCACTCGGCAGCCCTGTGCTGCAGATTTGTGGCTCTGTGTCCCCCGGTGCATCCTGTAGGCTTGCAGGTGACGCGTGTGAGGCTCTGAGTGAACGGTAGCTGTGACTTAGTGTAGCGATTCTCTGAGCAGTTTGGGGTCTGTGTGCTCACATATGATTGGGTCTAGGATGGAAGGTCTCTGAACTATGCAGAGGAGTCTTTCTTTGTCCAGAGAGTTGGGTCCCTAAGCTGTCGTGTATCTACATCCCAGGGAATCTGTGAGAGGAAGGCAGGAAGGACCTTGCTTCCTGAGTGCTCTCTCTAGGTGTGGGATTTCACCTGGGCTGCTATTTCTCCTATCCCTGCCCGTTGCCTAGGAGATGAAATCTTAGGATCCCCATCTTCAGGGAGGGCAGTCCTGGTTCAGGTGCAGCTCCAAGTTGCCCGTGGGAACCATACTGATAAGAGCAGTATCTGCTGACATCACTGCCCTTTGCTCAGGGCCCTGCGACAAACCTATGTCCACATAGTAACTCAGGAAATTTGCCCGAATACTTAAGAGGAGGACACCATTTGCAGAGGAGATGCGTCCGGCCCCGTGTGGATGGAAGATCTCATCTCCTGAGGAGGGAGGAACTGGAGGTAACTTGGGCTCCTTGGAGGAGGCAGGGGAAGGCTCAGCAGAGCCCAGGCCTGGTGGGGGGTGGCAAGGAAGGGGGAAGGGCGAGGTTTGCACAGGGTCCCAAGGACCCTGGAACTGACTCAGCATCAGGAAATCTGTCCCTCTGTCTGTTGCTCACACAGCATAGGGAACTTGATGTCCGGAATGTAATCCTCACGTTACCTGTGGAGGCAGTGGTGGAAGGTAGAGACGTGAGAGGCCACGCAGGTGGGGAAAAACCTCGGATTCATGCATTTGCACAAGGTGCCGCTGCTAATGTAGGGATCCATGCCATCATGTTCCCTTTCAATCATGGCTTTGGCACTGAGATCAGCAGGACAGCACTCAAGGATGTGAGGAGGCGGAGGGGACCCTGTATACAGCATGATGTTCCCCAGAACTGGAACATATCCTTTGTCCTATTCGGCAGAGGGTGCTGATGATTGTCAAGACATTGTAACTGAGGCACAGTCCGTGGATGGCTGAGTCATTCCCTAGTCACTGTCCCTGGGGAGGGGTGTCCTTTCCCCTGAGGAGACAGGCACATCACCCAGTAGTACGGCTGTGGGCACACAGATGGGTACTAATTCAGTGGGGACACAGTCGTGGCAGGAATAATCTATTTCTGTCTCTCCAATGCTTTCGGTCTCTGACTTCTCTGTTTTCGTTTCTTTGTCCCTGGCACACACCGGCCTGGGCGTGGCCTTACCTATACCATGAGGACACTTGCTTGTCCTCTCCTAGGGATATCACCCTTTTGTGTGTCTTTGTGGGCAGCAGTTGTGGGAGTTCCCCCTGAGGGCGCAGGATGGCCCAGGGAGGCATCTTAGGCGGCAGAGGGTTGGCGGAAGGTTTTTCCTTGGGAAACAGAGGGCTCCTCCCCTTACCTAGGGTGACCCCGGCCTCTGACGTCGGACAGAGGCATGGGTCTTGTGTGCTACAAACCCTCCCATGGCTCACTGAGAGGTAGTCCAATTCCACACACCACTCAACAGCCCAAAAGGCCCTATGTGATCTATTCCCATTACCTCTTTGTCCTCATAGCCTGCCTCTCTGTCGGTCATGCCGTGGCAGCCACCCCAGCCTCCACACGTTTCCTCATACTCTCTAGCCTGTGTTCCACTCCCACACTTTTCCACTGGCCCAGACCCCTGTCTGGGTTGCTTTTCTCTATATAGCCATCACCGGTCGTTTCAGCTTAAATGTCAGCAAAGTCGGAAATTTTTTCGTGACCAGGCTTTCTAGAAATATTCACCTCTGTTTCATTACGCCCATTTAATATTTCTTTAAAGACTTCTTTTTTATTTTTTTTAATCTTTTTTGAGGGCAGTGTCACTGGCCCTCATATGTGGGACCTGAACCAGGACCGCTGGCTTCCCAAGCCAGTGCTTAACCACCGCGCCACTTGGCCGGCCCTAAAGTCTTTTTATTTGGGAATTCGGGAAGGGGAACAGCCACGTTGTTGTCCTTCAATCTTAGTTGTGGAGGGCGCAGCTAGCTCAGCTCCACGCCAACTCACCATCTGGTTACCTGTCGACAACCCTTAACCAGTCAGCTCAAGGTGCCCTGTTCAAGCTTAGTTGCGGGTGGGCACAGTTCACAATCCCTAGCAGGAGTCAGACCAGCAAACTTAATATTAGGAGCAAGTGCTCTCACCAGCTGAGCCATCCTGCCACCTGTTGGCAGCTAAGCAGCAGTTCAGCTCGAGTGCAGCTCACTGGCCCATGTGTGAATCGAATTGGCGACACTTGTTCAGAGCTCACGCTGTTAACCAACTGAGCTACTCAGCTGGCCCTCACATTTAATTTTAATCACAGCACTTAGCAATCCCTGACAAATTACTTACATTTTTTTTCTATATGATCCGCATACAATGTAAGCTCCATGATGGTAAGATTTTTTCTCTCTCTCTTTTCGAATGGCTGCATTCTTAATATCCATTGTAGTGCCTGAGACAGAATTTGGACAAACTAAATGTCAACATAGAAAAAAAAGAGTTCGAAGAAACATTGTGAAGAGAGTCACTTAAACTAGAGTCGGAAGCTTTCTGGGGAAGTGGGGCCTATGAACATCTTGTGCCTCAGTTCTCAGGGCTGCATCTAAGTTGCTAACCTGATAGTCAACTCAGCTCCAGGCTGAGTCATCGATATCCTGGAACAACAACGGCTGTGTGGACACATATGAATTTTACCTACTTCTTGTGGTTTCAGCGTTCCTCCTTTCCTTAGTGGGACTGACCAATACCTGCCACATTAACAATCAATTTTTCATTTGGGTGAAAGAATTATACTTTCTGGTTTTTGCGTTTATAAACCCTGTGTTTCTTTGTCTCTCCAGAGAACAGTTTGGGTTGCTAAGTGGCTATGTGTCTCCACAGTTGCAGCTCTTTGCTCAGATAAGTAATTTGTTTCTTTAATAAGGTTCAAACTCTTTTTTCTTTATCAAATGAATGAGGATAGAAAAAACTCATTGCAAAGTTGTGGCTAGGGGCATAATTACACAGGCGAAAGAATATCCTAGGTAAAATGTCCAAGGGCGACAGGATGGTGACACAGCCCTTGCTCATTACCTACCCTGCCCAGTATCCTTTAGTCCCTGGGAGATGGCCCCTTCCCTCACAGAACCAGATGTCCTACTGTCCTGACAACCTGTTGCTGACAGTCAAGGACAGAAGCCTGTCCCACACCAGGCCTTCTGACCCCAGGGGCATCTAGGCTTCCTGTCCTTGGGGGACTGTGTCTAGGTGGCCCCACCAGACCTCTTCTACATTACCCTGGGACACACAAGGCAGCACAATGCTGGGCACATACAAAAAGCTTTAATGCTCCCTCTTATCATAGAGGCCACTGCAGGGAGGTACATTTCAGTGTAGACGGCGTTTCCAAGAACCGAAGTGTGCAGCGAACTCGGATTTTCATCCTGGCTTTGCCATCTCGCCTCTTGGGTGCCAGCCTAGTACCTGAGCTCCATGCGCCCCTGTATAGCCGAGCCATTTCAGATTAGCACCGCCAAGGGGCGCGCGAGAGGGAACGCTTGTGTCCTGGGCCAAACCACTGGGTCTCCAACCCAGCCTGACTATTCTGGGAGGTACCCTGTTCAGGGTGTTTCCGAAAAATCCATTGTGCGTGTGACAATATCGAGGGTCTGTGTTCACTGCCGTCTGGCTCATCCAAAGTCGTAGCACTCAATTCTCCCGGCGCGTTGGAACGCGAGTGGACACCGGGTCTGAAGGTGCGGCCATCACTTTCAGTTCTCCAGATGCACACCTCTTTTTCGCCATGGTCGCATCCAGCGGGAGGCCCAGGGCTAGAGACACGGGTGCCTTGATGAGGGGGCGTATCCATGGTCCATGCTGGGTGATGATTGGTCAAGGCGAGATTGACGCACTAGGCCCTCCCCGCAGCCTCCATTGGGCGCACATTGGCTTCTCCTGGACCTGTCCTCCTGGCGTCCCCTGTGCCAGCCAAGTTCCCATTGGCCATCCGTCTGCGATGTCGCGAAGACTGCAAGCTGGAGCTGAGGGTGAGGCGTGTATGTGTTTTCCGACTGTAGAATTTTTCTCCGCGTTGGACTCCTCACCGACTGAGTGTCGGGACAGGGCTGACAATGCCGCCCCTGGCAGTGGCGAGGTTCCGCGCGATCGCTGGCTTGGGGTCAGGGTCCGATGCTGGATGCGCGGGTGCCGGTGCTGTGTTCTCCTGAGCTCCTTCAGTGTAGTTTAGCCCTAACTCAGTCACCTGCCTAGTGGGGAGCGTTTGGCACGGCACCGTCAGTCCTACAGATGCATGCAATGAAGGTCCAGGGAGAGGTGTCTGCGCTGCTTTGGCGACTCTGCCTAAAGTATAAAGTGTCAGCCCGTTTGGGGATGTGTATTGCTAGGTGCCAAATCACAGGTACAGTTTGCGTATTTTTTTTGAGGTTTTCTTTTTTATTGGGGCAGCGGGGGTGGGGAACAGACAGGTTGCTGTCGTTTTGTTCTTCAGTCTAGCTGTGGAGGACGTTCCTTGACTGGCCCATGTTGGTATCGTCATTGCGCTCTTCCGGGATGAGGCAGATCGGGTCGCAGGCCTCTGGACAGCTGCTCATGGCGGCTCTTTGCAGCTCCTGCTAGCTGCCAGCCGCTCAAGCTTCCTGCGGGCTAATTACTGTAGCCTATGGCAGCCCACTGCAGCAGGGGCTGCAGCCAACACTGTCGCCAGGGCTAGCAGCCCAGGTCCAGGTGGAGCTGTTGTGAGCTATAGAGGGCAGTGTCACTGGCCCTCATGTGTGGGATCCGATTCGTGGCGCTGGTGTCCCAAGCCAGCTCTTAACCAATGCGCCACTTGGCTGGCCTGTTTGTGTACTTTTGATCCCTCTGAGCCTTTTGAAGGATTGCTAGGAATTGGGATATTTTCTGTGAGTGGATTCTGCGCGCCAGATTCTAAAGGTCCCTGAGGCTTTGTGTGCCTGGATACACGTTCGGACGTGTGCATTTTCTGAGGTTTTTGGCGAATTGTGCCCTGGGCGTGAGATTTCTGTGTAGGGGACCACACCCTAGGGAATGAGGTCTCCCAGCAGTTTGTGATTCGGGGTCCGCAGCTGCTATTTCTGTGAAGCGCGTGGCATTGGGGGAGGCTTTATCCTAAGGTAGAAAGTGTGTGAGCTCCTTGAGGGTCTGTGTCCAGGGAGGAGGTTCTGTGATTTCTATGGGGACTTCATCTTAAGTTTATGAGGTGTTTCTGAGTTACTTCAACTTGTGTCTTTCTGTTTTTTGGAGTCCTTGTATTAAGTTGGCACGTGCCTGGGTGCTTTGGGATTCTATCTGCAGTGTGTGAGGTATCAGCAGTTTTAATTTGTTTCCTGGGGTGAGTAGTTTGGTCTGTCGGGGTGAGGGCTTTCACAATGTGTGTGGTGTCTGCTGTGTTTGGATGTCTGTGACACAAGTTGTGACCTCTCTGTGCAGAGATTTTTGGAATCTGTGTTAGGTTGTGTTCAGTGAGCTATTTTTGGTGTCTCTGGGTATCTGAGCTGTTTGGGGTTTGTGTCTCTGGTAAAATCTCCTACCTTTTTGTGTGTGAGTTCTCTGTGTAGGAACTGAGGGATTTGTAAGCTGTCATTTATGATTCCAAAGCCTGGAGCCCCATGTCCTGGTTGTGTGTCCCTAGGCAAGTCTCTTGTCTCCTTGAGTCTCAATATGGGACACAATTAATAAAATTGGGCCAATTCACATATTGTAAGATACTGTACATCTTAGCAATGTGTTTTCAGAGCCTGAGTCCTAGTCAGTCTTCCACAAATTTTTCTGAGCACCTGCCATGTACCTGAGCAGTGTTCTAGGTGTTGGGGTTATAACACACAGCAACATCGACAGAATGTCTGATTCCATGGAGTTGGTCAGTAACTATGTAACATAGCCGCGCGTGCCAAGTGCTATGGAGAAAGAAAAGGATGGGTTACAGGAAAGTCTAGGAAGGGAGGATGTAGTTATTGTATTCAGGGTGATTCGAGCAGGTCTCCCTGCAAAGGTGATATTGAGCAGCGACCTGGAGGAAGCGAGGGAGCAGGCTGTACATTACCTGATGGAAGAGCATTCCAGGCAGAAGGAATAGCAATACATCAGCCCTGAGGTGGACACTCACTTGGTGTTTTCTGGATTGGAAAGAGTTCTGTGATGCTGGTAAATCCCTGATCGCTGGATTTGGCACATTGCGCTCCTGAAAGGTGTCTGGTGTCGCCATGTGTATTTCTCTTCCAGCTCGTGCGCGAGGTGAGGTCATCCTCATTTCCGGAGAAGGACCTGAGGCTCCAAGAAGTGGCCTGAGCCTGTTGTCCCCCTCACATCTGAGGTTACTCGGGAGGGACAAACTCTTCAACCCCATCATGGGAAACAGAGGGTTTGAGTGTCAGAGCTGAAGGGAAGACCGCATCCACAGAGAATGTAGGCCATCCAGTCGATAAAAATGATAATCTGGCATCACGCCCATGATAATATTTCTACTCTTGATGGAAGGCAGGACCGCAGGAATGGGACAGGAACTGAGTCAGAGGAGAGAGGCAGGAAGGGGAAGCCTGAGAACAGCGAGTAAAAACACAGGAGCTTCATAGTATTGCCCCGATTTTGCGTGATTCGCCTTAAGTGATTGCATCCGATGCGTTCACCTTTTCCTCTGCCTTGCCCTTTGTTTCAAATCCCTTCTCCTCTGTGCCAGAGCAGACCAGTCCTAAAGCTGTCAGGTGAGGTGCTGTAGAGCCAGGCAAGGGCATGCTTGCAGGGGCATCCCCACATGGTGGGTCAGAGCCCAGGCAGAGTGCGGAGGGCATCCATCCCCAGGACAGGCTGCAGTGGGTGACAGAGCCCCTGGTGGGAAGGGAAATGTCCCTTGGAGTTGGGCGGGGAAGGCTAATTGGCTCAGGGATTCAATGCTGAGTAGGTTGTGGAGGTAGGTCATAGGAAGGGGATGCTTCAGCACAGCATGTTGGAGGGCCTCTGTATGGGGAGGATGGCATACACTAGCTCTGACACTTAAGTTCACGAAGTCATCCTAGTAAACGTGCTACACACCTCATTGCTGACTATTGCTATGGTCAGCTTCGAAGTCCTCCCCTTGGGAAGCTATGCACTGAGGCCAGTGTCTAGTCCACCCTTCAAAGCAATTTTGGAACTCTTTATCTGGAATGACTATCAGAGCTGTCATCGTATTAGCCTTTGTGTCCTGAATGACAGCAAACTGTCTTCCTTTCAATATTTCCTTTACCTTTGGGTGAAGAAAGAATTCATTGGGGGAACAAACCAGGTAAGTACGAAGGGAATTTGTTTACTCGCTTAAAGTTCTCTCACAGCAAGTGCTGTGAGAGCTGGTGCATTGTCGTGATGCAAGAGCCTTGAATTTTTAGTGAAAAGTTCAGGTCGTCTAACTTCTTAACGCAGCCTTTTCAGCACTTCCAGATAGGAAACTTGGTTAGCTGTTTGTCCATTTGGTACAAATTCATAATGAATAATCCCTCTGATAGCAAAAAAAGTTTAGCAACACATTGCGACAAGTTCGTGAACTTAATTGTATGACCTCGCATACGTTGGGCGACATCCACTCAGTAAATATACGAGGCTCCTTGGAGCCACGACTCTCACTTGAGAATGGAGTTTCTAATGTGGAAACAAAGAAAACTGGATCAAACTCTGGGATGTTGCACTGGAATTCAGCCGGTGTTCCAACAGGTGCAGGCAGAGGAGAAGGTCCCACTAGACAGGCAGCAGGAAAGCAAAAGTCTATTTCAGAGGCTCCCAAAACTGTAGTTGAAAGCAAAGGGACAGTCTCACATCATTTGACAGAGTTCTGAGCAGATTCAACAAGGAGGCTGTTGTCACCCGACTTGGGGCCTGGATTCCTTTTGGAGACCCAACAGGAAACAACAGTGAGCGGAGTAATTTGACCAGTTGATGAGTGGAAATCCTATGAGCATGAGGGTTGATCCCATCTCAGGAAGGTCCTCAGCTGTCCTGCCTGGGATTGCATGGCTCTGAGGCCAAGGAGAGTGCACCCCAGTCGTGTTTCCCTCCTGCGTTATGGCTGTCGTGATGCATGTTGTCACTTTCACACCCTGGATGTGTCCTTCCTCCCTCTGCTGTGGTCAATAAGATGTAAAGTGTCTGTGCAGTGTGAATGCCTTGGGGACGTCCCTGTGCTTTTGAGGCATTTTCCCAACTGCACTGCCTCCGAGAAGCAGGTCTCGGTCTGCTGAAATGCAGCTGTGCTCATCTGAGATGCCGGTTCCAGAATCGGAGACTGAAGAGAGTGAGGAAAGGGGATGCGGAATTGGAACTGGGGGTTCACCATGGCGTTCTTTATGCATATGTGCTAAATGTCGATAAATGTTGCCCTGCTCCTTCAGATTTAGTAGTATTCCCCCTTCAAGGAGTTTCTGATGGGTTACCTCATCGTGGATACCCAATAATTATACATACTGAAGGCAACTGAGTTGAGAAACGGTGTTGGTTCACCCATAAGGGTTTGTTCTTTGTCAGAGCGGAGATCACTCCCTGTGAATCCCAGAGCAGCAGATCTGAGTTTATCCAGAGGAGCAGATTGGGAAAGGGGGAGGAGGAAGGGCTCCAGAGAGCCTGGTCAGGTCACTGTTGGCGGCCCTCCAGCGGGACCGCCTTCGGACCATCCCTGCAGAGCCAATGGAAGCCCGTCCTGCTGCCCAGGGAGAGTTGCAAGCAGATTCCGTGCACACAGTAGGAGGTTATGCTGGATGGTGCTGCTGCCTCTGGCCTGGAGCTCAGGGCCACTCCTTGTTGCCGGTGTCTCCGGCGTGGTGATGTGTGCTGAGCAGGGCTAACGTGACATTTCACTTTCCTTGATTGTTCACTCGGAGTCAGACAATATCTACGTATTTGCATATGTCAGCTTATTCCTTTCTTTCCCACAGACCCATCATGCATCGGGATTTCCAGCCCAATGTCTGAGGCGGGAAAGCAGAGCAGAGGCCCGGAGGACTCCCCATCCAGCCAGCGGGCCGAGGTCGGAAAGTGATGGCCTCGCTCCAGCAGCCATGCCAGGTCAGCCCTGCCAACCACGATGAATCACTGCCCACTCCTGAAGGCTTCCCTTGTCTCCACTGCCCACCCCCGGCGTGTTTGGAGGGCTGTTGTCGTGGGGAAGAGGGAAGGACTTACAGAGCCAGTCCCGGCCCTGCGGAGTTGAGCCTCTAAGCAGGGAGACAGAAGTGACACCATAGATGCGGTAGGGAGTGTGTCGTGGATCCCCTGTGAGGCTTGGTGGCCAGGAGAAGAGAGGAGTGAGAAGGACCTGGGTGGGGTGACGTGGCTTGGGGGGCTTGTTTAGGGCGGTCCTAAGCGCTGACTTTCCCACGGTCTCCAGGAGGGTCACCGGATAAGATATAGGGACAGAGTGGCTGTAAGATGTAACGCACGAGACAGGTTATATGAAATGCTCAGAAAGGGCAAATCTACAGGGACAGAAATTGGAAGAGAGGTTCCCTGGGCCTGGAGGCGGTAATGCGGATGGACTGCCAACAGGAACTTGGGTGTCTTTGGGGTGATGGAAATGTCCTGAAACTGGATTGCGGTGATGGTCGCACAACCTGTAAGTGTACAAAAAGTCCCCGCATTGCACTGTTAACTGGGCAAATTTTGTAATATGTACATGATACCTCAAGAAAGCTGTTTAGGAAATGTAATGCAAATGTCCCAGTTAGTCATGGAGGGCAAGTTATGCTGTTGCTGTTCTAACAGCAAGGATACCTCAGATGTCCTTCTGTGCTCTGGGCCCTGCGTTCATGACCCAGCACAGCCTGCTGCCTCCACGTGTCCCAGGGCTCCCTCCAAAGGGGTGGGTGGAGTCACAGTGCCAGTCAGGCCAGGAGGAGCCCAGGTGAGTGCACACGTCTGCGTGTGTCTGTGTGTGTTCCTGCACAGGCACCCTCTGGACGATCACAATGGTTGACTGTAATTCCCCCTGAGGGCAGACTCCCACAATCCATCCTGCATCCTAAGTTCCACTTGGTTGGTTTCCATTCTTCCAGAATCCACAGGAACTTTCTTCAGTTTACTTGGGAACCTACCTGGGCCCTTCTCTTCAACCTCTGACCCGGGGAAGACAGGGAGAGGTGGGAGGGACGTCATCCCCTGCATAGCGCCCCCTGCCCCAGCCCAAGGACCCAGTGGGGATGCGCAGGAGAGCAGTAACAGGACAAGGGAACTGCAGCTGCCTTGCCACCAGTCAGTCATGGAGACTTGGGATGAGCCTCCCAGGAGAGGCTTTAAGTTGAGGAGGGAGGAGCGGTGGTTTCAAGCGGCAGTGTGCATTCAGGAAGACCAACATCCTCACTCCCGCCCCATTCTTACCTCTGTGGCCCACAAGCTATCCATGGGTTGGGAGGTGCAAAGTGTTCCAGGTTCCGGGCTTCAGTAGATGGTATTGTGGGAGATTCCAACTGAGTTTGCTCAGAAAACAGGGAAATCGAGTGGAGGGATTCTGCAGTTTGGGCAAAAGTGGCATCTGAGTAAAGAGGGGTTCCGCTGGGGGAGCAGACAGCTGTCCTGTGAGGAGGGCAGTAGGTCCAAGGGATTGTGTCTGGTGTCATGGCAGGGGCTTGAGACATGGGCACTGGAAGGGCTTTGAGATTCAGACAAAGTGTCTTCTGCACGGACGTTTCTGTCTATAGGACACTAGGAGACGAGGATCCCAGGAAAAGGTAGGGGCCGTTGGCCTTATATAAGCCTCTGTATGGATAAACTTGAAGCATCCGTGTATCTCATCCCTGAGGGTGAGATTGGCCCCAAAGACTCACAAGCGGTGGTACTGAGGCTGTGCTCTGTGTGCCTTCAGGTGGGGAATAGAGTGGTGGACCATAGAGCAACACAAAGAAGTTTCTTGTGATTCTGACCCCTGTGGAGGTGGGATATCCATCTAGTCCTCTAATCACAGCGTAAGGGATGCAGGGCCCAGGGTCCAGGGGTTTTTTGGAAGTACAGGGAGAGACCCAAGTCTCCAGCTGCGGGGATCCAGCCTCCGCTGACCAGGGTTCGAGAAGGTGTACACTGCGTCGGCGGTCGATAAAAGACAGAAACCGTTTGTTGCAGGAAAGACAGAACAGTGGAGAGATCGATCTCCAGTTTATTTGTTGCAGGGTTTATATACATTTTTTAGGTAGGGGGTACTTGCAGGGATACATGTAGCATAGCAGGAAAAATATGCATTACCTCAGTGAAAAGTAGATCATTAACTATTTACCAGAAACCTACAGGTCAGTGAAACCTTAGGGAGTCAGTTTCTCAAGACAATTTTTCTCCATTAACCCTGATAGCCATCTTTCTTTTGTGTCCCAAGGAACTGGCTGTCCTCACCACATACCTCAATAAGTAGTAAGCACCCTCCTGGTGTAGAAAGAAACAACGAAAGCAGAAAAACAAGTTTATGCTTCACCAAGCCCACTAAGGCCAGCTTGCAAGCCCCTCAATATTGGGGACCATGGTCCTCAACATCCAGCCTTCAAAGATCTCACCCGATGGCCGCCGATACAAGGCCACCATGAAATGTGTGGGGAGGATGCTTTCCGGTGAGGATGCAGGGTCCAATCCCCAAGAAATTTCTGTCATTGCTACGTGGTCAAGCTGAGGCACTATCAGAGCTCAAGGTTTTTTTGAAGGACTCCCTGACTTTCCAAAGCTCCTTAACAGCTGTTTTAGAAGTAAGGGAGCGTCGGAGCAGATGTGAGACAGGAAAAGATGAGGAAAGTGGATCAAGTGGGGCATGACTGTGACAAGAGGAGAACCAAGTCTGTCCTGCAAAAGGGCCCCTTTAGGTCCTCGGGTTGAGACACAAGAGCCCAGGTGCCTCCCCGGGACTATTCCCTGATTTCCATTTGAGAGACAATCGAGGGCCTCAGAGCACTGCTGTCTCCTTACGATGAAGGATAAGCATGGTAGGGAGTATGCTTTTCTGAGTTCCAAGGAGCAATTGAGACAATGGAAACAAATGTTATCTAAGTCATATAGGTCCATATTAAGCAAACCTGTTAGAACTGCTAGCTACCATTTCTTTGGTTTCATTGTTGCTGTTGCAAATACTTAAGGGGCTCTCCTGGATGGAAACACTCACAGGGCCAGGGGCTCCTGCATTGCCAGGTGGTGAGGACCTGAGATCTGCCCTTCACTAGGAGGACTGATTGGTGCTCTCTCAGGGCTAAAGGCACTGCCCGTGCTTGGGCTGCTGAGGTCTAGGAGAAACGGGCAGGGTCTCTGGAAGAACCGCTTCTCTGAGGACACAGTGGGCTGCCCAAGAAGAGATCTTGGGAGATGTTTCTGGGTTTGTCCGCAACTACTGTGATTCTCACCCAGGAGTCTCAACTGAAGTGCAGACACTGGCATGATTTACCTTAAGGGAAAAGAAAGAGGAGAACAATGAGTTCTTCTCATAAAAATACTCACGTTCATCATGTTCCTACAGGCCTGCCCTTCTGACTGTGGACATGTTTTCTGAAGCCCAGGTCCAGGACTCAGGCCTGGAAGCGAAGGCCTGTCCTGTCAAAGGACAAAGAGCCTGGCATCGCGTGTGGAGGCAACGGCGGCCTTCAGATGGGTGCTCACCTCAGGGACAACCCTCTTCAGCTCCTCCCCTCTGTGAGTCTGGGCCCCTCTGCTCTCTGTGATGTGATTGAGAGGCCTGCTTAAGGGATGTTAATCGTTGTCCTGGGTTACAGAGAGGAGGATGCCAGGACCCCCAGCCTCCCCTGGCAGGGACTGATGGGAAGGTGGGCGGAGGAGGAGCTGGTGCCCACGTTGTGCTCACATCCCAGATGCACTCGTGCACCTGAGACCGCAGGCGCCCTTTGGCTTATTGATTTCTCCGGATTGATTTGCTCTCAGTCAGAGTGCCCCCTGCCAGACCTTCAACGTAACGGGGAAAAGGAAGTCTGTCTTTGCTGCTCATCTGGAAGGCGTTGTGCGATGGAAACATGTCAATGGGCCATGTGTACAAATGCTCAGTCGGTTGCAGAGGAGGGGATGCCCACCCCACCTCCCTACTTCTTTCCAGGAAGGGCAAGGGGTCCCTGTGGCTTGTGAGTCTGTGTGATGATGGGGGAGGGGATGTATGACACACCTCTGTGGCTCAGTGTCCTGAGGAAGGATGACCCTCATCCCCCACTTCCAGCTGTTGAAGCTGCCCCCGCTCACTCATGTGTGGGGCTGGTGACACTCGCATTTCTGACTCTCACCTCTTGGGGGGACCAGGTGCTCCCTGACCGACTCAGTCACACCTCAGCGTGCTGACCACTGTGAATCTGTGTCACCCTCCATCCCTCCCCTGAGCAGGACTGCGCCCTCCACAGCCTGGGCGTCCGGGTCCTTTGGCCCTTGCCTGCTCAGGTTTGCCTCCTGGGCCCTGGCTCTGCTCAGCCACTTTCCACATCCCCTGTTCAAGGAGTGCAGTACCCTGGTGTCTCACGTGCACCACAGAGGAACCACGGTCATCTCCAGAAAGTCATGTTCCGAATCTCCCGCCGTCCCGCCTACTGGGCACAGGGTCCTCCTGTGAGTCTAGAGACTGAATGGGTTGAAACGCTCTGTGTGATGGAGCTCGTCTTTACTCCTAGACTCACTGCCTTGTCTGAGCTCTGGGACCTCTGCCTGCTGCTGACCCTGTGGTCTTTTCCTGCCACGGCTGGAACTGACACTCTTTTCTGGGGGGTGTGTTTCACGTTGTCCCCAGACGTCCCATACTCTGTCCAGGTCAATAGAGCAGATTGTGGAATGTGTGCCGTGTCCATAACACGCGGACCACCTGTGGTCCCAAAACTCCTCGCCTCAGAAATTAAAAGAAAACAGAGTGATGAAGAACGCAATGGTCAGATGGCGCAACGTTCACAAAGCGGTTGTCTAAAATGAGCATAAAACAGTGCCTGGGGATTCAGAATATATGGAAATTAATGGTGGCCTTCAGAAGACCCATTGCAGTCGAGCTATAGGGAAGACAACTGTGTTAGAGGGGGTTCAGCGGATGGTCTCAGGAGAGCTTGAAACGGTGTTTTGTTTCACTGTAGGAAGCATTTATTTGCCACATTAAAAGATCTCAATGGTGCATCTAAGTATAAAACCAATCATGTAATTCATCGAGGTGCACACAAAGTTTAAGTAGCAATGTTTCATTGTTTTACGTTTCCAGTTTTAAAAACTCTTAAATATACCGAGGAAACATTTCAAAAAGCCAGATTCAACATGTTTTGAGGCAGAAACTTTATTATGAATGTGTCTACTATTCTGGCCGCAATGCGAGTTCTACAGGACAGGATAGTTCACTCTACTCCAATCTCCAGCTAAAGCATGAAGTAAAATAGGTACAACACAAATCCTATAAGTCAATAAAAGCAGAGGTAAAATGATTTAGGGTGGATACGTTTGTGTTGTCATTATCTTACATAATTTGTCTTGGTCCTTCAAGAGGAAAACAGAAACTCCAAAACGTTGAACTCCCCCCTCTCTCCCCTTTATAAATGTCCAGGTCCACCCCTCTCCCTGAATTGCTTCCTTCCTCCAGAAAAATATGAAAGTTAAGGTTTCTGAAGTGGCCAGCGGCCCCGGGCCCCGGAAAAGCAACGGGATACCCAGACTTTGCTCTCCATGGCACTGAGCCATCACCAGCACAAGAAACTATTTCACTTTGAACATCAACATGTGGTGTCCCAGTAGCTGCAGAATGCCAAGTGGGAAGCAGATGGGTTTGCAACCCCCCCTTTTTGAGGACAGCTCCAGACAGAAGGAACAGGGGATCATTCAGGAGAGGAGTGGTAAGTGCAGGAGCAAATTCCCTGAGGAGGTGGAAGGCATAGGACCCTGAACCCTGGGTGACGGCTGGCTGCAGTCTGGAGCAGGAATGCTCAGGGGCAGCAGAAGATGCCAGGTCAGAAAGAGGTCGAGTTTTTCAGGGACGCTGTCAGAAGTCCCACTTCATTACTTCTGACTCATCCATGAACTATTAGGGGAGGTCACTGAAATGGAAGTGGGTCCCCTGTAACAAAGGCAGTGGGTTAGGTGGTGTGACAGGGAAAGTGAGAAGCAGTGTCATGGATTTAATAGTTCAGTCAAGTTTGCAGTTTTGTCACCAATGTCCGTGGTCTCAGTTAGAGACTTGAATGTGTCCCTTATTTGGAGCACAGAAGGACAGGATGGACCCGGGAGTCAGCGGCTAGAGAGGGGTACTTCAGGGGGAGTTTGTAGCCCTCTGTAAGAAGGGGCCTCATGGCAGATGAGGAAAGCTGTGGGTCCACACTGGAGACCCCCAGTTTGTAGGCTGTGTAATCAGAGGCATTAGATTGAGGGAGCTCGAGGAGCCGGGCAGGGTGTTTAGGTGATGAGACAGGGAGGGTACAAAGGGATATGATGTGTTGCTGTGTGTTCCGGGGCGGAGGGGAGTGGGCCTGGAACAGAGAGGAGAGGGTGTCTCAGGACCCAGTAGTTGAAAGCTGCTGTGGAGTCGGCCTTGCGACAGGAGGATGACCAGGGGACTGGTAGAGGTTCCGGACAAGGGGGGGTGAGGTTCCGCTGTGACAGTCGGGTGACAGGACCTGGACGTCCTACTGCGGGTACTCTATGGGACAGCTGGAAACAGGGCAGAAGGCAGCCTCCAGCGCTAGACTGCAAGAAGACTGGCAAGGACCTCGCTGAGCACTGGTGCGCAGGCCCAGAACGCGCCATTTTGAGGGCACCATCCATAGGACTGAGCGTGCGCCCCGCCTCCTGAGCTTCTGGCCTCTGTGCTGTGATTCCCAGGGCGGGACTAGGCGAGGGGTAGCGCCCGGGGGTGTTCGCCGTCCCTACTTTGGATGATCTCAGTCCTTTTCTGATCCTGGGGGTCAGTGCCCTGATTTCTTGAGTCAAATTCTCCCTGGCTCCGCTTGTAAAATTCCTTGAGTCTGTAGTCCTCCGTTTCTCTGGTCAGCAGGGGGCACTGGTGCTCTGTACAATCGCCTCCTTTTCTCTCCCCCGCCCTTTGTGTTTGAAAAAACTCGTTGATCCTTCGCAATGGAGTGCTTTCAGTTCCTGTGTTTGTGCTCCTGTCTTAGACTAGCTTTGTTTTGCCCAGGGACAATAACCTGTTTTCCTGTAAAATTAGGTCTTCTACTGGACAGAGAGGGTACAAAGGGATATGATGTGTTGCTGTGTGTTCCGGGGCGGAGGGGAGTGGGCCTGGAACAGAGAGGAGAGGGTGTCTCAGGACCCAGTAGTTGAAAGCTGCTGTGGAGATGGCCTTGCGACAAGAGGATGACCAGGGGACTGGTAGAGGTTCCGGACCAGGGGGAGTGAGGTTCCGCTGTGACAGTCGGGTGACAGGACCTGGACGTCCTACTGCGGGTACTCTATGGGACAGCTGGAAACAGGGCAGAAGGCAGCCTCCAGCGCTAGACTGCAGGAAGACTGGCAAGAACCTCGCTGAGCGCTGGTGCACAGGCCCAGAACGCGCCATTTTGAGGGCACCATCCATAGGACTGAGCGTGCGCCCCGCCTCCTGAGCTTCTGGCCTATGTGCTGTGATTACCAGGGCGGGACCAGGCGAGGGGTAGCGCCCGGGGGTGTTCGCCGTTACTACTTTGGATGATCTCAGTGCTTTTCTGATCCTGGGGGTCAGTGCGCTGATTTCTTGAGTCAAGTTCGCCGTGGCTCCCCTTGTAAAATTCCCGAAAAAGAGCTGTCTTCCCATTGAGTGTGTAGTCCTCCGTTTCTGTGGACAGCAGGGGGCACTGGTACTCTGAACATTCGCCTCGTCCTCTCTCCCCCGCCCTTTGTGTTTGAAAAAACTCGGTCTCCATGTTCCTTTCCATAGTGGTACTTTCATTTTGTGTATTTGTGCTCCTCTCTTGGAGTGGCTTTGTTATGCCCAGCGACAAAAACCTGTTTTCCTGTAAAATTAGTTCTGCTACTGGGCAGTTTGGGCTCCTTAGCAAATTCTATTTCTGTTTCTGTGAATGCTCTCGTCATCGTCTTTCCCGACCTTGTTATGCGTTTTCTGGGCCTGTATCAATACATTCTTCAGTTATAAAACTCACTCAAATCTTAGGCTTGAATCTTTGGAAGACAGATAAAACACACCAAAGAGGGTCACCCAAACCACACCCCATCGCCTTGCCAAGTCCATTATTAGTGTTTTGTGCTAAATATCCTTAGAGCTTGTTCTTCCCAAAAGGCTGTATTTTCTGTATATGTCAGTTCATTTTTGCATCATGATCTCCTTGTTTTGAAATTGCGATATTCGTTTTTGAAAATTGTTGTCATACTTAATGTCATTATACCGAAAAATAATGCTGAGGTATTGTACAAGGTAGAAAACCTTTGTAAATGTTGAGTTGAGGACACAATGACCTCTGTAGGATGGAAAGGCAGCACCACACTTGCCCTTTATGACATCAGGAGCTATATATAGTGCCTGTCTGGTGCACTGTTTATCCACAGCAAGTGGAGTGCTAACTAGCATTCAGTGGGTACCCAGTGAATATGGTTGAATTTTTTTTTGTGGGGGAGGGAGTTGGGGGAGAGGAACAGCATTGGGGAACCAGATATGGGGAGCAGACAAGTTGCTGCCTTTTTTTTGTTCTTCAGTCTAGCTGTGGAGGACATTGCTTCACTGGCCCATGTTGGTATCATCATTGCACTCTTCTCAGGTGAGGCAGATCAGTCACCAGCCTCTGGACAGCCGCTCACAGTGGTTCTTGGAAGCTCACACTGGCTGCCAGCTGCTCCCTTTGGCTGCCAGCCACTCACTGTAGCCTATGGCAGCACACTGCAGTGGGGCCTGCAGTTATGCCATCCAGGGAATCACAGCAGCCCAGCTCCAGGTGGAGGTGTTGTTCCGCATGTTAGCTGTAGAGGGCAGTGTCAGTTGCCTTCATATGTAGGATCAGAACTGGTTCCCCTGGAGTCCCAAGGAAGCTCTTAGCAGATGCGCGACTCGGCCGGCCCCGAAATATTTTTAAAATGTAATTCTCAGAACATTTTTCTTTCTATATATAAAGATGCATCTTTTTGTTGCCCTAGATTATAATATAGCAACAGTTTTGTACATCTCTTTTTTTTTCCCGATTTGGTCCTTTGCAGGTCAGTATTAATGCATGTCATTAACACTGCTTAAAATCGGACTTTCAGACCTAGGCCAGGTCGCGTGACTACCTGAGGTCCATTGACCTTGTTGCTGACAGACTCAGGAGACAGCCAGAGTTGTCCCAGTTTCGAGCCTGTTTCCTTCATTCCATCGGAAGTTCAGTGAGGCTTCAGTGAACAAGACATGGCAGAGAATGGCCTTGGTAGAGATGGTGCATGTTTTACTGTTGCTCCCTGTGTTCGTCAGCTGTCAGTATATTGGGTCTCCTTTCAGAAGCACCCTGGCCTGTGGCATACTCGATTCCTAGAATTTTATTTCTGGAACACATTGTATGGTGATTTGGTGCAGTGGTTCCAAACTGCAGTCACCTCTCCTCCTGCCTTGGATGCTTGCTTGGGCCATGTAGTGAGGAGGAGGGCCTAAAAAGAAGGATGCACAGTGTGGGAAGCCGACAGCCCCCCAGTGTCTGACAAGGCACATTGCCCTGCTCAGCACTGGGTATTAGGGGTGCTGCCTTATGGTTGGTCATGTAATATCTCCTGCCTCTGTGAACCCATGTGCCTTTTCTTCTATAGGAGACAATATATTCACTACACTTGTGACATGTTCCTGTGGTACCCCAATGAGCTAACTACGCAGCCAAAGACGGGTAAGATCTCCTAAAAGAGGGGAGACAACCCAAGCCAGGCAGTAGTTCTGTGGGGAACCCCTAAACTGAGATATTGGGGACTCAAGCCCCTTGGAAACTGAGGCACAGGCCTCTGACAAACTCAGGCCAGAAAACTCAGGCCTGTGAAAAGCTGATGCATTTGCCTAAGGGCTCTGCTGTGAAAAGTGTCCTCAGAGGCCAAAGGTCTCCAGTCCATGAGAGTTCCAGGCAGCTTGCTGACCATGAGTTATGTTAACAGCCTTGTGTAAATTCCTTCGTTTGGTGCCTTGTTACAGCAACAGATACTGAAGCTTTAACGAAGAAACAGATACAGCCCTCTGTAAGATAGAGTGGTGTGAGACCCCTTTAATTGCTAGGTTTTGTATTTACATAGTAATAAAACTTTAGATGCTTTTACCCTAAAACAAGGTAAAAGCTAGTCTTTTAGTAATAATTCAAGTATACTCCCTGAAAGTCTAACTGCTGGAATTTGGGATAATGACTAGGTAGTCATGGTAACCATTATTTAGGAGATATATAGAGACAAGTCTATCCTTAGCATAAGATAGTTATGATAAATATTCTTTAGGTGACAGGCAGAGACTGGGTCTGAGTCTCAGAGGTTATCACAGTGTAAAACAAGATAAATCCTTTAATGGAAGAGCAAATCACAGTGCACCCTGGAGAGAGCACTTACAGGGGAGTAGAAGACTGTGTAAATCCCGAGAACTACAAACCACCAAATGTTTTGTGATTGAGATAATGGTCAAAAGCCCCTATAAAAGGAGCTAGGTTTTAACAATAAGGTGTGACACTTCTGAGAAACTCTTTCCGGTGTCTCCGCTTTCTTTTTTCTGCCTTTACTGTAATAAAAATTTTCTGTCTTTCGTATCGCTGACTCCGTGTCCACCTTCTTGAGCCCTGGTCAGCGGGGGCTGGCCCCCCCGCGGCACAGAACATGAACTTAGGGGCCCAAAGACTGACATGGTGTTGAATATGGGAACTCGGTCATCTGACAGGTCAGATGTGTTAAGCCAGCCTGACCTGAATGCAGTGAATGGCCTTTTTCTCTAAGACCACCTATTGTTCCACAGCTGCTACAGCACTCCTCATATAACTGAAAAAGTTACATATTTGTTACCAAAAAGTTTTATTTTCAAGAGTCCTGTACGGAAATAATCTGAACGCATTCCTACTGACAACTTCTTTACCACTAAGATGTCCTTTGTGGGACACCCAGTTCTTCCGTAGTATATTCGTGTGGTGTCGCCTGGAGGGCCTTGGGCCATGGCTCAGGAGAACTCCCTTCTAACTCCAGGTCTGCCAGCCTTAACGTTTTTGCTGTCTGGGTTGCTTTGTTTTCTGGGTCTGCTGTTTCTTTGATCTTAAGAAGAGGACTTGTGCTAGGTTATTAGTTGAACAGGGAGGCCCCACCAGGAAAGGGTTTTGTGACAGGGCCCATGCTCCCAATACAGAAGCTGTGCTTTCTGCCAGTATGTATTTCAGTTTATTCCAGGACACATTCACTTTACTTTTACATAGAGGTCAATATCCCATGGTCCATATAATCTGTAAGAGTTCCTGTGATGCCAGTCCCCCAGACATGAAAAGAAGAATGAAGACAGTGACATTATAACTGTGAACAGACCGGGCACCCTGAGGAGTACCAGACACTAAAAGTGGCCCTAAATTTAGGTCCCCAATGCGGTAAAGCTACTATACCCGCCCTTGTCGGAATGAAACAATTACCTGAAAGAGAAACTTACATCTTCTTTGAACCTATGAATTTTTGTTCTGCTCTTCAATTGACTAGACATTACCTGATTTACAAAAGAGGGTGGACTGCAGCATCGCTGAAAAGCAAAACGCAGAGGACTTTGAGCCTTACTTCAGTTTAGTGAGTTTTCCATGATATATCTTTTCCAAATAACAAATCAGAATTTCTGTATATGTTAACTAATGCCGTCTTGGTTGTGGTATTTTGACACAGGCACATGTGATTTGCAATTTAAGGATATAGGAACCTTCTTTACTCCCCCTGAAGTGAGGATTCCAGAGCTTGTGCTCCTACTTGTTACAAAATCATGTGGTGAAGATGTTTTGAGCAGATACTGGATGTCAGGCAGTGCACTGAGTCCTTCGTATGTACTGTCGAGAGTCTCGTTCATGACGGATACCTTATCTGGTAGGTTAGTATAACTCTGCCCACGATCCGATGAGAAAGAAACTGCTATGTAAAGAGATAGATCACTGGCAAGGGTGTCTGTAGAACATGAGCCCTATGATGACTCAGGGCACACATTTCCCTGGAATGCCATTATCAGCAACCCTGGTACTTGCCTTGAGAAAATGCTTTGTATTGACCAGTGGTGTCTGTCATTCTTGCACGTAACAATCTACAACTCGGTGCTTTGGCTGCTTGATAATTGGATTCACATCAGTGGTAGAACTCATGAAGAAATGTATCTAGTTCACGTGATTCAATGGAGGTTCAAGGCTTCATGCAGCTGATGTGTGTCACCTTGAGGCCAGGTGGCTCCCTGAGCTGAAGCAGAACTAGAGATTGTACAGGGAAGGTAGAAGGCAGGTACATGTACACGGAAAGGGGATGAGAAGTGCACGTACATGGAAAGGAGAACAGAGGTCCATTGTTCCCCAGGTTGCGGTTTCTTTAACAGCTACTAATGTGTGGTTGGACGCAGTGGGAATTGGTTCTGCTGTTTCTGTGTCCCTTCATGCTGATCTCATTTCAGCAGCCTTCAGAAAAGTTGTTTGAGAGCTGTTTTGGTATATCATGTTGTTTGTTAGGTGTTGGGGTTAGAGGAGGTCACAAAAGAGGTTCAGGAGGGAAGAGCATCACACCAAACAATTCAAAGAGACAAGGATTGAAGCAGGGAAAACTGGGGTCTCTTTCAGTTATTTACAGTGTCAATCCTTAGACACGATGAACTCCTTTCATTATCAGGCAGTTCTTTTCGGAGAGGAGGGTATAGGGACATACAGGGTCCAGGAATTGAGTTAAAAAGTGGGGCGCAGAAGCAGCCTGTTCTTTGCCTCCTGTCCTTGATCATAGCTTGGCTCATGGCTTTGGACAGGCCAGTGGTGCAATTCTTCATTACACATGATGCATGCCCTTGGTGAGGAGTGTTGTTGTCAGAATGAAAAGGACACAAGCAAAGGAGACAGGGAGTTGGCGACTTCACTTCCCTTCCCTGTCGCTTCATTGTCTTCTTTAATTGTCATTTCTCCTTTTTCTTATTTTCTCAAGTGCTCATTATGAAGTTAATTAAATCTCATATGAATTTTCATCAATTCATTTTGCATGAGGAAGATATAAAAACAAACACGTCGGTAGTACATATAGAAATGGACGTTGATCTCACCAATAAATTTTAAAAGCTTTCTTGAAGGAGTAGCAACATATTTTTCACCTCTCAACTTAGCAGCACTTAAAACCTTCTCCGTACTCTCAGGGTACAAGGATGCAGGCACTGGCCTGTGTTCCTGGTTAAAGGAATGTGGCCATGTGTGTCAACGTGTAGGAATCCATGCAAGGCACATTATCTAAAATGTGGGCATGTATTGAAAAAGTCTGTCATAGTGTTGTGTTGTGCATGTGAAAACCAATGTAGGAAAGGTGGAAGGTGCATGTGGTGCAGTTTAGAGAAAGCTGAATTTTCAGAAGATAAATGAATTAACTAACGTCAACCATTAGGACTTCAGAATTGCGTATTGGATCCTGAACTATCACAAGATGTAAAAACGAAGTTGATATGCAAAAGGGGTGAAAGTGATTGGATGGTGGATGGTTACTGAATTTTTCTGTTGTCTTTTCTCAAATGACTGCAATGAGTCCTGTATGCACTGAGGGAAAAATCATGGAGTGAACATATGACCTTTCTTCTCACTGAGTTCTGTAATCTCCCTGCTCCACTGGGCAGGATGAAGGGAGCAGTTGGGCATCACCACAGGGACAATATGGTAGTCTTGCTAGAGGACAGAAGTAACACTTCCCTTCATACATTAAAAATACAATGGTAAGCAAAGAAAAAGGGGAGGTGGAGGGGGAAAAGACAGCTCCTGTCCTTAGGAAGATTACAGTATACTATTTTACTTGGAGAGAGGAATTGGGTTATTTCTGCTTTACATCTCAGGTTATGAAATATAATATTTTCACACTTTTTGACGCCTTATACTTTTAGGAAGAGACATGAATTAGCTTTTATTTATTTATTTATTTATTTATTTATTTATTTATTTATTTATTTTTTACATGAGCCATCCTGCCACCTGTTGGCAGCTTAGGGGCAGCTCACTAGGGCTTAGCATCTCACTGCTGTTTCTCAGAGCTCAGCTTACACTCTTGAGTGAGTGCTTAACCAACTGAGCCACTGGGCCGGCCCTAAATTTTGTTTTATTTCATTTTATTTTGTTTTATCTTTATTTTATTTTATTTTATGTTATTTTTTATTTTATTATTTTATTTTATTGTATTATTTTATTTTATTTTTATTTATTTTATTTATTTTATTTTATTTTATTTTATTTATTTTATTTTATTTTATTTTATTTTTTTATGATTTTATTTTATTTATTTTATTTATTTAATTTAATTTTATTTATTTCATTTATTTTATTTTATTTCATTTATTTTATTTATTTTATTTTATTTTATTTCATTTATTTTATTTTTTTATTTTATTTTATTTTATTTTATTTTATTGTTTTATTGTTTTATTTTATTTATTTTATTTTATTACTTTATTTTATTTTATTTGTTTTATTTATTTCATTTTATTTTATTTATTGTATTTTATTTTATTTTTATTTAATTTTAATTTAATTTAATTTAATTTAATTTAATTTAATTTAATTTTAAGAAAGCAGTGTCACTGGCCCTCATATGTGGTATCCCATCCGGGGCCCTCATATGTGGTATCCCATCCGGGGCCAGTGGTATCCCAAGTCAGCTCTTCACCCGCGCGCCACTCGGCGGGCCCCAGAAAGAGAAATGAATTAAACAGTCAAGCTTCATCAAATGATTTTTCGAACAGCTAACCCATGCTCTGAGTTTCACAAAAGATGGTGACGTCACAAAGCTATATGTATCCCACAGTGTTAACTGTGCAAGTTTATAGGTGAGAAAACCACTAAAGAAATGATTCCCAAATTAATGGTCATCCTTGGGTGATGGGACTGTGGTTTGGATTTCTTTATTGTATTTGATGAGTCCTCCAAATAGTGTACAGCGAGCTTGGAGTGACCAGGGTAACAGAAGAATACATGGATACAAAACCAAAACAGCTGGAGGAAAGCCAATGACAAGAGCATTGGGATCAGCAGAAATAGAAGGTGCTAAGGAGCCAGGACACTAGGTTTCCAGTAGGGATTCTTCTAAAGGGAGCTGTTTGCCTGAGGTTGGGCCTGGCCCAGGCAGGCACAGAAAGAACAAGCCAATATTCAGAGAGATGATTCAGACCCGTTTTTTTCATCCACAACGGGCGGGGGAGACTGATGTCTGCGAATCAACACTGCCATCTAACGTCCACAGAAACTGAGCTTTTACATTCCTGGCACAAAACTCCTTTTCGCTACTTTTCCCACAAAACGCCACAAATGGTGCCTCAGGACTTCACTGCAGTAATGTTTAGAAAAAGCAAAGATCACTCCAGCAGACTTCTGGGAAGCGAAACCCACTGGCTCTTCATTAGTCCCTCCCTCGAAACCATAGCACCAGCATTTGATGGTCTCTCACAAAGGACACATGGGCCAGTAGGGCTGGTGCCCTGCTCCAATTGAAGTCTGTGAACCTGCCCGCAGGCGTCCGGTTAGGTCAGTGCCAGTCTCCGCGCCCGCATCTGGTAGAACTTTCCTTCCAGTTCCTGTTGCCAATTTTCAGTTGAAGGACTGGGCCAATTGTTACCCAATAGCCCCGCGTACCCCTATGCTGCCAGTGAGCAAGCAGTACCCATTTCCTGGTCATCCTCCTATTCCCTTCCCTTCCCCTCCACTCACCCTGCGCACCCCACCCCATCTCCCCCGACAGGTACCAACGGTAACACACTTTCCTACTCCTAGCCCTCAGTCCAGGGCACCCTCTGGGCGAACTCAGGGTCCAGGAGACTGACTAGATCAAAACTGGACGGCCTCCTTTGGGATTTTCTCCTAGGGAACAGATCATCCCTTTGTCCCTGGATGTCCCTTCTAGCATTGCCCTGTCTGGCCACCTAACATCTTGCCCTGCTCGTCCAGCCCCCTCCCTCTAATACCTGGGATTACACAGCCTTCAACCTCTGGGGGACCTCCAGTGTGGACCCCACAGCCTCCTTCCTCACCTTCCACCAGGCCCCTCCTGACCCAGTTTACCCAGGGTTATCAAGTCCCCCTCAAGCACTCCTCTCTAGCTGCTTTAGCTGGCCTCTGTCCCCTCCTGCTGTGCCCCAATAAAGGACACCTCCCCACCTGTATCTGAGCACCTGAGTTAGGAAGCATTGCCTCATCAAATTTTTGGAAGAGTCTGAAGACAGGTGTTAGATCCTCTTTGAATGTTTGGTAGAGATCATTACTGAAGCCATCTGGTCCTGGACTTTTGCTTTTGGAAATGTTTTAGATGACTGATTCCATTTTGTTAGTGTTGATCAGTCTATTTACATTTTGTAGTTCTTCTGGATTCAGTGTAGAAAGGCTCCATGTTTCTAGGAACTTTTACATTTCTTGTAGGTTATAGTTTTTGGTAGCACATAATCCTTTACAGTATTCTTGCATAATCTGTGGTATTTCTGCGGTACCCATGGTAACTTCTCTTTCATTTCTGATTTTGTTTATTTGTGTCTTTTCTCTATTAATCTTACTGTGTCTAGCCAAGTGTTTCTCAATTTTGTTAAGCTTTCAAAGAAGTAGCTTTCTGTTGCGTTAATTACTTCTATTGTCTTTTTGTTCCTTTATTTCGTTTAGTTCTGCTCTTTGATTATTTCCTTTCTTCTGCTGAGTTTGCATGACATTTGTTCTTCGTTTCCTAGTTCCTCAATGTATAATTGTAGGTTGTGCTTTCGTGATGTCTCTTGTTTCTTGAGACAGGCCTGTAACAGTAAACATTTCCCTCTTACTACCGCTTTTGCTGCCTCCCAATAATTTTGATTGGTTGTATTTTCATTGCCATTTGTTTGTGTGGATCTTTTGATCTGTCTATGTATTTCTTCCTTGACCCAGTTGCTGTTTCATAGCATGTTGTTTAATCTTCACATGTTTGTGATTTTTTTCCTGCTTTCTTTCTCTCCGCAGTTGATATCCAATTTCAAAGCCTTGCGATCAGAGCATATGCTTGTTAGGATTTCAATCTTCTTAACTTTGCTGAGGCTAGTTTTATGTCCCAGCATATGGTCTATCCTTGAGAATCTTCCATATACACTACAAAAGAGTGTGTAGACTGCTGTTCTAGGATGAATTGCTGTGTAAATGTCAATTATGTCGATTTGGTTTCATGTGCCATTTCAGACTGATATTTCCTTAGGGATTTTTCTGTTTGGGTGACCTTTCTGTAGCTGTCCCTGGTGTGTTTAGGTCCCCTACTATAATTGTGTTTTTGTGAGTTTCTCCCTTTCATTCCATTAGGAGTTGGTTTGTATATTTTAGTCCTCGCTGATTGAAGACACATATAATGACAAGTATTATGTCTTGTTGTATTGTGCCCTTTATGACTGTGCAATATCCATCTTTGCCTCTTTTTACTTCTTTTACCACGACATCTGTTTTGCCTGATATAACTAGGAATACACCTGCTTTTCTCTGGCTTCCGTTTGCTTCGGGTATCATTTGCCACCCTTTCTCTTTGACTCTATAATTGCCTTTGTAGCTGAGATGTGTCTTTTGGAGGCACCATATGGTTGGGTTTTGTTTTCTGATCAAATCTGCTACTGGGTGTGTTTCTGTTGGTGAGTTCAGGGCATTTACATTTAGGGTGATTATTGATATCTGAGGATTTCCTGTAGCCATTTTATCTTTTGTTCTCTGGTAGTGTAGTGTCACCATTGTTCCTTTGCCTTTTGTTCCTGTCTGTTATTTTAGTGTGGGAGTATTCTATGATTTTCCCACCTGATCCCTCTTTTGTTGTGTTATATGTCTGAGATCTGGATTATTTTGAGTGTTACCATTAAGTTTATTTAAAAGAAAGTTTTATAAGTACAGGATAAAAAGCTATTTTCTGATTTGTGCCCTCTTCCTGTCTTTCCCTTACAGGACCTACTTCCAAAACAAAACTGATAAGCTGAGTAAAAGCTGAGGATGGAAGCCTGTGCAGAGGTTCTGTCCACATTTACAAGAGATTTTATTCACACTGGCTTCATCTACAAGACTTCACAAATGAAGAATGTCTCACCTAAGGATATAAAAGTTGAAAACACCTTTATTCTTCGTTACAGCAAGTCTCTAAAAGACACACCGACTCTTCCTCAAAAGTGCCAAATGACATTTTCAACCCCTACACTCTTTCAACAGTTTGCTTTGGAAAGTTGGCCTTGCATGGTCCACAAACCCGAAACCATGGTATCACCATTCTTACCCAAACCTTATGACACCCTGCCCCCACCCTGAACGACCTGCTTGAATCCATACTGAAAATTCTGAATAAACATGGGTCCTGCCTGCCACCCTGAGACTTTGAGAAGGCTCTGTGCAGGCAGTGCTCTCCCTGTTAGGCAAGAACGTCATCTCACTTATGAAGTTGTTGGGCTGGTTTGTAGGAAGTACAGCACAGGATGAGCAGAGTCACCACTGCTGTACAGCATGGGACAGTGGACTGAGACTATGTGCTAGGTCCATTATTGAAGGGTGTTTCCGATCCACACACGGACTGAGTACCACAGGTGTATTTCGAGAAATCGGTTAGCAGGGATGTAAGTGTGCAGACAGGCGAGCAGAAAAGTAAAGAAAGGAGGGGTGAACGTAATTCATGTATGGAAGGGGGTAAATGCCGTGTTCACATGACACAAAGTGCAGAGGCAGAGAAGGAAGTGATGCATCACCGCATGTGTCAAACGAGGTCTTCAATCCTGAGTATCTATTTCTGCCTCGGCCATGTTTTTGAGACATAGTCTCCCCGCGGGGTAACCTGGGGCGGTCTGTCTAGAAAGCTTCGGGAATCATGAGAAAGATCGGAGGGGGAAGAACAAAGACACCTCGAGCTGCTGTTGCCGACTAGGGTAGGCCCAGGGCTTTCGAGGCTCTGTGTGGCCCAGGCGGTTGAACGTCACACGGCGAGGCAGGGACCGGTCAGTGCGCATGCTCGTGGCTGCGCATGCGCCTTGCAGCACGTGGCCGTTGCTGCGCATGCCCACTGTTGCCCACACTGCCACCACAGCTCCGGCAGAGGCGGTCGGGGGCCTTCCTTCTTGAGTCGTTCCCGCCACTTGCGCCCCAGCGGACTGGTCCCCAGATCAGGTGCAGTGCGAGGGAGAGCCAGGGGACGGCCAGCGGGCTTCCGTGGAGATGGGGCTGCTTTCTGTGTCTCCGAGGAGGAAGGTCCTGGCGGCCTTCGTCTGCCGTCCCGCGGGTGGAGGCCGCCATGGCCCGTGTGTGGGGGTGGCAGCGGGCCACAGGGGGCCTGGACGCTGGGCCGTGGAGCGGAGGGGTCCGAGGGGGACGGGGAGTCCTGGGCCGTTCTTTGAGGTGTGTGGGTGCTGGAGGTCCCCGGAGCAGCCTGGGAGCACAGAATCGGGAGTCCTCCGAGGGGGCTGGGCCGGGGGCGGGGCGGGCGGTGAGGGAGGGCCTAGACTTGGGCCTGCGGTGGGACCGCCACTGGGCCCTGGAGATTGTCGTGCACCACGCGGAGGTCCGGGAGCAGCGGGCCTGTCGGGCTGTGCGGCAGCTGCTGCCCTCTACCTGGGAGTCGGAAAACAGCCACAGGCGGCCTGCAAAGCCTTCCGCCTTTGTCTGTGTCCTAAGGAAACTTGATTTAGGCGGGAGAGGGGCTTTGGCAATGGGCCTGTGACAGAAGCACTTCTCATTCAAGTGTCAAGGTCCTAGCAGTATTTTCCTAAACGACTTCCTGATTGGCAATCCAGTTCTGGGACCAAACCTGGCCTTTTGTCATGTGCTTAAGGCAGGTGCACTGTCGGTTTGTCCATGAAATAGATGGTTTTACAAGCCCTTGTATTTGGTGTGGCTGGATCGCATGTATATTTGCACTGACCATGAAACTTATTTTGAGAGTGTTTTCACATTAAAAACCGAAACAAAGAAAACATAGCCATGGCAGTGGTATTAACTAACCTCTTAAGGGAATTTTCTAAGTCTCCATATTGTACTTTCAGTGTGAAGTATGAGGAAGGATGTGATATCACGATCCGTATTGGAAATAACAGTAGAAGAACCAGAGCCTTCGGAGCAAGTGGTACCTGTGGCTGTGAGTGCTTTAAGATTTGTTGTTTTCTATTAGCAGACATGTATTTCCTGAAGGTTCTCTTGAACAACTGTAGATACAGCAAAACATGTTTCCATGTCGATAAGAGGAAGGAAACATTGATCCAGGAAGATTTCCTTAGAAGGAAACATTGAACTCAGAGGATTCCACACTGTCATTGCCAATGCAAATACACCCTATGACTTCTGTCTCGTACCTATTAACAACACACTGTTCACATCCATCCCAGTGGAGTTTGAAATAGCTTCTGCGGTCCCTGTGAGCAGCTCCTGTCAGAGCGGGCACAGTCTGGGAAGAGTCAATTCATTCAGAATGAGAGTATAGAATCGTGTTTTTAAAATGTATTCATAGGGCCGGCCGAGGGGCGCGGTGGTTAAGCGCTGCCTTGGGAAGACAGCAGCCCCGGTTTGGTCCCACATATGAGGGCTAGTGACACTGCCCTGAAAGAAATAAAATAAAATAATAAAATAAAATAAAATAAAATAAAATAAAATAATAGTATTTATAGTTATTTCTGATTATTCTGTATGTTTCTATCTTTGGCATGTATTAACAGCATAACTTTTCCTTTGCGCACATACATACACACGTAGGCCCAGCAACCCAGTGATGAACAAGCTCAACAAGAGGAGCCCGGAACTGAGAGTCAGGATGTTACCCCTAATCAAGACAATGAAGATGAAAGAGCACCTGAGGTTCCAGGTGAAGGGAAAGGGAGGAACCAGGGCTGTGTGCATCAGGGGGTGTTGTGTGCCTCATGCGTTGTGATACACCATAACTGTTGGATAGAAAAGCATCTCAAACATTTCCTGCAAATAGGCGGAAATTGAGAACCGAGTATAGTTTCTAGCTTCTTGCAGTCCTTCGCTATAATGATTTTTCTCTTTTTCTGCAAGATTTATTTTGTGTGGGTGAAAAGACAGCCAGTCTAAATCACAGGAAGCTGTTGTCATTTTCACTACAAAAATGTACATTCGTCCACTTGTTTAATTTGTTCTACTTAGAACGTGGTGGAATGGCTTGTCAGTTATTGCATCAAAAGTATAAGCAACTTTTCAGAGCATGTGCAGACAGGCAAGTCAGCCTATCCTGTAACACCTGAAATAAAGCCTATTTGCATCAGGACGGTAGCCTCATTTTACGATGAGAAAGTCGAGGCTACCTAAGTACGTGACTCACTACCACAGAATTCCTACTTCATTCCAAGGTTTGTGTTCTTCCTACTGTCTCTGTGGGTGTACGGAGTAGTGAATAGTTTTGCATCACATGCTAAGTTGCCAAATGTGTCTGTACGGTAACGTTGCTCAGTAATGGCATGAGAGTAGATGCTATTCAGTGGAGCTGCATGGAGACTCCTGAAAGGAGCTGCCGGATTGATGGTCGCTGTAACCCCTAATGGTAAATTTGTTGTGGTAAGTTTGGTAAAAGCTGGACAATTCAGAATGCTGGCACATAGGTAATTATAGGAGTGTAATTTTTTTTTTAAAAAAAGATTTTATTGGGGAATTGGTGGAGGGGAACAGCGTTGGGGAATCGGGGAAGGGGAACAGACAAGTTGCCGTCTTCTTGTTCTTCAGTTTTAGTTGCGGAGGATGTTGCTTCACTGTTGGTATCGTCATTGCGCTCTTCCCGGATGAGGCAGATGGGTCGCTGGCCTCTGGATGTCGCTCATCGCGGCTATTGGCAGCTCACGCTTGGCTGCCAGCCGCTCACGCTGGCTGCGGTCCACTCACTGCAGCCTATGGCAGCCCACTGCAGCAGGGGCTGCAGCCCACACCATCACCGGGGCTCGCACAACCCAGCTCCAGGTGGAGCTGTTGTTAGCTGTAGAGGGCAGTGTCACTGGCCCTCATGTGGGATCCGAACCGGGGCCGCTGGCATCCCAAAACCAGCGCTTAACCAATGCGCCACTCGGCCGGCCCAGGAGTGTCATTTTTTTTAAGTGATATGAAAAAGTTTAAAAACTTTTAAAATTAGGAAATGCAAAAATACCTGAAAATTATTATGAAACAGAAATGGTTTCTTCTAATTCTATAGTTTCATATTTTCATCAAATATTCGTAGGAAATTATTCACATAAATCAGGCCACGGGTTATTGTACCAAGTCTCCTTTAGAGGTTTCCACAGTGTGACTGAAAATACAGTCCATTCATTTCTTTGTGTCCTAATTTCTTTAATCTCTCTTAAATCACATCTAATTGTAATCACAAAACCATTGATGGCGAGTCCTCAGATTTCCTAGATAGAGGTAAAGCTCTGTACTCTTGGTGCACAATGGCAATCTACAGGAAATGTAGCTGTCGTTGCTTTATCTTCAGACTGTCATTTAAAATTACGTTTCATACTACAGAAAAACACAGATATGAAGTTCACCTTTCCATCACACTTATTATCACAGAAGATACGGGCTGTTATTGCTCATATCTGAAGAAATGAAGATTATCATTTACTTATTTATGTTCCATGGATACTGGTCAAATGGATAACTTTTTTAAAAAATTACTATTAGTCACACATGTACAAAACAATGCAATAGTTATCCCTTTCACCCATTGCTAAGTGACTCCCAACTTCCCTCCATCCACTGAAATTTTTTTATTTTAAGATGCTGACCTGAAAGCCAATCTCCAGGAACTGGCTGTCCATAAGACTGGGCCTGAGGGCAACGTCAGAGGGGCGAGTTTACCAAAATTACAGTTCTTTCAACTGCCAGTAGCAGGTTTGTTATCCATTAAGAATGCAATTTATGCGATTTTTCCGCAGTGACATCTGTGATACTATAGAGGTACCATGCTGTAACATTAGTAGAGTCATACAGGGAGATAATTTGAAAGGCCTTCTGACCCCAAATGCCTGACTGCCTGACTTACAGACTACCAGAGATAGAAACAAATGATGTCAAAGCTAGATTAAATGATAAAATATGAAAACACTTTTGAGTATATGCACTGTAACCAACAGCAGATAATTTTCTGATTCTCTCATAATTCCTGCTTTGAAGAAACGCACAAATGCATTTGTCATCAATATCATGTTGTATGAAATGTGTTGAGGCACTGAAGTAGGTTCTAGAACCACAACTAATATAATGTGCGTTTGTTTTGGAGACTCTCATACCTTTCAAACACCTTCACTCTTATATAAATAGTGAAATCAAATCCTATACTTAAAATCATTACCAGTGTTGATTCTTGCCTTCTCTGGTTCTCTCGGATACAATACAGAGAATACAAAGATACTTTGTTTTTCATGACTTGCATCATAAACTACAATCTTGAGTCACATTTTCACGTCTGAATTGAGACTTCATAGCTAGTAAGATAATCAGCAAACAGTTCAGTTGAAGTTCCTTTTTCTGTATGGAGACCCAAAGAGATTCTGTGAAATTGTGGTCTTGAGGCTATTAAAAAGCAAGTACATTTTGAATCTTTTGCCCAAGCAAGCCTCAAATGATGGTGTCATGAAATGGCACGAGGTAGTTTCATTTCTGGTTTCTACGTCCGATCCAGTGGAGGGAATGCAGGGAATCACTGATGCTCCATGCAGGTGTGAGTAAGATACCTATGCAGAGCATGCCCCGTCACCACTGTCAGTCTTCATGACCTACTTTCCGTAACACATATGTGGACCATGTGATGTAGTCACGTCTAACAACACCAAATGTGACACACTGTCACTTTCTGTCTTGAAAAACCGAATTATTGTGATGTGAATGCCCTTACATCCTTGTCCCCTAGTGTGAATTACAAAGAGAAAGTCCAAGGAAATTGTGCCACTTGCCTATAACAGGGTTTCATACGTGCAGCATTTGCCCTTCTCTCACTTTTTCCACATGCATTTCATTACTGAGTTCTGCATTTCATTACTTCTATTAAACAATAAAAGTATTCATAATTAATGAAAGACAATACCACTGCCATATTCACAGTCACATATTGATTTTTTTCGTGTTTCCAACAGAATAATTATTAATTAAAGGTAACATGAGATTATGAATAAAATGTCTTTATGAAAAAATGGCACATCACGATTTCTACCTACTGTTCATGATACACTTGCAAATTTTCCCGACATAAACACAATACAAAAGAATAAACACAAACATTACGTAATATAAAAGCCCCAGGAGAATAGGAATGTCCCCATGGGTAATAATTGTCATCTCAGGAAACTTTATAAACTCGAGGGAAGGTGATGTCTTCAGCAAACCCACAGGCCTGGGCTGCCAGGTTAACTGCTCACAAATGCCCTTCCTGAAATTCCCTCTGCTGACAATGCTCCTATAAAGGTAGTGATGAGCTTTTTCATGTTCCCAAGGACATGGAAGCCCAGAGATTGTTTTTGATTCTATGAGATTATTGCATGTCATGTGGGCATCACTACATTGGGACACGTGACTGATGCAGACTGGCGAGGTGGATTGGAACTCTGCATTAATTCCACACGGCTTTCTCTGGTTCTACCTTGGAGCATGGAAGCTGAAGATGAAGCCAGGCTCGAGGTGGCTTCCTCTGTATGTCCTTAGTGATAGGACGTTGGTTCATCTACTGTAGATTTCAGGAGATGCTCAATGATGGTTGTTCTATAGCTTAGTTGTCATTTTGATGTGGCCAGAAGAGGAGGCAAGCACCATGTTTCCCTACAAACCGTCTTGACTGGAAATCCATGAAAATGTTTTCTTACAAGGGCCTGACCCCGAAACTGATCGGCGGGTCCTGACTCCGCCAAACACTGGGGATGAGGGCAGCGATGTTCCTGATTCCACGGAGGACATCTTACCAAACCTGGAATCCATTTACATGCCAGAAGCAGGTATGTTTCCCATGAGAATACAATTTATGGGGTTTCCCTCTGCCACAAGCACATCTTTACGAATATAGAGACAACATACCCTAACCATAATTCAGCTCACATATAAAGAGTTTTGAATGGTAGCTCAGACCCTAAAGGCCACACTGCCAGACATATAGTATATCAGCTACGCATACAGGGCTGAATCAAAGCTGTATGGAATTATAAAATCTGATAACATTTTCTTAGTTTTGTGCATTTCTACTTTAACCAACAGCTAATAATTTTTACAAGTTTCTGTAATTCCTGCCTTTGCCAAACACATAATGTGTTTGAAATAATTATCTGTTTGCATGAAATATGTCGATGTATCGCATTAGGTGCTAGCATCCACTTCCATATCATTTGTGTAATTCTGGGAGAACCCCTGACCTACTGAACGGTCCTTTGATATAAATCATCAATTCAAACCACATCTATAAAATCCATTCTCAGTGCTGGTTTTTGTGTTGTCTGGTTCAGTTGTATGCAATACACAAATAGAAATATATTTTGGTTTTCGTGGCTTGTTTATAATACCATTATCATCTTGAGTCAAATTTCAAGGTTTCCTGCCAACTAAGACGTTGAGTAAATAGCCGACTTGAAGTTTTTCTCAGTTCCAAGGGAGAGAGCTGAATACTTGTTTTGGATTCTCTCCAATTCTGAATTCTGGTTCTTAGAAAGCAATTGCATGTAATATTTTTTTTCGCACTAGTGCCTCAGATGCCTGAATTATAAGACGGCGAGAGTTTTCTAGTTCGTAGTTTCTCTGTCTGAGGAAGTAGAGAGAAGGCAGGCACTCACAGATGTCCAGGCGGGTGTGAGTAAGATACCTATGCTAAGCAAACTCACCATCACCTTTGTCAGCCTGCGATAGTTATAGTTATTCTTGGTAATACAAATGTGCAAACTATGATATTATCACCGCTAACCGTATCAAATGTGTCATACATATGTTTCTGCCTTCAAAACTCTGTTGAATACATTTCAAGTTGAAGGACCACAGCCATACTAATTTCTGAGTAATGAAGTTACGTATGCTGACTGTTCCGATTGATAACCTTTGTGACACGGGCCTGATCTGGAAAGTGATGTCCAGGACCTGGCTCAGCCGAACACTGGGGATGAGGGCAGCAAAGGTCCTGATGTCAAGGAGGGTATTTTACCAAAACTAAAACCCATTTATCTGCCAGATGCAGGTATGTCACCCATGAGAGGACAATTGAGGGGGTTTCTGATTTCCACAAGCACATTTTTAACAATATAGATGGGGGCCCTCCAAGTGGCGTGGTGGTTAAAAGATGGCTTGGGGACTGGCCGAGTGGTGCAGTGGTTAAGCGCTGGTTTGGGAGGCCAGCGGCCCCAGTTAGGGTCCCACATGTGAGGGCCAGTGACACTGCCTTTAGAAAAAAACAACAAGCTGGCTTGGGATGCCAGTGGCCCCAATACGGATCCCACATATGAGAACCAGTGACACTGTCCTCTACAACTCAGATGGAGAAAAACAGCTCCACCTGGAGCTGGGCTCCTGTGATTCCCTGGTGCGGCATAGCTGCAGCCCCCGCTGCAGTGGGCTGCCATAGGCTACAATGAGTGGCCGGCAGCCAGCGTGAGCAGCCGGCAGCCAGTGTGAACAGCCGAGAGCCCCTGTGAGCTACCGTCCAGAGGCCGGCCACCGATCTTCGTCACCCGAGAGGAGCGCAATGATGATACCAACGTGGGTCAGTGAAGCAATGTCCTCCACACCTAGACCAAAGAACAAAAAGGACAGCAACTTGTCTGTTCCCCTTCCCCGGTTCCCCAACACTGTTCCCCTCCCCCCAACTCCCCCAATAAAAACCTTTCAGAAAAACAGAAACAATATAGACGTGTACAGTAACATTAAGAAAGGTCTGATATATATATTTTGGAAGAGTAATGCAGAGCCCAGCTGCCTGACTGCCTGTCGTATGTTCTGTCGGTTACAGAAATGGTTCGTGTCAAAGCTATGTTGAATCATAGAATCTGAAAGCCGTTTCTGAGTTTTCATCACTTGAACTTTGACCCACAGTTAATAATTTTCAGAAGCTTCTATAGTTTTTGCCTTTATCAAATACATCATGGATTTCACATGATTGTCATTTGGTATGAAACATTCTGAAGTACTGAAGTAGGTTCCAGCACCAGCTTTAATATACTGTGTGAGATTCTGGGAGAACCATTTAACTTCTAAATGGTTCCTTACACTTGTATAAATACTAAATTCAAATCACATATATAAAAACCATTTTCAGTGCTGGTTTTGTGTTCTCTAGTTCTCATGTATATATTGCATAGAATATAAACATATCCTGTTTTTCGTGACTTATTTACAATAGCATATCATCTTGAGTTACATTTCAAGATGTCACTACAACTATGATAATGAATAAAGTCCTCTTTTTCTTTCTTTTTCTGTATGGAGACCTGGGTACATGTTTTAAGTTTCTGTCAAATTCTGACGTCTTCTGACTCTTTGAAAAAAATTACATTTGAAAACTTTTCCCCAGGAAAGCCTCCAATGTCTGAGTCATGAAATGGCCAGAAAGAGTCTGGTTTCTATTTAGTGTGTGTGATCAAGCAGAGAGAATGCATGCATTTACTGATGCTCCAGGCGGCTGTGAGTGAGATGCCTGTGCTAAGCTTGGTCTCTTTCACCACTGCCATTCTTTGTGGGTTCAGCTTTCTCAGACAAATGTGGCGACTGTGGTATAGTCTCCTCTAACCATATCAACTGGGGCATCGTATATGTTTCCATGTCAAAACATCAATTGATAAGATTTGAAGTTCAAAGACTATATAACTTAATACTTCCTGCGTAGTCAACTTAGGTGGGTTTGCCGTTCACATGCATCACATCTTTTAAGGGCCCGATCCGCAAGATGATGTCCAGGAACTGGCTCAGCCACAGAGTGACCGTGAGGGCAGAGGTGGTCCTGATGTGAAGCAGGAGGTTGTACCCAAACTAGAAACCACTCCCATGCCCGACACAGCTGTCACGCATTCAGAACCCAATGTATGCGTTTTCCAAATTGCTGACCGAGCATTCCAAGAGCTTCTGAACTTAAGGCTGCACTTTATATTTTGGGAAGAAATTGCCTTGCATTAGTCTCCTAAAGCTTTTTACTGAACGGTTTGGTGGACCATTTCATTAGACTATTTACATTCAGAGAGTGTTCAGACTCCTTCCATGAGAGAGTTAGATATAGCTAAAAGATAATCATAGGCATGTCATAGCCTTTGAATGTACATGTTATTAGATAGGGAAAGAATTGCTTGATCATCCCAGTATCAAAGTTCAGAAAAAAAGCACAGCCGAGTAAACCAAAGGGATAGGACATGAGATAGGTAATAAAAGTCTAAATCCTTAGGAAAAGGAAACATAATTTCACCACTAAATCAGAAAGATGGTTCTTTCCAATTATATTTGTGCAGCAATTAAGCATTAGGCCTGAGGACATGGAAAAACTTTTATGAAGCGTATCCATTAGTTTTATGTTCTTGAAGAATGTGTAATAAGCCCAAGTACACACGTTAGGGAATATGAGAATGCTATAACAGATATAGATAATTTATAATTTATATAATTGAAAGTGTATGCATTCTTGACCTCTGAACTAATATTTTCAAAATTTGAATGACATGGTTGATATACTAGGGAAACATATATTATTTAATATATCCCAGTAATACCTGAATATCTAAACATCACAGATACCCTGGGAGTACTTTGGAAATTGATCAGAATTGGCCCGCAAAAGCTCTTCATTTAGTGAAGAACATGGGAGCGTGTACTTGAAAATTGATGAGAATAGAAGTTTAAGCTTTGTCATCACAAAAGATAAATAACCATGTGACGTGATGGATATGTGAAACACATATGTTTATCTTGGTAATCATTCCACAGTGTATAAATACATCTTTTTACTTTAAATGTACATAATCATATTTATTAACTTGTCCTGAATAAAGAGGTTACAGAGTACTTACATGTGGAAGAATATTTACCTTCTAGGTATGTAACTCTTTCTCTCATTCTCTCTTTCCTTTTTCTTTTTTTTTTTTGAGGGCAGTGTCACTGGCCCTCATATGTGGGACCAAACCAGGGCCGCTGGCTTCCCAAGCCAGCGCTTAACCACCGCGCCACTCGGCCTGCCCTCGTTCTCTTTTTTCTTAAAACTCCCTCTCTTCATTCCTTTCTTTGTCTTCATCTTGTTGACCTGGTTTTTCTGTTTCTTTTTTTTTTTTTGCCATAATATACATTCTTGGCATATATGTTCTTTTCATTTTGGTATCAAAAAAGACAGTAATGACAAATGTAGTACTGGCCTTTGTGTTGACTTCACTTAAGCAGTAAGCAATGTGACATGACTGTTTTGGGTGTCTGATAGTCAGAAAATGATTTCAGGTCAAAGCATTTAAGGGATGCATTCTTGTAAATGTCTTGTGTTTCTTCGGATTTATGGGGTGTTGCTTGCATTTTTAGTAAAGGGATATGCAATTTCTGCTTTCCGTTTAAAACTTCCATGTAATAGTTTCATTTTGTGTCATGTGTTCTGAGCAGAAACAGTCTTTTTGTTTCCTTGTATCAGTAGAAAGAGTGGTGTGCTAAAAAGTAGTGGTAAACCATAAGCTTGGAAGTCTGTTTTAGGAAAGCAGAGCTGTAGTATCTTTTGTACACCTTCAATGTAATCTAAATCACGCTCTGCTAAGTAATGTTCCCAACTGTCCTGTTTATCGTGCAGGGGAAGGGCAACCACGGAAGAAAAGGAAGACGAGCTGAAACCATGAAAAATGTCACACGCGATATTTGACTGTGAAAATTTTCTCAGTAATGTTTTACAGTGTTCTCCCATAAACATGGCCTGTCTTTTGTTAAATATATGCTTAAGTGTTTGATACTATTGAAAATTATATTCTGTTCTGAAATTTTTATATTCTGATTGATCTGGTATATAGAGACATCTGTACATTGGTATTTCTCCAGCCACCTTGCTCAATCTGCTGATTAATTCCAAAAGGTATGTCTAGATCCTTTTTGAGTTTCAACATGCACAATCATATCATTTTTGAGTACGAGCAGAGTTTTGTGCTGTTTTAAACTATTTGCCTGTTTTTTTCCTTATCTCATTATACAACATTGGACAAAGCGACCCAGGACAGTGTGAACAGAAGCGGTAGTAGTGGACCATCTTTCTCTTATTTTTCATAGGCAATGCAGAATTTTAACATTGCACCATGTTTACTGTGAAGCACAGGAAGTTCCACTCCAATCCTACTTTGATAACAGTATATATCTTCAATAAATGTTGAGTTTCCATCAAACACTTGTGTATTTATTGAGATGACCAAAGAATGTGCTCCTCTGAAAAATTGGGTTTATTTTTAATTAAAAATGGTTGGGGTGACTATTGTTAGCAAAGTTACGTAGACTTCAGGTGTACGATTCTGTAATACATCATCTATGTATCACATTGTGTGTTCACCACGCAGAGTCAGTTCTCCTTCCATCACCATATATTTTACCCCCTTTCCTCTCTTCTACTACCCCCTCCTCCCTCCCCCTCTGGTAACCACTAGACTATTGTCTGTGTCTATGCGTTTTCAAACAATTTGTTCATGTGCTGAATTACATAGGAAAGTTCCTATGTTCAGCAAAACTTGTCTTCTTACGGGATGAAATTGGGTCATGATATATTATCTTCTTGAATAATCTACACCTTTTTTTTTTGAGGGCAGTGTCACTGGCCCTCACATGTGGGACCTGAACAGGGGCCGTTGGCGTCCCAAGCCAGCACTTCACCAATGTGCCACTCGGCCGGCCCTACATCTTAATCATTTGTTTAAGATGTTCATGTGTGACCTCATGAGTGATATGAGCGTAGAGCTTTATTTCATGGACTTTGATACCAGGGTTAGTCTCGATTCCTAAAGTGGGGTCCGGCTTAGTGGCGCGGTGGTTAAGCACTAGCTTCGGAAGCCAGTGGCCCCAGTTCAGGTCCCACATACGAGGGCCAGGGACACTGCCCTCAAAAAAAAACAAACGAAAAACAAAGTTAGATTCCTAAAGTATATGGGTTTGTACAACCTGTCTTAGTCTCTGGAACAAAACTGTATAACGCAATACGCAGGAAATAGACACCTTGTGACTATCACGTTGGTTATGCTCTCACTGTTTTGAGCTTAACTAGGTAGATTTTTCGAGATTCTTTTTTACTTTAAAGATTTTTATTGGGGAATTGGGGGGAGGGGAACAGACAACTAGCTGTCTTTTAGTTCTTCAGTCTGATTGTGGAGGACGTTGGTTCAAGGGCCCTTGTTGGTATCATCATTGCGCACTAATTGCGTGAGGCAGATCGGTCTCCGGCCTCTGGATGGCCGCTCACAGCGGCTCTTGGCAGCTCACTCCGGCTGCCAGCCGCTCACGCTGGCTGCCGGGCACTCACTGTAGCCTATGGCAGCCCACTGCAGTGGGGGCTGCAGCTATGCCGTCCCAGGGACTCACATCAGTCCAGTTCCAGGTGGAGCTATTGTTCACCATCTTAGCTGTAGAGGGCAGCGTCACTGGCCCTCACATGTGGGATCCGAACCGGGGCCGCTGGCGTCCCAAGCCAGCTCTAAACCAACATGCCATTCGGCCGCCCCTCCTTTTTTTTTTTTAAACCAAGTTATTATTTTTTTTACATCTATGATATTATGTTATGCATACTGTTCTTTAACTTGCTTTTTTTTTTACTAAATTATATAGTTTGGATCTCCTTCCTTATCAGTATATACAGATGTGCCCATTTGTATTAGTGAGCTGGGGCTCCCATAACAAAATACCGTAGTATCGATAGCTATGTCACCAGGATATTTTTTACAATGACACTTGACATGCAGTATTCTTTTATATTAGTTTCAGGTGTGTAGCACAGGTCTTAGACATTTGTATAATTTACGAGGTGATCCTTCCATGAATCGAGCACATGAGGATAGTTTCTTCAGCTTTGTCTATAAGCTGTGTGACAACTTAAGCCATTGAAATGTTTTGTTACAGCCAGTATCTATATGCAAATTAAGAATTAAATTATTTCATTCTCACTGCCAGAACTACTAGGGTCATTGAAATCACAAGGGGCTCGGCCACACAGACTCACTGTCACTGGGCACTCGGCAGCCCTGTGCTTCAGATTTGTGGCTCTGTGTCCCCGGGTGCAGCCTGTAGGCTCTCAGGTGAGGCGTGTGAGGCTCTGAGTGAACAGTAGCTGTGACCTAGTGTAGCGATTCTCTGAGCGGTTTGGGGTCTGTGTCCTCACGTTGGATTGGGTCTAGGGTGGAAGGTCTCTGAACTATGCAGAGGAGTCTTTCTTTGTCCAGAGAGTTGGGTCCCTAAGCTGTCGTGTATCTGCATCGCAGGGAGTCTGTGAGAGGAAGGCAGGAAGGACCTTGCTTCCTGAGTGCTGTCGCAAGGTGTGGGATTTCACCTGGGCTACGATTTCTCCTATCCCTGCCCGTTGCCAAGGAGATGAAATCTTAGGATCCCCATCTTCAGGGAGTGCAGTCCTGGGTCAGGTGCAGCTGCAAGGTGCCCGTGGGAACCATACTGATAAGAGCAGTATCTGCTGATATCACACCCACGTTTGCTCAGGGCCCTCTGACAAACCTATGACCACATAGTAACTCAGGAAATTTGCCCGAATACTTAAGAGGAGGTCACCATTTGCAGAGGAGGTGCGTGGGGCCCAATGTGGATGGAAGATCTCATCTCCTGAGGAGGGAGGAACTGGAGGCAACTTGGGCTCCTTGGAGGAGGCAGGGGAAGGCTCAGCACAGCCCCTGCCAGGTGGGGGGTGGCAAGGAAGGGGGAAGGGCGAGCTTTGCACAGGGTCCCAAGAACCCTGGAAGTGACTCAGCATCAGGAAGTCTGTCCCTCTGTCTGTTGCTCACGCAGCATAGGGAACTTGATGTCCGGAATGTAATCCTCACGTTACCTGTGGAGGCAGTGGTGGAAGGTAGAGACTTGAGAGGCCACGCAGGTGAGGAAATACCTCGGATTCATGCATTTGCACAAGGTGCCGATGCTAATGTAGGGATCCATGCCTTCATGTTCCCTTTCAAACATGGCTTTGGCACTGAGATCAGCAGGACGGCACTCAAGGATGTCAGGAGGCGGCGGGGATCCTGTTTACAGCATGATGTTCCCCAGAACTGGAACATATCCTTGTCCTAATGGGCAGAGGGTACTGATGATTGTCAAGACAGTGTGACTGAGGCACAGGCCATGGACGGCTGAGTCATTCTCTATACACTGTCCCTGGGGAGCGGTGTCCTTTGCCCTGAGGAGACAGGCACATCACCCAGTAGTACGGCTGTGGGCACACAGGTGGGTACTAATTCAGTGGGGACACAGTCGTGACAGGAATAATCTGTCTCTCTAATGCTCTCTGTCTCTGACTTCTCTGTGCTTGTTTCTTTGTCCCTGGCACACACCGGCCTGGGCGTGGCCTCACCTATACCATGAGGACACTTGCTCGTCCTCTCCTAGGGATATCCCTCTGTTGTGTCTGTCTTTGTGGGGAGCAGTTGTGGCAGTTCCCCCTGAGGGCATAGGATGGCCCAGGGAGGCATGGTCAGCTGCAGAGTGCCTGGGGAAGTTTTTCTTGGGGAAACCGGGGGCTCCTCCCCTTACTTAGGGTCACCTGGGCCTCTGACCTCCGACAGAGGCATGGGTCTTGTGTGCTACAAACCTTCCCATGGCTCGCTGAGAGGTAGTCCAATTCCACCCACCACTCAACAGCCCAGAAGGCCCTATGTGATCTATGCCCATTACCTCTTTGTCCTCACAGCCTGCCTCTCTGTCGATCATGCCATGGCAGCCACCCCAGCCTCCACACGCTTCCTCATACACTCTAGCCTGTGTTCCACTCCCACACTTTTCCACTGGCCCTAACCCCTGTCTAGGATGCTTTTCTTTTCTTTTCTTTTCTTTTAAAGATTTTATTGGGGGATTGGGGGGAGGGGAACAGCGTTTGGGAATTGGGGAAGGGGAACAGACAAGTTGCTGTCTTTTTGTTCTTCTGTCTAGTTGTGGAGGACGTTGCTTCACTGGCCCATGTTGGTATCCTCATTGCGCTCTTCCCGGATGAGGCAGATCAGTCGCCGGCCTCTCGATGGTCGCTCACCCCGGCTATTGGCAGCTCACACTGGCTGCCGGCCACTGATTGTAGCCAGCCTATGGCAGCCCACTGCAGCAGGGACTGCAGCCTCCACTGCGACCAGGGCTCGCACAGCCCAGCTCCAGGTGGAGCTATTGTTAGCTGCAGAGGGCCGTGTCACTGGCTCTCATATGTGGGATCCGAACCGGGGACGCTGGCATCCCAAAACCAGCAGTTAACCAATGCGCCACTTGGCCGGCCCTAGGATGCTTTTCTTCAAATATCCATCAATGGTAATTTCATCTCAAATGTCACCAAAGTCGGAAATTTTTTCATAACCACGTATTCTAGAAATATTGACCTCTGTTATTTCATTACTCGCATTTAATTTTTTTTAAAGACTTTTTATTGGGGAATTGGAAAAGGGAAACAGCCAAATTGTTGTCCTTCAGTCTTAGTTGTGGAGGGTGCAGCTAGCTGAGCTCCACGTCCACTCACCATCTGGTTGGCTGTCGACAGCTTTCGGCCAATCAGCTCAAGGTTCCCTGTTCAAACTTCATTGCGGGTGGGCACAGCTCACCATCCCTAGTGGGAGTCGAACCAGTAAACTTGTTGTTAGGAGCACGTGCTCTCACCAGCTGTGACATCCCGCCACCTGTTGGCAGCTGAGCAGCTCGGGCGCAGCTCACTGGCCCATGTGGGAATGGAACCGGCGACCCTGTTGCTCAGAGCTCATGCTCTTAAACAACTGAGCCACTCAGCTGGCCCTCACATTTAATTTTAATCACAGCACTTAACAACACCTGAAAAATTACTTACATTTGTTTCCTATCTGATCCCCATGCAATGTAAGCTCCATGACGGAAAGATTTTTTTCTCTCTCTCTCTTTTCATATGGCTGCATTCCTAATACCCATTATAGTGCCTGAGACAGAATTTGGAGAGACTAAATGGCAACATGGGAAAAAAAAAGTTCAAAGAAACGTTGCGAAGAGAGTCACTTAAAATACAGTCGGAGGCTTTTTGGGGAAGTGGGGCCTATGAACATCTTGTGCCTCAGTTCTCAGGGCTGCATCAAAGTTGCTAACCTGATAGTCAACTCAGCTCCAGGCTGAGTCATCAATATCCTGGAACAACAACGGCTGTGTGGACACATATGAATTTTACCTACTTCTTGTGGTTTCAGCGTTCCTCCTTTCCTTAGTGGGACTGACCAATACCTGCCACATTAACAATCAATTTTTCATTTGGGTGAAAAAATTATACTTCCTGGTTTTCTCGTTTATAAACCCTGTGTTTCTTTCTCTCTCTCGAGAGAGCAGTTTGGGTTGCTAAGTGGTTATGTGTCTCCAGGGTTGCAACTCTTTGCTCACATAAGTAATTTGTCTTCTTAAATAAGGTTCAAACTCTTCTTTCTTTCTTTTTTTTTTTTGAGGGCAGTGTCACTAGCCCTCATATGTGGGGCCCGAACCAGGGCCACTGGCTTCCCAAGCCAGCACTTAACCACCGTGCCACTTGGCCGGCCCCAAACTCTTCTTTCTTTATCAAATGAAGTTATTACCTACCCTGCCCAGTGTCCTTTAGTCCCTTGGAGGTGGCCCCTTCCCTCACAGAACCAGATGTCCTGCTGTCCCTACAACCTATTGCTGACAGTCAAGGACTGAAGCCTGTCCCACACCAGGCCTTCTGACCCCAGGGGCATCTAGGCTTCCTGTCCTTGGGGGACTGTGTCTGGCTGGCCCCACCAGACCTCTTGTACATTACCCTGGGACGCACAAGGCAGCACAATGCTGGGCACATAGAAAACGCTTTAACGCTCCCTGTTACCATAGAGGCCACTGCAGGGAGGTACATTTCAGTTTAGAAAGGCGTTTCCAAGAAGCGAAGCGTGCAGTGAACTCGGATTTTCATCCTGGCTTTGCCATCTCGCCTCTAGGGTGCCAGCCTAGTACGTGTGCTCCATTTTCAGATGAGCCATTTCAGATTAGCACCGCCAAGGGGCGCGCGAGAGGGAACGCTTGTGTCCTGGGCCAAACCACTGGGTCTCCAACCCTGCCTGACTATTCCGGGTGTTTCCGAAAAATCCATTGTGCGTGTGACAATATCGAGGGTCTGTGTTCACTGCCGTCTGGCTCATCAAAAGTCGTAGCACTCAATTCTCCCGGCGCGTTGGAACGCGAGTGGACACCGGGTCTGAAGGTGCGGCCATCACTTTCAGTTCTCCAGATGCACACCTCTTTTTCGCCATGGTCGCATCCAGCGGGAGGCCCAGGGCTAGAGAGACAGGTGCCGTGATGAGGGGGCGTATCCATGGTCCATGCTGGGTGGTGATTGGTCAAGGCGAGATTGACGCCCAAGGCCCTCCCCGCAGCCTCCATTGGGCGCTCATTAGCTTCCGCTGGACCTGTCCTCCTGGCGTCCCCTGCGCCAGTCCAGTTCCCATTGGTCATCCGTCTGCGATGTCGCGAAGCCTGCAAGCGGGAGCTGAGGGTGAGGCGTGTGTGTGCTTTCCGACTGTAGAATGTTTCTCCGCGTTGGACTCCTCACCGACTGAGTGTCGGGACAGGGCTGACAATGCCGCCCCTGGCAGTGGCGAGGTTCCGCGCGATCGCTGGCTTGGGGTCAGGGTCCGATGCTGGATGCGCGGGTGCCGGTGCTGTGTTCTCCTGAGCTCCTTCAGTGTAGTTTAGCCCTAACTCACTCACCTGCCTAGTGGGGAGCGTTTGGCACGGCACCGTCAGTCCTACAGATGCATGCAATGAAGGTCCAGGGAGAGAGGTGTCTGCGCTGCTTTGGCATCTCTGCCTAAAAGTATAAAGTGTCAGGCCTTTGGGGATGTGTATCGCTAGGTGCCACATCACAGGTACTGTTTGCGTACTTTTTTTCTTTTTTAAAGATTTTCATTTTTATTGGGGCAGCGGGGGATGGGAACAGACAAGTTACTGTCGTTTTGTTCTTCAGTCTAGCTGTGGAGGACGTTCCTTGACTGGCCCTTGTTGGTATCGTCATTGCGCTCTTCCGGGATGGGGCACATCGGTCTCCGGCCTCTGGACAGCTGCTCATGGCGGCTCTTTGCAGATCCTGCTGGCTGCCAGCTGCTCAGGCTGCCTGCGGGCTAATTCCTGTAGCCTATGGCAGCCCACTGCAGCAGGGGCTGCAGCCAACACTGTCGCCAGGGCTAGCAGCCCAGGTCCAGGTGGAGCTGTTGTGAGCTATAGCGGGCAGTGTCACTGGCCCTCATGTGTGGGATCCGATTTGTGGCCGCTGGTGTCCCAAGCCAGCTCTTAACCAATGCGCCACTTGGCTAGCCTCTTTGTGTACTTTTGATCCCTCTGAGCCTTTTGAAGGATTGCGAGGAAATGGGATATTTTCTGTGAGTGGATTCTGTGCGCCAGAGTCTAAAGGTCCCTGAGGCTTTGTGTGCCTGGATACACGTACGGGGGGGGGGGTGCATTTCCTGAGGTGTTGGGCGTTTGTGCCCTGGGCGTGAGATTTCTGTGTAGGGCACCACACCCCAGGGAATGAGGTCTCCCAGCAGTTTGTGATTCGGGGTCCGCAGCTGCTATGTCTGTGAAGCGCGTGGCATTGGGGGAGGCTTTATCCTAAGGTAGAAAGTGTGTGAGCTCCTTGAGGGTCTGTGTCCAGGGAGGAGGTTCTGTGATTTCTATGGGGACTTCATCTTAAGTTTATGAGGAGTTTCTGAGTTACTTCAACTTGTGGCTTTCTGTTGTTTGGAGTCCTTGTATTAAGTTGGCACGTGCCTGGGTGCTTTGGGATTCAATCTGCAGTGTGTGAGGTATCAGCAGTTTTAATTTGTTTCCTGGGGTGAGCAGTTTGGTCTGTGGGGGTGAGGGCTTTCACAATGTGTGTGGTCTCTCCTGTGTTTGGACGTCTGTGACACAAGTTGTGACCTCTCTGTGCAGAGATTATTGGAATCTGTGTTAGGTTGTGTTCAGTGATCTGTTTTTGGTGTCTCTGGGTATCTGAGCTGTTTGGGGTTTGTGTCTCTGGTGAAATCTCCTACCTTTTTTTTGTGTGTTTTCTGTGTAGGAACTGAGGGATTTGTAAGCTGTCATTTATGATTCCAAAGCCTGGAGCCCCATGTCCTGGTTGTGTGTCCCTAGGCAAGTCTCTTGTCTCCTTGAGTCTCGATATGCGACATAATTAATAAAATTGGGCCAATTCACATATTGTAAGATACTGTACATTTTAGCAATGTGTCTTCTTAGCCAGGGTCCCAGTCAGTCTTCCACAAGAATTTTCTGAGCTCATGCTATGCCATGTACCTGAGCAGTGTTCTAGGAGTTGTGGTTACAACACAGAATAACATTGACAGATTGTCTGATTACCATGGATTTGGCCAGTAACTACTATCATATCTGAGAGTGCTAAGTGCTATGGAGAAAGAAAAGGATGGGTCACAGGAAAGTCTAGGAAGGGAGGATGTAGTTATTGTATTCAGGGTGATTTGAGCAGGTCTACCTGCAAAGGTGATATTGAGCAGCGACCCGGAGGAAGCGAGGGATGAGCCTGCCAGGCAGAAGGAATAGTAAGTGCAACAGCGCTGAGGCGGACACTCACTTGGTGTTTTCTGGTTGGAAAAGAGTTCTATGATGCTGTTAAAGCCCTGATCACTGGGTTTGGTGCATAGCTCTCCTGAAAGTTGTGTGGTGTCGCCATCTGTATTTCTCTTCCAACTCGTGAGGAAGGTGAGGTCATCCTCATTTTCCAGAGAAGTACCTGAGGCTCCAAGAAGTGGCCTGAGCCTGCTGTCCCCCTCACATCTGAAATTACTCAGGAGGGCAAACGCTTCAACTCCATCATGGGAAACAGAGGGTTTGAGTGTCAGAGCTGAAGGGAAGACAGCATCCACAGTGAATGTCGGCCATCCTTCCGATTAAAATGATTATCCGGCATCACGCCCATGATAATATTTCTACTCTTGATGGAAGGCAGGAACTCAGGAATGGGACAGGAACTGAGTTAGAAGAGAGAGGCAGGAAGGGGAAGCCGGAGAACAGTGGGCAAAAACACATGGGCTTCATATTTTTGTCCAGATTTTGCCCGAATTGTCTTAAGTGATTGTATTAGATATATTCTGCCTTACCCTTTGTTTCAATTCCCCTTCTCCTTTGTGCCAGAGCAGACCAGTCCTAAAGCTGTCAGGTGAGGTGCCGTAGAGCCAGGCAAGGGCATGCTTGTAGGGGCATCCCCACATGGTGAGAGCCCAGGCAGAGTGCGGAGGGCATCCATCCCCAGGACAGGCTGCAGTGGGTGACAGAGCCCCTGGTGGGAAGGGAAATGTCCCTGGGCATTGGGCGGGGAAGGCTAATTGGCTCAGGGATTCAATGCTGAGTAGGTTGTGGAGGTAGGTCATAGGAAGGGGATGCTTCAGCACAGCATGTTGGAGGGCCTCTGTATGGAGAGGATGGCATACACTAGCTCTGACACTTAAGTTCACGAAGTCATCCATCCTAGTAAACGTGCTACACACCTCATTGCTGACTATCGCTACGGTCAGCTTCGAAGCACTCTCCTTGGGAAGCTATGCACAGACGCCAGTGTCTAGTCCACCCTTCAAAGCACTTTTGGAACTCTTTTTCTGGAATGGCCATCGGAGTTCTTGTCCTATCATCCTTCATGTCCTGAAGGTTATCAAAATGTCTTCCTTTCCGAAAAAAGTGATGAGGGCTGGGTGGGATGGGGATGGGCATGAGGGAGAAGGGACAAGGCAACATAACCTGATAACTACAATACTACTGCAGAGACAGAAGAGACCGTTTAGGGAATATAATCAATAAGGTTGTAAATATTTTTGGGGGGGAACAGAGGGATGCATGTCCATTTAGGGAGACCACTTCATGGTCGGTGTAGTGGCCTTTCCACTGTACTGTACATCTGAAGCTGCTGCTGAACAATATTATATGTCAACTATAATTTAACACAGATATAGTCATGGGATGTGGAATATAGTGTGGGGATGGAGTCAATGGAACTGTAATAGATATGTATGGTATCAGGTGGGGAGGGACCGGGAAGGGGGGAGGGGGAGACACTTTGTAAGGGCTGAAAAAAAATAACTATCCCATTGTTTTGTACATCTGTAACTAATAATAATAATAATAATAATAATAATAATAATAATAAAATGTTTTTTAAAAAAATGTCTTCCTTTCAATATTACCTTTACCTTTGGGTAAAGAAAGAATTCATTGGGGCCCAGATCAGGTAAGTAGTAAGGGTGTTACAATACAGTTATTTGTTTATTCACTGAAAACTCCCTCATAGACAGTGCCATGTGAACTGGTGCATTGTCATGATGCAAGTGTCATGAATTGTTGGTGAAAAGTTTAGGTCATCTAACTTTTTGATGCAGCCTTTTCAGCACTTCCAAATAGTAAACGTGGTTAAGTGTTTGTCCAGTTGCTACAAAATTATAATGAATAATCCCTCTGATATCAAAAAAGGTTCAGCGACACAGTTCCAACAAGTTCGCAAACATAATTGTATGACCTTGTATACATTGGACAACATCAACTCAGAAAATATATAAGGATAATGGGAGCCATGACTCTCACTTTACAAGGGAGTTTCTAATGTGGAAACAAAGAAAACTGTACCAAACTCTGAGATGTTATATTGGAATTAGAGGCCGAAATGTGAACTCATGGATTTCAAAACAGGTACATGTGTATATTAGGAAAGATTGATAGATACTGATATAACGTTTACATGTGTATGTGTGTTTGAGTGTGTACATACATATATTCCAATAATTTTGGGTACCGCAACATTGCATTAGCCATTAGCACACTTAGCCCCCAGGTCCTGGCTTCTAAATACCATTCTCCATTAAATGATTGGTTCCTGGACTAGGGGAGGGAAAGGATACAAGAATACAGCTCAAATTGTAGTGTGAACAATGAGCGTAAGTTCGAGGAATGATGAGGACATGTTTGAAGGATGCAGCAAATACCTTGAAGGGGCTCCCACTTGAAAGAGTAGGGACAATTTTTTTTCAGTTTTCAGATATTATTGATGTGTGCCATATGTAAGTTAAAGCTGCACAGCATAATGAGTTGGTGCACAGATATATTGTGAAAGGATTGCAAGGTTAGTTAACATCTCCATCCCCTCACAGGATTACTGTCTTCTGCGTGTGATGATAGCAGTTAAGATCTACTCCCTTTCAACTTTGAATAGATAATACAGTATTGCTAATCATAGTCACCATTCTGTATATTGGATGTGCATACGTTTTTCCTCTGCTAGCTGGAAGTTTGTTCACTTTAGCTAACATTTCTCAGCCACTGACAACTACATTCCAGACTCTATTTCTATGAGTTTGGCTTGTTTAGTTTCCACATATGTGAGAACATGCAGTATTTGTCTTTCTGTAACGTATTTCCCTTAGCATAAACCCTTCAGAGTCCATCCATAGTTCCATGAAGTAGAATTTTCCTTTTTGTAGTTGAATCATAGTGTTTGTGTGTGTGTGTACGTGTGTGCGTGCACACGCAAACACACACAGAGATTACACGTTTAACTACAATTCACCAAGCTCCAACCATGGTGTAGACATTGGGTGATACAGTAGAAAAAGACTCATCCCTGCTCTCATGCTGTTTATGTCAGATTGTGAGACAGTAGTGAATCTGACGAGCTCTTCCCATAAGCATCCCGACAATGATTCACTATTCGCTTGACCTAGGGAGGGAACCCTAAAATATCATGTAAATCGAGCGGTTCAAATCCTCATGTTCGTTTTTAAGAACACTTGTGAAACTGCCCTGGACATGAAGGGTTTGCATATCTGAAAGTCACCAAGTATCTAACGGATGTGGCATTACAGTAGCATTGTATACCATTCCGTCGTTAGGATGTTGCAGTTGGTAGGTGTGTCCAGGCCAGACAGTGGAGTTGGCCGCAGGGTCAATGGCCCAAGAAGAGTGCAGAGCTTTTGCTGCACACGCTTCGAAATGCAGAGAGTGGTGCTGAACTTAAGGGTTTAGATGTAGACTCTGTGGTCGTTGAGCACATCCAGGTGAGCAAAGCTCTCAGTATGCAGCACAGAACTTAACAGAGCTCACAGGCAGATTAACCCACACATGAGCTCTCCCTGCACATTGAGATGATCCTAACGGAAAAGAACAGATTGTTCCTGAACCAGAAGAAGAGGTGGCACAGAAGAAAAAGATCTCCCAGAAGAAACTGAAGCAACAAGAACTTATGGACGGGGAGTAAATTCAGCATTAAGTTAATGCTAATAAGAAAGTAAAAAAGAAATAGTGACTCTAACTATCACACAAGCAAATGTAAATATTACTGCTGTGATTGGTGGTATGGAAGGAAATGACCTTGGCTAGATCTTTAGGGAAGGCTTCCTTGAAGAGACATTGCTTGAGTTGACATATGAAGGATGCACAGGAGTTAATTGAGAGATTTCAGAAATAGGGGAAAGTGTAAGTGGAGAAGCTTGGGAAATTGGAAGATGGAAAATAAGCCAAGAAGAGAGATGAAATGAGGAAGGTCCGCTTTCCAAATTGCCAGAGAAGTAGGCAGGGGCTCGCCCATGCCTTGAAGTCCTTGTGCAGGAAAGTGGACTTTATCTCAGAAGTAATGGACAGCCCTGCAACTGGTAAAGGGAGAGGGAGGGGATCACCCTGAGGGGATACGAGAGACCAGTTCAAAAACGAGTTTGACAGTCAAAGGGAGAGAGTCTTTGGACTAGAGCAGATGGAGTAGACAATATTTAAATATTTCCATTCGCAGTTCCTTTTCCTTTTTTTAAAGTCAAAGGTACTGAGATATAATTTACATTTGGAATATACAGTCTATAGAGTTTAGACAACTATATACAGCTATGTAACCACCATCACAATAAAAATATAGAAAATTTCCATCATTTGAAAGTGTTCCTTTGTGCCATTTGCCGACAGGCTCCGTTCTCCACTCCCATGCTCTGTCAACCACTGATAGACTTCTGTGCCTATAGTGGTGCCTTTTCCAGAATGCCATTGACATACATTCACATCATTGTTTTCTTTTGTGTCTGACTTGTTTTAATTCAGCACACTGGAGACGTAACCATGCAGTTGTATACATCAATAGTTTGCTTTTATTACTGTGTAGTATTCTTGTGTGAGTATGCCTGTTTCTTTTTTTTTGATTCATTTACCAATTGTTGAATATTTGGGTTGTTTCTAGGTTCGGCTCTTATGCATAAAAGGGCTGTGAATGTATGAGTACGGTCTTTGTATGGACATATGGTTTCCTTTCTCTTGGAAAGAATTCTCTAGGAGTAGATTGGCTGGGTCTTATGCTAAATATGTGTTTACCATTTAAAGTTAAGTACCTGAGCTGAACTCTGAGCAACAGCAGTTGCAGCTGAGCTGCCAACTGGTGGCAGGATGGCTCAGCTGAAAAAAAAAAAAAAAGCCACAGTAAAGTTTAGTACCTGATATTAGAATGCCCCCTGCAGCTTTCTTGTGGTTGCTGGTTTTTTGATATATCTTCTCCACTACTTTCACTGTCACTGTTTGTATCTTTGAATCTAAACTGTGTCTCCTCTAGGTGTCATAGAGTTGCATCTTGTTTTTTTAAATCCAGTCTGTCAATGTCTGCCTTTTGACTGGATCGTTTAATCAATTCACATTTCATGATCTTATTGATGTAGGTCAACTCACCTTTGCCATTTTACTTTTCTGTTTTTCTGTCTCATCACTTTTTGTTTTCTGTTTCCTCCTTTATGGCCTTTTTTCTCCTTAAATGGATGTTTTCTAATGTAGCATTGTAATTTCTTGATTGATTTTCCCCCCACTATATTCTGTGAGTGCCCCTTTTCCACGGGGAATATATTCTGAGACCCCCCAGTGGATGCCTGGAACCACGGATGGCATCGAACCCTGAATACGATGTTTTTTCCTATGCATACATGCGCTTTATGGCTTCCCTTTGGCGTATCTGGATTGCCAGTATCTCTGCTCTTGTGCTTTGGGGCCATTAGTAAGTAAAAATAAGGGTTACTTGCACACGAGCACTGTAATACGTCAGCAGTCACCCTGTTAGCCTAGTCGGCCACTAAATGACCAGCAGGCAGGGCTAGTGCATGCATCCTGTTTACACTGGACAAAGGGATGATTCAGGTGTGGGGGGGGTGGAGTCGATGGCCAGAGATTTCATCACACTGTTCAGAATGCTGCGAGATTTAAAATGTATGACTTGTCCGTTTCTGGTATTAATGATCTGGCATTTTCCCCCAACGTATTCAAATACTGAATAGATTTCAGTAAATCATACTGGACTATGCAGACCTGGGTGAGTTTGGTAGTTCATGGTTTTTGAGTAATCGATCCATTTGTTCTAAATTGTTCCATTTATAGATGTAGAATTGAATCTTGTATTACCATATTGCCCATTTCAAATTTGCTGGGTCTATAGTAAAATCACCCTTTGTTCCTGCTGTTGGTAACTTCTTTTGTCTGTCTCTACCTCTCTATCTGTCTATTTCTGTCTCTGTCTCCTAGTCGTATATCAATATTATTGATCATTTCAAAGAACCAACTTCAGTTCAATTGAATTTATCAAATATTTTTCTTATAGAATTTTCATTTATTTCTGTTCTTAGTTTTAGTAAAATAAATATAATATATGCTTACTACGAATTTTAATTTCTACAATATTGAGCAACATTTTCACTACATAAAGAGCCAGTGAGGATGACGGTGAAAATTTAAAACAGTTTGTCACCATTTTACAAATGCGTAGAAATTAATAAAGTCTACTTTTCCAAAGTATAGGAATGCTTAAGAGAAGAGCATGTTAGTCATACATTGTTATTTTTTCAATAATTTTTAAAATTTTTATTGGGGTGACATTGCTTGTTAAAATTATATAGCTTTGAAGTATACAATTCTATAATATGTTTTCTGTATATTGTGTTGTGTGTTTAACACCCAGAATCAGTTCTCCTTCCATCACCATATAGATAAACTCCCTTTACCCTGTTTTACCACCACCCGTACTTTCGTACCTGTGGTAACCACTAAAGTGTTATCTGTGTGTATAAGGTTTTGATTTTGTCTGATTTTTTTTGCTTTCACTTTTATATCTCGCATATGAGTGAAGTCATATGGTTCTGGACTTTTTCTGTCTGACTTATTGCACTTAGTATGATAGTCTCAAGATCTGTCCATGTTGTCACCAATGGCAGTATTTCATCTTTTCTTATAACCGAGTAATATTCACTTGTATATATGTACCACATCTTCTTTATCCAATCATCTATAGGAAGGCACTTGGTTGTTTCCATGTCTTGGCCACCGTGAACAATGCTGCAGTGAACACAGGGATATGCTTATGTTTATGGATAAATGTTTTCAGAATTTGGGGGTAGATACCCAGAAGTGGGAAGGCTGTGTCATATGGTAATTCTATTCAAAATTTTGTGAGGAAGCTCCATACTGTTTTCCATAGTGGCTGTAACAATGTACATTCCCACCAACAGTGTAAAAGGCCTCTCCAACTCTTATTATTACTTGTCTCATTGATGATACCATCCTAACAAACGAGAGGTGGTATCTCATTGTGATTTTGATTTGTATTTCCCTCATAGTTATTGACATTGAGCATTTTTTCATGTATCTGTTTACCGTTTGTATGTCTTCTTGGGGGAAGTATGTTCTACTCCTCTACCCGTGATAATTCTTAAAATTATGCTTGAGAATTGTTTGTAAAAAGTCAGCAAGGCATTAAAGATGGTTGCTGTGGCCCTTCATTTTCTAATACATGTCATATGGATGCAACAATGAATCCTATTCTCACAGCCTGATTGTATGCCATCAGTGTTCAGAGCTCTCAAAATGCATTACCTCATTTAACACATAGGTCAATTCTAGGAGGTAGAGCTGATTATTATCCTTTTTTTTACAGATGAGAAACACAGGGTCAGAAAAGTTAAGCAAGTTGAGTAATATTGGACTTGTTTCTTCTTTCACCACGGTTTGTTCCAGTCTGGGATCTTCTGTCCACAGGTATCCCTTACAACCTTCTAGCTCTTAAGCCACTTTCATCTGCACCTTTCTTTCCAGACCCAAAGGGAATTCTGGAGCTTTGACTGTGGTCTAGACTCCAAGGATCCACTCCAGAGACATAGTTCAACGTTGATTTCTGAATCTTCCCCGATGACCTCTGAAAAGACTTCCCGGGATGTCACAGCAACCTCTCATCCTTCCTTCTCAGAGCTGCTAAAGATGGACCTCAGTGACGTGAAACCCATTCGTGGCACTAACTACCATGCCAGTCTACCAGATGGTCTACTCCAACACGGGTACACAGATGAGGAAACCCTGCAAGAGATGTGGTGGCAAAGGACAGCATGCCCTCAGAGGAAAATACTTCCAGGACACATGAAACTGAGACACCTCGGTCCCGTGGCACCTGATCAGGTTCAAGGGAAGCCAGAACTTCTTACTTGGGTGATAGAGATCAGCATAGACTGAGGGGAGAGTGTCAATACTACCAGAGCCAAAGGCCGAATGTTTGCGGGATATCTGCGGAGAGGAATGGGACACCACATCCTTCCTCTTGGGCGACCCTTGTACAGGACCACATCACTGGCGTGACCCTCAGACTGGATACCACCCCCTCAGCCTTCTGCGAGAAGTGGTGCTCCAACAGCTGCAGGCAGAGGAGAAGGTCCTACTAGCCCGGCAGCAGGAAAGCAAAAGACTGTTTCAGAGGCTCCTAAAACTGTAGTTGAAAGCAAACGGACAGTCTCACGTCATGTGACAGAGTTGTGAGCGGATTCAACAGGGAGGCTGTTGTCACCCGACTTGCTGCCTGGATTCCTTTTGGAGACCCAACAGGAAACAACAGTGAGCGGAGTAACTTGACCAGTAGATGAGTGGAAATCCTATGAGCATGAGGGTTGATCCCATCTCAGGAAAGTCCTCAGCTGTCCTGCCTGGGATTGCATGGCTCTGAGGCCAAGGAGAGTGCACCCCAGTCGTGTTTCCCTCCTGCGTTATGGCTGTCGTGATGCATGTTGTCACTTTCACACCCTGGATGTGTCCTTCCTCCTTCCACTGTGGTCAGTAAGATGTAAAGTGTCTGTGCAGTGTGAATGCCTTGGGGATGTCCGTGGGCTTTTGAGGCACTTTCCCAACTGCACTGCCTCCGCGAAGCAGCTCTGGGTCTGCTGGAATGCAGCTGTGCTCATCTGAGATGCCGGTTCCAGAATCGCAGGTTGAAGAGAGTGAGGAAAGGGGATGCGGAATTGGAACTGGGGGTTCACCATGGCGTTCTTTATGCATATGTGCTAAATGTTGATAAATGTTGCCGTGCTCCTTCAGATTTAGTATTATTCCCCCTTCAAGGAGTTTCTGATGGGTTACCTCATCGTGGACACCCAATAAATACACATACTGAAGGCAACTGAGTTGAGAAACGGTGTTGGTTCACCCATAAGGGTTTGTTCTTTGTCAGAGCGGAGATCACTCCCTGTGAATCCCAGAGCAGCAGATCTGAGTTTATCCAGAGGAGCAGATTGGGAAAGGGGGAGGAGGAAGGTCTCCAGAGAGCCTGGTCAGGTCACTGTTGGCGGCCCTCCAGCGGGACCGCCTTCGGACCATCCCTGCAGAGCCAATGGAAGCCCGTCCTGCTGCCCAGGGAGAGTTGCAAGCAGATTCCGTGCACACAGTAGGAGGTTACGCTGGATGGAGCTGCTGCCTCTGGCCTGGAGCTCAGGGCCACTCCTTGTTGCCGGTGTCTCCGGCGTGGTGATGTGTGCTGAGCAGGTCTAACGTGACATTTCACTTTCCTTGATTGTTCACTCGGAGTCAGACAATATCTACGTATTTGCATATGTCAGCTTATTCCTTTCTTTCCCACAGACCCATCATGCATCGGGATTTCCAGCCCAATGTCTGAGGCGGGAAAGCAGAGCAGAGGCCCGGAGGACTCCCCATCCAGCCAGCAGGCCGAGGTCAGAAAGTGATGGCCTCGCTCCAGCAGCCATGCCAGGTCAGCCCTGCCAACCACGATGAATCACTGCCCACTCCTGAAGGCTTCCCTTGTCTCCACTGCCCACCCCCGGCGTGTTTGGCGGGCTGTGGTCGTGGGGAAGAGGGAAGGACTTACAGAGCCAGTCCCGGCCCTGCGGAGTTGAGCCTCTAAGCAGGGAGACAGAAGTGACACCACAGATGCCGTAGGGAGTGTGTCGTGGATCCCCTGTGAGGCTTGGTGGCCAGGAGCAGAGAGGAGTGAGAAGGACCTGGGTGGGGTGACGTGGCTTGGGGGTCTTGTTTAGGGCGGTCCTAAGTGCTGACTTTCCCACGGTCTCCAGGAGGGTCACCGGAGAAGATATAGGGACAGAGTGGCTGTAAGATGTAACGCACGAGACAGGTTATATGAAATGCTCAGAAAGGGCAAATCTACAGGGACAGAAATTGGAAGAGAGGTTCCCTGGGCCTGGAGGCGGTAATGCGGATGGACTGCCAACAGGAACTTGGGTGTCTTTGGTGTCTTTGGGGTGATGGAAATGACCTGAAACTGGATTGCGGTGATGGTCGCACAACCTGTAAGTGTACAAATAGTCCCCGCATTGCACTGTTAACTGGGCAAATTTTATAATATGTACATGATACCTCAAGAAAGCTGTTTAGGAAATGTAATGCAAATGTCCCAGTTAGTCATGGAAGGCAAGTTATGCTGTTGTTGTTCTAACAGCAAGGACACCTCGGCTGTCCTTCTGTGCTCTGGGCCCTGCGTACATGACCCAGCACAGCCTGCTGCCTCCACCTGTCTCAGGTGCTCCCTCCAAAGGGATGGGTGGAGTCACAGTCAGGCCAGGAGGAGCCCAGGTGAGTGCACACGTCTGCGCGTGTCTGTGTGTTCCTGCACAGGCACCCTCTGGACGATCAAAACGGTTGACTCTAATTCCCCCTGAGGGCAGACTCCCACAATCCATCCTGCATCCTAAGTTCCACTTGGTTGGTTTCCCTTCTTCCAGAATCCACAGGAACTTTCTTCAGTTTACTTGGGAACCTACCTGGGCCCTTCTCTTCAACCTCTGACCCGGGGAAGACAGGGAGAGTGGGGAGGGACGTCGTCCCCTGCATAGCGCCCCCTGCCCGAGCCCACGGACCCAGTGGGGATGCACAGCAGAGCAGTAACAGGACAAGGGAACTGCAGCTGCCTTGCCACCAGCCAGTCACGGAGACTTGGGATGAGCCTCCCAGGAGAGGCTTTCAGTTGAGGAGGGAGGAGCGGTGGTTTCAAGCAGCAGTTTGCATTCAGGAAGACCAACATCCTCACTCCCGCCCCGTTGTTACCTCTGTGGCCCACAAGCTATCCATGGGTTGGGAGGTACAAAGTGTTCCAGGTTCCAGGCTTCAATAGATGGTATTGCGGGAGATTCCAACTGAGTTTGCTCAGAAAACAGGGCAATCGAGTGGAGGGATTCTGCAGTTTGGGCAAAGGTGGCATCTGAGTGAAGAGGGGTTCCACTGGGGGAGCAGACAGCTGTCCTGTGAGGAGGGCAGTAGGTCCAAGGGATTGTGTCTGGGGTCATGGCAGGGGCTGGAGACATGGGCACTGGAAGGGCTTTGAGATTCAGACAAAGTGTCTTCTGCACAGAGGTTTCTGGCTTTAGGACACTAGGAGACCAGAATGCGAGAAAGAGGTAGGGGACGTTGGCCTTATGTAAGCCTCTGTATGGTTAAACTTGAAGCATCTGTGTATCTAATCCCTGAGGGTGAGATTGGCCCCAAAGACTCACAAGCGGTGGTACTGAGGTTGTGCTCTGTGTGCCTTCAGGTGGGGAATAGAGTGGTGGACCATAGAGCAACACAAAGAAGTTTCTTGTGATTCTGACCCCTGTGGAGGTGGGATATCCATCTAGTCCTCCAATCACAGCGAAAGGGATGCAGGGCCCAGGGTCCAGGGGTTTTTTGGAAGTACAGGGAGAGACCCAAGTCTCCAGCTTTCTAAGATCTTACCCAATGGCCGCCGATACAAGGCCACCATGAAATGTGTGGGGAGGATGCTTTCCGGTGAGGATGCAGGGTCCAATCCCCAAGAAATTTCTGTCATTGCTACGTGGTCAAGCTGAGGCACTATCAGAGCTCAAGGTTTTTTTGAAGGACTCCCTGACTTTCCAAAGCTCCTTAACAGCTGTTTTAGAAGTAAGGGAGCGTCGGAGCAGATGTGAGACAGGAAAAGATGAGGAAAGCGGATCAAGTAGGGCATGACCGTGACAAGAGGAGAACCAAGTCTGTCCTGCAAAAGGGCCCCTTTAGGTCCTTGGGTTGAGACACAAGAGCCCTGGTGCCTCCCCGGGACTATTCCCTGATTTCCATTTGAGAGACAATCGAGGGCCTCAGAGCACTGCTGTCTCCTTACGATGAAGGATAAGCATGGTAGGAAGTATGCTTTTCTGAGTTCCAAGGAGCAACTGAGACAATGGAAACAAATGTTATCTAAGTCATATAGGTCCATATTAAGCAAACCTGTTAGAACTGCTAGCTACCATTTCTTTGGTTTCATTGTTCCTGTTGCAAATACTTAAGGGGCTCTCCTGGATGGAAACACTCACAGGGCCAGGGGCTCCTGCATTGCCAGGTGGTGAGGACCTGAGATCTGCCCTTTACTAGGAGGACTGATTGGTGCTCTCTCAGGGCTAAAGGCACTGCCCGTGCTTGGGCTGCTGAGGTCTAGGAGAAACGGGCAGGGTCTCTGGAAGAACCGCTTCTCTGAGGACACAGTGGGCTGCCCAAGAAGAGATCTTGGGAGATGTTTCTGGGTTTGTCCGCAACTACTGTGATTCTCACCCAGGAGTCTCAACTGAAGTGCAGACACTGGCATAATTTACCTTAAGGGAAAAGAAAGAGGAGAAAAATGAGTTCTTCTCATAAAAATACTCACGTTCATCATGTTCCTACAGGCCTGCCCTTCTGACTGCGGACATGTTTTCTGAAGCCCACGTCCAGGACTCAGGCCTGGAAGCGAAGGCCTGTCCTGTCAGAGGACAAAGAGCCTGGCATCGCATGAGGAAGCAACGGCGGCCTTCAGATGGGTGCTCACCTCAGGGACAACCCTCTTCAGCTCCTCCCCTCTGTGAGTCTGGGCCCCTGTGCTCTCTGTGATGTGATTGAGAGGCCTGCTTAAGGGATGTTAATCGTTGTCCTGGGTTACAGAGAGGAGGATGCCAGGACCCCCAGCCTCCCCTGGCAGGGACTGATGGGAAGGTGGGCGGAGGAGGAGCTGGTGCCCACGTTGTGCTCACATCCCAGATGCACTCTTGCACCGGAGACCGCAGGCGCCCTTTGGCTTATTGATTTCTCCGGATTGATTTGCTCTCAGTCAGAGTGCCCCCTGCCAGACCTTCAACGTAATGGGGAAAAGGAAGTCTGTCTTTGCTGCTCATCTGGAAGGCGTTGTGCGATGGAAACATGTCAATGGGCCATGTGTACAAATGCTCAGTCCGTTGCAGAGGAGGGGATGCCCACCCCACCTCCCTACTTCTTTCCAGGAAGGGCTAGGGGTCCCTGTGGCTTGTGAGTCTGTGTGACGATGGGGGAGGGGATGTATGACACACCTCTGTGGCTCAGTGTCCTGAGGAAGGATGACCCTCGTCACCCACTTCCAGCTGTTGAAGCTGCCCCGGCTCACTCATGTGTGGGGCTGGTGACACTCGCATTTCTGACTCTCACCTCTTGGGAGGACCTGGTGCTCCCTGACCGACTCAGTCACACCTCAGCGTGCTGACCGCTGTGAATCTGTGTCACCCTCCATCCCTCCCCTGAGCAGGACTGCGCCCTCCACAGCCTGGGCCGCCCGGGTCCTTTGGCCCTTGCCTGCTCAGGTTTGCCTCCTGGGCCCCGGCTCTGCTCAGCCACTTTCCACATCCCCCGTTCAAGGAGTGCAGTGCCCTGGGGTCTCACGTGCACTACAGAGGAACCACGATCATCTCCAGGAAGCCATGTTCCGAATCTCCTGCCGTCCCGCCTACTGGGCACAGGGTCCTCCTGTGAGTCTAGAGACTGAATGGGTTGAAACGCTCTGTGTCATGGAGCTCGTCTTCACTCCTAGACTCACTGCCTTGTCTGAGCTGTGGGACCTCTGCCTGCCGCTGCCCCTGTGGTCCTTTCCCGCCACGGCTGGAACTGACACTCTTTTCTGGGGGGTGTCTTTCACGTTGTCCCAGGACTTGCCATACTCTGTCCAGGTCAATAGAGCAGACTGTGGAATGTGTGCCGTTTGCATAACACACGGACCACCTGTGGTCCCAAAACCCCTGGCCTCAGAAACTAAAATGAAACAGAGTGATGAAGAACACAATGGTCAGATGGCGCAACGTTCACAAAGCGATTGTCTAAAATGAGCATAAAACAGTGCCTGGGGTTCAGAAAATATGGAAATTAATTTTGGCCTTCAGAAGACCCATTGCAGTCGAGCTATAGGGAAGACAGCTGTGTTAGAGGGGGTTCAGCGGATGGTCTCAGGAGAGGTTGAAACGGTGTTTTGTTTCTCTGCAGGAAGCATTTATTTGCCACATTAAAAGATCTCAATGGTGCATCTAAGTATAAAACCAATCATGTCACTCATCGAGGTGCACACAAAGTTTAATAGCAATGTTTCATTGTTTTATGTTTACAGTTTTAAAAACTCTTAAATATACCGAGGGAACATTTCAAAAAGCCAGATTCAACATGTTTTGAGGCAGAAACTTTATTATGAATGTGTCTACTATTCTGGCCGCAATGCGAGTTCTACAGGACAGGATAGTTCACTCTACTCCAATCTCCAGCTAAAGCATGAAGTAAAATAGGTACAACACAAATCCTATAAATTAATAAAAAAGAGGTAAAAATGATTTAGGGTGGATACGTTTGTGTTGTCAGTATCTTACATAATTTGTCTTGGTCCTTCAAGCGGAAAACGGAAACTCCAAAAAGTTGAACTCCCCCTCTCTCCCCTTTAGAAATGTCCAGGTCCACCCCTCTCCCTGAATTGCTTCCTTCCTCCAGAAAAATATGAAAGTTAAGGTTTCTGAAGTGGCCAGCGGCCCCGGGTCCCGGAAAAGAAACGGGATACCCAGACTTTGCTCTCCATGGCACTGAGCCATCACCAGCACAAGAAACTATTTCACTTTGAACATCAACATGTGGTGTCCCAGTAGCTGCAGAATGCCAAGTGGGAAGCAGATGGGTTTGCAACCCCCCCTTTTTGAGGACAGCTCCAGACCGAAGGAACAGGGGATCATTCAGGAGAGGAGTGGTAAGTGCAGGAGCAAATTCGCTGAGCAGGTGGAAGGCATAGGACCCTGAACCCTGGGTGACGGCTGGCTGCAGTCAGGAGCAGGAATGCTCAGGGGCAGCAGAGGATGCCAGGTCAGAAAGAGGTCGAGTGTTTCAGGGAAGCGGTCAGAAGTCCCACCTCATTACTTCTGACTCATCCATGAATTATTAGGGGAGGTCACTGCAATGGAAGTGGGTCCCCTGTGACAAAGGCAGTGGGTGAGGTGGTGTGACAGGGAAAGTGAGAAGCAGTGTCATGGATTTAATAGTTCAGTCAAGTTTGCAGTTTTGTCACCAATGTCCAGGGTCTCAGTTAGAGACATGAGTGTGTCCCTTATTTGGAGCACAGAAGGACAGGATGGACCGGGGAGTCAGCGGCTAGAGAGGGGTACTTCAGGGAGAGTTTGTAGCCCTCGGTAAGAAGGGGCCTCATGGCAGATGAGGAAAGCTGTGGGTCCACACTGGAGACCCCCAGTTTGTAGGCTGTGTAATCAGAGGCATTAGATTGAGGGAGCTCGAGGAGCCGGGCAGGGTGTTTAGGTGTTGAGACAGGGAGGGTACAAAGGGATATGATGTGTTGCTGTGTGTTCCGGGGCGGAGGGGAGTGGGCCTGGAACAGAGAGGAGAGGGTGTCTCAGGACCCAGTAGTTGAAAGCTGCTGTGGAGTCGGCCTTGCGACAAGAGGATGACCAGGGGACTGGTAGAGGTTCCGGACAAGGGGGAGTGAGGTTCCGCTGTGACAGTCGGGTGACAGGACCTGGACGTCCTACTGCGGGTACTCTATGGGACAGCTGGAAACAGGGCAGAAGGCAGCCTCCAGCGCTAGACTGCAGGAAGACTGGCAAGGACCTCGCTGAGCGCTGGTGCGCAGGCCCAGAACGCTCCATTTTGAGGGCACCATCCGTAGGACTGAGCGTGCGCCCCGCCTCCTGAGCTTCTGGCCTCTGTGCTGTGATTCCCAGGGCGGGACCAGGCGAGGGGTAGCGCCCGGGGGTGTTCGCCGGCACTACTTTGGATGATCTCTGTGCTTTTCTGATCGTGGGGGTCAGTGCGCTGATTTCTTGAGTCAAGTTCTCCGTGGCTCCCCTTGTAAGATTCCGGAAAAGGAGCTGTCTTCCCCTTGAGTGTGTAGTCCTCCGTTTCTGTGGTCAGCAGGGGGCACTGGTGCTCTGAACATTTGCCTCCTCCTCTCTCCCCCGCCCTTCCTGTTTGAAAAAACTCGGTCGCTTTGTTCCTGTGCATAGTGGTACTTTCATTTTGTGTATTTGTGCTCCTCTCTTGGAGTGGCTTTGTTATGCCCAGCGACAAAAACCTGTTTTCCTGTAAAATTAGTTCTTCTACTGGGCAGCTTGGGCTTCTTAGCAAATTCTATTTCTGTTTCTGTGAATGCTTTCGTCATTGTCTTTCCCGACCTTGTTATGCGTTTCCTGGGCCTGTATCAATACATTCTTCAGTTATAAAACTCACTCAAATCTTAGGCTTGAAACTTTGGAAGACAGATAAAACATACCAAAGAGGGTCACCCAAACCACACCCCATCGCCTTGCCAAGTCCATTATTAGTGTTTTGTGCTAAATATCCTTAGAGCTTGTTCTTCCCAAAAGGCTGTGTTTTCTGTATATGTCAGTTCATTTTTGCATCATGATCTCCTTGTTTTGAAATTGCGATATTCGTTTTTGGAAATTGTTGTCATACTTAATGTCATTATACCGAAAAATAATGCTGAGGTATTGTAAAAGGTAGAAAACCTTTGTAAATGTTGAGTTGAGGACACAGTGACCTCTGTAGGATGGAAAGGCAGCACCACACTTGCCCTTTATGACATCAGGAGCTATATATAGTGCCTGTCTGGTGCACTGTTTATCCACAGCAAGTGGAGTACTAACTAGCATTTAGTGGGTGCAGAGTGAACATGGTTGAATTTTTTTTCCTGGGGGAGGGAGGGAGTTGGGGGAGAGGAACGGCATTGGGGAACCGGAGATGGGGAACAGACAAGTTGCTGCCTTTTTTTTGTTCTTCAGTCTAGCTGTGGAGAACATTGCTTCACTGGCCCATGTTGGTATCATCATTGCACTCTTCTCGGGTGAGGCAGATCAGTCGCCGGCCTCTGGACAGCCGCTCACAGTGGTTCTTGGCAGCTCACACTGGGTGCCAGCTGCTCCCTTTGGCTGCCAGCCACTCACTGTAGCCTATGGCAGCACACTGCAGTGGGGGCTGCAGTTATGCCATCCAGGGAATCACAGCAGCCCAGCTCCAGGTGGAGGTGTTGTTCCGCATGTTAGCTGTAGAGGGCAGTGTCACAGGCCTTCATATGTGGGATCAGAACTGGTTCCCCTGGAGTCCTAAGCAAGCTCTTAACCAATGCGTGACTCGGCCTGCCCCGAAATATTTTCAAAATCTAATTCTCAGAACATTATTCGTTCTATATATAAAGATGCATCTTTTTGTTGCCCTGGATTATAATATAGCAACAGTTTTGTACCTCTCCTTTTTTTTTTTTCCCATTGGGTCCTTTGCAGGTCAGCATTAATGTATGTCATTAACACTGCTTAAAATCGGACTTTCTGACCTAGGCCAGGTCGCGTGACTACCTGAGGTCCATTGACCTCGTTGCTGACAGACTCAGGAGACAGCCAGAGTCGTCCCAGTTTCGAGCCTGTTTCCTTCATTCCATAGGAAGTTCAGTGAGGCTTCAGTGAACAAGACATGGCAGAGAATGGCCTTGGTAGAGATGGTGCATGTTTTACTGTTGCTCCCTGTGTTCGTCAGCTGTCAATATATTGGGTCTCCTTTCAGAAGCACCCGGGCCTGCGGCATACTCGATTCCTAGAACTTCATTTCTGGAACACATTGTATGGTGGGTTGGTGCAGTGGTTCCAAAGTGCAGTCACCTCTCCTCCTGCCTTGGCTGCTTGCTTGGGCCATGTAATGAGGAGGAGGGCCTAAAAAGAAGGATGCACGGAACGTGAACTTAGGGGCCCAAAGACTGACATGGTGTTGAATATGGGAACTGGGTCATCTGACAGGTCAGATGTGTTAAGCCAGCCTGACCTGAATGCAGTAAATGGCCTTTTTCCCTGAGACCACCTACTGTTCCACAGCTGCTACAGCACTCCTCATATAACTGAAAAAGTTCCATATTTGTTACCAAAAAGTTGCATTTTCAAGAGTCCTGTACGGAAATAATCTGAACGCATTCCTACTGACAACTTCTTTACCACTAAGATGTCCTTTGTGGGACACCCAGTTCTTCCGAAGTATATTCTTCGTGTGGTGTCGCCTGGAGGGCCTTGGGCCATGGCTCAGGAGAACGCCCTTCTAACTCCAGGTCTGCCAGCCTTAACGTTTTTGCTGTCTGAGTTGCTTGGTTTTCTGGGCCTGCTTTTTCTGTGATCTTAAGAAGAGGACTTGTGCTAGGTTATTAGTTGAACAGGGAGGCCCACCAGGAAAGGGTTTTGTGACAGGGCCCATGCTCCCAATACAGAAGCTGTGCTTTTTGCCAGTATGTATTGCAGTTTATTCCAGGACACATTCACTTTACTTTTACATAGAGGTCAATATCCCATGGTCCATATAATCTGTAAGAGTTCCTGTGATGCCAGTCCCCCAGACATGAAAGGAAGAATGAAGACAGTGACATTATAACTGTGAACAGACCGGGCACCCTGAGGAGTACCAGACACTAAAAGTGGCCCTAAATTTAGGTCCTCAATGAGGTCAAGCTACTATACCCGCCCTTGTCGGAATGAAACAATTATCTGAAAGAGAAACTTATATCTTCTTTGAAGCTATGAATTTTTGTTCTGCTCTTCAATTGACTAGACATTACCTGATTTACAAAAGAGGGTGGACTGCAGCATCGCTGAAAAGCAAAACGCAGAGGACTTTGAGCCTTACTTCAGTTTAGTGAGTTTTCCATGATATATCTTTTCCAAATAACAAATCAGAATTTCTGTATATGTTAACTAATGCTGTCTTGGTTGTGGTATTTTGACACAGGCACATGCGATTTGCAACTTAAGGATATAGGAACCTTCTTTACTACCCCTGAAGTAAGGACTCCAGAGCTTGTGCTCCTACTTGTTACAAAATCATGTGGTGAAGATGTTTTGAACAGATACTGGATGTCAGGCAGTGCACTGAGTCTTTCGTATGTACTGTCGAGAGTCTCGTTCATGACGGATACCTTATCTGGTAGGTTAGTATGACTCTGCCCACGATCCGATGAGAAAGAAACTGCTACGTAGAGAGATAGATCACTAGCAAGGGTGTCTGTAGAACATGAGCCCTATGATGACTCAGGGCACACATTTCCCTGGAATGCCATTATCTGCAACCCTGGTACTTGCCTTGAGAAAATGCTTTGTATTGACCAGTGGTGTCTGTCATTCTTGCACGTAACAATCTAGAACTCGGTGCTTTGGCTGCTTGATAATTGGATTCACATCAGTGGTAGAACTCGTGAAGAAATGTATCTAGTTCACGTGATTCCATGGAGGTTAAAGGCTTCATGCAGCTGATGTGTGTCACCTTGAGGCCAGGTGGCTCCCTGAGCTGAAGCAGAACTGGAGATTGTACAGGGAAAGTAGAAGGCAGGTACATGTACACGGAAAGGGGATGAGAAGTGCACATACAGGGAAAGGAGAACAGAGGTCTATTGTTCCCCAGGTTGCGGTTTCTTTAACAGCTACTAATGTGTGGTTGGACACGCTGGGAATAGGTTCTGCTACTTCTGTGTCCCTTGGTGCCGATCTCATTTCAGCAGCCTTCAGAAAAGTTGTTTGAGAGCTGTTTTGGTATATCATGTTGTTTGTTAGGTGTTGGGGTTAGAGGAGGTCATAAAAGAGGTTCAGGAGGGAAGAGCATCACACCAAACGATTCAAGGAGACAAGGTTTGAAGCAGGGAAAACTGGGGTCTCTTTCAGTTATTTACAGTGTCAATCCTTAGACACGATGAACTCCTTTCATTATCAGGCAGTTCTTTTCGGAGAGGAAGGTAAAGGGATGCACAGGGTCCAGGAATTGAGTTAAAAAGTGGGGCGCAGAAGCAGCCTGTTCTTTGCCTCCTGTCCTTGATCATAGCTTGGCTCATGGCTTTGGACAGGCCAGTGGTGCAATTCTTCATTACACATGATGCATGCCCTTGGTGAGGAGTGTTGTTGTCAGAATGAAAAGGACACATGCAAAGGAGACAGGGAGTTGGCGACTTCACTTCCCTTCCCTGTCGCTTCATTGTCTTCTTTAATTGTCATTTCTCCTTTTTCTTATTTTCTCAAGTGTTCATTATGAAGTTAATTAAATCTCATGTGAATTTTCATCAATTTATTTTGCATGAGGAAGATATAAAAACATACACGTCGGTAATACATATAGAAATGGACGTTGATCTCACCAATAAATTTTAAAAGCTTTCTTGAAAGAGTAGCAACATATTTTTCACCTCTCAACTTAGCAGCTTTTAAAACCTTCTCCGTACTCTCAGGGTACAAGGATGCAGGCACTGGCCTGTGTTCCTGGTTAAAGGAATGTGGCCATGTGTGTCAACGTGTAGGAATCCATGCAAGGCACATTATCTAAAATGTGGGCATGTATTGAAAAAAATCTGTCATAGTGTTGTGTTGTGCATGTGAAAAACAATGTAGGAAAGGTGGAAGGTGCATGTGGTGGAGTTTAGAGAAAGCTGAATTTCCAGAGGATAAATGAATTACCTAACGTCAACCATTAAGACTTCAGAATTGCATATTGGATCCTGAACTATCACAAGATGTAAAAACGAAGTTGATATGCAAAAGGGGTGAAAGTGATTGGATGGTGGATGGTTACTGAATTTTTCTGTTGTCTTTTCTCTGTCTTCCCAAATGACTGCAATGAGTCCTGTATGCACTGAGGGAAAAATCATGGAGTGAATATATGACCTTTCTTCTCACTGAGTTCTGTAATCTCCCTGCTCCACTGGGCAGGATGAAGGGAGCAGTTGGACATCACCACAGGGACAATATGGTAGTCTTGCTAGAGGACAGAAGTAACACTTCCCTTCATACATTAAAAATACAATGGTAAGCAAAGAAAAAGGGGAGGGGGAGGGGGAAAAGACAGCTCCTGTCATTAGGAAGATTACTGTATGCTATTTTACTTGGAGAGAGGAATTGGGTTATTTCTGCTTTACATCTCAGGTTATGAAATATAATATTTTCACACTTTTTGACGCCTTATACTTTTAGGAAGAGACATGAATTAGCTTTTATTTATTTATTTATTTATATTTTTTTTACATGAGCCATCCTGCCACCTGTTGGCAGCTTAGGGGCAGCACACTAGGGCTTAGCATCTCACTGCTGTTGCTCAGAGCTCAGCTTACACTCTTGAGTGAGTTCTTAACCAACTGAGCCACTGGGCCAGCCCTAAATTTTGTTTTATTTCATTTCATTTTTTTTATCTTTAATTTATTTTATTTTATTATTTTATTTTATTTTATTTTATTTTAAGAAGGCAGTGTCACTGGCCCTCATATGTGGGATCCCATCCGGGGCCAGTGGTATCCCAAGTCAGCTCTTCACCCGTGCGCAACTCGGCGGGCCCCAGAAAGCGAAATGAATTAAACACTGTCAAGGTTCATCAAATGATTTTTCGAACAGCTAACCCATGCTCTGAGTTTCACAAAAGATGGTGACGTCACAAAGCTATATGTATCCCACAGTGTTAACTGTGCAAGTTTATAGGTGAGAAAACCAGTAAAGAAATGATTGCCAAATTAATGGTCTTCCCATGGTGATGGGACTGTGGTTTGGATTTCTTTATTGTATTTGATGAGTCCTCCAAATAGTGTACAGCGAGCTTGGAGTGACCAGGGTAACAGAAGAATACATGGATACAAAACCAAAACAGCTGGAGGAAAGCCAATGACAAGAGCATTGGGATCAGCAGAAATAGAAGTTGCTAAGGAGCCAGGACACTAGGTTTCCAGTAGGGATTCTTCTAAAGGGAGCTGTTTGCCTGAGGTTGGGTCTGACCCAGGCAGGCACTGAAAGAACAAGCCAATATTCAGAGAGATGATTCAGACCCGTTTTTTTTATCCACAAAGGGCGGGGGAGACTGATGTCTGCGACTCCACACTGCCATCTAACGTCCGGAGAAACTGAGCTTCTACGTTCCTGACACAAAACTCCTCCTTTTCGCTACTTTTCCCACAAAACACCACAAAGGGTGCCTCAGGACTTCACTGCAATAATGTTCAGAAAAAGCAAAGATCACTCCAACAGACTTCTGGGAAGCGAAACCCACTGGCTCTTCATTAGTCCCTCCCTCAAAACCATAGCACCAGCATTTGATGGTCTCTCACAAAGGACACATGGGCCAGTAGGGCTGGTGCCCTGCTCCAATTGAAGTCTGTGAACCTGCCCGCAGGCGTCCGGTTAGGTCAGTGCCAGTCTCCGCGCCCGCATCTGGTAGAACTTTCCTTCCAGTTCCTGTTGCCAATTTTCAGTTGAAGGACTGGGCCAATTGTTACCCAATAGCCCCGCGTACCCCTATGCTGCCAATGAGCAAGCAGTACCCATTGCTGGTCACCCTCCTATTCCCTTCCCTTCCCCTCCACTCACCCTGCCCACTCCACCCCATCTCCCCCCACAGGTACCAACGACGACACACTTTCCTACTCCTAGCCCTCAGTCCAGGGCACCCTCCTTCCGGGCGACCTCAGGGCCCAGGAGACTGACTAGATCAAAACTGGACCGCCTCCTTTGCGATTTTCTCCTAGGCAAGGGATCATCCCTTTGACCATGGATGTCCCTTCTAACATTGCCCTGTCTGGTCACCTAACACCTTGCCCTGCTTGTCCAGCCCCCTCCCTCTAATACCTGGGATTACACAGCCTTCAACCTCTGGGGGACCTCCAGTGTGGACCCCACAGCCTCCTTCCTCACCTTCCACCAGGCCCCTCCTGACCCAGTTTACACAGGGCTATCAAGTCCCCCTCAAGCAAGCCTCTATAGCTGCTTTATCTGGCCTCTGTCCCCTCCTGCTGTGCCCCAATAAAGGACACCTCCCCACCTGCATCAGAGCACTTGAGTTAGGAAGCATTGTCTCCTAAAATTTTTAGAAGAGTCTGAGGAGGACAGGTGTTAGATCCTCTTTGAATGTTTGGTAGAGATCATTACTGAAGCCATCTGGTCCTGGACTTTTGCTTTTGGAAAGTTTTAGATGACTGATTCCATTTTCTTAGTATTGATCAGTCTGTTTACATTTTGCAGTTCTTCTGGATTCAGTGTAGAAAGGCTCCATGTTTCTAGGAACTTTTACATTTCTTGTAGGTTATAGTTTTTGGTAGCACATAATCCTTTACAGTATTCTTGCATAATCTGTGGTATTTGTGCGGTACCCATGGTAACATCTCTTTCATTTCTGATTTTGTTTATTTGTGTCTTTTCTCTATTAATCTTACTGTGTCTAGCCAAGAGTTTCTCAATTTTGTTAAGCTTTCAAAGAACTAGCTTTCTGTTGCGTTAATTACTTCTATTGTCTTTTTGTTCCTCTGTTTCGTTTAGTTCTGCTCTTTGATTATTTCCTTTCTTCTGCTGAGTTTGCATGACATTTGTTCTTCGTTTTCTAGTTCCTTAACATATAATTTTAGGTTGTGCTTTCCTGATGTCTCCTGTTTCTTGAGACAGGCCTGTGATAGTATACATTTCCCTCTTACTACCGCTTTTGCTGCCTCCCAATAATTTTGATGGGTTGTATTTTCATTAACATTTGTTTGTGTGTATCTTTTGATCCCTCCATGTATTTCTTCCTTGACCCAGTTGCTGTTTCATAGCATGTTGTTTAATCTTCACGTTTGTGATTTTTTTCCTTCTTTCTTTCTCTCCGCAGTTGATATCCAATTTCAAAGCCTTGTGACCAGAGCATATGCTTGTTAGGATTTCAATCTTCTTAACTTTGCTGAGGCTAGTTTTATGTCCCAGCATATGGTCTATCCTTGAGAACCTTCCATGTACACCACAAAAGAATGTGTAGACTGCTGTTCTTGGATGAATTGCTCTGTAAATGTCATTTATGTCGATTTGGTTTCTTGTGCCATTTCAGACTGATATTTCCTTAGTGATTTTTCTGTTTGGGTGACCTCTCTGTAGCTGTCCGTGATGTGTTTAGGTCCCCTACTATAATTGTGTTTATGTGAGTTTCTCCGTTTCGTTCCATTAGGAGTTGCTTTATATATTTTGGTGCTGGCTGATTGAGGGCGTATATTTTGACAAGTATTATGTCTTGTTGTATTGTGCCCTTTATGACTGTGAAATGTCCATCTTTGCCTTTTTTTACTTCTTTTACCACGACGTCTGTTTTGTCTGATATAACTAGGAATACACCTGCTTTTCTCTGGCTTCCATTTGCTTCGAGTATCATTTCCCACCCTTTCTCTTTGACTCTATAATTGCCTTTGTAGCTGAGATGTGTCTTTTGAAGGCACCATATGGTTGGGTTTTGTTTTCTGATCAAATCTGCTACTGGGTGTGTTTCTGTTGGTGAGTTCAGGGCATTTACACTCAGGGTGATCAATGATACCTGAGGATTTCGTATAGCCATTTTGTCTTTTGTTCTCTGGTAGTGCGGTGTCTCCATTGTTCCTGTCTGTTATTTTAGTGTGTGGGTATTCTACGATTTTCCCACCTGATTCCTCTTTTTTTATGTTATATGTCTGAGTTATGGATTATTTTGAGTGTTAGCATTAAATTTATGAAAAAGAAAGCTTTATATATACAGTATAAAAAGCTACATTCTGATTTGTGTCCTCTTCCTGTCTTTCCATTACAGGACCTACTTCCAAAACAAAACTGATAAGCTGAGTTAAAGCTGAGGATGGAAGCCGTGCAGCGCTTCTGTCTACATTTACAAGAGATTTTATTCACACTGGCTTCATCCACAAGACTTTACAAATCGAAGAATGCCTCACCTAAGGATATAAAAGTTGAAAACACCTTTATTCTTCATTACAGCAAGCCTCTAAAAGACACACCGACTCTTCCTCAAAAGTGCCAAATGACATTTTCAACCCCTACACTCTTTCAACAGTTTGCTTTGGAAAGTTGGCCTTGCATGGTCCACAAACCCAAAACCATGGTATCACCATTCTTACCCAAACCTTATGACACCCTGCCCCCACCCTGAACGACTGGCTTGAATCCTTACTGAAAAATCTGAATAAACATGGGTCCTGCCTGCCACCCTGAGACTCTGAGAAGGCTCTGTGCAGGCAGTGCTCTCCCTGTTAGGCAAGAACGTCATCTCACCTATGAAGTTGTTGGGCTGGTTTGTAGGAAGTACAGCACAGGATGAGCAGAGTCACCACTGCTGTACAGCGTGGGACAGTGGACTGAGACTATGTGCTAGGTCCGTTATTGAAGGGTGTTTCTGATCCACACAAGGACTGAGTACCACAGGTGTATTTCGAGAAATCGGTTAGCAGGAATGTAAGTGTGCAGACAGGCGAGCACGAAAGTAAAGAAAGGAGGGGTGAACGTAATTCATCTATGTTTGTTTGTTTTGTTTTTTGTTTTTTGAGGGCAGTGTCACTGGCCCTCATATGTGGGACCCGAACAGGGGCTGCTGGCTTCCCAAGCCAGTGCCCAACCAGAGCGCCACTCGGCCGGCCCTCATCTATGGAAGGGGGTAAATGCCGTGTTCACATGACACAAAGTGCAGAGGCAGAGAAGGAAGTGATGCATCACCGCATGTGTCAAACGAGGTCTTCAATCCTGAGTATCTATTTCTGCCTCGGCTCTGTTTTTGAGACATAGTCTCCCCACGGGGTAACCTGGGGCGGTCTGTCTAGAAAGCTTCGGGAATCATGAGAAAGATCGGAGGGGGAAGAACAAAGACACCTCGAGCTGCTGTTGCCGACTAGGGTAGGCCCAGGGCTTTCGAGGCTCTGTGTGGCCCAGGCGGTTGAACGCCACTCGGCGAGGCAGGGATCGGGTCAGTGCGCATGCTCGTGGCTGCGCATGCGCCTTGCAGCACGTGGCCGTTGCTGCGCATGCCCACTGTTGCCCACACTCTGCCACCACAGCTCCGGCAGAGGCGGTCGGGGGCCTTCCTTCTTGAGTCGTTCCCGCCACTTGCGCCCCAGCGGACTGGTCCCCAGATCAGGTGCAGTGCGAGGGAGAGCCAGGGGACGGCCAGCGGGCTTCCGTGGAGATGGGGCTGCTTTCTGTGTCTCCGAGGAGGAAGGTCCTGGCGGCCTTCGTCTGCCGTCCCGCGGGTGGAGGGCGCCATGGCCCCTGTGTGGGGGTGGCAGCGAGCCACAGGGGGCCTGGACGCTGGGCCATGGAGCGGAGGGGTCCGAGGGGGACGGGGAGTCCTGGGCCGTTCTTTGAGGTGTGTGGGTGCTGGAGGTCCCTGGAGCAGCCTGGGAGCACAGAATCGGGAGTCCTCCGAGGGGGCTGGGCCGGGGGCGGGGCGGGCGGTGAGGGCGGGCCTAGACTTGGGCCTGTGGTGGGACCGCCACTGGGCCCTGGAGATAGATTTTCGTGCACCACGCGGAGGTCCGGGAGCAGCGGGCCTGTCAGGCTGTGCGGCAGCTGCTGCCCTCTACCTGGGAGTCGGAAAACAGCCACAGGCGGCCTGCAAAGCCTTCCGCCTTTGTCTGTGTCCTAAGGAAACTTGATTTAGGAGGGAGAGGGGCTTTGGCAATGGGCCTGTGACAGAAGCACTTCTCATTCAAGTGTCAAGGTCCTAGCAGTATTTTCCTAAACGACTTCCTGATTGGCAATCCAGTTCTGGGACCAAACCTGGCCTTTTGTCATGTGCTTAAGGCAGGTGCACTGTCGGTTTGTCCATGAAATAGATGGTTTTACAAGCCCTTGTATTTGGTGTGGCTGGATCGCATGTATATTTGCACTGACCATGAAACTTATTTTGAGAGTGTTTTCACATTAAAAACCGAAACAAAGAAAACATAGCCATGGCAGTGGTATAACTAACCTCTTACGGGAATTTTCTAAGTCTCCATAGTGTACTTTCAGTGTGAAGTATGAGGAAGGATGTGATATCACGATCCGTATTGGAAATAACAGTAGAAGAACCAGAGCCTTCGGAGCAAGTGGTACCTGTGGCTGTGAGTGCTTTAATATTTGTTGTTTTCTATTAGCAGACATGTATTTCCTGAAGGTTCTCTTGAACGACTGTAGATACAGCGAAACATGTTTCCATGTCGATAAGAGGAAGGAAACATTGATCCAGGAAGATTTCCTTAGAAGGAAACATTGAACTCAGAGGATTCCACACTGTCATTGCCAAAGGAAATACACCCTATGACTTCTGTCTCGTACCTATTAACAACACAGTGTGCACATCCATCCCAGTGGAGTTTGAAATAGCTTCTGCGGTCCCTGTGAGCAGCTCCTGTTGGAGCGGGCACAGTCTGGGAAGAGTCAGTTCATTCAGAATGAGAGTATAGAACCATGTTTTTAAAATGTATTCATAGGCCCGGCCGAGGGGCGCGGTGGTTAAGCGCTGCCTTGGGAAGCCAGCAGCCCCGGTTCGGTCCCACATATGAGGGCTAGTGACACTGCCCTGAAAAAAATAAAATAAAATAAAATGTATTTATAGTTATTTCTGATTATTCTGTATGTTTCTATCTTTGGCATGTATTAACAGCATAACTTTTCCTTTGCGCACATACATACACACGTAGGCCCAGCAACCCAGTGATGAACAAGCTCAACAAGAGGAGCCCGGAACCGAGAGTCAGGATGTTACCCCTGATCAAGACAATGAAGATGAAAGAGCACCTGAGGTTCCAGGTGAAGGGAAAGGGAGGAACCAGGGCTGTGTGCATCAGGGGGTGTTGTGTGCCTCATGCGTTGTGATACACCATAACTGTTGGATAGAAAAGCATCTCAAACATTTCCTGCAAATAGGCCGAAATTGAGAACCGAGTGTAGTTTCTAGCTTCTTGCAGTCCTTCGCTATAATGATTTTTCTCTTTTTCTGCAAGATTTATTTTGTGTGGGTGAAAAGACAGCCAGTCTAAATCACAGGAAGCTGTTGTCATTTTCACTACAAAAATGTACATTCGTCCACTTGTTTAATTTGTTCTACTTAGAACGTGGTGGAATGGCTTGTCAGTTATTGCATCAAAAGTATAAGCAACTTTTCAGAGCATGTGCAGACAGGCAAGTCAGCCTATCCTGTAACACCTGAAATAAAGCCTATTTGCATCAGGACGGTAGCCTCATTTTACGATGAGAAAGTCGAGGCTACCTAAGTACGTGACTCACTACCACAGAATTCCTACTTCATTCCAAGGTTTGTGTTCTTCCTACTGTCTCTGTGGGTGTACGGAGTAGTGAATAGTTTTGCATCACATGCTAAGTTGCCAAATGTGTCTGTACGGTAACATCGCTCAGTAATGGCATGAGAGTAGATGCTATTCAGTGGAGCTGCATGGAGACTCCTGAAAGGAGCTGCAGGATTGATGGTCGCTGTAACCCCTGATGGTAAATTTGTTGTGGTAAGTTTGGTAAAAGCTGGACAATTCAGAATGCTGGCACATAGGTAATTATAGGAGTGTAATTTTTTTTTAAAAAAAGATTTTATTGGGGAATTGGTGGAGGGGAACAGCGTTGGGGAATCGGGGAAGGGGAACAGACAAGTTGCCGTCTTCTTGTTCTTCAGTTTTAGTTGCGGAGGATGTTGCTTCACTGTTGGTATCGTCATTGCGCTCTTCCCGGATGAGGCAGATCGGTCGCTGGCCTCTGGATGGTCGCTCACCGCTGCTATTGGCAGCTCACGCTTGGCTGCCAGCCGCTCACGCTGGCTGCGGTCCACTCACTGCAGCCTATGGCAGCCCACTGCAGCAGGGGCTGCAGCCCACACCATCACCGGGGCTCGCACAACCCAGCTCCAGGTGGAGCTGTTGTTAGCTGTAGAGGGCAGTGTCACTGGCCCTCATGTGGGATCCGAACCGGGGCCGCTGGCATCCCAAAACCAGCGCTTAACCAATGCGCCACTCGGCCGGCCCAGGAGTGTCATTTTTTTTAAGTGATATGAAAAAGTTTAAAAACTTTTAAAATTAGGAAATGCAAAAATACCTGAAAATTATTATGAAACAGAAATGGTTTCTTCTAATTCTATAGTTTCATATTTTCATCAAATATTCGTAGGAAATTATTCACATAAATCAGGCCACGGGTTATTGTACCAAGTCTCCTTTAGAGGTTTCCACAGTGTGACTGAAAATACAGTCCATTCATTTCTTTGTGTCCTAATTTCTTTAATCTCTCTTAAATCACATCTAATTGTAATCACAAAACCATTGATGGCGAGTCCTCAGATTTCCTAGATAGAGGTAAAGCTCTGTACTCTTGGTGCACAGTGGCAATCTAAAGGAAATGTAGCTGTCGTTGCTTTATCTTCAGACTGTCATTTAAAATTACGTTTCATACTACAGAGAAACACAGATATGAAGTTCACCTTTCCATCACACTTATTATCACAGAAGATACGGGCTGTTATTGCTCATATCTGAAGAAATGAAGATTATCATTTACTTATTTATGTTCCATGGATACTGGTCAAATGGATAACTTTTTTAAAAAATTACTATTAGTCACACATGTACAAAACAATGCAATAGTTATCCCTTTCACCCATTGCTAAGTGACTCCCAACTTCCCTCCATCCACTGAAATTTTTTTATTTTAAGATGCTGACCCGAAAGCTAATCTCCAGGAACTGGCTGTCCATAAGACTGGGCCTGAGGGCAACGTCAGAGGGGCGAGTTTACCAAAATTACAGTTCTTTCAACTGCCAGTAGCAGGTTTGTTATCCATTAAGAATGCAATTTATGCGATTTTTCCGCAGTGACATCTGTGATACTATAGAGGTACCATGCTGTAACATTAATAGAGTCATACAGGGAAATAATTTGAAAGGCCTTCTGACCCCAAATGCCTGACTGCCTGACTTACAGACTACCAGAGATAGAAACAAATGATGTCAAAGCTAGATTAAATGATAAAATATGAAAACACTTTTGAGTATACGCACTGTAACCAACAGCAGATAATTTTCTGATTCTCTCATAATTCCTGCTTTGAAGAAACGCACAAATGCATTTGTCATCAATATCATGTTGTATGAAATGTGTTGAGGCACTGAAGTAGGTTCTAGAACCACAGCTAATATAATGTTCGTTTGTTTTGGAGACTCTCATACCTTTCAAACACCTTCACTCTTATATAAATAGTGAAATCAAATCCTATACTTAAAATCATTACCAGTGTTGATTCTTGCCTTCTCTGGTTCTCTCGGATACAATACAGAGAATACAAAGATACTTTGTTTTTCATGACTTGCATCATAAACTACAATTTTGAGTCACATTTTCACGTCTGAATTGAGACTTCATAGCTAGTAAGATAATCAGTAAACAGTTCAGTTGAAGTTCCTTTTTCTGTATGGAGACCCGAAGAGATTCTGTGAAATTGTGGTCTTGAGGCTATTAAAAAGCAAGTACATTTTGAATCTTTTGCCCAAGCAAGCCTCAAATGATGGTGTCATGAAATGGCACGAGGTAGTTTCATTTCTGGTTTCTACGTCCGATCCAGTGGAGGGAATGCAGGGAATCACTGATGCTCCAGGCAGGTGTGAGTAAGATACCTATGCAGAGCATGCCCCGTCACCACTGTCAGTCTTCATGACCTACTTTCCGTAACACATATGTGGACCATGTGATATGGTCACGTCTAACTACACCAAACGTGACACACTGTCACTTTCTGTCTTGAAAAACCGAATTATTGTGATGTGAATGCCCTTACATCCTTGTCCCCTAGTGTGAATTACAAAGAGAAAGTCCAAGGAAATTGTGCCACTTGCCTATAACAGGGTTTCATACGTGCAGCATTTGCCCTTCTCTCACTTTTTCCACATGCATTTCATTACTGAGTTCTGCATTTCATTACTTCTATTAAACAATTAAAGTATTCATAATTAATGAAAGACAATACCACTGCCATATTCACAGTCACATATTGATTTTTTTCGTGTTTCCAACAGAATAATTATTAATTAAAGGTAACATGAGATTATGAATAAAATGTCTTTATGAAAAAATGGCACATCACAATTTCTACCTACTGTTCATGATACACTTGCAAATTTTCCCGACATAAACACAATACAAAAGAATAAACACAAACATTATGTAATATAAAAGCCCCAGGAGAATAGGAATGTCCCCATGGGTAATAATTGTCATCTCAGGAAACTTTATAAACTCGAGGGAAGGTGATGTCTTCAGCAAACCCACAGGCCTGGGCTGCCAGTTTAACTGCTCACAAATGCCCTTCCTGAAATTCCCTCTGCTGACAATGCTCCTATAAAGGTAGTAATGTGCTTTTTCATGTTCCCAAGGACATGGAAGCCCAGAGATTGTTTTTGATTCTATGAGATTATTGCATGTCATGTGGGCATCACTACATTGGGACACGTGACTGATGCAGACTGGCGAGGTGGATTGGAACTCTGCATTAATTCCACACGGCTTTCTCTGGTTCTACCCTGGAGCATGGAAGCTGAAGATGAAGCCAGGCTCGAGGTGGCTTCCTCTGTATGTCCTTAGTGATAGGACATTGGTTCATCTACTGTAGATTTCAGGAGATGCTCAATGATGGTTGTTCTATAGCTTAGTTGTCATTTTGATGTGGCCAGAAGAGGAGGCAAGCACCATGTTTCCCTACAAACCATCTTGACTGGAAATCCATGAAAATGTTTTCTTAGAAGGGCCTGACCCCGAAACTGATCGGCGGGTCCTGACTCCGCCAAACACTGGGGATGAGGGCAGCGATGTTCCTGATTCCACGGAGGACATCTTACCAAATCTGGAATCCATTTACATGCCAGAAGCAGGTTTGTTTCCCATGAGAATACAATTTATGGGGTTTCCCTCTGCCACAAGCACATCTTTACGAATGTAGAGACAACATACCCTAACCATAATTCAGCTCACATATAAAGAGTTTTGAATGGTAGCTCAGACCCCAAAGGCCACACTGCCAGACATATAGTATATCAGCTACGGATACAGGGCTGAATCAAAGCTGTATGGAATTATAAAATCTGATAACATTTTCTTAGTTTTGTGCATTTGTACTTTAACCAACAGCTAATAATTTTTACAAGTTTCTGTAATTCCTGCCTTTGCCAAACACATAATGTGTTTGAAATAATTATCTGTTTGCATGAAATATGTCGATGTATCGCATTAGGTGCTAGCATCCACTTCCATATCATTTGTGTAATTCTGGGAGAACCCCTGACCTACTGAACGGTCCTTTGATATAAATCATCAATTCAAACCACATCTATAAAATCCATTCTCAGTGCTGGTTTTTGTGTTGTCTGGTTCAGTTGTATGCAATACACAAATAGAAATATATTTTGGTTTTCGTGGCTTGTTTATAATACCATTATCATCTTGAGTCAAATTTCAAGGTTTCCTGCCAACTAAGACGTTGAGTAAATAGCCGACTTGAAGTTTTTCTCGGTTCCAAGGGAGAGAACTGAATACTTGTTTTGGATTCTCTCCAATTCTGAATTCTGGTTCTTAGAAAGCAATTGCATGTAATATTTTTTTCGCACTAGTGCCTCAGATGCCTGAATTATAAGACGGCGAGAGTTTTCTAGTTCCTAGTTTCTCTGTCTGAGGAAGTAGAGAGAATGCAGGCACTCACAGATGTCCAGGCGTGTGTGAGTAAGATACCTATGCTAAGCAAACTCACCATCACCTTTGTCAGCCTGCGATAGTTATAGTTATTCTTGATAATACAAATGTGCAAACTATGATATTATCACCGCTAACCGTATCAAATGTGTCATACATATGTTTCTGCCTTCAAAACTCTGTTGAATACATTTCAAGTTGAAGGACCACAGCCATACTAATTTCTGAGTAATGAAGTTACGTATGCTGACTGTTCCGATTGATAACCTTTGTGACACGGGCCTGATCTGGAAAGTGATGTCCAGGACCTGGCTCAGCCGAACACTGGGGATGAGGGCAGCGAAGGTCCTGATGTCAAGGAGGGTATTTTACCAAAACTAAAACCCATTTATCTGCCAGATGCAGGTATGTCACCCATGAGAGGACAATTGAGGGGGTTTCTGATTTCCACAAGCACATTTTTAACAATATAGATGGGGGCCCTCCAAGTGGCGTGGTGGTTAAAAGCTGGCTTGGGGACTGGCCGAGTGGTGCAGTGGTTAAGCGCTGGTTTGGGAGGCCAGCGGCCCCGGTTAGGGTCCCACATGTGAGGGCCAGTGACACTGCCTTTAAAAAAAAAAACAAGCTGGCTTGGGATGCCAGTGGCCCCAATACGGATCCCACATATGAGAGCCAGTGACACTGTCCTCTACAACTCAGATGGAGAAAAACAGCTCCACCTGGAGCTGGGCTCCTGTGATTCCCTGGTGCGGCATAGCTGCAGCCCCCGCTGCAGTGGGCTGCCATAGGCTACAATGAGTGGCCGGCAGCCAGCGTGAGCAGCCGGCAGCCAGTGTGAACAGCCGAGAGCCCCTGTGAGCTACCGTCCAGAGGCCGGCCACCGATCTTCGTCACCCGAGAGGAGCGCAATGATGATACCAACGTGGGTCAGTGAAGCAATGTCCTCCACACCTAGACCAAAGAACAAAAAGGACAGCAACTTGTCTGTTCCCCTTCCCCGGTTCCCCAACACTGTTCCCCTCCCCCCAACTCCCCCAATAAAAACCTTTCAGAAAAACAGAAACAATATAGACGTGTACAGTAACATTAAGAAAGGTCTGATATATATATTTTGGAAGAGTAATGCAGAGCCCAGCTGCCTGACTGCCTGTCGTATGTTCTGTCGGTTACAGAAATGGTTCGTGTCAAAGCTATGTTGAATCATAGAATCTGAAAGCCGTTTCTGAGTTTTCATCACTTGAACTTTGACCCACAGTTAATAATTTTCAGAAGCTTCTATAGTTTTTGCCTTTATCAAATACATCATGGATTTCACATGATTGTCATTTGGTATGAAACATTCTGAGGTAATGAAGTAGGTTCCAGCACCAGCTTTAATATACTATGTGAGATTCTGGGAGAACCATTTAACTTCTATATGGTTCCTTACACTTGTATAAATACTAAATTCAAATCACATATATAAAAACCATTTTCAGTGCTGGTTTTGTGTTCTCTAGTTCTCATGTATATATTGCATAGAATATAAACATATCCTGTTTTTCGTGACTTATTTACAATAGCATATCATCTTGAGTTACATTTCAAGATGTCACTACAACTATGATAATGAATAAAGTCCTCTTTTTCTTTCTTTTTCTGTATGGAGACCTGGGTACATGTTTTAAGTTTCTGTCAAATTCTGACGTCTTCTGACTCTTTGAAAAAAATTACATTTGAAAACTTTTCCCCAGGAAAGCCTCCAATGTCTGAGTCATGAAATGGCCAGAAAGAGTCTGGTTTCTATTTAGTGTGTGTGATCAAGCAGAGAGAATGCATGCATTTACTGATGCTCCAGGCGGCTGTGCGTGAGATGCCTGTGCTAAGCTTGGTCTCTTTCACCACTGCCATTCTTTGTGGGTTCAGCTTTCTCAGGCAAATGTGGCGACTGTGGTATAGTCTCCTCTAACCATATCAACTGGGGCATCGTATATGTTTCCATGTCAAAACATCAATTGATAAGATTTGAAGTTCAAAGACTATATAACTTAATACTTCCTGCGTAGTCAACTTAGGTGGGTTTGCCGCTCACATGTATCACATCTTTTAAGGGCCCGATCCGCAAGATGATGTCCAGGAACTGGCTCAGCCACAGAGTGACCGTGAGGGCAGAGGTGGTCCTGATGTGAAGCAGGAGGTTGTACCCAAACTAGAAACCACTCCCATGCCCGACACAGCTATGTCATGCATTCAGAACCCAATGTATGCGTTTTCCAAATTGCTGACCGAGCATTCCAAGAGCTTCTGAACTTAAGGCTGCACTTTATATTTTGGGAAGAAATTGCCTTGCATTAGTCTCCTAAAGCTTTTTACTGAACGGTTTGGTGGACCATTTCATTAGACTATTTACATTCAGAGAGTGTTCAGACTCCTTCCATGAGAGAGTTAGATATAGCTAAAAGATAATCATAGGCATGTCATAGCCTTTGAATGTAATGTTATTAGATAGGGAAAGAATTGCTTGATCATCCCAGTATCAAAGTTCAGAAAAAAAGCACAGCCGAGTAAACCAAAGGGATAGGACATGCGATAGGTAATAAAAGTCTAAATCCTTAGGAAAAGGAAACATAATTTCACCACTAAATCAGAAAGATGGTTCTTTCCAATTATATTTGTGCAGCAATTAAGCATTAGGCCTGAGGACATGGAAAAACTTTTGTGAAGCGTATCCATTAGTTATATGTTCTTGAAGAATGTGTAATAAGCCCAAGTACACACGTTAGGGAATATGAGAATGCTATAACAGATATAGATAATTTATATAATTGAAAGTGTATGCATTCTTGACCTCTGAACTAATATTTTCAAAATTTGAATGACATGGTTGATATACTAGGGAAACATATATTATTTAATATATCCCAGTAATACCTGAATATGTAAACATCACAGATACCCTGGGAGTACTTTGGAAATTGATCAGAATTGGCCCGCAAAAGCTCTTCATTTAGTGAAGAACATGGGAGCGTGTACTTGAAAATTGATGAGAATAGAAGTTTAAGCTTTGTCATCACAAAAGACCAATAACCATGTGACGTGATGGATGTGTGAAACACATATGTTTATCTTGGTAATCATTCCACAGTGTATAAATACATCTTTTTACTTTAAATGTACATAATCATATTTATTAACTTGTCCTGAATAAAGAGGTTACAGAGTACTTACATGTGGAAGAATATTTACCTTCTAGGTATGTAACTCTTTCTCTCATTCTCTCTTTCCTTTTTCTTTTTTTTTTGAGGGCAGTGTCACTGGCCCTCATATGTGGGACCAAACCAGGGCCGCTGGCTTCCCAAGCCAGCGCTTAACCACCGCGCCACTCGGCCGGCCCTCGTTCTCTTTTTTCTTAAAACTCCCTCTCTTCATTCCTTTCTTTGTCTTCATCTTGTTGGCCTGGTTTTTTTGTTTCTTTTTTTTTTTGCCATAATATACATTCTTGGCATATATGTTCTTTTCATTTTGGTATCAAAAAAGACAGTAATGACAAACGTAGTACTGGCCTTTGTGTTGACTTCACTTAAGCAGTAAGCAATGTGACATGACTGTTTTGGGTGTCTGATAGTCAGAAAATGATTTCAGGTCAAAGCATTTAAGGGATGCATTCTTGTAAATGTCTTGTGTTTCTTCGGATTTATGGGGTGTTGCTTGCATTTTTAGTAAAGGGATATGCAATTTCTGCTTTCCGTTTAAAACTTCCATGTAATAGTTTCATTTTGTGTCATGTGTTCTGAGCAGAAACAGTCTTTTTGTTTCCTTGTATCAGTAGAAAGAGTGGTGTGCTAAAAAGTAGTGGTAAACCATAAGCTTGGAAGTCTGTTTTAGGAAAGCAGAGCTGTAGTATCTTTTGTACACCTTCAATGTAATCTAAATCACGCTCTGCTAAGTAATGTTCCCAACTGTCCTGTTTATCGTGCAGGGGAAGGGCAACCACGGAAGAAAAGGAAGATGAGCTGAAACCATGAAAAATGTCACACGCGATATTTGACTGTGAAAATTTTCTCAGTAATGTTTTACAGTGTTCTCCCATAAACATGGCCTGTCTTTTGTTAAATATATGCTTAAGTGTTTGATACTATTGAAAATTATATTCTGTTCTGAAATTTTTATATTCTGATTGATCTGGTATATAGAGACATCTGTACATTGGTATTTCTCCAGCCACCTTGCTCAATCTGCTGATTAATTCCAAAAGGTATGTCTAGATCCTTTTTGAGTTTCAACATGCACAATCATATCATTTTTGAGTACGAGCAGAGTTTTGTGCTGTTTTAAACTATTTGCCTGTTTTTTTCCTTATCTCATTATACAACATTGGACAAAGCGACCCAGGACAGTGTGAACAGAAGCGGTAGTAGTGGACCATCTTTCTCTTATTTTCATAGGCAATGCAGAATTTTAACATTGCACCATGTTTACTGTGAAGCACAGGAAGTTCCACTCCAATCCTACTTTGATAACAGTATATATCTTCAATAAATGTTGAGTTTCCATCAAACACTTGTGTATTTATTGAGATGACCAAAGAATGTGCTCCTCTGAAAAATTGGGTTTATTTTTAATTAAAAATGGTTGGGGTGACTATTGTTAGCAAAGTTACGTAGACTTCAGGTGTACGATTCTGTAATACATCATCTATGTATCACATTGTGTGTTCACCACGCAGAGTCAGTTCTCCTTCCATCACCATATATTTTACCCCCTTTCCTCTCTTCTACTACCCCCTCCTCCCTCCCCCTCTGGTAACCACTAGACTATTGTCTGTGTCTATGCGTTTTCAAACAATTTGTTCATGTGCTGAATTACATAGGAAAGTTCCTATGTTCAGCAAAACTTGTCTTCTTACGGGATGAAATTGGGTCATGATATATTATCTTCTTGAATAATCTACACCTTTTTTTTTTTGAGGGCAGTGTCACTGGCCCTCACATGTGGGACCTGAACAGGGGCCGCTGGCGTCCTAAGCCAGCACTTCACCAATGCGCCACTCGGCCGGCCCTACATCTTAATCATTTGTTTAAGATGTTCATGTGTGACCTCATGAGTGATATGAGCGTAGAGCTTTATTTCATGGACTTTGATACCAGGGTTAGTCTCGATTCCTAAAGTGGGGGCCGGCTTAGTGGCGCGGTGGTTAAGCACTAGCTTCGGAAGCCAGTGGCCCCAGTTCAGGTCCCACATACGAGGGCCAGGGACACTGCCCTCAAAAAAAACAAACGAAAAACAAAGTTAGATTCCTAAAGTATATGGGTTTGTACAACCTGTCTTAGTCTCTGGAACAAAACTGTATAACGCAATACGCAGGAAATAGACACCTTGTGACTATCACGTTGATTATGCTCTCACTGTTTTGAGCTTAACTAGGTAGATTTTTCGAGATTCTTTTTTACTTTAAAGATTTTTATTGGGGAATTGGGGGGAAGGGAGCAGACAACTAGCTGTCTTTTAGTTCTTCAGTCTGATTGTGGAGGACGTTGTTTCAAGGGCCCTTGTTGGTATCATCATTGCGCACTAATGGCGTGAGGCAGATCGGTCACCGGCCTCTGGATGGCCGCTCACAGCGGCTCTTGGCAGCTCACTCCAGCTGCCAGCCGCTCACGCTGGCTGCCGGGCACTCACTGTAGCCTATGACAGCCCACTGCAGTGGGGGCTGCAGCTATGCCGTCCCAGGGACTCACATCAGTCCAGTTCCAGGTGGAGCTATTGTTCACCATCTTAGCTGTAGAGGGCAGCGTCACTGGCCCTCACATGTGGGATCCGAACCGGGGCTGCTGGCGTCCCAAGCCAGCTCTAAACCAACATGCCAATCGGCTGCCCCTCCTTTTTTTTTTTTTAAACCAAGATATTATTTTTTTTACATCTATGGTATTATGTTATGCATACTGTTCCTTAACTTGCTTTTGTTTTTACTAAATTATATAGTTTGGATCTCCTTCCTTATCAGTATATACAGATGTGCCCATCTGTATTAGTGAGCTTGGGCTCCCATAACAAAATACCATAGTATCAGTAGCTATGTCACCAGGATATTTTTTACAATGACACTTGACATGCAGTATTCTTTTATATTAGTTTCAGGTGTGTAGCACAGGTCTTAGACATTTGTATAATTTACGAGGTGATCCTTCCATGAATCGAGCACATGAGGATAGTTTCTTCAGCTTTGTCTATAAGCTGTGTGACAACTTAAGCCATTGAAATGTTTTGTTACAGCCAGTATCTGTATGCTAATTAAGAATTAAATTATTTCATTCTCACTGCCAGAACTACTAGGGTCATTGAAATCACAAGGGGCTCGGCCACACAAACTCACTGTCACGGGGCACTCGGCAGCCCTGTGCTTCAGATTTGTGGCTCTGTGTCCCCGGGTGCAGCCTGTAGGCTCTCAGGTGAGGCGTGTGAGGCTCTGAGTGAACAGTAGCTGTGACCTAGTGTAGCGATTCTCTGAGCGGTTTGGGGTCTGTGTCCTCACGTTGGATTGGGTCTAGGGTGGAAGGTCTCTGAACTATACAGAGGAGTCTTTCTTTGTCCAGAGAGTTGGGTCCCTAAGCTGTCGTGTATCTGCATCCCAGGGAGTCTGTGAGAGGAAGGCAGGAAGGACCTTCCTTCCTGAGTGGTCTCGCTAGGTGTGGGATTTCACCTGGGCTGCGATTTCTCCTATCCCTGCCCGTTGCCAAGGAGATGAAATCTTAGGATCCCCATCTTCAGGTGGGGCAGTCCTGGGTCAGGTGCAGCTCCAAGGTGCCCATGGGAACCATACTGATAAGAGCAGTATCTCCTGATATCACACCCACGTTTGCTCAGGGCCCTCTGACAAACCTATGACCACATAGTAACTCAGGAAATTTGCCCGAATACTTAAGAGGAGGTCACCATTTGCAGAGGAGGTGCGTGGGGCCCAATGTGGATGGAAGATCTCATCTCCTGAGGAGGGAGGAACTGGAGGCAACTTGGGCTCCTTGGAGGAGGCAGGGGAAGGCTCAGCAGAGCCCAGGCCTGGTGGGGGGTGGCAAGGAAGGGGGAAGGGCGAGGTTTGCACAGGGTCCCAAGGACCCTGGAACTGACTCAGCATCAGGAAGTCTGTCCCTCTGTCTGTTGCTCGCGCAGCATAGGGAACTTGATGTCCGGAATGTAATCCTCACGTTACCTGTGGAGGCAGTGGTGGAAGGTAGAGACTTGAGAGGCCACGCAGGTGAGGAAATACCTCGGATTCATGCATTTGCACAAGGTGCCGATGCTAATGTAGGGATCCATGCCTTCATGTTCCCTTTCAAACATGGCTTTGGCACTGAGATCAGCAGGACGGCACTCAAGGATGTCAGGAGGCGGCGGGGCTCCTGTTTACAGCATGATGTTCCCCAGAACTGGAACATATCCTTGTCCTAATGGGCAGAGGGTACTGATGATTGTCAAGACAGTGTGACTGAGGCACAGGCCATGGACGGCTGAGTCATTCTCTATACACTGTCCCTGGGGAGCGGTGTCCTTTGCCCTGAGGAGACAGGCACATCACCCAGTAGTACGGCTGTGGACACACAGGTGGGTACTAATTCAGTGGGGACACAGTCGTGACAGGAATAATCTGTCTCTCTAATGCTCTCTGTCTCTGACTTCTCTGTGCTTGTTTCTTTGTCCCTGGCACACAGCGGCCTGGGCGTGGCCTCACCTATACCATGAGGACACTTGCTCGTCCTCTCCTAGGGATATCCCTCTGTTGTGTCTGTCTTTGTGGGGAGCAGTTGTGGCAGTTCCCCCTGAGGGCATAGGATGGCCCAGGGAGGCATGGTCAGCTGCAGAGTGCCTGGGGAAGTTTTTCTTGGGGAAACCGGGGGCTCCTCCCCTTACTTAGGGTCACCTGGGCCTCTGACCTCCGACAGAGGTATGGGTCTTGTGTGCTACAAACCTTCCCATGGCTCGCTGAGAAGTAGTCCAATTCCACCCACCACTCAACAGCCCAGAAGGCCCTATGTGATCTATGCCCATTACCTCTTTGTCCTCATAGCCTGCCTCTCTGTCGATCATGCCATGGCAGCCACCCCAGCCTCCACACGCTTCCTCATACACTCTAGCCTGTGTTCCACTCCAACACTTTTCCACTGGCCCTAACCCCTGTCTAGGATGCTTTTCTTTTCTTTTCTTTTTTTTTTTAAAGATTTTATTGGGGGATTGGGGGGAGGGGAACAGCGTTTGGGAATTGGGGAAGGGGAACAGACAAGTTGCTGTCTTTTTGTTCTTCTGTCTAGTTGTGGAGGACGTTGCTTCACTGGCCCATGTTGGTATCGTCCTTGCGCTCTTCCCGGATGAGGCAGATCAGTCGCCGGCCTCTGGATGGTCGCTCACCCCGGCTATTGGCAGCTCACACTGGCTGCCGGCCACTGATTGTAGCCAGCCTATGGCAGCCCACTGCAGCAGGGACTGCAGCCTCCACTGCGACCAGGGCTCGCACAGCCCAGCTCCAGGTGGAGCTATTGTTAGCTGCAGAGGGCCGTGTCACTGGCTCTCATATGTGGGATCCGAACCGGGGACGCTGGCATCCCAAAACCAGCAGTTAACCAATGCGCCACTCGGCCGGCCCTAGGATGCTTTTCTTCAAATATCCATCAATGGTAATTTCATCTCAAATGTCACCAAAGTCGGAAATTTTTTCATAACCACGTATTCTAGAAATATTGACCTCTGTTATTTCATTACTTGCATTTAATTTTTTTAAAGACTTTTTATTGGGGAATTGGAAAAGGGAAACCGCCAAGTTGTTGTCCTTCAGTCTTAGTTGTGGAGGGTGCAGCTAGCTGCGCTCCACGTCCACTCACCATCTGGTTGGCTGTCGACAGCTTTCGGCCAATCAGCTCAAGGTTCCCTGTTCAAACTTCATTGCGGGTGGGCACAGCTCACCATCCCTAGCGGGAGTCGAACCAGTAAACTTGTTGTTAGGAGCACGTGCTCTCACCAGCTGTGACATCCAGCCACCTGTTGGCAGCTGAGCAGCTCGGGCGCAGCTCACTGGCCCATGTGGGAATGGAACCGGCGACCCTGTTGCTCAGAGCTCATGCTCTTAACCAACTGAGCCACTCAGCTGGCCCTCACATTTAATTTTAATCACAGCACTTAACAACACCTGAAAAATTACTTACATTTGTTTCCTATCTGATCCCCATACAATGTAAGCTCCATGACGGAAAGATTTTTTTCTCTCTCTCTCTTTTCATATGGCTGCATTCCTAATACCCATTATAGTGCCTGAGACAGGAGAGACAGAATTTGGAGAGACTAAATGGCAACATGGAAAAAAAAAAGTTCGAAGAAACGTTGCGAAGAGTCACTTAAAATACAGTCGCAGGCTTTTTGGGGAAGTGGGGCCTATGAACATCTTGTGCCTCAGTTCTCAGGGCTGCATCAAAGTTGCTAACCTGATAGTCAACTCAGCTCCAGGCTGAGTCATCAATATCCTGGAACAACAACGGCTGTGTGGACACATATGAATTTTACCTACTTCTTGTGGTTTCAGCGTTCCTCCTTTCCTTAGTGGGACTGACCAATACCTGCCACATTAACAATCAATTTTTCATTTGGGTGAAAGAATTATACTTCCTGGTTTTTGTGTTTATAAACCCTGTGTTTCTTTCTCTCTCTCTCGAGAGCAGTTTGGGTTGCTAAGTGGTTATGTGTCTCCAGGGTTGCAACTCTTTGCTCACATAAGTAATTTGTCTTCTTAAATAAGGTTCAAACTCTTCTTTCTTTCTTTTTTTTTTTTTGAGGGCAGTGTCACTAGCCCTCATATGTGGGACCCGAACCAGGGCCACTGGCTTCCCAAGCCAGCACTTAACCACCGTGCCACTTGGCCGGCCCCAAACTCTTCTTTCTTTATCAAATGAAGTTATTACCTACCCTGCCCAGTGTCCTTTAGTCCCTTGGAGGTGGCCCCTTCCCTCACAGAACCAGATGTCCTGCTGTCCCTACAACCTATTGCTGACAGTCAAGGACTGAAGCCTGTCCCACACCAGGCCTTCTGACCCCAGGGGCATCTAGGCTTCCTGTCCTTGGGGGACTGTGTCTGGCTGGCCCCACCAGACCTCTTCTACATTACCCTGGGACGCACAAGGCAGCACAATGCTGGGCACATAGAAAACGCTTTAACGCTCCCTGTTACCATAGAGGCCACTGCAGGGAGGTACATTTCAGTTTAGAAAGGCGTTTCCAAGAAGCGAAGCGTGCAGTGAACTCGGATTTTCATCCTGGCTTTGCCATCTCGCCTCTAGGGTGCCAGCCTAGTACGTGTGCTCCATTTTCAGATTAGCCATTTCAGATTAGCACCGCCAAGGGGCGCGCGAGAGGGAACGCTTGTGTCCTGGGCCAAACCACTGGGTCTCCAACCCTGTCTGACTATTCCGGGTGTTTCCGAAAAATCCATTGTGCGTGTGACAATATCGAGGGTCTGTGTTCACTGCCGTCTGGCTCATCAAAAGTCGTAGCACTCAATTCTCCCGGCGCGTTGGAACGCGAGTGGACACCGGGTCTGAAGGTGCGGCCATCACTTTCAGTTCTCCAGATGCACACCTCTTTTTCGCCATGGTCGCATCCAGCGGGAGGCCCAGGGCTAGAGAGACAGGTGCCGTGATGAGGGGGCGTATCCATGGTCCATGCTGGGTGGTGATTGGTCAAGGCGAGATTGACGCCCAAGGCCCTCCCCGCAGCCTCCATTGGGCGCTCATTAGCTTCCGCTGGACCTGTCCTCCTGGCGTCCCCTGCGCCAGCCCAGTTCCCATTGGCCATCCGTCTGCGATGTCGCGAAGCCTGCAAGCGGGAGCTGAGGGTGAGGCGTGTGTGTGTTTTCCGACTGTAGAATGTTTCTCCGCGTTGGACTCCTCACCGACTGAGTGTCGGGACAGGGCTGACAATGCCGCCCCTGGCAGTGGCGAGGTTCCGCGCGATCGCTGGCTTGGGGTCAGGGTCCGATGCTGGATGCGCGGGTGCCGGTGCTGTGTTCTCCTGAGCTCCTTCAGTGTAGTTTAGCCCTAACTCACTCACCTGCCTAGTGGGGAGCGTTTGGCACGGCACCGTCAGTCCTACAGATGCATGCAATGAAGGTCCAGGGAGAGAGGTGTCTGCGCTGCTTTGGCATCTCTGCCTAAAAGTATAAAGTGTCAGGCCTTTGGGGATGTGTATCGCTAGGTGCCACATCACAGGTACTGTTTGCGTACTTTTTTTCTTTTTTAAAGATTTTCATTTTTATTGGGGCAGCGGGGGAGGGGAACAGACAAGTTACTGTCGTTTTGTTCTTCAGTCTAGCTGTGGAGGACGTTCCTTGACTGGCCCATGTTGGTATCGTCATTGCGCTCTTCCGGGATGGGGCAGATCGGTCTCCGGCCTCTGGACAGCTGCTCATGGCAGCTCTTTGCAGATCCTGCTGGCTGCCAGCCGCTCAGGCTGCCTGCGGGCTAATTACTGTAGCCTATGGCAGCCCACTGCAGCAGGGGCTGCAGCCAACACTGTCGCCAGGGCTAGCAGCCCAGGTCCAGGTGGAGCTGTTGTGAGCTATAGAGGGCAGTGTCACTGGCCCTCATGTGTGGGATCCGATTTGTGGCCGCAGGTGTCCCAAGCCAGCTCTTAACCAATGCGCCACTTGGCTAGCCTCTTTGTGTACTTTTGATCCCTCTGAGCCTTTTGAAGGATTGCGAGGAAATGGGATATTTTCTGTGAGTGGATTCTGTGCGCCAGAGTCTAAAGGTCCCTGAGGCTTTGTGTGCCTGGATACACGTACGGGGGGGGGGGGGTGCATTTCCTGAGGTGTTGGGCGTTTGTGTCCTGGGCGTGAGATTTCTGTGTAGGGCACCACAACCCAGGGAATGAGGTCTCCCAGCAGTTTGTGATTCGGGGTCCGCAGCTGCTATGTCTGTGAAGCGCGTGGCATTGGGGGAGGCTTTATCCTAAGGTAGAAAGTGTGTGAGCTCCTTGAGGGTCTGTGTCCAGGGAGGAGGTTCTGTGATTTCTATGGGGACTTCATCTTAAGTTTATGAGGAGTTTCTGAGTTACTTCAACTTGTGGCTTTCTGTTGTTTGGAGTCCTTGTATTAAGTTGGCACGTGCCTGGGTGCTTTGGGATTCAATCTGCAGTGTGTGAGGTATCAGCAGTTTTAATTTGTTTCCTGGGGTGAGCAGTTTGGTCTGTCGGGGTGAGGGCTTTCACAATGTGTGTGGTCTCTCCTGTGTTTGGACGTCTGTGACACAAGTTGTGACCTCTCTGTGCAGAGATTATTGGAATCTGTGTTAGGTTGTGTTCAGTGATCTGTTTTTGGTGTCTCTGGGTATCTGAGCTGTTTGGGGTTTGTGTCTCTGGTGAAATCTCCTAGCTTTTTTTTGTGTGTTTTCTGTGTAGGAACTGAGGGATTTGTAAGCTGTCATTTATGATTCCAAAGCCTGGAGCCCCATGTCCTGGTTGTGTGTCCCTAGGCAAGTCTCTTGTCTCCTTGAGTCTCAATATGCGACATAATTAATAAAATTGGGCCAATTCACATATTGTAAGATACTGTACATTTTAGCAATGTGTCTTCTTAGCCAGGGTCCCAGTCAGTCTTCCACAAGAATTTTCTGAGCTCATGCTATGCCATGTACCTGAGCAGTGTTCTAGGAGTTGTGGTTACAACACAGAATAACATTGACAGATTGTCTGATTACCATGGATTTGGCCAGTAACTACTATCATATCTGAGAGTGCTAAGTGCTATGGAGAAAGAAAAGGATGGGTCACAGGAAAGTCTAGGAAGGGAGGATGTAGTTATTGTATTCAGGGTGATTTGAGCAGGTCTCCCTGCAAAGGTGATATTGAGCAGCGACCCGGAGGAAGCGAGGGATGAGCCTGCCAGGCAGAAGGAATAGTAAGTGCAACAGCGCTGAGGCGGACACTCACTTGGTGTTTTCTGGTTGGAAAAGAGTTCTATGATGCTGTTAAAGCCCTGATCACTGGGTTTGGTGCATAGCTCTCCTGAAAGTTGTGTGGTGTCGCCATCTGTATTTCTCTTCCAACTCGTGAGGAAGGTGAGGTCATCCTCATTTTCCAGAGAAGTACCTGAGGCTCCAAGAAGTGGCCTGAGCCTGCTGTCCCCCTCACATCTGAAATTACTCAGGAGGGCAAACGCTTCAACTCCATCATGGGAAACAGAGGGTTTGAGTGTCAGAGCTGAAGGGAAGACAGCATCCACAGTGAATGTCAGCCATCCTTCCGATTAAAATGATTATCCGGCATCACGCCCATGATAATATTTCTACTCTCGATGGAAGGCAGGAACTCAGGAATGGGACAGGAACTGAGTTAGAAGAGAGAGGCAGGAAGGGGAAGCCGGAGAACAGTGGGCAAAAACACATGGGCTTCATATTTTTGTCCAGATTTTGCCCGAATTGTCTTAAGTGATTGTATTAGATATATTCTGCCTTACCCTTTGTTTCAATTCCCCTTCTCCTTTGTGCCAGAGCAGACCAGTCCTAAAGCTGTCAGGTGAGGTGCTGTAGAGCCAGGCAAGGGCATGCTTGTAGGGGCATCCCCACATGGTGAGAGCCCAGGCAGAGTGCGGAGGGCATCCATCCCCAGGACAGGCTGCAGTGGGTGACAGAGCCCCTGGTGGGAAGGGAAATGTCCCTGGGCGTTGGGCGGGGAAGGCTAATTGGCTCAGGGATTCAATGCTGAGTAGGTTGTGGAGGTAGGTCATAGGAAGGGGATGCTTCAGCACAGCATGTTGGAGGGCCTCTGTATGGGGAGGATGGCATACACTAGCTCTGACACTTAAGTTCACGAAGTCATCCATCCTAGTAAACGTGCTACACACCTCATTGCTGACTATCGCTACGGTCAGCTTCGAAGCACTCTCCTTGGGAAGCTATGCACTGACGCCAGTGTCTAGTCCACCCTTCAAAGCAATTTTGGAACTCTTTTTCTGGAATGGCCATCGGAGTTCTTGTCCTATCATCCTTCATGTCCTGAAGGTTATCAAAATGTCTTCCTTTCCGAAAAAAGTGATGAGGGCTGGGTGGGATGGGGATGGGCATGAGGGAGAAGGGACAAGGCAACATAACCTGATAACTACAATACTACTGCAGAGACAGAAGAGACCGTTTAGGGAATATAATCAATAAGGTTGTAAATATTTTTTGGGGGGAACAGAAGGATGCATGTCCATTTAGGGAGACCACTTCATGGTCGGTGTAGTGGCCTTTCCACTGTACTGTACATCTGAAGCTGCCGCTGAACAATATTATATGTCAACTATAATTTAACACAGATATAGTCATGGGATGTGGAATATAGTGTGGGGATGGAGTCAATGGAACTGTAATAGATATGTATGATATCAGGTGGGGAGGGACCGGGAAGGGGGGAGGGGGAGACACTTTGTAAGGACTGAAAAAAAATAACTATCACATTGTTTTGTACATCTGTAACTGATAATAATAATAATAATAATAATAATAATAAAATGTTTAAAAAAAATGTCTTCCTTTCAATATTACTTTTACCTTTGGGTAAAGAAAGAATTCATTGGGGCCCAGATCAGGTAAGTAGTAAGGGTGTTACAATGCAGTTATTTGTTTACTCACTGAAAACTCCCTCATAGACAGTGCCATGTGAACTGGTGCATTGTCATGATGCAAGAGTCATGAATTGTTGGTGAAAAGTTTAGGTCATCTAACTTTTTGATGCAGCCTTTTCAGCACTTCCAAATAGTAAACGTGGTTAAGTGTTTGTCCAGTTGCTACAAAATTATAATGAATAATCCCTCTGATATCAAAAAAGGTTGAGCGACACCGTTCCAACAAGTTCGCAAACATAATTGTATGACCTTGTATACATTGGACAACATCAACTCAGAAAATATATAAGGATAATGGGAGCCTTGACTCTCACTTTACAAGGGAGTTTCTAATGTGGAAACAAAGAAAACTGGACGAAACTCTGAGATGTTATATTGGAATTGGAGGCCGAAATGTGAACTCATGGATTTCAAAACGTGTATATTAGGAAAGGTTGATAGATACTGATATAATGTTTACATGTGTATGTGTGTTTGAGTGTGTACATACATATATTCCAATAGTTTTGGGTACCACAACATTGCATTAGCAATTAGCACACTTAGCCCCCAGGTCCTGGCTTCTAAATACCATTCTGCATTAAATGATTGGTTCCTGGACTGGGGGAGGGAAAGGATACAAGAATACAGCTCAAATTGTGATGTGAACAATGAGCGTAAGTTCGAGGAAAGATGAGGACATGTTTGAAGGATGCAGGAAATACCTTGAAGGGTCTCCCACTTGAAACAGTGCTGGGGACCTGCCTCCGCTGACCAGGGTTCAAGAAGGTGGACACGGTGTCGGCGGTCAATAAAAGACAGAAACTGGTTGCTGCAGTAAAGACAGAAAATGGAGAGAGAGCTCTCCGGTTTATTTCTTACAGGCTTTATGTACATTTTTCATTTTAGGGTACGTGCAAGGGTACGTGTAGCATAGCAGGAAAAATATGCATTACCTCAGTGAAAAGTAGATCATTAACTATTTACCAGAAACCTACAGGTCAGTGAAACCTTAGGGAGTCAGTTTCTCAAGACAATTTTTCTCCATTAACCCTGATAGCCATGTTTCTTTTGTGTCCCAAGGAACTGGCCGTCCTCACCACATACCTCAATAAGTAGTAAGCACCCTCCAGGTGCAGAAAGAAACAATGAAAGCAGAAAAACAAGTTTATGCTTCACCAAGCCCGCTAAGGGCAGCTTGCAAGCCCCTCAATATTGGGGGTCATGGCCCTCAACATCTCCCCCTTTTTTATTATTTAAAAAGCACGCCTGTGCCCCCAGGCAGCTGTGAGTGACAGTGCCTGTGTTAGGTGTCCTCCAATGAAATAACAACCCGTCATTGGCACTCGATCCTCTGGCGATCAAGCCCTGTCTTAGGTTAGTTACATTCAAGGAGGTCCTTACCCGGCTTTGGCTAGCCTGTCCTCGCTGAAGCTTAGGGGTAGTGGGGCTAATAAGCAGGTGGCTAAACTTGGGGCTTTGCCTTAAGTTTGATCTCATGGATATTGGCTTGGACGTCCAACATCTGTTTGAGAAAACATCTAATGAGGACGGGGAGTAGGCACAGAACCAAACAGACACAGATGCCCAGTGCAAGGAACGTCACAACAGAACGACCAATATTAGGCATAGAAGGCAAGGCATTTTTCATCATATCAACAAACTCAGAGGCAGCTTGAGCTGCGTCCAATTTTAAGGGTTTAGCTTCTCTCATATTTTGTATCTCATCATGAAGCTGAAGCATATCTAAAGACAGATTAGTATTATGCCAAATTCCTTGAAGATGTAGATGAACTCTATTCCAATCATGTTGACTACTATTATACATTTTTGGGGTTACACAAATCCAATGATAATCTGAATGACATTCCAATTGAAATCTAACTTTTATGCTTTGAATTTCATTACCAACATATTGAACTGTATCATATAAAGCATTTACTTTTTTTTTTAATTTTTCATTTATAATTTTTTAAGTTCCTAAGGCTAAAGTAACATTTTTAGAAAGGGTATTAACATAATGAGCATTTTGAACAGTCTGTGAAAGAGCCACAGCAGCAGTAGCAGCAGTTGCAATTAAAGTAACTAAAGCCATAATTCCAGCAATCAAAAGCCCTATAAATCTTTTTGGTCTAGTTAAAGCATACTCAATTTCTTTAAAAATCTGTAAATCTCTTTCAGCATACCATGGTCCAGAAACATTAACAGGAAGCATAACAAAAGATGATTGATTAAGTATCATAACATGGGTCCCAAGTGGTACCCAAGAAACACAATTTGTTAAAGTACAATTATAGCAAGATACATTAAATCTTAAACCATTAAAAGTAATAGACAAGTTTCCAATCATGAGTACATAAGGAGAGGGAACACAGGCGGATACATTGACAGAGCGAATAGTTGAAGTACAGGGAGTATCTGGTCTACAAACAGTCACAGTTTGGAGGTTCTCACCCATTGTCCCTGCAAGTTTCCAAAGAGTTTTGTTGGTATTGTGTGTCTGACTTCCACATTCCAGAGGCCAGTCCCCTTGTCCGACTCGTTTTGTTACTTTGAGACCAGTCCAGAATATACCGATTCAATCCAGGAATATTGTATCTCACTGGCATGTTGCTGTGGCACATTCTCCAGGGGACAGCTTCGGTGTTCATAGACCGGGATTTCTGGGCTCTCCCAGATGGACGGATGGAGGATGAGAACTGGGTGGCCAAGCAGAAGGCCTACTCCGGAGCAGTGGAGAAGGGAGGGGCATCAGTGGCTGTGGACTGTAAGGGCTGCGGTGGCCTGGGCACAGCAGGGGGCTGCTATGGTGGCCCTGGTGGCAGTGTGAGCACCAAGAGGCAGCAGCTGTGGTGGGGGCAGATCAAAGGATCTGGAATCCAAACTGGCCAGTCTGAGTCCTGAGGAAATACTCAAGCATACCCTCTTCCCCTGGGTTAACAGTATGTCTGGTCCCTTTCAGGTACCAGTTAACAGGTCCTTCCATTTTACTAAAGCCCTAGGCTGACACAGGTCAGAGTTCTAATGTTTATACATAGATGAGTGTTCTGATGAATCTATATTTAAAATATGACCAGAGAGTCAGGGGTTAACATTGTAAGGGCAGTGGAGCTGAGATCCAACCCTGTGCTCCCTGGGGTTGCTCTGAAGAGCTCAGGGACTGATTTAAATTGTTAAATAAGTTGTTGCTGCTAAATGGGTTGCAAATGGATGTCCTATTGTTGCCTGGGCCCAAGGCTGGGGCCCTGGAGCGCTTCCCAACTAAGGGACAACCAGTTGGTTGAAAAAGAAGGACTTTAGAGATAAGATTGTTAGGTGGCAATAACTGTCCATTTTTACGATATTTAGAACGGCAGTCTATCAGCCAGTGAAATCCCTTGTATCGTGGACATATAGTCTGTGGCATCAAGGATGAAGTTTGTCGTGAGACATTAGGAACACTTTGTGGCTGCATATTTTGTGATTGGGGAGCTCGTCTAGTCTTAGGACACTGTCTGTTAAAGTGTCTCGGTTCCCCACAATTATAGCAATTGTAGCCACCGGTTCTGTTATTACTATTGGGAGTGGCTTGCTTTGACTGAGTTACTGTCTTAACATCCCCTTTAAGGGTGGCAGTTATTGCTACTCCTTGAATAAAAGCTGGAGAGATATCAGCACATTGTTCTACATAATCATTAATAGTGTTAGATTTACTGATAGGCTGGAGTAGATTTTGACATGTAGAACTTGTGTTTTCAAATGCCAACTGTTTGATTAAAATATCTGCGGCTTCATCATTGGTAATTACTCTACAAACTGTTTGAATGAGCCAAGACAAAAAGTCTTGAAAAGGCTCCTCACCTCTTTGTATTACGGTAGTTAATGTAGTTGGCTTTCCCTTCGAGGCTGGGAGTGCTCTCCAGGCATTAACAGCACAATCAGTGACTTTTTCTAGGACCTTTTTAGATAGATAGATCAGGTCTTGTGTATGAGAATATTCACCTCTTCCCATAAGCCTATCTGTAGTAATTGAATCACATTTACTGACAAAGTTTTCTGTCTTATCATCAGATTCAGTCCTCCAAAGGAGATAATCTCCACCTGTTAAGCAGGCTTTACTAATTTGAGTCCAATCATGGGGAGTCATCCATTTCCCTGCCAATGTATCAATTAAAGAAAGAGTAGAAGGTGCTACAGGTCCATACTCTGCGCACGCAGATTTTAGCTCTTTTAAGATTTTATAGGGCAAGGGCTCCCAGGAAGGCCATTCATCTCCTTTCCGATCCATATCAAAGACCACTGGGCAACAAAGAGTAAAATCAGATTCCCCGTTTGCCTCTGCCTCTTCAATGGTTCTAGGAAACCAAGATGTGGGTTTAGAATTATGTGGAGGCATAGGCATTACAGGATGCTTTAAAGGAGGTCGGGGTTTTACGTATTCTTCATTTTTAGCTGAATATTTTGGGGGACCTGGCCCCCTATCCTTCTTTTTAGTAATGGGAAAGTTCCATAGATCTTGTTCATTATAGTTGGCTGCCTCCGTTTTCAATTTGGCAGCATCTGGGGGAGGGAGGTTTTCTCCCTCACTGTCTGAATTATTGTTCGAATCTGTATATTTTTTAACTGAAAAGGCCAGATTAGTTTTAGAGTGAGCAGTGGACAATAACGGCATATGTTCATCAGATAGTGCCGTTGGCACAGAAATAGTCTCTGGAACGAGTGTATCTGTTTTTTTTGTTTTTTTTTTAAAGATTTTATTGGGGAATTGGCGGAGGGGAACAGCGTTGGGGAACAGCGTTGGGGAATCGGGGAAGGGGAACAGACAAGTTGCTGTCTTTTTGTTCTTCAGTTTTTAGTTGCGGAGGATGTTGCTTCACTGTTGGTATCATCATTGCGCTCTTCCCGGATGAGGCAGATCGGTCGCTGGCCTCTGGATGTCGCTCACCGCGGCTATTGGCAGCTCACGCTTGGCTGCCAGCCGCTCACGCTGGCTGCGGGCCACTCACTGTAGCCTATGGCAGCCCACTGCAGCAGGGGCTGCAGCCCACACCATCACCGGGGCTCGCACAGCCCAGCTCCAGGTGGAGCTGTTGTTAGCTGTAGAGGGCAGTGTCACTGGCCCTCATGTGGGATCCGAACCGGGGCCGCTGGCATCCCAAAACCAGCGCTTAACCAATGCGCCACTCGGCCGGCCCACGAGTGTATCTTTAATTAAGTTCCAGAAGGCAACAAAAAGTAGAAATTTAGCTATCTGAAAAGTTCCAACCTTTAAATCTCTGGCTGCAAGAGAGCAGCGAATTAAGTTAATAAAGAGTTTAAGTTTCTTAGATTCGGTTTGACCCATATTTAATGTTAGTAAGTATAAGGGATAGAAAGAAACAATCACTCGATGTCCACTCTGATGCTCATCCGGCTGTGTCCCTCGCAGGAACTTTAGCGTCTGCCTTAGCTAAAGGTGCCGTCGGTCGTATAAACCCCGACCAGGCAATGCACCGATATGCTGAAACGGCGACGACAGAACCGCGGTATCAGCCCAAGCAAACTCCGTAGTCACGAAGACCGTGGAGCTATAATCACACACTCACACAATCACACCCTTGCACATGAAACAGTTAGTAATATATGTGTTTTCTAGGGACGTAGATCACATACCTTAAATCTTTGATTTCCACTTATACTCACCTGGCGTCACTAGCCAAGGGGTCCGCGGCACCCTCAGTGGAAGCCTATCCGTGTCGGGGGAAAAATAGAAAAGACTAACCTTCAAGTCCCTGTTCGGGCGCCACTTGCGGGGGACCTGCCTCCGCTGAACAGGGTTCAAGAAGGTGGACACGGCGTCGGCGGTCGATAAAAGACAAAAACCGGTTGTTGCAGTAAAGACAGAAAATGGAGAGAGAGCTCTCCGGTTTATTTCTTACAGGCTTTATATACATTTTTCATTTTAGGGTACGTGCAAGGGTACGTGTAGCATAGCAGGAAAAATATGCATTACCTCAGTGAAAAGTAGATCATTAACTATTTACCAGAAACCTACAGGTCAGTGAAACCTTAGGGAGTCAGTTTCTCAAGACAATTTTTCTCCATTAACCCTGATAGCCATCTTACCTCAATAAGTAGTAAGCACCCTCCAGGTGCAGAAAGAAACAATGAAAGCAGAAAAACAAGTTTATGCTTCACCAAGCCCACTAAGGCCAGCTTGCAAGCCCCTCAATATTGGGGGTCATGGCCCTCAACAAAAGAGTAGGGACAATTTTTTTTTCAGTTTTCAAATATTATTGACGTGTGCCATATGTAAGTTAAAGCTGCACAGCATAATGAGTTGGTGCACAGATATATTGTGAAAGGATTGCAAGGGTAGTTAACATCTCCATCCCCTCACAGGATTACTGTCTTCTGCATGTGATGATAACAGTTAAGATATACTCCCTTTCAACTTTGAATAGACAATACAGTATTGCTAATCATAGTCACCATGCTGTATATTAGATGTACATATGTTTTTCCTCTGCTAGCTGGAAGTTTGTTCACTTTAGCTAACATTTCTCAGCCACTGACAACTACCATTCCAGTCTCTATTTCTATGAGTTTGGCTTGTTTAGTTTCCACATATGTGAGAACATGCAGTATTTGTCTTTCTCTAACGTATTTCCCTTAGCATAAACCCTTCAGAGTCCATCCATAGTTACATGAAGTAGAATTTTCCTTTTTGTAGTTGAATCATAGTGTTTGTGTGTGTGTGTGTGTGTACGTGTGTGTGCACACGCAAACACACACAGAGATTACACGTTTAACTACAATTCACCAAGCTCCAACCATGGTGTAGACATTGGGTGATACAGTAGAAAAAGACTCATCCCTGCTCTCATGCTGTTTATGTCAGATTGTGAGACACTAGTGAATCTGACGAGCTCTTCACATAAGCTTCCCGACAATGATTCACTATTCGCTTGACCTAGGGAGGAAACCCTAAAATATCATGTAAATCGAGCGGTTCAAATCCTCATGTTCATTTGTAAGAACACTTGTGAAACTGCCCTGGACATCAAGGGTTTGCATATCTGAAAGTCACCAAGTATCTAACGGATGTGACATTACAGTAGCATTGTATACCATTCCGTCGTTAGGATGTTGCAGTTGGTAGGTGTGCCCAGGCCAGACAGTGGGGTTGGCCACAGGGTCAATGGCCCAAGAAGAGTGCAGAGCTTTTGCTGCACACCCTTCGAAATGCAGAGAGTGGTGCTGAACTTAAGGGTTTAGATGTAGACTCTGTGGTCGTTGAGCACATCCAGGTGAGCAAAGCTCTCAGTATGCGGCGCAGAACTTAACAGAGCTCACAGGCAGATTAACCCACACATGAGCTCTCCCTGCACATTGAGATGATCCTAACGGAAAAGAACAGATTGTTCCTGAACCAGAAGAAGAGGTGGCACAGAAGAAAAAGATCTCCCAGAAGAAACTGAAGCAACAAGAACTTATGGATGGGGAGTAAATTCAGCATTAAGTTAATGCTAATAAGAAAGTAAAAAAGAAATAGTGAATCTAACTATCACACAAGCAAACGTAAATATTACTGCTGTGATTGGCGGTATAGAAGGAAATGACCTTGGCTAGATCTTTAGGGAAGGCTTCCTTGAAGAGACATTGCTTGAGTTGACATATGAAGGATGCACAGGAGTTAATTAATTGAGAGATTTCAGAAATAGGGAAAGTGTAAGTGGAGAAGCTTAGGAAATTGGAAGATGGAAAATAAGCCAAGAAGAGAGATGAAATGAGGAAGGTCCGCTTTCCAAATTGCCAGAGAAGTAGGCAGGGGCTCGCCCATGCCTTGAAGTCCTTGTGCAGGAAAGTGGACTTTATCTCAGAAGTAATGGACAGCCCTGCAACTGGTAAAGGGAGAGGGAGAGGAACACCCTGAGGGGATACGAGAGACCAGTTCAAAAGCGGGTTTGACAGTCAAAGGGAGAGAGTCTTTGGACTAGAGCAGATGGAGTAGACAATATTTAAATATTTCCATTCGCAGTTCCTTTTCCTTTTTTTAAAGTCAAAGGTACTGAGATATAATTTACATTTGGAATATACAGTCTATAGAGTTTAGACAACTATATACAGCTATGTAACCACCATCACAATAAAAATATAGAAAATTTCCATCATTTGAAAGTGTTCCTTTGTGCCATTTGCCGACAGGCTCCTTTCTCCACTCCCATGCTCTGTCAACCACTGATAGACTTCTGTGCCTATAGTGGTGCCTTTTCCAGAATGCCATTGACATACATTCACATCATTGTTTTCTTTTGTGTCTGACTTGTTTTAATTCAGCATACCGGAGATGTAACCATGCAGTTGTATGCATCAATAGTTTGCTTTTATTACTGTGTAGTATTCTTGTGTGAGTATGCCTGTTCTTTTTCTTTGATTCATTTACCAGTTGTTGAATATTTGGGTTGTTTCTAGGTTTTGCTCTTATGCATAAAAGGCCTGTGAATGTATGAGTACGGTCTTTGTATGGACATATGGTTTCCTTTCTCTTGGAAAGAATTCTCTAGGAGTAGATTGGCTGGGTCTTACGCTAAATATATGTTTACCATTTAAAGTTAAGTACCTGAGCTGAGCTCTGAGCAACAGCAGTTGCGGCTGAGCTGCCAACAGGTGGCAGGATGGCTCAGCTGAAAAAAAAAAAAAAGCCACAGTAAAGTTTAGTACCTGATATTAGAATGCCCCCTGCAGCTTTCTTGTGGTTGCTGGTTTTTTGATATATCTTCTCCACTACTTTCACTGTCACTGTTTGTATCTTTGAATCTAAACTGTGTCTCCTCTAGATGTCATAGAGTTGCATCTTGTTTTTTTAAATCCAGTCTGTCAATGTCTGCCTTTTGACTGGATCGTTTAATCAATTCACATTTCATGATCTTATTGATGTAGGTCAACTCACCTTTGCCATTGTACTTTTCTGTTTTTCTGTCTCATCACTTTTTGTTTTCTGTTTCCTCCTTTATGGCCTTTTTTCTCCTTAAATGGATGTTTTCTAATGTAGCATTGTAATTTCTTGAGTGATTTTTTCCCCCCACTATATTCTGTGAGTGCCCCTTTTCCACGGGGAATATATTCTGAGACCCCCCAGTGGATGCCTGGAACCACGGATGGCATCGAACCCTGAATACGATGTTTTTTCCTATGCATACATGCGCTTTATGGCTTCCCTTTGGCGTATCTGGATTGCCAGTATCTCTGCTCTTGTGCTTTGGGGCCATTAGTAAGTAAAAATAAGGGTTACTTGCACACGAGCACTGTAATACGTCAGCAGTCACCCTGTTAGCCTAGTCGGCCACTAAATGACCAGCAGGCAGGGCTAGTGTATGCATCCTGTTTACACTGGACAAAGGGATGATTCAGGTGGGGGGGGGGGGTGGAGTCGATGGCCAGAGATTTCATCACACTGTTCAGAATGCTGCGAGATTTAAAATGTATGACTTGTCCGTTTCTGGTATTAATGATCTGGCATTTTCCCCCAACGTATTCAACTACTGATTTGATTTCTGTAAAGCATATTGGACTATGCAGACCTGGGTGAGTTTGGTAGTTCATGGTTTTTGAGTAATCGATCCATTTGTTCTAAATTGTTCCATTTATAGATGTAGAATTGAATCTTGTATTACCATATTGCCCATTTCAAATTTGCTGGGTCTATAGTAAAATCACCCTTTGTTCCTGCTGTTGGTAACTTCTTTTCTCTGTCTCTACCTCTCTATCTGTCTATCTCTGTCTCTGTCTCCTAGTCGTATATCAATATTATTGATCATTTCAAAGAACCAACTTCAGTTCAATTGAATTTATCAAATATTTTTCTTATAGAATTTTCATTTATTTCTGTTCTTAGTTTTAGTAAAATAAATATAATATATGCTTACTACGAATTTTAATTTCTACAATATTGAGCAACATTTTCACTACATAAAGAGCCAGTGAGGATGACGGTGAAAATTTAAAACAGTTTGTCACCATTTTACAAATGCGTAGAAATTAATAAAGTCTACTTTTCCAAAGTATAGGAATGCTTAAGAGAAGAGCATGTTAGTCATACATTGTTATTTTTTCAATAATTTTTAAAATTTTTATTGGGGTGACATTGCTTGTTAAAATTATATAGCTTTGAAGTATACAATTCTATAATATGTTTTCTGTATATTGTGTTGTGTGTTTAACACCCAGAATCAGTTCTCCTTCCATCACCATATAGATAAACTCCCTTTACCCTGTTTTACCACCACACGTACTTTCGTAACTGTGGTAACCACTAAAGTGTTATCCGTGTGTATAAGTTTTTGATTTTGTCTGATTTTTTTTGCTTTCACCTTTATATCTCGCATATGAGTGAAGTCATATGGTTCTGGACTTTTTCTGTCTGACTTATTGCACTTAGTATGATAGTCTCAAGATCTGTCCATGTTGTCACCAATGGCAGTATTTCATCTTTTCTTATAACCGAGTAATATTCACTTGTATATATGTACCACATCTTCTTTATCCAATCATCTATAGGAAGGCACTTGGTTGTTTCCATGTCTTGGCCACCGTGAACAATGCTGCAGTGAACACAGGGATATGCTTATGTTTATGGATAAATGTTTTCAGAATTTGGGGGTAGATACCCAGAAGTGGGAAGGCTGTGTCATATGGTAATTCTATTCAAAATTTTGTGAGGAAGCTCCATACTGTTTTCCATAGTGGCTGTAACAATGTACATTCCCACCAACAGTGTAAAAGGCCTCTCCAACTCTTATTATTACTTGTCTCATTGATGATACCATCCTAACAAACGAGAGGTGGTATCTCATTGTGATTTTGATTTGTATTTCCCTCATAGTTATTGACATTGAGCATTTTTTCATGTATCTGTTTACCGTTTGTATGTCTTCTTGGGGGAAGTATGTTCTACTCCTCTACCCGTGATAATTCTTAAAATTATGCTTGAGAACTGTTTGTAAAAAGTCAGCAAGGCATTAAAGATGGTTGCTGTGGCCCTTCATTTTCCAATACATGTCATATGGATGCAACAATGAATCCTGTTCTCACAGCCTGATTGTATGCCATCAGTGTTCAGAGCTCTCAAGATGCATTACCTCATTTAACACATAGGTCAGTTCTAGGAGGTAGAGCTGATTATTATCCTTTTTTTTACAGATGAGAAACACAGGGTCAGAAAAGTTAAGCAAGTTGAGTAATATTGGACTTGTTTCTTCTTTCACCACGGTTTGTTCCAGTCTGGGATCTTCTGTCCACAGGTATCCCTTACAACCTTCTAGCTCTTAAGCAACTTTCATCTGCACCTTTCTTTCCAGACCCAAAGGGAATTCTGGAGCTTTGACTGTGGTCTAGACTCCAAGGATCCACTACCTCTGAAAAGACTTCCCGGGATGTCACAGCAACCTCTCATCTTTCCTTCTCAGAGCTGCTAAAGATGGACCTCAGTGACGTGAAACCCATTCGTGGCACTAACTACCATGCCAGTCTACCAGATGGTCTACTCCAACACGGGTACACAGATGAGGAAACCCTGCAAGAGATGTGGTGGCAAAGGTCAGCATGCCCTCAGAGGAAAATACTTCCAGGACACATGAAACTGAGACACCTCGGTCCCGTGTCACCTGATCAGGTTCAAGGGAAGCCAGAACTTCTTACTTGGGTGATAGAGATCAGCATAGACTGAGGGGAGAGTGTCAATACTACCAGAGCCAAAGGCCGAATGTTTGCGGGATATCTGCGGAGAGGAATGGGACACCACATCCTTCCTCCTGGGCGACCCTTGTACATGGGCTCAGTGGCGTGACCCTCAGACTGGATACCACCCCCTCAGCCTTCTGCGAGAAGTGGTGCTCCAACAGCTGCAGGCAGAGGAGAAGGTCCTACTAGCCCGGCAGCAGGAAAGCAAAAGACTGTTTCAGAGGCTCCTAAAACTGTAGTTGAAAGCAAACGGACAGTCTCACGTCATGTGACAGAGTTGTGAGCGGATTCAACAGGGAGGCTGTTGTCACCCGACTTGGGGCAAGGATTCCTTTTGGAGACCCAACAGGAAACAACAGTGAGCGGAGTAACTTGACCAGTAGATGAGTGGAAATCCTATGAGCATGAGGGTTGATCCCATCTCAGGAAAGTCCTCAGCTGTCCTGCCTGGGATTGCATGGCTCTGAGGCCAAGGAGAGTGCACCCCAGTCGTGTTTCCCTCCTGCGTTATGGCTGTCGTGATGCATGTTGTCACTTTCACACCCTGGATGTGTCCTTCCTCCCTCCACTGTGGTCAGTAAGATGTAAAGTGTCTGTGCAGTGTGAATGCCTTGGGGATGTCCGTGGGCTTTTGAGGCACTTTCCCAACTGCATTGCCTCCGTGAAGCAGCTCTGGGTCTGCTGGAATGCAGCTGTGCTCATCTGAGATGCCGGTTCCAGAATCGCAGGCTGAAGAGAGTGAGGAAAGGGGATGCGGAATTGGAACTGGGGGTTCACCATGGCGTTCTTTATGCATATGTGCTAAATGTCGATAAATGTTGCCGTGCTCCTTCAGATTTAGTAGTATTCCCCCTTCAAGGAGTTTCTGAAGGGTTACCTCATCGTGGATACCCAATAAATATACATACTGAAGGCAACTGAGTTGAGAAGCGGTGTTGGTTCACCCATAAGGGTTTGTTCTTTGTCAGACCTGAGATCACTCCCTGTGAATCCCAGAGCAGCAGATCTGAGTTTATCCAGAGGAGCAGATTGGGAAAGGGGGAGGAGGAAGGGCTCCAGAGAGCCTGGTCAGGTCACCGTTGGCGGCCCTCCAGCGGGACCGCCTTCGGACCATCCCTGCAGAGCCAATGGAAGCCCGTCCTGCTGCCCAGGGAGAGTTGCAAGCAGATTCCGTGCACACAGTAGGAGGTTATGCTGGATGGAGCTGCTGCCTCTGGCCTGGAGCTCAGGGCCACTCCTTGTTGCCGGTGTCTCCGGCGTGGTGATGTGTGCTGAGCAGGTCTAACGTGACATTTCACTTTCCTTGATTGTTCACTCGGAGTCAGACAATATCTACGTATTTGCATATGTCAGCTTATTCCTTTCTTTCCCACAGACCCATCATGCATCGGGATTTCCAGCCCAATGTCTGAGGCGGGAAAGCAGAGCAGAGGCCCGGAGGACTCCCCATCCAGCCAGCGGGCCGAGGTCGGAAAGTGATGGCCTCGCTCCAGCAGCCATGCCAGGTCAGCCCTGCCAACCACGATGAATCACTGCCCACTCCTGAAGGCTTCCCTTGTCTCCACTGCCCACCCCCGGCGTGTTTGGCGGGCTGTGGTCGTGGGGAAGAGGGAAGGACTCACAGAGCCAGTCCCGGCCCTGCAGAGTTGAGCCTCTAAGCAGGGAGACAGAAGTGACACCACAGATGCGGTAGGGAGTGTGTCGTGGATCCCCTGTGAGGCTTGGTGGCCAGGAGCAGAGAGGAGTGAGAAGGACCTGGGTGGGGTGACGTGGCTTGGGGGGCTTGTTTAGGGCGGTCCTAAGCGCTGACTTTCCCACGGTCTCCAGGAGGGTCACCGGAGAAGATATAGGGTCAGAGTGGCTATAAGATGTAACGCACGAGACAGGTTATATGAAATGCTCAGAAAGGGCAAATCTACAGGGACAGAAATTGGAAGAGAGGTTCCCTGGGCCTGGAGGCGGTAATGCGGATGGACTGCCAACAGGAACTTGGGTGTCTTTGGGGTGATGGAAATGTCCTGAAACTGGATTGCGGTGATGGTCGCACAACCTGTAAGTGTACAAAAAGTCCCCGCATTGCACTGTTAACTGGGCAAATTTTGTAATATGTACATGATATCTCAAGAAAGCTGTTTAGGAAATGTAATGCAAATGTCCCAGTTAGTCATGGAAGGCAAGTTATGCTGTTGTTGTTCTAACAGCAAGGACACCTCGGCTGTCCTTCTGTGCTCTGGGCCCTGCGTACATGACCCAGCACAGCCTGCTGCCTCCACCTGTCTCAGGTGCTCCCTCCAAAGGGATGGGTGGAGTCACAGTCAGGCCAGGAGGAGCCCAGGTGAGTGCACACGTCTGCACGTGTCTGTGTGTGTTCCTGCACAGGCACCCTTTGGGCGATCACAATGGTTGACTCTAATTCCCCCTGAGGGCAGACTCCCACAATCCATCCTGCATCCTAAGTTCCACTTGGTTGGTTTCCATTCTTCCAGAATCCACAGGAACTTTCTACAGTTTACTTGGGAACCAACCTGGGCCCTTCTCTTGAACCTCTGACCCCGGGAAGACAGGGAGAGTGGGGAGGGACGTCATCCCCTGCATAGCGCCCCCTGCCCGAGCCCACGGACCCAGTGGGGATGCGCAGCAGAGCAGTAACAGGACAAGGGAACTGCAGCTGCCTTGCCACCATCCAGTCACGGAGACTTGGGATGAGCCTCCCAGGAGAGGCTTTCAGTTGAGGAGGGAGGAGCGGTGGTTTCAAGCAGCAGTGTGCATTCAGGAAGACCAACATCCTCACTCCCGCCCCGTTGTTACCTCTGTGGCCCACAAGCTATCCATGGGTTGGGAGGTACAAAGTGTTCCAGGTTCCAGGCTTCAATAGATGGTATTGCGGGAGATTCCAACTGAGTTTGCTCAGAAAACAGGGAAATCGAGTGGAGGGATTCTGCAGTTTGGGCAAAGGTGGCATCTGAGTGAGGAGGGGTTCCGCTGGGGTAGCAGACAGCTGTCCTGTGAGGAGGATAGTAGGTCCAAGGGATTGTGTCTGGTGTCATGGCAGGGGCTGGAGACATGGGCACTGGAAGGGCTTTGAGATTCAGACAAAGTGTCTTCTGCACAGACGTTTCTGTCTATAGGACACTAGGAGATGAGGATCCCAGGAAAAGGTAGGGGACGTTGGCCTTATGTAAGCCTCTGTATGGATAAACTTGAAGCATCCGTGTATCTAATCCCTGAGGGTGAGATTGGCCCCAAAGTCTCACAAGCGGTGGTACTGAGGCTGTGCTCTGTGTGCCTTCAGGTGGGGAATAGAGTGGTGGACCATAGAGCAACACAAAGAAGTTTCTTGTGATTCTGACCCCTGTGGAGTTGGGATATCCATCTAGTCCACTAATCACAGCGAACTGGATGCAGGGCCCAGGGTCCAGGGGTTTTTTGGAAGTACAGGGAGAGACCCAAGTCTCCAGCCTTCAAAGATCTTACCCGATGGCCGCCGATACAAGGCCACCATGAAATGTGTGGGGAGGATGCTTTCCGGTGAGGATGCAGGGTCCAATCCCCAAGAAATTTCTGTCATTGCTACGTGGTCAAGCTGAGGCACTATCAGAGCTCAAGGTTTTTTTGAAGGACTCCCTGACTTTCCAGAGCTCCTTAACAGCTGTTTTAGAAGTAAGGGAGCATCGGAGCAGATGTGAGACAGGAAAAGATGAGGAAAGCGGATCAAGTGGGGCATGACTGTGACAAGAGGAGAACCAAGTCTGTCCTGCAAAAGGGCCCCTTTAGGTCCTCGGGTTGAGACACAAGAGCCCTGGTGCCTCCCCAGGACTATTCCCTGATTTCCATTTGAGAGACAATCGAGGGCCTCAGAGCACTGCTGTCTCCTTAGGATGAAGGATAAGCATGGTAGGGAGTATGCTTTTCTGAGTTCCAAGGAGCAAATGAGACAATGGAAACAAATGTTATCTAAGTCATATAGGTCCATATTAAGCAAGCCTGTTAGAACTGCTAGCTACCATTTCTTTGGTTTCATTGTTGCTGTTGCAAATACTTAAGGGGCTCTCCTGGATGGAAACACTCACAGGGCCAGGGGTTCCTGCATTGCCAGGTGGTGGGGACCTAAGATCTGCCCTTCACTAGGAGGACTGATTGGTGCTCTCTCAGGGCTAAAGGCACTGCCCGTGCTTGGGATGCTGAGGTCTAGGAGAAACGGGTAAGGTCTCTGGAAGAACCGCTTCTCTGCTGACCCAGCGGTCTGCCCAAGAAGAAATCTTGGGAGATGTTTCTGGGTTTGTTCGCAACTACTGTGATTCTCAGCCAGGAGTCTCAACTGAAGTGCAGACACTGGCATGATTTCCCTTAAGGGAAAAGAAAGAGGAGAACAATGAGTTCTTCTCATAAAAATACTCGCTTTCATCATGTTCCTACAGGCCTGCCCTTCTGACTGTGGACACGTTTTCTGAAGCCCAGGTCCAGGACTCAGGCCTGGAAGCGAAGGCCTGTCCTGTCAAAGGACAAGGAGCTTGGCATCGCGTGTGGAGGCAACGACAGCCTTCAGATGGGTACTCACCTCAGGGACAACCCTCTTCAGCTCCGCCCCTCTGTGAGTCTGGGCCCCTCTGCTCTCTGTGATGTGATTGAGAGGCCTGCTTAAGGGATGTTAATCGTTGTCCTGGGTTACAGAGAGGAGGATGCCAGGACCCCCAGCCTCCCCTGGCAGGGACTGATGGGAAGGTGGGCGGAGGAGGAGCTGGTGCCCACGTTGTGCTCACATCCCAGATGCACTCGTGCACCTGAGACCGCAGGCACCCTTTGGCTTATTGATTTCTCCGGATTGATTTGCTCTGATTCAGAGTGCCCCCTGTGTGACCTGCAATGTAATGGCGAAAAGGAAGTCTGTCTCTCCTGCTTATCTAGAAGGCGTTGTGCGATGGATACATGTCAATGGGCCATGTGTACAAATGCTCAGTGGGTTGCAGAGGAGGGGATGCCCACCCCACCTCCCTACTTCTTTCCAGGAAGGGCAAGGGGTCCCTGTGGCTTGTGAGTCTGTGTGATGTTGGGGGAGGGGAGGTATGACACACCTCTGTGGCTCAGTGTCCTGAGGAAGGATGACCCTCGTCCCCCACTTCCAGCTGTTGAAGCTGACCCCACTCACTCATGTGTGGGGCTGGTGACACTCGCATTTCTGACTCTCACCTCTTGGGAGGACTTGGTGCTCCCTGACCGACTCAGTCACACCTCAGCGTGCTGACCGCTGTGAATCTGTGTCACCCTCCATCCCTCCCCTGAGCAGGACTGCGCCCTCCACAGCCTGAGCCGCCGGGTCCTTTGGCCCTTGCCTGCTCAGGTTTGCCTCCGGGGCCCCGGCTCTGCTCAGCCACTTTCCACATCCTCCGTTCAAGGAGTGCAGTGCCCTGGGGTCTCACGTGCACTACAGAGGAACCACGATCATCTCCAGGAAGCCATGTTCCGAATCTCCTGCCGTCCCGCCTACTGGGCACAGGGTCCTCCTGTGCGTCTAGAGACTGAATGGGTTGAAACGCTCTGTGTCATGGAGCTCGTCTTCACTCCTAGACTCACTGCCTTGTCTGAGCTGTGGGACCTCTGCCTGCCGCTGCCCCTGTGGTCCTTTCCCGCCACGGCTGGAACTGACACTCTTTTCTGGGGGGTGTCTTTCACGTTGTCCCCGGACTTGCCATACTCTGTCCAGGTCAATAGAGCAGACTGTGGAATGTGTGCCGTGTTCATAACACGCGGACCACCTGTGGTCCCCAAACCCCTCGCCTCAGAAACTAAAATGAAACAGAGTGATGAAAACGACAATGGTCAGATCGCGCAACGTTCACAAAGCGATTGTCTAAGATGAGCATAAAACAGTGCCTGGGGATTCAGAACATATGGAAATTAATGGTGGCCTTCAGAAGACCCATTGCAGTCGAGCTATAGGGAAGACAGCTGTGTTAGAAGGGGTTCAGCGGATGGTCTCAGGAGAGGTTGAAACGGTGTTTTGTTTCTCTGCAGGAAGCATTTATTTGCCACATTAAAAGATCTCAATGGTGCATCTAAGTATAAAACCAATCATGTCATTCATCGAGGTGCACACAAAGTTTAAGTAGCAATGTTTCATTGTTTTATGTTTACAGTTTTAAAAACTCTTAAATATACCGAGGGAACATTTCAAAAAGCCAGATTCAACATGTTTTGAGGCAGAAACTTTATTATGAATGTGTCTACTATTCTGGCCGCAATGCGAGTTCTACAGGACAGGATAGTTCGCTCTACTCCAATCTCCAGCTAAAGCATGAAGTAAAATAGGTACAACACAAATCCTATAAATTAATAAAAAAGAGGTAAAATGATTTAGGGTGGATACGTTTGTGTTGTCATTATCTTACATAATTTGTCTTGGTCCTTCAAGCGGAAAACGGAAACTCCAAAAAGTTGAACTCCCCCTCTCTCCCCTTTAGAAATGTCCAGGTCCACCCCTCTCCCTGAATTGCTTCCTTCCTCCAGAAAAATATGAAAGTTAAGGTTTCTGAAGTGGCCAGCGGCCCCGGGCCCCGGAAAAGAAACGGGATACCCAGACTTTGCTCTCCATGGCACTGAGCCATCACCAGCACAAGAAACTATTTCACTTTGAACATCAACATGTGGTGTCCCAGTAGCTGCAGAATGACAAGTGGGAAGCAGATGGGTTTGCAACCCCCCCTTTTTGAGGACAGCTCCAGACAGAAGGAACAGGGGATCATTCAGGAGAGGAGTGGTAAGTGCAGGAGCAAATTCCCTGAGCAGGTGGAAGGCATAGGACCCTGAACCCTGGGTGACGGCTGGCTGCAGTCAGGAGCAGGAATGCTCAGGGGCAGCAGAGGATGCCAGGTCAGAAAGAGGTCGAGGGTTTCAGGGAAGCAGTCAGAAGTCCCACCTCATTACTTCTGACTCATCCATGAATTATTAGGGGAGGTCACTGCAATGGAAGTGGGTCCCCTGTAACAAAGGCAGTGGGTGAGGTGGTGTGACAGGGAAAGTGAGAAGCAGTGTCATGGATTTAATAGTTCAGTCAAGTTTGCAGTTTTGTCACCAATGTCCAGGGTCTCAGTTAGAGACATGAATGTGTCCCTTATTTGGAGCACAGAAGGACAGGATGGACCCGGGAGTCAGCGGCTAGAGAGGGGTACTTCAGGGGGAGTTTGTAGCCCTCGGTAAGAAGGGGCCTCATGGCAGATGAGGAAAGCTGTGGGTCCACACTGGAGACCCCCAGTTTGTAGGCTGTGTAATCAGAGGCATTAGATTGAGGGAGCTTGAGGAGCCGGGCAGGGTGTTTAGGTGATGAGACAGAGAGGGTACAAAGGGATATGATGTGTTGCTGTGTGTTCCGGGGCGGAGGGGAGTGGGCCTGGAACAGAGAGGAGAGGGTGTCTCAGGACCCAGTAGTTGAAAGCTGCTGTGGAGTCGGCCTTGCGACAAGAGGATGACCAGGGGACTGGTAGAGGTTCCGGACAAGGGGGAGTGAGGTTCCGCTGTGACAGTCGGGTGACAGGACCTGGACGTCCTACTGCGGGTACTCTATGGGACAGCTGGAAACAGGGCAGAAGGCAGGCTCCAGCGCTAGACTGCAGGAAGACTGGCAAGGACCTCGCTGAGCGCTGGTGCTCAGGCCCAGAACGCGCCATTTTGAGGGCACCATCCATAGGACTGAGCGTGCGCCCCGCCTCCTGAGCCGCATTGTGGCCTCTGTGCTGTGATTCCCAGGGCGGGACTAGGTGAGGGGTAGCGCCCGGGGGTGTTCGCCGTCCCTACTTTGGTTGATCTCAGTCCTTTTCTGATCCTGGGGGTCAGTGCCCTGATTTCTTGAGTCAAATTCTCCCTGGCTCCGCTTGTAAAATTCCTTGAGTCTGTAGTCGTCCGTTTCTCTGGTCAGCAGGGGGCACTGGTGCTCTGTACATTCGCCTCCTTTTCTCTCCCCCGTCCTTTGTGTTTGAAAAAACTCGATGATCCTTCGCATTGGAGTGCTTTCAGTTCCTGTGTTTGGCTCCTGTCTTAGACTAGCTTTGTTTTGCCCAGGGACAATAACCTGTTTTCCTGTAAAATTAGTTCTTCTACTGGACAGAGAGGGTACAAAGGGATATGATGTGTTGCTGTGTGTTCCGGGGCAGAGGGGAGTGGGCCTGGAACAGAGAGGAGAGGGTGTCTCAGGACCCAGTAATTGAAAGCTGCTGTGGAGTCGGCCTTGCGACAAGAGGATGACCAGGGGACTGGTAGAGGTTCCGGACAAGGGGGAGTGAGGTTCCGCTGTGACAGTCGGGTGACAGGACCTGGACGTCCTACTGCGGGTACTCTATGGGACAGCTGGAAACAGGGCAGAAGGCAGCCTCCAGCGCTAGACTGCAGGAAGACTGGCAAGGACCTCGCTGAGCGCTGGTGCTCAGGCCCAGAACGCGCCATTTTGAGGGCACCATCCATAGGACTGAGCGTGCGCCCCGCCTCCTGAGCCGCATTGTGGCCTCTGTGCTGTGATTCCCAGGGCGGGACTAGGCGAGGGGTAGCGCCCGGGGGTGTTCGCCGTCCCTACTTTGGTTGATCTCAGTCGTTTTCTGATCCTGGGGGTCAGTGCCCTGATTTCTTGAGTCAAATTCTCCCTGGCTCCGCTTGTAAAATTCCTTGAGTCTGTCGTCGTCCGTTTCTCTGGTCAGCAGGGGGCACTGGTGCTCTGTACATTCGCCTCCTTTTCTCTCCCCCGTCCTTTGTGTTTGAAAAAACTCGATGATCCTTCGCATTGGAGTGCTTTCAGTTCCTGTGTTTGGCTCCTGTCTTAGACTAGCTTTGTTTTGCCCAGGGACAATAACCTGTTTTCCTGTAAAATTAGTACTTCTACTGGACAGAGAGGGTACAAAGGGATATGATGTGTTGCTGTGGGTTCCGGGGCGGAGGGGAGTGGGCCTGGAACAGAGAGGAGAGGGTGTCTCAGGACCCGGTAGTTGAAAGCTGCTGTGGAGTCGGCCTTGCGACAAGAGGATGACCAGGGGACTGGTAGAGGTTCCGGACAAGGGGGAGTGAGGTTCCGCTGTGACAGTCGGGTGACAGGACCTGGACGTCCTACTGCGGGTACTCTATGGGACAGCTGGAAACAGGGCAGAAGGCAGCCTCCAGCGCTAGACTGCAGGAAGACTGGCAAGGACCTCGCTGAGCGCTGGTGCTCAGGCCCAGAACGCGCCATTTTGAGGGCACCATCCATAGGACTGAGCGTGCGCCCCGCCTCCTGAGCCGCATTGTGGCCTCTGTGCTGTGATTCCCAGGGCGGGACTAGGCGAGGGGTAGCGCCCGGGGGTGTTCGCCGTCCCTACTTTGGTTGATCTCAGTCCTTTTCTGATCCTGGGGGTCAGTGCCCTGATTTCTTGAGTCAAATTCTCCCTGGCTCCGCTTGTAAAATTCCTTGAGTCTGTAGTCGTCCGTTTCTCTGGTCAGCAGGGGGCACTGGTGCTCTGTACATTCGCCTCCTTTTCTCTCCCCCGTCCTTTGTGTTTGAAAAAACTCGATGATCCTTCGCATTGGAGTGCTTTCAGTTCCTGTGTTTGGCTCCTGTCTTAGACTAGCTTTGTTTTGCCCAGGGACAATAACCTGTTTTCCTGTAAAATTAGTACTTCTACTGGACAGAGAGGGTACAAAGGGATATGATGTGTTGCTGTGGGTTCCGGGGCGGAGGGGAGTGGGCCTGGAACAGAGAGGAGAGGGTGTCTCAGGACACAGTAGTTGAAAGCTGCTGTGGAGTAGGCCTTGCGACAAGAGGATGACCAGGGGACTGGTAGAGGTTCCGGACAAGGGGGAGTGAGGTTCCGCTGTGACAGTCGGGTGACAGGACCTGGACGTCCTACTGCGGGTACTCTATGGGACAGCTGGAAACAGGGCAGAAGGCAGCCTCCAGCGCTAGACTGCAGGAAGACTGGCAAGGACCTCGCTGAGCGCTGGTGCGCAGGCCCAGAACGCGCCATTTTGAGGGCACCATCCATAGGACTGAGCGTGCGCCCCGCCTCCTGAGCTTGTGGCGTCTGTGCTGTGATTCCCAGGGCGGGACTAGGCGAGGGGTAGCGCCCGGGGGTGTTCGCCGTCCCTACTTTGGTTGATCTCAGTCCTTTTCCGATCCTGGGGGTCAGTGCCCTGATTTCTTGAGTCAAATTCTCCCTGGCTCCGCTTGTAAAATTCCTTGAGTCTGTAGTCCTCTGTTTCTCTGGTCAGCAGGGGGCACTGGTGCTCTGTACATTCGCCTTTTTTCTCTCCCCCGCCCTTTGTGTTTGAAAAAACTCGTTGATCCTTCGCAATGGAGTGCTTTCAGTTCCTGTGTTTGTGCTCCTGTCTTAGACTAGCTTTGTTTTGCCCAGGGACAATAACCTGTTTTCCTATAAAATTAGTTCTTCTACTGGGCAGCTTGGGCTCCTTAGCAAATTCTATTTCTGTTTCTGTGAATGCTCTCATCATTGTCTTTCCCGACCTTGTTATGCGTTTCCTGGGCCTGTATCAATACATTCTTCAGTTATAAAACTCACTCAAATCTGAGGCTTGAAACTTTGGAAGACAGATAAAACATACCAAAGAGGGTCACCCAAACCACACCCGATCGCCTTGCCAAGTCCATTATTAGTGTTTTGTGCTAAATATCCTTAGAGCTTGTTCTTCCCAAAAGGCTGTGTTTTCTGTATATGTCTGTTCATTTTTGCATCATGATCTCCTTGTTTTGAAATTGCGATATTCGTTTTTGGAAATTGTTGTCATACTTAATGTCATTATACCGAAAAATAATGCTGAGGTATTGTAAAAGGTAGAAAACCTTTGTAAATGTTGAGTTGAGGACACAGTGACCTTTGTTGGATGGAAAGGCAGCACCACACTTGCCCTTTATGACATCAGGAGCTATATATAGTGCCTGTCTGGTGCACTGTTTATCCACAGCAAGTGGAGTACTAACTAGCCTTCAGTGGGTGTAGAGTGAACATGGTTGAATTTTTTTTTTCCGGGGAGGTGAGGGGGGGAGTTCTGGGAGAGGAACAGCATTGGGGACCCGGAGATGGGGAACAGACAAGTTGCTGCCTTTTTTTTGTTCTTCAGTCTAGCTGTGGAGGACATTGCTTCACTGGCCCATGTTGGTATCATCATTGCACACTTCTCGGGTGAGGCAGATCAGTCGCCGGCCTCTGGACAGCCGCTCACAGTGGTTCTTGGCAGCTCACACTGGGTGCCAGCTTCTCCCTTTGGCTGCCGGCCACTCACTGTAGCCTATGGCAGCACACTGCCGTGGGGTCTGCAGTTATGCCATCCAGGGAATCACAGCAGCCCAGCTCCAGGTGGATGTGTTGTTCCGCATGTTAGCTGTAGAGGGCAGTGTCACAGGCCTTCATATGTGGGATCAGAACTGGTTTCCCTGGGGTCCCAAGCAAGCTCTTAACCAATGTGCGACTAGACCGGCCCCAAAATATTTTCAAAATCTAATTCTCAGAACATTTTTCATTCTATATATAAAGATGCATCTTTTTGTTGCCCTAGATTATAATGTAGCAACAGTTTTGTACATCTCTTTTTTTTTTTCTGATTTAGTCCTTTGCAGGTCAGTATTAATGTATGTCATTAACACTGCTTAAAATCGGACTTTCTGACCTAGGCCAGGTCGCGTGACTACCTGAGGTCCATTGACCTCGTTGCTGACAGACTCAGGAGACAGCCAGAGTCGTCCCAGTTTCGAGCCTGTTTCCTTCATTCCATAGGAAGTTCAGTGAGGCTTCAGTGAACAAGACATGGCAGAGAATGGCCTTGGTAGAGATGGTGCATGTTTTACTGTTGCTCCCTGTGTTCGTCAGCTGTCAATATATTGGGTCTCCTTTCAGAAGCACCCAGGCCTGCGGCATACTCGATTCCTAGAACTTCATTTCTGGAACACATTGTATGGTGGGTTGGTGCAGTGGTTCCAAAGTGCAGTCACCTCTCCTCCTGCCTTGGCTGCTTGCTTGGGCCATGTAATGAGGAGGAGGGCCTAAAAAGAAGGATGCACGGAACGTGAACTTAGGGGCCCAAAGACTGACATGGTGTTGAATATGGGAACTGGGTCATCTGACAGGTCAGATGTGTTAAGCCAGCCTGACCTGAATGCAGTGAATGGCCTTTTTCCCTAAGACCACCTACTGTTCCACAGCTGCTACAGCACTCCTCATATAACTGAAAAAGTTCCATATTTGTTACCAAAAAGTGTTATTTTCAAGAGTCCTGTATGGAAATAATCTGAACGCATTCCTACTGACAACTTCTTTACCACTAAGATGTCCTTTGTGGGACACCCAGTTCTTCCATAGTATATTCTTCGTGTGGTGTCGCCTGGAGGGCTTTGGGCCATGGCTCAGGAGAACTCCCTTCTAACTCCAGGTCTGCCAGCCTTAACGTTTTTGCTGTTTGAGTTGCTTGGTTTTCTGGGCCTGCTGTTTCTTTGATCTAAGAAGAGGACTTGTGCTAGGTTATTAGTTGAACAGGGAGGCCCACCAGGAAAGGGTTTTGTGACAGGGCCCATGCTTGCAATACAGAAGCTGTGCTTTTTGCCAGTATGTATTGCAGTTTATTCCAGGACACATTCACTTTACTTTTACATAGAGGTCAATATCCCATGGTCCATACAATCTGTAAGAATTCCTGTGATGCCAGTCCCCCAGACATGAAAGGAAGAATGAAGACAGTGACATTATAACTGTGAACAGACCGGGCACCCTGAGGAGTACCAGACACTAAAAGTGGCCCTAAACTTAGGTCCCCAATGCGGTCAAGCTACTATACCCGCCCTTGTCGGAATGAAACAATTATCTGAAGGAGAAACTTATATCTTCTTTGAAGCTATGAATTTTGTTCTGCTCTTCAATTGACTAGACATTACCTGATTTACAAAAGAGGGTGGACTGCAGCATCGCTGAAAAGCAAAACGCAGAGGACTTTGAGCCTTACTTCAGTTTAGGGAGTTTTCCATGATATATCTTTTCCAAATAACAAATCAGAATTTCTGTATATGTTAACTAATGCCGTCTTGGTTGTGGTATTTTGACACAGGCACATGTGATTTGCAATTTAAGGATATAGGAACATTCTTTACTCCCCCTGAAGTGAGGATTCCAGAGCTTGTGCTCCTACTTGTTACAAAATCATGTGGTGAAGATGTTTTGAGCAGATACTGGATGTCAGACAGTGCACTGAGTCCTTCGTATGTACTGTCAAGAGTCTCATTCATGACGGATACCTTATCTGGTAGGTTAGTATGACTCTGCCCACGATCTGATGAGAAAGAAACTGCTACGTAGAGACATAGATCACTGGCAAGGGTGTCTGTAGAACATGAGCCCTATGATGACTCAGGGCACACATTTCCCTGGAATGCCATTATCAGCAACCCTGGTACTTGCCTTGAGAAAATGCTTTGTATTGACCAGTGATGTCTGTCATTCTTGCACGTAACAATCTAGAACTCGGTGCTTTGGCTGCTTGATAATTGGATTCACATCAGTGGTAGAACTCGTGAAGAAATGTATCTAGTTCACGTGATTCCATGGAGGTTCAAGGCTTCATGCAGCTGATGTGTGTCACCTTGAGGCCAGGTGGCTCCCTGAGCTGAAGCAGAACTGGAGATTGTACAGGGAAAGTAGAAGGCAGGTACATGTACACGGAAAGGGGATGAGAAGTGCACGTACAGGGAAAGGAGAACAGAGGTCCATTGTTCCCCAGGTTGCGGTTTCTTTAACAGCTACTAATGTGTGGTTGGACGCGCTGGGAATTGTTTCTGCTGCTTCTGTGTCCCTTCGTGCTGATCTCATTTCAGCAGCCTTCAGAAAAGTTGTTAGAGAGCTATTTTGGTATATCATGTTGTTTGTTAGGTATTGGGGTTAGAGGAGGTCACAAAAGAGGTTGAGGAGGGAAGAGCATCGCACCAAATGATTCAAAGAGACAAGGATTGAAGCAGGGAAAACTGAGGTCTCTTTCAGTTATTTACAGTGTCAATCCTTAGACACAATGAACTCCTTTCATTATCAGGCAGTTCTTTTCAGAGAGGAGGGTAAAGGGATGCACAGGGTCCAGGAATTGAGTTAAAAAGTGGGGCGAAGAAGCAGCCTGTTCTTTGCCTCCTGTCCTTGATCATAGCTTGGCTCATGGCTTTGGACAGGCCAGTGGTGCAATTCTTCATTACACATGATACATGCCCTTGGTGAGGAGTGTTGCTGTCAGAATGAAAAGGACACAAGCAAAGGAGACAGGGAGTTGGCGACTTCACTTTCCTTCCCTGTCGCTTCATTGTCTTCTTTAATTGTCATTTCTCCTTTTTCTTATTTTCTCAAGCGCTCATTATGAAGTTAATTAAATCTCATATGAATTTTCATCAATTCATTTTGCATGAGGAAGATATAAAAACAAACACGTCGGTAATACATATAGAAATGGACGTTGATCTCACCAATAAATTTTAAAAGCTTTCTTGAAGGAGTAGCAACATATTTTTCACCTCTCAACTTAGCAGCATTTAAAACATTCTCCGTACTCTCAGGGTACAATGATGCAGGCACTGGTCTGTGTTCCTGGTTAAAGGAATGTGGCCATGTGTGTCAACGTGTAGGAATCCATGCAAGGCACATTATCTAAAATGTGGGCATGTATTGAAAAAAATGTGTCATAGTGTTGTGTTGTGCATGTGAAAAACAATGTAGGAAAAGTGGAAGGTGCATGTGGTGGAGTTTAGAGAAAGCTGAATTTCCAGAAGATAAATGAATTACCTAAAGTCAACCATTAAGACTTCAGAATTGCACTTTGGATCCTATTCTATCACATGATGTAAAAACGAAGTTGATATGCAAAAGGGGTGAAAGTGATTGGATGGTGGATGGTTACTGAATTTTTCTGTTGTCTTTTCTCTGTCTTCCCAAATGACTGCAATGAGTCCTGTATGCACTGAGGGAAAAGTAATGGAGTGAACATATGACCTTTCTTCTCACTGAGTTCAGTAATCTCCCTGCTCCACTGGGCAGGATGAAGGGAGCAGTTGGGCATCACCACAGGGACAATATGGTAGTCTTGCTAGAGGACAGAAGTAACACTTCCCTTCATACATTAAAAATACAATGGTAAGCAAAGAAAAAGGGGAGGCGGAGGGGGAAAAGACAGCTCCTGTCCTTAGGAAGATTACAGTATGCTATTTTACTTGGAGAGAGGAATTGGGTTATTTCTGCTTTACATCTCAGGTTATGAAATATAATATTTTCACACTTTTTGACGCCTTATACTTTTAGGAAGAGAAATGAATTAGCTTTTATTTATTTATTTATTTATTTTATTTTATTTTTTACATGAGCCATCCTGCCACCTGTTGGCAGCTTAGGGGCAGCTCACTAGGGCTTAGCATCTCACTGCTGTTGCTCAGAGCTCAGCTTACACTCTTGAGTGAGTTCTTAACCAACTGAGCCACTGGGCCGGCCCTAAGTTTTGTTTTATTTCATTTTATTTTATCTTTATTTCATTTTATTTTATTTTACTTTATTTATTTTATGTTATGTTATTTTATTTTATGTTATTTTATTTTATTTAAGAAGGCAGTGACACTGGCCCTCATATGTGGGATCCCATCCGGGGCCAGTGGTATCCCGAGTCAGCTGTTCACCCGCGCTACTCGGCGGGCCCCAGAAAGAGAAATGAATTAAACACTGTCAAGGTTCATCAAATGATTTTTCAAACAGCTAACCCACGCTCTGAGTTTCACAAAAGATGGTGACGTCACAAAGCTATATGTATCCAACAGTGTTAACTGTGCAAATTTATAGGTGAGAAAACCACTAAAGAAATGATTCCCAAATTAATGGTCATCCTTGGGTGATGGGATTGTGGTTTGGATTTCTTTATTGTATTTGATGAGTCCTCCAAATAGTGCACAGCGATCTTGGAGTGACCAGGGTAACAGAAGAATACATGGATACAAAACCAAAACAGCTGGAGGAAAGCCAATGACAAGAGCATTGGGATCCGCAGAAATAGAAGGTGCTAAGGAGCCAGGACACTAGGTTTCCAGTAGGGATTCTTCTAAAGGGAGCTGTTTGCCTGAGGTTGGGCCTGGCCCAGGCAGGCACAGAAAGAAGCTAATATTCAGAGATGATTCAGACCCGTTTTTTTCATCCACAGAGGGCGGGGAGACTGATGTCTGCGACTCCACACTGCCATCTAACGTCCAGAGAAACTGAGCTTCTACATTCCTGGCACAAAACTCCTCCTTTTCGCTACTTTTCCCACAAAACACCACAAATGGTGCCTAAGGACTTCACTGCAATAATGTTCAGAAAAAGCAGAGATCACTCCAACAGACTTCTGGGAAGCGAAACCCACTGGCTGTTCATTAGTCCCTCCCTCGAAACCATAGCAACAGCATTTGATGGTCTCTCACAAAGGACACATGGGCCAGTAGGGCTGGCGCCCCGCTCCAATTGAAGTCTGTGAACCTGCCCGCAGGCGTCCGGTTAGGTCAGTGCCAGTCTCCGCGCCCGCATCTGGTAGAACTTTCCTTCCAGTTCCTGTTGCCAATTTTCAGTTGAAGGACTGGGCCAATTGTTACCCAATAGCCCCGCGTACCCCTATGCTGCCAATGAGCAAGCAGTACCCATTGCTGGTCACCCTCCTATTCCCTTCCCTTCCCCTCCACTCACCCTGCCCACCCCACCCCATCTCCCCCGACAGGTACCAACAGTAACACACTTTCCTACTCCTAGCCCTCAGTCCAGGGCACCCTCCTTCCGGGCGACCTCAGGGCCCAGGAGAGTGACTGGATCAAAACTGGACTGCTTCCTTTGGGATTTTTCTCCTAGGCAACGGATCATCTTTTTGTCCAGGGATGTCCCTTCTAGCATTGCCCTGTCTGGTCACCAAACACCTTGCCCTTCTCGTCCAGCCCCCTCCCTGTAATACCTGGGATTACACAGCCTTCAACCTCTGGGGGACCTCCAGTGTGTACCCCACAGCCTCCTTCCTCACCTTCCACCAGGCCCCTCCTGACCCAGTTTACCCAGGGCTATCAAGTTGCCCTCAAGCACTCCTCTCTAGCTGCTTTATCTGGCCTCTGTCCCCTCCTGCTGCCCAATAAAGGACACTTCCCCACCTGTATCTCAGCACCTGAGTTAGGAAGCATTGCCTCATCAAATTTTTGGAAGAGTCTGAAGACAGGTGTTAGATCCTCTTTGAATGTTTGGTAGAGATCATTACTGAAGCCATCTGGTCCTGGACTTTTGCTTTTGGAAAGGTTTTAGATGACTGATTCCATTTTCTTAGTGTTGATCAGTCTGTTTACATTTTGCAGTTCTGGATTCAGTGTAGAAAGGCTCCATGTTTCTAGGAACTTTTACATTTCTTGTAGGTTATAGTTTTTGGTAGCACATAATCCTTTACAGTATTCTTGCATAATCTGTGGTATTTCTGCGGTACCCATGGTAACTTCTCTTTCATTTCCGATTTTGTTTATTTGTGTCTTTTCTCTATGAATCTTACTGTGTCTAGCCAAGTGTTTCTCAATTTTGTTAAGCTTTCAAAGAACTAGCTTTCTGTTGTGTTAATTACATCTATTGTCTTTTTGTTCCTCTATTTCGTTTAGTTCTGCTCTTTGATTATTTCCTTTCTTCTGCTGCGTTTGCATGACATTTGTTCTTCGTTTCCTAGTTCCTTAATGTATAATTTTAGGCTGTGCTTTCCTGATGTCTCTTGTTTCTTGAGACAGGCCTGTAACAATAAACATTTCCCTCTTACTATGGCTTTCGCTGCCTCCCAATAATTTTGATGGGTTGTATTTTCATTGCCATTTGTTTGTGTATATCTTTTGATCTGTCCATGTATTTCTTCCTTGACCCAGTTGCTGTTTCATAGCATGTTGTTTAATCTTCACATGTTTGTGATTTTTTCCTGCTTTCTTTCTCTCCGCAGTTGATATCCAATTTCAAAGCCTTGTGATCAGAGCATATGCTTGTTAGGATTTCAATCTTCTTAACTTTGCTGAGGCTAGTTTTATGTCCCAGCATATGGTCTATCCTTGAGAACCTTCCATATACACTACAAAAGAGTGTGTAGACTGCTGTTCTAGGATGAATTGCTCTGTAAATGTCAATTATGTCGATTTGGTTTCATGTGCCATTTCAGACTGATATTTCCTTAGGGATTTTTCTGTTTGGGTGACCTTTCTGTAGCTGTCCCTGGTGTGTTTAGGTCCCCTACTATATTTGTGTTTTTGTGAGTTTCTCCCTTTCATTCCATTAGGAGTTGGTTTGTATATTTTAGTGCTCGCTGATTGAAGACACATATAATGACAAGTATTATGTCTTGTTGTATTGTGCCCTTTATGACTGTGCAATGTCCATCTTTGCCTCTTTTTACTTCTTTTACCACGACATCTGTTTTGTCTGATATAACTAGGAATACACCTGCTTTTCTCTGGCTTCCGTTTGCTTCGGGTATCATTTCCCACCCTTTCTCTTTGACTCTATAATTACCTTTGTAGCTGAGATGTGTCTTTTGGAGGCACCATATGGTTGGGTTTTGTTTTCTGATCAAATCTGCTACTGTGTGTGTTTCTGTTGGTGAGTTCAGGGCATTTACATTTAGGGTGATTATTGATATCTGAGGCTTTCCTGTAGCCATTTTATCTTTTGTTCTGTGGTAGTGTAGTGTCACCATTGTTCCTTTGCCTTTTGTTCCTGTCTGTTATTTTAGTGTGGGAGTATTCTATGCTTTTCCCACCTGATTCCTCTTTTGTTGTGTTATATGTCTGAGATCTGGATTATTTTGAGTGTCACCATTAAGTTTATTTAAAAAGAAAGTTTTATAAGTACAGGATAAAAAGCTACTTTCTGATTTGTGCCCTCTTCCTGTCTTTCCCTTACAGGACCTACTTCCAAAACAAAACTGATAAGCTGAGTAAAAGCTGAGGATGGAAGCCTGTGCAGAGGTTCTGTCTACATTTACAAGAGATTTTATTCACACTGGCTTCATCTACAAGACTTTACAAATCGAAGAATGTCTCACCTAAGGATATAAAAGTTGAAAACACCTTTATTCTTCATTACAGCAAGTCTCTATTAGACACACCGACTCTTCCTCAAAAATGCCAAATGACATTTTCAACCCCTACACTCTTTCAACAGTTTGTCTTGGAAAGTTGGCCTTGCATGGTCAACAAACCCGAAACCCTGGTATCACCATTCTTACCCAAACCTTATGACACCCTGCCCCCACCCTGAACGACCTGCTTGAATCCATACTGAAAAATCTGAATAAACATGGGTCCTGCCTGCCACCCTGAGACTTTGAGAAGGCTCTGTGTAGGCAGTGCTCTCCCTGTTAGGCAAGAATGTCATCTCACTTATGAAGTTGTTGGGCTGGTTTGTAGGAAGTACAGCACAGGATGAGCAGAGTCACCACTGCTGTACAGCGTGGGATAGTGGACTGAGACTATGTGCTAGGTCCATTATTGAAGGGTGTTTCCGATCCACACACCGACTGATTACCACAGGTGTATTTCGAGAAATCGGTTAGCAGGGATGTAAGTGTGCAGACAGGCGAGCAGAAAAGTATAGAAAGGAGGGGTGGACGTAATTCATGTATGGAAGGGGGTAAATGCCGTGTTCACATGACACAAAGTGCAGAGGCAGAGAAGGAAGTGATGCATCACCGCATGTGTCAAACGAAGTCTTCAATCCTGAGTATCTATTTCTGCCTCGGCCATGTTTTTGAGACATAGTCTCCCCGCGGGGTAACCTGGGGCGGTCTGTCTAGAAAGCTTCGGGAATCATGAGAAAGATCGGAGGGGGAAGAACAAAGACACCTCGAGCTGCTGTTGCCGACTAGGGTAGGCCCAGGGCTTTCGAGGCTCTGTGTGGCCCAGGCGGTTGAACGCCACTCGGCGAGGCAGGGATCGGGTCAGTGCGCATGCTCGTGGCTGCGCATGCGCCTTGCAGCACGTGGCCGTTGCTGCGCATGCCCACTGTTGCCCATTGCTGCGCATGCTCACTGTTGCCCACACTCTGCCACCACAGCTCCGGCAGAGGCGGTCGGGGGCCTTCCTTCTTGAGTCGTTCCCGCCACTTGCGCCCCAGCGGACTGGTCCCCAGATCAGGTGCAGTGCGAGGGAGAGCCAGGGGACGGCCAGCGGGCTTCCGTGGAGATGGGCCTGCTTTCTGTGTCTCCGAGGAGGAAGGTCCTGGCGGCCTTCGTCTGCCGTCCCGCGGGTGGAGGCCGCCATGGCCCGTGTGTGGGGGTGGCAGCGGGCCACAGGGGGCCTGGACGCTGGGCCGTGGAGCGGAGGGGTCCGAGGGGGACGGGGAGTCCTGGGCCGTTCTTTGAGGTGTGTGGGTGCTGGAGGTCCCTGGAGCAGCCTGGGAGCACAGAATCGGGAGTACTCCGAGGGGGCTGGGCCGGGGCCGGGGCGGGCGGTGAGGGAGGGCTTAGACTTGGGCCTGTGGTGGGACCGCCGCTGGGCCCAGGAGATAGATTGTCGTGCACCACGCGGAGGTCCGGGAGCAGCGGGCCTGTCGGGCTGTGCGGCAGCTGCTGCCCTCTACCTGGGAGTCGGAAAACAGCCACAGGCGGCCTGCAAAGCCTTCAGCCTTTGTCTGTGTCCTAAGGAAACTTGATTTAGGAGGGAAAGGGGCTTTGTCAATGGGCCTGTGACAGAAGCACTTCTCATTCAAGTGTCAAGGTCCTAGCAGTATTTTCCTAAATGACTTCCTGATTGGAGTCCAGTTCTGGGAAGAAACGTGGCGATTTGTCATGTGCTTAAGGCAGTTGCATGGCCCGCAACTAAAATTGATGGCTTTACAAGCCCTTGTATTTGGTGTGGCCGGAATGCATGCACATTTACCCTTACCATGAAATTTATTTTGAGAGTGATTTCAAATTAAAAAACAGAAGGAAAGAAAACATAGGTATGGCAGTGGTATAACTCACCTCTTAAGTAATGTTTGTAAGTCACAATATTGTACTTTCAGTGTGAAGTATGAGGAAGTATTTGAGATCACGATCCATATTGGAAGTAATACTAGAAGAACCAGAGCCTTCGGAGGAAGTGGTACCTGTGGCTGTGAGTGCTTTAATATTTGATGTTTTCTATTAGCAGACATGTGTTTCCTGAAGGTTCTCTTGAACGACTGTAGATAAAGCAAAACATGTTTCCATGTCGATAAGAGGAAGGAAACATTGATCCAGGAAGATTTCCTCAGAAGGAAACATCGAACTTAGAGGATTCCACACTGTCATTGCCAATGGAAATACACCCTATGACTTCTGTCTCGTACCTATTAACAACACACTGTGCACATCCATCCGAGTGGTGTTTCAAATAGCTTCTGCAGTCCCTGTGAGCAGCGCCTGTCAGAGTGCACACAGTCTGGGAAGAGTCAGTTCATTCAGGATGGGAATATAGTATCACGTTTTTTTAAATGTATTTGTAGTTATTTCTGATTATTCTGTATGTTTCAATCTTTGGCATGTATTAACAGCATAACTTTTCCTTTGCGCACATACATACACACGTAGGCCCAGCAGCCCAGTGATGAACAAGCTCAACAAGAGGCGCCCCCAACTGAGAGTCAGGATGTTACCCTTGATCAAGACAATGAAGATGAAAGAGCACCTGAGGTTCCAGGTGAAGGGAAAGGGAGGATCAAGGGCTGTGGGCATCAGGGGGTGTTTTGTGCCTCATGCGTTGTGATACACCATAACTGTTGGATTGAAAAGCATCTCAAACATTTCCTGCAAATAGGCCGAAATTGAGAACTGAGTATAGTTTCTAGCTTCTTGCAGTCCTTCGCTATAATGATTTTTCTCTTTTTCTGCAAGATTTATTTTGTGTGGGTGAAAAGACAGCCAGTCTAAATCACAGGAAGCTGTGTCATTTTCACTACAAAAATGTACATTCGTCCACTTGTTTAATTTGTTCTACTTAGAACGTGGTGGAATGGCTTGTCAGTTATTGCATCAAAAGTATAAGCAACTTTTCAGAGCATGTGCAGACAGGCAAGTCAGCCTATCCTGTAACACCTGAAATAAAGCCTATTTGCATCAGGACGGTAGCCTCATTTTACGATGAGAAAGTCGAGGCTACCTAAGTACGTGACTCACTACCACAGAATTCCTACTTCATTCCAAGGTTTGTGTTCTTCCTACTGTCTCTGTGGGTGTACGAAGTAGTGAATAGTTTTGCATCACATGCTAAGTTGCCAAATGTGTCTGTACGGTAACGTAGCTCAATAATGGCATCAGAGTAGATGCTGTTCAGTGGAGCTGCATGGAGACTCCTGAAAGGAGCTCCGGGATGCGGGCCTCTATATCCCCTGATGGTAAGTTTGTTATGGTAAGTTTAGTAAAAGCTGGAGAATTCAGAATACTAGCACAAAGGTAATTATAGGAGTGTAATTTTGTTTTAAAGGCTTTACTGGGGAATTGGGAGAGGGGAATAGTGTTGCGGAACCGGTGAATGGGAATAGATAAGTTGCTGTCCTTTTTTTATTCTTCAGTCTAGTTGTAAAGGACGCCGCCTCACTGGCCCATGTTGGTATCATTGCACTCTTCTCGGGTGACGCAGATCAGTCGCCGGATTCTGGATGTCTGCTCACAGCGGCTCTTGGCAGCTTACTCCGGGTGCCGGCTGCTCTCGCTGGCTGCCGGCCACTCACTGTAGCCTATGGCAGCCCACTGCAGCAGGGGCTGCAGCTATGCCGTCCCCGGGGACTCACAGCAGCCCAGCTCCAGGTGGAGCCATTGTTCAGCATCCCAGCCACAGAGGGCAGTGTCACTGGCCCTCATATGTGGGATCTGAACCGGGACTGTTGGCGTCCCAAGCCAGCTCCCAACCAATGCGCCTCTCGGCCGGGCCAGGAGTGTAATTATTTTTAAGTGATATTAAAAAGAGTTTAAAAACTTTTAACGTTAGTTGATGCAAAAATACCTTAAAATTATTTTGAAACAGTAATTTTTTCTTCTAACTCTGTAGTTTAACATTTTCATCAAACATTGGTAGTAAATTATTTACATATCTCAAGCCACGGGTTATTGAACCAAGTCTCCCTTAGAGGTTTCCACAGTGTGACTGACAATACAGTCCATTCATTTCTTTCCATCCTGCTTTCCTTAATCTCTTGTAAGGCAGACATTTTTCCATTAGTCAATCAAAATTTGTTTTTATTTTTGCTCTTCTTCTGAATGGGAATCATTTATGAAAAGTTGCATATAGGGCCTTACACCTAAATATAACTAGTTATTTTAACATAATACATGTTGTCTTAGTGCAGTGAGGCAATGATGTTACTACCATAAGAGTTGTTATAGGCCCGAAAATGCACTCAGTTAGTCCTGCAGTAAATTATATTTAATTGCAATCACAAGACCATCGACGGTGTAGTCCTCAGATTTCCTAGGTAGAGATGACACTCTCTGCCTTTACTACACTATGTCAATCTACAGGAAATGTAGATGTCGTGTGCTTTATCTTCAGACTGTCATTTGAAATTGGGTTTCATACTACAGAAAACACAGATATGAAGTCACCTTTCCAGCACACTTATTATCACAGAAGATACGGGCTATTATTGCTAATAACTGAAGAAATGAAGACTATCATTTACTTATTTATATTCCATAGATACTGGTCAAATGGATAATTATTTTTGTAATTATTATTATTAGTCGCACATGTACAAAACAATGCAATAGTTATCCCTTTCACTCATTGCTAAGTGACTCCTCTTCCCTCCAGCCGCTGAACTTTTTTTTTTTATTTTAAGATGCTGACCTGGAAGCCAAATTTCAGGAACTGGCTCTCCATAAGACTGGGCCCGAGGACAAGGTGAAAGGGGCGAGTTTACCAAAATTACAGTTTGTTCAACTGCCAACAGCAGGTTTGTTACCCATTAAGAATGCAATTTATGTGTTTTTTCCACAATTACATCGGTGATACTACAGAGGTACCATGCTGTAACGTTAATAGAGTCATACAGGGAGATAATTTGAAAGGCCTTCTGACCCCAAATGCCTGACTGCCTGACTTACAGACTACCAGAGATAGAAACAAATGATGTCAAAGCTAGATCAAATGATAAAATATGAAAACAGTTTCACCTATATGGACTGTAAGCAACAGCAGATAATTTTCCGATTCTTTCCTAATTTCTGCTTTGAAGAAACACACAAATGCATTTGTCATCAATATCACGTTGTTTGAAATGTGCTGAGGCACTGAAGTAGGTTCTAGAACCGCAACTAATATAATGTGCATTTGTTTCAGAGAATCTGGTACCTTTCAAACACCTTCACTCTTATATGAATAGTGAAATCAAATCCTATACATTAAAATCATTACCAATGGTGATTTTGCCTTCTCTGGTTCTCTTGGATAGAATACACAGAATACAAGGATATTTTGTTTTTTATGACTTAGCCATAAACTACCGTCTTGAGTCACATTTTTGCATCTGAATTGAGACTTCATAGCTAGTAAGATAATCAGTAAACAGTTCAGTTGAAGTTCTTTTTTCTGTGTGCAGACCCGGAGAGATTCTGTGAAATTGTTGTCTTGATACTGTTAAAAAGCAAGTGCATTTTGAATCTTTTGCCCAATGAAGCCTTAAAGGACGGTGTCATGATAATGGCAAGAGGTAGTCTCATTTCTGCTTTCTTCTTCCGATCCTGTCGGGAGAATGCAGGGAATCACTGATGCTCCAGGCGGGTGTGAGTAAGATACCTATGTTGAGCATGCCCCATCACCACTGTCAGTCTTCATGACCTACTTTCTGTAACACATATGTGGACCATGTGATATGATCACCTCTAACTGTACCAACTGTGACACACTGTCACTTTCTGTCTTGAAAAACCGAATTATTGTGATGTGAACGCCCTTACATCCTTGTCCCCTAGTGTGAATTACAAAGAGAAAGACCAAGTAAATGGTACAACTTGCCTCGAACCGGGTTTGATACATGTAGCATTTGTCCCTTGAGGACTTATTACAGATGCATTTCATTACTGAGTTCTCATATTCTATTAAAAAATGAAATATGCATAATTAATGAAAGACAATACCACTGACATATTCAGAGTCACTTCTGATATTTTTAGTGTGTCCCATGGAGTAATTATTAATTAAAGGTAGCGAGAAAGTGTGATTACAATATCTTTATGAAAAAAACGGCACATCCCGATTTCTACCTACTGTTCATATTACACTTGCAAATTTTCCCGACATGAACATAATAGAAAAGAATAAACACAAACATTACATAATATAATATATTACTACCAAATTAAGAACATTCCCATGGGTAATAACTGTCATCTCGGGAAACTTTATAAACTTGAGGGAAGTGATATCATTAGGAAACCCACGGGCCTGGGCTGCCAGGTTAACTGCTCACAAATGCCCTTCCTAAAATTCCCTCTGCTGACAATGCTCCTATAAATCTGGAATGTGCCTTTCCATGTCCCCAAGGACAGGGGAGGCCCACGATTCTTTTTGCTTCTATGAGATTATTGCATGTCACGTGGGCATCACTTGATTGGGACAGCTGAGTGATGCAGACTGGTGAGGTGGATTGGAACTCTGCATTAATTCCACACGGCTTTCTCTGGTTCTACCCTGCAGCATGGAAGCTGAAGATGAAGCCAGTATCGCGGTGGCTTCTTCTGTATATCCTTAGTTGTAGGACTTTGGTTCAACTACTGTAGATTTCAGGAGATGCTCAATGATGGTTGTTCTATAGCTTAGTTGTCATTTAGTGGCCAGGAGAGGAGGCAAGCACGGTATTTACCTACAAACCATCTTGACTGGAAATCCATGAAAATGTGTTTTTATATGGGCCTTACCCAGAAACTGATCTCCAGGACCTGACTCTGCCAAAAATTGGGGATGAGGGCAGTGATGGTCTTGATGTCATGGAGGACGTCTCACCACAACTGGAATCCATTTACATGCCAGATTTCTTCTGAGTCTTTGAAAACAATTACACTTTAAAACTTTTCCCTAGGAAGCTTCCAATGTCTGAATCATGAGATCGCCAGAAGTATTCTGGTTTCTATTTTGTGTGTCTGATCAAGTAGAGAGAATGCATGCATTTACTGATGCTCCAGGCAACTGTGAGTGAGATGCCTGTGCTAAGCTTGGACTCTTTCCCCACTGCCATTCTTTGTGGGTTCTGCTTTCTCATACAAATGTGGCGACTGTGCTACATTCACCTTTAACCATTTCAACTGGGGCATCGTATACGTTTTTGGATCGAAACATGAATTGATAAGATTTGAAGTGCAAAGACTATAAACTTAATACTTCCTGCGTAGTCAACTTAGGTATGTTTGCCGCTCACATGTATAACATCTTTTAAGGGCCCGATCCGCAATATGATGTCCAGGAACTGGCTCAGCCACAGAGTGACCGTGAGGGCAGAGGTGGTCCAGAAGGTAAGCAGGAGGTTGTACCAAATCTAGAAACCACTGGATTGCCCGACAGGTATGTCATGCATTAAGAATCCAATGCATGCGTTTTCCAAATTGCTGACCGTGCATTCCAACAGCTTCTGAACTTAAAGGCTGCACTTTATATTTTGGGAAGAAATTGCCTTGCATTAGTCTTCCAAAGCTTTCTACTGAACTGTTTGGAGGACCATTTCATTAGACTATTTACATTCAGAGAGTGTTCAGACTCCTTCCAGGAGCTTGCTCGACATGGCCGAAATGTATTCATAGGCATGTCTAAGCCTTTGAATGTACATGTCATTAGGTAGGGAACAAATTGCTCGACCATCGCACATCAAAGTTCAGAAAAAAAGCACAGCAGAAAAAACCAAAAGGATAGGATGGGAGACAGGGAATAAAAGTATAAATCCTTAGGAAAAGGAAACATTATTTCACTAGAAAGTCAGAAAGATGGTTCTTTTAAAACATGTTTGTGAAGCAATTAAGCATTTGAGCTAAAGACACGCAGAAACTTTTCTGAAGCGTATGCATTAGTAATATGTTCTTGAAGAATGTGTAAAAACCCAATACACACATGAGGAAATAGGAACATGACATTAACAGATACTGATAATTTGTATATTTGAAAGTGAATACATTCTTGACCAGTGTACTAATATTTTCGAAATGTGAGTGAAATTGTTGATATACTAGGGAAACATATATAATTTGATATATCCCAGCAATGCCTGTATATCTAAACATCACAGATACCATAGGATTATTTTGTAAAATGATCAGAGTTGTCCCACCAAAGCTCTTCCTTTAGTGAAGAACATGGGAGCGTGTACTTGAAACTTGATGAGAATAGATGTTAAAGCATTGTGATCACTAAAGAGAAACAACCATGTGAGGTGATGGATGTGTGAAACACGTTTATCTTGGTAATCATTCCACAATATATAAATACATCAAATCACCATCTTTTTACTTTAAATGTGCACAATCATATTTATGAAGTTGTCCTGAATAAAGAAGTTACAGAGTACTTAACATGTGGAAGAACATTTACCTTCTAGGTATCTAACTCTTTCTCTCATTCTCTCTTTCCTTATCGCTCCCTCTCTTCATTCCTGTCTTCTTCTTCGTCTTGTTGACAGGGTTTTCTGTTTTTTGTTTTTGCATAATATATGTTCATGGCGTATATGTTCTTCACATTTTGGTATTAAAACCTGACGGTAATGCCTTAAAACTAGTGTGACAATTTGATATACAAACTGAAACATTTTCAAGTGTGGAAAAGGAATTATTTATTATTATACTTGGACTATAGGTGAAAATGGGGACACATTAGTACCCCACTTAACCAGTCACGTGAGAGCTCAACTGGCCCACAGAAACGTTTTTGCATTCCTGCAACACAGAGAAAAAAAAAAAAAACGTAGTACAGGACTTTGTATTTACTTCACTTAAGCAGTAAGCAATGTGACATTATTGTTTTGGGTATCGGTTAGTCAGAAAATGATTTCAGGTCAAAGCATTTAAGGGATACATTCTTGTAAATGTCTTGTGTTTCTTAGGATTTATGGGGTGTTGCTTGCATTTTTAGTAAAGGGATATGCAATTTCTGCTTTCCTTTTAAAACTTGCATTTAATAGTTTTTTTTGTGTCATGTGTTTTGAGCAGAAACAGTCTTTTTGTTTGCTTGTATGAGTAGAAAGAGTGGTGTGCTAAAAGGTAGTGGTAAACCATATGCTTGGAAGTCTGTTTTAGGAAACCAGAGCTGTATTATCTTTTGTACACCTTCAATGTAATCTAAATCACGCTTCACTAAGTAATGTTCCCAACTGTGCTGTTTATCGTGCAGGGGCAGGGCAACCACAGGAGTAAAGGAAAAGGAAGATGAGCTGAAACCATGAAAACTGTCACATGTGATATTTGACTGTGAAAATTGTCTCAGTAAAGTTTTACAGCACTCTCTGATGAACATTGCCAATATTTGTTAAATATAAGCCTAAGTATTTGACACTATTGAAAATTATATTCTTTTCTGAAATTTTTATCTTCTGTTTCAGCTGATATATATATATATATATATAGACATATCTGTACATTGGTATTTCTCCAGCCACCTTGCTCAATCTGCTTATGAATTCCAAAAGGTGTGTCTAGATCCTCTTTGAGTTTCAACATGTGCAGTCATATCACTTTTGAGTACGAGCAGAGTTTTGTGCTGTTTTAAACTATTTGCCTGTATTTTTCCTTATCTCATTTTACAACATTGGACAAAGCGACCCAGGACAGTGTGAACAGAAGCGGTAGTAGTGGACCATCTTTCTCTTATTTTTCATAGGCAATGCAGAATTTTAACATTGCACCATGTTTACTGTGAAGCACAGGAAGTTCCACTCCAATCCTACTTTGATAACAGTATATATCTTCAATAAATGTTGCGTTTCCATCAAACACTTGTGTATTTATTGAGATGACCAAAGAATGTGCTCCTCTGAAACATTGGGTTTATTTTTAATTAAAAATGGTTGGGGTGACTATTGTTAGCAAAGTTACGTAGACTTCAGGTGTACGATTCTGTAATACATCATCTATGTATCACATTGTGTGTTCACCACGCAGAGTCAGTTCTCCTTCCATCACCATATATTTTACCCCCTTTCCTCTCTTCTACTACCCCCTCCTCCCTCCCCCTCTGGTAACCACTAGACTCTTGTCTGTGTCTATGAGTATTCAAACCATTTGTTCATGTGCTGAATTACATAGGAAAGTTCCAGTGTTTCCACAAAGCTTCTCTTCTGACGGGGGAAATTGGATCATGATATATTATCTTCTTGAATAATCTACATGTTAATCATTTTTTCAGATGCTCATGTATGACCTCATGAGTGATATGAGCGTATAGCTTTATTTCATGGACTTTGATACAGGGTTAGTCTCGATTCCTAAAGTGAATTGGTCTGTACAACCCCTTTTAGTCTCTGGAACAAAACTGTGTAACGCAATACGCAGGAACTAGACACTTTGTGACAATCGCATTGATTAGGTTCTCATTGTTTTGTGCTTAACTAGGTGGGTTTTTGGAGATTCATTTTTTCTTTAAAGAGTTTTATTGGGGAATTGGGTGAGGGGAACAGGCAAGTTCCTTCTTTGAGTTCTTCAGTCTGGTTGTGGAGGGCGTTGGTTCACTGGCCCATGTTGGTATCATTGCGCTCTTCCCGGGTGAGGCAGATCGATCAGCGGCCTCTGGCCGGCCATTGCTGGTGGGTAGTGTTAGCTCATTCCAGTTGCTGGCCGCTCATGGTGGCTTCGGCCCACTCACTGTAGCCTATGGCAGCCCACTGCACCAGGGGCTGCAGACTACACCTTTGCCGGGACTCACACAGCCCAGCTCCAGGTGGAGCTGTTGTTCACCATCTTAGGTGTAGACGGCAGTGTCAATGGCCCCTCTATGTGGGATCCGAACTGGGGCCGTTGGCGTCCCAAGCCAGCTCTGAACTAACGCGCCACTCTGCCTGCCCTCCTTTTTTTTTTCAAACCAATTTATCATTTTTTTTTACATCTATGGTATTATGTTATGCATATTGTTCTTTAACTTGCTTTTGTTTTTACTAAATAATATAGTTTGGATCTCCTTCCTTATCAGTATACACAGATGTGCCCATTTGGATTAGTGAGCTGGGGCTCCCATAACAAAATACCATAGAATGGGTAGCTATGTCACCAGGCTATTTTTTACAATGACACTTGACATTCAATATTCTTTTATGTTAGTTGCAGGTGTGGAGCACAGGTCTCAGACATTTGTATAATTTACGAGGTGATCCTTCCATTAATGGAGCACATGAGCATAGTCTCTTCAGCTTTGACCATAAGCCGTGTGACAACTAAAGCAATTGAAACATTTAGTTATAGCCAGTAACTATATGCTAATTAAGAGTTAAATTATTCAGGGCCGACCAAGTGGCGCATTGGTTAAGAGCTGGTTTTGGGATGCCAGCAGCCCTGGTTCGGATCCCACATATGAGGGCCAGTGACACTGCCCTCCACAGCTAACAATAGCTCCACCTGGAGCTGGGCTGTGCGAGCCCCGGCGACGGTGTAGGCTGCAGCCCCTGCTGCAGTGGGCTGCCATAGGCTACAGTGAGTGGCCGGCAGCCAGCATGAGCGTGTGACAGCCAGCGTGAGCAGCCAATAGCTGCAGTGAGCAACACCCAGAGGCAGGCGACTAATCTACCTCATTCCGGAAGGAGGTCAATGAAAACACCACCATGGGCCAGTGAAGCAACATCCCCCGCAACTAGACTGAAGAAAAGAAAGACAGCAACTTGTCTGTTCCCCTTCCCTGATTCCCCAACGCTGTTCCCCTCCCCCAATTTCCCAATAAAATCTTAATTAAAAAAAAGAATTAAATTATTCAATTCTCACTGCCAAAGCTACTAGGGTCATTGAAATCACAAGGGGCTCGGCCACACAGACTCACTGTCACTGGGCACTCGGCAGCCCTGTGCTGCACATTTGTGGCTCTGTGTCCCCGGGTGCAGCTTGTAGGCTCTCAGGTGAGGCATGTGAGGCTCCGAGTGAACAGTAGCTGTGACCTAGTGTAGCGATTCTCTGAGCAGTTTGGGGTGTGTGTCCTCACGTTGGATTGGGTCTAGGGTGGAAGGTCTGTGAACTATGCAGAGGAGTCTTTCTTTGTCCAGAGAGTTGGGTCCCTAAGCTGTCGTGTATCTGCATCGCAGGGAGTCTGTGAGAGGAAGGCAGGAAGGACCTTGCTTCCTGAGTGCTCTCGCTAGGTGTGGGATTTCAACTGGGCTACGATTTCTCCTATCCCTGCCCGTTGCCAAGGAGATGAAATCTTAGGATCCCCATCTTCAGGTAGGGCAGTCCTGGGTCATGTGCAGCTCCAAGGTGCCCGTTGGAACCATACTGATAAGAGCAGTATCTGCTGATATCACACCCACGTTTGCTCAGGTCCCTCTGACAAACCTATGATCACATAGTAACTCAGGAAATTTGCCCGAATACTTAAGAGGAGGTCACCATTTGCAGAGGAGGTGCATGGGGCCCAATGTGGATGGAAGATCTCATCTCCTGAGGAGGGACGAACTGGAGGTAACTTGGGCTCCTTGGAGGAGGCAGGGGAAGGCTCAGCACAGCCCCTGCCAGGTGGGGGGTGGCAAGGAAGGGGGAAGGGCAAGGTTTGCATAGGGTCCCAAGGACCCTGGAACTGACTCAGCATCAGGAAGTCTGTCCCTCTGTTGCTCACGCAGCATAGGGAGCTTGATGTCCGGAATGTAATCCTCACATTACCTGTGGAGGCAGTGGTGGAAGGTAGAGACGTGAGAGGCCACACAGGTGAGGAAATACCTCGGATTCATGCATTTGCACAAGGTGCCGATGCTAATGTAGGGATCCATGCCATCATGTTCCCTTTCAAACATGGCTTTGGCACTGAGATCAGCAGGACGGCACTCAAGGATGTCAGGAGGCGGCGGGGATCCTGTTTACAGCATGATGTTCCCCAGAACTGGAACATATCCTTATCCTATTGGGCAGAGGGTGCTGATGGTTGTCAAGACAGTGTGACTGAGGCACAGGCCATGGATGACTAAGTCATTCCCTAGACACTGTTCCTGGGGAAGGGTGTCCTTTCCCCTGAGGAGACAGGCACATCACCCAGTAGTACGGCTGTGGGGACACAGTGGTGACAGGAATAATCTATTTCTGTGTCTCCAATGCTCTCTGTCTCTGACTTCTCTGTGCTTGTTTCTTTGTCCCTCTCAAAAACCGGCCTGGGCGTGACCTCACCTATACCATGAGGACACTTGCTCGTCCTCTCCTAGGGATATCACTCTGTTGTGTCTGTCTTTGTGGGGCGCAGTTGTGGGAGTTCCCCCTGAGGGCATAGGATGGCCCAGGGAGGCACGGTCAGCTGCAGAGTGCCTGGGGAAGTTTTTCTTGGGGAAACGGGGGCTCCTCCCCTTACCTAGGGTGACCTGGACCTCTGACCTCCGACAGAGGCATAAGTCTTGTGTGCTACAAACCTTCCCATGGCTCGCTGAGAGGTAGTCCAATTCCACCCACCACTCAACAGCCCAGAAGGCCCTATGTGATCTATGCCCATTACCTCTTTGTCCTCATAGCCTGCCTCTCTGTCGGTCATGCCATGGCAGCCCCCCCAGCCTCCACACGCTTCCTCATACTCTCTAGCCTGCGTTCCACTCCAACAATTTTCCTCTGGCCCAGACCCCTGTCTAGGTTCCTTTTCTCTACATAGCCATCAACGGTAGTTTCAGCTTAAATGTCAGCAAAGTCGGAAATTGTTTCTTGACCACGCTTTCTAGAAATATGGAACTCTGTTGTTTCATTGCTACCATTTAATTTTTTAAAGACTTTTTATTGGGGAATTGGGGAAGGGTAACAGCCAAGTCGTTGTCCTTCAATCTTAGTTGTGGAGGGTGAAGCTAGCTCAGCTCCACCCCCAAACACCATCTGGTCATCTGTCGACAGCTCTCAGCCAATCAGCTCAAGGTGCCCTGTTCAATCTTAGCTGCAGGTGGGCACAGTTCACCATCCCTTCTGGGAGTCGGACCGGCAAACTTGATGTTAGGAGCACGTGCTCTCACCAGCTGAGCCATCCCGCCACCTCTTGGCAGCTAAGCAGCAGCTCAGCTCGGACGCAGCTCACTGGCCCATGTGGGAATTGAACTTTACTAAAAATGCAAGCAACACCCCAGAAATCCCAAAAAACAAAAGACATTTAAAAGAACGTATCCCTTAAATGCTCTGACCTGAAATCATTTTCTGACTATCAGATACCTAAAACAGTAATGTCACACTGCTTACTGCTTAAGTGAAGTAAACACAAATGCCAGTTCGACATTTGTGTTTTATCTGTGTTGCAGGAATGCCAAAACGTATCTGTGGGCCAGTGGAGCTCTCACATGATTGGTTAAGTGGGGTACTAACCTGTCCTCATTTTCACCTGTAGTCCAAGTATAATAACAAGTAATGCGTTTTCCACACCTGAAAGTGTTTCAGTTTGTATAAGGAATTGTCATGCTAGTTCTAAGTCATTACCGTCGTTTTTGACACCAAAATGTGAAGAACGTATATGCAAAGAATGTATATATGGGGAAAAAAGAAACAAAAAAAAAAACCCCAACAAGATGAAGAAGAAAGGAATGAAGAGAGGGAGCGATAAGGAGAGAATGAGAGAAAGAGTTAGATATCTAGAAGGTAAATGTTCTTCCACATGTAGGTGGTCTGTACATTCTTTTATTTCTATTTTTTTTTGAGGGCAGTGTCACTGGCCCTCATAGGTGGGACCCAAACCAGGGCCGCAGGCTTCCCAAGCAACGCTTAAACATTACACCACTCAGCCAGCCCCTGAAAATGGTATTTATATATGTGATTTGAACTTACTATTTATAGAAGATTAAGCAAACGTATGGAAGTGAAGAGGTTCTCACAAAATCTCACACAATATATTAAAGATGGTGCTGGAACCTAATTCAGTACCTCAGCATGTTTCATACCAAATGACAATCATGTGAAATCCATGATGTATTTGATAAAGCTAAAAATTATAGAACCTTCTGATAATTATCACCTGTGGGTCAAACTACAAGTGACGAAAACTCAGAAACGGCTTTCAGATTCTATGATTCAACACAGCTTTGACACGAACCATTTCTGTAACTGATAGAACATACGACAGGCAGTCAGGCAGCTGGCTCTGAATGACTCTTACAAAAAAAAAATATATATGTGGGAAGCTGACAGCACCCCAGTGTCTGACAAGGCCACATTGCCCTGCTCAGCACTGGATATTAGGGGTGCTGCCTTATGGTTGGTCATGTAATATCTCCTGCCTCTATGAACCCATGTGCCTTTTCTCCTATAGGAGACAATATATTCACTACACTTGTGACATGTTCCTGTGGTACCCCAATGAGCTAACTACGCAGCCAAAGACGGGTAAGATCTCCTAAAAGAGGGGAGACAACCCAAGCCAGGCAGTAGTTCTGTGGGGAACCCCTAAACTGAGATATTGGGGACTCAAGCCCCTTGGAAACTGAGGCACAGACCTCTGACAAACTCAGGCCAGAAAACTCAGGCCTGTGAGAAGCTGATGCATTTGCCTAAGGGCTCTGCTGTGAAAAGTCTCCTCAGAGGCCAAAGGTCTCCAGGCCATGAGAGTTCCAGGCAGCTTGCTGACCATGAGTTATGTTAACAGCCTTGTGTAAATTCCTTCATTTGGTGCCTTGTTACAGCAACAGATACTGAAGCTTTAACTAAGAAACAGATACAGCCCTCTGTAAGATAGAGTGGTGTGAGACCCCTTTAATTGCTAGGTTTTGTATTTACATAGTAATAAAACTTTAGATGCTTTTACCCTAAAACAAGGTAAAAGCTAGTCTTTTAGTAATAATTCAAGTATACTCCCTGAAAGTCTAACTGCTGGAATTTGGGATAATGACTAGGTAGTCATGGTAACCATTATTTAGGAGATATATAGAGACAAGTCTATCCTTAGCATAAGATAGTTATGATAAATATTCTTTAGGTGACAGGCAGAGACTGGGTCTGAGTCTCAGAGGTTATCACAGTGTAAAACAAGATAAATCCTTTAATGGAAGAGCAAGTCACAGTGCACCCTGGAGAGAGCACTTACAGGGGAGTAGAAGACTGTGTAAATCCTGAGAACTACAAACCACCAAATGTTTTGTGATTGAGATAATGGTCAAAAGCCCCTATAAAAGGAGCTAGGTTTTAACAATAAGGTGTGACACTTCTGAGAAACTCTTTCCGGTGTCTCCGCTTTCTTTTTTCTGCCTTTACTGTAATAAAAATTTTCTGTCTTTCGTATCGCTGACTCGTGTCCACCTTCTTGAGCCCTGGTCAGCGGGGGCTGGCCCCCCGCGTGTGTGTGTGTGTATATATATATATATATATATATATATATATATATGACCTTATTAAAGTTACAGCATGTTACCTCTATATTGATAATGATGTGCTGGGGGAGAACAGAAACCCCCTCAATTGTCCTCTCATGGGTGACATACATGCATCTGGCAGATAAATGCATTCTAGTTTTGGTAAAATCTTCTCTATGACATCAGGCCCTTCACTGCCCTCATCCCCAGTGTTCGGCTGAGTCAGGTCCTGGACATCACTTTCCAGATCAGGCCCTTATAACAAAGGTTATCAATCAGAACAGTCAGCATACGTAATTTCATTACTCAAAAATTATTATGGCTGTAGTCCTTCAACTTGAAATGTATTCAACGGAGTTTTAAAGGCAGAAACATATATATGACACATTTGATACGGTTAGCGGTGATAATATCATAGTTTGCACAGTTTTATTACCAAGAATAACTACAACTATCGCAGGCTGACAAAGGTGATGGTGAGTTTGCTTAGCATAGGTATCTTGCTCACACCTGCCTGGATATCTGTGAGTGCCTGCATTCTCTCTACTTCCTCAGACAGAGGAACTAGGAACTAGAAAATTCTTGCCGTCTTATAATTCAGGCATCTGAGGCGCTATTGCGGAAAAAACTTTAAATGCAATTGCTTTCTAAGAACCAGAAATCAGAATTTGAGAGAATCAAAAAAAAGTATTCAGTTCTCTCCCTAGGAACAGAGAAAAACTTCAAGTCGGCTATTTCCTCATCATCTTCGTTGCAATGAAACCTTGAAATTTGACTCAAGATGATATGTTATTAAAAACAAGACATGAAAAACAGAATATATTTCTATTTTTGTATTGCATACAACTGAACTAGGGAACACAAAAATGAGGACTGTCAATGGTTTTTATAGATGTGATTTGAATTGATGATTTATATAAAAGGACTTTCAGTAGGTCAGGGGTTCTCCCAAAATTACATATATGATATTAACGCAGGTGCTAGCATCTAATTGAATATATCAGCAGATTTCATGCAAACTGATAATTATTTCAACCACATTATGTGTTTGGCAAAGGCAGGAACTACAGAAGCTTGTAAAATTATTAGCTGTTAGTTAAAGTACAAATGCACGAAAGTAAGGAAAGGTTTTCAGATTTTTTAATTCCATACAGCTTTGATGCAATCTGTTTCTGGGGCTGATACACTATATGTCCGGCAGTGTGGCCTTTGGGGTCTGAACTACCATTCAAAACTCTTTAGGGCCAGCTGAGTGTTGTGTAGGTAAAGAGCTGGCTTGGGACACCAGCGGTCCCAGTTCTGATCTCACATATGAGGGCCAGTGACACTGATTCCTAGAGCTAAGATGGTGTACAACAGCTCCACTTGGAGCTGGGCTGCTGTGAGTCCCTGGCATGGTACAGCTCCAGTGCCTGCTGCAGGGCGCTGCCATAGGCTACAGTGAGTGGCCGGCAGACAGTGTAAGCAGGCTGCAGCTGGTGAGAGCTGCAAAGAGCCGGCATGAGCGGCCATCCAAAGGCCGGGGATCCATCTGCCTCAACCAGGAACAGCGTAATGATGATACCAATACGGGCCAGTGAAGCAATGTCTTCCACAACTAGAGTGAAGAACCAAAGAACAACAACGTGTCTCTTCCCCTTCCCCAGTTCCCCAACTCTGTTCCTCGCCCCCAATTCCCCAATAAAATTTTTTTAAAAAACCAACCTCTTTATATGTGAGCTGTATTAATGTTAGAGAATGTTGTCTTTATATTCATAAAGACGTGCTTGTGGAAAAGAGAAACCCCATAAATTGTATTCTCATGGGAAACATACCTGCTTTTGGCATGTAAATGGATTCCAGGTTTGGTAAGACGTCTTCCATGGAATCAGGACCATTGCTGCCTTCCTCCCCAGTGTTTGGAGGAGTCAGGTCCTGGCAACCAGTTTCTGGGTAAGGCCCTTAGAAGAAAACATTTTCATGGATTTCCAGTCAAGATGATTTGTAGGTAAATACCGTGCTTGCCTCCTCTCCTGGCCACATCTAAATGACAACTAACCTACAGAACAGCCATCATTGAGCATCTCCTGAAATCCGCAGTAGTTGAACCAAAGTCCTACAACTAAGGATATACAGAAGAAGCCACCGCGATACTGGCTTCATCTTCAGCTTCCATGCTGCAGGGTAGAACCAGAGAAAGCCGTGTGGAATTAATGCAGAGTTCCAATCCACCTCACCAGTCTGCATCACTCAGCTGTCCCAATCAAGTGATGCCCACATGACATGCAATAATCTCATAGAAGCAAAAAGAATCGTGGGCCTCCCCTGTCCTTGGGGACATGGAAAGGCACATTCCAGATTTATAGGAGCATTGTCAGCAGAGGGAATTTTAGGAAGGGCATTTGTGAGCAGTTAACCTGGCAGCCCAGGCCCGTGGGTTTCCTAATGATATCACTTCCCTCAAGTTTATAAAGTTTCCCGAGATGACAGTTATTACCCATGGGAATGTTCTTAATTTGGTAGTAATATATTATATTATGTAATGTTTGTGTTTATTCTTTTCTATTATGTTCATGTCGGGAAAATTTGCAAGTGTAATATGAACAGTAGGTAGAAATCGGGATGTGCCGTTTTTTTCATAAAGATATTGTAATCACACTTTCTCGCTACCTTTAATTAATAATTACTCCATGGGACACACTAAAAATATCAGAAGTGACTCTGAATATGTCAGTGGTATTGTCTTTCATTAATTATGCATATTTCATTTTTTTTTTTTTTAAGATTTTATTGGGGAATTGGCGGAGGGGAACAGCGTTGGGGAATCAGGGAAGGGGAACAGACAAGTTGCTGTCTTTTTGTTCTTCAGTTTAGTTGCGGAGGATGTTGCTTCACTGTTGGTATCGTCAATGCGCTCTTCCCGGATGAGGCAGATCGGTCGCTGGCCTCTGGATGTCGCTCACCGTGGCTATTGGCAGCTCACACTTGGCTGCCAGCCGCTCACGCTGGCTGCGGGCCACTCACTGTAGCCTATGGCAGCCCACTGCAGCAGGGGCTGCAGCCCACACCATCACCGGGGCTCGCACAGCCCAGCTCCAGGTGGAGCTGTTGTTAGCTGTAGAGGGCAGTGTCACTGGCCCTCATGTGGGATCCGAACCGGGGCCGCTGGCATCCCAAAACCAGCGCTTAACCAATGCGCCACTCGGCCGGCCCCATATTTCATTTTTTAATAGAATATGAGAACTCAGTAATGAAATGCATCTGTAATAAGTCCTCAAGGGACAAATGCTACATGTATCAAACCCGGTTCGAGGCAAGTTGTACCATTTACTTGGTCTTTCTCTTTGTAATTCACACTAGGGGACAAGGATGTAAGGGCGTTCACATCACAATAATTCGGTTTTTCAAGACAGAAAGTGACAGTGTGTCACAGTTGGTACAGTTAGAGGTGATCATATCACATGGTCCACATATGTGTTACAGAAAGTAGGTCATGAAGACTGACAGTGGTGATGGGGCATGCTCAACATAGGTATCTTACTCACACCCGCCTGGAGCATCAGTGATTCCCTGCATTCTCCCGACAGGATCGGAAGAAGAAAGCAGAAATGAGACTACCTCTTGCCATTATCATGACACCGTCCTTTAAGGCTTCATTGGGCAAAAGATTCAAAATGCACTTGCTTTTTAACAGTATCAAGACAACAATTTCACAGAATCTCTCCGGGTCTGCACACAGAAAAAGAACTTCAACTGAACTGTTTACTGATTATCTTACTAGCTATGAAGTCTCAATTCAGATGCAAAAATGTGACTCAAGACGGTAGTTTATGGCTAAGTCATAAAAAACAAAATATCCTTGTATTCTGTGTATTCTATCCAAGAGAACCAGAGAAGGCAAAATCACCATTGGTAATGATTTTAATGTATAGGATTTGATTTCACTATTCATATAAGAGTGAAGGTGTTTGAAAGGTACCAGATTCTCTGAAACAAATGCACATTATATTAGTTGCGGTTCTAGAACCTACTTCAGTGCCTCAGCACATTTCAAACAACGTGATATTGATGACAAATGCATTTGTGTGTTTCTTCAAAGCAGAAATTAGGAAAGAATCGGAAAATTATCTGCTGTTGCTTACAGTCCATATAGGTGAAACTGTTTTCATATTTTATCATTTGATCTAGCTTTGACATCATTTGTTTCTATCTCTGGTAGTCTGTAAGTCAGGCAGTCAGGCATTTGGGGTCAGAAGGCCTTTCAAATTATCTCCCTGTATGACTCTATTAACGTTACAGCATGGTACCTCTGTAGTATCACCGATGTAATTGTGGAAAAAACACATAAATTGCATTCTTAATGGGTAACAAACCTGCTGTTGGCAGTTGAACAAACTGTAATTTTGGTAAACTCGCCCCTTTCACCTTGTCCTCGGGCCCAGTCTTATGGAGAGCCAGTTCCTGAAATTTGGCTTCCAGGTCAGCATCTTAAAATAAAAAAAAGTTCAGCGGCTGGAGGGAAGAGGGAGTCACTTAGCAATGAGTGAAAGGGATAACTATTGCATTGTTTTGTACATGTGCGACTAATAATAATAATTACAAAAATAATTATCCATTTGACCAGTATCTATGGAATATAAATAAGGAAATGATAGTCTTCATTTCTTCAGTTATTAGCAATAATAGCCCGTATCTTCTGTGAATAATAAGTGTGCTGGAAAGGTGACTTCATATCTGTGTTTTCTGTAGTATGAAACCCAATTTCAAATGACAGTCTGAAGATAAAGCACACGACATCTACATTTCCTGTAGATTGACATAGTGTAGTAAAGGCAGAGAGTGTCATCTCTACCTAGGAAATCTGAGGACTACACCGTCGATGGTCTTGTGATTGCAATTAAATGTAATTTACTGCAGGACTGAGTGCATTTTCGGGCCTATAACAACTCTTATGGTAGTAACATCATTGCCTTACTGCACTAAGACAACATGTATTATGTTAAAATAAATAGTTATATTTAGGTGCAAGGCCCTATATGCAACTTTCCATAAATGAGTCCCATTCAGAAGAACAAAAATAAAAACAAATTTTGATTGACTAATGGAAAAATGTCTGCCTTACAAGAGATTAAGGAAAGCAGGATGGAAAGAAATGAATGGACTGTATTGTCAGTCACACTGTGGAAACCTCTAAGGGAGACTTGGTTCAATAACCCGTGGCTTGAGATATGTAAATAATTTACTACCAATGTTTGATGAAAATGTTAAACTACAGAGTTAGAAGAAAAAATTACTGTTTCAAAATAATTTTAAGGTATATTTGCATCAACTAATGTTAAAAGTTTTTAAACTCTTTTTAATATCACTTAAAAAAAAATTACACTCCTGGCCCGGCCGAGAGGCGCAATGGTTGGGAGCTGGCTTGGGACGCCAACAGTCCCGGTTCAGATCCCACATATGAGGGCCAGTGACACTGCCCTCTGTGGCTGGGATGCTGAACAACGGCTCCACCTGGAGCTGAGCTGCTGTGAGTCCCCGGGGACGGCATAGCTGCAGCCCCTGCTGCAGTGGGCTGCCATAGGCTACAGTGAGTGGCCGGCAGCCAGCGAGAGCAGCCGGCACCCGGAGTAAGCTGCCAAGAGCCGCTGTGAGCAGACATCCAGAATCCGGCGACTGATCTGCGTCACCCGAGAAGAGTGCAATGATACCAACATGGGCCAGTGAGGCGGCGTCCTTTACAACTAGACTGAAGAATAAAAAAAGAACAGCAACTTATCTATGCCCCTTCCCCAGTTCCGCAATGCTATTCCCCTCTCCCAATTCCCCAATAAAGCCTTTAAAACAAAATTACACTCCTATAATTACCTTTGTGCTAGTATTCTGAATTCTCCAGCTTTTACTAAACTTACCATAACAAACTTACCATCAGGGGATATAGAGGCCCGCATCCCGGAGCTCCTTTCAGGAGTCTCCATGCAGCTCCACTGAACAGCATCTACTCTGATGCCATTATTGAGCTACGTTACCGTACAGACACATTTGGCAACTTAGCATGTGATGCAAAACTATTCACTACTTCGTACACCCACAGAGACAGTAGGAAGAACACAAACCTTGGAATGAAGTAGGAATTCTGTGGTAGTGAGTCACGTACTTAGGTAGCCTCGACTTTCTCATCGTAAAATGAGGCTACCGTCCTGATGCAAATAGGCTTTATTTCAGGTGTTACAGGATAGGCTGACTTGCCTGTCTGCACATGCTCTGAAAAGTTGCTTATACTTTTGATGCAATAACTGACAAGCCATTCCACCACGTTCTAAGTAGAACAAATTAAACAAGTGGACGAATGTACATTTTTGTAGTGAAAATGACACAGCTTCCTGTGATTTAGACTGGCTGTCTTTTCACCCACACAAAATAAATCTTGCAGAAAAAGAGAAAAATCATTATAGCGAAGGACTGCAAGAAGCTAGAAACTATACTCAGTTCTCAATTTCGGCCTATTTGCAGGAAATGTTTGAGATGCTTTTCAATCCAACAGTTATGGTGTATCACAACGCATGAGGCACAAAACACCCCCTGATGCCCACAGCCCTTGATCCTCCCTTTCCCTTCACCTGGAACCTCAGGTGCTCTTTCATCTTCATTGTCTTGATCGGGGTGACATCCTGACTCTCAGTTGGGGGCGCCTCTTGTTGAGCTTGTTCATCACTGGGCTGCTGGGCCTAGGTGTGTGTGTATGTGTGCAAAGGAAAAGTTATGCTGTTAATACATGCCAAAGATTGAAACATACAGAATAATCAGAAATAACTACAAATACATTTAAAAAAACGTGATTCTATATTCCCATCCTGAATGAACTGACTCTTCCCCGACTGTGCCCACTCTGACAGGCACTGCTCACAGGGACCGCAGAAGCTATTTGAAACACCACTCGGATGGATGTGCACAGTGTGTTGTTAATAGGTACGAGACAGAAGTCATAGGGTGTATTTCCATTGGCAATGACAGTGTGGAATCCTCTGAGTTCGATGTTTCCTTCTGAGGAAATCTGCCTGGATCAATGTTTCCTTCCTCTTATCGACATGGAAACATGTTTGGCTGTATCTACAGTCGTTCAAGAGAACCTTCAGGAAACACATGTCTGCTAATAGAAAACATCAAATATTAAAGCACTCACAGCCACAGGTACCACTTCCTCCGAAGGCTCTGGTTCTTCTAGTGTTACTTCCAATATGGATCGTGATCTCAAATACTTCCTCATACTTCACACTGAAAGTACAATATTGTGACTTACAAACATTACTTAAGAGGTGAGTTATACCACTGCCATGCCTATGTTTTCTTTCCTTCTGTTTTTTAATTTGAAATCACTCTCAAAATAAATTTCATGGTAAGGGTAAATGTGCATGCATTCCGGCCACACCAAATACAAGGGCTTGTAAAGCCATCAATTTTAGTTGCGGGCCATGCAACTGCCTTAAGCACATGACAAATCGCCACGTTTCTTCCCAGAACTGGACTCCAATCAGGAAGTCATTTAGGAATATACTGCTAGGACCTTGACACTTGAATGAGAAGTGCTTCTGTCACAGGCCCATTGACAAAGCCCCTTTCCCTCCTAAATCAAGTTTCCTTAGGACACAGACAAAGGCGGAAGGCTTTGCAGGCCGCCTGTGGCTGTTTTCCGACTCCCAGGTAGAGGGCAGCAGCTGCCGCACAGCCCGACAGGCCCGCTGCTCCCGGACCTCCGCGTGGTGCACGACAATCTCCAGGGCCCAGCGGCGGTCCCACCGCAGGCCCAAGTCTAGGCCCTCCCTCACCGCCCACCCCGCCCCCGGCCCAGCCCCCTCGGAGGACTCCCGATTCTGTGCTCCCAGGCTGCTCCAGGGACCTCCAGCACCCACACACCTCAAAGAACGGCCCAGGACTCCCAGTCCCCCTCGGACCCCTCCGCTCCACGGCCCAGCGTCCAGGCCCCCTGTGGCCCGCTGCCACCCCCACACACGGGCCATGGCGGCCTCCACCCGCGGGACGGCAGACGAAGGCCGCCAGGACCTTCCTCCTCGGAGACACAGAAAGCAGCCCCATCTCCACGGAAGCCCGCTGGCCGTCCCCTGGCTCTCCCTCGCACTGCACCTGATCTGGGGACCAGTCCGCTGGGGCGCAAGTGGCGGGAACGACTCAAGAAGGAAGGCCCCCGACCGCCTCTGCCGGAGCTGTGGTGGCAGAGTGTGGGCAACAGTGGGCATGCGCAGCAACGGCCACGTGCTGCAAGGCGCATGCGCAGCCACGAGCATGCGCACTGACCGGTCCCTGCCTCGCCGTGTGGCGTTCAACCGCCTGGGCCACACAGAGCCTCGAAAGCCCTGGGCCTACCCTAGTCGGCAACAGCAGCTCGAGGTGTCTTTGTTCTTCCCCCTCCGATCTTTCTCATGATTCCCGAAGCTTTCTAGACAGACCGCCCCAGGTTACCCCGCGGGGAGACTATGTCTCAAAAACATGGCCGAGGCAGAAATAGATACTCAGGATTGAAGACTTCGTTTGACACATGCGGTGATGCATCACTTCCTTCTCTGTCTCTGCACTTTGTGTCATGTGAACACGGCATTTACCCCCTTCCATACATGAATTACGTTCACCCCTCCTTTCTATACTTTCCTGCTCGCCTGTCTGCACACTTACATCCCTGCTAACCGATTTCTCGAAATACACCTCCGGTACTCAGTCCGTGTGTGGATCGGAAACACCCTTCAATAATGGACCTAGCACATAGTCTCAGTCCACTGTCCCACGCTGTACAGCAGTGGTGACTCTGCTCATCCTGTGCTGTACTTCCTACAAACCAGCCCAACAACTTCATAAGTGAGATGACGTTCTTGCCTAACAGGGAGAGCACTGCCTGCACAGAGCCTTCTCAAAGTCTCAGGGTGGCAGGCAGGACCCATGTTTATTCAGATTTTTCAGTATGGAGTCAAGCATGTCTTTCAGGGTGGGTGCAGGGTGTAATAAGGTTTGGGTAAGAATGGTGATATCAGGGTTTCGGGTTTGTTGACCATGCAAGGCCAAGTTTCCAAGACATACTGTTGAAAGGGTGTAGGGGTTGAAAATGTCATTTGGCACTTTTGAGGAAGAGTAGACATCTCTTTGAGGGAGTTGCTGTAATGAAGAATACAGTTGTTGTCAATTTCTATATCCTTGGGCGAGACATTCCCCGATTTGTAAAGTTTTTTGGATGAAGCCAGTGTGAATAAAATCTCTTGTAAATGTAGACAGAACCTCTGCACAGGCTTCCATCCTCAGCTTTTACTCAGCTTATCAGTTTTGTTTTAGAAGTAGGTCTTGTAAGGGAAAGACAGGAAGAGGGCACAAATCAGAAAGTAGCTTTTTATCCTGTACTTATAAAACTTTCTTTTAAATAAACTTAAGGATAACACTCAAAATAATCCATATCTCAGACATATAACACAACAAAAGAGGAATCATGTGGGAAAATCATAGAATACTCCCACACTAAAATAACAGGCAGGAACAAAAGGCTAAGGAACAATGGTGACACTACACTACCAGAGAACAAAAGATAAAATGGCTACAGGAAAGCCTCAGATATCAATAATCACCCTAAATGTAAATGCCCTGAACTCACCAACAGAAACACACACAGTAGCAGATTTGATCAGAAAACAAAACCCAACCATATGGTGCCTCCAAAAGACACATCTCAGCTACAAAGGCAATTATAGAGTCAAAGAGAAAGGGTGGGAAATGATACCCGAAGCAAACGGAAGCCAGAGAAAAGCAGGTGTATTCCTAGTTATATCAGACAAAACAGATGTCATGGTAAAAGAAGTAAAAAGAGTCAAAGATGGACATTTCACAGTCATAAAGGGCACAATACAACAAAACATAATACTTGTCATTATATGTGTCTTCAATCAGCGAGCACTAAAATACACAAAGCAACTCCTAATGGAATGAAAGGGAGAAACTCACAAAAACACAATTACAGTAGGGGACCTAAACACACCTCGGACAGCTACAGAAAGATCATCCAAACAGGAAAATCAGTAAGGAAATACCAGCCTTAAATGGTACATTAAACCAAATCGACATAATTGACATTTACAGAGCACTTCATCCTAGAACAACAGTCTACACATTCTTTTTTTTTTTTTAAAGATTTTATTGGGGAATTGGGGGAGGGAACAGCGTTGGCGAACCGGGGAAGGGGAACAGACAAGTTGCTGTCTTTTTGTTGTTGTTCTTCACTCTAGTTGCGGAGGAAGTTGCTTCACTGGCCCATGTTGGCATCGTCACCTTGCTGGGTTGCGGCCTCTGGATGGTCGATCACCGCGGGTATTGGCAGCTCACGCTGGCTGCCAGACGCTCACTGTAGCCTATGGCAGCCCACTGAAGCAGGGGCTGAAGCCTACACCGTCGCCGGCGCTCGCATAGCCCAGCTCCAGGTGGAACTGTTGTTAGCTGTAGAGGGCAGTATCACTGGCACTCATATGTGTGATCTGAACCGGGGCCGCTGGCGTCCTAAGTCAGCTCTTAACCAATGCGCCACTCGCCTGGCCCTCAGCGTCATTTTTATATGTTGTGATAGTGTAAATCCAATATCGAATTCTGAAGGCTTAATTGTTGACATTAGGTAATTAATTTATCTTCTGGAAATTTAGCTTTCTCAAACTCCACCATATGTACCTTCCACATTTCCTACATTGTTTTTGAAACATAGAAAACAACATTATGACAAACTTTTTGAATACATGCCCACATTTTGATAATGAGACTTGCATGGATTCCTACACGTTGACACACATGGCCACATTCCTTTAACCAGGAACACAGGCCAGTGCCTGCATCATTGTACCCTGAGAGTACAGAGAATGTTTTAAGTCCTGCTAAGTTGAGAGGTGAAAAATATGTTGCTACTCCTTCAAGAAAGCTTTTAAAATTTATTGGTGAGATCAACGTCCATTTCTATATGTATTACCGACGTGTTTGTTTTTATATCTTCCTCATACAAAATGAATTGATGAAAATTCATATGAGATTTAATTAACTTCATAATGAGCACTTGAGAAAATAAGAAAAAGGAGAAATGACAATTAAAGAAGACAATGAAGCGACAGGGAAGGGAAGTGAAGTCGCCAACTCCCTGTCTCCTTTGCTTGTGTCCTTTTCATTCTGACAACAACACTCCTCACCAAGGGCATGTATCATGTGTAATGAAGAATTGCACCACTGACCTGTCCAAAGCCATGAGCCAAGCTATGATCAAGGACAGGAAGCAAAGAACAGGCTGCTTCTTCGCCCCACTTTTTAACTCAATTCCTGGACCCTGTATGTCCCTATACCCTCTTCTCTGAAAAGAACTGCCTGATAATGAAAGGAGTTCATCGTGTCTAAGGATTGACACTGTAAATAACTGAAAGAGACCCCAGTTTTCCCTGCTTCAAACCTTGTCTCCTTGAATCGTTTGGTGTGATGCTCTTCCCTCCTCAACCTCTTTTGTGACCTCCTCTAACCCCAACACCTAACAAACAACATGATATACCAAAATAGCTCTCAAACAACTTTTCTGAAGGCTGCTGAAATGAGATCAGCACGAAGGGACACAGAAGTAGCAGAACCAATTCCCATTGCGTCCAACCACACATTAGTAGCTGTTAAAGAAACCGCAACCTGGGGAACAATGGACCTCTGTTCGCCTTTCCCTGTACGTGCACTTCTCATCCCCTTTCCGTGTACATGTACCTGCCTTCTACTTTCCCTGTACAATCTCCAGTTCTGCTTCAGCTCAGGGAGCCACCTGGCCTCAAGGTGACACACATCAGCTGCATGAAGCCTTGAACCTCCATTGAATCATATGAACTAGATACATTTCTTCATGAGTTCTACCACTGATGTGAATCCAATTATCAAGCAGCCAAAGCACCGAGTTCTAGATTGTTACGTGCAAGAATGACAGACACCACTGGTCAATACAAAGCATTTTCTCAAGGCAAGTACCAGGGTTGCAGATAATGGCATTCCAGGGAAATGTGTGCCCTGAGTCATCATAGGGTTCATGTTCTACAGACTCCCTTGCCAGTGATCTATCTCTCTACGTAGCAGTTTCTTTCTCATCGGATCATGGGCATAATTATACTAACCTACCAGGTAAGGTATCCGTCATGAACAAGACTCTCGACAGTACATACGAAGGACTCAGTGCACTGCTTGACACCCAGTGTCTACTCTAAACATCTTCACCACACTGTTTTCTAATAGGTAGGAGCACAAACTCTGGAATCCTCACTTCAGGGGAAGTAAAGAATATCCCTATATCCTTAAATTGCAAATCGCATGTGCCTGTGTCAAAATGCCACAACTAAGATGGCATTAGTTAACATATACAGAAATTCTTGTTTGTTATTTGGAAAAGATATATCATGGAAACCTCACTAAACTGAAGTAAGGCTCAAAGTCCTCTGCGTTTTGGTTTTCAGCGATCCTGCAGTCCAGGCACTTTTTTAACTCAGGATAATGTCTAGTCAATTGAAGAGCAGAACAAAAATTCATAGCTTCAAAGAAGATATAAGTTTCTCTTTCAGGTAATTGTTTCATTCCGACAAGGGCAGGTATAGTAGCTTGACCGCATTGGGGACCTAAGTTTCGGGCCACTTTTAGTGTCTGGTACTCCTCAGGGTGGCCCGGTCTGTTCATAGTTATAATGTCACTGTCTTCATTCTTCCTTTCATGTCTGGGGCACTGACATCACAGGAACTCTTACAGATTATATGGACCATGGGATATTGACCTCTATGTAAAAGTAAAGTTAATGTTTCCTGGAATATACTTCAATACATATAGGAAAAAAAGCAGGGCTTCATACTGGGAGCATGGGCCGTTTCACCAAACCCTTTCCTGGTGGGGCCTCCCTGTTCAACTAATAACCTAGCCCAAGTCCTGTTCTTAAGATCAAAGGAACAGCAGGCCCAGAAAACCAAGCAACTCTGACAGCAGAAACATTAAGGCTGGCCGACTTGGAGTTAGTAGGGTGTTCTCCTGAGCCCTGGCCCAAGGCCCTCCGTGCGACACCACACGAAGAATATACTATGGAAGAACTGGGTGTCCCACAAATGGCGTCTTAGTGGTAAAGAAGTTGTCAGTAGGAATGCGTTCAGATTGTTTCCATACAGAACTCTTGAAAATAAAACTTTTTGGTAACAAATATGGAAGTTTTTCAGTTATATGAGGAGTGCTGTAGCAGCTGTGGAACAGTAGGTGGTCTTAGGGAAAAAGGGCATTCACTGTATTCAGGTCAGGCTGGCTTAACACATCTGACCTGTCAGATGACCCAGTTCCCAATTCCAACAGCATGTCAGTCTTTGGGCCCCTAAGTTCACGTTCTGTGCATCCTTCTTTTTAGGCCCTCCTCTTCATTACATGGCTCAAGCAAGCATCCAAGGCAGCAGGCAAGGTGACTGCAGTTTGGAAACACTGCACCAAATCACTATACAACGTGTTCCAGAAATGAAGTTCTAGGAATCGAGTATGCCGCAGGCTAGGGTGCTTCTGAAAGGAGACCCAATATACTGACACGTGAGAAACACAGGGAGCCACATTAAAACGTGCACCATTTCTGCCAAGGCCGTTGAGTGCCATGTCTTGTTCACTGAAGCCTCACGGAAATTTCTATGGAATGAAGGAAACAGGCTTGAAACTGGGACATCTTTGGCTGTCTCCTGAGTCTGTCACCAACAAGGTTAATGGACCTCAGGTAGTCACGTGAGCTGATCTAGGTCAGAAAGTCCCATTTTAAGTAATGTTAATGACATATGCTAATACTGACCTGTAAAGGACCAAAGGGGAAAAAAAAAAGAGATGTAGAAAACTGTTGCTATATTATAATCCAGGGCTAGAAAAACATGCATCTTTTCATATAGAAAGAAAAATCTTCTGAGAATTAAATTTTAAAAAAATTTCAGGGCCGGTTGAGTGGCGCATTGGTTAAGAGATTGCTTGGGACGCCAGTAGCCCCGGTTCGGATCCCACACATGAGGGCCTGTGACACTGCCTTCTACAGCTAACATGGTGAACAACACCTCCACCAGGTATTGGGCTGCTGTGAGTCCCCAGGACGGCATAGCTCTAGCCCCTGCTGCAGCAGGGGTGCCATAGACTACAGTGAGTGGCCGGCAGCCAGCATGAGTGGCTGGCAGCCAGTGTGAGCTGCCAAGAGCCGTGGTGAGCGGCCATCCAGAGGCTGGCGACCGATCTGTGTCACCCAAGAGGAGCACAATGATGATACCAACATGGGCCGGTAAAGCAATGTCCTCCACAACTAGACGGAAAAACAAAAAAAGGACAGTAACTTTTCTGTTCCCCATCCCCGGTTCCCCAATGCTGTTCCCCTCCCCCAATTTCCCAATTTAAAAACAGAAAATTCTCACCATATTCACTGTGCACCCACTAAGTGCTAGTTACTACTCCACTTGCTATGGATAAAACAGTGCACCGGACAGGCACTATAGCTCCTGATGTCATAAAGGGGAAGTGTGGTGCTGCCTTTCCATCAGACAGAGGTCATTGTGTCGTCAACTCAACATTTACAAAAGTTTTCTACATTTTACAATACCTCAGCATTATTTTTCTGTATAATGAGATTAAATACGAATACGATGTTCAAAAACGAATATGTGAATTTAAAAACAAGGAGGTGGAGATGATGATGCAATAATGAACATAAGTATACAGAAAACACAGCTTTTTTGTAAGAACAAGCTCTAAGGGTATTTAGCACAAAACACTAATAATGGCCTTGGCAGGGTGATGGGGCTGTGGTTTGGGTTACTGTCTTTAGTATGTTTTATCTGTCCTCCAAATTTTCTATCTTGAGATTTGAGTGATTTTCATAACTGAAGAATGAACTGATACAGGCTCAGCAAAGGCATAACAAGGTGGGGAAAGACAATGACGAGAGCATTCACAGAAACAGAAATAGAATTTGCTAAGGAGCCCAAGCTGCCCATTAGTAGAAGACTTATTTAACAGGAAAAGGGGTCTTTGTCCCTGGACACAACGTTTTCCCAACAAATCCACTCAAAGGCAGGAGCACAAACACACAGTACAAAAGCACCACTGTCCAAAGCAAGGACACTACTGAGTATTGGGCAGGCGAGAGGGCAAAAGGCGCATGTAAGCAGCACCAGTGCCCCCTGCTGACCACAGAAACTGAGTGGTACAAATTCAAGGGGAAGAATGCTCCTTTTCAGTTTTCCAAGGGGAGCCAGGGATACCTTGACAGAACAAACGAGCGAACCGATCCCCAGGATCAGAGAACGTCTGCGATCACCTAAGTTTTGCCAGCGAACACCCCCGGGCCCTGCCGCTTTCCGAGTCCCGCCCTGGGAATCACAGCACAGAGGCCAGAAGCTCAGGAGGCGGGGCGCACGCTCAGTCCTATGGATGGTGCCCTCAAAATGGCGCGTTCTGGGCCTGCGCACCAGCGCTCAGCGCGGTCCTTGCCAGTCTTCCTGCAGTCTAGCGCTGGAGGCTGCCTTCTGCCCTGTTTCCAGCTGTCCCATAGAGTATCCGCAGTGTGATGCCCAGGTCCTGTCGCCTGACTGTCACTGCGGAACCTCCGGGCCTCGTGCGGAACCCCTACCACTCCCCTGGTCATCCTTCTGCCGCCAGGCCCACTCCACACCAGCCTTCAACTAGCTGGCCCTGAGACACCCTCCCCCTCTGCCACCTCCTCTCAGCCCTCACTCTGGGAACCCTCCAGGAGGCCTCAGGGCCCTGGAGACGGACCCTGGCAATTTGGTAACTCTCTGTCCTCATAGATGTTATTTTCCTTTGGATAATGCACCCCGCGCCCACGGTGCTGCCCTGGGCATCAGAGAAATGCCTGCCCCAGCCGCTGCCCCAAAGGAACACATGATGTCCCTTTGTACCCTCCCTGTCTCATCACCTAAACACCCTGCCCGGCTCCTCAAGCTCCCTCAATCTAATGCCTCTGATTACACAGCCTACAAACTGGGGGTCTCCAGTGTGGACCCACAGCGTTCGCCATCTGCTGTGAGGGCCCTTTTTACCCAGGTTACCTAGAGCTACAAAGTCCCCCTGAAGTATCCCTCTCTAGCGGCTGTCTCCCCAGTCCATCCTCTCCTTCTGTGCTCCAATAAGGGACACATCCATGTCTCTATCTGAGACTCTAGACATTGGTGACAAAACTGGAAACATGACTGAATTATTAAATCTATGACACTGCGTCTCACTTTCCCTGTCACACCACCTAACCCACTGCCTTAGTTACAGGGTTCCCACTTCCATTTCAGTGACCTCCCCTAATAATTCATGGATAAGTCAGAAGTAATGAGGTGGGACTTCTGACCTCTTCCCTGAAACACTCGACCTCTTTCTGACCTGGCATCCTCTGCTGCCCCTGAGCATTCCTGCTCCTGACTGCAGCCAGCCGTCACCCAGGGTTCAGGGTCCTATGCCTTCCACCTGCTCAGCGAATTTGCTCCTGCACTTACCACTCCTCTTCTGAATGATCCCGTGTTCCATCTGCATGGACCTGTCTCCCGAAGGGGCTTTGCAAACCCATCTCATTCCCACTTGTCATTCTGCAGCTTCTGGGACATTACGGGTTGATGTTCAAAGTGAAACAGTTTCTAAGACTCGTGATGGCTCGGTGCCATGGAGAGCAAAGTCTGGGTATCCTGTTTCTTTTCCGGGGCCCGGGGCCGCTGGCCACTTCAGAATCCTTAACTTTCACATTTTTCTGGAGGGAGGAAGGAATTGAGGGAGAGGGGTGGACCTGGACATTACCAAAGTGGAGTGAGGGGGGAGTTAAACTTTTGGAGTTTCCTTTTTACTCTTTAAGGACCAAGGAAAATTATGTAAGATAATGACAACACAAACGTTTCCACCATAAATAATTTTACCTCTTCTTTCACTATTTTATGTAGGATTTGTCTTGTACCTATTTTACTTCATGCTTTAGCTGTAGATTGGAGTAGAGTGAACTATCCTGTTCTGTAGAACTGGCATTGGGGGCAGAATAGAAGACACATTCATAATAAACTTCATGCCTTAAAACATGTTCTGGCTTTTTGATATATTCCCTCAGTATATTTAAGAGTTTTAAAAAATGTAACCATAGAACAATTAAACATTTCTATTTAAACTTAGTTTGCAACTCCTTGAATGAGGTGATTGAATTTATATTAGATGCACTACTGAGATTTTTTTTTTTCTTTTTAACAATTGCACTGGGGAATTGGGGGAGGGGAACAGCATTGGGTAACCAGGGAAGGGAAACAGACAAGTTGCTGTCTTTTTGTTCTTCAGACTAGTTGCGGAGGACTTTGCTTCACTGGCCCATGTTGGTATCATCATTGTGCTCTTCTCGGTTGAGGCAGATCGGTCACCGGCCTCTGGATGGCTGCTCACAGCGTCTCTTGGCAGCTCACACCAGCCACCCGCCACTCACTGTAGCCTATGGCAGCTCACTGCAGCAGGGGTTACAGCTATACCATCCAGGGAACTCACAGCAGCACAATTCCAGGTGGAGCTGTTGTTCACCATCTTAACTCTAGAGGACAGTGTCACTGGCCCTCATATGTGGAATGCAAATGGGCTCCTGTAGTCAGTCCCAAGCCAGCTCTTAACCAAGGGGCCAATGGGCCTGCGCATTATTGAGATTTTTTAATAAGTCAAATAAACGCTTTCTATTGTGAAACAAAACACCGTTTCAACTTCTCCCGAGACCATCTGCTGAACCCCCTCTAACACAGCTGTCATTCCTTTTGCTCCACTGCAATCAGTCTTGTGAAGGTCACAATTAATTTCCATATTTTCTGAATCCCCAGGCACTGTTTTATGCTCATTTTAGACAACCACTTTGTGACCTTTGCGCCATCTGACCATTGTGTTCTTCATCACTCTGTTTCATTTTAGTTTCTGAGGCCAGGGGTTTTGGGACCACAGGTGGTCCGCGTGTTATGGACACGGCACACATTCCACAGTCTGCTCTATTGACCTGGACAGAGTATGGGACGTCTGGGGACAACGTGAAACACACACCCAGAAAAGACTGTCAGTTCCAGCCGTGGCGGGAAAGGACCACAGGGGCAGCAGCGGCAGGCAGAGGTCCCACAGCTCAGACAAGGCAGTGAGTCTAGGAGTGAAGACGAGCTCCAAGACACAGAGCGTTTCAACCCATTCAGTCTCTAGACTCACAGGAGGACCCTGTGCCCAGTAGGCGGGACGGCGGGAGATTCGGAACATGGCTTCCTGGAGATGATCGTGGTTCCTCTGTGGTGCACGTGAGACCCCAGGGCACTGCACTCCTTGAACGGGGGATGTGGAAAGTGACTGAGCAGAGCCAGGGCCCAGGAGGCAAACCTGAGCAGGCAAGGGCCAAAGGACCCGGCGGCCCAGGCTGTGGAGGGCGCAGTCCTGCTCAGGGGAGGGATGGAGGGTGACACAGATTCACAGCGGTCAGCACGCTGAGGTGTGACTGAGTCGGTCAGGGAGCACAAGATCCTCCCAAGAGGTGAGAGTCAGAAATGCGAGTGTCACCAGCCCCACACATGAGTGAGCAGGGGCAGCTTCAACAGCTGGAAGTGGGGGATGAGGGTCATCCTTCCTCAGGACACTGAGCCACAGAGGTGTGTCATACATCCCCACCCCCATCATCACACAGACTCACAAGCCACAGGGATCCCTAGCCCTTCCTGGAAAGAAGTGGGGAGGTGGGGTGGTCATCCCCTCCTCTGCAACCGACTGAGCATTTGTACACATGGCCCATTGACATGTTTGCATTGCACAATGCTTTCCAGATGAGCAGGAGAGACAGACTTCCTTTTCCCCGTTACACTGCAGGTCTGACAGGGGGCACTCTGACTAAGAGCAAATCAATCCGGAGAAATCAATAAGCCAAAGTGCACCTGCGGTCTCAGGTGCACGACTGCATTTGGTATGAGAGCACAACATGGGCACCAGCTCCTCCTCCGCCCACCTTCCCATCAGTCCCTGCCAGGGGAGGCTGGGGGTCCTGGCATCCTCCTCTCTGTAACCCAGGACAACGATTAACATCCCTTAAGCAGGCCTCTCAATCACATCACAGAGAGCAGAGGGGCCCAGACTCAGAGGGGAGGAGCTGAAGAGGGTTGTCCCTGAGGTGAGCACCCATCTGAAGGCCGCCGTTGCCTCCACACGCGATGCCAGGCTCCTTGTCCTTTGACAGGACAGGCCTTCGCTTCCAGGCCTGAGTCCTGGACCTGGGCTTCAGAAAACGTGTCCACAGTCAGAAGGGCAGGCCTGTAGGAACATGATGAAAGCGAGTATTTTTATGAGAAGAACTCATTGTTCTCCTCTTTCTTTTCCCTTAAGGTAAATCATGCCAGTGTCTGCACTTCAGTTGAGACTCCTGGCTGAGAATCACAGTAGTTGCGGACAAACCCAGAAACATCTCCCAAGATCTCTTCTTGGGCAGCCCACTGTGTCCTCAGAGAAGCGGTTCTTCCAGAGACCCTGCCCGTTTCTCCTAGACCTCAGCAGCCCAAGCACGGGCAGTGCCTTTAGCCCTGAGAGAGCACCAATCAGTCCTCCTAGTGAAGGGCGGATCTCAGGTCCTCACCACCTGGCAATGCAGGTGCCCCTGGCCCTGTGAGTGTTTCCATCCAGGAGAGCCCCTTAAGTATTTGCAACAGCAACAATGAAACCAAAGAAATGGTAGCTAGCAGTTCTAACAGGCTTGCGTAATATGGACCTATATGACTTAGATAACATTTGTTTCCATTGTCTCATTTGCTCCTTGGAACTCAGAAAAGCATACTCCCTACCATGCTTATCCTTCATCCTAAGGAGACAGCAGTGCTCTGAGGCCCTCGATTGTCTCTCAAATGGAAATCAGGGAATAGTCCCGGGGAGGCACCAGGGCTCTTGTGTCTTAACCCGAGGACCTAAAGGGGCCCTTTTGCAGGACAGACTTGGTTCTCCTCTTGTCACAGTCATGCCCCACTTGATCCGCTTTCCTCATCTTTTCCTGTCTCACATCTGCTCCGATGCTCCCTTACTTCTAAAACAGCTGTTAAGGAGCTTTGGAAAGTCAGGGAGTCCTTCAAAAAAACCTTGAGCTCTGATAGTGCCTCAGCTTGACCACATAGCAATGACAGAAATTTCTTGGGGATTGGACCCTGCATCCTCACCGGAAAGCATCTTCCCCACACATTTCATGGTGGCCTTGTATCGGCGGCCATCGGGTGAGATCTTTGAAGGCTGGAGACTTGGGTCTCTCCCTGTACTTCCAAAAAACCCCTGGACCCTGGGCCCTGCATGCAGTTCGCTGTGATTAGTGGACTAGATGGATATCCCACCTCCACAGGGGTCAGAATCACAAGAAACTTCTTTGTGTTGCTCTATGGTCCACCACTCTATTCCCCACCTGAAGGCACACAGAGCACAGCCTCAGTACCACCGCTTGTGAGACTTTGGGGCCAATCTCACCCTCAGGGATTAGATACACGGATGCTTCAAGTTTATCCATACAGAGGCTTACATAAGGCCAACGTCCCCTACCTTTTCCTGGGATCCTCATCTCCTAGTGTCCTATAGACAGAAACGTCTGTGCAGAAGACACTTTGTCTGAATCTCAAAGCCCTTCCAGTGCCCATGTCTCCAGCCCCTGCCATGACCCCAGACACAATCCCTTGGACCTACTACCCTCCTCACAGGAGAGCTGTCTGCTACCCCAGCTGAACCCCTCTTCACTCAGATGCCACCTTTGCCCAAACTGCAGAATCCCTCCACTCGATTTCCCTGTTTTCTGAGCAAACTCAGTTGGAATCTCCCGCAATACCATCTATTGAAGCCTGGAACCTGGAACACTTTGTACCTCCCAACCCATGGATAGCTTGTGGGCCACAGAGGTAACAACGGGGCGGGAGTGAGGATGTTGGTCTTCCTGAATGCACACTGCTGCTTGAAACCACCGCTCCTCCCTCCTCAACTGAAAGCCTCTCCTGGGAGGCTCATCCCAAGTCTCCGTGACTGGATGGTGGCAAGGCAGCTGCAGTTCCCTTGTCCTGTTACTGCTCTGCTGCGCATCCCCACTGGGTCCGTGGGCTGGGGCAGGGGGCGCTATGCAGGGGACGACGTCCCTCCCCACTCTCCCTGTCTTCCCGGGGTCAGAGGTTGAAGAGAAGGGCCCAGGTTGGTTCCCAAGTAAACTGAAGAAAGTTCCTGTGGATTCTGGAAGAAGGGAAACCAACCAACTGGAACTTAGGATGCAGGATGGATTGTGGGAGTCTGCCCTCAGGGGGAATTAGAGTCAACCATTGTGATAGCCCAAAGGGTGCCTGTGCAGGAACACACACAGACACGTGCAGACGTGTGCACTCACCTGGGCTCCTCCTGGCCTGACTGTGACTCCACCCACCCCTTTGGAGGGAGCACCTGAGACAGGTGGAGGCAGCAGGCTGTGCTGGGTCATGTACGCAGGGCCCAGAGCACAGAAGGACAGCTCAGGTGTCCTTGCTGTTAGAATAACAACAGCATAACTTGCCTTCCATGACTAACTGGGACATTTGCATTACATTTCCTAAACAGCTTTCTTGAGATATCATGTACATATTACAAAATTTGCCCAGTTAACAGTGCAATGCGGGGACTTTTTGTACACTTACAGGTTGTGCGACCATCACCGCAATCCAGTTTCAGGACATTTCCATCACCCCAAAGACACCCAAGTTCCTGTTGGCAGTCCATCCGCATTACCGCCTCCAGGCCCAGGGAACCTCTCTTCCAATTTCTGTCCCTGTAGATTTGCCCTTTCTGAGCATTTCATATAACCTGTCTCGTGCGTTACATCTTACAGCCACTCTGTCCCTATATCTTCTCCGGTGACCCTCCTGGAGACCGTGGGAAAGTCAGCGCTTAGGGCCGCCCTAAACAAGCCCCGAAGCCACGTCACCCCACCCTGGTCCTTCTCACTCCTCTCTGCTCCTGGCCACCAAGCCTCACAGGGGATCCATGACACACTCCCTACCGCATCTATGGTGTCACTTCTGTCTCCCTGCTTAGAGGCTCAACACCGCAGGGCCGGGACTGGCTCTGTAAGTCCTTCCCTCTTCCCCACAACCACAGCCCGCCAAACACGCCGGGGGTGGGCAGTGGAGACCAGGGAAGCCTTCAGGAGTGGGCAGTGATTCATCGTGGTTGGCAGGGCTGACCTGGCATGGCTGCTGGAGCGAGGCCATCACTTTCCGACCTCGGCCCGCTGGCTGGATGGGGAGTCCTCTGGGCCTCTGCTCTGCTTTCCCGCTTCAGACATTGGGCTGGAAATCCCGATGCATGATGGGTCTGTGGGAAAGAAAGGAATAAGCTGACATATGCAAATACGTAGATATTGTCTGACTCCGAGTGAACAATCAAGGAAAGTGAAATGTCACGTTAGACCTTCTCAGCACACATCACCACGCCGGAGACACCGGCAACAAGGAGTGGCCCTGAGCTCCAGGCCAGAGGCAGCAGCTCCATCCAGCATAACCTCCTACTGTGTGCACGGAATCTGCTTGCAACTCTCCCTGGGCAGCAGGACGGGCTTCCATTGGCTCTGCAGGGATGGTCCGAAGGCGGTCCCGCTGGAGGGCCGCCAACGGTGACCTGACCATGCTCTCTGGAGCCCTTCCTCCTCCCCCTTTCCCAATCTGCTCCTCTGGATAAACTCAGATCTGCTGCTCTGGGATTCACAGGGAGTGATCTCCGCTCTGACAAAGAACAAACCCTTATGGGTGAACCAACACCGCTTCTCAACTCAGTTGCCTTCAGTATGTATATTTATTGGGTATCCACGATGAGGTAACCCATCAGAAACTCCTTAAAGGGGGAATACTACTAAATCTGAAGGAGCATGGCAACATTTATCGACATTTAGCACATATGCATAAAGAACGCCATGGTGAACCCCCAGTTCCAATTCCGCATCCCCTTTCCTCACTCTCTTCAACCTGCGATTCTGGAACCGGCATCTCAGATGAGCACAGCTGCATTCCAGCAGACCCAGAGCTGCTTCGCGGAGGCAGTGCAGTTGGGAAAATGCCTCAAAAGCCCACGGACGTCCCCAAGGCATTCACACTGCACAGACACTTTACATCTTACTGACCACAGTGGAAGGAGGAAGGACACATCCAGGGTGTGAAAGTGACGACATGCATCACGACAGCCATAACGCAGGAGGGAAACACGACTGCGGTGCACTCTCCTTGGCCTCAGAGCCATGCAATCCCAGGCAGGACAGCTGAGGACTTTCCTGAGATGGGATCAACCCTCATGCTCATAGGATTTCCACTCATCTACTGGTCAAGTTACTCCGCTCACTGTTGTTTCCTGTTGGGTCTCCAAAAGGAATCCAGGCCCCAAGTCGGGTGACAACAGTCTCCCTGTTGAATCCGCTCACAACTCTGTCACATGACGTGAGACTGAACGTTTGCTTTCAACTACAGTTTTAGGAGCCTCTGAAACAGTCTTTTGCTTTCCTGCTGCCAGGCTAGTAGGACCTTCTCCTCTGCCTGCGGCTGTTGGAGCACCACTTCTCGCAGAAGGCTGAGGGGTTGGTATCCAGTCTGAGGGTCACGCCACTGAGCCCATGTACAAGGGTCGCCCAGGAGGAAAGATGCGGTGTCCCATTCCTCTCTGCAGATATCCCGGAAACATTCGGCCTTTGGCTCTGGTAGTATTGACACTCTCCCCTCAGTCTATGCTGATCTCTATCACCCAAGTAAGACATTCTGGCTGCCCTTGATCCTGATCAGGTGCCACGGGACCGAGATGTCTCAGTTTCATGTGTCCTGGAAGTTTTCTTCCTCGGAGGGCATGCTGACCTTTGCCACCACATCTCTTGCAGGGTTTCCTCATCTGTGTACCCGTGTTGGAGTAGACCATCTGGTAGACTGGCATGGTAGTTAGTGTCATGAATGGGTTTGAAGTCACTGAGGTCCATCCTTAGCAGCTCTGAGAAGGAAGGATGAGAGGCTGCTGTGACATCCCGGGAAGTCTTTTCAGAGGTCATCGAGGAAGATTCAGAAATCAACATTGAACTATTGTCTCTGGAGTGGATCCTTGGAGTCTAGACCACAGTCAAAGCTCCAGATTTCCCTTTGGGTCTGGAAAGAAAGGTGTAGATGAAAGTTGCCTAAGAGCTAGAAGGTTGTGAGGGATACCTGTGGACAGAAGATCTCAGACTGGAACAAACCATGGTGAAAGAAGAAACAAGTCCAATATTACTCAACTTGCTTAACTTTTCTGACCCTGTGTTTCTCATCTGTAAAAAAAGGATAATAATCAGCCCTACCTCCTAGAATTGACCTATGTGTTAAATGAGGTAATGCATCTTGAGAGCTCTGAACACTGATGGCAAACAATCAGGCTGTGAGAATAGAATTCATTGTTGCATCCATATGACATGTAATGGAAAATGAAGGGCCACAGCAACCATGTTTACTGCCTTGCTGACGTTTTACAAACCATTCTCAAGCATAATTTTAAGAATTATCACGGGCAGAGGAGTAGAACATACTTCCCCCAAGAAGACATACAAATGGCAAACATATATGAAAAAATGCTCAATGTCAATAACTATGAGGGAAATAGAAATCAAAACCACAATGAGATACCACCTCACACCTGTCAGAATCATTTTCATCAAGAAGACAAATAATAACAAGTATTGGAGAGGCTGTAGAGAAAAAGAAACCCTAATACACTGTTGGTGGGAATGTAAATTAGTACAGCCACTGTGGAAAACAGTATGGAGATTCTCAAAAAATTAACAATAGAATTACCATATGACCCAGCAATCCCTCTCCTGGATATTTACTCCCGAAATCTGAAAACATTTATCTGTAAAAATATATGTACTCCAATGTTCATTGCAGCAGTATTTACCGTGGCCAAGACATGGAAACAACCAAAGTGTCCTTTGATAGATGATTAGATAAAGAAGTTGTGGTATATATATACAATGGAATACTACTCTTCCATAAGAAAAGATGAAATAGTGCCATTTGCAACAACATGGATGAATCTTGAAATCATCCTGATATGTGAAATATGTCAGACAGAAAAAGTCGAGAATCATATGACTTCATTCATATGTGGAATATAAAACTGAAGGCAACAAAGGAACAAGGCAAGCAAATAAACAAAAACTCAACTTCTGGTAAGATGGCGGAATAGACTAGTGCTGTGCCAACCACCTCCCAGGATCACACCAAAATTACAAACAATTTATACAACGTTCAACCTCAGAAATCCCCTGAAGACTAGATGAACAGACCCTCTAAATGATGGATTTAAAGAAGAGGCTACGTTGAGACTGGTAGGAGGGGCGGACATGTGAGACAGGCTGACTCCAGGCCTATGGAGAGAGGGGGAACCCTGAGAGGGACACCTCAGTGATAGAGAGGCTTCTGGTATTGGGGTAAGGATCCTCTGGCCCCATGCTGAGCTCACCAGCCCAGAGTTACTTTGCAGGGAAGAGGACTTACACGATAGCTGGCAGTAGAAATTAGTGAAGACTCTCTTTGCTCAACACAGTGGCGTTGTGCATGACTAGAGACACAGTCGCCCTCCTGTGCAGCCAGCTCACGAATACGCTCGCTAGTGAGCACTCACCCGGTCCCTAGTGGAGGGAGTGGCTGCATGAGCAGGGGCCCAGGAGCCTGTGGAGAACAATTGAGCTGAGCGCCTTTAGAGTGTGAGCTGGAGGTTTGGGGACCATTGTTTCTCCTATGTGGAGCTTGCACACGAGTACTGTACAGGAGGGTGCCATTTTTTCAAGGTTGGGCCCTCCCACATAGGGTCAGGTCCAGGACTGTATTGGTCTGGTAGAATTGATGCAGGTGTGAGTGAATGCATGCACATGCAACCTTGGGTCCCTACTCTCCGCACTGCATGTGCAGAGTTGCCAGGATGGTGCCTGGCTGTCAGGCAGTTCTGCCAGATCTGCTGGTTGCTGATTGGGACAGGCTGAGACTGGGAGTTTTCCTGGGAGTGTTGGGCCAGGAGCTGTGCCCCTGGGTGTTCTGGCTGGGGTATTCATGGCATGTTTGTGTGGGCTGGTTGCCTGTGCAGGAATGCACTCTGCTTTGACTTGGTGGGGGCCACAGACCATAACCTGTGGTGCCTTGGGGTCCTGCCCTACCCACCTAGAGCTGCGTTGCCGGGGCACCATGAGCACCTGGTGCCTGGCCCCCACCTCCGCTGGCCACAGAAGGTTTTTGAAGCAGAGGACAGCCTGCAGTAACCTGTGAGAAGGGCACGACACATTGGGCCCTTCCCCCCAAGATAGCTGGTGCTCTGTCACGCAGAGACACTATTGCTGAGCTAGTGGTCTGCAGATTAAAGTGGGCGGAGAGACTTTTATTTTTATTTTTTAAAATTTTTTCTTTGTTTTCCTTTTTTTCTCCTTTTTCCCCTTTTTTATTATTCCTTTTTCTTTTCTGTCTCCTCGTTTTGTTCCTTTTTCTTCTTGTCTTTCATCTGTTTTCTTTTTGTTGTTATTTCTCAGGCTTGTTTATCCGGTTATTGCTTTGGTCACTGTTTTTCTGTCTTGTTCTCTTGTTTTTATGTTTGTGTTTTTGTCTCTTTTATATATTTTTGTTTCTCCTGTCTGATCATGTTTTTGTGGGGGTGTATTTTTTTTTTTTTTGGTGTTCTTGGGTTGCCTTGCTTTGTTTCTGTTTTATGAAGCTGATGTAGACCTAGCAGTGGTCCAGGAGCTGAGACTACATTAAATTTGTAGAAACCATTGACCACAGCCTCTACGCACCTGTAACACCACCTCGCCCACCTACAGCTGCATTGCTAGGGGCAATCATGGTGCCGGGGTGACTGGCCTCACCTCCACAAACTGTGGAAAAGGTGTTTTTTTTTACAACAGAAGGTGGTGCACAGAGCCCTGGGGTCATCTTGGTGGTGTTCAGTGACCAAAAACCTGTACCACAGCTACTCGGGAGCAGCTTTCGTGAATTTGTGAGCATGAGGTGGAGGATGGCTCTAGTGCCCTTGGGATGCTATACAAGGGGTCACAGGCCAGGTATTGATATAAGACCTAAATCTGCATTAATATCTTAAAAACCACCAATCACGTCTCATGACTCACTTAACTCCATCCTGCCAAGCTAGTGCCCCATTGTCGAGGGCACCCTCAACACCAGGTCAATAGCCAGACACATGCTCCTAAAGAGCCTCTTTCAATAGTTGGGACTTACTGGCATCTGACAGGTGGCCACAGGCCTAGGGAGACTGAGCCTTTTGGTAAACTTCCTCAGAACCAATATTGGGGGCAGCCAGCCTCAGTTCACACAGAGACCATCCCCACATGACCCCACGTCTGGCACAGCTTAGCAGCCAACTGCGTACAGCCTTGAGGCACCTACCAGTTAGATATATGTTGGTAACAGACAGGGCTGAAATGGCTCTGAGTGGGAGCCCTGGCCAAGAGACACCAGAACCGATACACCCAGAGGCTAGTGTTAGACAAAACCAGAGTACTACCTGGTTGAACCTACAAGTGGCACTTCCAAAGGACATTTTCCACAGACATAAGAGCCCACAGTGGTCAAGCCTCCTCTGAGGGGGTCAACCTTCACACAGCATCTCATAAACTGTGAACAGAGCTAATTCTTCCATCTAATCTGTCTGAGGGTCAAGCTCTGTCAAGCCAAAAGCAATTAAAGATCAACTTCAACAGCAACACCTCTGGAACACACGGGACAGGAGAATAGGGAGACTGTGCAATCTGAATATAAAGGACACATACTACAAGACGACCCAGCAATGACTGAGAGATATAGGTGATCTAACTGATACATCCAAGCAATCGCCAGAATGAAGAAACAAAGAAACATGTCCCAAATAAAAGATCAGAAAAAACCTCTAGAAATGGAACTAAATGAAACAGAGGGATCCATCCTTTCAGAGACAGAGTTTAGAACACTGATGATAAGAATGTTTAAGGAACTTAATGAGGACATAAAAAGGATAGAGAAATCATAAAAACAACCAGTTAGAACTAAAGAATACAATAACTGAAATGAAAAACACACTAGAAGTAATCACCAGTAGATTAGATGAAGCAGAGGACAGGATCAGCGATTTAGAAGACAAAATAACAGAAATCATCAATTGGAACAGCAAAAAGAAAAAAGAATTTTAAAAAATGACAATAGTTTAAGGGACCTGTGGAACAACATCATTGCAACAAGAATTGCATCATAGGAATGCCAGGAGGAGACAAGAAGGAGCAAGATCGAGAACGTATTTGAAGAAGTGATTGAAAACTTCCCTACCCTGGTGAAGAAAATCAACATACAAGCCCAGGATGTTCAGAGAGTTCCAAACACACTGAACCCAAACAGGCCCATATCAAGTCACATCAAAGTTAAAATGGAAAAGATTAAACACAAAGACAGAATCCTAAAAGCAGAAAGAGAAAGACAGCAGGTTACATACAAAGGAACTCCAATAAGACTAACAGCTGACTTGTCTACAGAAACTGCAGGCCAGAAGGGAGTGGCAGGAGATATTCAAAGTGAAGCAAAATAAAGACCTACAGTCAAGATTGCTCTACCCAGCACAGCTATCATTTTAAATTGAAGGAGAGATAAAGAGCTTCTTAGAAAAGAATAAACTTAAGAAGTTCATTACCACCAAGCCAGCATTGCAGGAAATGTTTGAAGGGCTTTTTTTAAACAGAAGAAAGGGGAAAAGAAGCTAAACCACGAAGACAAGAAATACACATAACAAAATGGCAATAAATATGCACCTATCAATATTCACTTTAAATGTGAATGGGCTAAATGTTCCAATCAAAAGACATAGAGTGGCTGAGTGGATAAGAAAACAGGACCCATGTATATGCTATTTATAAGAGTCTCATCTCAGAGAAAAAGACACAGACTGAAAGTAAAGGGATGGAATAAGATATTTCACACAAATGGAAATGATAAAAAGCTGGAGTAGCAATACTTATTTCAGATAAAATAGACTTCAAAATGAAGACTACAATAATTGTCAAAGAAGGGCACTACATAATAATAAAAGGATCAATCCAACAAGAGGACATAACCCTAGTAAACACCTTTGCACATAACATAGGAGCTCCTAAATATAAAAAACAGTTTATGACTGACATAAAGTTGGAGATCAACAGTAGCACTATCATAGTAAGGCACTACAATACCCCATTGTCACCAATGGATAGATCCTCCAGACAGAAAATCAACTCAGAAACAATGGCCTTAAATGATACTTTAGACCAGTTGGATTTAATTGATATTTTTAGAGCATTTCACCCCAAAGCAACGGAATATACATTCTTCTCATGTGTACATGGAACATTTTCTAAGAAAGACCACATGATAGGCCACAAAACAAGTCTCAATAAATTTAAGAAAACTGAAATAATATCAAGCATCTTCTCCTACCACAGTGGTATGAAACTAGAAATCAATTATAAGAAGAAATCCGGAAAGCACACAGATACATGGAGACTGAATAACATGTTACTAAATACTGAGTGGGTCAACAATGAGATCAAGGAAGAAATAAATCGAAAGATATCTCAAGACAAACAAAAATGAAAACATAACAATCCAAAATCAATGGGATGCAGCAAAAGCAGTCCAAAGAGCGAAATGTATAGCAGTGCAGGCCTACCTAAAGAAGGAAGAAAAATCTCAAATCAACAGGCTATCTTTACACCTAAGGGAACTGGAGAAAGTACAGAAAAACAAGCCCAAAGGGAGTACAAGGAAGGAAATAATAAATATCTGAGCAGAAATAAATGAAATAGAGACCAAAAAACAAACAAACAAACAAAAAAAAACAAAACAATGCAAAAGATCAATGAAACCAAGAGCTGTTTTTTTGAAAACATTAATAAAATTGACAAACCCTTAGCTTGACTGACCAAGAAAAAGAGAGAGTGGACCCAAATTAATAAAATCAGAAATAAAAGAGGAGAAGTGACAACAGATACCACAGAAATACAGAAAATTTTAAGAAAATACTATGAGCAACTATATGCAAACAAATTCAAAAATCTGGAAGAAATGGATAAATTTCTAGAAGCATATAATCTACCAACCCTGAACCAAAAAGAAACAGAAACTCTGAACAGACTGATTACTGCCAAAGAAATTAAATCAGTAATCACCAATCTTCCAACAAACAAAAGCCCTGGACCAGATGGCTACACAGGTGAATTTTACAAAACATTCAAAAAAGAATTAGTACCTGTTCTCCTCAAACTATTCCAAAAAATACAGAAGGAGGGAAAGCTCCCAACCTCTTTCTATGAAGTCACTATCACCCTGATTCCGAAGTCAGACAAAGATATTACAAAAAAGGAAAACTACAGTCTAATATCCCTCATGAACATAGATGCAAAAATTCTCAACAAAATATTAGCAAACAGAATTCAGCATCTCATTAAAAAGATCATACACCACGATCAAGTGGGATTCATTCCTGGTATGCAAGGCTGGTTCAATATCCGCAAATCAATTAACGTACTACATCACAATAACAAAATGAAAAATAAAAATCATATGATCATATCAATAGATGCAGAAAAGGCATTTGACAAAATCCAGCAGCCATTTATGATAAAGACTCTTAACAAAGTGGGAATAGTGGGATCATACCTCAACATAATAAAGGCCATATATGATAAGCCCACAGCAAACATCGTTCTCAATGGGGAAAGGCTGAAAGCTTTCCCCTTAAGATCAGGAACAAGACAAGGCTGCCCGCTTTCACCACTTCTATGTAACATAGTTCTGGAAGTTCTAGCCACAGCAATCAGACAAGAAAATGAAGTACAAGTCATCCAAATTGGAAAAGAGGAAGTAAAATTGTCATTATATGCAGATGACATGATACTATACAGAGAGAATCCCAAAGACTCCACCAAAAAACTCCTGGAACTGATACACGAATTTGGTAAGGTAGCAGGATACAAAATTAATATTCAGAAATCAGTGGCATTTCTATACACCAATAATAAACTATCAGAAGAAATCAGGAAATCAATCCCTTTTACAATTGCTTCAAAAACAATAAAATATGTAGGAATCAATTTAACTAAAGAAGTAAAAGACCTGTACGCACAAAATTATGAGACACTGAAGACAGAAATCAAAGAAGATACAAATAAATTGAAATACATACCATGCTCATGGATAGGAAGAATTAATATAGTTAAAATGTCAGTACTACCTAAAGCAATATATAGATTCAATGCAATTCCAATCAAACTACCAAGGACATTTTTCTCAGAAATAGAACATAGAATCCTAAAATTTATATGGAGTCACAAAAGACCCCGAATAGCTACAGCAATGTTGAGAAATAAGAACAAAGTGGGAGGCATCACACTACCTGACATCAAAACATACTACAAGTCTACAGTAATCAAAACAGTATGGTATTGGCATAAAAACAGACACATAGACCAATGGAATAGAATAGAGAGCCCAGGAATAAACCCATCTATATACGGTCATTTAATCTATGACAATGGAAGCAAGAATTTACACTGGAGTAAAGATAGTCCATTTAATAAATGGTGCTGGGAAAATTGGACTGACAAGTGCAAAAAAATTAAAATAGACCATCTACTTACATCATATATGAGAACAAACTCAAAATGGATTAAAGACTTAAATGTACGACCTGAAACTGTAAAACTCCTAGAAGAAAATATAGGGAGTAAGTTTGCAGACATTACCCCGAGTAATATTTTTACCGATATATCCCCTCAGGCAAGGGAAATAAAAGACAAAATGAACATATGGGATTACATCAACCTTAAAAGTTTTTTCACAGCAAAGGAAATCATCAATAAAACAAAAAGGCAGCCTACTGAATGGGAGAATATATTTGCCAATATATCTGATAAGGGGTTGATATCCAAAATTTATAAAACACTCATGCAATTCAACACCAAAAAAACAAACAACCCAATTAAAAAATGGGCAGAGGATATGAGGAGGCATTTCTCTAAAGAGGACATACAGATGGCCAACAGGCATATGAAAAAATGTTCAACCTCACTAATCATCAGAGAAATGCAAATAAAAACCACAATGAGATACCACCTCACTCCAGTCAGAATGGCTATCATCAACAAATCAACAAACAACAAGTGTTGGCGAGGGTGTGGAGAAAAGGGAACCCTGGTGCACTGTTGGTGGGACTGCAAATTGGTGCAGCCATTATGGAAATCAGTATGGAGGTATCTCAAATCACTGGAAATGGAACTGCCGTATGACCCAGCAATTCCACTCTTGGGAATCTACCCAGAGGAATCCAAGACGCTAATTTGAAAAAATATATGCACCCCTATGTTTATTGCAGCGCTATTTACAATAGCCAAGAATTGGAAACAACCGAAATGCCCATCGGTAGATGACTGGCTTAAGAAACTGTGGTACATTTATACAATGGAGTATTACTCCGCTATAAAGAAGAATGAAATTGTACCATTTGCAACAATATGGATGGACCTAGAGACTATTATGTGGAGTGAAATAAGCCAGTCAGAGAAAGACAAATACCACATGATCTCACTTATATGTGGAATTTGAAAAACCGAATGAATGAGCATAAGAAACAGAAATAGTCTCATAGATCTGGAGGAAAAACAGCGTTTCTAGTTGGGAGAGGGGTGGGGATGAGGGAGAAGGGGAAAGGATTAGACAGCATAAATAGGTAACTACAATATTGTCACAGGGATATGAAAGACAGTTCGGGGAATATAATGTTGTTAAAATTTTGTGGGGTGTCAGATGGTCACATGTTTTGTTAGGGAGACCACTTCATGGATGGAGTAGAGGCTTGATCACGGCACTGTATACCTGAAATTGATGTTGTATAATATTGTATGCCAACTGTAATTGAATATATAGACAGTCACGGGATGTGGATTATATGGTGGAAGGGAGTCAAAGGAATTGTAATAGATAGTATGATATGGGGGGGAGGAATGGGAGGGGAGAATTGGGGAAGGGGGGTTGTCACTTTGAGGGGTAAAAAGTATAACTATTGCACTTTGTTGTACACCTGAGCTAATTAAAAGTATATATAAAAAAAATAAAAATAAATAAAAAAAGTAGAGGGATGGGACTTCTAGAAAAATGGTGGAATAGACAGACGCTGTGCGAACTACCTCCCAGGATCACACCAAAATTACAAACAAATTATACAGCATTCAACTCAGGAGGTCCCCGGAACACTAGATGAACAGAACCACTAAATGAAGAAGTTAAAGAGGAGGCCATGTCAAGTCTGGTAGGAGGGGCGGAGACGAGAGAGAGCGAACCCCGTGAGTATACTGTGGAGTATACTGTGGAAGGGAGTCAAAGGAATTGTAATAGATATGTATGACATGGGCGGAGAGTGGGGTGGCGAACTAGAGGAGGGGGTTTTGACTTTGAGGGGTAAAAAGTATAACTATTGCACTGTGTTGTACGCCTGAAACTAATTTTTTTTTTTTGAAGACAGTGTCACTGGCCCTCATATATGGAACCGAACTGGGACCGTTGGCTTCGCAAGCCAGCACTTAACCACCGCGCCACTTGGCTGGCCCCTGAAACTGATTTTTTTTAAATGTTTATTTCACAATAAAAGAATTAAAAATAAATCCAAATCTGAAATACATAACATTAAAAAAAAAGAGGAAACAGAGGGGAAAATCTCAGAATACCGCCATACTAAAGTAATAGACGGGAATAAGAGGCAAAGAAACAACAGGGACACTGAGCTACCAGAGAACAAAAGACAAATTGGCTATAATAAAATCTCATATATCAATAATCGCCATAAATGTAAATGGACTGAACTCACCAATAAAATGGCACAGAGTAGCACACTGGATCAAAAAAAGAAAACCCAACCACATGCTGCTTCCAAGAGACACATCTCAGCTACAAAGATAAATATAGACTCAAAATGAAAGGGTGGAAAATGATACTCCAAGCAAATGGTAACCACAGAAAAGTGGGTGTAGCCATACTTACATCAGACAAAACAGACTTCAAGATACAAAAGTTAACAAGAGACAGAGATGGACATTTCATAATGATAAAGGGTAAAATACAACAAGACATAACGGTCATCAATATTTATGCCCCCAATTAGGGAGCACCAAAATATACAAAGCCACTACTAACAGAAAGAAAAGGGGAAACTGACAAAAGCAATTATAGTAGAGGACCTAAATACATCATTGACCGCTATGGATAGATCATCCAATCAGAAAATCAGTAAGGAAATATCAGCCTTAAATTACACGTTAGACCTGAGGGATATAATTGATGTTTATAGAGCACTTCATCTGAGAACACCAGACTATACTTTCTTTTCTAGTGTACATGGAACATTCTCAAGGATTGACCATTTGTTGGGACATAAAACTAGCCTCAGCAAATTTAAGAAGATAGAGATCATACCGAGCATATTCTCTGATCACAAGGTTTTGAAATTGTATATCAACTGCAAAAAATGCAAAAAAAAAATGCAGAAAACCCCACAAATATGTGGAGATTAAACAATATATGTATATATTTTATTTATATATTTATTTATTTTTGAGGTCAGTATCAGTAGCCCTCATATGTGGGTTCCGAACTGGGGCTGCCAGCCTCCCAAGCCAGCGCTCAACCACCGCGCCACTCGGCCGGCCCAAACAATATTTTTTTTTTTTAAAGATTTTATTGGGGAATTGGCGGAGGGGAACAGCGTTGGGAAATCGGGGAAGGGGAACAGACAAGTTGCTGTCTTTTTGTTCTTCAGTTTAGTTGCGGAGGATGTTGCTTCACTGTTGGTATCGCCATTGCGCTCTTCCCGGATGAGGCAGATTTGTCGCTGGCCTCTGGATGTCGCTCACGGCGGCTATTGGCAGCTCACTCTTGGCTGCCAGCCGCTCACGCTGGCTGCGGGCCACTCACTGTAGCCTATGGCAGCCCACTGCAGCAGGGGCTGCAGCCCACACCATCACCGGGGCTCGCACAGCCCAGCTCCAGGTGGAGCTGTTGTTAGCTGTAGAGGGCAGTGTCACTGGCCCTCATGTGGGATCCGAACCGGGGCCGCTGGCATCCCAAAACCAGCGCTTAACCAATGCGCCACTTGGCCGGCCCCAATATATTTTTAAAGAATGATTGGGTCAATGAAGAAATAAGAGGAGAGATCAAAAATACATAAGGGCCAACTGAGTGGTGCTTTGGTTAAGAGCTGGCTTGGGACACCAGCTCTGGGCAGCAGGGCCTGGGTTCGGATCCCACATTAGGACCTGTAATGCTAGCTCTCTACAGCTATGATGGTGAACAACAGCTCTACCTGGAGCTGGACTGCTGTTGAGTTGCCATCAATGGCGTAGGCTGTGGTGGGGCTGCAGTGGGCTGCTGTGAAGCTACCTTGAGTGGCCGGCAGCCGATGTGAGCAGCAGGAAGCTGGTGTTAGCTGCCAAGAGCCATCGTGAACAGCCCTCCAGTGGCCGGCGACTGATTTACTTCACCTGGGAAGAGCACAATGATAATACCAACCTGGGCCAGTGAAGAGATGTCCTCCACAACTACACTAAAGAACAAAAGGACAGCAACTTGTCTGTTCCCCTTCCCCGAATCCCAAACGCTGTTGCCCCCCTCCAATTCCCCAATAAAATCTTTTAAAAAAAAGACATAAAACAAGTGATAATGAAAATACTGCCTACCAAAATTTTTGAGAATCAGCAAAAGCAGTTTTAATAGGGAAATTTATATAATTACAGGCCTATCTCAAGAAAGAAGAAAAATCCCAGATAAATAACCTCATGTTACACCTTAAAGAAAAGAAGAACAAATGAAACCGAAAGTCAGCAAAACAAAGGAAATAATAAAAATTAGAGCAGAACTAAATGAAATAGAGACAAAAGGACAATAGAAAAAATTCATGCAATAAAGAGCTGGTTCTTTGAAAAGATTAATAAAATTGACTCTCTAAAGTAAAAAGAGAAAACACATGAATGAACAAAATCAGCAATCAAATAGGAGAAGTTACCATGGGTACCACAGAAATACAACGGATTATAGATTATACAATGAAGGACTATATGCCACCAAATTCAATAACCTAGAAGAAATGGACATGTTCATGGAAACATATAGCCTTCCTAGACTGAATCAGGAAGAAATGGAAAATCTAAATAGACCAATCAATAGTAAGGAAATTGAATCAGTCATCCAAAACCTTCCCCAAAACAAAAGTCCAGGACCAGATGGCTTCACTAGTGAATTATACCAAATATTCAAAGAGGCTTTAATACCTGACCTCCTCAAACTCTTCCAAAAAATTGAAGAAGAGACAATATTCCCTAACTCATTTTATGAGGCCAACATTACCCTGATACGAAAACCTGGTAAAGATAACACCAAAAAAGAAAATTATAGACCAATATCTCTGATGAATATAGATGCAAAAATCCTAAACAAAATTCTAGCAAATTGAGTACAATACATTAAAAAGATTATACATCACTATCAAGTATGGTTCATCCCAGGGCCACAAGGATGGTTCAATGTGCACAAATCCATCAATGTTACACACCACGTAAAAAAATTAAAAAATAAAAATCATATGATTATATCAATAGATGCAGAAAAAGCATTTGACAAAATACAACATCCATTTATTATTAAAACACTTAATACAATGGGTATAGAAAGAAAATACATTAACATAATAAAGCCCATATATGACAAAACTTCAGCTAACAACATAATTAATGGTGAAAAACTGAAGCCTTTTGCTCTACATTCAGGAAGAAGACAGGGTTACTACTGTTATTTAACATAGTACTGTAAGTCTTAGCCAGAGCAATCAGGCAAGAGAAAAAAATTAAAAAGCATTCAAATTGGGAATGAAGACATTAAATTGCTACTTTTTGCAGATAACATGATTCTTTATATAGAAAACCCTGAAGATCTCACCAAAACCTATTACAAACAATAAATGAATACAGTAAAGTTGCTGGCTACAAAATCAATGAACAAAAATCTATTGCATTCCTATATACTAATAATGAAATTTAAAAAAAGAAATCAAACAAAGAATTCCTTTTGCAACTGCAACAACAAAAATAAAATGTATAGGAAAAAACTTAATGGGTGTGAAGGATCTCTGCATGGAAAATTATAAGAAATTATTAAAATAAATTGAAGAAGAGAAAAAGAAATGGAAAGATATTCCTTGTTCATGGATTGGGAGAATGAACTTGTTAAAATGGCCATATTACCCAAAGCAATATACAAATTTAATGCAATACCCATCAAAATCCTGATGGCATTTTTTATAGATATAGAACAAAAAAATCATCAGATTCAAATGGAATCACAAAAGACCCCAAATAGCCAAAACATACCTAGAAAAAAGAAGGCTAGATGTATCACATTCCCTGACTTCAGCTTGCACTACAGGACAACAATAATCCAAACAGCATGGTATTGGCAGAAAAGCAGATATACAAACCAATAGAATAGAATTGAAAACCCAGAAAAAAACCCCACATAAACATGGACAGATAATTTTTGACAAAGTGTCCAAAAACGTACAATGGAGAAAAGAAAGTTTCTTTAATAAATGGTGCTGGGAAAATTGGGTTCAAAGAGGATTTTATGAATTTTACCTAAAAGGCAAGGGAAATAAAAAAAGTTAAAATAAATGAATGTGTCTATAACAAACTAAAAACTTCTGCACAGCAAAAGAAACCATCAACAAAACTAAGAGGCAACCAACCGAATGGGAGAAGATATTTGGAAACAACACCTCCAATAAGGGGCTAATACCCAAAAAATATAAAGAATACATACAACTCAACAACAAAAATACAAGCGATGCAATTAAAAAATTGGCATAGGACCTGAACAGTCACGTTTCCCAAGATGGCATAGAAACAGCCAACAGATATATGAAAAGATGCTCCACTTCACTACCTATTAGGGAAATGCAAATTAAAACCACAATGATTTACCACTTCACACCTATTAGATGGCTATCAACAAGACTAGTAACTAGAGTTGGACAGGTTGTGTTGAAAAAGGAACCCTCATACACTACTGGTGAGAATGTAAATTGGTACATCCACCATGGAAAACAGTATGGAAGTTACTCAAAAAATTAAGAATAGAATTACTATATGACCCAGCAAATTAAAACTGCAATGAGTATCCTTACACATGTTAGAATGGCTATCATCAACAAGGCAAGTGATAACAAGTCAATAACAATGGGATAAAGAAGATGTGATACATGTATACAGTGGAATGTTACTCGTCCATAGAAAACAACAAAATCTTACCATTGCGACAACATGAATGTACCTAGATGGTATTATGCTAAGGGAAATAAGTCAGACTGAGAAAAACAAATACCATATGATCTTACTTATATGTGGAATCTAAAGAACAAAACAAACAAACAAAGAAACTGAAAGCATATAGCATTTTAAATCAATTTTATCATACATCCACATGTAAAAGCCTCAAGACACAAGCTGTTTTTAAAATTCCATTTTTTGTGTGTTTTTTCAATTTTATTCAAATCGCTAGGAGTACATTTAGCATTTGCAGTGCTAACATTGTAACATCCAGAAGTGATCCTGGCTGGAGTACTGATAGGGTTTTGTGCTAACAGAAGCACCTAAGCTGAATTAAAAGGCGGAGTTTTTTTCCCTTAGTTTTTTTCCACTGGTTTGGAAACTGCTCCAGCCCAGGGCACTGATTTAATTTTCCCCTCTCACCTAGAGCAAAAATTAAAACTTTTAACATTTTCTGCCTACCCAAAGCTCACCTTTGGGAATATGTTGGCTCTTTCTTCTCCTAGTTGAAGAGAACAAAAATCAAAATCATGACCTGGTTGTGCCCCTTCACCCCGCACCTCACATTATCCATCATGGCAAAAGCAGTCCAGGTGCCCATTGAGTCAACTCTTCTGGCGTTGGACCTATTATTTTTATATTCTATATGTAACATTTTCTTCTCAAAACAGATAGTGGCTCAGATCATGGGTAAATCCATAGATACCCTGGCAAAAATGTTTCATCAACCCCACCTCTTTATTCTTTCTTTACTGAAAAAAATGCTGTTGCCATATTTTAGTAAGTCAAGATCATTTAGCATATCCCACCATTGCCACTATTGCCACCACTATGTCAAAGACCCCAAGACCATCCTGCCTTCACCTTCAGTTTTAATGATCCTTTAGGAGGAATTGGGACTCAGCATATCGTATTCATGGCTAAGGTTTATTACAGTGAAAGATAAATCAGCAAAAGGAAAGCACATGAAGCAAAGTCTGGAGGAAACTAGCCCAAGCTTCCCAGAGAGTCACAAAATTCCTTACTCTAGCAAAGAATTGTGGCAACATAGTTAAGTGTTGTCTGCCAAAGAAGTTAATTAGAGACTCGATGCCCATGTGTTTTATTGGGAGCTGGTCAAGTAGGCACTCTCTGCCTAGTACATACCAAGCTCTAGATTCCCACAAAAAATGCAGGTGTTCAGCGCAAAATAAATTCTTTGCACAAACAGTTTAGGCAAATAAACTACCATTATTAAAGAACAGTAGGGACCCTCTACAAGTACGGGTTACTAGATTCCAGACACGGGTCCAATTTGCAATCAGACCTTTCTAAGGATAGTAGTCTCAGACCTGGTCTGTTCACTCTATTCTGCACAGTACTCAACCATAGTGCTTCAAAAGACATATGCAAAATCAGACATAGCTGACAGTACTGAATAGATCTACAACTAATGAATAATTCTACAACTAAGTTGGGGACTTCAGCATTCTCTCAGTAATATATAAAAATAGTATCATGAAAATCATTAAGGAACAACACCTTCCACCAATTTTTAAAAGATTTTTATTTGTTTTATTTGTAAAACATTTATTTGTATAGCATTAAGATTTTATAGTTTAAACAAACAAAAAAACACACGCTAATCAATAGATGACTAAATATTGAGATAATTGTGGCAAAGCTAATTTTATTATTTATTTTTATTTTTTTCTAATTGCATCTTTTATTCTTTTTTAATTAGTTTCATGTGTACAAAGCTATGTAATAGTTACACATTTACACCTCTCACAAAATGATAGCTTGCCCCTCTGATGTCATATATAGCTGTTACATTACCATTGACTATATTCCCTATGCTATACTTTATATCCCGTGACCATATATGTAATTATAGTTGACATTCAATATTCTATGTCAGCTTCAAGTGTACAGTGCAGTAGTCAGGCATTTACACAATCTATGAATGATCCCCCCTCCCTGATAAGTCCAGTACCCATCTGACACCATACATATTTATGCAATATTGTTGATTATATTGCTCATACTATATTTCACATCCCCGTGACTATTTTGTGACTATCAATTTGTACTTTCTAATCCTTTCAACTTCTCCCCATCACCCAACACACCTCCCATCTAGGAACCATTAGTTCTTTTCTCTGTATCTCTGAGTCTACTGTTTTGTTTGTTTGTTTATTCTCTTCTTTAGATGCCGCATCTAAGTGAGATCATATGGTATTTGTCTTTCTTAGTCTGACTTATTTCACTTAGCTTAATATTTTCTAGGTCCATTCATGTTATTGCAAGTGGTAAGATTTCATTCTTTTTTATGGCAGACTAATACTCTATTGTATAAATGTGCCACAGTTTCTTTCTTTTAAATACAATGATGTTTCTATACATATGATTTTAAAAATTAGTTTATTGGGATGACAATAGTTAGTAAAGTTACACAGGTTTCAGGTGTACCATTCTGTAACACATCATCTACGAAGGTAGGACAATTAAGTTCGCAAACTTTTTGCAACGATATTGAGAACATTTTTTGATATCATAGGGATTATCCATTATGAATTTGTACCAAATGGACAAAGTTAACAAAGTTTACTATTTGGAAATCTGAAAAGGCTGTGTGAAAAAGATGAAAACGACCTGAACTTTTCGCCAACAATTCATGGCTCTTGCATGAGGACAATGCGTCAGCTCACACAGCACTGTCTGTGAGGGAGTTTTTAGCCAGTGAACAAATAATTGTATTGGAACACCCTCTCTACTCAGCTGACCTGGCTCCCAATGACTTCTTTTTTTAACCCAAAGATAAAGGAAATATTGAAAGGAAGACATTTTGATAACCTTCAGGACATGAAGGATGATACGACAAGAGCTCTAATGACCATTCCAGAAAAAGAGTTCCAAAATTGCTTTGAAGGGTGGAGTAGGTGCTGGCATCAGTGCACAGCTTCCCAAAGGGAATACTTCAAATCTGACTAATGATATTCAGCAAAAAGTATGTAGCACTTTTTCTAGGATGAGTATGTGAACTTAATTATTAGACTTCATATGTATCACATTGTGTGTTCACAGCGAAGGTCGTCTATTGATGGACATTTCAGTTGTTTCCATATCTTGTCTATTGTGAATAGTGCTGTAATAAACATAGGGATGCATATATTTTTTTGAATTAGTGATTTGGATTTCTTTGGATGAATATTCAGGAGTGAAACTGCTGGGTCATAAGGAAGTTCTATATTTATTTATTTATTTATTTATTTATTTATTTATTTTTTGAGGGCAGTGTCACTGACCCTCATATGTGGGACCTGTACCGGGGCCGCAGGCTTCCCAAGCCAGCGCTTAACCCCGGCGCCACTCAGCCAGCCCAAGGTAGTTCTATTTTTAATTTTTTGAGAAACCTCCATACTGTTTTCCATAGTGGCTGCACCAATTTGCGACTCCACCAACAGTGCATGAGGTTTCCCTTTTCTCCACATTCTTGCCAACACTTGTTGTTTGTTGATTTATTGATGACAGCCATTCTGACAGGAGTGGGGTGGTATCTCATTGTGGTTTTTATTTGCATTTCTTTAATGTTTAGTGAGGTTGAGAATTTTTTCATATGTCTGTTGGCCATCTGTATGTCCTCTTTAGAAAAATGTCTTTTCATGTCCCCTGCCCATTCTTAAAATGGATTGGTTGTTTTTTTGGTGTTGAGTTGAATGAGGTTTTCTAAAAGTTTGAATATTAACCTCTTATCAGATGTATCATTGACAATTACCTCCTCCTATTCAATAGGCTGCCTTTTTGTTTTGTTGATGGTTTCCTTTGCTGTGAAAAAACTTTTTAGTTTGATGTAATCCAATATGTTTAATTTTTTCTCTTACTTCCCTTGCCTGAGGGGATATATGAGTAAAAATATTACTAAGGGTAATATCTGAAAATTTGCCCCCTATATTTTCTTCAAGAAGTTTTATGATTTGAGATCTTACATTTAAGTCTTTATTCCATTTTGAATTTATTCTTGTATACCATATAAGGAGGTGGTCCAGCCTCATTTTTTGCATGTGTCTGTCCAGATTTCACAACACCATTTATTGAATAGACTGTCTTTACCCCAATGTAAATTTTTGTTCCCTTTGTCATAGATTAAATGACCATATAGGCGTGGAGTTATTTCTGGGCTCTCTATTATGTTCCATTGATCTATGTGTCTGTTTTTATGTCAGTACCATGCTGTTTTGTTTACTATAGCCTTGTAGTATGATTTGATGTCAATATTGTGATATTTCCACTGCATTCTTAATTCTCAAGATTGCCATGAATATTTGGGGTCTTCTTTCATTCCATATAAATTTTAGGATTATATGTTCTATTTCTGTGAATAGTGTCCCTGGTAGTTTGATAGGAATTGCATTGAATCTAGATATTGCTTTAGGCAGTATGGACATTTTTAACGATATTCATTTTTCTTATCCATGCGTGTGGTAGGTGTTTCCATTTATTTGTATCTTCTTTAATTTCTCTCTTCAGTGTCTTATAATTTTCTGAGTACAGGTCTTTTACTTCTTTGGTTAAATTTATTCCTAGGTATTTTATAGTTTTTGAAGCAATTTTAAATGGGACTGTTTTCTTAAATTCTTCTGACAGCTTGTTACTGGTATATACAAATGCAACTGATATCTGAAAATCAATTTTGTATCCTGCTAATTTATTAAATTCATTTATCAGTTTTAATAGTTTCTTGGTGGAGTCTTTGGGGTTCTCTATATACAGTGTCGTGTCATTTGCATATGACAATTTTACTTCTTCCTTACCAATTTGGATGCCTTTTATTTCTTTTTCTTGTCTGATTGCCGTGGCTAAAATTTTCAGAACTATGTTGAATAAAAGTGGAGAAAGTGGGCAACCTTGTCTTGTTTCTGATCTTAAAGGGAATGGTTTTAACTTTTCCCCACTGAGTATGGTGTTAGCTGTGGGTTTATCATATATGGCCTTTATTATGTTAAGATATGATCCCTCTATTTCCACTTTGCTACGAATTTTTATCATAAATGGCTGTTGGATTTTTCAAATGCTTTTTTCTGCATCTATTGACAAGATCATTTGATTTTTAGTTTTCATTTTGTTAATATGGTGTATCACATTAATTGATTTGCGGATATTGAACAAACCTTGCATACCATAAATGAATCCCCCTTGATCCTTGTGTATGATCTTAATATATTGCTGAATCCTGTTTGCTAATATTTTGTTGTGGATTTTTGCATCTATGTTTGTTAGAGATATTAGTCTCTGGTATTTTTTTTTGTGGTTGTTTTTTTGTAATGTCTTTGTCTGATTTGTGGATCAGGGTGATAGTGGCCTCGTAAAAGGAGTCCCAGAGCCTTCCCTCCTTCTCTATTTTTTGGAATTGTTTGAGGAGAACAGGTGATAATTTGTTGCCTTACAGCTGCCAAACCTTTTATCTCACACACACACACACACACACATACACACACACACACACACACACACACACACACACACACACACACGCTGATGACATCTTAAGGAAGTGTCTTTGAATGCTGAGACCCCATTGAAAGATATTGGTAAAAGCTTCCTTAAGGGAGTGTCTTGGAATGCTGAGACCTGATGGAATGATATTGGGTAATCTCCCTTACCAGATCATTTCAGTCTTGTGACGCCATCCCCTGAGGTGATGCGTGTGTGTGAAGGCACAATGTGTTGGAACACAATTTGGGGTTCCAGGGAGAACAGCCAGCAGACATGAAACTCACAGATCATAAAAAATGCAAATTTCCCTTCCTTCTATGTTTATCAATAAAAGCTTTGCCTCCACCCGATTTGGGGCTCACTCACCCTCTGAGACGAGCCCGTTGGCCCCGTTTGCACTCTAATCTTGGCTCCTGTCTTTATTAGCCTTGCTCCATCCCTTCCCGAGCCTCACTGCACTTATCATGCTGGACGTGACAATAATTCTTTTTTGAATATTTCTTAAAATTCACCTGTAAAGCCATCTGGTCTAGGACTTTTGTTGGTTGGGGCCTTGTTGATTACTGATTCAATTTCACTGTTAGTAATCAGTTTATTTAGGTTTTCCATTTCTTCTTGAGTTGTATGCTTCTAGAAAATTATTCATTTCTTCCAGGTTGTCTAATTTGTTGGTGTATAGTTGTTCGTAGTATTTTCTTAAAATATTTTGTAGTTCTGTGGTGTCTGTTTTCACTTCTCTTTCATTTCTGATTGTATTAGTTTGGGACCTCTCTTTTTCTTGATGAGTCTGGCTAAAGGTTTGTTGATTTTGTTTATCTTTTCAAAGAACCGGCTCTTGGTTTCATTGATGTTTTGTATTTTTTTTGTTCTCTATTTTGTTGATTTCCACTCTAATCTTTATTATTTAATTTCTTATACTCACTTTGGGGTTATTTTGTGTTCTTTTTCAAATTTCCTTAGGTGTAAAGATAGAGTGCTGATTTGAGATTTTTCTTGTTTCTTTAGGTAGACCTGCATTGCTATGAATTTCCCTTTTAGGACTGCTTTCACTGCATTCCATAGATTTTGGGTCAGTGTGTTTTCATTTATATTTTTCTCAAGGTATTTTTTTAAATTTCTTGTTTGTTAAATCAAGCTTTATTGATACAATGGAACTCAGAATATCTTACTAGGAACAGCAGCAGGCCGAGCCAATCATGATAGCAAAAATGTAGCAGTCTCCTATTATAGGTAGGAAGCTGCTGCTTATCAATTAATAATTAAATGTAAGGACTTCTAAAAGAGGTGCGAAGAATCAAGGCATTTTAGCCCCAAGATTAATATTCTTATGAATATATTGTATTACCTGCAATACTCATGGCAACAAGTAGAGAGCAACCTAAAAGACAATTAAATGAAAGGATCAGCTTTATCAACAATGCCAATCCCACTGCCAAGAACATTAAGATAGTTTTCAATTAACTTCCTGGATGTTCAGCTTTTTAAGATTTTGGAATTATTCTCCATAATCACGTGCACATTTGAACGTCTAGCTGCCATGGCTGCTGCTCTCCCTGTCCCAACCCCAAGTCCAGACACAACATGACTTGAAAGGGCTATATATCTGTTGCATCACACAACAAGCCAAACATTTCTTATAAGTTTGGTAGTGATTTAAAGCAGTTCATAATTAAATATGAGCACTTTGTACAAGGACAATTATACTTTACAAAAAAACAAAATCATACAACAAAAATTGCTGAAGTCTGATTTACAACATAAATTATGGTTTGAAATCACGTTTACATAAGTCTCAAATTTACAAAAAAAAAATCAGTTCTGGGCTAGCTGTTGTACTGCTGAAGTTCTCTGGTGTAATCACTGTCACCCATGACATGTGCCCTTCTTTAAAGTTGTGGATGAATGTTTAAAAGGTTCAATGAAGTTGAGCTGTACTCTCCTTTGGGAGGTAAAGGTAAACTCCATGGCAGAATGAGCAGTTTTACCACATGTCATCAGCTGATGTAGAGTCAATGTCATCATTTTTGTAAGGATTCAGTCTATTGTAAACAGCTTCAATTACATTCTGCTTGCGTGCCAATTCACCTCCTGGGGGGAGGCTGGGGATGTTCTCACTCGCTAATGTGCGCATCACATGGACTAAGTCAGGGATGCCTTCCCCCTTCTTCTTTATGATTTCTTCTACTCTGCTTTCCAGGTACTTGTCCAACTCTGCTTCCTTCTTCACCACTTCTGGTGATACTTTGGGTACATTTGGAAAACAGATCAGTATCACACTCATGTTGTCTCGGCTTCCCTTATACAAACAGGTGTTGACTACTTCATTGCAAACTTTCTCAAGGTCATCAGTGACTTCAAGTCTGGATCTTACAAAATCACAGAGCTCTTCATTTCCCATAATATCCCAAATACCATCACGTGCAAGGATAATGAACTGATCATCTTCTTTAGATCTTTCAATATCATGGACTTCAGGCTCTGGTGAGACAAGCTGCTCTGTAGGCCCTTTTCCATGGACACATTTATAATCAAAGTCCCCAAGGGCACTCCATACAGCCAGAGAGCCATTCACACACTGAATCATTACAGAACCACCTGCATTCTGAACTCATTCTTTCTCCAGCGGATTACTTGTTTGTGATCTTGTGTGAAGAAGTGAACTTTCCTGTTCTTACAAAGTAAACCCCTTGAGTCTCCACAGTTAATGAAATAAGTATGTTGAGGAGAAATTAAGACACCCACAGCTGTTGACCCACTTTTATCTGCACCATGTTTCTTCTCTGACATAACTCACATGTGTTCATCAATCTCCAGAAAACCTGTTCTGATTCCATCCTTTACATTTTCCACAGAAGGTGCTCCTGCAGAACCTTCAAAATCCTGGTTATTGGTGATGTGATCTAACAAATGCTCACAGCAGTATTTGGCAACCTGAGAACAAGCATGCCCATTAGACACAGCCAAGAATGACCATGTTTCAAGTCCACTTGGCAAACCAATCACAGCTGTATGTGCATCCTCCATTTCAACTCGCCAGCCTTACATGCTGCTTAGCCCATATCGCAACACATTACCCTGCCCCTGGGCATTATGTTTTTCCATCTTTGGCTTGTCTAAAAATGCTCCCATTATGTCTTGATCCTTTAGGTCCGGAGCAGGTTCCTGGTTGGCTGAGGCGGCGGGTGCTACGGCGGCCGGGGAAGGGGCGGGAAAGGCGTAACCACGGCTACGGCCGGCCAGGTCTCTTTTCTCAAGGTATTTTTAATTTCTTCCTTGATCTCATTGTTGACCCATTCATTATTTAGTAGCATGTTACTCAGTCCCCATGTGCTTATGTGTTTTCCAGTTTTCTTTTTGTAACTGATTTCTAGTTTCATAGCACTGTGGTCAGCGAAGACACTTAATATGATTTCAATTTTCTTAAATTTTTTGAGACTTGTTTTGTGTCCTGTCATGTGGTCTATCTTGGAAAATGTTCCATGTGCACTTGAAAAGAATGTATATTCTGATGCTTTGGGGTGAAATGCTCTAAAAATATCAATTAAATCAATCTGGTCTATTGTGTCACTTAAGACCACTGTTTACATATTGATTTTCTCTCTGGAGGATCTGTTCAATGGTGTCAGTGGTGTGTTTAAATTCCCTACTATGATTGTGTTATTGTTGATCTCTGTATTTATCTCAGTCAATATCTGTTTTACATATTCAGGTGCTTCTAAGTTTGGTGCATAGATGTTTTCTAGGGTTATATCCCCTTGTTCGATTAATCTTTTTATTATTATGTAGTACCCTCTTTGTCTTTTGTTATAGTCTTTGTTTTAAAGTCTGTTTTGTCCAATATAAGTATTGGAACTTAAGCTTTTTTCTTGTTTCCATTTGCATGAAATATCTTACTCCATCTTTTTACTTTCAGTCTGTGTGTGTCTTTTGATCTGAGGTTGGTCTCTTTTAAAAAGCATATGCATGGGTGTTGTTGTTTTTTTTCTTTTTAAAAATATTTTATTAGGGAATTGGGGAGGGGAAGAGCGCTGGGGAATCGGGGAAGGGGAACAGACAAGTTGCTGTCTTTTTGTTCTTCAGTCTAGTTGGGGAGGACGTTGCTCAACTGGCCCATGTTGGTATCGTCATTGCGCTCTTCCCGGGTGAGGCAGATCGGTCGCCAGCCTCTGGATGGTCGCTCATCGCAGCTATTGGCAGCTCACGCCAGCTGCCAGCCGCTCACGCTGGCTGCCGGCCACTCACTGTAGCCTATGGCAGCCCACTGCAGCAGGGGCTGCAGCCTATACCGTCGTCGGCGCTCACAGCCCAGCTCCAGGTGTAGCTGTTGTTAGCTGTAGAGGGTAGTGTCACTGGTCCTCATATGTGGGACCCGAACCAGGGCCGCTAGCTTCCCAAGCCAGCTCTTAACCAATGTGCCACTGGGCCTGCCCTGGGTGTTATTTTCTTATCCACTCAGCTTCCCTATGTCTTCTGATAGGAGCATTTAATCCATTTAGATTTAAAATGATTCTTGATAGATACATGATTATTACCATTTTATTAATCGTATTTGTGGTCATTGTTAATTTGTTTTTGCCTTTCTTCTGCTTAAAGAAGCCCTTTTAACATTTTCTGCAATACTGGCTTGATGGTAATGAACTCCTTTTGCTCATGCTTTTTTTTTTTTTTTTTTTGAGGGCAGTGTTACTGGCCCTCATATGTGGGACCCGAACTGGGGCCGCTGGCTTCCCAAGCCAGTGCTTAACCACCACGCCACTCATCCAGCCCCCTTTTGCTCATTCTTTTCTGGGAAGTTCTTTATTTCTCCTACAATTTTACTTTATTTTACTTTTTTTATTTTTTAAATCAAAGTTTATTGCATTGCCAATTGTTTGTATAGTTACATAAGTTTCAGGTGTACAATTCTGTCATACATCATCTATATATCACATTGTGTGTTCACGACCCAGTCAGTTCTCCTTCCATCACCACATATTTGATCCCTTTTGGCCTCATCTACTACCCCCACCCCCTGCTTACTCTCTGGTATCCACTAAACTATTGTCGGTGTCTATGAGTTTTTGTTTCTTCATTTGTTTGTCTTGTTATTTTGTTGTTTTCAGTTTTATTTACCACATATCAGTGAAATCATATGGTTCTGAACTTTTTCAGTTTGACTTATTTCGCTTAGCATCATAATCTCAGAATCCATCCATGTTGTTGCAAATGGCACTATTTTATCTTTTCTTATGGCAGAATAGTATTCCACTGTGTATATATACCTCAACTTCTTTATCCAATCATCTATCAAAGGGCACTTTGGTTGTTTCTATATCTTGGCCACCATAAATAAAGCTGCAATGAATGTTGGAGCACGTATATCTTTATGGATAAATGTTTTCAGATTTGGATACATACTCAGGAGAAGGATTGCTGGGTCATATGGTAATTCTATTCTTAATTTTTTGAGGAACGTGCACACTGCCTTATAAATTTCTCCAAAGAAGACATACAAATGGCCAATAAACATATGAAAAAATGCTCAATATCACTAATAATCAGAGAAATGCCAATAAAAACCACAATGAGATATCACCTCACACCAGTTGGAATGGCTATCATCAACAAGACAAATAATAACAAGTGTTGGAGAGGCTCTGGCAAAGAAGGAACCCTCATACACTGCTGGTGGGAATTTAAATTGGTGCAGCCACTATGGAAGGCAGTGTGGAGGTTCCTCAAAAAATTAAAAATAGAATTACCATATGACCCAGCAATCTCTTTCTTCGCTAGCTACCAAAAAAATCTGAAAACATTTATCCATACAAATACATATGCTCTGATGTTAATTGCTGCTTTATTTATGGTCTCCTTCAATTTTAAATGATAGCCTTGCTGGGTAGAGCAATCTTCATTGTCACCTTCCACCAATTTAATCAAAATGACATGTAAAGTACCTTTCACATAATACAGCACAATATATACACTTTCTTTTCATGTGCATATTGGTATTTCACCAAGAGAGACTATATTCTAAATCATAAAACAAATCTTACTAAGTGTAAAATAAATGAAATTATACAAAGAATGTTCTCTCACCTTAATGCAAATAAACAAGAAATCAATAAGTGAAAGTTGACAAATTAAGAAAAATCCCCCAAACTCTTTAAAATTATATAGTACACTTCTAAATAATTGATGGATTCAAAACAAGTCTCAGGAGAAATTATAATATATATTGAACCAGATAAAAATGAAAATTATGCACATCATAGTTTACAGGAGTCAACTAAATCAGTGCTGAGATATAAATTTATAGCATTAAATGTTTGTATTAGAAAAGAAGAAACAGGGCCGGCCGAGTGGCATGTTGGTTAGGAGCTGGCTTGGGACACCAGCTCTGAGCAGCAGGACCCCGGTTCGGAGCCCACATATGAGGGCCAGTGACACTGCCCTTTACAGCTAAGGTGGTGAACAAGAGCTCCACCTGGTTGCCTCTATAGCTAAGATGGTGAATGTTGCCTCTATAGCTAAGATGGCCGGCGACTGTATAGGCTGCATCTCCTGCTGCAGTGGGCTGCCATAGGCTACAGTGAGTGGCCGGCATGAGCCACCAAGAGCTGCCATGAGCGGTCGTCCAGAGGCTGGCGAGCGACTGCCTCACACAGGAAGAGCACAATGATGATACCAACATGGTCCAGTGAAGCAACGTCCTCCACAACTAGACCGAAGAACATAAAGGACAGCAACTTGTCTGTTCCCTTTCCCCGATTCCCCTACGCTGTTCCTCTCCCCCAATTCCCTAATAAAATATATTTTTTTAAAAGAATAAAAATTCCATATCAATAATTAAAGTTTTGGGCCGGCTGAATGGCACATTGGTTAAGAGCTGGCTTGGGATGCCAATGGCCCTGGTTTGGATCCCACAAATGAGGGCCAGTGACACTGCCCTCTACAGCTAACAACAGCTCCACCTGGAGCTGGGCTGCGCGATCCCCGGTGATGGTGTGGGCTGCAGCCCCTGCTGCAGTGGGCTGCCTTAGGCTACAGTGAGTGGCCGGCAGCCAGTGTAAGCGGCCTGCAGCTGGTGTGAGCTGCCAAGAGCCGCTGTGAGCAGCCATCCAGAGGACAGCGACTGATCTGCCTCAACCAGGAAGAGCATAATGACCATACCAACATGGGCCAGTGAAGCAACATCCTCCACAACTAGACTGAAGAACAAAAGGACAGCAACTTGTCTGTTCCCCTCCCCCAATTCCCCAATAAAATCTTTTTTTCAAAAAAGTTGAATTCGCCCCAGTTCAGTCCTACATGTGAGGGCCAATGACACTGCCCTCAAAAAAAAAAAAAGTTGAATTCATAGTGAAAAACTATGTGAAAAAAAAAATCTCCAGACCTAGCTGGTTTCACTTGCAAATCCCATTGTTGACTGTGTGTCCCCAGGATGATCCTCAGGTACAGTAATTCTACATACGGACTCATAGAACTCAGAAAAGCCACTAGGGTAGTATTTTAATTCTTCTCTTAAATTCCTATGGTTATTTTAATATTGCTGTGCCCCATATGGGCATCCCTTTAATAGTCCAGTATTCCATTGCCCATCTGCCTGACCCTATGATCAAGTCATTTGCCACCACCCACGAGTTAATAAAACCCAAGCATGAGGGAAAACAGCATGCAATTTAGCCATTGAAATGTTTCACCTGCTTGAATCAGAGTTTTTCCATCACTTGGATGTAATGCAGCAGACTTCTAAACAGCATTCTGTCTGTTCACTTTGGAACTGCCATCCATAAACTATGCAGCTTTTTATTGGTTAATAGTTGTTCATGGGGTATTGCTCAGGTAACTCTAGGATCTAGCAGCTTGTTGGGTGGTTCCAAAGTCAGATCTAAGAAAAAGAGGTTACCTGTTCTTGAATATGATGAATACCTCCTTGTATTCTTCTAGTAGCATGTTCCTGAATAAACCATCTGCATTTTATTATGGATATCTTCTGAACACTGCCTTCCTTATTAGACTGTTTCTCCACAAAACCAAATCATGATGGTTATTTCACATTTCAAAATTATTTTACATCCTTCAGTCAATCATAAGGGTATTTCATTTAATGTCTAATAGCAAGCTAGTAATTGTTTCTCAAGTTGCATATATCTTACTACAGCATCTGGAAATTTTCTGATCTAAAACATGAGCGGTCACCTCTGGTTGGCACTCACAGGATATTGCCATAAACTCCAGTCTGTGGTCCACATGAGGCTCAAGTACAGAGAATTTGTCAGTCTAGTACTCCAGCTTCTAACATATCATTAAATAAAATGGTAATCTCTTTTCATCCAGCAGGTATTTTGTATATTTCAAATTAACCTGTACAAACTCAGCCCATTCTATAGATTTCTGATTAGCATGCCTAACTAATACTGGCTGAAGGATAAGTTTAACATGCCTTATGTTTTACAATACTATGTAGTGGAAGTGTTTCTCTTTCAGACATAATTTCTATTCCAATAATACATTCAGGTAGTGAAGACACAACCATTTCACATAAAATCTGTTCAAACATTCCAATATTCATTCAAACTTCTACCTTAATCCCATCAACCATTGCATCCACATATCCTTCCAATCTAAATGTAGCCCCCATTAAGACTTCACCACAGAATTTTGTAATCACAGAACATTGGGGTCCCATGTCAAAGAATGCTAGGAAAAATATCTTCTGCATCCCTTAGCCATTTTATTCACACATGTACATATGGTCTTGTTCCCTGGCCTTTTCATAAGTCCTAATCAAGATTAATTTATGGGACCATTGCTTGAGCTGATTTGAGGTCAGGTTTCTTATTATCATATTTGCCATCCTGACTTTTTAAATTCCTCCAAAGTAAAGTAAATAAATCAGATTTGTTTAGGACCCTTCAATGTTCAGAGACCAGCAGCTACTCCTATCTGTCCAATCTCTGCTAGTGCCACATTAAGACCTTTATTTTGATCCCATCATTGTCCAATTTATTTATTTATTCCATCTCTTAATAACTGTTTAAAGATTTCCATCCTGTTCAGACAAGTTCTTTGATTTTACATTCTGTGTTTTCCCGTTCTGTTGTGAATCACCCCAGTTTTCTTAGGAATCTATTGTTTGAGCATAATTTTTCCCTTTTGTAGTACCCCTGAAGCTAGAGGCTATAGCTCATGCCAAAATCCGAGATTAACCCAGCATCGGGATTCATCCAACATTGTTCTTTGTTTTTACAAATAATATCCAAGGGATTGTATATTTAGCTCATTTCTTATTGTTTTTGCATTTCCTTAGGTATCAAGTGAGCCAATGCCTCCAGAGTCAGATATATCATTCCTAAATTCCATTGGTAAATTTTACCTTTAGCAACTTATCACAGTGCTGCTGCAGTTCCATATCAAGGGTGACCCAGTGGCAATCCAGGAATCAAAGTTTTATTCACCACTGCTCCTCTCATTCTTTCTTTTCCCAAACCATGTTTCAGTGAGTCAGTATTATACTAGTGAATCACATTCCTGATGCCATCTACAGTTCACAAGTCCCAAAGACCACCTTCAGATTTAGTAATTCTTCAGAAGGACTCAGAAAAGGTGTAATATTCATGGTTACGTCTTATGGCAGACTAAAGGATACAGACTAAATTAAACAAAGGGAAGTGGCACATAAGCCAGAGTCAAGGAGAGACAGGTAAATACTAAAAAGTTCCAGTTGTCTTCTTCCAATGGATTTGTGCAAACAGTGGTTACTTCTCCCAGCAAGGATATGTGACAACATGTATGGAGTATTGCCAACCAGGGAAATTCTCATGAGTCTTAGTGTCCAGGGATCTTATTGGGAGTAGATCCTGAAGATATGTATCATAACATGCATGAGTGACCTGAGTTTCCAGACCCTCCAGAGGACAAGCTGATACAACATGGCCCAGTGTTTCTGCCATAAAGTACATTGTTACCATAGATTATCTGGTGTGGTCCAAGACCCCTAGGTAAACATAGACAATCTTATCAGCTAAAATATTTCAAGGGCATAGAACTTACCTCTCAGAAGAAGGGCAAGGACCAAATCTTTCTTTAGAATGTGTGGATATGGACAAACCAGACTTGCTGAGTTAATCCTGTACTGTACTCTTATCAAACTTTTAAGATAAATAACAGCAATTCACACGATTTCTTCAAGAAAGTAAGAGAGGGAAGACATCTCAAGTCATTTTATTTGGTCAGTGTTACCCTAATACCAAAATCAGATAGGGACAGTATAGAAAAAGAAAACTGTGACCCAATACTGTGTTCATGGGTTAAAAGAATAAATATAGTTAAGATGTTAATCATTCTCAAATTGATCTATATATTTAATGCAATTCCAATCAAAATCCCAGCCAGATATTTTGGAAGTAGACACTAACTGATGCCAAAATTTAAGTGGATATGCTGTGGAACTAGAAAAGAAAAAAATTGGAGGGAAAACGTGGATTTTTAAGAATAACTATAGTCCTATCCAAAGCATTCAGACAACAAGAAGAAATAAAAGACATCTAAATAAAAAAAGAAGAAGTAAAATTCTCATTATTTGCAGATGACATGATAGCATATAAAGAGAACCCCAAAGAGTCCACCAAAAAAACTATTAGTACTGATAAATAAATTTAGTAAAGTAGCAGGATATAAAATTAATATTCAGAAATCAGTTGCATTCTTATACACTGATAACAAACTATCAGAAAGAGAAATTAAGAAAACAACACTCTTTACAATTGCATAAAAAATAATAAAATACTTAGGTATAAACTTAACCAAACAGGTAAAAACCTGTACTCAGAAAACTATGTCATTGAGTAGAGAAATTAAAGAAGATACAAAGAAATGGAAGCATATACCATGTTCATGGATAGGAAAAATTAATGTAGTTAAAATGTTCATACTACCCAAAGCAATACAGAGGGTGCCAAAAGAAAAACTGTATTAAAATTGTAATACTCAATATGTACTGATAGCAGAAGATGAATACAAGTCATATTTCACTTCTGCAATTACAAGAGATGCTCAACTGGTTACCCTCAGTGTTCAACACTTCTGATTATGGCAAACTACTGCTTGAGCAACGTTGACCCAAGTGTCCATTTGTATACATTTTGTGGCACCCCTGGTATATAGATTCAATGCAATCCCTATCAAACTACCAGTGGCGTTTTTCACAGAACAAGGACAAATAATCTTAAAATTTATATGGAACTATAAAAGACCCAAAATTGCCACAGCAGTCCTGAGAAAGAAGAACAAAGCTGGAGGTATCATGCTACCTGATAACAAATTATACTGCAAGGCCATAGTAATCAAAAACAGCATGGTATTAGCATAAAAACAAACACATAGTTCAATGGAACAGAATAGAGAGCCCCAAAATAAATCCATGTCTATATGATCTTTTAATCTATGATAAAGGAAGCAAGAGTTACACTGTGGTAAAGACAGTCTATTCAATAAATGGTGCTTGGAAAACTGAACAGGTACACGCAAAAAATGAAAGTGGACCATCTTCTTATGCCATAGACAAGAATAAACTCAATATGGATTAAACACATAAATGTAAGACCTGAAACCATAAAACTCCTGGAAGAAAATGTAGGTAGTAAACTCTCAGACATTACCGTTAGTAATATTTTTACTGATATATCACCTCAGGCAAAGGAAACAAAAGAAAAAATAAACATGTGGGACTACATTAAACTAAAAAGTTTTTTCACATAAAAGGGTACCATCAACAGCAACAAAAAAGGCATCCTACTGAATGGCAGAGGATATTTGACCATGACACATCTGATAAGTGGTTAATATCCAAAATTTATTAAAAAACAAAACAAAACAAAACTCATACAACCCAACACCAAAAAAAACAAGCAATCCAATTAAAAAATGGGCAGAGGACATGAAGAGACATTTCTCTAAAGAGGACATACAGGTTGCCAATAGACATGTGAAAAGATGCTCAACGTCCCTAATCATCAGAGAAATGCAAATAAAAACCATAATGAGATACCACCTTATCCCGGTCAAAATGGCTATCATCAATAAATCAACAAACAACAAATGCTGTTGAGGATGTGGAGAAAAGGGAACCATCATGCACTGTTGGTGGAGTTGCAAACTGGTGCAGCCACTATGGAAAACAGTATGGAGGTTCCTCAAAAAATTAAAAATGGAACTACTTTATGACTCAGCAATCCCACTTCTGGGTATTTATTCAAAGAAATCTAGAATGTTAATTCGAAAAAATATATGCATCCCTATGTTTACTACAGCACTATTCACAATAGCCACACTATGGAAACAACCAAAATGCCCAGCAATAGACAATTGGGTAAAGAAATAGTGGTACATTTATACAATGGAGTATTACTCTTCCAAAATAAGAAAGAAATCTTACCATCTGCAACAACATGGATGGACCTAGAGGATATTATGCTAGATGAAATAAGTCAGACTGAGAAAGACAGATACCATATGATCTCACTTATATGTGGAATCTAAAGAACAGAGTAAACGAACAAACAAAACAGAAATAGACTGACAGATACAGAGAAGAAACTAATCGTTGCTAGATGGGAATGGGGTTACGGGGGTGGATGAGAAATGTATAGGGATTAGTACAAATTGGTAGTCACAATATAGTCATGGGAATGTGAAATGCATTATGGGGAACATAGTCAATAATGTTCTAAAAACTATGTATGATGTCAGATGGGTATTATAGTTATCAGAGGGATTGCTTCATTAATTATATAAGTGCCTAACCACTGCACTGTATGTCTGAAACTAATATAAAATAACATAGAATGTCAACTATAATTAAACACACACACACACACACACACACACACACACACACACACACACACACGAGGTCTGACAATTAAGTTCGAGAACTCATCCTAGAAAAAGTGCCACATACCTCTTTGCTGAATACCATTACAGTCACCTTCGAAAGACTTCCCTTGGGAAGTTGGGCACCGATGCCAGCACCTAGTCCACCCTTCAAAGCAATTTTGGAACTCTTTTTCTGGAATAACCATCAGAACTGTCGTCATATTACCCTTGATGTCCTGAGTGTCATCGAAATGTCTTCCTTTCAATATTTCCTTACCTTTGGGTAAATAAAGAAGTCATTGGGGGCCAGATCAGGTGAGTAGAGAGGGTGTTCCAATACAGTTATTTGTTTATTGGTTAAAAACTCCCTCACAGATAGTGCCACTTTGTGATGCAAGAGCCATGAATTGCTGGTGAAAAGCTCAGGTCATTTTCACCTTTTGCAAGCAGCCTTTTTAGCACCTACAAATAGTAAACTTGGTTAGCTGTTGTCCAGTTGGTACAAATTCATAGTGAATAATTCCTCTGATATCAAAAAAGGTTAGCAACGTCATTGCAACAAGTTCACGAACTTAATTGTCCGACCTTGTATGTAGTCAAGGTTGTAAAGTACAGCATAAGGAATATAGTCAATGGTATTGTAATAGCTATATATATATATATGGTATCAAATAGGTAGTAGACTTATTGGGGTTATCACTTTGTGTGGTGTGTAAATATCTAATCATGTTGTTTTGTACACCTGAAACTAATAATGAAAAATTAAAAATAGAAAAAGAAAAAAATATTAAAATAATGCTAGAGTAATCTTGACAGTATGATATCCAGCCAAGAGATAAATACACAAAGGGATGGACACATCTTTGAAAAAAACCAATTTGCCATATTTGTGAGGTCAATTCAATAGAGAAAGGTATGAAAACACATTTTCACACAGACACCCATGTACAGATGTTTATGGCATCTCTATTCATAATCATCAAAAACTAGAAACATCCCAAATGTCCTTCAATGAGTGAATGGATAAACAAACTGTGCATACAATGGAACATTACTCAGCAATTAAAAAAGTGAAGTTAACCTGGATGAAATTCAAAGACATTATACTGAATGAAGAACCCAGTCTTAAAATATTACAGGTTGTATTATTTCATTTATATGACATTCTTGAAAGGACAGAAGTGTAGTGATGGAGAATGGATTAGTGGTTTCAGGGGCTGCAGGATGGGAAAAGGATGTGACTATAGAAAGGCAGCAATAGGGAGTTATTTTGGGTAATGGAACAGTTCTGTATCGTTTTATTGCTATTTTAAATAATATACCCATGATAAATAAAAGGGGGAAAGAGCAGGGTGGGCAGTTCAGGGATATGGTACTAGAGAATCGTTCTTGAAATCTATAGTTAATTTGCAATGCATGAGTGCCCACATTAACTCCTAGAAGTTTCTAGGCATGCATATTGAAGCCACAAAGAATACCTTGTCGGGCTGGCCGAGTGGCACATCAATTAAGAGCTGGCTTGGGATGCCAGCTCTGAGCAGCAGGGCCTTGGTTCGAATCCCACATATGAGGACCAGTAACGCTGTGCCCTCTAGAGCTAAGATGGTGAACAACAGCTCGACCTGGAGCTGGGCTGCCATGAGTCTCTGGCGCAGGTGTAGTCTGCAGCATGTGCTGCAGTGGGCTGCCATAGCTACAGTGAGTGGCTGGCAGCCAACGTGAGCAGCTGGCAGCCAATGTGAGCTGCCAAGAGCTGCTGTGAGCAGCCGTCCAGAGGCCGGCAATCTATCTGCCTCAGCCAGGAAGAGTGCAATGATAATACCAACAAGGGCCAGTGAAGCAACCTCCTCCAGAACTAGACTGAAGAACAAAAAGGACAGCAACTTATCTGTACCCTTTCTCCAATTCCCTCATGCTGTTCCCCTCCCACAATTCCCCCAATAAAATCTTTAAAAAAAAAAGAATACCTTGCTTTCCTTGCCTTGCTTTTCTTCTAAGTCATTATTTTATTGCTATTAGCCAATCATAAGGTCACTTAGGATAGACAGTGGTGCTGTCTTGACCTCATTCGGGAAGCTCTCTGGATGCATGGCATCAGACACATCCTTAAATTTCTATTTGCAGTTTCCCCAACTGCCCATAGGGTAGTCAGGATATGTATCCATATGGTAACTGAGACTGTCATTCTCAGAATTGACAGGCACCTGGAAGTTATCAACAGTTTGATAGCATCACTTTTTTCCTGTTTGCAACAGCCAGCTGGAGAACTCTGGAGTCCAGGAAAAATCTGCAGGATGCCAGAGTGCTCGCACTTGTCATGAAGGGACCAACGCTCATAAACTACATACAATACAAATGCCTTGTTTGGGACTGAGACAGGAACCTGATTTCATGCTTCAGTAGGAAGGCCCCTGAAGGCATCTTTCCCAGAATGGAAAGTTTTCAAGCAAACATTTTCAATTCACCAATATTATAATTAGGAAGTTGTACTTTCATTTTTTCCCCATAATGTAGAATATAACACCCTGGTCATGAGAAAAGCATTTCATTTTAAAGATTAAACTATCGAGCCTATCTTAAGTGCTATCTTTTTTATTTATTATCTGGTAAATATGAGAGTGAGGGGCAAAAAGTTTGCCTAGCTTCCAAAACATTCCTGGACTAGTACAGACATGAACATACACCCAACCTGGCCCCGTAACTCCTGAAACACTTCACAAGCTTCAAGATAGTTTATCTCTTCTGCTGAACTATTCTTAACAGTTATAAGACAATGATGGGGACACATTGCTTAGGAGTGAAGCTCTCAGGGTATCCACTTTAAAATTGCTGACACAGCATCTCCTCAGACCCTTTTAAAACATATTGTCGCTCTTTGAACTTGGGGTTTATTTTTATAGATCTTGTCCTGCTGCTGATGGTACAAGGGTTCATATTTGGTAATCCATTGTATTTTATGTTGCTTTATTAGTGATCCAATCTCTTTTCCTTTTCAGGAAATGAAAATCCTATAGCCTTCCCTTTGTGATGAGGATATACTATGGGAAGCCTTGTGTCAGCTTGAAGGAAAAACAAAAGCAAAGAATGGTTTGTCCCAGCCTCAGGAAAGTAGAAGAACACAGAGTCAGTTGCAGATGGAGGTAAGGCTCTTAAGTATCAGTCTCCCTTCTGCGGGATTTGTCTCAGATAAGTGAGATATGTCAGAGAATTGGAGGAGAGGATGTTGCCCCCATTCATATTTGGGACTCAGAAGAGTTCACTGTGCACAGTGAGCCCGCAGTATCTTGGGGCGGAGGGACGGCGGGAGATTCGGAACATGGCTTCCTGGAGATGATCGTGGTTCCTCTGTGGTGCACGTGAGACCCCAGGGGACTGCACTCCTTGAACGGGGGATGTGGAAAGTGGCTGAGCAGAGCCGGGGCCCAGGAGGCAAACCTGAGCAGGCAAGGGCCAAAGGACCCGGCGGCCCAGGCTGTGGAGGGCGCAGTCCTGCTCAGGGGAGGGATGGAGGGTGACACAGATTCACAGGGGTCAGCACGCTGAGGTGTGACTGAGTCGGTCAGGGAGCACCAGGTCCTCCCAAGAGGTGAGAGTCAGAAATCCGAGTGTCACCAGCCCCACACATGAGTGAGTGGGGGCAGCTTCAACAGCTGGAAGTGGGAGACGAGGGTCATCCTTCCTCAGGACACTGAGACACAGAGGTGTGTCATACATCCCCTCCCCCATCATCACACAGACTCACAAGCCACAGGGACCCCTAGCCCTTCCTGGAAAGAAGTAGGGAGGTGGGGTGGGCATCCGAGAGTGCGCATTTTTATCAAAACAGACTGAGTTTTTATTCAAATGAACCATTCACATGATAGCATCAGATTACATTTACCAGATTAGACACAAATTCAGTGGGTTATTTTTGCTTCTTCCTATCCAGTCCAGAAAATGGTCAACATGATGAAAATTAGATAGCCCAGAGAGAATAAATTAACCTGGCTTCTCAGCACTGAGCAGCCAGAATAAATAATAGCAAGGACTGTCTTGGGGTGGGGGCCAGTGGAAACATGACAACTCCGTGGTCTCTTTTAAACTTAACAGGCTATACAGCATGCACAGGGTATTTATCACAGGAAACATTTATTGTCAGATGCTCTTCCTCAAGTCCAAGGCTAACCATTTCCATCCATACTTATATCCCAGAAGGCAGGAAGCAGTTTTAAAACATCCTCCAATACCAATGCATGTAATATAAATTTTATGAATGGAAAAACTGTTTAGAAATATATTTGGCTATTCTACTCATCTGCTCCAGATATCAAGAAAACTAATAAGAATGTAATCTCTAGGAAAAATATTTTCATGATTTATAAAGACATATGTATGGGTCTTATTTTGTCGGGAAGTATAAGCCATCTTTAAACACATAGTTAAAGTATAGGAAATCATAATATTACCTTTGTTCCTACACCAAGATTAAATAGAATTGTTTTATAATTATTCCATCTCTTTTTAAAAAATAAAGTGCTACATATATAGCTATGGCTACTCTATCCATTTGGCCTCTGCCTGAAGTTAACTTTAACAACATAAGCATAGATCCATAAGCAAATTACAAATCAACAAACAACAAGTGTTGGCGAGGGTGTGGAGAAAAGGGAACCCTGGTGCACTGTTGGTGGGACTGCAAATTGGTGCAGCCATTATGGAAATCAGTATGGAGGTATCTCAAAACACTGGAAATGGAACTGCCGTATGATCCAGCAATTCCACTCTTGGGAATCTACCCAGAGGAATCCAAGACGCTAATTCGAAAAAATATATGCACCCCTCTGTTTATGACAATGTTTTCTTTTGTTTTTCATTTTTACATAAATGATACAATGATGCATATTGTATGTCTTGCTTCTTTTTTTGTTTTTTAAAGATTTTATTGGGGAATTGGGGGAGAGAAACAGCGTTGGGGAATAGGGGAAGGGGAACAGACAAGTTGCTGTCTTTTTGTTCTTCAGTCTAATTGCGGAGGATGTTCCTTCACTGGCCCATGTTGGTATCGTCATTGCGCTCTTCCCGGATGAGGCAGATCAGTCGCCAGCCTCTGGATGTCGTTCACCACGGCTATTGGCAGCTCACGCTGGCTGCCAGCCGCTCACTGTAGCATTGGCAGCCCACTGCAGCAGGGGCTGCAGCCTACACCGTCACCGGAGCTCACAGCCCAGCTCCAGGTGGAGCTGTTGTTAGCTGTAGAGGGCAGTGTCACTGGCCCTCATGTGGGATCCTAACCAGGGCCGCTGGCATCCCAAACCCAGCTCTTAACCAATGCGCCACTCGGCTGGCTCTACCTTGCTTCTTTCATTCAGCATTTTGTTCTTTAGATTTATCCATGTTAATATATGCAGACCTAGTCCATATGGCTTAACTATTGTGTGATATACATTCTCTGAATACTACAGTTGTCCATTTTTCTATTGAGGAATAGTTAAACTACCTTCAATGTTCCACTAAATTATCTTGTACTTGTCTTCTTGTGAACAAGTGTAAGTATTTCTAGAAATGGAATTATCCAGTAGATGTGTATGTTTTTCTGAATCTTCATTAGGTATTACGAAAATGTTTCACCACCTCCTCCTCTATGCACCATCTAATCAGTCCATGTTATAGGAGATTGGGGCATCTGTGCTTTGTCTTATTCTTTAACCCAGAACAGTATTTTTCATCCCATAAATGGAACCCCAAAATGGAGCACAGAAGGAAGAGTGTACCGGACAGACAGACACACAGAGTGGAGTAACTGATGAGAGTACTCATTGAGGTGAGCTGGTCCTCCTCAAGACTGTCCTTGCTCTCCACAAGCGATGACAGGCTACAGTCTCCATTAACAACACAGATCCCATTTCCAGGGCCTGAGCCAAAGAGCTTGGCTTCAGAAAATGGTGGTAGTCCTGTGTACTGCTTGAAAAACCACACGTTAGAGCCACCATGCTTTCATCATCCCCTGGGATCTCAGTGCTTTTCAGAATGCTTTCTTTGTGACTCTGGTCCCTCCCCAGTCCCGTCTGAGGGCATTCCAAGATTTCATCTCTCCTCACATCCTCTACCATACATCAATCCTGTCACTCTTAGCTAAAGCACATTGCCATTTTCAGGTGAGATTCAAGCAGGCAGAAGGACATCAGTGCTGGAAATAGGTATGGGTTTCTGTTGTCTTGGCAACAGTCTTCTACTAATCCTCTCTGGGTCACTCAGCTCAAGCATCACCCCAGCTGGAAAGGCCAGGACAGAATGGAAAAGCCTTCTCTCCATGTCATTCTCTTTCTGTTTCCAGAGGTTGAGGGGGAAAAAAAGTCCAAATTTGGTTACCAGGGAAACTGAAGCTTAGTCCACCTGACTCAAGAGAAAAATAAACAAAGGAGACAGAATATATTGTGAGAGGCCACACACAGACATGGAATTGTGACTCTCAATAAATGTGTGTGTTACAAGGGTCCTGTGCATGCGCAGTGTGTGCACATGTTTGTACTCAGGAGCACTCCTTCCAGCCCAGAGCAGCACAGTCACTGTGGCATAAAGCACACGCAGGGGAGACAAAGGTTAAAATTATGAGGTCGATATGTAGGCAGAAACCAGATTCTGAAAGGCAGGAGAGACTTTTATTTTATTTTTTTAATTATTACTTACCCATTCTTTCAAGACTTATTTTAACATTTAAATTTTATTTACATCCATTTGTACAACTACTTATTTAGAACAAACTATGCTAAGTCACCTTCCCCAGAAAGAAGTTTTTTTTTTTCTCATTTTTTAAATTGTTGTAAAATATACATTTACGTAAAAAGAACCATTTTCAGCTTGTTTAATCGAACAATTTGTGACATTAAGTATATTTACATTGTTGTGCGACTATCACTACTCTCCATCTCAAGAATTTTTTGTCATCCCAAGTTGTATCTTTGTACTCATTAATCCTTGGTATGATGAGGGATTTTCAATAGGAACCTGGACATTTTGTGTATTATGGTATGAGAGTCCAGATTTATTTAAACCTGGAGCTTTAGTGGATTGCTGCTTCATTAATGCCAGCTTGGTATGGATGTCTAGGTTTTCTACTTGGTTTGCAGAGGTGGGGATAAATGGCAGGGCTTTCCTTTTTAGTTTTTTGTCCTTTTTGGTAGTGTTTGGCTGGAGTAGAGCTGTTTACTGTCTAAAAGTTTTCTTTCTTGCTAGGCTGACTTTTCACTTCTCCTTTGTCTTCCCCAGTCCTGAGAACAGGATATGGGAGTCAAAAAGAAAACCTAGGAAACTCATCACTATGTTGATCATTGGCTCCTAACAACCCTAGTCAGCCTGCCTTCTTCCCTTAATCTTTCAGATTCTTCTTATGTGTATTTCATATATAATGTCCAGCATTTTTAGTTGTACTTCATGGGAGGGATCAGGAAAAGTACATTAATTTCCAGAAGTGGAAGGGAAAATTATAAAAACTTTTTAAAGATATTAAAATGGCAGGTGGGGAAGATACTAACTAGGAGGAGGCGAATCAATCAAACTTTGTGTCAGCAATCCTATTTTTATGGATAGTCCGGTCAACACATCAGCCAAAAGTATGAACTCCTTTCTTACCTGCCTAGAAGCAGGAGGAACCCAAATGACTGGTGGCACCGGCTCAGCTTCCAGTTCCGTGGGCCCATTACCAAATTATCTTGGATTAATTAACTATTTTTATGATTTCATTTTGTCATCCCTATTGGTTAATCATTTTTATCTTTTAAAAAAGTTTTAAAAATGGTTTTCCAATATGAAACTTTAATTAATTGGAATCCAACTTCAAATAATGTTATGCATCTTCACATGTTGTGTAAGGACCTTATGGCAGTGTATTCCCAGTTCCTTGCTCCCATTCTTTGCTCTGTATACTTTACTGTGATTAAGCGTACACACAGCCTTGGACAAAACCCCTACTTTCAGGGTGTGTTTTCCCAAATGGGACCTAAGCTTAGTCTTCACTAAGCCATTACATCATCCTATTAAGTTCATGGTACTTTTACTCCTATCAGAGCTTCAAACACAATTATTTCCCATTCTTTCTTAACATTCTCAAACCATGTTTGATATGTTATATAGTGAAGTTATTATGTAAATAGCTTAAATTTTTGTGATATATGATTTACATGAATGATTTCATTTAATCTTCCTGTGTCCCTTTGAATAGCTACTATTTATATTCCCTTTTTATCATAATTATTTTCACAGAGAAGGGTATGGTGGTACAATCCCTTAAAATGGCATGTCTGAGGACCGGCCGAGTGGCGCATTGGTTAAGAGCTGGTTTTGGGATGCCAGCGGCCCCGGTTCGGATCCCACATGAGGGCCAGTGACACTGCCCTCTACAGCTAACAACAGCTCCACCTGGAGCTGGGCTGTGCGAGCCCCGGTGATGGTGTGGGCTGCAGCCCCTGCTGCAGTGGGCTGCCATAGGCTACAGTGAGTGGCCCGCAGCCAGCGTGAGCGGCTGGCAGCCAAGCGTGAGCTGCCAGTAGCCGCGGTGAGCGACATCCAGAGGCCAGCAGCGACCGATCTGCCTCATCCGGGAAGAGCGCAATGACGATACCAATAGTGAAGCAACATCCTCCGCAACTAAACTGAAAAACAAAAAGACAGCAACTTGTCTGTTCCCCTTCCCCAATTCCCCAACGCTGTTCCCCTCTGCCAATTCCCCAATAAAATCTTTAAAAAAAAAATGGCATGTCTGAGATTGGGGGCGTGTGATAACTCTGAGCAGGAGTTGGCCCTGGCAAACGTAGGTTGATAATATTGTCCAGGTGAGAATCAGTGAAATAGAAGAAAGGGGCATTTTCATGAAGGAAGTAGACCTGTTTCTATGGTTTGAATATTTGTATGCCCTCCAAAATGTATATGTCAAATTCTATTGTCTAATGCTATGGTATTAAGAAGAGGGCTGGGCCGGCCAAGTGGCGCCTTGGTTGGGAGCTGGCTTGGGAGTGTGAGCTCTGAGCAGCAGGGCCCCGGTTTGGATCCCACATATGAGGGCAAGTGACGCTGTGCCCTATACAGCTAAGATGGTGAACAACATCTCAACCTTGAGCTGGGCTGCTGTGAATAGCTGGCGACCCTGTAGGCTGCCATGAGGCTGCAGTGGGCTGTCGTAAAGCCACCATGAGTGGCTGGCAGCCGGTGTGAGCTGACAAGAGCCACTGTGAATGGCCGTCCAGTGGCCGGCGACCCATCTGCCTCACCTGGGAAGGGCAAAATGATAATACCAACATGGGCCAGTGAAGCAATGTCCTCCACAACTAGACTGAAGAACAAAAGGACAGCAACTTGTCTGTTCCCCTTTCCCAATTCCCCAACGCTGTTCCCCTCCCCCAATTCCCCAATAAAACCTTTAAAAAAAAAAAGGGGGAGGCGAGGGCTTTGGTAGATGACTCAGTCATGAAGGTGGAGCCCGAATAAATGAGATTCATGTCCTTATTAGAGGCCCAAAGACCTTCCCTGCCTCCTTCTTCATGTTGTATGTGTTGGATAAGAGTGGAAGAGGATATATTTACTGAATGCCTGCTGTGCCATCCTCACAGGTAGTCAGAGTGAGCTACATCCTGCTCCTCCCTCATTTTTATGCAAACATGGCATCAAGGGCTAGGGTACAACAACAACCAAATTCATCCCTCCCCTCTCTGAAAAATGTTTGGGACTATGGTCTCTGTATTCTACAGGCAACAGGGGTGAGACTAAGCTGTATAAACCCTTGAATCTCTCCCCTGTCTGGCTCTCCTCCAGCAAGTGAGGGTTGGTTAACCTTGGCAATGTGCCAAGGAGGAGAGGTAACACCCCCATTCCTCAGCACCAGAGCTCAATATTTCCACAGGGTAAGAAGCAGGGATCTTGCTGGGGCTAAAGGAGCCAGAAATGGCAATAAAAGTTTGTTGATCTTGGCAAATATGTGTATGTATATAAGAAATCTGTGGGGCCGGCCGAGTGGCGTGGTGGTTAAGCGCTGGCTTGGGAAGCCTGCGGCCCCGGTTCGGTCCCACATATGAGGGCCAGTGACACTGCCCTCAAAAAAAAAAAAAAAAAAAAGAAATCTGTGACCCAGAAGAGGACCCTCTATTATGCTGGCACCTTGATCTCAGACTTCCAGCCTCCAGAACTGTGAGAAATAAATTTCTGTTGTTTACAATCCATCTAGTCTGTGATATTTTGTTACAGCAGCCTGAACTAAGACACCATTGGAAGATACAAGACTACCAGAGGTATGCAACATAGCCTTTTTTTTTTTGGACAAGTCAGAAGTCAGATGGTGGTAGAGGTAGGTTTTTTACTACATGGGATCCTCTTTCTCACTGTCATTTATCATGGATATGTCATTTAAAATAACAATAAAATAATGATTTAGAAGAAAATCAAGGCAAGGCAAGGTATTCCTTGTGGCTTCAATATGCACTCCTAGAAACCTCTAGGAGTTAATGTGGGAGCACTCATGCGTTACAAATTAGCTGTAGATTTCAAGAGCAATTCTCCAGCAACACCTCCTTCAGTTGGCCTCCTCACCAACCTGTAGAAAGCAACAACAAGATTCAGGTGATCTTTTATTCAGCATTTAACAGTATTAATGGAACCTGTTTTAATAGGTGTTTGCTACTCTTGAAAGAGCTGGTAATTTAGCATTTAACTAGGAAGTGAGAGAATAGCAACCAACCAATGAATAAATAAGTTAGTGTGCTAAAAGTTAGAAAGAAAATAATCCAGTTCCTAGACCAGCAACTAACAATTTGACGTAGACTGATTAGGGAGAGCCTCTCTGAGAGGGCAATAATGGAACAGAAACCCCAAGGTTGAAAAGGAAGTGGCCATGTAAAGATCTGGGTGTAGACTCTTCCAGGCAAAGAGAGCTGTGATTACCAGTATCAACAAGAAAATAAGCTTGGCATGTTCAAGTAATAGAAGTAGGCCAGAGTTATTGCAGTGAAGGCAGGAGATGATGAGAATGTGCGGATACTAAAACATTAACAGTAGATAGGCAAAGAAGGGGATGGATACCAGATATATTAAGAAGATCAAATCTAGAGGACTTGGTGTTGGACTGCAGAGCAAAGAAAAAAAATGCAACAGATATCAAAGGTGTGCTTGGGACATGTTAAGTTTATGATGCCTCCTTGTCATTCAAAGAGACAGACAAATCTGGATCTCAGGTGATAGGTTGATGCATGAGATACAAATGTAGGAGATCACACTATATACATGCACTATGATAGCAAAATAAATTAAACAACCCAGGGAGAGGGTGTACATGAAAAGGGACCCTGTTAAACTTCATGAAAAGGCCGAGGAGTAACCAATGGATACTGAGAAGGAGTGGAGTGGCTATTGTGGTTGAAGAAACAACACCTGGAGAGTATATTGTCCAATATTAAAAAATAATAAACAGAGGAAGTAGGGATGGTTTCAAAAAGGAGGGAACTGTCAAATGTACCAAAGGCATCTGAGTTATATACTGGGTTGAGGATGTGAATGTGATCATATGATCAGGTAATATGAAGGTCATTGGTGCTTCTGGCAAAATGAGGTTTTTTTTGAGGGCCTGGCTGGAGATCCTCGATTGATATGGCTAGCAACAAAATGGTTATAGAACAAGGTACTCAGACTTGCTGTTTGGAGCATCAAGGAAATGTGTTGGTACCTTGAAAGTATATGAGAAAGCGGATGACTTTATGTTTTAGTTCATTTTGTATACCTGCTGAGAAATACCAGCATGATTGTATATAACAGAATGATGCAGAAAAAAAATGGGAAACACGGCAGTTCAGTGCTCAGGAATGATCATTATAAAGCCCTACTCATCCAGAAGATGGGCATGGGATCCATGTGAAAAGCCTTGACTTAATGAGATCAGGTCACTTCACCAGAGGAGCAGCTGAGAAAACAAGTTCAGACCCAGCGTTCCTGATAAGTGGTTAGAATTCTTATGTAATCCCTTCTTTTTTCTCAATGAATTTTCGGTTGACTCATTGGGAGAGTGGATGTGGGTCTTGTGGAAGACTATTGTATGTAGAGGAGAGAGAAGATACAGGTGCGGGGGGTGCAGAGCTTTGTCCTTTACTGCAGTATCGCCTGAGAGTGAAGAGGATGGAGAAAGGAGCAAAAGAATGTATGGGGGTGGGGCGCGGTTATAATCCTAGGAACTGGGTAAGGAGGGGCCCGGTAGAAGGTGAGGAAGGAGGCTGTGGTGTCCACACTGGAGATCCCCGAGAAACTGAAGGTTGTGTAAGCACCCCCATTAGAGGGAGGGGGCTGGATCACCAGGACATCAGGTTGGGGGTGATGAGAGTCTTGAATGCTAGAAAAGGCCATCATGGAGGAGCGCGAGGTTTCCTGATGTCCAGAGCAAGACCGTAGGCAGGGGGTTGCTAGGGTGTGTAGGAGAACATCCCTGAGGCTCTGTATTGACCGGGTCAGGTTCCTGGGCCCCGAGGTCTTTGGGAGAGATCCAAAGAGTGAAAGCTGAGAGGAGGACAGTAAGTGTGCCAGGAGACCAGCATGTTCACAGGATGGGGGGTGTGAGGAGGGGGTGGGACCAGGGTATTGGAACGGGTCCCGCTCTTGGAGCTGAGGGGTGGCTGGGACAATCAGGCAACAGGACCTGAACAACTCCAAACACATTCGTTAGCCTGGAGTTCCCACCAGGCCCCTGAAACAAACCTTCGGCTGACCCCAGCACGGAGATTCGCACCGACCTCACGGCCCGGCGCACAGGCCCAGAACCCGCCAATCGGAGCGTAGCCTGGTCTCCCAGCGGGTCCTTCCCGAGAGCGCAAAATTCTAGCCACTGTTGCTATGGTTCCGAGCGGGCAATAGGGAAGCTGCGGTGTAGCTGTTCATCAGGTTCACTTTTGCTGGCTCTCTTTCGTTCTCTGTCTCTCACCACCACCGTGCTTGCTTCCTCAGCCAATGTCGCCAGAATTCTGTGCACAAAACCAGGAGAAAAAGTACATTTTAATCGTGGATTGGTGGCTCTTGGTCTCCATTGCCATTAGATGGCAGTGTTTAACCATAGGTCCTCTCTCCTGCCTCCGCACCCGCCCTTCGTGCTTGAAAAAACTCCCAAGTAGCTTCTCCCCCACTCACCAAATGTGGAGTCTTTTCTGCATCTCTGGATTAAGCAGATCCTGAGGATGGATCTGCTCCCTTTAGTGAGGGGTCCCTTGTGAAAATTTATTGTCCAGGGACAAAAATCATTTTGCTTTTCAAATTGGCTTTGCTCCTGAGGAGTTGCCTAGGTTCCTTAGCAACTAGTATTTCTGCTTCTCTGAATGATCTTTTTTGTTGTTTTTATTTTATTTTTTAATTAATTTCAGGTGTACAGAACAACGTAATGATTAGATATTTACACCCCTCACAAAGTGATAACCCCCACGAAGTCTACTACCCCTTTGACAGCATACATAGCTATTACAATACCATTGACTATATACCCTATACTGTCTGTACTTTATATGCCGTGACCATATATATATATATATATATATATATATATATATATATATATATATATCTATATATATATATATATATATACAGAGGGTGCCAAAAAATGTATACACATTTTAAGAAAGGAAAAAACTATTAAAATTGTAATACTCAATATATACCAGTAACAAATGATGAATACAAGTCACGTTTGACTTGTGCAATTACAAGAGGTGCTCAAAGTGGTTACTATCAGCATAATTTTAATAGTTTTTTCTTTTTTAAAAATATGTATACATTTTTTTGTATATACCCTTTGTGTGTGTGTGTGTACACTGACAATGCCAAAAAAATGAATAAAAGTGGACACTTTGGTCAACGTTGCTCAAGCAGTAGTTTGCAGAAATCAGAAGTGTTTGAGGGCTGGCCAAGTGGCTCAGTTGATTAAGAGCTCGCTCAAGAGTGCGAGCTGAGCTCTGAGCAACAGCTGTTCGAGGCCAGCCCGAGCTGAGTTGCTGTTGAGCTGCCAACAGGTGGCAGGATGGCTCAGCTAAAGAAAAAAAAAAATAGGGCCGGCCACCACGGTGGTTAAGCGCTGTCCTGGGAAGCCAGCGGCCCCGGTTCAGTTCCCCATATGAGGGCCAGTGACATTGCCCTCAAAAAAAAAAAAAAAAAAAAGAAGTGTTTGGATGCTGATGGTAACCACTTTGAGCACCTCTTGTAATTACAGATGTTAAATGTGACTTGTATTCACCTTTTGTTATCAGGATACATTGAGTATTACAATTTTAATGCAGTTTTCCTTTCTTAGAATGTGTATACATTTTTTGGGTACCATCTGTGTGTGTGTGTGTGTGTGTGTGTGTGTGTATTTATAGTTGACAGTCAATATTATTTCATATTAGTTTCAGGTGTACAGTGCAGTGCTTATGCATTTACATAATCTAAGATGTGATCCAACTGATAAGTTCAGAACCCATCTGAAACCCTAAATAGTCTTTACAACATTAGTGATTATATTCCCCATACTGTATTTCATATCCCTGTGACTATTTTGTGACTACCAATCTGTACTTCACCTTTCTCACCCATTCCCAATCCCCCTCCCATCTAGCAGCCATCAGTTTCTTCTCTGTATCTCTGAGTCTATTTCTGTTTTGTTTACTCCTTTATTCGGTTCTTCAGATTCCACATATGAGTTGAGATCATATGGTATTTGGCTTTCTCAGTCTGACTTATTTCACTTAGCATAATATCCTCTAGATCCCTCCGTGTTGTTGCAAATGGTAAGATTTCATTCTTTTTTTATGGCAGGGTAATACTCCACTGTATAAATGTACCACTAATTCTTTATCCAATCGTCTACTGATGAGCATTTCAGTTGTTTCCATATCTTGGTTATTGTGATTAGCACTGCAGTAACCATAGAGGTGAATCTATTTTTTCAAATTAGTGTTTTCGATTTCTTTGGATTAATACCTAGGAGTGGAATTGCTGGTTCATAGGGTAGTTCTAATAATATTTTTAATGTTTTGAGGAAACTTCATACTGTTTTCCATAGTGGCTGCACCAATTTGCAATCCCACAAACAGCGCAGTAGGGTTCCCTTCTCTTCACATCCTCGCCAACACTTGTTTGTTGATTTATTGATGATGGCCATTCTGACAGGAGTGAGGTGGTATCTCATTGTGATTTTTATTTGCATTTCATTGATGATTAGTGACGGTGAGCATCTTTTTATGTCAATGGGCCATCTGTATATACTCTTTGGAGAAATGTCTATTCAGGTCCTCTGCCTATTGTTTAATTGGATTGTTAGATTTTTTTGCTGTTGAGTTGTATGAGTTTTCTTTCTTTTTCTTTTTCTTTTGATATTAATCCCTTATCAGATGTATCATTGGCAAATACCTTCTCCCATTCAGTAGGATGTCTTTTCATTTTGTTGATGGTTTCCTTGGCTGTGAAAAACCTTTTAAGTTTTTATGTTTTTAGTCCCATTTGTTTTTTTCTTTTGTTTCTTTTGCCCGAGGAGATGTATCAGGAAAAATATTTTTAAGGGGAATGTCTGAGAGTTTGCTTCCTACATTTTCTTCTAGAGGTTTTATGGTTTGGGATCTCACATTTAACCCTTTAATCCATTTTGAATTTATTTTTTGTATATGCTATAAGAAATTTGTCAAATTTCATTTTTTGCATGTATCTGTCCATTTCTCCAAGCATCATTTATTGAATAGACTTTCTTTACCCCAATGTAAACTCTTGCTACCTTTGTCATAGATTAAATGACTACATAGGCATAAATTTATTTTGGGGGTCTCTATTCTTTTCGATTGATCTATGTGTCTGGTTTTATACCTATACCATGCTATTTTTTTATATATATCTCTTTTTTGTTGTTTTATTAATATTAGTTACAGATGTATAAAACAATGCAATAGTTATCCTTTTCACCCCTTACAAAATGACTCCCCCCTCTCCTGTCAACTGCCCCCAACCCCCGATATCATACATGTCTATTACAATTCCATTGACTCCATCCCAACACTATATTCCACATCCCATGACTATATATGTGTTAAAATATAGTTAACATCTAATATTATTCAGCAGCAGCTTCAGATGTACCATGCAGTGGTCAGGACTCTACAACGTCCATGAAGTGGTCTCCATAATAAGACATGAGTCCATCTGGTCCCCTAAAATTATTTTCAACCTTGTTGATTATATTCCCTAAACTGTCTCTTCTATTTCTGCGGAATATTGTAGTTACCAGTTTATGTTGCCTCATCCCTTCCCCTTCTCCCTCATGCCCAACCCCATCCCATCTAGCAATCATCAGTTTTTCCTCTGTGTCTCTAAGACTATTTCTCCTTACATTGCTCGTTTATTCAGTTCTTTAGATTCCACATTTAATAGAGATCATGTGGTATTTGTCTTTCTCTGACTGACTTATTTCACTTAGCATAATGTCCTCTAGGTCCATCCATATCGTTGCAAATGGTACAATTTCTTTCTTCGTTATAGCTGCGTAATACTCCATTGTGTAAATGTACCACAGTTTCTTAATCCAGTCATCCACTGATGGGCATTTTGATTGTTTCCAAGTCTTGGCTATTATAAATAGCACTGCAATCAACATAGGGGTGCATATATATTTTCAAATTAGTGTCTTGTTTTTCTCAGATAAATACCTAGGAGTGGAATTGCTTGGTCAAAAGGCAGTTCAATTTCCAGTTTTTTGAGATACCTCCAAACTGACTTCCATAGTGGCTGCACCAATCTGCAATCCCACCAACAGTGCAGCAGGGTTCCATTTTTCCCACAGCCTCACCAGCACTTGTTTATTGATTTATTGATGATAGGCATTCTGATCAGAGTGAGGTGGTATCTCATTATGGTTTTTATTTGTATTTCTCTGATGATTAATGAGGTTGAACATTTTTTCATATGCCTGTTGGCCATCTGTATGTCCTCTTTAGAGAAATGCCTCTTCATATCCTCTGCCCATTTTTTAATTGGGTTGTTTGTTTTTTGGTGTTAAGTTGCATGAGTGTTTTATAAATTTTGGATATTAACCCTTTATCAGATATATCATTGACAAATATCTTCTCCCATTCAGTAGCTTCCTTTTTGTTTTATTGATGGTTTCCTTTGTTGTGAAAAGACTTTTAAGTTTGATATAATCCCATATGTTAATTTTTCTTTTACTTCCCTTGCCCGTGGGGATGTATCATTAAAAATGTTGCTCAGGATAATGTCTGCAAATTTACTCCCTATATTTTCTTCTAGGAGTTTTATGGTTTCAGGTCTTACATTTAAGTCTTTAATCCATTTTGAATTTGTTCTTGTATATGGCATAAGGAGGTGGTCCAGTTTCATTTTTTTGCATGTGTCAGTCCAATTTTCCCAGCACCATTTATTAAATAGACTATCCTTACCCCAGTGTAAATTCTTAATTCCATTGTCATAGATTAACTGTCTGTATGCGCATGGATTTATTTCTGGGCTCTCTATTCTGTTCCTTTGATGTATGTGCCTGTTTTTATGCCAGTATTATACTGTTTTGATTACTGTAGCCTTGTAGTATGTTTTGATGCCTGGTAGCATGATCCCCCCATCTTTGTTCTCAATTCTCAGGATTGCCGAGGCTATTCGTGGTCTTTTATGGTTCTAGATATATTTTAGGATTATATTTTCTATTTCTGTGAAAAATGCCCTTGGTAGTTTGATAGGAATTGCATTGAATATATATATTGCTTTAGGCAGTATGGACATTTTAACTATATTAACGCTTCCTATCCATGAGCAAGGTATGTGTCTCCATTTATTTGTATCTTCTTTTATTTCTTTCTTCAGTGTCTTATAATTGTCTGAGTACAGATCTTTTACTTCATTGATTAAATTTATTCCCAGGTATTTAATAGTTCTTGAAGCTATTGTAAATGGGAGTGTTTTCTTGATTTCTACTTCCAATAGTTTATTATTGGTATATGAAAATGCAACTGATTTCTGAATATTGATTTTGTATCATGGTACCTTACTGAATTCTTCTATCAGCTCCAATAGTTTTTTTTTCTTTTAAATTCTTTTATTCTGAAATAAAAATTTTTTAAAAATTAGTTTCAGGTGTACAACACAGTGCAATACTTAAACTTTTTAGCCCTCAGCGACAACCCCGCTCCCCCAATTCTCCCCCCCACTCCTCCCCCCCATATCATACATATCTATTACAATTCCTTTGACTCCCTTCCACCATATAATCCACATCCCGTATCTATCTATCTATCTATCTATCTATCTATCTATCTATCTATCTATCTATCTATCTTTTTAATTTATTTAGTAGGATTTTTTTTTGCCATTTTTAAAAAATTAGCTTCAGGTGTATAACACAGTGCTATAGTTACACTTTTTACCCCTAAAAGTGACAACCCCCCTCCCCCAATTCTCCACCCCACTCCTCCCCCCCGTATCATACTATCTATTACAATTCCTTTAACTCCCTTCCACCGTATGATCCACAATCCCATGACTATCTATATATTCAGTTACAGTTGGCATACAATAATTTACAACATCAGTTTCAGGTATACAGTTCAGTGATCAACCTCTACTCCATCCATGAAATGGTTTCCCTAACAAGACATGTGACCTTCTGACACCCCACAAAATATTTACAATATTATTATATTGCCTGAACTGCCTGTTTACTTTGCTCGTTCATTCAGTTTTTCAGATTCCACATATAAGTAAGATCATATGGTATTTGTGTTTCTCCGAGACTTATTTCACTTAACATAATAGTCTCTTCACAACATTATCAATTACATTCCCAGAACTGGCCTCCATATCCCTGCAGCAACATTGTAGTCACCCACCTACGCTGTCAAAAACCTTCCCCCTCTCCCTCATCTGCACTCCCTCCCAGCCGGCAACCATCAGTTTTTCCTTTATATCCGCTTGATATTATTTCATAAATTTACTGAGACTTGTTTTGTAGCCTAACATGTGGTCTGTCTTAGAAAATGTCCCATGTGCACTTGAGAAGAATGTATATTCTGTTGTTTCTGGGTGAAATGCTCTAAAAATATCAATGAAATCCAGCTGGTCTGAAATGTCATTTAAGGCCACTCTTTCCATGTTGATTTTCTGTCTAGAGGATCTGTTCATTGGTGACAATGGGGTGTTGAAGTCCCCTACCATGATAGTACTACTGTTGATCTCTGTCTTTATGTCTGTCAAAATCTGTTATATATAATTAGGAGCTCCTATGTTGGGTGCATAGATATTTATTAGGATTATGGTGCCCTTCTTTGTCTTTTATTGTAGTCTTCATTTTAAAGTCTATTTTGTCCAAAATAAGTACTGCTACTCCAGCTTTTTTTTCTCATTTCCATTTGCATGAAATATCTTATTCCATCTGTAAACAGCATATACATGTGTCCTATTTTCTTATCCACTCAGCCACTCTCTGTCTTTTGATTGGAGCATTTAGCCCATTCACATTTAAAATGATTATAGATAGATACATATGGATTGCCATTTTGTTATTTGTATTTCTGGTCTTCCTGGGTTAGCTTGTTTACCCCTTTCTTTTGTTTAAAAAAGCCCTTTTAACATTTCTTGCAATGCTGGATTGGTGGTAATGAATTCCTTAAGCTTGTTTTTTCTGAGAAGTTCTTTATTTGTCCTTCAATTTTAAGTGATAGCCATGATGGATGGAGCAATCTTGGTTGTAGGCCTTTATTTTGTGTCACTTTGAATATCTCCTGCCACTCTCTTCTGTCCTGCAGAGTTTCTGTAGACGAGTCAGCTGTTAGTCTAGAAGGAGTTCCTTTGTATGTAACCTGCTGTCTTTCTCTTGCTGCTTTTAGCATTCTGTCTCTGTCTTTAACCTTTGCCATTTTAACTATGATGTGTCTTGGTGTGCACCTGTTTGGGTTCAGCTTGTTTATAACCCTCTGCACTTCCTGGGCATGTATGTAGATTTCGTTCACCAGGGTAGGGCAGTATTCAGTCATTATTTTTTCAAATACATTCTCGATCCCTTGCTTCTTCTCTCTCCTTCAGGTATTCATATGATGCAAAATATTCTTGCAATTTATCTTGTCCCATAGGGCTCTTAAACTATTTTCATTGTTTTTTATTCTTTGGTCTTTTTGTTGTTCCATTTGGGTGATTTCTGCTATTTTGTCTTCCAAATTGCTGATCCGATTCTCTGCTTCATCTACTCTTCTGGTGATTCCTTCGAGTGTGTTCTTCATATCAGTTATTGTATTCTTTAGTTCTAACTGGTTGTTTTTTATGATTTCTCTATCCTTCTTTATGTCCTCGCTAAGTTTGTTAAACATTCTTATCATCAGTGTTCTAAACTCTGTCTCTGAAATGTTGGATCCCTCTGTTTCATTTTGTTCCATTTCTAGAGGTTTCATTTGATCTTTTACTGGTGACATGTTTCTTTGTTTCCCCATTCTGGCTGTCGCTCTGGGATTGCTTTGATGTACTAGATAGATCACCAGGCTAGCCCCAGCTGGGTCACCCAGGCACCCAGTTCATGGCCCATCACTCCCAGGAAAACTCCCAGTCTCAGCCTGTCCCAATCAGCCTTTTGCAGATTAGGCCGAGCAGCCCGACAACCAATCACCAGCTGCGGAACTCTGCAAGTGCAGTGCGGAGAGCCGGGACCCGAGGCGGCTTGCGCATTCCCACGTCTCAGTGAGCAGCCTGTTGGATCCAAAGCGCGCCCACCTCGTGTTACCCTGGTACCGCAGCACAAACCGATTGGAGGGTGGGGATCCGAGGCTGCATGCACGTGCACGCAGACATGCATTTCTGCACCACTTCACCATACCAATGAGGTCCTGGACCTGACCCTCTGTGGGAGGGCCCAACCCTGACAAAATGGTGCCCTCCTGTATACCTCTCATATGCAAGCTCCACACCAGGGGAACAATAGTCCCAAAACCTCCAGCCTTTGCACCAAAGGTGCTCAGTTCAGTCCATCCCCGCAGGCTCCTGGGCCCTGCTCTCACAGCCACTCCCTCCACCAGTAACCAGGTAAGTGCTCACCGGCGAGCAAGCCCATGTGCTGGCCCCACTGATTTTCTAGCTGCTCTCAGCCTCACCGAGCCGAGCAAAGAGAGTCCTCACTAATTTACTGCCAGCTATTGTGGAACTCCTCTTCCTGGCAATGGATCTCTGGGCTGGTGAGCTTGGTGTGCGGCCAGAGGGTCTCTCCCCTAACCAGAGCAGCCCCCCGCCATGGCTGAGGCGTCCCTCACGGGTTTCGCCTTCTCTCATCTCTGCCCCTCCTATCAGACTTGACGTGGCCTCCTCTTTAAGTTCTTCGTTTAGAGGTTCTGTTCATCTACTGTTCTGGGCACTTCCGGGGTTGAATGTTGTATAAATTATTTATAATTTTGGTGTGATCCTGGGAGGCAGTTAGCACAGCGTCTGTCTATTCCGCCATTTTACCGGAAGTCACCATTGGTATTTTGAATGGGATTGCATTGAATTGGTATATTTTGCTTTGGTGATTTTTAACTACATCATTAATTCTTCCTATCCATGAGCATAGTATATGCTTCCATTTATTTGTATCTTCTTTAATTTTTCTCTTCAATATCTTATAATTTTCTGAGTACAGCTGTTTTATATCCTTGGTTAAATTTATACCTAGGTATTTTATTTATTTTTGATGCAATTATAAATGGGGTTGTTCCCTTTTCTTGTCTGACTGCTGTGTTTAGAACTTCCAGGACTATCTTGAGTAAATGTTGTGAAAGAGAGCATCCTTGACTTGTTACTGCCCTTAAGGGAAATGTCTTTAGCTTTTCCCCATTGAGTATGAAATTAGCTGTGGGTTTCTCATATATGTCCTTTAGTATATTGAAATACGTTCTTCTTATGTCCACTTTGCTGAGTGTTTCTTTTTTTTTTATCATAAATGGATGCTGGATTTTGTCAAGTGCTTCTTCTGCTTCTATTGATATGACCATGATTTTTATTTTTCACTTTTTTATGTGGTGTGTCAGGTTAATTGATTTGCAGATATTGAACCTACCCTGCATACCAGGAATGAATCCCACTTGATCATGTTGTATGATCCTTTAATGTATTGCTGAATTTGGTTTGCTAATATTTTGTTGAGGATTTTTGCATCTATGTTTATTAGGGATATTGAGCTATAGTTTTCTTCTTTTTGCTTTTTTAAATGTCTTTGTCTGGTTTTGGAATCTGGGTAATGGTGGTCTCATAAAATGAGGTTGGAAGCTTTTCCTCCTTTTGGATTTTTTGGAATAGTTTGAGAATAGGTATGAACTCTTTATTGAATGATTGGTAAAATTAACCTGTGAAACCATCCGGTCCAGGATTTTTGTTTGTTGGGAGCTTGTTGATTACTGATTCCATTTTGTTGGTGGCAAACATTCAGTTAAGATTTTCTGTTTCTTCTTGATTCAGCCTTATAGATTATCTTCTTCTAGGAATTTATCCATTTCTTCTAGAGTGTCCAATTTGTTGGGGTAAAGTTGCTTGTAGTATTTTCTTAAAAGTTTTTGTATTTCTGGGGTGTCAGTTGTCATTTCTCCTCTTTCATTTCTGATTTTATTTTGCGGAGTCCTTTTTCCTTTTTTCTTGATGAATCAGGTTAAAATTTGTCAGTTTTGTTTATCTTTTCAAAGAACCAGCTCTTCATTTCATTGATCTTTTGTACTATTTTTTAGTCTCTATTTTGTTTATTTTGTCTCCTCTGCTTCTTGTGATCTCCTCATGTTTCTTTCTAATGCATTGTTCATTTCAGTTATTCTTTATTTCTGACTGGTTCTTTCTTATGGTTTCTATGTCATTCTTTATGCTTGCTATCTCTTTGTTGAAATTCTCACTAAGTTCCTTAAGCGTTCTTATAATCTGTGTTTTATTTATTTATTTATTTATTTATTTATTTTTTAAATTAGTTTCAGGTGTACAACACAGTGCAATAGTTATACATTTTACCCCTCAAAGTGACAACCCCCCACCCCCAATACACCACCCCACTCCCCCCCATATCATATATATCTATTACTCTTCCTCTGACTCTCTTCCACAGTATAATCCACATCCCATGACTATCTATATATATTCAATTACAGTAGGTATACCCCCTCCGCTTTAGTAATACAGTGCAGTGATCAAACCTCTACTCCATCCATGAAATGGTCTCCCTAACAAGACCTATGATCATCTGACATTCCATTGAATATTTACAACATTATTAATTATATTCTCCAAACTGTTTTTCCTATCCCAGTAGCAATATTGTAGTTGCCTATTTTTGCTGTCTAATCCCTTCCCCTTCTCCCTCATCCCCATTCCTCTCCCAATTAGCAACCCTGATTTTTCCTCTATATCTATGAGACAGTTTCTGTTTACTTTGCTCATTCATACAGTTTTTCGGATTCCACATATGAGTGAGATCATATGGTATTTGTCCTTCTCTGACTGACTTATTTCACTCAACATTATAGTCTCTAGGTCCATCCATATCATTGCAAATGGCACGATTTCATTCTTCTTTATAGCGGAGTAATACTCCATTGTATAAATATACCACAGTTTCTTAATCCAGTCATCTACTGATGGGCATTTTGGTTGTTTCCAAGTCTTAGCTATTGTAAATTGTGCTGCTATGAACATAGGGGTGCATAACTTTTTTTGAATAAGTGTCTTGGTTTTTTCAGGATAAATACCTAGGAGTGGAATTGCTGGGTCAAACGGTAGCTCTATTTCCAGTTCTTTGAGGTACCTCCATACTGACTTCCAGAGTGGCTGCACCAATCTGCAGTCCCACCAACAGTGCAGCAGGGTCCCCTTTTCCCCACAGTCCCGCCAGCACTTGTTGTTTGTTGATTTGTTGATGATAGCCATTCTGACTGGGGTGAGGTGGTATCTCATGGTGGTTTTTATTTGCATTTCCCTAATGACCAGTGAGGTTGAACTTTTTTTCATATGCCTGTTGGCCATCTGTATGTCCTCTTTAGAGAAATGTCTCTTCATATCTTCTGCCCATTTTTTAATTGGGTTGTTTGTTTTTTTGGTGTTGAGTTTCATGAGTGTTTTATAAATTTTGGATATTAACTCCTTATCAGATATATCGTTGGCAAATATATTCTCCCATTCAGTAGGCTTCCTTTTTGTTTTATTAATGGTTTCCTTTGTTGTGAAAAAACTTTTAAGTCTGATATAATCTCATATGTTCATTTTTTCTTTTACTTCCCTTGCCCGTAGGGATGTATCAGTAAAAATATTGCTCCAGGTAATGTCTGCAAATGTACTCCCTATATTTTCTTTTAGGATTTTTATGGTTTCAGGTCTTACATTTAAGTCTTTAATCCATTTTGAATTTGTTCTTGTATAAGGCGTAAGGAGATGATCCAGTTTCATTTTTTTGCATGTGTCAGTCCAATTTTCCCAGCACCATTTATTGAATAGACTATCTTTACTCCAGTGTAAATTCTTGCTTCCCTTGTCATAGATTAACTGTCTGTAAATGCTTGGATTTATTTCTGGGCTCTCTGTTCTGTTCCACTGATCGATGTGCCTGTTTTTATGCCAATACCAAACTGTCGTGATTACTGTGGCCTTGTAGTAGGTTTTGATGTCTGGTAGCGTGATCCCCCCGACTTTGTTTTTATTTCTCAGAATTGCCGAGGCTATTCTGGGTCTTTTATGATTCCATATAAATTTTAGGATTATATTTTCTATTTCTGTGAAAAATGCCCTCGGTAGTTTGATAGGAATTGCATTGAATCTATATATTGCTTTAGGCAGTATGGACATTTTAACTATATTAATTCTTCCTATCCATGAGCATGGTAGGTGTTTCCATTTATTTGTATCTTCTATGATTTCTTTCTTCAGTGTCTTATAATTTTCTGAGTACAGATCTTTCACTTCTTTGGTTAAATTTATTCCTAGGTATTTTATAGTTCTTGATGCAATTGTAAATGGGACAGTTTTCTTAATTTCTCTTTCCGTTAGTTTATTATTGATATATGCAAATGCCACTGATTTCTGAACATTGATTTTATATCCTGCTACTTTACTGAATTCGTCTATCAGTTCCAATAATTTTTTGATGGAGTCTTTGGGGTTCTCTATATACAGTATCATGTCATCTGCATATAATGACAATTTTACTTCTTCCTTGCCAATTTGGATGCCTTTTATTTCTTTTTGTTGTCTGATTGCTGTGGCTAGAACTTCCAGCACTATGTTGAATAAAAGAGGAGAAAGTGGACAGCCTTGTCTTGTTCCTGATCTTAAGGAGAATGGTTTTAGCTTTTCCCCATTGAGTACGATGTTAGCTGTAGGTTTATCATATATGGCTTTTATTATGTTGAGATATGATCCCTGTATTCCCACTTTGCTAAGGGTTTTTAACATAAATGGCTGTTGGATTTTGTCAAATGCTTTTTCTGCATCTATTGAAATGACCATGTGATCTTTATCCTTCATTTTGTTGATGTGGTGTATCACATTAATTGATTTACGGATGTTGAACCAGCCTTGCGTACTAGGGATGAATCCCACTTGATCATGATGTATGATCTTCTTAATATATTGCTGAATTCTGTTTGCTAATATTTTATTGAGTATTTTTGCATCTATATTCATCAGGGAGATTGGCCTGTAGTTTTCCTTTTTTGTGATGTCTTTATCTGGTTTTGGAATCAGGGTGATAGTGGCTTCATAAAAAGAGTTTGGTAGCCTTCCCTCCTTCTGGATTTTTTGGAATAGTTTAAGAAGAATAGGTGATAGTTCTTTTTTGAATGTTTGATAAAATTCACTTGTGAAGCCATCTGGTCCAGGGCTTTTGTTTTTTGGGAGCTTGTCAATTACTGATTCAATTTCCTTGGTAGTAATCAGGGTATTTAGATTTTCTGTTTCTTCTTGCGTTAGCTTTGGAAGGTTGTATGCTTCTAGAAAATTATCCATTTCTTCCAGATTGTCAAATTTGTTGGCATATAGTTGCTCATAGTAATTTCTTAGAAGTTTTTGTATTTCTGTGATGTCTGTAGTCATTTCCCCTCTTTCGTTCCTCATTTTGCTAATTTGAGTCCTCTCTCTCTTTTTTTTGATGAGCCTGGCTAGAGGTTTGTCAATTTTGTTTATCTTCTCAAGAAACCAGCTCTTGGTTTCATTGATCTTTTGAATTGTTTTTCTGTTCTCTATATTGTTTATTTCTGCTCTGGTCTTTATTATCTCCTTTCTTGTACTCCCCTTGGCACTCTTTTGCTGTTCTTTTTCCAGTTCCCTTAGGTGTAAGGATAACCTGTTAATTTGAGATTTTTCTTCCTTCTTTAGGTAGGCTTGCACTGCTATAAACTTCCCTCTTAGGACTGCTTTCGCAGCATCCCAGAGATTTTGGGTCATGGTGTTTTCATTATCGTTTGTGTCGAGGTATCTTTTGATTTCCTCCTTGATCTCATTTGTGACCCACTCACTATTTAATAGCATATTGTTTAGCCTCCATTTATTTGTCAGCTTCCCGGATTTCTTCTTATAATTGATTTCTAGTTTCATAGCATTGTGATCAGAGAATACAGTTGAAATGATTTCAATCTTCTTAAATTTATTGAGACTTGTTTTGTGGCCTAACATGTGGTCTATCTTAGAAAATGTTCCATGTGCACTTGAAAAGAACGTATATTCTGTAGCTTTGGGATGAAATGCTCTGAAAATGTCTGTTAAATCCAGCTGGTCTAATGTGTCATTTAAGGTCGCTGTTTCTGCATTGATTTTCTGTCTGGAGGATCTGTCCATTAGTGACAGTGGGGTGTTGAAGTCCCCTACTATGATAGTGTTACTGTTGATCTCTGTCTTTATGTCTGACAATATCTGTTTTATATATTTAGGGGCTCCTATGTTAGGTGCATAGATGTTTACTAGAGTTATGTCCTCTTGTTGGATCGATCCCTTCATTACTATGAAGTGTCCTTCTTTGTCCTTTGTTATATTCTTCAATTGAAAGTCCATTTTATCTGATATAAGTATCGCTACTCCAGCTTTTTTCTCAGTACCATTTGCATGAAATATTTTACTCCATCCCTTTACTTTCAGCCTGTATGAGTCTTTGGATCTGAGGTGAGTCTCTTGTATACAGCATATGCTGGGGTCTTGCTTTCTTATCCATTCAGCCAACCTATGTCTTTTTATTGGAGCATTTAATCCATTTACATTTAATGTGATGATTGATAGGGGTGTATTTATTGCCATTTTGTTATTTGTGTTCGTAGTCTTTCATAGGTTGTTTTTCTCTTCTACTTAAAGAAGCCCTTTTAGCATTTCCTGCAAAGCTGGCTTGGTGGTAATGAATTCCCTTAACTTATTTTTTTCTGCAAAGCTCCTTATTTTGCCTTCGATTTTAAATGATAACCTTGCTGGATACAGCAATCTTGGTTGTAGGCCTTTATTTTTCATCACTTTGAAAACCTCCTGCCACTCCCTTCTGGCCTGCAAAGTTTCTGTAGAAAAGTCAGCTGATAATCTTATGGGGGTACCCTTGTAAGTAACTTGCTGCCTTTCCCTTGCTGCTTTAAGGATTCTGTCTTTGTCCTTAACCCTTGCCATTTTCACTATAATGTGTCTTGGAGTGGGCCTGTTTGGAATCATCCTGGTTGGAACTCTCTGCACTTCCTGAGCTTGTATTTCGATGTCCTTTGCCAGGTTAGGGAAGTTTTCAGACATTATTACTTCAAATATATTCTCAATCCCTTGCTCCCTCTCTTCTCCTTCTGGTACTCCAATGACCCATGGGTTATTGCATTTGATGTTGTCCCCCAGCTCTCTTAAACTATTTTCCATGTTTTTCATTCTTTTTTCTTTTTGTTGTTCCGCATGGGTGATCTCTGCTATTTTGTCTTCTAAGTCACTGATTCGATTTTCTGCTTCATCCAATTTGCTAGTGATTCCATCGTTTGTTGTTTAATTCAGTAATTGTATTCTTAAGTTCTAGCTGGTTGCTTTTCATGATTTCTCTATCCTTCTTTATATTTTCATTAATTTCCTTGAACATTCTAATAATCAGTGTTCTGAACTCTGTCTCCGATAGGTTGGTTACCTGTATTTCCTCTATTTCCACTGATTCAGGAAGTTTCTTCTGTTCTTTTATTTGTGTTGTGTTTCTTTGTCTCCCCATTCTGGCTTACTCTTTGTGTTTGCTTCAATATAACAGATAGATCCCCCAGATTTCTCAGTCTTTTCTGGGTAAACTTATATGTTATGTGTCCTTTATATTTGAATTACTCAGTCTCCCTATTCTCCTGTGCTTGTATCTGAGGTGTTCCTTGTGTCGTGCGTCCTCACTTGTTGAAGTTTTAGTTTTGATTACTTTTGGTTTGTCAGTAGGTGGGATTGACTCCCAGATTGATTAGCTGTGAGAATCAGCAGCGTCTGCAGTTTATGAGCTGCAGTGAGAGGATTGACCCCTCTGATGAAACTTGGACCCTATGGGTCCTAGTACCTGTAGCAACTTCCTTTTGTGTGTGACTCTTGTATGTCAAACCCAGAAATGCTCTGGTTTTATCTAAAGTTGGCCTCCGGGTATGATGATTCTTGTGTCTGTTTGTTTGGACCCACTGCTGCAGAGTGATTTTAGAGCATAACAGATCAACAAGAACAACCTCCGCAGCCACCAAAGGAAACCAAATGCTCGCACAAGTAAAAAAAACCAACCATCAATCTACAGTCAACTTGTACAGAAATATCAATCATACTAATGAAGAAAACAAACAGAAACAAAACAAAGACCACACACTCAATAATAACAGAAGAGGAAACAAAATAAAATACAATATCCTAAAATAAAAAATAGAATAAACATGAGAAACCGATTAGCTATACCTAAAAAATAAAAAATAAAAATAAAGTAAAATAATAATAAAAAAAGTAAGAAAAATTAAAAAAATAAAATTTGCAGAAAAAGGGAAAAGAGGAAAAGTATAGCAGTGAGAAGAATGAATAAAATAAGAGAGAAAGTGAGGGTGGGGAAAAAAGAAAAAGAAAAGAAAGAAAAAGAAAAAAAATATATGTATTAGTCTACACACCCATATATATGGACATATATTCACCTATATACACCTATATATGTGCCTATATTAAAAACTACAAAATGATAAGAATGAAATAGAAATAAAAACCAAAATCAACCAAGATAAGCAGCCAATAAAGGGAAAACAAAACAGAATAAAACCAAACAAACCAAAAATACCCGTGCCGGTCTTGGATAAAGTCCACCAAGCTCTCTTCATTTTGTCTGCTATACAAAAATTCCTGTGCATCTTGTGGGAACAGTAGGCCACCTGATGCCTTGCGTGATCCTGGCACTGCAGGTTTGCTGTACTTGAGTGTGGTTGTGACGTATGATTGGTGGTTTTTACAAAGTCACTGCCTTTTTGCTTTTGTCTGTCCCAAGGCAGGCTGCAACCCCAAAGGCTCAATGAGTGTCTCTGGGCACCCTTTTGGGTTGACAGCCCTGGAGAATTAAAGAATTCCTCACTACCAAAAGCCTGCTGCTAAGAATCTGTTAATTAGTGCCTCAGCAGGTGAACCTGCCCTGCCTCCCAAGCCTTGCCTAAAGGTGGGGGCGGGGTAGGTAGTCTCACTCTGCAGCCTTTACTGGGTGGAAATTCTCAATCCCCTGCAGGTAAGGATTCTTCCTAGACTGCCCCTATTGCTCCATTCAGGAGTCAGTTTAAGACTGACTTGGCGGGGGCCAAAGTTTGTGGGAGTGGGTGCGTTATTGGTTTTTTTTGCTTTCTGTTCAAGAGTAGAAAAAGGAAAAAAAAAACCATAAAAATAAACAAAGCCACAGTTCCAACACTGTTTTAAACTAAGGACTTTGCCTTTTATGCTCCAGCGGAGTTCCTGCTGCTCTCCCAAAGGGTCTGCCGGGATTTAGGGAATTGCGCGCACCCTACCGTGTGGCCAAGATCCCCACTCCGCGTCTCTCAGGGACCTGCGTCTGCCCGGCGTGCTGCGTGTCTGAGTGAGCCTTCTTTTTCCCCTGCTCCCGTGTTTAAGGCTTCTGCCTTGGAGCCGGTGCGCGCCACGCTGTGCTCCTGCTGCTCTCCCAAACGGTCTGCCGGGGCTTAAGGGACTGCACGCCCCCTGCCCCGAGGCTCAGATCCCTGCTCTGTATCTCGGGGACCTGCGTCTCCACCCGGCGCGCTGCTTGTCCGAGCGAGTCTTCTTTTTCCGCTGCTCCCAGGTTTCAGGCTTCTGCCTCGGAGCCGGCGCGCGCCCGCGCGGATCTCCTGCTGCTCTCCCAAACGGTCTGCCGGGATTTAGGGGACTGCGCGCACCATGCCGCGTGGCTCCGATCCACACTCCATCTCTCGGGGACCTGTGTCTCCGCCCAGCGCGCGCTGCTTCTATGCGCGCGAGTCCTCTGTTTTCCCCTGCTCGGGGTTTCAGGCTTCTACGCTCCGCAGGACCCGGTGGGCACAGAGAGTGATCCCTGAACCAGGCGGGTGCAGGGATTGATCTTGCCCTGTCGCTGCGGGGCTCTGCACCCTGCTTCCTGGGGACCCAGGGAGCCGCGGGTGCAGCTCCTACCTCTGCACAGTCGTCTCCTCTCTCTCCTCCCGCCCTTGCCCGGCCTGAGCTTCTGCCTCAGACTGCAAACCAACGCGCTCTTGCTGAACTCTAGGTGGGCCGCGGGCCGCAGGGAGCGAGCCGGGGCAACACTCACCGTGACTCAGCAGCCACGGGTGCGGGCTGCACCTCACACGTCTCGCCGCCTTGCCCTACTCGCCCGGCCTGCCCACCTTACAGCAATCCTTGTGTGGAACTCTTAGTTGCTCTGTGTGATGAGTAGATGTCTCTTTGAAGCGTATTAGAAGGTCAAATTGTGGATATTTCCAGGGGAGGTTTCATGCAGCCCTCCTCACAGCTGCTATCTTGACCCTCCTCTCTAATCTGTGTTTTAAACTCTGTCTCTGGTATATTGGTTGCCTCCATTTCATTTAGTTCTAGTTTTGGAGGTTTCTCCTGTTCCTTTATTTGGGATATGTTTCTTTGTTTCTTCATTCTGGCTGCGTTTCTGTATTTGATTCTTTGTATTAGGTAGATCTCCTATGCCTCTCAGTCTTTGCCGGGTAGCCTTATGTAGTATGTGTCTTGTGTGGTCTAGTGGCCCAGTTTTCCTGATCTCCTGTGCATACATTCCAGGACTGTCCCTTGAATTGTTGCGTGTGTTCTCCTGTTGTAGTTGAGTCTTAATTGCTTTTGGCACATCAGTGTGTGGGATTGACTCCCAGGCTGACTGGCTATGAAGTTTGGCTATGCCCACAGTGTATGAGCTGCTGTGTGTAGGCTGACCCCTCAGAGGAGGATTCACCCCCATGTGTTCTTGTGTCTGTTGAGACCCCCCCTCTTTGGGTGTGCTGCTTGTAGGGCTAACCAGGTAGTGCTCTGGTGTGGTCTGAAGCTGGCCTCTGGGTGTGTTATTTCTGTTTTATGGGCAGGGCTCCCATGCAGGCCAATTTCCGCCTTGCTTGTTACCAGCCTGTGGCTACCTGATAGGAACCACAAAGCTATACATGGTTGGCTGCTGCCTGTGCTGGACCTGGAGGCATGTGGGGGATGGCCTCATTGTGAACCAAGGCCGGCTGCCACCAGTAGTGGGCCAGAGACAGCAAAAAGCCCAGAGCCCCCTAGGCTTATTGTTACCCGCCGCTGCCTGTAAGGCTCAGGCGTTGAGAGAGCTTCCTTATATCATATTCAATGTGGAAAAGCTAAAGGCATTCCCCTTAAGATCAGGAACAAGACAAGCCTGTCCACTTTCTCCTCTTCTATTCAACATATTTCTGGAAATTCTAGCCACAGCAATCAGACAAGAAAAAGAAATAAAAGGCATCCAAATTGGCAAGGAAGAAATAAAATTGTCATTATATGCAGATGACATGGTACTATATATAGAGAACTCCAAATACTCCATCAAAAAACTGTTGGGACTGATAGACGAATTTAGTAAGGTAGCAGGATAAAAAGTCAATATTCAAAAATCAGTTGTATTTGCATATATCAATAATAAACTAATGGAAGGAAATTAAGAAAACACTCCCATTTACAATTGCATCAAGAACTATAAAATACCTGGGAATAAATTTAACCAAAGAAGTAAAGATCTGTACTCAGAAAATTATAAGACACTGAATAAGGAAATAAAAGAAGATACAAATAAATGGAAACACCTACCATGCTCATGGATAGGAAGAATTAATATAGTTAAAATGTCCATACTGCCTAAAGCAATATATAGATTCAATGCAATTCCTATCAAACTTCCAAGAGCATTTTTCACAGAAATAGAAAATATAATCCTAAAATTTATATGGAACCATAAAAGACCACGAATAGCCTTGGCAATCCTGAGAAATAAGAACAAAGTCAAGGGGATCATGATAGCAGACATTAAAACATACTACAAGCCTACAGTAATCAAAACAGTATGGTACTGGCAAAAAAACAGGCACACAGATCAGTGGAACAGAACAGAGAGCCCAGAAATAAATAGATGCACATACGGACAGTTAATCTATGACAATGGAAGCAAGAATTTACACTGGAGTAAAGAGAGTCTATTTAATACATGGTGCTAGGAAAATTGGACTGACACATGCAAAAAAAATGAAACTGGACCACCTCCTTATGCCATATACAAGAACAAATTCAAAATGGATTAAAGACTTAAATGTAAGACCTGAAACCATAAAACTCCTAGAAGAGAATATAGGGAATAAATTTGCTGACATTACCCTGAGCAATATTTTTACTGATACACCCCCATGGGCAAGGGAAGTAAAAGACAAAATGAACATATGGGATTATATCAAACTTATAAGGTGTTTTCACAACAAAGGAAACCATCAATAAAACATAAAGGCAGCCTACTGAATGGGAGAAGATATTTGTCAACAATATATCCGATAAGGGGTTAATATCCAAAATTTATAAAACACTCATGCAACTCAACACCAAAAAAACAAACAACCCAATTAAAAAATGGGCAGAGGATATGAGAGACATTTCTCTTCAGAGGACATACAGATGGCCAACAGGCATTTGAAAAAATGTTCAACCTCACTGATCATTAGGGAAATGCAAATAAAAACCAGAATGAGATACCATCTCACTCCAGTCAGAATGGCTATCATCAATTAATCAACAAACAACAAGTACTGGCGAGGCTGTGAATAAAAGGGAACCCTGCTGCACTGTTGGTGGGATTGCAGATTGGTGCAGGCACTATGGAAGTCAGTATGGAGGTATCTCAAAGAACTGGAAGTAGAGCTACCTTTTGACCCAGCAATTCCACTCCTAGGTATTTATCCTGAAAAAACCAAGACACTAATTTGAAAAAATATATGCACCCCTATGTTGATTGCAGTGCTATTTACAATAGCCAAGACTTGGAAACAATCGAAATGCCTATCAGTAGATGATTGGATTAAGAAAGTGTGGTACATTTACACAGTGGAGTATTACGTGACTATAAAGAAGAAAGAAATCGTACCATTTGCAAAGATATAGATGCACCTAGAGAACATTATGTTACATGAAATATGTCAGTTAGAGAAAGACAAATACCATATGACCTCACTTATATGTGGAATCTAAAGAACTGAAAAAATGAGCAATGTAAACAGAAATAATCTTAGAGACACAAAGGAAAAACATGATTGCTTGAAGGGACGGGGTTGGGCATGAGGGAGAAGGGGAAAGGACGAAGCAATACAAACTGGTAACTACAATACTACCGCAGGGACAGAAGAGACAGTTTAGGGAATATAATCAATAAGGTTGTAAATATTTTTTTAGGGGATCAGAAGGACTCCTGTCTTGTCAGGGAGAACACTTCATGGATGGTGTAGTGGCCTGACCACTGGATTGTGCACCTGAACCTGTCGCTGATTAGATGTTGACTATAATTTAACACATATATAGTCATGGGATGTGGAATATAGTGTGGGGATGGAGTCAATGGAATTGTAATAGATATGTATGATATCGCGGGTGGGGGGCAGAGAAAGGGGTCACTTTGTAAGGTGTGAAAAAGATAACCATTGCATTGTTTTGTATATCTGTAACTAATAATAAAATATGTATATATACAGAATCACATTAAAGTATGCTTACCATGAAAAAAAGAAAAGAAAGAGCCTCCTTAGGTGCACAGGTCAGGCTGATTGTCCTGGTGTTGAGAGTGTCCTCAGTGACGCAGCACTAGCAGGGCTGGGTAGAGTCCCAGGGAGTCATGAGACATGGCTGGTGATTTTTGAAAAGTTAATGCCGATTCAGTTCTTACTCCAGTGCCCAGCCTGTGACCACTTTGCACAGCACCATGAGTACACCACAGCCAGTCACCACTGGTCTCAGGACAGTCCCTGGCCTGTGACCACTTCCTGAAATGCCCTTAAAATACTGCAGCCAGGCACCACTGCTACAGGCTTAGAAATCCCTGAGAGCTGCCCGAGAGTAGCTGTGACTAGATTTTGGGTCTCTGTCCACCACGAAAATCTCTCTGGGCTGTCACAGGCCAATTACTGCTGCAAAAGGCCTTCACAGCTGGTGGGGTGGGGCTGGCCACCCAGGCACCCAGAGTATCCCTGGCAATTCAGCTCTAGGTGGGTTGGTTGGGATTCCAGGGAGTTAAGGGTGTAGTTGATGGTTTCTACAAAGTCAGTGTAGTCTTGGCTTCCACACTGGTGCTGGCCCTGCAACGACCCCAAGAATACCACAGTCAGCCACTGCCTTTGTCAGTCCCCCAGGTTTCTGAGAGGTGCCCAGGAGACACTGGGGCACAGGTCTTGGGTTACTGCCCTCGTTCAAACATTTCCCGGGCTGCTGTGAGTCATCCACATGCTGCAAAAAGACCTCCACAGCCTGTGGGGTGGGGCCAGTAGCCCAGGAGTCAAGAGTAGCACCAGCTGTGGAGGGGCTGGGACCCATGGCATTACAAAGACAGTCCAAACACATGGATTCCACCTGACCAATACAATCCTAGACTTGGCCCTTAGGGGGAAGTTTAACACTGAAGAGATGGCTCCCTCCTGTAGGCCACATGTGTGTCAGGCTCCATGCAGGGAGAACAGTGGCTCCTGAGGTCCTTCCAGCTCCTGCCCTGAAGCCACAAAATTCAGTCCTTCCTCACATGACTCTGGGCCTCTCGATCTATTGCCCCTCCACCAATGACCAGGGAAGTGCCTGCAAGTGAGTGAGTCCGTGTGCCAAGTCTACAAGAGGGCAACTGGATTTACAACATCCCTCTGCCCCACCAGGAAGGGCAGACAGTCCTTGCTGATTTTCACTGCTAGATGCCTTGGGATCTCCGCTTCCTCGCACAGCACCTCTGGGCTGGGGAGCCTGATGCGGGACTGGGGACCCTCCCTGTTCAGGGGGGACCTCTGCCTACAACGTTTCCTTTCTGTTGTCCAACCACCATCCATAGGCTTGGGATCAGCTCATTTTGCATATCCCCCATTCCTACCAGTATTGATGTGGCCTCTTCTTTATATCTTTAGTTACAGGGGTTCTGTTTAGCTAGCCTTCAGGTGATTCTTGAGATCTATGCTTTATTTGTAATTTTGCTATGATCTTGGGATGCATTAGGCATAGTGTTTACCTAATCTGCCATCTTGGACCTCTTCTGAATGATCTTGTTATGGTCTTTCCCTGAGTTGTTCTGAGTTTTATATACTTGGGTTTTACATATGATAAAATATTGTCTTACAGAAGTGCATCAACCTCAGTATAGAAAATTTGGAAGACAGATAAAGAGTTATAAAGAAAGTTAATCTTGAGTGCAGCCGGGTGCCTCAGTTGGTTAGAGTGCGAGCTCTGAGCAACAGGGTTGCCAGTTCAATTCCCACATGAGTCAGTGAACTGTGCCCTCTGCACTAGATTGAAGACAATGACTTGAGCTGAGCTGCCGGTGGGCGGCTGGATGGCTCAGTTGGCTAGAGAGAGTGCTCTTAACAAGGTTGCTGGTTTGATTCCCACATGGGATGGTGGGCTGTGCCCCCCCACCCCTCGCAATTAGGTTGAAAATGGCATCTGGACTTGGAGCTGAGCTGCGCCCTCGACAACTGAATTGAAAGACAACAACTTGACTTGGAGCTGATGGGTCCTGGGAAAAACACACTCTTCTCCAATTAAAAAAAAAAATTAAAAAAAAAAAGAAAGTTAATCTTATCTACAATCCTACTATTCAGTGATGACCATTATTTCATGATAAATTTTCTTATTGTTTTTTTATTCATAAACGTGAACCTTAAACATGAGGATCATATTGAGTGACTTGAACATCTCACTTTTGAAACTCGTAATTTTAGCATGTTACCTGCATTGTAAAAATCATTTGAAAAAGACTTTGAATTTTTATTTATTTGTGTTCCTAAAAGGATACTGTTGTAAAAGAGCAAAAAAAAATTAGTACATGAGATGGAAAGCAGAAATAACCCATGACCTCCATCGTAAAGGAAAATGTAATATAACCTTCCTAAGGAGAGGAGTTGTTGTGCTTGGTTTTTGTTCATTTTATTTTCAGCGCATCAATACCACAGTGCCTAGCAGTGAGTTCTCAGTATGTATTTGTTGAGTAAGTGAACAAACACCTAATTTCTTCCATCTGCTTTTTGTTTAAAATATAATTTATCTTTTTATAATACTAGAATGGTACTCTATAAACAATTTTCTACATTGCTTTTAATTTTCTTCCATTTAGCAATTTATTGTGAGCAATAACTATGTTATTACACATTTTAAAAAGTTTTGCTGAGGCTGGCTGAGTGACATGCTGGTTAAGAGTTGGCTTGGGACGCCAGCTCTGAGCATCAGGGCCCCGGTTCAGATCCCACATGAGGGCCAGTGACACTGCGCCCTCTACAGCTAAGATGGTGAACAACAGCTTGACTTGGAGCTGGGCTGCCATGAGGCGACTGCATAGGCTGCAGTGGAGCTGGCCAGCAGCTGGCATGCACTTTTGTGAGCTGCCATGAGCCGCCGTAAGGGGCCGTTCAATGGCTGTTCAATGGCCGGCGAGCGACTGCCTCACCTGGGAAGACGGTAGTGATAGTTCCAACATGGGCCAGTGAAGCGACGTCCTCCACACCTAGACTGAAGAACAAAAGGACAGCAACTTGTCTGTTCCCGTTCCCCGATTCTCCAACAGTGTTCCCCTCCCCCAATTCCCTAATAAAAGCTTAAAAAAAAAAGTTTTGCTGACTCTTTTACCCTCTTCCCCAGTGAGGTTTTTTTTTTGTTTCATTCTTGTATTGGGGGCAGGAAAGCTTCCTGTAAACCAATGTACACTCTATAGAGTCTGACAGACTTGGGACCTGAACATTGGGACCCTCTGTGAGGAGCTTTGAGACCCTTGACAAGTGACTCCTGTGTGCCACAGTTTCCACATGTGTAAAATGAGGGTGGTAACAGCATCTGCTTCATGGGGTGGTAACCAGCATAAATCACACAACAGGTTGTTAGGGCACCTGTAGATATCCTGTTATCACTGTTGGTGCTATTTCTAATGTTTTCTGTAATGTGTGGAGTAGATACAAATTTTCTAGCCACAATACCAAGAGTGATAAAAGGTGCTCTTTAAATTTACTCGTAGCAGATATCTGTTTCACTATCCATTTCTGCTTTCTGGTGGAAAATTCACACTAGTGATTTGTAGGGAAATTCAATCAAGAAAATATACATAAGAAAAGCACATTGATACATTCCTCAATGATTATGCCCCTAGAAAATGAAAAGAATATTTTTGTACATACATATTTTAACCATCTCTGATTATTTATAATCTATTTTCAGAAGTAGATTTGTTGGATTGAGAGGCGTGAACCCTTCTACCACCCTTGGTGCAACTTGCAAGAAACATAATACCCATTTGTTTTACCACCAGTATTCTGTAGGAATTCTCATTTCTTCATACACTCACCAGCACTTATTCATGTTTTTAAAATAATTAGCTTGTTGATTTTAACAGTTGTATATGTAGAAATGGATCCCCATTCTGTCATATATATTGCAAATGCTATTCCTGTTTTTGGCTTTTTAGTTATGTTTGTGGCTTTAGAAGCATGGATGCATTTTTTTAAATGTAGTCACATCTAGAGTTATCATTTTATTCCTGATGGCTTTACTATTTGGTACAAAGCTGAAAAGGCCCTTCCTAATCCACCATTCCTTTTATTTTCATCCCTGTTTTTTTGTGATTCCAGTCACCTGACTAAACTCCCCACTAAAATCCCTTGAAGACCCAAAACAAATGAAAATTCACAGTAACCACAGAGAATTAGGATTTATCCCCAACTACTTGGAGAAATTTCTCACTAACAAAAAGGCTGACTGAAATGGTTCTCTGATCCATCTCAGTTAGCATACCTTTTAGTGGTACCAAGAATTCCCAGAGCCTGCTTTGTCAAGGCCATATGGGTAACCAGAATTTAGCTAATCCTGATGGAAAAAACTACTCTCCCCTCCCCCCTCTCCCCTCTTTGCATTTGCTATAACCCTAGCGAAAAGAGAATATCTTTTAAATGGTATACTTTTTTTTTTAAATTGTGGAACTGGGGGAGGGGAACCAGCCAATTTGTTGTTCTTCAATCTTAGTTGTGGAGGGCGCCAGCCACCATCTTGCTATCCATCAGCAGCTCGTGGCCTCCAAGCTCAAGATGCTATGTTACAATCTTAGTTGTGGGTGGGTGTAGCCACCATCCCATGTGGGAGTCGAACTGGCAGCCTTGTTGTTAAGAGTGCATGCTCTATCCACTGAACCATCCGGGTGTCAGCTTAGCTCAAGGTGCCGAGTGCAGTCTTAGTTGTGGGGGCAGGTGTAGCCCACAATTAAACAGGCAGTCTTGTTAGGAGCATATGCACTCACCAGCCAGTTCAGTGGAAGCTCAGCTCGGGCACAGCGTCACTGGCCTATGTGAGAATTGAACCAGCGACCCTGTTGCTCTAAGCTCGTGCTGTTTAGCTAACTCTTAACCAACTGAGCCACTAGACCAGCCCTAAATGTATACTTTTTTATTGCTTTGTAGTATTATATTTTATATATGTACCACATCTTATTTATCCATTCATCTATTGATGGACACCTAGGTTGCTTCCATATCTTGACTATTGTAAATAATGCTGTAATGAACATCAGAGTGCATATAATTTTTTGAATTAGTGTTTTCATTTTCTTTGGAGAAAAGCCCAGAATTGGAATTTCTGGGTCATAAAGTAGCTCTATTTTTAATTTTTTGAGGATTTTCCATGCTGTTTTTCATAGTGGCTGCCCCAATTTGAAATTTCAGCAACAGTGTATAAATAACAGATGATTACTAGAATTACTGGGTTGATCACATTGTAAGGTATAAAAATATTGAATCATTATATTATACCTGAAACTAATGTAAGCAATATAATATTGTACACCAACTATACTTAAAAAAACTTTTCAAACAGAGAAAATTAGTAAAGATCTAGTGTTTTGCACTAAGTCTATTTCATAGGAGTCTATATATGTTCACTCCACTTTAAATAAACCAAATCTGGAGATCATCAAAACTGGATGTGGTTTAGGCAAACAATATGAAGCTAAACACCAAACAATGATTCTATATTCAAAGAAAAGGCCTTTGGGGCTGGCCGAGTGGCGCATTGGTTAAGAGCTGGTTTGGGATGCCAGCAGACCCGGTTTGGATCCCACATATGCCGGCCAGTGACACTGCCCTCTACAGCTAATAACAGCTCCACCTGGAGCTGGGGTGTGCGAGCCCCGGAGACGGTGTAGGCTGCAGTCTCTGCTGCAGTGGGCTGCCATAGGCTACAGTGAGTGGCCTGCAGCCAGCGTGAGTGGCTGGCAGCTACTGTGAGCTGCCAAGAGCACCCTGAGCAGCCATCCAGAGGTTGGCGACCAATCTGCCTCATGCAGGAAGAGCGCAATGATGATACCAACATGGGCCAGTGAGGCAACGTCCTCCACAACTAGACTGAAGAACAAAAAGACAGCAATTTGTCTGTTCCCCTTCCCTGATTCCCCAACGCTGTTCCCTTCCCCCAATTCCCCAATAAAATCTTTAAAAAAAAAGAAAAGGCCTTGGGCCTACATTAAAAGATTTGTAAGTGAATATGCATGTTTTAAGTTAAAATAAAATGTTTAAGGTAAAAAAGTTTTAAAAAATTCTATCCTTGGGCCTTCTGAGTGGCGTGTTGGTTGATAGTTGGCTTGGGACGCCAGCGGCCCTGGTTCGGATTGCACATATGAGGATCAGTGACACTGCCCTCTATAGCTAAGATAGTGAACAATGGCTCCACCTCGAGTTGGGCTGCTGTGAGTCCCCGGGACGGCATAACTGCAGCCCCTGCTGCAGTGGGCTGCCATAGGCTACAGTGAGTGGCCTGCAGCCAGCGTGAGTGGCTGGCAGCTACTGTGAGCTGCCAAGAGCGCCCTGAGCAGCCATGCAGAGGCTGGCGACCAATCTGCCTCACGTAGGAAGAGCGCAATGATGATACCAACATGGGCCAGTGAGGCAACGTCCTCCACAACTAGACTGAAGAACAAAAGGACAGCAACTTATCTATTCCCCTTCCCCGGTTCCCCAACACTGTTCCCCACGCCCAATTCCCCAATAAAATCTTTTAAAAAAATTCTATCCTTAAGTTTACCACTATCACCACCACCACTATTCCACTTCCCCACCCCTTAGCCTTCACTTGCCCCTAGCATTTCCCAGGGCACAATTCAATCCTGTTGACAGGAGCTGGATGAATCTGTCTTTAACTATAAAGACTGTAGGGACCTGGCCCACAACCAGATAAGCTAGCAAGTAGTTAAGATCTCTCAGCTCCATGGCAACACTGCTTATCAGACAGCAAGTTCTCTATGCTGGCTGGCAGTCAAGGTCCAACCTCTTGTGATGCTGTGTGCATGACAGCAGTCCTGCAGAGGCTGCCAGGTGATTCTCTGACAGAATTGCTCTTTGTTTTGCTGTACCTTGCTTCTTCTCCACCTGAGTGTGGAGTACTACCCCTCGAGCTGGCCACTACTGGAGACTCTCGCACGTCTGTAAGTCTCAATAAAGGTATGTTCTATACTCAGCCACCTTGTGTGTTCTTTGAGCTTGCAGCTTCCCAGGCACAAATCTTGGAACAACTCAGGCTCTGTCCAAACATGGATGAATAGACACCAATCTCAGGAATGCTGGGGATTGGGGGTTGGGCATTAATGATAATATCGAGGCAGGATAACATTGAGACTATTGTATGGACCCCTCCTCCAGAATACCGAAGGAGGCACCTCCTTTCAAGGAAGTAAAACAAGGAACCATACCCAATACCTGTGGATAGAGATAAACAAGAACTAGTTTCATCTGGCAGGGCCAGTATCCGTGACCAGGGCCTGGCCTTTAGCTAATTTTAATCTCATTTACATTGCAGTTACCAAGACTGCCATCATGCATCTGACACCATGAAAGCTCCAGAGGAACCAAATAAGGACAAAAAGGAGGGAATCAGAGATCCCACCCCTAGAGAGGAGGTGACATAGTGATGTTCCTAGATTCCAGTCCCTAAGAAATGAAAACCCTAATGAATACCTTCTCAGGGCTGCTCAATCTCTGAGTTCACCTGCACTTCCTTCTCAAGTGTGTATTTTTGCTTTCATAAACTCCCTGCACTTTCCTACATTTGTCTCCCTTTTGAATTCTTTTTCACGTGAAGACAACCTAGTTTCTGCTCTGGATTGAGTCCATTTTGGGACATCCCCGGGATTCTCCATTGTCAACACTACCACAGAGATCTCTACCTTTTTTTGTTAATGGACTGAAGCCTGAAATATGAGCTGCTATTCAGAAGCCGAAAATCGGCTGTCAGATTTTACCCGTACATGGGTTACAACAATCATCCCAGTCCCCAAAGTCTAGTCCCCTTTTGTCACCATACATTTGATGCCCTTTATCCTCTTCATCCTGTCCCCTCTTCTTCCCCCATTAACCACCATACTGTTATCTGTGTCTATGAGTTTGTGCTGTTTGTTCATTAGTTGCTCTCTGTTTTATACCCGATATATGAGTAAATTATATGGTTCTTGTCCTTTTCCATCTGACTTATTTCACTCAGCATGATACTGTTGGGTGGTGAACATACAATGCAATATACAAATGATGTATTAAAGAATTGTACACCTGAAACTTCTATAATGTTATTAAACAATGTTACCCCAATAAATTTAAAGATATAAAAAATACTAAAACAAAAAACCCAAACAATTACTCTAGCATTTATTGGACAGTCTGATAAACAGAGAAAACTACACACACAAACTTGTACTACAACTTAAACAACTGGAGGGAAACAAAAGTCTCTCCACAAATACAATACAGATAGATGAGGAGACTTGCACACACTGGCCTGAATTACATTGCTTTGGTCAGGTCCCAGGCAGCCAAATAAGCTGCTCAATCAAAACAAAATGACTCCCTTCCAAGGAAGTCATCTTTTAGTGTCCCCAAGTGACTTTGGTTCAGCAAAAAGAAGCAGCCCTATTAGTAAATGATCATTGTATTAGTTTGAGTTCTCCAGAGAAACAGAACCAATAGGTTGTGTGTGTGTGTGTGTGGCTCATTGTGGAGGTTGGCAAGTAGGCTGGTAGGCTGGAGATCCAGAGAAGAGTTGATCTTGCAGTCTGAGTCTGAAGTTAGTCTGCTGTTAGAATTTCTTCTTTGTGGGATGTCAATATTTTTTCTCTTAAGGCCTTCAGGTGATTGGATGATGTCCACTCACATTATGGAGGCTAATATTCTTTACTCAAAGTCTACTGATTTCAATGTTGGTCTCATCTGAAAAATACATTCACAGAAACAATTAAACCAGTGTTTCTACTGCCTAGACAAGTTGACACATAAAATATGTGTCACAGCTATCAACCTAATTTTTTGTGGATGCTGGAGCCATAGCCTCCACAAATAATTCTCCCAATTTCCTTCCAACTTTTATTGAAATAATAAAGATTTTAGTGATGGGATTTATCAATTGAATATATTCTCTCCCCATCCCTTTGGGTTCCTTAATTCTCAGCATGACTTTCTTCTCAGTCCTTCCACCTATTAGGATGAGGCCGTTTGACTCAATGAGGAGCCACTATTAGGTGCACACCTGAAAGATTTTTCCTTGATTTCACAGAGTTGGATGACCCATAGACCATCTTATGGTGACTTTCCTTGACTAGCCTGCACTTTTGTGTCCCCAAGTCTCTTACCCTTAGAATTATCATAATATTCTGGTTTATTGATTTCAGTACCCCATATTCTCTGAACTATCATCTACAGATACTGAGTAAATAAGTAATATGTTAGCCTTACAGGTCAATGTTAAAATTATTTGTCTGGCTAAATTGCCCCTAGTATCTGATGAGACATGTAAAGAGTTAACAGGAGGGAGCTTTTGGATTAACAGAAAAAGTGTTAACAGGAGTTAATTGGTGATTTAGTAGGAATGAACTTAAAAATTAACCACTTTTCTCTGAATCCCCTACTAACACTGCACCTGTAAGCTGACAATCACCTTGCACCCATTATAGATGGGAACAGAACAGTTTCCAGGGAAAGCCAACTGCCATAACAAACCCCTGCAAGCTAACAAATACCCATCATAGATTGTGAACAGAATCATTCCCAGAAGAAGCCCACTACAAGCTGACAAGTGCTCTGCATCCATGATGAATGGGAAGAGGACGGTTCCCAGAGGAGGCCAATTGTAACAGCAGACCCCCTGCAAGCTGACAAGCACCTTACATCCTGCGTGGAAAAGTATAAAACCCCAGCTAAACAGAAACCTGCTGCAGCTGTCTATTCTAAACTCTGCCCATGGCAACTTCTCTGCTGGTGCTTCTCTCTAACTTCAACCCCTCTGTCTGGGCACAGCCATCTTCTCTAGACACTGCCACAGGCATACTCACTGCCTGACTTCCAATAAACCTTTTTTTGCTTTCCTACTTTTCTGAATCTCATGAATTCTTTCACGTTCTTTGACCAGGGATATCCAAAAACAACACTGTATCCCATAAATCCCTAGACATTAAAGGGACAATAACCATTGTTGCAGATTTCATAGCTAAGGGCTTATACCAGTTCCTTATACCAGTCCCTGCAGCCCTTCTATCATCCACGTAAAAAAATCCAAGTGGATGTATATAACTCTATGTATAAGTAAAGTGGCATAAATCATATAATGGGTGTGTTTCCCTGTGATCCCCAACCCAAATATTATCCTGGCTTCTGTACCTCCAAACATAACATATCTCTGTTCAGCCTTCTTTAGTATTCCCTTATTTTGATTCACATGGTCTTTTTGCTTTCACATGGAATAAACACCAATACATTTGGGATGTGATGCCTCAAGGATTTACTGAAGCCCTTTCATGTTTCTCTAAGGTTCTCAACTATAATCTTCAAGCTTTGTAATTTCCTCATTTTATTAACCTTGATCCAATATGTAAATGACTTGCTCTTATATTCACCTGGTCTTACCTCTTATCAAGAGAACTCTATTTCTTGGAAAATTTGGTTATGAAAGGATATATACTTTCTAAAGAAAAATTACAATTTTGTCAGGTCCAAATTTGCTGTTTATTCCAAGAAGGTAAATTCCTCTCATCAGAAGAGGAATTATAATTTATTCTATCACCAGATAGAGTTGAAGTCATTCTATATTTCTCTTACCTTATTTCCAAAATATAATTTAGAGACTGACTTCCAGAATGGTAGAGCTATGAACATGGCAGACTCTTCCCCAAAACAACCACTTAACTGGAGAAAATTATTTTTAAAAGCTCCAATTATTTAAAGTATCTGGCAATGGTCCTAAGGACATACAACAAATGGAGAAGCATTCAAGAAAATACACTACTTTTTTTTTTTTTTGAGAGCAGTGTCACTGGCCCTCACATGTGGGACCGAACCAGGGCCGCTGGCTTCCCAAGCCAGCTCTTAACCACAGCACCACTCGGCCGGCCCGAGAAAATACACTAAATTGAGGTAAGAACAGTGATAGTTTGTGGCTACACTTGAGCCACAGCCTGCTCCCGCCTTCCCTTCCAGCTGTGTTTCATGAAAACTAATCTGGGTCTACTACTCCTAGTAGATGTGCCCAAGAAGATTAGAGCTCCTTCTCCCCTCAGCTCTCAGCCTAGCGTGTTTTCACCCCAGGGTGGGCAGACCACTGGCATTTCTCATGTCCCCAACCTTGTGTTGCAGAAGCCCTATTCCTGATATGCTTTGCTAAGAGGATTGAGTACTCTTTCTACACGTACTCATAAGAAAGGAGATCTACTCCAGATGGAGCAGGCTGAGAACACAGGTACAATCAATTCCACTCAAAATTGTTGGTAGGGTGGAGGCTCTATGCCTAGAGTTACAAGCCAAGAAGAACAGGGGCTGCTACTGCCTCTTGTAGAACAGTGCCCACCTGAAGAACAGGAGTGTCATTCTGGCACAATCTGTCACTCCAGCTCCTTGTATAGGTTCTGTGCAAGGAGAGAGGCACACCACAAAAATGAAAAAATGAAGAACTTTGTAGTTCTGCCTAAGGGGACTAACTTTATTTGGAACATATTATGGAGAATTTCATGCCTAAGGATGTTGTCAAAAACATTCAATGGTGATCTTACTGTAAAGCAATTAAAATAGTGCTCACAGTTCCATCATTCTAGTAGCAACAAGTGAAATGACAGAGCAATCAGTAGTTTCACAGAATTAGGGAAAGGAAAGCCAAGAAAACTTTTCTGAGAACATAGCCAAGCCTGGGTTAGAAAGCTGTGTATAAACACGATGCTACACCTACTCAGGAGCAATTACAATAGACATGAGGAAGACTTGAAAACATTCCCCAGACATTAACACAAACCCAGGAACCAAGGGTGCAAGTCTCACTGACCAAACAGTGACTGAATAATCTACTCTGATATAGGGGTAACTCCTAGGGACACAGATTTAAGAGTAAAATCACAGGTACCCATGTCAGTTAGAAGACTGTGCATGCTGAAGACTGTCTTCTGTTAGGAGTGATTGGGAAGACAAAATAAAGGCTAATAGTCATGGACTGAATGTGAGGTAAAAATGTAAAATCTGCGAATAGTGACAGCAGTCTCCAGGCCAAACACATATCCAATGGTAAAAGGCAAAAATTGAGCTGAAAAAGAGGGTTTAACACAAATTTTGATCAATGAGTGGCTTCCGACCCATGTTGACCCTTATGTAGTCAGGCTAAAAGATAAAAAAGTTAAAGAAAAAATATGTATTAGTTGGCACATCAGACACTGAACACTGTATGGGAAATAGACTTCACAGTGTTAGTTCAGCAAAGTCACTAAAAATAAATAAATGATAAATCAACAACAATAATTGCAGGGTTAGGGAGATCAATATCTGGAATTTATACAATATCTACATATTTAGATAAATATTTCAGATAAATATAAAAAGTTATCTAAAATGTCCAGTTTTCAACAACAGCAAAACAACGATCCATGCAATGAAACAGGAAAGAGTGACCCACACACAGAAAAAAAGCAGTCAATAGAAACTCCTTTTGGAAGGTCACAGATTTTGGGCTTAGCAGACAAACGCTTGAAAGCAGCCATTATAAATATGTTCAAAGAACTAAAGGAAGCTATGCCTAAAGAATTTTTAAAAGTGTGATAATATCTCAATGAATTGAAAATATCAATAAAAATTTCAAAATTATAAAAAGGAAACAATTGGAAATTCAGAATTTAGAAAATACCATTGCTGAAAAGCAAAATGTAATAAAGGTGTTCAACAGTATATTTGAGCTGTTAAAAAAAAAAGAATCAGGGCCGGCCCGAGTGGCTCACTTGGTTAAGAGCTTGCTCAAGAGTGCGAGCTGAGCTCTGAGCAACAGAGGTTTGATGCCAGCCTGAGCTGAGTTGCCATTGAGCTGCCCACAGGTGACAGGATGGCTCAGCTAAAAAAAAAAAAAAAAGAGAATCAGTGAAGTAGAAGATAGGTCAATAGAGGTTATACTATCTGAAGAACAGAGAGAACAAAGAATGAAGAAAAATGATGAGAGACTTAGAGAAATGTGAAATAATATGAAACACACCAACACACCAATAGACATTTAATGGGAGTACTAGTAGGAAAGCAGAGAGAGAATGGAGAACAAAAATATATTTGTGTAACAATGGTTGAAATTTTCCCCAATTTAAAAACTTCCAGTGTACTTTGCTCATTCATTTAGTTTTTCTTTCATCTACCTATTCAAGAAACTCATGAAGCTCAAAGTAGATAAAATGCATAGAGTTTCACACTCAGATACATCATAACCAAAATGTTGAAAGCCAGAGATAAACAGAACATCTTGAAAGCAGTAAGAGAAAAATGACTCATCACTTACAAGTTAACACTAGTAATATTAACAGTGGAATTCTCATCAGAAACAATGGAGGCCACAAGGGAAAAGAACAGCATATTTAAAATGCTAGAAAGCTTTTACAAAATTATCAACCAAAAATCTTATATCTAGCAAAAACAAAATACATTCCCAGATTAAAAACAAAACAAAACAAAACAAAACAAAACGGCTTCAAGAATTTGTTGCTAAGAGACCTGCCTTACAAGAAATACTAGTTTTCAGAGTGAAAGCAAGTGACAGCAAACAGAAATTTGAACCCACATGGAAAAAACAAAACATTCTGTAATGGTAGTTATATAAGTAATTATAAAAGAAAGTTAAATTGCATATTTCTTCTTCTTTTCTTAACTAATTTAATAAAATATTATGTAAATAGTTATATTTTGGGATCATAACTTATACAAATATAATACATTTGGAGACAATAGCATAAAGGAGGTAGGCAGGAGCAAAGCCATATTGGATTAAGGAAATGATGTCATATGGTAATGCAAATTCACTGGAAGAAATAAAGAGAATCATAAGAGATAAATAAGAAGATTAATACAACAAACTTTGTAACTATATACTTGCACTCCTATCTTCTTTGAGCTCTGTTAAATGATATAATACTACATTAGATTATAATTATAAGTTTTCATTGTTGGGTTTGTGACACATATAACAATACTGAGTATAAAAATAATAGCATAAAAAGGGATATAGGAATGGACCTATAAAGGAGTAAGTTTTGTATATTTCACTAGAATTAAGTTAGTGTATATATGAAATAGAGTCTGATAAGTTAAGATGTATATCATAAGCCCTAGAGCAACCACTAGAAAGTAATTAAAAAATATAATGAGGGCTGGTCGAATGGTGCAGTGGTTAAGCACTGGCTTGGGAAGCCAACAGCCCCGGTTCGGTCCCACATATGAGAGCCAATGACACTGCCCTCAAAAAATATATATATAATGAAAGTTATTAAAATAATAAAAATGTTACACTAGAAAATATCCACTTAAAAAAAAGAAAAGAGCAATAAAGGAATAAAATAACAATGCCCCATGAGATATATAAAAAACAAGAAGCAATTTGGTAAATGTAAATTAAAATCCATGCCAGTCAATAAGTATGTATGGATTAAATAGTCCAGTCAAAATAAAAAGATTTTCAGATTGGAGTAAAAAAAAATTCCAATCACACCTGTCTACAGGAGACACCCTTCACATATTAGATGCAAATATTCAAAAAGGTGGAATGTAAACATAAATAGATATGACAAGCAATCCAGCAATCATAAGACATCTGGACTGGCAATTCTAATATTAGAGAAAAACAACTTAAAAATATTGCTAGAGATAAAGAGAGACATGTCATAATGGTGAAAGAGACAATCCATTGGAAAAATATAGCAATTATAAACATATATGCACTTAAAAATAGGGCCCAAAATACATGAATAAAATCTGTCAGAGTTGGGGCCGGCCGAGTGGCGCTGTGATTAAGCTCTGGCTTGGGAAGCCAGCGGCCCCGGTTCAGTCCCACATGTGAGGGCCAGTGACACTGCCCTCAAAAAAAAAACCAAAAACTGTGAGAGTTGAAGGGAGAAATAAAAAATACAACATTAATAGTAGGGATTTTTGGGCCGGCCGAATGGCGCATTGGTTAAGAGCTGGTTTTGGGATGCCAGCAGCCCCAGTTCGGATCCCACATATGAGGGCCAGTGACACTGCCCTCTACAGCTAACAACAGCTCCACCTTGAGCTGGGCTGTGCAAGGCCCGGCGATGGTGTGGGCTGCAGCCCCTGATGCAGTGGGCTGCCATGGGCTACAGTGAGTGGCCGGCAGCCAGCATGAGTGGCTGGCAGCCAGCGTGAGCAGCCAATAGCCGTGGTGAGCGGTACCCAGAGGCCGGCGACTGATCTGCCTCATCCGGGAAGAGCACAATGACGACACCAACATGGGCCAGTGAAGCAACATACTCCGCAACTAGATTGAAGAACAAAAAGACAGCAACTTGTTTGTTCCCCGTCCCCAATTCCCCAATAAAATCTTAAAAAAAAATAGTATGGACTTTCAATCCCTCATTTAAAATAATGGATAGAATAACTAGGGAAAAGATTAAAATGCAAATAGAACATTTGAACAACACTATAACCGATTAATCTAACAGACATCTACAGAACACTACGAAAAAAAATGCTAGAATATACATTCTTCTTTAGTCTACATGACTGTTCTCCAAGATAGACCATGTTTTAGATAAAGATCATTCTCAATAAGTTTTAAAGGATTGACATCTTACAAAACATGTTCTCCAACCACAGGATGAGATTAGAAATCAATAACAGAAGGAAAATTGGGAAATTCCCAAATATGGGGAAACTAAGAAACACTCAGATATAACCAAGAGGTCAAAACAGAAATAACAAGAAAAATAGAAAAAAAAAGAAAATACCTTGACATGAATGAAAATATAAACAAACATTTCAAAATTTAAGGGATACAGGAGGTAAAGTAGTCTTTGGAGAGAAATTTATAGCTGTAAATATATATATTAAAACAAAAGGCAGCATCGGCCAACTGTTGCATTGGTTAAGAGCTGGCTTAGGACGCCAGTGGCCCCAGTTTGAATCCCACATATGAGGGCCAGTGACACTGCCCTCTACAGCTAACAACAGCTACACCTGGAGCTGGGCTGTGAGCTCCCGTGACAGTGTAGGCTGCAGCCCCTGCTGCAGTGGGCTGACATAGGCTACAGTGAGTGGCCGGCAGCCAGCATGAGTGGCTGGCAGCCAGCGTGAGCTCCCCAATAGTTGCGGTGAGCAACCATTCAGAGGCCGGCGACCGATCTGCCTTATCTGGAGGGAGCGCAATGACGATACCAACATGGGCCAGCGAAGCAATGTCCTCCGAAACTAGACTGAAGAACAAAAAGACAGCAACGTGTCTGTTCCCCTTCCCCAATTCCCCAACGCTGATCCCCTCCCCAATTCCCCAATAAAATCTTTAAAACAAAAAAAAAAGGCGAGTTCTGGTCAAGATAGCAGAGTACGTAAACACTGTGCTTACCTTCTCTCATGACCACATCAAAATTACAACAAAACAATGATCATTGAGATTTGCCTGCAATCTTGCTGATCAGAAGCCCTACAACTGAGGACAAATAGAGGAAACCACCTTGAGATTGGTAGGAGGGGCAGAGACACAGTACAGACGGTCCCACACCCGTGTGTGACCATTAAAAATTGGGAGGGATATCACAGCTGAAAACTTTCCTAACCTTGTGAAGGAAATAGAACTACTAGTTCAGGAAGCACAGTGTCCCAAAAAGGATGAACCCAAACAGGCCCACACCTAGACACATTAAAATTAAAATTGGAAATGTTAAAGACAAAGAAAGAATTCTAAAAGTAGCAAGAGAAAGACAACTAGTAACTTATAAAGGAGCTCCCATAATCAGACTATCAGCTGATTTCTCAACAGAAACTTTGTAGGCTAGAGAGGATTGGCACAAAATATTCAACGTGATGAAAAGCAAGGATCTACAACAAAGAATACTGTACCCAGCAAAGGTATCATTTAAAATCGAAGGAGAATTAAAGAGTTTACCAGACATGAAAAAGCTGAAGGAGTTCATCGCCATCAAACCAGTATTACAAGAAATCTTAGAGGGGCTTATTTAAGATGGAAAAAAAAACTTAAATTATGAATAACAAATATCTAAATATCTAATAATGAATAGCTAAATATCTATCAACAATTACTTTCAATGTAAATGGATTAAATGCTCCAATCAAATGACATAGGGTGGCTGAATGGATAAGAAAAGAAAACCCTTGCATATGCTGCCTACAAGAGACTCACTTCAGATTGAAAGACACACACAGACAGAAAGTAAAGGGATGCAAAAAAAAATATTTCATGAAAATGGAAACAAACAAAGAAACTAAAAAAAGCTGGGGTATCAATATTTATCCCAGACCAAATAGACTTTAAAACAAAGGCTATAACAAGAGACAAAGAAGGACCCAGTAATCCCATTTCAGGGTATTTATCCTAAGAAACCTAAAACACTACTTCAAGGGGATGTGTGCATCCATGTTTATAGCAGCATTGTTTACAATGGCCAAGAGGTGGAGCTAGCCTTTTTGTCTGTCACAGGATGAATGGATTAAAAAGAGGTGGTACATATATATGTACAATGGAATATTGATTAGCCATGGAAGGCAATGGATTGTTGCCGTCTGCGGCGGCATGGATGGATCTGGAGGGTGTTGAGCTGAGTAGAGTATGTCAGGCTGAGAAAGACAGGTGCAATGTAATATCCCTTAAATGTGGACTCTAAGAACAAAATTAACAAACAAAACAGAAACAAACTCATAAAACCAGAGAATATTTGATGGTTGCTAGATGGGAGAGGTGTTGGATGTATGGATGAAAAAAGGGGAAGGGGGGCCAGCTTAGTGGCGTGGTGGTTAAGCGCTGGCTTGGGAAGTCAGAGGCCCCCGTTCGGGTCCCACATACGAGGGCCAGTGACACTGCCCTCAAAAAACAACAACAAACAAACGAAAAAGGGGAAGGGATTAAAAAGTACAAATTGGGGCTAGCCGTGTGGCGCGTTGGTTAAGAGCTGGCTTGGGACGCCAGTCGCCCAGGTTCAGATCCCACATATGATGGTCAGTGACACTGCTGTCTACAGCTAATATGGTGAACAACAGCTCCACCTGGAGCTGGGCTGCTGTGAGTACCCGGCGATGGCATAGCTGCAGCCCCTGTTGCAGTGGGCTGCCATAGGCTACAGTGAGTGGCCAGCAGCCAGCATGAGCGGCTGGCAGCTGGTGTGAGCTGCCAAGAGCTGCTGTGAGTGGCCATCCAGAGGCCAGCGACCGATCTGCCTCACCCGAGAAGAGCGCAATTATGATACTCACATGGGCCAGTGAAGCAATGTCCTCCACAACTAGACTGAAGAACAAAACTACAGCAACTTGTCTCTTCCCCTTCCCCGGTTCCCCAAAGCTGTTCCCCTCCCCCAATTCCCCAATAAAATCTTTAAAAAAAAAAGTACAAATTGGTTGTTACAAAGTAGTTATGGGAATGTAGGGTATAGTATAAGGAATATTGTTAATAATATTATAATAACTATGTATGGTGTCAAATAGTTACTAGATTTGTTGGGGTGAAAGATGCGAAGGGGTTGGTCAATAATATTGTAATAACTATGTATAGTGCCAGGTGGGTACTAGACTAACCAGGGGAATCTCTTCTTAAATTAGACAAATGTCTAACCACTATGGTGTTCATCTGAAATTAATATCAAACAGTATTGAATGTGAACTATAATTGAAAATTTTTTAAAGGGGGATAAAAGGGGAAGGGGAATAAGAGGTCCAAATTTCCAGGTATAAAACTGTAGGGACACATTAGGGACTCCCCCAATTGAGTCCCCAAACCAAGATTGTAAGTTTGCTGCTTTGAGCCAAAGTTCAGCGGTCAACTAAGGATTAACCGAGAAAAAGTCTAGACACCTGCCACACTGAAATCAGTGTGTGCTCAGCCAAAGTCCTTGAAACTGTTTTGCTCCACTTAAGCTAAAAAACAACTCTTAGACTAAGCATTCCTCCCTTAGCCTTAGGGGCGCGTTTGTTATTTTCTACCACCTGTTCCTCTTTTATCTCTAATAAAAGACTGGAGTCAGCGAGGATGCAGGGTCAGACTGCGCTCTCTGTCCTCCCCAACCACTCCATTCTCTGCATTGCATTTCTGTGTCATCCTTGGTGTTTCCGTTCACAAGCCCGACATAAAACAATAAAGTCATGGGGATATAATGTACAGTATGGGGAATATAGTCAATAATATTGTGGTAGCATCGTATGGTGTCATATGATTACTGGATTTATCATGGTGATCACTTCTTTAGGTATATAAATGTTGAATAACTATGGTGTATACCTGAAAGTAACATAGTGTTGTATGTTTAGTGATATTTTAACAAAAATCTTAAACAAGAGAGACCTGGGAAAAGTAAGAAGCTTAACTAAGGCTTAACATTTTGGTAATGTCCAGAACAAAGTGATGGTAGAAGGACATTGTGGGGCTCTAGGAGCAGGGCTGATGGCTGAAGAATCATATGACATACAAAATGGATAGTCAGACTCCCTTATACCACAGGAACTCCTATCTGGTTTGTAAAATAAGACCCAACACATAATATTATTTAAAAGAATAAAAAATGCTGAAGTAATGGAAGAACTTTCACAAAGATGAACTAGAAATAGTCACTAATATGAAAAGTTCAGAGTCTGTTGGGGGAAACAGTTCTCAAAGCAATATCAATAACTCTGATAAAGGTATGGACAATATTTGATGGAAACAGAGGAGGAAACAAATAACTACAAATAACTTCCTGAAGGAGTCTGAAGCGCTTGTACCTGGTTTGTAAGGATGAGTTGGAGTTTATCAGCCACCAAACCTGTGGGACTGGCATTCCAAGAAGGAACAGAATTTGCAAAGACTCAGGAGAATTTATTGAACAACTATTTATTGAGAATTTTGTGTTCCTCAAATACTATACAAGGCTCTGGGGCTATAGAGGAAATTAATATGGCCTTTATTTAGGTCACTAGTGAATCCATGTATCCTGGACTGGCAAGGAAAACTTCCACAAACTAGTTCTCATAGTCCAAAAAGGCATGGCTCATGGGATGCATGGGGAAAGCCACCTTCTCAACAAGTCAGTTCCTTACAAAGGAAGTCAATACCTTGTATAGTGGCCATTATTCCCTGCTTTGTATGTCCAGAAATTAAATTTCTTCCATATAGCCAGATAGAATTTGGCTGCAAACGACTGCCTCACATTGATAAAGTTATACTGAACCCAGATGGCACAGAAAAGGAGATTAGTGATACATTTGAATGAACCATTTTAAATGTTAGTACGTATTTAATAATTTGTAAAAAATGATACATTTTGTTTCACTTAAATTTTTTTATGTTCACTTGTTATTTATTTATGACAGGTGATGAGAAATTTTCACTTATGGAAATGATGTAACTTTTCATTTTAAAATATAATTATTGATATACAGTGATTTAATTCAAAGGAAAATAGAAGGCCTTATAAGTGCAATAATGAGATTAATAAATTAAAATTCTTAGCAAAGCTATAGCACATGCAAGTCCAATACTTATGTAAATTGGAGTCATTTAGTATTATAATAGTATTTACCTTGATCTAATATGGTAAAAAGAGTGAGGATGCTAGAGACAGACCTGTGTCTAAATCCTAGGTGCCCCACTTTCTGACCATAGGACCTTAAGAGAATTTCTTTTGCTTTTTCAACTTCAGATGCTTCCCCTGTGAAATTTCAATAATTAACTCACAGGGTCATTGGGAGAATTAAAAGAGGCTATTCAAAGCCCTTATTAAAATACCTGACATATAGTAATAAATGTAAGCTATTATTATTGTCATTGTTTATGTTACCAGTATCCATCACTTCTCAGATCAGTTCTCCTTCTTTCATCATAGTAACCCAGGTTCCAGGAAGAACATGGAGTTGATATTCAGGCAGGGGCAGGGAGACTGTCACAGGGTGGTGAGGCTTGTATCGTGATTCTCATGGTTCTCCTGACAAGTTTCCCTTACATTTTTTGTAAAGCCAATTGGAGAGGATATTAGCTTTATAAATTTCCTTTGAGGGAATATGGTGTGCATACTAGATTTTTCATAGAATCCCCCTGAAAAGACAATACTTTGTAGGAAATGTTGCATTTAGATATTTTGTAAAAATATTTTGTAAAAGCTTTAGATTTTTTAAGCTTCATTAGTATGGTATTGTAGGTACTGCCAAGTCATTGTCTCGTGCCAGGGAGAGCAGATTTTGCTGGAAATAAAGGTGTTATGTTTCAAGCTGAATGAGCTGGGTGTAGACCCTCTTCGTTTCTTACACTACAGCTGGCCATCCAATATGGTTCTACCTTGTCCCCTTTAAGTTTAAGGGCTGCTTCCACATAATAAGACCCATAAACAGAGCATCTAAGTTCACACATGGAGTGAAGCATGGCCTACAGTGCAAACTTGTGTCAGGTCCTGGAAGCCATTTGAAGCCATTATCCTTTATGCAAGAAAGCCTAAGGGTCCCTTCACCAGGCAAGAGTGCTGTCTTCACTACTGACTGTGTGACCTTAAGCAAGTTATTAAACAGGCCTCATAGATTCACATTGATCAGTGGTGATAGTTGTGATGGTGAGGGTGGGAGAAGAGTACAGCCTTAGGCATGTTAGTCTTCAATTTTCCTGGTAATTCCAACCGTTTGTTATGTCCTGAGGTCAGCTTCTATTAATTGCTGTTTTTGTTGATTCTGGTTCACACTTTCCTGCTTCTTGGGATGTCTAGAAACTATTTTTGTTTGTTTTGTTTTGTGCAAAACATTGTGAATAGTGCATTGCTTGAAATTTGGACTGTATCATATACCATAAAGGTTGTTCAGTTTTGTTCTGGCAGCTAGTTAAGTTACTGTTGGGTCCTTTTGGGTCTGTCAGGCTTGCTTTCATTCTTTGTGAGGCTGGATATGAATCAGTTTTGAACTTAGTTCTAGGGCAGAGTACTTTATTCTTAATGCCTGTCCTCTACGTCAACTGAACTGAATGCCCACAATGTTCATCATGGTCTCTGCATTCAGCCCCACAGCAGCTGATCTGTCATAGGCTTCTTGGAGTGTTGCCCTCAGCCTATGACAAGAATGGCTATCCTCTCTCCAAACAAGACCTATAAATTTCAAGTGTTTCAGCAGCTGAAAAACCCAGTCTCTTCAATTTAATTAAATGTCTGTGCTTTGTTTAGGTTCCATCTCTTTGTACCACCATCTGGTAAGTGACCCCAAGCAGCAAGTTGTGACAAACATTGGTTTCATATCATGGATTTCATTCTCTCAAGGATCACAATACTCCCTGTGGTTCAATCATTCCAAACAGTGTCTTAATGAATTGTGTACAATTTCATAATGGTCTATATGATAGACCAGTTGGTATCAATCGTTGCCCAAATCTCAATAACCATTCTATTGAGAGAGGAATTGAATGTCCAACTAGACTTGAAACATTTTTTGTTGCTTTTTGCAGAACACAGGTTAATTTAGAAACAATACAAAATCTAATATTCTGTGCCATCTTCTCCTAGGAAATGGTTATTTAATCTCTGGTGTAGGAGAAGCAATTTAAGTCCACAGAGTGGGATTGTTTTTTTTTTCCCTGGAATTGTTCTTTTCCTTTTATTAGTTTCAGGTGTACAACACAATGCAATAGTTATACTCTTTACCCCCCAAAGTGACAACCACCCTCCCCCAGTTTGCCACCCCACTCACCCTCCAATATAATACATATCTATTACAATTCCTTTGACTCCTTTCCACAGTATACTGCACATCCCGTGACTATCTATATATTCAGTTACAGTTGACATACAACATTATACAACATCATCTTCAGGTGTACAGTGCACTGATCAAGCCTCCACTCCATCCATGAAATGGTCTCCCTAACAAGACATGTGAATATCTGACATGCCACAAAATTTTTACAACATTATTATATTCCCCGAACTGTGTTTCATATTCCTGTGGCAATATTGTAGTTATCTATTTATGCTGTCTAATCCCTTCCCCTCCTCCCTTATCCCCATCCCCCACCCAACTAGCAACCCTCAGTTTTTCCTCTATATCTATGAGTCTGTTTACTTTGATCATTGATTCAGTTTTTCAGATTCCACATATAAGTGAGATCATATGGTACTTGTCTTTCTCCGACTGAATTATTTCACTTAACATAATAGTCTCTTCACAGCATTATCAATTACATTCCCAGAACTGCCCCCCATATCCCTGTGGCAACATTGTAGTCACCCACCTACGCTATCCAAAACCTTCCCCGTCTCCCTCAGCCCCACTCCCTCCCAGTCAGCAACAATCAGTTTTTCCTTTATATCTGCTTGATATGACTTCAATCTTCTTAAATTTACTGAGACTTGTTTTGCGGCCTAACGTGGTCTATCTTGGAAAATGACCCATGTGTACTTGAGAAGAATGTATATTCTGTTTTTTCATGGTGAAATGCTCTAAAAATATCAACGAAGTCCAGCTGGTCTAAAGTGTCATTTAAGGCCCCTCTTTCTGTGTTGATTTTCTGTCTAAAGGGTCTGTCCATTGGTGACAATGGTGTTGACATCACCTACTATGATTGTGTTACTGTTGATCTCTGTCTTTATGTCTGTCAAAATCTGTTATATGTAATTAGGAGTTCCTATGTTGTGTGCATAGATGTTTATTAGGGTTATAGTGCCCTTCTTTGTCTTTTATTGTAGTCTTCATTTTAAAGTCTATTTTGTCCAAAATAAGTACTGATACTCCAGCTTTTTTTTTCTCATTTCCATTTGCATGAAATATCTTATTCCATCTGGAAACAGCATATACATGTGTCCTATTTTCTTATCCACTCAGCCACTCTGTGTCTTTTGATTGGAGCATTTAACCCATTCACGTTTAAAATGATTATTGATAGGTGCATATGTATTGCCATTTTGTTATTTGTATTCCTGGTCTCCCTGGTTAGCTTGTTTACCCCTTTCTTTTGTTTAAAAAAAGCCCTTTTAACTTTTCTTGCAATGCTGGCTTGGTGGTATTGAATTCCTTAAGCTTATTCTTTTCTGAGAAGCTCTTTATTTCTCCTTCAATTTTAAGTGATAGCCGTGCTGGGTAGAGCAATCTTGATTGTAGGCCTTTATTTTGTGCCACTTTGAATATCTCCTGCCACTCCCTTCTGGCCTGCAGAGTTTCTGTAGACAAGTCAGCTGTTAGTCTAACAGGAGTTCCTTTGTATGTAACCTGCTGTCTTTCTCTTGCTGCCTCTAGGATTCTGTCTCTGTCTTTAACCTTTCCCATTTTAACTATGTGTGTTGGTGTGGACCTGTTTGGGTTCAGCTTGTTTGGAACCCTCTGCACTTCCTGGGCATGTATGTTGATTTCCTTCACCAGGGTAGGGAAGTTTTCAGTCATTATTGTTTCAAATACATTTTGGACCCCTTGCTTCTTCTCTTCTCCTTCTGGTATTCCTATGAGTCGGGGGTGGTTGTGCAGCATCTTGTCCCATAGGGCTCTTAAACTATTTTCATTGTTTTTTATTCTTTTTTCTTTTTGTTCTTCCAGCTGGGTGATTTCTGCTATTTTGTCTTCCAAATTGCTGATCTGCTCCTCTGCTTCATCTGCTCTACTGGTGATTCCTCCAAGTGTGTTCTTAATTTCAGTTATTGTATTCTTTAGCTCTAACTCGTTGTTTTTTATGATTTCTCTATCCTTCCTTATGTCCTCACTAAGTCTGGTAAACATTCTTATCATCAGTGTTCTAAACTCTGTCTCTGAAATGTTGGATCCCTCTGTTTCATTTAGTTCCATTTCTAGAGGTTTCTTCTGATCTTTTACTTGTGACATGTTTCTTTGTTTTCCCATTCTGGCTGTCGCTCTGGGATTGCTTTGATGTATTAGATAGATCACCAGGAGAGCCCTGGCTGGATCACGCAGGCACACAGCTCATGGCCCAACACTCCCAGGAAAACTCCCAGTCTCAGCCTGTCCAAATCAGCCACTCGCAGATCAGGCCAAGCAGCCCAACAATCAATCACCAGCCTGGCAACTCTGCAAGCACAGTGCGGAGAGCAGGGACCCAAGGCGGCTCACGCACTTCGGTGTCTCAGTGAGCAGCCTCTTGGAGCCAGAGCACGCCCACCAGGCATTCCCCTGGCAATGCAGTACAAGCCCTGCGGAGGGTGGGGATCCGAGGCAGCTTGTGCACTCCTCGGTCTCAGTGAGCAGCCTTTTGGAGCCGGAGGGCACCTGCTCAGCATTTCCCTGGAAATACAGTATAAGCTGGGCAGAGGGTGGGGATCCAAGTCCGCATGCTCACCCACATGCCCACACACACACTTCTGCGCCAATTCCACCAGACCAATGAGGTCCCAGATCTGATTCTCTGTGGGAGGGCCCAACCCTGACAAAATGGCACCCGCCTTATACCACTTGCATGCAGGCTCACACCAGGGGAACAGCAGTCCAAATACCTCCAGCCTTTGCACCAAAGGTCCTCAGTTCAGTCCGTCCCCACAGGCTCCCGGGCCCGGCTCACACAGCTACTCCCTCCACCAGTAACCAGGTAAGTGCTCACCGGTGAGTAAACCTGTGCACCAGCCCCACTGATTCTCCAGGTGCTCTTAGCCTCACCGAGCTGAGCAAAGAGAGTCCTCACTAATTTACTGCCACCTATCTTTGAACTTCTCTTCCCTGCAAAGGAACTCTGGGCTGGTGAGCCTGGTGTGCGTCCGGAGGGTCTCTCCCCGAACCGGAGAAGCCTCCCCACAGCTGAGGCCTCCCTCATGTGGTTCACCCTCTCTTATCTCCACCCGTCCTACCAGACCCGATGCAGCCTCCTCTTTAAGTTCTTCGTTTAGTGGTTCGGTTCATGCAGTATTCCGGGGACATACAAGATTGAATGCTGTATAATTTGCTTGTAATTTTGGTGTGATCCTGGGAGGTAGTTAGCACAGCATCTGTCTATTCCACCATTTTACCGGAAGTCTCGAGTGGGATTGTTTTAAGAGAGGGACAATACTGCATTGATTTCACACAAAGCGGACTTCAGAGCAAGGAATCTTATCAGTGATAAGGAGAAGAATTACATAATGATAAAGGGATCAATTCCCCAAGAAGACATAACAATCCCTAATTTGCATGTGCCCAACAAAAGAGTATCAAAATATGTGAGGCAAAAATTGATACAACTGCCTAGAGAAATAGATGAATCCACTCTAATACTTGGAGACTTCAACACACTTTATCAGAAATGGACAGATCCAGTAGGCAGAAAACTGGTAAGGATATAGTTGAACTCAACAGCTCTATCAATCAACTGGATATAATCCACATCTAAAGATTATTTTATCCAACAACAGCAGAATACACATTCTTCTCAAGCTAACATGGAACATTCACCATGAAAGACCACAGTCTGGGCCATAAATACACCTTAACAAATTTAAAGTAACAGAAATCGGGCTGGCCGAGTAGCTCGTTGGTTAAGAGTTAACTTGGGAGCACGAGCTCTGAGCAGCAGGACCCCGGTTTGGATCACACTTGAGGGCCAGTGATGCTGTGCAGTCTATAGGTAAGATGGTGAACAACATGTCAGCCTGGAGCTAGGCATCCATGAGTTACCGGGGACGGCATAGGCTGCAGTGGGGCTGCAGTGGGCTGTTGTAAGCTATCGTGAATGGGCGCACCTGGTGTGAGCTGCCGTGAGTCTCCGTGAGTGGCTGTCCAATAGCCGGCAACTGATCTGTCTTAGCCAGGAAGAGTGCAATTATCACAATACCAACATTGGCCAGTGAAGCAACATCCTCTACTGCTAGACTGAAGAACAAAGTCATAGCAACTTGTCTGTTCTCCTTCCCTGATTCCCCAAAGCTATTCCCTCCCCTAATTCCCCAATAAAATCTTAAAAAAAGAAAGAATAGAAATCACACAAGACAATTTAAATAAATCAGGAATCAATAGCAAAGATAGCTGGAAAATACCAAAATACTTGGTGATCAAACAGCATACTTGTAAATAACACATAGGCCAAATAAGTACTCTCAAGCAAAACTAAAAAATATTTTAAGCTTAACGAAAATGGAAAAAAACTTATCAAAATTCATGGGATGCAGCAAAAGCAGAGCATAGAGGGAAATTTATAGCATTGAATACATATATTAGAAAAGAAGTGAGAGTCAAAATCAGCAATTTCATCTTCCAATTTAGGAACATAGAAAAGAGGAGAAAATTAAATACAAAGTATGAAGAAAAAAATAATAAAAATTAGAGAAGTCAAAGAAATTGGAAACAGATAATCAATAGAAAAATATCAATGCAACCAAAAGCTGGTTATTTGAAAAGATAAATTAATCAATAAGTCTGTAGCCAAACTAAGAAAAAAGAGAGAGAATGCAGATTACTAATATCAAAAATGAAAGTAGAGGGCCGGCCGAGTGGCACGGTGGTTAAGCGCTGGCTTGGGAAACCAGCGGCCCTGGTTTGGGTCCCACATATGAGGGCCAGTGACACTGCCCTCAAAAAAAAAAAAAAAGAAAGAAAGCAGAAGTATCAGTACAGATTCCATGAAAATTAGAAAAGATAATAAGGGAATATTATGAACAACTCTATGCCCACAAATTTGATAACCTAGACAAAATGAACCAATTTCTTGAAAGATACAGTATACCAAAACTCACACAAAAACAAATGATCTGAATAGGCCTATATCTATTAAATAAGTTGAATCAATTATTAATAACCTTCCAAAACAGAAGACTCCAGACACAGATGGGTTTACTGGTGAATTCCACTAAACATTTAAAGAAAAAAATTATAATAATTCTCCACAATCTTTTCAGAAGGCAGAAACAGAGGAAATACTTCCCAATTCATTCTTAACGAGCAATATGTCTTCTCAACACTGTTTTACAAACATTGTGCTGGAAGTCCTAGCTAATCCAATAAGACAGAAGAGTAAATAAAGCTTTACAGATTAGGAGGGAAGAAATAAAACTGCCTTTGTTTGCAGATGACATGACTGATCTGAATATCTGAAAGAATCAACCCCAAAAAAGTTCTGAAACTAATAAACAATTATAGCAAGGTTTCAGGATGCAAGGTTAATACATAAAATCATCAGAGAAATGCAAATTAAAACCACAATGATATATCACCTTACACCTATCAGAATGGTTATCATTAATAATTCAACAAACAAAAAGTTTTTGCGAGGATGTACAGAAAGGGGAACCCCTTATGCACTGTTTGTGGGAATGCAAATTAGTGCAGCCATGACAGAAAACGATTTGGAGTTTTCTCAAAAAATTAAAAATAGACCTACCTTATGACCCAGAAATTCTACTTCTGAGCAATTATCTGAAGAAATCAAAACACTAATTTGAAAAGATATATTCACCCCTGTCTTCATGCCAGCATTATTTACAATAGCCAAGATATGGAAACAACCTAAATGTCAATGGATAGACCAAGAGATAAAAAAAAGTGGTCCATATATACAATGGAATATTACTTGGCTATAAAAATGAATAAAACCTTCCATTTTTGACAACATGGATTGACCTAGAGGGTATTATGCTAAGTTAAATGAGTCAGGCAGAGAAAGACAAATAATATATGATCTCACTAATATGTGGAATCTAAAGAACGAAATAAATGAACAAACAAAATAGAAAGAAACTCATAAATACAAAGAACAAACAGATGATTGGCAGAGGAGAGGAAAATTGGTGAGCTAGGTGAAAAATGTGAAGGGATTAAGAAGTACAAATTGTTAGTTACAAAATACTCATGGGAATGTAAAGTACAGTGTAGAGAATATAGTCAATAATGTTGCAACAACTATGTATAGTGCCTAGGGTGTATTAGACTAATTGGGGGATCGCTGCATAAATTATATACATGCCTAACCATTATGCTGTGCATCTGAAATTAATATAAAATAATATTGAATGTCAATTATAACTGAAAAAATGAAAATGAATCACAGACTTAAATATAAAATATGAAACTATAAAACTCTCAGAAGATAACGGAGGAGAAAATCTAGATGAAGCTGGATTTGGCTCTAACTTTTTAGATATGACACTTAAGGCACAATCCATCAAAGAAAAAATAGATAAGCTGGATTTCATTAAATTAAAATTTTATGCTCTGCAAAAGACTGTCAAAAGAATGAAAGTATAAGCCACAGACTGGGAGAAAATAATTACAAATGATATAGCTGATAAAGGACTGTTATCCAAAACATACAAACAACTCTCAAAACTCAAAAATAAGAAAACAACCAACCCAATTAAAAATGGACCAAAGAGCTTAATAGATACCTTACCCAAGAAGGTATAAAGTTGGCAAGTAAGCACATAAAAAGATGCTCAATCATGTCATCAGGGAAATGCAAATGAAAACATCAATGAGATACCACTACACACCTATTAGAATGGACAAAATTCTGACCACTGACAACTCCAAATGCTGACACGAACATGGAGCAACATGGACACTCATTCATTGCTGGTGGGAATGCACAATGGTGAAAGTACTTTGGAAGAAAATTTGGCAGTTTCTTACAAAACTAAATCTACTCTGACCATATGATCTAACAAGTGCGCTACTTGGTATTTACCCAAATGAGTTAAAAATGTATGTCCACATAAAAGCCTGCACACAGTTATTTATAGTAGTTTTGCTCATATTTGTCAAAATTTGGAAGCAATTAAGTATCCTTCACTAAGTGAATAGAAAAATAAAACGAAAAGAGTCACATCACAGAAATGGCAGTATGCGGAGTGCTTCTTGAAATCTCTCCTGGAAGTTACAACGAATTGAAGAGCTATAATTCAACAAAGGATTTCCTTCGCAACACACAAGCATGCCTGAGAGACAGGCACTTCGAATCACCAGAAGGTGGGCAAATCGGGTGAACAGAGGAGGAAGAAGGGGGAAGTGCGGAGACGTGGGCCTTGAGCTGCAGGATGCAGACTGGAGCTCACTGTGGTAACCGTAGAGAGAAGAATCCAGGATATAAGTGCATTCCCTGTGGCCCACAGTCCTCCCTGAGGGATCAGCATATAAGACTACTGAACGCAGTGTTCAGGGGAGAGACCTTGAATAAGAACTGTGATTTAAGCTCTCACTACCAGGCAGGAAACAGAAAACAAATGCCTGGTGACCTTCTCCCCACCCTCCCAAAGCTCACACCACTCCAGAATAAACTGTAGCAGTGTCAGTTTAAAGAACAGAATATCTACAGCCCTGAGAAGTGTAGTGATGGTTCCACAGCTGCAGATGCACACTCCAGCGACAAAGAGCTATAGGGGCAAGACAGCTGTGGGTTGGTGAGAGCCACAAACACAACAGCCACCTCTCACAGCCCAACCCTCCCCCACCTTTCTGAGCGGATCCCTGTGGGGCAACCAGAGCCACTGAGACACACAGGCTCTGCACCGGGCTGCAGGGGCAGCATTGGGATTTCAGAAGCTCAGAATTCTATTGCCCCCCACATCCTCCCATGGAAGCGATGCCCTGAGACCCAGGTGACCTGTTCACAGAGGAAAAACCCACCCTCCAGGGAACCCTCCATTGCATGAGAAGCCAGAGAACAGTGCAAGACAAAATATAATGCTACACTGTGAGAGAAAATAAAAGGCTGCAGCAGGAGAGAAAATAAAACATTCTAGTAACACCTACTGGAAAACAAAAGAAAGACTTCTTTATGTAAACCTGATGCTGAACCCACTCTGGTATATGCCCAGGAAGAAAAATAATAATTCACTAATTGCCATGAATAACCAAGGTAACAAGGCAGCACAGAAGGAAAATGAAAAGCCTCCAGAAATTGAACTTAAAGACATGGAATTATGTGAGTTAAATGACACATAATTCAAGATTGCAGTTCTGAAAAAACTCAACGAGATGCAACAAAACACAGATAAGCAGTTTAATGAGCACAAAGACACAATAAAAAGACAAAATGAACATTTTACCAAAGAGACTGAAAATTTTAAAAAGAATCAAATAGAAACTCTGAGGATTAAGAACTCAATAAAAGAAATAAAGAATGAAATAGCCAGCTTAGGGAGTAGAGCTGGACAGATGGAGGAAATAATTAGTGATATAGAAGTTAGAAATCTGTAAATGACACAGATGGAAAAAGAGAGAGACTTGAGAGTTAAAAGAAATGAAAGAATTCTACAAGAACTTTCTGACTCCATCAGAAAGAGCAAACAAGAATAAGGGGTATACCAGAAGGAGGAGAAAGAGAAAAGGGAACAGAGAGTATATTCAAACAAACAGTCAAGAAGAACGTCCTAAACTTGTGGAAAGAACTGGATCCTCAAATCCAGGAAGCAAACAGAACGCCTAATTACCTCAATCCCAACAGGCCTTCTCCAAGACACATTGTATTGAAGCTATCAAAAATTAATGACAGGCAAGTCTGGTAGGAAGAGCGCAGACGAGAGAGGGCAAGCCCCATGAGGGATGCCCCAGCTGTGTGGGCAGGATTCTCTGGTTGGGGGACAGACCCTCCGGCCCCACACCGAGCTCACCAGCCCAGAGTTGCTTTGCCAGGAAGAGGAGTTCCATGATAGTGGGCAGTAGAAATTAGTGAGGACTCTCTTTGCTGGGCTCGGTGAGGCTGGGGGCAGCTAGAGAACCAGTGGGGCTGGCACAGGGGTTCGTTCATGGGCGAGCACTCACCCGGTTCCTGTCGGAGGGAGTGGCTGCATGAGCCAGGCCCAGAAGCCTGTTGGGAGGGACTGAACTGAACACCTTTGGTGCAGAAGCTGGAGGTTTTGGGATTGTTGTTCCACTGGTGCAGAGCTTGCACACGAGTGGTGAACAGGAGGCTGCCATTTTTTCAGGGTTGGGCCCTCCCATGGAGGGTCAGAGCCGGGATCTCATTGGTCTGGTGAACTTGGCGCAGGGGTGCGTGCGTGCGCATGTGGCCTTGGATTCCCACCCTCCGCCCTGCTTGTGTTGCGTTGCCAGGGAAACGCCTGGCGGGTGCCCTCCAGCTCCATCAGGCTGCTCACTGAGACGCAGGACTGCGCGAGCGGCCTTGGTCCCCACCCTCCACCCTGCTTGTGCTGCTTTCTAAGGAAACACCGGGTAGCTGCCCTCCGGCTGCATCAGACTGCTCACTGAGATGTGTGTGAGCCACCTTAGGTCCCCACCCTCTGCCCTGCTTGTGCTGCGTTTCCAAGGAAACACTGGGTGGGTGCCCTCCGGCTCCCTCAGCCTGCTCACTGAGACGCAGGATTGCGCATGCCGCCTTGGATCCCCACCCTCCGCCCTGCTAGAGCTGCACTGCCAGGGAAACACAGGGCGGGTGTTCTCCAGCTGCATCAGTCTGTTCACTGAGACTTGGTATCAGACAACCTGCAACAACCTGTGAAGATGTTTTTCTTTTTGGTAGTGAGCACGGTTCCAGAGCACACAGCGGCTAATTGTGGAAACCTAACTGCAATCCTGAGAAAGTGGACTGCAGATTAAAGAGGACAGAGAGCCTGCCCACTTCTTTCCTTTTTGTTTTCTTTCTCCCTTTTTTTCTTTTCTTTCTAGGTGATCTATCTAATACATCAAAGCATTCACAGAATGACAGCCAGAATGAAAAAACAAAGAAACATGTCCCAAGTAAAAGATCAGGAGAAAACTCTAGAAATGGAACTAAATGAAACAGAGATTTCAAACTTTCAGAGACAGAGTTTAGAACACTGATGATAAGAATATTTAAGGAACTTAGTGAGGACATAAAGAAAGATAGGGAAACCATAAAAAACAACCTGTTAGAACTAATGAATACAATAACTGAAATGAAGAACACACTCGAAGAAATCACCAGTAGAGTAGATGAAGCAGAGGAGCTGATCAGTAAATTAGAAGACAAAATAGCAGAAATCACCCAGCTGGAACAACAAAAAGAAAAAAGAATAAAAAAGAATGAAAATAGTTTAAGAGACCTCTGGGACAACATGAAACACAGCATTCTTCGCGTCATAGAAATAATAGAAGGAGAAGAGAAGAAGCCAGGGATTGAGAATGTATTTAAAGAAATAATGATCGAAAACTTCCCTACCATGGTGAAGGAAATTGACATACAAGCCCAGGATGTACAGAGCGTTCCAAACAGGCTGAATCCAAACAGTCCCACACCAAGACACATCATAGTTAAAATGGCAAAGGTTAAAGACAGAGACAGAATCCTAAAAGCAGCAAGAGAAAGACAGCAGGTTACATACAAAGGAACTCCTAGAAGACTAACAGCTGGCTTTTCTTCAGAAACTCTGCAGGCCAGAAGGGAGTGGCAGTAGATATTCAAAGTGACACAAAATAAAGGTCTACAACCAAGATTGCTCTACCCAGCACGGCTATCACTTAAAATTGAAGAAGAGATAAAGAGCTTCTCAGAAAAGAATAAGCTTAAGGAGTTCATTACCACCAAGCCAGCATTGCAGGAAATGTTAAAAGAGCTTTTTTAAACAGAAGAAAGGGGAAAACAAGCTAACCCAGGAAGACAAGAAATACAAATAACAAAATGGCAATAAATATACACCTATCAGTAATTACCTTAAATGTGAATGGGCTAAATGCTCCAATTGAAAGACACAGAGTGGCAGAGTGAATAAGAAAACAGGACCCATGCATATGCTGTCTACAAGAGACTCATCTCTGATCAAAAGACACACATAGACTGAAAGTAAAGGGATGGAATAAGATATTTCATGCAAATGGAAATGAGAAAAAAGCTGGAGTAGCAATACTTTTTTCGGACAAAATAGACTTTAAAATGAAGACTACAATAAAAGATAAAAAATGGCACTACATAATAATAAAGGGATCAATTCAACAAGAGGACATAACCCTAGTAAACATCTATGCACCCAATATAGGAGCTCCTAAATATATAAAACACATTCTGACAGACATAACGGCAGAGATCAACAGTAACACTATCATAGTAGGGGACTTCAACACCCCGTTGTCACCAATGGACAGATCCTCCAGACAGAAAATCAACACGGACATAGTGGCTTTAAATGACACTTTAGACCAGCTGGATTTAATTGATATTTTTAGAGCATTTCACCCCAATGCTACAGAATATACATTCTTCTCAAGTGCACATGGAACATTCTCCAACATAGACCACATGTTAGGCCACAAAACAAGTCTCAACAAATTTAAGAAGGTTGAAATCATATCAAGTGTCTTCTCTGACCACAATGCTATGAAACTAGAAATCAATTATAAGAAGGAATCTGCAAAGCTTACAAATACATGGTAGCTAAATAACATGCTTCTAAATAGTGAGTGGATCAAAAATGAGTTCAAGGAGGAAATCAAAAGATACCTCAAGACAAACGAAAATGAAAACACCACGACCCAAAATCTCTGGGATGCAGCGAAAGCAGTCCTAAGAGAGAAGTTCATAGTAGTGCAGGCCTACCTAAAGAAGGAAGAAAAATCTCAAATCAACAGACTCTCTCTACATCTAAGGGAACTCGAAAAAAAAAAAAACACAGCAAAACAAGCCTAAAGGGAGCATAAGGAAGGAAATAATAAAGACCAGAGCAGAAATAAATGAAATAGAGAACAAAAAAACAATACAAAAGATCAATGAAACCAAGAGTTGGTTTTTTGAAAAGATAAACAAAATCAACCAACCCTTAGCACGACTAACCAAGAAAAAGAGAGAGAGGACCCAAACTAATAAAATCAGAAATGAAAGAGGAGAAGTGACAATGGATACCACAGAAATACAGAAAATTTTAAGAAAATACTGTGAGCAACTATATGCTAACAAATTCAACAATCTGGAAGAAATGGATCAATTTCTAGAAGCATACAGTCTATCAAGTGTGAACCAGAAAGAAACAGAAACTCTGAACAGACTGATTACTGCCAAAGAAATTGAATCAGTAATCAAAACCCTTCTAGCAAACAAAAGCCCTGGACCAGATGGCTACACAGGTGAATTTTACAAAACATTCAAAAAAGAATTAGTACCTATTCTCCTCAAAGTATTCCAAAAAATACAGAAGGAGTGAAAGCTCCCAAACTCTTTCTATGAAGCCACTATCACCCTGATTCCTAAGTCAGACAAAGATATTACAAAAAAGGAAAACTACAGGCCAATATCACTAATGAACATAGATGCAAAAATTCTCAACATAATACTAGCAAACCGAATTCAGCATCTCATTAAAAAGATCATACACCACAACCAAGTGGGATTCATTCCTGGTATGCAAGGCTGGTTCAATATCAGCAAATCAATTAATGTAATACATCACATTAACAAAATGAAAAATAAAAATCATATGATCATATCAATAGATGCAGAAAAGGCATTTGACAAAATCCAGCAGCCATTTATGATAAAGACTCTTAACAAAGTAGTTATAGTGGGATCATACCTCAACATAATAAAGGCCATATATGATAAGCCCACAGCAAACATCGTTCTCAATGGGGAAAGACTGAAAGCTTTCCCCTTAAGATCAGGAACAAGACAAGGCTGCCCACTTTCACCACTTCTATGTAACATAGTTCTGGAAGTTCTAGCCAAAGCAATCAGACAAGAAAATGAAGTAAAAGGCATCTAAATTGGAAAAGAGGAAGTAAAATTGTCATTATATGCAGATGACATGATACTATATATAGAGAATCCCAAAGACTCCACCAAAAAACTGCTAGAACTGATACACGAATTTGGTAAGGTAGCCGGATACAAAATTAATATTCAGAAATCAGTGGCATTTCTATATACCAATAATAAACTATCAGAAGAAGAAATCCGGAAATCAATCCCTTTTACGATTGCTTCAAAAACAATAAAATATCTAGGAATCAATTTAACTAAAGAAGTAAAAGATCTGTACTCAGAAAATTATGAGACACTGAAGAGAGAAATCAAAGAAGATACAAATAAATGGAAATACATACCATGCTCATGGATAGGAAGAATTAATATAGTTAAAATGTCAGTACTACCTAAAGCAATATATAGATTCAATGCAATTCCAATCAAACTACCAAGGACATTTTTCTCAGAAATAGAACATAGAATCCTAAAATTTATATGGAGCCACAAAAGACCCCGAATAGCTATGACAATGTTGAGAAATAAGAACAAAGTAGGAGGCATCACACTACCTGACATCAAAACATACTACAAGGCTACAATAATCAAAACAGGATGGTCCTGGCATAAAAACAGACACATAGACCAATGGAATAGAATAGAGAGCCCAGGAATAAACCCATCTATATATGGTCATTTAATCTATGACAATGGAAGCAAGAATTTACACTGGAGTAAAGATAGTCTATTTAATAAATGGTGCTGGGAAAATTGGACTGACACGTGCAAAAAAATGAAAATAGACCACCTACTTACACCATATACGAGAACAAACTAAAAATGGATTAAAGACTTAAATGTAAGACCTGAAACTATAAAACTCCTAGAAGAAAATATGGGGAGTAAGTTTGCAGACATTTCCCTGAGTAATATTTTTACCGATATATCCCCTCGGGCAAGGGGAATAAAAGAAAAAATGAACTTATGGGATTACATTAAACTTAAAAGTTTTTTCACAGCAAAGGAAATCATCAATAAAACAAAAAGACAGCCTACTGAGTGGGAGAAGATATTTGCCAATGATATATCTGATAAGGGGTTGATATCCAAAATTTATAAAACACTCATGCAATTCAACACCAAAAAACCAAACAACCCAATTTAAAAATGGGCAGAGGATATGAGGAGGCATTTCTCTAAAGAGGTCATACAGATGGCCAACAGGCATATGAAAAAATGTTCAACCTCACTAATCATCAGAGAAATGCAAATAAAAACCACAATGAGATACCATCTCACTCCTGTCAAAATATCTATTATCAACAAATCAACAAACAACAAGTGTTGGCGAGGGTGTGGAGAAAAGGGAACCCTGGTGCACTGTTGGTGGGACTGCAAATTGGTGCAGCCATTATGGAAATCAGTATGGAGGTATCTCAAAACACTGGAAATGGAACTGTCGTATGACCCAGCAATTCCACTCTTGGGAATCTACCCAGAGGAATCCAAGACGCTAATTCGAAAAAATATATGCACCCCTATGTTTATTGCAGCGCTATTTACAATAGCCAAGACTTGAAACAACCGAACTGCCCATCGGTAGAAGAGTGGCTTAAGAAACTGTGGTACATTTATACAATGGAGTATTACTCCGCTATAAAGAAGAATGAAATTGTCCCATTTGCAACGATATGGATGGACCTAGAGACTATTATGTTGAGTGAAATAAGTCAGTCGGAGAAAGACAAATACCACATGATCTCACTTATATGTGGAATTGGAAAAACTGAATGAATGAGCAGAAGAAACAGAATCAGTCTCATAGTTATGGAGGAAAAACAGGGTTGCTAGTTGGGAGGGGGGTGGGGATGAGGGAGAAGGGAAAAGGATTAGACAGCATAAATAGGTAACTACAGTATTGTCACAGGGATATGAAAGACAGTTCGGGGAATATAATGTTAAAATTTTGTGGGGTGTCAGATGGCCACATGTTTTGTTAGGGAGACCACTTCATGGATGGAATAGAGGCTTGATCACTGCACTGTATACCTGAAATTGATGTTGTGTAATATTGTATGCCAACTGTAATTGAATATTTAGACAGTCACGGGATGTGGATTATAGTGTGGAAGGGAGTCAAAGGAATTGTAATAGATAGTATGATATGGGGTGGTGGAGTGGGAGGGGAGAATTGGGGGAGGGGGGTTGTCACTTTGAGGGGTAAGAAGTATAACTATTGCACTTTGTTGTATACCTGAATCTAATTAAAAACATAAATAAATAAATTAATTAATTTAAAAAAAAGTTAATTACAGGGCTGGCCAAGTATTGCAGTGGTTAAGCGCTGGCTTGGGAAGCCAGCAGCCTCGGTTCGGGTCCAGCATATGAGGGCCAGTGACACAGCCCTCAAAAAAAAATTAATGACAAAGAAAGAATTCTTAAGTTGGCCAGGGGGAAAGAAGACAGTAACCTACAAAGGAAAGCCCATTAGATTCTCATGAGATTTTTCAGCAGAAACTCTACAAACCAGGATCAAGTGGAATCAAATATTCAAACTATGGAAAGAGAAATTATGAGCCAAGAATAGTATATCCAGCAATGATGTCCTTTAGATATGAAGGAGGATAAAGATCTTTCCAGTCATACAGAAGCTGAGGGAATTTTCTAACATGTGACCTGCATAATAAGAAATAATCAAAGAGGTTATTCAACCTGAAACAAAAAATCAAAAGATTACAAAATGATAGCAGTATAACGAACAGACAGACAGAAGCAAGAAATGGCAACCCCTACACAAAATAGGTCACTATATACTTCAACACTATATAAAGACTAAAAAAGGAAAAAAAATCAATGAAAAAGGAAAAGAACAACTTACTACTGCAACTGAGAAACCAACTCACAGCATAACTAGGGATAACTTGTGGCAACAAAAACATAAAAGGGGAGAGAGTACAGGTTTGAACCTGCAAAGGTGAGTTCAGCTCAGAAGCATGCTGAAGAAAAAGGACTACTGTATATATGAAACATTCCTTTACATAAACTTAATGGTAACCACTCAAAAATAACCCAAACTGAGATATATAACATAAAAAAAGAAAAAAAACAGAGGGGAACATCATGGAATTCCACCACACTGAAGTAAGAGACAGCAACAAAAAGGCAAAGAAAAAATGGAGACACAGTCCTACCAGAAAACATAATATAGAATGATAGGAAATCCGCATATATCAATAATCACCCTAAATGTAAATGGACTGAATTCACCAATAAGAAGGCACAGAGAAGCAGACTGGATCAAAAAAACAATACTCGGGCTGGCTGAGTGGCATGGTGGTTAAGCACTGGCTTGGGAATCCAGCGGCCCTGGTTGGGTCCCACATATGCAGGCCAGTGACACTGCCCTCAAAAAAACAAAAAACAAAACTCCACCATGTGCTGCCTCCAAGAGAAGCATCTCAGCTACAAGGACAAATATAGACTCAAAGGGAAAGGGTGGAAATTGATACTCCAAGCAAATGGTATCCAGAGAAAATCAAGTGTAGCCATACTTGTATCTGATGAAATAGACTACAGGATAAAAAAAGGTAACAAGAGACAAAGACAGATATTTCATAATGATAAAGGGGACAATACAACTAGAAGAAGTAACTGTCATCAACATATATGCCCCCAACCAGAGGGTACTGAAATATACAAAGCAAGTACTAGCAGAACTAAAGAGAAAAATTGACCAAAACACAATTATAGTAGGGGGCCTAAATACATCATTGTCAACTATGGATAGATCATCCAAACTGAAAATAAATTAGAAAATATGATACCTAAATTACACATTAAACCAAATGGACATAATTGATATTCATAGTGCACTTCATCCTAGAATATCAGACATACAGAAGCTGAAGGAACTTTCTAACACATGCCCTGCATTACAAGAAATACAGAAGGAGGATATTCAACCTGAAACAAAAAATATATTCTTTTCTAGTGTACATAGAACATTCTCAAGGATAGACCACATATTGGGAAATAAAATTAGCCTCAGCAAATTTAAGAAAATTAAAATTATACCAAGCAAAGCCTCTGATCACAAGACTTTGAAATTGGATATCAATTGCAAAAATGGGGAAGGGGAGGAGTTGGGTGCCGAAAGCAGGAAACCCACAAATACGTGGAGATTAAACAACATGCTTTTAAAGAATGACTGGGTCAAAGAAGAAATAAAAGGAGAGAACAAAAGATACATTGAAACAAATGAGAATAAAAATACATCCTATCAAAAATTACTGGGATACAACAAAAGCAGTAATAAAAGGGAAATTTATACCATTACAGACCTATCTAAACAAACAAGAAAAATCCCAGATAAACAACCTAACAATACACCATAAAGAAATATAAAGAAAAGAACAAATGAAACCCAGAGTCAACAGAAGGAAGGAAATAATAAAAATAAGAGCAGAACTAAATGAAATAGAGAAAAAAACAATAGAAAAAATAATGCAACAAAAAGCTGGTTCTTTGAAAGGATTGATAAAATTGACAAAGCCTTGGTTAAACTCACTAAGATAAAAAGCGAAAAGACACAAATAAACAAAATCAGAAGTTAAATGGAAGAAGTTACCACAGAAATACAAAGGATCATCCAAGAATACTATGAAGGACTATATGCCACCACATTCAATAATCTAGTAAAAATGGACAAGTACTTAGAAACATGTAGCCTTCCTAGGCTGAATCATCAAGAATTGGAAAATCTAAATAGACTGATCTACAGTAAGGAAATTGAATCACTCATCTGAAACCTTCCCAAAAGCAAAAGTTCAGGACCAGATTGCTTTACTAGTAAATTCTACTAAACATTCAAAGAGTATATAATACCTGTCCTCAAATTCTTCCAAAAAATTGAAGAAGAGACAATACTCCCTAACTCATTTTATGAGGCCAACATTACCCTCATAATAAAACCTGGTAAGGATAACATAAAAAAAGAAAATTACAGACCAATATCTCTCATGAATACAGAGGCAGAACGCCTAAACAAAATTCTAGCAAATTTAAACAACAATGCATTAAAAAGATCATACATCACTACCAAGTGTGGTTCATCCCATGGCACAAGGATGTTTCAACACATGCAAATCAATGAATGTGATACACCACATGAACAAAATAAAAGATAAAAATCATACCATTATATCAATAGATGCAGAAAAAGCATTTGACAAGATACAAATCCATTTATGACTAAAACACTTAATAAAATGGGTATAAAGGAAAATACCTTAACATAATAAAGGTCATATATGACAAATCGTCAGCTAATATCATAATTAATGGTGAAAAAACTGAAGCCCTTTTTTCTACATTCAAGAACAAGACAGAATTGTTTCCCATCACCACTGTTATTCAACATAGCGTTGGAAGTCCTAGCCAGAGCAATCAGGTAAAAGAAAGAAATAATAGGCATCCAAATTGGGAATGAAGAAGTTAAATTGTCACCTTTTGCAGATGACATAATTCCTTATACAGAAAACCCTAGTGTCCTCACCAAAAAGACATTACAAACAATAACTGAATACAGTAAAGTTGCTGGCTACAAAATTAATGTACAAAAATCTATTTCCTTTCTATATACTAACAATGACATTTCAGAAAATGAAATAAAAAAACAGTTCTTTCTGAAATTGCAACAAAAATAATAAATAGCTAGGAATAAACTTAAACAAGGATGTGAAGGACCTCTACACTGAAAACTATCAGACATTTCAAAAAGAAATTGAAGACACAAAGAAATGGAAAGACATTCTATGTTCATGAATTGGAAGAATCAACATAGTTAAAATGGCCATATTTCCCAAAACAATGTATAGATTTAATGCAATCCCTATTAAAATCCCAATGGCATTTTTTTAAAAAGATTTTATTGGGGAATTGGGAGAGGGGAACAGCATTGGGGAATCAGAGAAGGGGAACAGACAAGTCGCAGTCCTTTTTTGTTCTTCAGTCTAGTTATGGAGGACATTGCTTCACTGGCCCATGTTGGTATTGTCATTGAGCACTTCCTGGGTGAGGCAGTTGCCCGCCGGCCATTGGACGGCTGCTCATGGCGGCTCTTGGCAGCTCACGCTGGCTGCCAGTTGCTCACACTGGCTGCTGTCCACTCACTGTAGCCTTTGGCAGCCCACTGCAGCAGAGGCTACAGTCCACACCGTTTCCAGCCATCTTAACTATAGAGGCAATCAGGTGGAGCTGTTGTTCACCATCTTAGCTGTAAGGGCAGTGTCACTGGCCCTCATATATGGGATCTAAACCAGGGCCCCGCTGCTCAGAGCTGGCTTCCCAAGTCAGCTTCTAACCAATGCGCCACTCGGCTGGCCCCAATGGCATTTTTTAAAGAAATGGAACAAAAAATCATCCAATTTGTATGGAATCAAAAAAGACCCCAAACAGACAAAGCAATCTAAGAAAAAAGACAATGCTGAAAGTGTTGAAGTCCCTGACTTCAGCTTGTACTACAGAGCAACACTAATCAAAACAGCATGGTACTGGCAGAAAAATAGACCACAGACCAATGGAATAGAATTGAAAACTAGAAATAAACCCAAATAAATATGGACAGATAATTTTCAACAAAGATGCCAAAAACATACAATGGAGAAAAGAAAGGCTCTTCAATAAATGGTACTGGGAAAACTGGAAAGCCACATGCAAAAGAATGAAACTAGACTGCTATCTGTCACCATACACACAAATTAACTCAAAATGGATCAAAGACCTAAACATAAGACCTGAAAGAGTAAACTGCATAGAAGAAATCATAGATAAACTTATGGACCTTGGGTTCAGAGAAAACTTTATGAGTTTGACCTCAAAGGCAATGGAAGTAAAAGCTTAAATAAATGAATGGGACCATATCAAAGTAAAAAGCTTCTGCACAGTAAAAGAAACCATCGACAAAATAGACAACCAACAGAATGGGAGAAGTTTTTTTGCAAACAATGCCTCCTATAAGGGGCTAATATTCACAATATATAAGGAACTAATACAACTCAACAACAACAACAAAAAAACAATCAAATTAAAAGAAGCTGATGTTGTGTAATATTTTATGCCTACTGTAATTGAATATATAGATAGTCACAGGATGTGGATTATACTGTGGAAGGGAGTAAAAGGAATTGTAATAGATATATATGATATGGGGGAGGGGAGGAATGGGGTGACGAATTGGGGGAAGGGGGTTGTCACTTTGAGGGGTAAAAAGTATAACTATTGCACTGTGTTGTACACCTGAAGCTAATTTTTTTAAAAATGTTTATTTCACAATAAAAGAATAAAAGAGATTTGTTATTTTTTTTTGAGGACAGTGTCCCTGGCCCTCATAAGTGGGACCTGAATCGGGGCCGCTGGCTTCCCAAGCGAGCGCTTAACCGCCACGCCACTGGGCCGGCCCTGAAAGAATAAAAGAAAAAAAATGGGCAGAGGACATGAATAGAGATTATTCCACAGAGGACATACAAATAGCCAATAGACATGAAAAAATGCTCAACATCACTAATCATCAGAGTAATGCAAATAGAAACCACAATGAGATATACCCTCACACCAGTTAGAATGGCTATCATCAATAAAACAAATAATAACAAGTTTGGAGAGGCTGTGGAGAAAAAGGAACCTTCATCCACTGTTGGTGGGAATGCAGATTGGTGCAGCCGCTATGAAAGGCAATGTGGAGATTCCTCAAAAAAATTAAAAATAGAATTACCATATGACTCAGGATCCCTCTCTTGGGTATCTACCCAAAAAATCTGAAAACATTTATCCATAAAGATAAATGTGCTCCTATGTTCATTGCAGCTTTATTTACGGTGGTGAAGACATGGAAACAACCAAAGTATCCTTCGGTAGATAAACGCATAAAGAAGTTGTGGTATATATACACAATGGACTACTACACTGCCATAAGAAAAATGTCCATTTTTTAAAACCTCATATGTCAAGGAGTTTTAACTTTTGATGTAGTTGATGGTTCAAAGAATTTGACAGGAATGTTTTCGAAAATTCCTAATGGAAGCACTGTAAGGAACAGACAAGACAGGTGGAGGCCTCCTCTCTCAGTAGTGAATAGCATAAACTGTTGCATTTGTCATTGGTACAAAGTTTATCTGGAGAATTCTTTTTTTTTTTTTGAGGGCAGTGTCACTGGCCCTCACATGTGGGACCCGAATCGGGGCCGCTGACTTCCCAAGCCAGCGCTTAACCACCACACCACTCGGCCAGCCCGATCTGGAGAATTCTTTAAATAGTTCATGATGCAATATCCATGCCCCTTTCTGAGACACTGGGATATTACCTAATCCTCTCTCTAAGCAAAATTACTCATGCTGGTATTTTTAATATGTTAAATAAAAATAAATTTACTAAATAATGGACTTACATTCAGAAGCCATGAATAAGTTAGTTCCCTGGCATGAATAAATATTGTCAAGTATGACCATTAAACATCAGGTGAGTGTTAATAAATAAGTTCCAAATTTAAAAAATTTTCTGAAGTTATATTTTGATTTATAATTCATTGTGATCCACTATTGTGCACATTGTCTGTTACTGAGTCGTTTAGTCAAGATATTCAGTATTCAGATCAACTGAAATATGAGTGTCTCCCATATTAAAACCACTTTGCCACATCTATCTTAACTTTGCCCACAATTCTCATTTCCCTTTCCTGAAAATGTATTATGGAATACTTCATGTATGACCATTTCTCACTATGATTCAATTTGAGTGATGGCACCATGTGAAGTGAGTATGATCTCAGTAGTGGATTTATTTTGGGATGGCAGAGGAATGTAAGCATGACCAGAGTCTATGGGAACAGAGAATTGATTTTCCAGTGCTGGAGAAACTGTTGCAGAACAGGCAGTTTACATGGATTATAGAGGCTACAGAGCAGTCTCCACCTGCTTATGTGGAGGCATATTTGGCAAATGATCACCAAACAGAAATGTATCTCATCCCATTTTGACTATGATTATATTAATAGTTGACATGAGCCTGCAAGTGTGAGATTATTGTGCAAAGGAAAATATATATTGGAAAGTGGTAGTAATGCTGCAGGACAAAATTTTAAATATATGACTTAGTAAAAACTGAAAGGCATTTCTCAATATGTCTTGTCTATTTTAAAATGTGAAACAATTATAAAATTTGAGGTACATAAAAATAACATTGTATGCAAAGAAAGACAATAATCAGTTGGGTGTGTGGGAGTAGTTACCGAAGATGAACTGAAATGTCCAATTTTAACTTTAATTGAGGCAAACTGAAAAACAGTAGAAGCCAGTAAGTTTGCCTGGGAACGTTTGCCAGCTTGGGCAATGTAAATGTTAAGGTCAAATTACTGAGAGATAAAACGATATCCAAATGAGACAATTTTCTTATTGTGAGAAGAGATTGAAAACCAGAATTCAGGAGACCTTGACCAGTCCTGCTATCAACCAATCTTCACATCCAGGTTATCAGTGAACCTGTTTGTGCATTACCATGAGTACTAGGAAGGCAGAAGGGCACTGGTGACATCCTGATATAAACCCAAAGTTGAGAGCAGGTGCCCAAAAGGCCATGTAGGATAAAATTCTCCAAAGAATGAATGGGGAAGAAACAGATAGGAGAACAGGGAGGAATGATGACATTGCAAATGGTTGAAACAACCAAGAACTGAAGAAATGTACCTTGTCTTTTCATATTGAGTTCAATAACCATAACTGCAAATAACAGGGCCGGCCGAGTGGCATGGTGTCTAAGCGCTGGCTTGGGAAGCCAGCGGCCCCGGTTCGGGTCCCACCCCGGTTCGGGCCAGTGACACTGCCCTCTAAAAACACACACACACACACAAAAAAAACAAACACAAAACAAACAAACAAAAAAAAACCCAAAACCAAAACATACCTGGAAATAACAAAGTGCTGACCTCTGGATGAAAACATGGCAATACCTGAGGGCATGTCTATTTGAATGGTTACAGGTGACATTTCCAGGTGGGTTATGACATTTGGGTACATGGGTTCACCATCTGCTTTTGAGTGAGAGACATGTGAAAGTGTGGAGCTCCTGGTGAGAATCTGACAGCATGGGACTAGTATTTTTTCAGCGGACACAATAATGCCCTCCTCCTACTCTACATTGCCACTTTGCTCTCTCCCAGAGCTTTCCCTAAAGGAGACATACACACAAGTATGCACTATATCATTCACTGGGTCAGTTTCTGGTACCCCTCAATGTAGAGCCTTCTGGTTGAGTAGGGTTGAAGCACAGGTAGGGGGGTTCAAGAATGAAGTAGGATCTATTTGACTCTAATTTTGCATCTTACCACCAGCTGACTCCTAATGTTCAAGGATGGCAGAACCCAAAATCTGCAGTGAGAAGAATGGAAGAGAGGGCCGGCCGAGTGGCATGGTGGTTAAGCGCTGGCTTGGGAAGCCGTTGGCCCCAGTTCAGGTCCCACATATGAGGGCCAGTGACACTGTCCTCAAGAAAAAAAAAAGAAGAACGGAAGAGAGAGTAATATGGCAGCTCCCAGCCTTCACAGGTAGGCACCGACTTAGCTTACTGCTTAGTATCATAAAAGAGAGAAGAGCATTGGGCCAGCCAAGTGGTGCAGTGGTTAAGCACTGGCTTGGGAAGCCGGTGGCCCCAGTTCAGATCTCACATATGAGGGCCAGTGACACTGCCCTCAAAAAAAAAAAAAGAGAGGAGCATAGACATGACCTACATGCATGGGTGTCACCTCACAGTGTACAGTGGTACTGCTCACAGTGCTCCAGAAACTGGCCCATCACACCAGCCTTTCTTCTAGGGAAGTAGTGAAGAAAGGGTTTTGGAGAAGGGGGTTTCCCTGGAGAGAGGTATAGTGGAAAGAGAAGCATGAACCCACCCCCAGTGACCAAGAACCATGTATATAAACTGATTTGATCATAGAAAAAGTAGTTTGTGCATAAAAATTGATTTTTCTGTTAAAATATCAAACGTACCCATTATTAAAACTTAAAAATGTGGGCCTGTTGAGGAAAAACAAGTGTGAATTCACAAAAGTGAATTTTCATTGGAAAATAAAGTCTTTGTCTGCACATCTCTGGTATCTCTCGAGTTGCTGGTCCTCCACCGGAGCCCAGGGTGAGTGCTTACAAATTGAGTCTGTGTACGGGTTCTTTCAGAGAATGCCTTGGGCTGGCCCAGTGCGCGGTGGTTAAGCGCTGGCTTCGTAAGCCAGCGGCCCCGGTTTGGGTCCCACATATGAGGGCCAGTGACACTGCCCTCAAAAAAAAAAAAAAAGAATGCCTGAGTTTCCCGCCACCTTCTGTCTCACTGGGATACACAGATTTTATCCTTGCTGATTAAAATCTTTGCCATTTTAATTATGATGTGTCTTGGTGTTGGCCTGTTTGGGTTCATCTTGTTTGGGATTCTCTGCACTTCTTGGTCTTCTATGTCTATTTCCTTCATTAGGTTAGGGAAGTTTTTAATCATTATTTCTTTAAATAGGTTCTCCATCCCTTGCTCCCTGTCTTCTCCTGCTGGCACATCTATGATGCAAATGATGCAAATGTTATTCATGATGTAGTCCCAGAGTTTCTTTAAGTTTAAGTTAACTATCTTTTTTTTTCTTTTTCTTTTGTTCTTATTGAGTGTTTTCTGCTACCTTGTCTTCTAAATTGCTGATTTGATCCTCTGCACCCTCTAATCTGCTCTTGATTCCTTCTAGTGTATTCTTCATTTCAGTTACTGTGTTCTTCATTATTGACTTTTTTTTTTTTAGGGCAGTGTCACTGGCCCTCATATGTGGGACCCAAACTGGGGCCGCCGACTTCCCAAGCCAGCACTTAACCACTGCACCACTCGGCCGGCCCTATTTCTGACTGTTTGTCTATGGTTTTTATGTCCTTCTTTATGCTTATTATTTCTTTGTTGAAGTTTTCACTACGTTCCTTAAATATTTTTATAACCAGTGTTTTTTAAACTTTATTATTATTATTATTATTATTATTATTAGTTACAGAAGTACAAAACAATGCAATAGTTATTTTTTTCACCCCTTACAAAGTGACACTCCCCTCCCCCCTTCCCCTGCCCCCCACTCCCAATATCATACATATCTATTACAATTCCATTGACTCCATCCCCATACTATATTCCACATCCCATGACTATATATGTGTTAAATTATAGTTTACCTATAATATTGTTCAGTGGCAGCTTCAGATGTACAGTGCAGTGGTAAGGCCACTACACCGTCCATGAAGTGGTCTCCCTAAAAGGATAGGCATCCTTTTGTTCCCCTAAAAAGAAATATTTACAACCTTATTGATTATATTCCCTAAACTGTCTCTGCAGTAGTATTGTAGTTATTAGTTTATGTTGCCTCATCCCTTCCCCTTCTCCCTCATGCCCATCCCCATCCCATCTAGCCCTCATCAGTTTTTCCTTTGTGTCTCTAAGACTATTTCTGTTCACATTGCTTATTTATTCAGTTCTTTAGATTCCACATATAAGTGAGATCATATGGTATTTGTCTTTCTCTGACTAACTTATTTCACTTAACATAATGTTCTCTAGGTCCATCCATATCGTTGCAAATGGTACGATTTCTTTCTTCTTTATAGCTGTGTAATATTCCATTGTGTAAATGTACCACAGTTTCTTAATCCAGTCGTCTACCGATGGGCATTTCAATTGTTTCCAAGTCTCGGCTATTGTAAATAGCGCTGCAATGAACATAGGGGTGCATATAATTTTTCGAATTAGTGTCTTGTGTTTTTCAGGATAAATACCTAGGAGTGGAATTGCTGGGTCAAAAGGTAGTTCCATTTCCAGTTTTTTGAGATACCTCCAAACTGACTTCCATAGTGGTTGCACCAATCTGCAATCCCAACAACAGTGCAGCAGGGTTCCCTTTTCCCCACAGCCCCGCCAGCACTTGTTGTTTGTTGATTTATTGATGATAGCCATTCTGACCGGAGTGAGGTGGTATCTCATTTTGGTTTTTATTTGCATTTCCCTAACGATCAGTGAGGTTGAACATTTTTTCATATGCCTGTTTGCCATCTGTATGTCCTCTTTGGAGAAATGTCTCTTCATATTCTCTGCCCATTTTTGAATTGGGTTGTTTATTTTTTTGGTGTTGAGTTGCATGAGCATTTTATAAGTTTTAGATATTAACCCCTTATAAGATATATCATTCACAAATATATTCTCCCATTCAGTAGGCTTCCTTTTTGTTTAAAGATGGTTTACTTTGTATAACCAGTGTTTCAAACTCTGTCTCTGCTAGTTTAGTTCTCCATTCCATTTAGTTCTTTATCTGGAGTTTTCTCCTGTTCTTTTATTTGAGGCATGTTTCTTTGTTTTCTCATTCTGGTTGCCTCTTTGTATATGCTTCTATGCATTAGGTATATCTCCTATGTCTCTCAGGCTTTCCTGGGTGGACTTATATACTAACTGTCATGTGTGTTCCAGTGGCAGTCTCCCTGATCATCTGTACGTGTATTCCAGAAGTGTCCTTTGTGTGAGCTGTGTGTATTCTCCTGTTGCAGTTGAGCCATGATTGCTTGTGGTATGTCAGTGTGTTCAGTTGACTCTCAGGATGACTGACTGTGAGGATTGCCTATCACTGCAATGTTATCAGCTGCTGTGTGAAGGCTGACCCCTCAGAGGAGGATTACCATTAATGGATTCTTGTGCCTATTGAGAACCCCCTTTGGAGTTGCAACTTATGGTGTAAATCAGGTAGTGCTCTGGTAGTGCTAATCGGGTAGTGATCTGATGTGGTCCTCTCCGTGTGTTGTTTCTGGTGCCTCTTGGGAGGGGCTCCCATGCAGGCTAATTTCAGCCTTGCATGTGACTAGCCCACAGCTACCTGATAGGAGCTACGAAGCTATATGCAGTTGGTAGCTGGCTATGTTGGACCTTGAGGCATGTGGGAGTGGCCTCACTGTGTACCAAAGCAAGCTGCCACCAGTATCAAGCCTGGGGAAACTTACGGTAAGGTCCGGGGTTCCCCTATGCCTATTGCCACCTCCTGGCTCCCTGTAAGGCTCAGCTGCTGAAGCAGCCTCTTTAGGTGCATGGGCTGGGCTGGTTGACCTGGTGTTGGCAATGCCCTCATCAATACCATGTTACCTGAGCTGGACGCAGTTCCAGTGGTTTTTACAAAGTTAATGTAGATTCAGTTTTTGTGCCCATGCTGAGCCTGTGCCCACTCCATAAAATACCTTGAGAATAACTTGGCCTGCCATTGCTTGCCTCAGGCCCACAGATCTGTGAGAGGTACCCAAGAAAGGCTGCAGAGCAAGCTGGGGCTGAACAACTGCCACCATAAGTTTCCCAGGACACTGCAGGGTGTTTGCTGCTATAGAAGCTTGTGAGGAAGGGTAGGCCACCCAGGAGCCAAGAATGCCCTGAGCAATGCCCCACTATCTGGGTGGGCCAGGGCTGAAGGGAGTCACCAAGGTGGTGCACATCTGGATTTTATCAGACCAATGAAGTCTCAGATTTGGTCCCGTGGGGGTGGGTTCAACACAGGAAAGATAACTCCTTCCTGTAGGCTACATGTGAAGTGGGCTCCACACAAGAATAATAACAGTTGTCCCTGTAGCCCTTGCTCTGAAATCACACAACTCAGTCTTTCCCTGTATGTCTCTGGTACCTCTCAAATTGCTGGCCCTACACCAGAGCCTAGGGTGAGTGTTTGCAAGCAAGTTTAGTCTGTGTGCACAACTTTTAAGAGGACATCTGGGTTTCCAGCCACCTTGTGTCTTACCGGGACAGACAGATGTTGTCCTCGATGATTTTCTCTGCCAGATGTTATAGGGATTCCTTTTACTGGCACAGGACCCTTGGGCTGGGGAGACAAGTGTGCGGCAGGGACTCCTCACTCTTTAGGGGGGACCTCTGCTGCCAAGATGTCCTGTCTGGTGCTGAACCACTACATGTGGGTTTTGAATCAGCCCGTTTTGCATCTCTGCCTCTCCTACCAGTGTTGATGTGGCCTCTTCTTTATATCCTTAGTTATGGGGTTCTGTTCAACTAGTCTTCAGATGATTCTCAAGATTGATTGCTCTATAATTTAGTTGTAATTTAAATGTGATCATGGCAGGTGGCAGACAGAGTATTTACCTATTCTGCCATGTTGGACCTTCCCCCTCACATTCCTTATCAACTTCCTTTCTCCATCCCAGCTTCTGTCCAACAGTCCTAAAAGCATTTCACATTAAGAGTTCAGGACAAAGGCAAGGTTGCCCACTGTCTCCACCACTATTCATCATTGTCCTGGAGGTATTAACTAATCCAAGCAGGTAAATCACTTAGAGACATAACAACTTAGAAAGTTCTATTTGCAGATGATATGTTTATGTACCTGAAAAAATAACAGAATCAATGATAAAGGTTACTTAAAGAAGAAAACAATTCAATACAATAAATGGGATAGTAAATACATATAGATCTTAATAGCTTTTATATAAACAAACACTAATTAGAGATTATAATGATGTACAATAAATACATTTAAAATTTAAAAAGATGATTAAAAACATAGAAGTATATTTTAAGTCTATTGAGAAAAAAAATTAATGTAAAAACACAAAGTATACTTGAACAAATGGCAAGATTTCATTCATTCTTGGATAGAATTATTCAAAACCATAAAATGATAATTTTCCTTAAGTTAATATAAAAATTTCACTAAGTTCAAATAAAAAAATGTCAATCAACATTTTAATGGACTCACACATTTTGATACTAAATTTTAAACTTGAAAATAAACATGCAGGAAAACACTAAAAAAGAAAGATACAAAGGGAGATTAGCCCTTTAATACCTTTAAGACATTAAAACACACTATAAAGCCTCTATTATTGAAATTGTTACATAAACGGGCAGACCAATGAAATAGAAGAGAAAGTCCAGAAACAAATAAAAATACATGTAGAACTTTCAATTTTATCAGTATGTGATGAAGTTGGCATTTCAAATGACTTGATAAAAGATCAATTTATTATGTTTAATAAATTGTACTACAATAACTGATTTTCCCATTTTGAAAGAGGGAAAATTAGATTCATACTTAAAGTTACACAAGAATAAATTCCAAATGGAACAGTGGTCTACAGGTAAAAAATGAAATCAAACAAATACCAGAAAACATGAATAAATTCCTCTTTAACTTGTTTGTGTAAGACTTCACAACTAATACTGAAAATCCAGAAGCTATACAAAATGTGTTCATTTGAATTTATAAATACAAGCTCTATAGATTGGATGATATTATATCAGTATTAGTTGTCTGATTTTGATTATTGAACTTCAATTACAAAAGAACTTCTAGTTTCTTTTTTTTTAAATCCAAGTTTATCCGGCTGACAATTGTTAGTAAAGTTACATAGATTTCAGATGTACAATTTGGTAATACATCATCTATATATCACAATGTGTGTTCACCATTCAAAGTCAGTTCTCTTACCATCACCATATATTTGACCCCGTTTACCCTCATCTACCACCTGTGTCTCCCCCCTTACCCTCTGGAAACCACTAAACTATTCTCTGTGTCTATGACTTTTTGTTTCTTCATTTGCTTGTCGTGTTCCTTTGTTGTTTTCAGTTTTATATCCCACATATCAGTGAAATCATGTCGTTCTCTATTTTTTCTGTCTGACTTATTTCACTTAGCATAATAATCTCAAGATCATCCACGTTGTCACAAATGGCACTATTTCATCTTTTCTTATGGCAGAATAGTATTTCATTGTGTATATACCACGTCTTCTTTATCCAATCATCTATCAAAGGACACTTTGGTTATTTCCATGTCTTGGCCACAGTAAATAAAGCTGCACTGAACATAGGAGCACATATATCTTTACAGATAAATGTTTTCAGAGTTTTCGGGTAGATACCCAGGAGAGGGATTGCTGGGTCATACAGTAATTCTATTCTTAATTTTTTCTTTTTAATTTTATTGGGGAACAGTGTGTTTTTCCAGGACCCATCAGCTCCAATCAAGTAGTTGTTTCAATCTAGTTGTGGAAGGTGCATCTCAGTGGGCCATGTGGAGATTGAACAGGCAACCTTGGTGTTATAAGTACTGTGCTCTAACCAACTGAGCTAACCAGCCAGCTCTATGGTTATTTTTTTTTTTAGGTGAGCCATCCTGCCACCTGTCCGCAGCTTAGCGGCAGCTCAGCTCAGGCTGCACATTGAACTGCTGTTACTCAGAGCTCAGATCGCACTCTTGAGCGAGCCCTTAACAAACTGAGCCACTTGGCTGGCCCCCGATGCTTAATCATTTTTTAAAATTTATTTATTTTAATTAGCTTCAGGTGTACAACACAGTGCAAGATTTACACTTTTTACCCCTCAAAGTGACAACCCCCATCCCCCAATTCTTCCTCCCACTCCCCCCCCCCCCCATATCATACTATCTATTACAATTCCTTTGACTCCCTTCCACACTATAATCCACATCCCGTGACTATCTATATATTCAATTACAGTTGGCATACAATATTATACAACATCAATTTCAGGTATACAGTGCAGTGATCAAGCCTCTACTCCATCCATAAAGTGGTCTCCCTAACCAGACATGTGACCATCTGACACCCCACAACATTTTTACATTATTATATTCCCTGAACTATCTTTCATATCCCTGTGACAATACTGTAGTTAACTATTTATGCTGTCTAATCCCTTCCCCTTCTCCCTCATCCCCACCCCCCTCCCAACTAGCAACCCTGTGTCTCCTCTATATCTATGAGACTGTTTCTGTTTCCTTTGCTCATTCATTCAGTTTTTCAAATTCCACATATAAGTGAGATCGTATGGTATTTGTCTTTCTCCGAGTGACTTATTTCACTTAACATAATAGTCTCTAGGTTCATCCATATCGTAGCAAATGGTACGATTTCTTTCTTCTTTATAGCAGAGTAATACTCCATTGTATAAATGTACCACAGTTTCTTAATCCAGTCCTCTACCGATGGGCATTTCGGTTGTTTCCAAGTCTTGGCTATTGTAAATAGCACTGCAATAAACATAGGAGTGCATATGTTTTTTCGAATTAGCGTCTTGGATTCCTCTGGGTAGATACCCAAGAGTGGAATTGCTGGGTCATACGACAGTTCCATTTCCAGCTTTTTGAGATGCCTCCATACTGATTTCCATAATGGCTGCACCAATTTGCAGTCCCACCAACAGTGCACCAGAATTACCTTTTCTCCACACCTTCACCAGCATTGGTTGTTTGTTGATTTGTTGATGATAGCCGCTATGACTGGTGTGAGATGGTATCTCATTGTGGGTTTTTTTTGTTTTTTTTTTGTTGTTGTTTGTTTGTTTGTTTTAGCTGAGCCATCCTGCCACCTGTTGGCAGCTCAACGGCAACTCAGCTCGGGCTGGCATCGAACCGCCGTTGCTCAGAGCTCAGCTCGCACTCTTGAGCGAGCTCTTAACCAACTGAGCCACTCGGCCGGCCCTAATTTGTGGTTTTTATTTACATTTCTCTGATGATTAGTGAGGTTGAACATCTTTTCATATGCCTGTTGGCCATCTGTATGTCCTCTTTAGAGAAATGCCTCCTCATATCCTCTGCCCATTTTTTAATTGGGTTGTTTGTTTTTTTGGTGTTGAATTGCATGTGTGTTTTATAAATTTTGGATATAAACCCCTTATCAGATATGTCATTGGCAATATCTTCTCCCATTCAGTAGGCTGATTTTTTTGTTTTATTGATGATTTCCTCTGCTGTGAAAAAAATTTTAAGTTTGATGTAATCCCATATGTTCATTTTTTTCTTTTATTTCCCTTGCCCGAGGGGATGTATCAGTAAAAATATTACTCGGGGTAATGTCTGCAAACTTACTCCCTATATTTTCTTCTAGGAGGTTTATGGTTTCAGGTCTTACATTTAAGTCTTTAATCCATTTTGAGTTTGTTCTCATATATGGTGTAAGTAGGTGGTCCATTTTCATTTTTTTGCACGTGTCAGTCCAATTTTCCCAGCACCATTTATTAAATAGACTATCTTTACTCCAGTGTAAATTCTTGCTTCCATTGTCATAGATTAAATGACCATATATAGATGGGTTTATTCCTGGGCTCTCTATTCTATTCCATTGGTCTATGTGTCTGTTTTTATGCCAGGACCATCCTGTTTTGATTATTGTAGCCTTGTAGTATGTTTTGATGTCAGGTAGTGTGATGCCTCCCACTTTGTTCTTACTTATCAACATTGCCATAGCTATTCGGGGTCTTTTGTGGCTCCACATAAATTTTAGGATTCTATGTTCTATTTCTGAGAAAAATGTCCTAGGTAGTTTGATTGGAATTGCATTGAATCTATATATTGCTTTAGGTTGTACTGACATTTTAACTATATTATTTCTTCCTATCCATGAGCATGGTATGTATTTCCATTTATCTGTATCTTTGATTTCTCTCTTCAGTGTCTCATAATTTTCTTTTTTTTTTTTGAATGTCAATAAAGCTTTGTTTTTTATTTTTTTAAATTAGTTTCAGGTGTACAACACAATGCAATAATTATACTCTTTACCCCCCAAAGTGACAACCCCCCTCCCCCAGTTCGCCACCCCACTCCCCCCCGATATCATACATATCCATCACAACTCCCCTGACTCCCCTCCACAGTATACTTCACATACCATGACCGACCACATATTCAGTTGCAGTTGGCATACAATACTATACAACATCAGCTTCAGGTGTACAGTGCAGTGATCAAGCCTCTACTCCATCCTTGAAGTGGTCTCCCTAACAAGACTTGTGACTATCTGACACGCCACAAAATGTTTACAACATTATTATATTCCCCGAACTGTGTTTCATATCCCTGTGGCAATATTGTAGTTGTCTATTTATGCTGTCTAATCCCTTCCCCTTCCCCCCCATCCCCACCCCCCTCCCAACTAGCAACCCTCAGTTTTTCCTCTACATCTACGAGTCTGTTTACTTTGATCATTCACACAGCTCTTCAGACTCTACACACAAGTGAGATCACATGGTACCTGTCCTCCGACTGACTTATTTCTTGCAACATAATAGTCTCTTCACAACATTATCAATTACATTCCCAGAACTGTCCCCATATCCCTGAGACAACATTGTAGTCCCACATACACTGTCCAAAACCTTCCCCCTCTCCCTCTTCCCCACTCCCTCCCAGCCAGCAACCATCCGTTTTTCCTTTATATCTGCTTGATATGACTTCAACCTTCTTAAATTGTCTCTCTGGGTTAGCTTGTTTACCCCTTTCTTTTGTTTAAAAAAGCCCTTTTAACATTTCTTGCAATGCTGGCTTGGTGGTAATGAATTCCTTAAGATTATTCTTTTCTGAGAAGCTCTTTATTTCTCCTTCAATTTTAAGTGATAGCTGTGCTGGGTAGAGCAATCTTGGCTGTAGGCCTTAATTTTGTGTCACTTTGAATATCTCCTGCCACTCCCTTCTGGCCTGCAGAGTTTCTGTAGACAAGTCAGCTGTTAGTCTAACAGGTGTTCCTTTGTATGTAACCTGCTGTCTTTCTCTTGCAGCCTCTAGGATTCTGTCTCTGTCTTGAACCTTTGCCATTTTGGCTATGATGTGTCTTGGTGTGGACCTGTTTGGGTTCATCTTGTTTGGAACCCTCTGCACTTCCTGGGCATGTATGTTGATTTCCCTCACCAGGGTAGGGAAGTTTTCAGTCATTATTTTTTCAAATATATTTTTGACCCCTTGCATCTTCTGTTCTCCTTCTGGTATCTCTATGATTCTAAGGTGGTTGCGCTTCACCTTGTCCCATAGGGCTCTTAAAATATTTTCATTGTTTTTTATTCTTTGGTCTTTTTGCTGTGTCAACTGGGTGAGTTCTGCTATTTTATCTTCCAAATCGCTGATCTGCTCCTCTGCTTCAACTACTCTACTGATGATTCCTTTGAGTGTGTTCTTTATTTCAGGTATTGTATTCTTTAGTTCTAACAGGTTGTTTTTTATGGTTTCCCTATTCTTTATGTCCTCGCTAAGTTCCTTAAACATTCTTATCATCAGTGTTCTAAACACTGTCTCTGAAAGGTTGGATCCCTCTGTTTCATTTGGTTCCATTTCTGGAGGTTTCTTCTGATCTTTTACTTGTGACATATTTCTTTGTTTCCCCATTCTGGCTGTCACTCTGGGATTGCTTTGATGTATTAGATAGATCACCAGGAGAGCCCTGGCTGGATCATGCCGGCACACAGCTCACAGCACAACACTCCCAGGAAAAATCCCAGTCTCAGCCTGTCCCAATCAGCCACTTGCAGATCAGGCCGAGCAGCCCAACAACCAATCACCAGCCTGGCAACTCTGCAAGTGCAGTGCGGAGAGCGGGGACCTGAGGCGGCTTGCACACTCCTGCATCTCAGTGAGCAGCCTGTTGGAGCCGGATCACTCCCACTAGGCGTTTCTCTGGCAACGCAGCACAAGCCGAGCGGAGGGTGGGGATCCGAGGCGGCTCGCGCACTCCAGGGTCTCAGTGAGCAGCGTGTTGGAGCTGGAGGGCACCCGCCCTGAGTTTCCCTGGCAACGCAGTATAAGCCGGGCAGGTGGGGATCCAAGGCCGCATTCACATGCTCGTGTGCACATACACGTACTTCTGCGCCAATTCCACCAGACCAATTAGGTCTCGGACCTGATCCTTCGTGGGAGGGCCCGAGCCTGACAAAATGGCATCCTCCCTACACCACTCGCGTGCAGGCTCCGCACCACGGGAACAACAGTTTAAAAACCTCCAGCCTTTGCACCAAAGGTGCTCAGTTCAGTCCGTCCCCGCAGGCTCCCGGCTCACACAGCCACTCCCTCCACCAGGAACCAGGTAAGTGCTCACCGGCGCACAAGCCCAGGCGCTGGCCCCACTGATTCTCCAGCCGCTCTTAGCCTCACCGAGCTGAGCAAAGAGTGTCCTCACTAATTTACTGCCAGCTGTCTTAGAACTTCTCTTCCCGGCAAAGGAGCTCTGGGCTGGTGAGCTTGGTGTGCGGCCGGAGGTTCTCTCCCCCAACTGGAGAAGCCTCTCGACAGCTGGGACCTCCCTCACGCGGTTTGCTCTCTCTCGTCTCCACCCGTCCTACCAGACCCGATGCGGATTCCTGTTTAAGTTCTTCGTTTAGTGGTTCTATTCCTCCAGTGTTCCGGGGACCTCCAGGGTTGAATGCTGTATAATTTGCTTGTAATTTTGGTGTGATTCTGGGAGGCAGTTAGCACAGCGTCTGTCTATTGTGCCATTTTACCGGAAGTCTCTCTCATAATTTTCTGAGTACAGGTCTTTTACTTCTTTAGTTAAATTGATTCCTAGATATTTTATTGTTTTTGAAGCAATTGTAAAAGGGATTGATTTCCTGATTTATTCTTCCAATAGTTTACTATTGGAATATAGAAATGCCACTGATTTCTGAATATTAATTTTATATCTGGCTACCTTACCAAATTCATTTATCAGTTCTAGCAAATTTTGATGGAGTCTTTGGGATTCTCTCTATATAGTATCATGGCATCTGCATATAATGACAATTTCACTTCCTCTTTTCCAATTTGAATGCCTTTTATTTCATTTTTTTGTCTGATTGCTGTTGCAAGAACTTCCAGAACTATGTTAAATAGAAGTGGTGAAAGCGGGCAGCCTTGTCTTGTTCCTGATCTTAAGGGGAAAGATTTCAGCCTTTCTCCATTGAGTGCGATGTTTGCTGTGGGCTTCTCATATATAGCCTTTATTATGTTGAGATATGATCCCACTATTCCCACTTTGCTAAGAGTTTTTTATCATAAATGGCTGCTGGATTTTGTCAAATGCCTTTTCTGCATCTATTGATATGATCATATGATTTTTATTTTTCATTTTGTTAATGTGATGTATGACGTTAATTGTTTTCCGGATATTGAACCAGACTTGCATACCAGGAATGTATCCCACTTGATCGTGGTGTATGATCATTTTAATGAGATGCTGAATTCGGTTTGCTAGTATTTTGTTGAGAATTTTTGCATCTATGTTCATTAGGGATATTGGCCTGTAGTTTTCCTTCTTTTTGTAATATCTTTGTCTGACTTCGGAATCAGGGTGATAGTGGCTTCATAGAAAGAGGTTGGGAGCCTTCCCTCCTTCTGTATTTTTTGGAATACTTTGAGGAGGATAGGTACTAATTCTTTTTTGAATGTTTTGTAAAATTCACCTGTGTAGCCATCTGGTCCAGGGCTTTTGTTTGCTAGAAGGGTTTTGATTACTGATTCAGTTTCTTTGGCAGTAATCAGTCTGTTCAGAGTTTCTGTTTCTTTTTTTTTCAGACTTGGTAGATTGTATGCTTCTAGAACTTTATCCATTTTTTCCAGATAGTCGAATTTGTTAGTGTATAGTTACTCATAGTATTTTCTTAAAATTTTCTGTATTTCTTTGGTATCTGTTGTCACTTCTCTTTTATTTCTGATTTTATTAGTTTGGGTCCTCTCTCTCTTTTTCTTGGTTAGTCGTGCTAAGGGTTTATTGATTTTGTTTATCTTTTAAAGGAAAACCAATTTTTGGTTTCATTGATCTTTTGTATTTTTTTTTTTTTTTTTTGGTCTCTATTTCATTTATTTCTGCTCTGGTCTTTATTATTTCCTTCCTTATACTCCCTTTAGGCTTGTTTTGCAGTTTTTTTTCAAGTTCCCTTAGGTGTAAAGACAGTCTGTTGATTTGAGATTTTTCTTCCTTCTTTAGGTAGGCCTCCAATACTATGAACTTCCCCCTTAGGACTGCTTTCGCTGCAACTCAGAGATTTTCGGTCGTGGTGTTTTCATTTTCGTTTGTCTCGAGGTATCTTTTGATTTCCTCCTTGACCTCATTTTTGACCCATTCACTGTTTAGTAGCATGTCATTTAGCCTCCATGTACTTGTAAGCTTTCCAGATTTCTTCTTGTAATTGATTTCTAGTTTCATAGCATTGCGGTCAGAGAAGACACTTGATATGATTTCAACCTTCTTAAATTTGTTGAGACTTGTTTTGTGGCCTAACATGTGGTCTATGTTGGAGAATGTTCCATGTGCACTTGAGAAGAATGTATATTCTGTAGCTTTGGTGTGAAATGCTCTAAAAATATCAATTAAATCGAGCTGCTCTAAAGTGCCATTTAAGGCCACTATGTGCGTGTTGATTTTCTGTCTGGAGGATCTGTCCATTGGTGACAACGGGGTGTTGAAGTCCCCTACTATGATAGGGTTACTGTTGATCTCTGCCTTTATGTCTGTCAAAATCTGTTTTATATATTTAGCAGCTCCTATATTGGGTGCATAGATGTTTACGTGGGTTATGTCCTCTTCTGAAATCGATCCCTTTATTATTATGTAGTGCCCTTCTTTGTCGTTTATTGTAGTCTTCATTTTAAAGTCTATTTTGTACAAAATAAGTATTGCTACTCCAGCTTTTTTCTCATTTCCATTTGCATGAAATATCTTATTCCATCCCTTTACTTTCAGTCTATGTGTGTCTTTTGATCTGAAATGAGTCTCTTGTAGACAGCATATGCATGGGTCCTATTTTCTTATCCACTCAGCCATTCTGTGTCTTTTGATTGGAGCATTTAGCCCATTCAAATTTAAAATGATTATTGATAGGTGTATATTTATTGCCATTTTGTTATTTGTATTTCTTGTCTTCCTGGGTTAGCTTATTTTCCCCTTTCTTCTGTTTAAAAAAGCCCTTTTAACATTTCCTGCAATGCTGGCTTGGTGGTAATGAATTTCTTAAGCTTATTCTTTTCTGAGAAGCTCTTTATCTCTCCTTCACTTTTAAGTGATGGCCGTGCTGGGTAGAGCAATCTTGGTTGTAGACCTTTATTTTGTGTCACTTTGAATATCTCCTGCCACTCCCTTCTGGCCTGCAGAGTTTCTGAGGAAAAGTCAGCTGTTAGTCTTCTAGGAGTTCCTTTGTATGTAACCTGCTGTCTTTCTCTTGCTGCTTTTAGGATTTTGTCTTTGTCTTTAAGCTTTGCCATTTTAACTATGATGTGTCTTGGTGTGGGCCTGTTTGGATTCAGCCTGTTTGGAAGCCTCTGCACTTCCTGGCCTTGTATGTTGATTTCCTTCACCAGGGTAGGGAAGTTTTCAGTCACTATTTCTTTAAATACATGCTCAATCCCTTGCTTCTTCTCTTCTCCTTCTGGTATTCCCATGACACAAAGGTTGTTGTGTTCCATGTTGTCCCAGAAGTCTCTTAAACTACTTTCATTCTTATTTATTCTTTTTTCTTTTTGTTGTTCCAGCTGGGTGATTTCTGCTATTTTGTCTTCTAATTCACTGGTCCGCTCCTCTGCTTCATCTGTTCTACTGGTGATTCCTTCGAGTGTGTTCTTCATTTCAGTTATTGTATTCTTTAGTTCTAACTGGTTGTGTTTTACGGTTTCCCTATCCTTCTTTATGTCCTCGCTGAGTTCCTTAAACATTCTTATCATCAGTGTTCTAAACTCTGTCTCTGAAAGTTTGGATTCCTCTGTTTCATTTAGTTTCATTTCTAGAGTTTTCTTCTGATCTTTTACTTGGGACATGTTTCTTTGTTTTTTCATTCTGGCTGTCGTTCTGTGAATGCTTTGATGTATTGGATAGGTCACCTAGAAAGAAGAGAAAAGAAAAAAAAGAAAAAAAGAGAAAAAAAAAGAGATGGGGTGCTTTCCATCCTCTTTAATCTACAGACCACTTGCTCATGCTTGCATTGAGCTTTCCACAATTAGCTGCTGTGTGCTCTGGAACCGTGCTCACTACCAAAAAAAAAAAAACAAAAAAGAAAAAATAAGAAAAAAATCTTCACAGGTTGTTGCAGGTTGTCCACTGAAGCTGCAAAAAGAACAACACTGTGGCCTGTTGAGATGTGGGCCAGGCACTGGGGGCTCAGGGTGCCTCTGGCAACTCAGCTCTAGGTGGGTGGGGCAGGCCCCCAAGTCACCACTTGATGTGGTCAGTGGCCCCCACTAAGTCAGAGCAGCATGCACTCTGTACCAGCAATCAGTCCACACAAATTCGCCAGGAAAGCCTCAATCAGATCACGCAGGTGCAACGCTCCCTGCCCAACATTCTCAGGAAAACTCCCCATCTCAGCCTGTGAATCAACTGCCCGCAGATCAGGCTAAGTAGCCCAACAGCAATCCCCAGCCTTGCAAGTCTGCACAAACAGTGAAGAGACCAGGGACCTACGGGGGTTCGCACATTCCTGAGTCTCAGTGAACAGACTGATGTTTCTGGAGAGCACCTGCCCTTTGTTTCCCTGGCAACGCAGCACAAGCCAGGCAGAGGGTGGGGACCCAAGGCGGCTCACGCACTCCTGTATCTCATTGAGCAGCCTGACGGAGCCAGAGGGCACCTGCCCGGGGTTTCCCTGGCAACGCAGCACAAGCAGGGCGGAGGGTGGGAATCCAAGGCCGCATGTGCACGCACGCACGCACACATACACTTCTGGGCCAAGTTCACCAGTCCAATGGGATCCCGGATCTCACCCTTTGTGGGAGGGCCCTACCCTGAAAAAATGGCACCCTCCTGTACACCACTCATGTGCAAGCTCCACAGGACTGGAACAATGGTCCCCAACCTCCAGCCTCTGTACCAAAGGCGCTCAGTTCAGTCCTTCCCCACAGGCTCCTGGGCCCCACTCACACAGCTACTCCCTCCAACAGGAACTGGGTGAGTGCTCACTGGCGAGCGAACCCATGTGTGGCCCCATTGGTTCTCCAGCCGCCCTCAGCCTCACCGAGCCCAGCAAAAAGAGTCCTCACTAATTTACTGCCTGCTATTGTAGAACTCCTCTTCCTGGCAAATCAACTCTGGGCTGGTGAACTCAGTGTGGGGCCGGAGGGTCTGTCCCCCAACCGGAGAATCTTCCCCACACAGCTGGGGCGTCCCTCACGGGGCTTGCCCTCTCTGGTCTCCGCCCCTCCTACCAGACTTGATGTGGCCTCCTTTTTAGGTCCTTCGTTTAGGGGTTCTGTTCATCTAGTGTTCAGGGAACTCCGAGGTTAAATGTTGTATAAATTATTTGTAATTTTGATGTGATCCTGGGAGGCAGTTTGGAAAGCATCCCCTATGCTTAATTTTTTGAGGAACCTTCACACTGCCTTCCATAGTGGCTGCACCCATCTGCATTCCCACCAACAGTGTATCAGGGTTCCTTTTACTCCACAGCCTCTCCAACAACTTGTTATTATTTGTTGTGTTGATGAAAGCCATTCTAACTGGTGTGACGTGATATCTCATTGTGGTTTTTATTTGCATTTCTCTGATGTTTAATGATGTTGAGCATTTTTTCATATGTCTTTTGGCCATTTGTATATTAACTTTGGAGAAACGTCTCTTCACATCTTCTGCCCATTTTTTAACTGGGTTTTTTTGTTTTTTGGTGATGAGTTGCATGAGTATTTTATAAATTTTGGATATTAACCCCTTATCAGATATATCGTTGACAGATATCTTCTCCCATTCAGTAGGCTTCCTTTTTGTTTTATTGATGGTTTCCTTTGCTGTGAAAAAAACTTTTTTTTTCCTGAGGGCAGTGTCTCTGGCCCTCATATGTGGGACCTGAACTGGGGCCACTGGTGTCCCAAGCCAGCTCCGAACCTCCGTGCCACCCAGCCGGCCCCTGAAAAAACTTTTAAGTTTGATGTAATCCCATATGTTCATTTTTTCTTTTACTTCCCCTGCTGATTGGCATATATCAGTAAAAAGATTGCTCAGGGTAATGTCTGCAAATAATTCCTTATATTTTCTTCTAGGAGTTTTATGGTTTCAGATCTTACATTTAAGTCTTTAATCCTTTTTAAATTTGTTTTTGTATATGGAGTAAGGAGGTGTTCCATTTTCATTTTTTGCATGTGTCAGTCCAGTTTTCCCAGCACCATTTATTAAATAGACATATAGACTACCTTTACTCTAATGTAAATTCTTGTTTCCACTGTTGTAGATTAACTGACTGTATATTAATTGATTTATTTCTGGGCTCTTTGCTCTATTCCCTTGATCTATGTGACTGTTTTTATGCCAGTACTATACTGTTTTGATTACTGTCACCTTGTAATATGATTTGATATCTGGTAGCATGATACCACCGACTTTGTTCTTATTTCTCAGCATTGCCATGGCTACTCGGGTTCTTTTATGGTTCCATATAAATTTTGGGATTATATTTTCTATTTTTGTGAAAACTGCTCTTGGAAGTTTGATAGGAATTGCATTGAATCTATATATTGCTTTAGACAGTATGGACATTTTAACTATATTAATTCTTCCTATCCATGAAGATGGTAGGTGTTTCCATTTATTTCATCTTCTTTTATTTCTCTCTTCAGTGTCTTATAATTTTCTGAGTACAGGTCTTTTACTTCTTTGGTTAAATTTATTCCTAAGTATTTTAAAGTTCTTGAAGTAACTGTAAATGGGACTGTTTTCTTAATTTCTTCTTCTGATATTTTGTTGTTGTTGCATACAAATGCAACTGATTTCTGAATATTGATTTTGTATCCTGCTACCTTACTGAATTCATTTATCAGTTCCAATAGTTTTTTGGTGGAGTTTTTGGGGTTTTCTATGTATAGTATCATGTCATCTGCATATATTGACAATTTTATTTCCTCCTACAAATTTGGATGCATTTTATTTCTTTTTCTTGTCTGATTGCTCTGGCTAAAACTTCCAGAACTATGTTGAATAAAAGTGGTGAAAGAGGACGGCCTTGTCTTTTTCCTATTCTTAAGGGGAACGGTTTTAGCTTTTCCCTATTGAGTATGATGTTAGCTGTGAGTTTATCATATGTGGCCTTTAGTATATTGAGATATGATCCTTTTGTTCCAACTTTGCTAAGAGTTTTTATTGTAAATGGCTGCTGGATTTTGTCCAATGCTTTTTCTGCATCTATTGATATGACCATTGATTTTAATTTTTATTTTGTTTATGTGGTGTATCACATTAATTGATTTGTGGATATTGAACTAACCTTGCATACTAGGGATAAACCCCACTTGATCATGGTGTGTGATCTTCTTAATATATTGCTGAATTGTGTTTGATAATAATTTGTTTTGGACTTTTGCATCTATGTTCATCAGGTATATCAGCCTGTAGTTTTCCTTTTTTGTAATATCTTTATCTGGTTTTGGAATCAGGGTGATAGTGGCCTCATCGAAAGAGTTTGGGAGCCTTCCCTCCTTCTGGATTTTTTGAAATAGTTTGAGTTGAATAGGTGACAATTCTTTTTTGAATGTTTGGTAAAATTCACTTGTGAAACCATCTAGTCCAGGGCTTTTGTTTGTTGGGAGTTTGATGGATACTGATTCAATATCCTTGGTAGTAATCAGTATATTCAGATATTCCGTTCTTGAGTTAGTTTTGGAAGGTTGTATGCTTCTAGAAAATTATCCATTTCTTCCAGATTGTCAAATTTGTTGGCAAATAGTTTCTCATAGTATTTTCTTAATTTCTTAGTATTTCTGTGGTGTCTATTGTCACTTCACATCTTTCATTTCTGATTTTACTAATTTGAGTCCTCGCTCTCTTTTTATTTTTTTTTATGAGTCTGGCTAGAGGTTTGTCAATTTTGTTTATCTTCTAAAAAAAACCAGCTTTTGGTTTCATTGATCTTTTTTATTGTTCTTCTGGTCTCTACTGCATTTATTTCTGCTCGGGTTTTTATTGTCTCCTTCCTTGTATTCCCTTTGGGCTTATTTTGCTATTCTTTTTCAAGTCGCTGAGGTGTAAGGATAGCCTGTTGATTTGAGATTTTTCTTGCTTCTTTAGGTAGGCCTTCATTGCTATGAATTTCCATCTTAAGACTGCTTTTGCTGCATCCCATACATTTTTGTTCATTGTGTTTTCATTCTTGTTTGTCTCGAGGTATCTTTTGATTTCTTCCTTGATCTCATTTTTTACCCACTTGCTATTTAGTAACATGTTTTTCAGTCTCCATGTATTTCTGTGTTTTCCAGGTTGTTGATTTTTTTGTAGTTGATTCTAATTTCATAGCAATGTGGTCAGAGAAGATACTTGATATGATTTCAATTTTCTTAAATTTACTGAGACTTGTTTTGTGGCCTAACATGTGGTCTATCTTGGAGAATGTTCCATGTTCACTTCAGAAGAATGTATATTCTGTTGCTTTGGGGTGAAATGCTCTGAAAATATCAACTAAATCCAACTGGTCTAATGTGTCATTTAAGGTCGCTCTTTCCACATTGATTATCTGTCTGAAGGACCAGTCCATTGGTGACAGTAGGGTCTTGAAATCCCGTATTATGATAGTGTTACTGTTGATCTCCATCTTTATGTCTGTCAATATCTGTTTTATATATTTAGGAGCTCCTATGTTAGGTGAATAGATGTTTACTTGGGATATGTCCTCTTGTTGGATCCATCCCTTTATTATTATGAAGTGCCCTTCTTTGTCCTTTATTCAATTCAAAGTCTATTTTATCTGATATAGGTATCGCTACTCCAGCTTTTTTCTCAGTTCCATTTGCCTGAAGTATTTTACCCCATGTCTTTCCTTTCAGCCTGTATGTGTCTTTTGATCTGAGGCGAGTCTCTTGTGTACAGCATATGCAAGAGTGTTGCTTTCTTATCCATTCAGCCACATGATGTCTTTTTATTGGAGCATTTAATCCATTTACATTTAATGCGATTATTGATAGATGCATAGTTATTGCCATTTTGTTATTTGTGTTTCTGGTTCTTCATTAATTAGATTTTTTTTTCTCTTTCTTCTGCTTAAAGAACCACTTTTAACATTTCCTGCAATGCTGGCTTGCTGGTAATGAATTTCTTTAGCTTATTCTTTTCTGGGAAGCTCTTTATCTCTCCTTCAATTTTAAATGATAGCCTTGCTGAATAAAGCAATCTAGGTTGTAGGCCTTTGTTTTTCATCACTTTAAAAACCTCCTGCCACTCCTTTCTGGCCTGCAGTATTTCTTAGAAAAGTCAGCTAATATTCTTATGGGGGTGCCCTTGTAAATAACTTGCTGCCTTTCCCTTGCTGCTTTTAGGATTCTTTCTTTGTCTTTAACACTTGCCATTTTCACTATAATGTTTCTTGGTGTGGGCCTGTTTTGGCTCATCTTGGTGGGAACTGTCTGCACATCCTGGGCTTGTATGTCGAAATCCTTTGCCAGGTTATGGAAGTTTTCAGTCATTATTACTCCAAATATGTTCTCAAACCTTTGCTCCCTCTCTTCTTTCTGGTACTCCTATGCTGTGCTTGTTGTTTTGCTTGATATTATCGCCCAGCTCTCTTAAACTATTTTCAATGTTTTTCTTTTTTCTTTTTGTTGTTCCGCTTGGGTGATCTCTGCTAGCTTGTCTTCTAAGTCACTGATTTGATCCTCTGCTTCATTGAATCTGCTGGTATTTCCTTCGAGTTTGTTATTTATTTCAGTTAATTGCATTCTTTAGTTCTAGCTGGTTGTTTTTCATGATTTCTCTATCCTTCTTTATAGTCTCACTAATTTCCTTGAATATTCTAATCATTAGTGTTCTGAACTCTGTCTCCAATAGATTGGTTGCCTCTATTTCCTATAGTTCCACTGATTCAGGAAGTTCCTCCTGTTCTTTTATTTGGGTTGTGTTTCTTTGTCTCCCCATTCTGGCTTAATCTGTGCTTGCTTCAATATAACAGATAGATCCCCTAGTTCTCTCAGTCTTTTCTGGGTGGACTTATGTGGTATGTGTCCTTTGTATTTGAATTGCTGTCTCCATTTTCTCCTGTGAGTGTGTACCAGAGGTGTTCCTTGTGTTGTGTGTCTTCTCCTGTTGAAATTGAGCTTTTATTGCTTTTGGCTTGTCAGTAAGTGCGATTGACTCCCAGGCTGGCTATCTGTGAGGATTAGCAGTGTCCACAGTGTATGAGCTGCCGTGTGAGGATTGTCCCCTCAGATGAGGCTTAGCTCCTATGGGCTTTTGTGCCTGTAGAGATTTCCCTTTGGGTGTGACTCTTATAGGTCAAACCCGGTAATGCTCTGGTTTGGTCTAAAGTTGGCCTCTGGGTGTGGTGATTCTTGTGCCTCTTTGGCTGGGCCCTGCTGCAGAGCGAATTTAGAGCCAAAAAGATCAACAAGCACAACCATGACAGCCACCATAAGAAACCAGATACTCTCACATGTAAAAACAACCAACAACCAATACTCAACACGCACAGAAGTATCAGACATACAAAAAAAAACCCAACTTAAACACGAGAAACAAAATTGCAACACTCCCTCCCCCCAAATAAAGAAAAGAAAAGAAAAAAAAATGCAGAAAAATGGAAAGGAAAAGTAGAGCAGGGAAAACAAAAAAGAAAAGAAGTGAGAAAGAGGGGGCAGAAAAGAAAGAGGGAAAGATAATATATATATATATATATATATATATATATATATATATATACACACACACACATATATATACACATATATAAAAAACTAAAAATGATAATAATGAGATAGAAAAAACAAAAACAACCAAAACAAGCAAACAACAACATAAAAACCCAAACACCCCCAAACAAACAAACAAACAAACAAACAAACAAACAAACCAGTGCCAGTCTTGGCTAAATTCCACCAAACTGTCTCCAGGTTATCCTCTACTGTACAAAAACTCCTCTGCTTTCTTGTGGGGGCAGAGCCAGCCATTTGGTGCCTAGAGTGACCCTGGCAATGTAGGTCTAGATGAGTGGCGCTCAGAGGCGTGGCTGGTGGTTTTTACAAAGTCAATGACGTTTCTGCTCTTGCCTGCCCAGAGGCATGCTAAGCGCTGTGCATCCAGAAGGCTCGATTATCTCTTAGAGCACTCTTTCTTAGAGGGAGGCTGTGTGTGTGTGTGTGTGTGTGTGTGTGTGTGTGTGTGTGTGTGTGTGTGTGTACGTGTGAAATTTCTGAGCTGCTAAAAGCGCCCTGCTGGGGTTCTGCAAGTGACTCAGCAGCTGAGGTTGCCCTGCCTCCCATACCTCGCAGGAAAGGTGGGGACAGGGTAGGCAGCTCTACACTCTGCAGCGTCTTCCCTCTACCCCCTGGGAGTAGGAGCACCTCTGTAATCTGACACTACTCCTCCATTCAGGGGTTGGCTTAAGACTCTGGAATGGCGGGGTCTAGAGTTTCTGAGGGAGGGTGCGAGGTGTTCTCATTTATGCGGTTGTATGTTGCTTTCTGTCCGAGAAAAAGAAAAGAAAAAGAAATACTGCCCCCCTCCCCCGCAGTTTTGAGCTGAGGCTTGTGCCTCAGACGCTCCAGCCATGCTCTTGCTGCACTCCCAACATGACCTCGGGGACACACGGAGTGAGCCCTCCTTGCCACTGCTATGCTCTCCAATCCGCATCCTGGTGCCCCGCGCCTCCACAGCTGCGGGTGCTGGCTGTGCTCCATGCATGTCGCTTCTCTCTTCCCCCACTTGCCAGGCCCGAGGCTTCTTCCTCAGACTCTGCACACTGCTGTGGCATTGCTCTTGTTGCACTCTCAGTGGGACTCTGAGGCGCAGGGAGCGAGCAGCTGGAACACTCTCTGATCTCCTCTCAAGGGCCCCGTGTCTCCTCAGCCGCGGGTGCCGGCTGCCTCTCCACGCATCTTGCCTCCCTCTTCCCCGACTTGCCCAGTTTGCCCACCTTCAAGGAATCGTCCTGCGAGTCTTTTAGCTGTTCTGTATGATGAGCAGAGTTTCTTCTGATGAGATATAACTGTTCAATTTGCGGTAATTTCCATGAGAGAACTCAGGGAGTTCTCAACACTGCCTCCATTTCCAAAATCACTGTTGATGGTTTCTTTGGCTGTGCAGAAGTTTTTCATTTGATATAATCCCATTCATTTATTTCAGCTTTTATTTCCCTTGCCTTTGAAGTCAAATTCATCAAGTCCTCTTTGAACCCAAGGTCCATAAGTTTAGTACCTCTGTTTTCTTCTATGAAGTTTATTGTTTAAGGTTTTAAGTTTAGGTCTTAGATCCATTTTTATTTAATTTTGGTACATGGTGACAGATAGAGGTCTAGTTTCATTCTTTTGCATGTGGCTTTCCAATTCTCCCAGCACCATTTATTGAAGAGGCTATCTTTCTCCATTGTATGTTTTTGGTTTCTTTGTTGAAAATGATCTGTCCATATTTGTGTGGGTTTATTTCTGGGTTTTCAATTCTATTCCATTATTCTGTGTGTCTGTTTTTCTGCCAATACCATGCTGTTTGATTATTATTGCCCTGTAGTGCAAGCTGAAGTCAGGGAGTGTGATGCCTCCAGCACTGTTCTTTTTTTTTTTTTTTTTTTTTTTTTAGGATTGATTTGGGTATTTGGGGTATTTTGTGGTTCTATACTAATCCGAAGATTTTTTGTTCTATTTCTTTTAAAAAAAATGCCATTGGAGTCAATGGAATTGTAATAGATATATATGATATCGGCTGTGGGGGGGCAGGGAAGAGGGGAGTCACTTTGTAAGGGGTGAAAAAAATAACTATTGCATTGTTTCGTACATCTGTAACTAATAATAATAATTAAAAAGTTGAAAAAAATGCCATTGGAATTTTGATGGGGATTTCATTAAGTCTGTATCTTGCTTTGGGAAATATGGCCATTTTAACTATGTTGATTCTTCCAATCCATGAACACAGAAAGCCTTTCCAGTTCTTTGTGTGTTCTTCAATTTCTTTTAAAAATGTCTTATATTTTTCAGAATATAGGTCTTTCACATCCTTGGTTAAGTTTATTCCTAGGTATTGTATTATTTTTGTTGCAATTGCAAAAAGAATTGTTTTTATTTATTTTTTCTGATATATCATTGTTAGTATATATGAATGCAATGGACGTTTTGTACGTTGATTTTGTAGTTGGCAACATTACTTTATCCATTTATTGTTTCTAATAGCTTTTTGGTGGAGTCTTTAGTGTTTTTTTTTTTTTTTTGAGGGTAGTGTCACTGGCCCTCATATGTGGGATCCGAACCAGGGCCGCTGGCGTCCCAAGCCAGCGCTTACCCACTGCGCCACTCGGCCGTCCCCTTTAGTGTTTTCTATATACGGCATCATGTCATCTGCAAAGGGTCACAATTTAACTTCTTCATTCCCAATTTGGATGCCTTTTTTTCTTTCTCTTGCCTGATTGGTCTGGTTAGGATTGCCAATACTATGTTGCAAAGCAGAGGTTGTAGGGGACAGCTCTACAGTATCCCTGAATGTAGAGCAAAGGGCTTCAGTTTTCCACCATTAATTATGATATTAGCTGAGGGTTTGTCATATATGGTCTTTATTATATTAAGGTATTTTCCTTCTATACCCATTTAATTGTTTTAATCATAAATGGATTTGTATCTTGTCAAACACCTTTTCTGCATCTATTGATATAATCATATGATTTTTGTCCTTTATTTTATTTATGTGGTATATCACATTGATTGATTTGCATATGTTGAACCATCATTGTGCCCCTGCGATGAACCACACTTGATTATCATGTATATATTTTTTGTTTGTTTTTTGTTTTTTGTTTTTTTTTTGAGAGCAGTGTCACTGGCCCTCATATGTGGGACCCAAACTGGGGCCGCTGGCTTCCCAAGCCAGCACTTAACCACTGCGCCACTCGGCTGGCCCATGATGTATATTTTTTAATGCATTGTTGCATTTGATTTGTTAGAATTTTGTTTAGGATTCTTGCATCTGTATTCATCAGAGATATTAGTCTGTAATTTTCTCTTTTTGGGTTATCCTTACCAGGTTTTGGTATCAAGGGTAATATTGGCCTCATAAAATGAGTTAGGGAGTATTGTCTCTTCAACTTTTTTGGAAGAGTTTGAGGAGGTCAGGTATTAGATCGTCTTTGAATGTTTGATTGAATTCACTAGTGAAGCCATCTGGTCCTGGACTTTTCTTTTGGGAAGGTTTCAGATGACTGATTCAATTTCCTTACTGTTGATCAGTCTATTTAGATTTTCCAGTTCTTCATGATTCAGCCTAGGAAGGCTATATGTTTCCATGAACATGTCCATTTCTTCTAGGTTATTGGATTTGTTAGGATATAGTCCTTCATAGTATTCTTGGATGATCCTGTGTATTTCTGTGGCATCTGTGGTAACTTCCCCTGTTTCATTTATGATTTTATTTGTCTTTTCTCTTTTTATCTTAGTGAGTCTAGCCAAGGGTTTGTCAATTTTATTAATCTTTTCAAAGAACCAGCTCTTTGTTGCATTAATTTTTTCTGTTGCCTTTTTGTTCTCTATTTGGTTTAGTTCTGCTCTGATTTTTATTATTTTCCTTCCTTCTGCTGAATTTGGGTTTCTTTTGTTCTTTTTTTTTCTAGCTCTTTAAGGTGTAATGTGAGGTTATTTATCTGGGATTTTTCTTGTTTCTTGAGATAGGCCTGTAACGATATACATTTCCCTCTTAAAACTGCTTTCACTGCTTCCCAAAAATTTTGGTAGGATGTATTTTCATTCTCATTTGATTCTATGTATCTTTTGATCTCTCTCCTCTTATTTCCTCTTTGACCCAGTCATTCTTTAAAAGTACATTGTTTAGGGCTGGCCAGGTGGCTTAGTTGGTTAGAGAGTGAGCTCTGAGCAACAGGACTGCCGGTTCGATTCCCACATTAGTCAGTGAGCTGCACCTGAGCTGAGTTGCTGCTGAGCTGCCAACCGCCAGCCGGATGGCTCAGCTGGTGAGAGCACATGATCTGAAAAACAAGGTTGCCGGTTTGACCCCTTCATGGCATGGTGGGCTGTGCCCCTAACACCCCCCCCCCCCCAAATTAGATTGAAAGCAGCAACTGGACTTGGAGCTTAGCTTGCACCTTCCACAACTAAGATTGAAGGACAACAACTTGACTTGGAAATGATGGCTGCTGGAAAACCACAATGTTCCCCTTCCCCAATTCCCCACCACTGTTCCTTCCTGCAATTCTCCAATACAGTCTTTTTAAAAAAATTATGTTGTGGGCCGGCGAGTGGCGTGGTGATTAAGCGCTGGCTTGGGAAGCCAGCGGTCCCAATTTGGGTCCCACATATGAGGGTCAGTGACAGTGCCCCTAAAAAAAAATTATGTTGCTTAATGTATACATATCTGTGGTTTCTCATGCTTTCTTTTTGATTTGCTATCCAATTTCAAAGCCTTGTGATCAGAGAATATGCTTGGTATGATTTCAATCTTCTTAAATTTGCTGAGGCTAATTTTATGCCCCAATATATGGTCTATCCTTGAGAATGTCCCATGTACACTAGAAAAAAATGTATAGTCTGATGTTCTAGGATGAAATGCCCTATAAATGTTATCTATGTTCATTTCATCTAATGTGTCATTTAGGGCTGATATTTATTTATTTTCTGTTTGGATGATTTATCCATAGCTGTCAGTGATGTATCTAGGTCTACTGTAATTGTGTTTTGGTCAATTTCTCCCTTTAGTTCTGTTAGTAGTTGCTTTTATATTTCAGTGCTCCCTGATTAGTGGCATAAATATTGATGACTATTATGTCTTATTGTTGTATAGTCCCCCCATTATGAAATGTCCATCTTTGTCTCTTGTTACCTTTTTTATGCTGAAGTCTTTTTCTTCTGATATCAATATGGCAACACCTGCTTTACTCTGAATACCATTTGCTTGGAGTGTCAATTTCCACCCTTTCACATTAAGTCTATATTTGTTTTTGTAGCTGATATGTGTCTCTGGGGGGCAGCATATGGTTGGGTTAATTTTTTTGATCCAATCTGCTACTCTGTGCCTTTTTATTGGTGAGTTCAGTCCATTTACATTTAGGATGATTATTGATATATGAGGATTTCCTATCACTCAATCTTTGATGATTATTGATATATAAGGATATCCTATCATTTTATCTTTGTTTTTCTGGTAGGATGGCATGTCCAATGTTTCTTTTCCTTTTTGTTTATTATATTAGTGTGGTGGTATTCTATTATTTTTCCCTCTGTTTCTTCTTTTTCTACATTATATATTTTAGTGCTGGATTTTTTGTGTGTGGTTAGCATTAAGTTTATGTAAAAGAAAGTTTCATATTTGGAGTATTCCATTTTCTTCAGCATACTTCCTTTCTCCATTTCCTATGCCGGTTTAGATCTTTATTCTCACCTCTTTTATGTTTTTGTTGTCACAAATTATCCATATTTATGCTATGCATTGATTTCTGTGCTGCAGTAGCAAGTTGTCCTTTCCCTCCTTTTTTTTAAGTGTTGTTTTTCTTCTTTATCCTGTATGTTATGTTTAAGTGTATGGTGTCCTATTTGGTATAGGGGTTGCCATTTCTTGCTTCTGTCTGTCTGCTTGTAATACTACTCATGGTTTGGTATTCTTTTGCTTTTTTGTTTCAGTTCAAATAGCCTCCTTCAGTATTTCTTGTAGTGCTGGTTGTGTGTTAGAAAACAGAATTTCTAGTTTTTAAGTAAATGCACAATATAGCATTTAAAGGTAAAGGGACATCATGTGTGCTACTCTCAAAAGCTTCAGAATCTTTCACCAGGGACCCTCCAAGGTGGGCTGCATTTGCACCAAGTTAGTGAAGAAGGCAGCCCTAGTCATCATGGAGAAATACTACATGAGCCTGGGCAACGATTTTCACACCAACAAACACGTGTGCAAGGAGATCATCGTTATTCCCAGCAAGAAGCTCCTTAGTAAGATAGCAGGCTATGTCACATGTCTGATGAAGCTGATTCAGAGAGGCACCATGAGAGTTATCTCCATTAAGCTGTAGGAAGAGGAGAGAAAGGAGAGACCATTGTGTTCCTGTGGTCTCAGCCCTGGATCAAGAGATTATTAAAGTTCATCCTGACACTAAGAAACTGCTGAAACTCTTGGACTTTGGCAGTCTGTCCAACCTGCAGGTCACTTAGCTTACAGTTGGGATGCATTTCAAAACACCAAGAAGAGATGTTCAAATATTTCTGGTGTGCTGCAATATTTTTTAAAAAAAATCCATGGACAATGTTAAAAAAGACTTCAGAAAAAATATATGAATAAATATATAAAGAGCTACAGAGATAGAGATATAGAAAATTGTGTAATATTAATATTTGGGGATCACAGAAGACATGTATATAGGAATTATTTGTGTTGTTCTTATAACTTTTCTGTAAGTTATATTATGTTAAACATTTAATAATAAATAAGTACATGGAATAGAAATTTTTTTTAAAATTTGACACTAAGTTGTGGAGATTTTCTTCTATGTTTTCTGCTAAAATCTTTATTATTTTACTTTTCATATTTATTGGGTTGTAGGAAAAGTCATGATGTATTTTTTCTATGATTTTCATTGCCAATACATTTGAAATACTTCTGGAATAGATTATTTTGTTCATTATGTAGAAAGAATAAAGATTTTAATTTTTTCCATAGCAATATCGAACAGACAAAACACAGTTAAAAAGACTATCTTTTCTCCACTGCAGTATAATGTCATACAAGTGATCATGTATGAGTACATGTGTTTCTGGGCTCTCTATCCTGTTTATTTTGTCTAGTGTTTATTCTTGTACCAGTACACAGTCTCTTTTTTTTTTTTTTTGAGGGCAGTGTCACTGGCCCTCATATGTGGGACCTGAACCGGGGCCGCTGGCTTCCTAAGCCAGCACTTAACCACCGCACCAGTCGGCCGGCCCAGTATACAGTCTCTTAATTGCTACAGTTTTCAAATAAGATTTGCTCTCTGGTTGTGTGAGTCCCCCAGCTTTGCTGTTATTCTTCAAGATTGTCTTGGCTCTTCTCCCTTTGTGTTTCCAAGTCCATTGAGAATCATCTTGCCAATTTACACACACACACACACACACACACACACACACACACACAGCACAACCTTATATTTGAATCATATAGGATTTGTAAATATAATTTGAGAATATTTACATCTTTACAATATTAATTCTTCCAATCCAAGAACTTGGCTTTTATCTGGAAATTCTTCTTTTTTTTTTGAGGGCAGTGTCATTGGCCCTCATATGTGGGCCCGAACCGGGGCCACTGGCTTCCCAAGCCAGCACTTAATCACCGTGCCACTTGGCCGGCCCTTGGAAATTCTTAAATTTCTCTGGGGAATGCTTTGTGGTTTACAGTGCAGAGACCTTGAGCTTCTTTCATTAGATTGATTCCTTTGCATTTGGTCTTTTTAGTCTTTCTGCATTTATTTAGGTCTTTTACATTTTCTCTTACTGATATTTTGTAGTTTTTGTGTATGGATTTTGTACACTTTTACTAGATTTATTCTAAGATATTTAGAGTTATTTGATACTATCTTACACATATTTATTTTTAAATTGCATTTTCCAAATGTTCATTAGTAGTGTTTAGAACAGTTGATTTTTTAAAAGTAGAGAAATCACTTTTATTTTTTTCACTTTGTGTACAAAACAACATAATGATTAGACATTTATACCCCTTTCAAAATGATAAACGCCCTTCCAGTCTGCTACCCCTCTGACATCATATATAGCTATCACTATACCATTGAGTATATTCCCTATGCTATACTTTGCATCCTGTTACATATATACATTCACACACACCCACATGAGGCCTGACAATTACATTTGAGAACTCATCCTAGATAAAAAAATGTTACATACCTCATTGGTAAATATCACTATGGTCACCTTTGAAGTACCCCCCTTGGGAAGCTATGCACTGACACCAGTGCCTAGTCCACCCTTCAGAGCAATTTTGGAACTCTTTTTGGGAATGGCCATCAGAGCTGTCATTGTATTACCCTTGATGTCATGAATGTCATCAAAATGTCTTCCTTTCAATATTTCCTTTATCTTCGATTAAAGAAAGAAGTCATTGGGGGGCAGATCAGGTGAGTAGGGAGGGTGTTCCAATAGTTATTTATTCACTGGCTAAAAACTTCCTTATAGACAGTGCCATGTGAGCAGGTGCATTGTCATGATACAAGAGCCATGAATTGTTGGTGAAAAGTTCAGGTCATCTAACTTTTTCACACAGCCTTTCAGCACTTCCAAATATGGTTAACTGTTTTTCTAGTTGGTACATATTCATAATGAATAATTCCTCTGTTATCAAAAAATATTAGCGACATCTTTGCAACAAGTTCTCAAACTTAATTGTCAGACTCTGTGTGTGTGTGTGTGTGTGTGTGTGTGTGTGTGTGTGTGTATTTTTAATTATAGTTGACATTCAATATTCTACATTGGCTTCATGTGTACAGTGCAGTGGTCAGGCATCTACACAATCTATGAAGTGATCCCTTCCCCATAAGTCCAGTACCCATCTGTCACCCTACATATCTATGCAACATTATTGATTATATTCTGCATACTGTATTTCACATCCCCGTGACTATTTTGTGACTGCCAACTTGTGCTTCCTAATCCCTTTACCCTCTCCCCATCCCCCAACTCACCTCCCATCTAGTAACCATCAGTTCTTTTCTCTGTATCTCTGAGTCTATTTCTGTTTTGTTTGCTCCTTTATTTTGTTTTTTAGATTTTACATATAAGTGAGATCATATGGTATTTGCCTTTCTCAGTCTGACTTATTTCTCTTAGCATAATACCATCTAGGTCCATCCATGTTGTTACAAATGGTAAGATTTCATTGTTTTTTATGGCACAGTAATACTCCATGGTATAAATGTGCCACATATTCTTTATGCAGTCATCTATTGATGGGCATTTTGGTTGTTTCCATATCTTGGCTATTGTGAATAGTGCTGCAATAAACATAGGGGTGCATATATGTTTTTGAATTTCTGTTTTGGATTTCTTTGGATAAATACCTGGGAGTGAAATTACTGGGTCATAAGGCAATTCTATTTTTAATTTTTTTGAGGAACTTCCACACTGTTTTCCATAGTGGCTGCACCAATTTGCAACTCCACCAATAGTGCACAAGGGTTCCTTTTTCTCCACATCCTCACCAACACTTGCTGTTTGTTGATTTATTGATGATAGCCATTCTGACAGGAGTAAGATGGTATCTCATTGTGATTTTTATTTGTATTTCACTGATGATCAGTGATGTTGAACATCTTTTCATATGTCTATTGGCCATCTGTACATCCTCTTTCTGAAGAGAAATATCTCTTCATATCCTCTGCCCATTTTCTAATTGGGTTGTTTGTTTATTTGGTGTTGAGTTCTATGAGTTTATTTATAAATTTTGGATATTAACCCCTTATCAGATGTATCATTAGCAAATACATTCTCCCACTCAATAGGATGTCCTTTTGTTTTGTTGATGGTTTCCTTTGCTGTGAAAAAACTTTTTAGTTTGATGTAGTCCCATTTGTTTATTTTTTTCTTTGGCTTCCCTTGCCTGAGGGGATATATCAGTAAATATATTACTAATGGTAAGATCTGAGAGTTTAATTCCTATATTTTCTTCTAGGGGTTTTATAGTTTTTGGATTTTACCTTTAAGTCTTTAATCCATTTTGAGTTTATTCCTGTTTATGACATATAAATGTGTCCCAGTTTCAATTTTTTGCATGTATCTGCCCAATTTTCCCAGCACCATTTATTACATAGATTGTTTACCCCAATGGAAACTCTTGCCTTCCTTTTCATAGATTAAATGACCATATAGGGAGTGGTATGGGTCCTACCGAGGGGTACTCCCTGCTGGTAGCTTCCACCAGAGCCTTGAGTGCCAAGGGCAGAGAGGAGGGCGTGGCCACCACCAAATCACAACACACTCTGTTCCCTCTTCTCACCTAGCCATGCTAGGATGCTCCCCTCCACCTGCTGCAATGAGCAAGTGCCTCTGCCCCAGGAAAAGGAGAAGAAATGGCAATGAAGACGACCATCACCTTCCCGCATCAGACCAAAAGCAGTAGTAGAAACCCCATCTATCATGATTACTGGGACACATAGTCTTCAAGCAGTGATAGTGGTGGGAGCAACAGTAGCAGCAGCAGCAGCAGCAGCAGCAGCAGCATCAATTGCCCAGATCAGACCAGTGGGCCAGAAAGCAGGGCCAGCGGTCACTGGGTGCAGCATGCACAGCTCTCCGTCCATGCCCAGTCTTTACTGTGCCAAGGCCCTTATTTCCACATCAACCAGACCCTGAAGTAGGCACACTTTCGTAGCCTACAACACCGAGGTCAGCCTCCAACATGATGGGCTGGCAGCTTCTTGCCTTCTGTGAAAGGATAGCGCTGTGCAGATTTGATATTTCATCTTATGATGTTTTAGAAAATTTCACACAAAAAAAATGCCTATTGGCTTTTCAGTCTGTATTTGAAATAACAGGTTAACAGGCAGTTGGTTACTTATGGTTTTAGTGCACTATTGCAATTTCAAAGGGACTTTGAAGCAATTTTCATAGGATTCTTTTGAGGGTGGGTATCAAATCCATGTCAAGGTAATGATAAGAGGAAATCTTGTCTGTGTGTTGAATCCATAGTTTGTCCAATTCAGATTAATTTCCAAATCTGTCAATTAGATATCCTACATTATGTAAAAAGGCCTTTTAAAATAGAAGATTTTCAATTTTTTAAATTCAATGAACTAGTAAAGAGTATCAACTTTTCATGGAAAAAACATGTTTTTTTTTCCCCCAAAATACTAGCTTGAATCAGTCTTGCACTAAAATTAATCGTGATACTTCCTCTTAGTATGTAGATGTCCTGTTGAAAGTACTCTCCTTTGCAACAGGAGAACCATCAGATCCAAGTGAGACTGTAATTGAAGCACCTCCCTAATTACTGTCTCCCCTCTTTGTTATATATTTGTATTTCCAGAAAGTCTTTCAGCCTCTTGTATATCCAGATAACTTTTTACCATTATTCCTCTAGAGCCTATATCTTACTTAGTAGAAAACATCATACAGTTCCAACAGTCCAGAAATACGTAATGACTTTTTTGTCTTACCAACTTTTTATATCAACAGCTTTCTGATCTCATTGTAGTGTAGCCGCTCACGCTGGCTGCCAGCCACTCACTGTAGCCTATAGCAGCCTACTGCAGCAGGGGCTGCAGCTATGCCGTCCTGGGGACTCACAGCAGCCCAGCTCCAGGTGGAGCTGTTGTTCACCATATTAGCTGTAGAGGGCAGTGTCACTGGCCCCTATATGTGGGATCTGACCCGGGGTCCCGGTGCTCAGAGCTGGCGTCCCAAGCAGCTCCTTACCAACGCGCCACTCGGCTGGCCCTGCAAGAATTTTTTTTTACTATCCCCTCCCAAGTTTTAAAAACATATTTTTGACTAGGATTTTTGATTTTAATGGGTTTGATAGCAGGTTATATGGAAAGGATTCATTGACAATATTTTGTCTAACAACAAAGCAAGCAACAGCTAAATGCTGTAAGAAGACAAGCTGTTTGAACTCTCAAACACACATGTACACAACACAATGCAGAAATACCCAGGGGGATTCTTGCAGGTTTAATTGATGGCAGCCTACTGAGACAAAACGTGTATTAACAAGAAAATGTAAAACTTGAGAAAGCAAATTCCCTTTTATTGACCACCCAAGTAAAACAAACAGAAGATGAAACTACCAAAAGAAATCATATTTTTTTCCAAATAAGTATAATGATAGTGCTGGTGTAGCAGTTCACTCTCTTACACTGCTAAAACCAAGAAATAACCTCCATCCCTTCCTGTATATTTTCTATAGCTTTGGCAGCTCGAGATATAGTTCTGTTATGAGGCTACTTGATAGTATAAATGGGCATCTTTTAAAACTTCTATGAGCTCAAGCTAGTATAAATACATGTACTTCTATATTGCGCCACCATTAAAAACAGCATTAGTACAAAAATAAAAAATAAAAATAGACCATATAGGCATGGATTTATTTCTGGGATGTCTATTCTGTTCCATTGATCTATGTGTCTGCCTTTATGCCAAAACCATGCTGTTTTGGTTGTTATAGCCTTCTAGTGTCATTTAATATAAGGTAGTATGATACCTCCCACTTTGTTCTTATATCTCAGGATTGTTGTGGCTATTCAGGGCCTTTTATGGTTCCATATAAATTTCAGGACTATTTTTCCTCACTCTGTGAAAAATGACATTGGTATTTTGGTAGGGATTGCTTTGAATCTGTATATTGCTTTGGGTAGTATAGACATTTTAAATATGTAATTTTTTCCTATCCATGGGCATGGTATGTGTTTCCATTTGTTTCTATCTTCATTAATTTCTCTCTTCAATATCTAATAATTTTCTTTTTTTTTTTTTTAATTTTTTATTTATTTATTTTTATTAGTTTTCAGTGTACAACACAATGCAATAGTTATACTCTTTACCCCCCAAAGTGAAAACCCCCCTCCCCCAGTTCGCCACCCCACTCCACCCCCATATCATACATATCCATCACAACTCCCCTGACTCGCCTCCACAGCATACTCCACATCCCGTGACCACCCACATATTCAGTTGCAGTTGGCATACAATACTATACAACATCAGCTTCAGGTGTACAGTGCAGTGATCAAGCCTCTATTTCATCCATGAAGTGGTCTCCCTAACAAGACATGTGACTATCTGACACGCCACAAAATTTTTACAACATTATTATATTCCCCGAACTGTGTTTCATATCCCTGTGGCAATATTGTAGTTGTCTATTTATGCTGTCTAATCCCTTCCCCTTCCCCCCCCCAACTAGCAACCCTCAGTTTTTCCTCTACATCTACGAGTCTGTTTACTTTGATCATTCACTCAGTTCTTCAGACTCCACACACAAGTGAGATCACATGGTACCTGTCCTTCTCCGACTGACTTATTTCTCACAACATAATAGTCTCTTCACAACAATATCAATTACATTCCCAGAACTGCCCCCATAACCCTGCAGCAACATTGTAGTCCCACATATACTGTCCAAAACCTTCCCCCTCTCCCTCTTCCCCGCTCCCTCCCAACCAGCAACCATCAGTTTTTCCTTTATATCTGCTTGATATGACATCAATCTTCTTAAATTGTCTCTCTGGGTTAACTTGTTTACCCCTTTCTTTTGTTTAAAAAAGTCCTTTTAACATTTCTTGCAGTGCTGGCTTGGTGGTAATGAATTCCTTAAGCTTATTCTTTTCTGAGAAGCTCTTTATTTCTCCTTCAATTTTAAGTGATAGCCGTGCTGGATAGAGCAATCTTGGTTGTAGGCCTTTATTTTGTGTCACTTTGAGTATCTCCTGCCACTCCCTTCTGGCCTGCAGAGTTTCTGTAGACAAGTCAGCTGTTAGTCTAACAGGAGTTCCTTTGTATGTAACCTGCTGTCTTTCTCTTGCAGCCTCTAGGATTCTGTCTCTGTCTTTAACCTTTGCCATTTTCACTATGATGTGTCTTGGTGTGGACCTGTTTGGGTTCAGCTTGTTTGGAACCCTCTGCACTTCCTGGGCATGTATGTTGATTTCCTTCACCAGGGTAGGGAAGTTTTCAGTCATTATTTTTTCAAATACCTTTTCAACCCCTTGCTTCTTCTCTTCTCCTTCTGGTATCCCTATGATTCGAAGGTGGTTGCGCTTCATCTTGTCCCATAGGGCTCTTAAACTATTTTCATTGTTTTTTATTTTTTGGTCTTTTTGCTGTGCCAACTGGGTGAGTTCTGCTATTTTATCTTCCAAATCGCTGATCCGCTCCTCTGCTTCATCTACTCTACTGGTGATTCCTTCGAGTGTGTTCTTCATTTCAGTTATTGTATTCTTTAGTTCTAACAGGTTGTTTTTTATGGTTTCCCTATCTTTCTTTATGTCCTCGCTAAGTTCCTTAAACATTCTTATCATCAGTGTTCTAAACTGTGTCTCTGAAAGGTTGGATCCCTCTGTTTCATTTGGTTCCATTTCTGGAGGTTTCTTCTGATCTTTTACTTGTGACATGTTTCTTTGTTTCAACATTCTGGCTGTCACTCTGGGATTGCTTTGATGTATTAGATAGATCACCAGGAGAGCCCTGGCTGGATCACACAGGCACACAGCTCACGGCCCAACACTCCCAGGAGAACTCCCAGTCTCAGCCTGTCTGAATCAGCCGCTCGCAGATCAGGCCGAGCAGCCCGACAACCAATCACCAGCCTGGCAACTCTGCAAGCGCAGTGTGGAAAGCAGAGACCCAAGGCGGCTTGCGTGCTCCCGCGTCTCAGTGAGCAGCCTGTTGGAGTCGGATCACTCCCACTAGGCGTTTTCCTGGCAACACAGCACAAGCCGAGCGGAGGGTGGGGATCCGAGGTGGCTCGCGCTCCCGGGTCTCAGTGAGCCGCAGTAGGAGCTGGAGGGCACCGCCCTATGTTTCCCTGGCAACGCAGTATAAGCCGGGCGGAGGGTGGGGATCCAAGGCTGCAGGCACGCACGCACCCACGCACGCACGCACGCACGCACTTCGCCAATTCCACCAGACCAATTAGGTCTCGGACCTGATCCTTCGTGGGAGGGCCCAAGCCCGACAAAATGGCGCCCTCCTTACACCACTCGCGTGCAAGCTCTGCACCACGGGAACAACAATCCAAAAACCTCCAGCCTTTGCACCAAAGGTGCTCAGCTCAGTCCGTCCCCGCAGGCTCCCAGCTCACACAGCCACTCCCTCCATAAGGAACCAGGTAAGTGCTCACCGGCGAGCAAGCCCGGGCGCCGGCCCCACTGATTCTCCAGCCGCTCTTAGCCTCACCGAGCTGAGCAGAGAGAGTCCTCACTAATTTACTGCCGGCTGTCTTAGAACTCCTCTTCCCGGCAAAGGAGCTCTGGGCTGGTGAGCTTGGGGTGCGGCCGGAGGGTCTCTCCCCCAACCAGACAAGCTTCCCACGACTGGGGCTTCCCTCACGGGGCTTGCCCTCTCTCGTCTCCGCCCGTCCTACCAGACCCGTCGTGGCCTCCTCTTTAAGTTCTTCGTTTAGTGGTTCTGTTCCTCCAGTGTTCCGGGGACCTCCAGGGTTGAATGCTGTATAATTTGCTTGTAATTTTGGTGTGATCCTGGGAGGCAGTTAGCACAGCGTCTGTCTATTGCGCCATTTTACCGGAAGTCCTCTAATAATTTTCTGCGTAGAGGTCTTTTACTTCCATGGTTAGATTTATTCCTAAGTATTTTATTTTTTTGATGTAATTGTAAATTGGATTTTTTCCTTAATTTCTCTTTCTGTTACTTCATTATTGGTGTATAAAAATGCAACCTATTTCTGAATATTAATTTTGCATCCTGCTACTTTACTAAATTCATTTATCAGTTCTAATATTTTTGGTGGAATTTTTGGGTTTCTCTATATGCAATATCACTGTCACATGCAAATAATGACAATTCTACTTTATCCTTTCCAATTTGGATGCCTTTTATTCCTTTTTCTTGTCTAATTGCTGTGGCTAGAACTTCCAGGACTATGTTGAATAAAAGTGGTGAAAGTGGGCATTCTTGTCTTTTTCCTGATCTTAAGGGGAATGATTTTCAGCTTTTCCCCATTGAGTATGATATTAGCTGTGGGTTTGTCATATATTGCATTTATTATGTTGAGATATGTTCCATCTATTCTAAATTTGCTGAAGAGTTTTTATCATAAATGGATGCTGGATTTTGTCAAATTCTTCTTCTACATCCATTTATATGACCATATGATTTTTATTTTTCATTTTGTTTATGTGATATATCATGTTAATTGATTTGCGGATATTGAACTAACATTGCATACCAGGAATGAATCCCCTTTGATTGTGGTGTATGATCTTTTCAATATATTGCTGAATTTGATTTGCTAATATTTTGTGCAGGATTTCTACATGTATTTTCTTTAGGGATATCAGCCTATAGTTTTCTTCTTCTTTTTTTAATAGTTGTTTTAAAGATTATGTTTATTACATATTATGCATATTTGTGGACTCAGTGCATGATGCAAAGCTGAACTAAACATATTTCATTATTTCAAAGAAGTGGGAGCATGCTACTGATGAGTGGTGTCATGAGGCTAAAAGATGTAATATTGAAAACTTTCACCTCTTAGATAAGTGCAATAAAATTGATGATTGACAAAATAAAATAAAAGGCACCTTTTAAAATAATGTCATTTAGAAATGTGACACCAAAGCATATCCAGTGCAAAAATAGCCTCCTAACACAAATTTGCTGTAGCATAATTCCTTAGACAAATGTTTGTGAAGGAAATATGCAATGAGGGATTTACAATGTAGGTTTAATTTACTCTAAAATATGCTGTGTATTTTGATAATCATAGTTCTCTCAGAACTTTAAACAGGTTGGTAGTGGAAAGAGAAAGAGGCTTTGATTAAACTGACTTCTCTCATTTGTGATGACCTTGGGTCCTCTGTAGAATCCTTGTATTTCTTTATTTTGTTATTAGTTTCAGGCATACAAAGCAACATAACAGCTAGACATTTACACTACTCACAAAGTCATAACTCCCTTCCATCAAGCTACTACCCCTCTAACATCTTATATAACCGTTACAATACCATTGACCACTGACTATCTTCCTTATGCTATACTACACCTCCCGTGAATATATATATATAATTATACTTGACATACAATATTATTCTAGTAGACACAAGATAGTCATGGGGATATGAAATATAGTATGGAGGAGAATACCAGGTCAGATAATTAAACTCAATCATTCATCCTAGGAAAAGTGCCACATACTGCATTGCTGAATATCACTACATTCACTTTCAAAGCCTCCCTTTGGGAAGCTATGCACCAATGCCAGCGCCTAGTCCACCCTTCAAAGCAATTTTGGAACTCTTTTTCTGGAATGGCCATCAGAGCTGTCATCGTACTAACTTTGATGTCCTGAGTGTCATCAAAATGCCTTCCTTTCAATATTTCCTTGATTTTCAGGTAAATAAAGAAGTCATTGGGGGCCAGATCAGGTGAGTAGGGAGGGTGTTCCAATACAGTTATTTGTTTACTGGCTAAAAACTCCCTCACAGACAGTGCCATGTGAGCTGGTGCATTGTCATGATGCAAGAGCTGTGAATTTTTGGTGAAAAGTTCAGGTCGTCTAACTTTTTCATGCAGCCTTTACAGCACTTCCATATAGTAAACTTGGTTAGCTATTTGTCCAGTAGGTACAAATTCATAATAAATAATCCCTCTGATATTAAAAAAGGTTAGCAAAGTCGTTGCAACAATTTCACATACTTAATTGTCAGACCTCATATAATCAACAATATTATATAAAGATTATATAAAGTGCTAGATGGGCACTGGACTTATCAATGGGATCACTTTATAGACTGTGTAGATGCATGACCAATGTGCTATAGTTTTCTTTTTTTGTAATGTCTTTATCTGATTTGGGGATCAGGTAGCCTTGTAAAATGACCTTGGGAGCTTTCCCTTCTCTTGGATTGTTTAGAATAGTTTCAGAATATGTGTTAATTATTTTTTAATGTTTGGTAAAATTCACCTATGAAGAAACTTGGTCCTGGGAGCTTGTTGACTACTGATTCAATATTGTTGGTAGTAAATGGTCTGTTCAGAATTTCTGTTTGTTTTGGATTCATCTTTGGAAGATGGTATGTTTCTAGGAATTTATCCAGTTCCTCCAGATTGTCTAATTTGTTGGCATATAGTTGCTCGTAGTATTTTCTTAAACTTTTTTGTATTTCTGTGATGTCATTTGTGACTTCTCTTTCATTTCAGATATTGTTTTTGGGTCCTCTCTTTTTTTTTCATGTCAACTCTGGTTAAAGTTTTGTCAATATTGTTTAGCTTTAAAAAAAAAAAACAAAACCTGCTCTTGTTTTCGTTGATGCTTTGTATTTTTGGGGGGGGCTCTATTTCCTTTATTTCTGCTCTGATATTTATTATTTCCTTCCTTGTACTCACTTTGGGCTTATTTGCTGTTCCTTTTCCAGTTCCCTTAGGTGTAAAGATAGACTATTGATTTGAGATTTTTCTTGCTTCTTTAGGTAGGCCTGCACTGCTGTGAATTTCCATCTTAGGACAGCTTTCTCTGCATCCCATAGATTTTGGGTCATTGTGGTTTTTTAATTAAATTAATTAATTAATTAACTAATTAATTATTTTAGCTGAGCCATCCTGCCACCTGTTGGCAGCTCAGCTCGGGCTGGGCATCAAACTACTGTTGCTCAGAGCTCAGCTTGCACTCTTGAGCAAGCTCTTAACCAACTGAGCCACTCAGCCAGCCCTTGGGTCATTGTGTTTTCATTCTCGTTTGTCTCAAGGGCTCTTTTGATTTCTTCCTTGTCATTGTTAACCCACTTGCTATTTAGTAGCATGTTATTCAGTCTCCATGTGTTTGTGTGTTTCTCAGTTTTTTTTCTTGTAATTGATTTCTAGTTTCATAGCATTGTGGTTAGAGAAGATACTTAATATGATTTCAATCTTATCTAATTTATTGAGATTTGTTTTGTGGCCTGACATGGCTTATCTTGGAAAATGTTCCATGTGCACTTGAAAAGAATGTATATTCTGCTGCTTTGGGGTGAAATGCTCTAAAAATATCAATTAAATCTTTCTGATCTACTGTGTCACTTAAGGCTGCTTGTTTTCATGTTGACTTTCTGTGTGGAGGATCTGTCCATTGGTGTCAGTGGAGTGTTAAAGTCCCCATTTAAGATTGTGTTATTGTTGGCCGGCCGAGTGGCACATTGGTTAAGAGCTGGTTTTGGGATGCCAGCGGCCTCGGTTCGGATCCCACATATGAGGGCCAGTGACACTGCCCTCTCCAGCTAACAGCTCCACTTGGAGCTGGGCTGTGCAAGCCCCGGCGACGGTGTAGGCTGTAGGCCCTGCTGCAGTGGGCTGCCATAGGCTACAGTGAGTGGCTGGCAGCCAGCGTGAGCTGTCAATAGCTGCAGTGAGCGACATCCAGAGGCCGGCGTCTGATCTGCCTTCTCTGGGAAGAGCGCAATGACGATACCAACATGGGCCAGTGAAGCAACATCCTCCACAACTAGACTGAAGAACAAAAAAACAGCAAGTTGTCTGTACCCCTTCCCCGATTCCCCAACGCTATTCCCCTCCTCCAGTTCCCCAATAAAATCTTAAAAAAAAAATTGTGTTATTGTTGATCTCTGCCGTTCTGTTTGTCAATATTTGTTTTATATATTTCAGTGCTCCTATGTTGGGTGCATAGATGTTTACTAGGATAATGTCTTCTTTTTGGATTGATCACTTTATTATTATGTAATGTCCTTCTTTCTCTTTTATTATAGTCTTCATTTTAAAGTCTCTTTTGTTTAATATAAGTATTGCTACTCCAGCTTTTTGTCTCATTTCCATTTGCATGAAATATCTTTTCACATCCCTTTACTTTCAGTCTGTGTGTGTCTTTCGATCTGAAGTGGGTCTCTTGTAGACAACATATGCATGGGTCTTGTTTTCTTATCCACTTAGCTACCCTATGTCTTTTCATTGCAGCATTTAATCATTTACATTTAAAGTGATTATTGATAGGTAAATTGTTATTGTCATTTTATTATTTGGGTTTGTTTTTTTTTGTCTTTGATACTTTGTTTTCCCCTTTCTTCTACTTAAAGAAATCCTTGTAACATTTCCTGTAATATTGGCTTAGTGATAATGAATTCTTTTAGCTTTTTCTTATCTTGGAAGCTGTTAATCTCTCCTTCAGTTTTATTATTGTTATTATTATTATTATTATTGTTATTTTCAGATGTACAAAACAATGTAATAGTTAGACATTTTTCCAGTCACAAAGTGATAACCCCCCTCCTCCAATCTATTGCCCCTATGACATTGTATATATCTGTTACAATTCCATTGACTCTAGTCCCTATACTATACATATCCTGTGACTATAGTTGACATACAATATTATTTAGCTTCAGCTTCAGGTGTACAGTGCAGTGTTCAAGCATCTACACCATCCATAAAGTGGTCTCCCTAATAAGACATGTGCCTATCTGACACCCTACATAATCTTTAAAACATTATTGATTATATTCCCCAAATGCATAAAATTATAAGATACTGAAGAGAAAATTTAAAGAAGGTATAAATAAATGGAAACACATACCATATTCATGGATAGGAACAATTAATATAGTTAAAATATCAATATTACCTAAGGCAATATATAGATTCAACGCCATTCCTATCAAACTACCAATGACATTTTTCTCAGCAATAGAACATATAATCCTAAAATATATATGGAACCATAAAAGACCCCCGAATAGCCATTACAATCTTGATAAATAAGAACAAAGTGGGAGGTATCACTCTACCTGACATTAAATCATACCACAAGGCTATAGTAATGAAAACAATATGGTGCTGGCATAAAAACAGACACATAGATCAATGGAACAGAATAGAGAGCTCAGAAATAAATCCATTCATATATGGTCTCCTTTAATTTTAAATGATAGCCTTTCTGGGTAGAGCAGTCTTGGTTGTAGGCCCTCGTTTTTCATCACTTCGAATATTTGTGCCACTGCCTTCTGGCCTGCAAAATGTCTGTAAAAAAATCAGGTGATAATCTTATGGTAGCTCCCTTGTGTGGGCTTGTATTTCAATTTCCTTCACCAAGTTAGGGAAATTTTTTTTTTTTAATTGAGGGCAGTGTCACTGGCCCTCATATGTGGGACCCGAACTGGGGCTGCTGGCTTCCCAGGACCAGCACTTAACCACCACGCCACTCGGCTGGCCCTAAGTTAGGGAAATTTTCAGTCACTATTTCTTCAAATTGGTTCTCTATCCCTTGCTCCCATCTCTTCTCCTCTGGTACTCCTATGACACATAATATGTTATTATGTTTGATTTTGTCCCACAGGTCCCTTAAACTATCTTCATTGTTTTATATTCTTTTTTCTTTTTGCTGTTCCAATTGGGTGTATTCTGCTACCTTGTCTTCTAAATCACTGATCTTCTACTTCATTTAATCTGCTGGTCATTCCTTCTAGTGTATTCTTCATTTAAGTTATTATATTCTTTATTTCTGAAGGGTTCTTTTTTACAGTTTCTATGTCCTTCTTTATGCTTGCTATCTCTTTGTGGACATTTTCACTAAGTTCCTTAAGCATTCTTACAATCAGTGTTTTGTACTCTGTCTCTGGTAGGTTGGTTGCCTCCATTTCTGGAGTTTTCTTCTGTTCTTTTATTTGGCACATGTGGGGTTACTTTTTGGGTTTTTGTTTGTTTGTTTTTGTTTTTGTTGTTGTTGTTCTAGTTTCCTCATTCTGGCTGATCTCAGTGTTTGCTTCTGTGTATTAGGTAGATCTCCGATGTCTGTCAGCCTTTGCTGGGTGGCCTTATGTAGTATGTGTCCTGTATAGTCAAATTGTGCCGTCTCCCTCATCTCCTGTGCATGTGTTCCAGGAGTGTCCCTTGTGTGTTGTGTATGTTCTCCTGTTGTAGTTGAGCCTTGATTGCTTTTGGTGCATTAGTGGATGCGATTGACTCACAGGCTGACTAATTGTGAGGACTGGCTGCGCCCACAGTGTATGAGCTACTGTGTGGAGGCTGACCCCTCAGAGGAGGCTTCAACCCCATGGGGTCTTGTGTGTGTTGAGATCCCCCCCTGTTTTGGTGTGCTACTTGGTGCTGTGGTGTGGTCTGAAGCTGGCCACTGGGTGTGTTGTTTCTGGTATCTCTTGGACAGGGCTGCCTTGTTCAGCCTTACCTGTTACCAGCCTTACCTGTTACCTGGTAAGAGCCTCAAAGCTATATGTGGTTGGCTGTTGCCTGTGCTGGACCTGGAATCATGTGGGGGTGATCTCGCTGTGAACTGAGGCTGGCTTACACCTAAATTGGACCTGAGACAGCTTAGCAAAAGGCTCAAAACCTCCTACGCCTATTGCCACCTGTCAGCTGCACATAAGGCCTGGCCTTTGAAAGAGGCTCCTTAAGGTCACATGCCGAGCTGGTTGACCCGGTGTTGAGAGTGCCTTCAGTGATGCAACATTAGCTTGGCAGGGTGGATTTTAAGGGAGTCATGAGATGTGACCAGTGGTTTTCATGATGTTAATGCAGATTCAGTTCTTAAACCAGTGCCCAATCTGTGACCACCTTGCCCAGCACCTCGAGGACACTGTAGCCCTCTACCACCTCAGGCTCGCAGATTCCCAAGTATTGCCCTGAGTGGCTGCAGTGTAGTTTTTGGGTCACTGTCCACCACCAAAATTTCCCCAGGCCATTGCAGATTGTCTCCTGCTGTAAAAAAAACTTACTCCTAGGTTTGTGGGGAGTAGGGCCAGCCACTCAGTTTCCCAGAGTGCTCCGGGCAATGCAATTCTAGGTGGGTGGGTGGGGTTCCAAGGAGTTAAGGGGTGTCATCGGTGGTTTCTCCTAATTCAGAGCAGTAATGTGTTTCACACATTTGCTTGGCCCAGGACCACCCCCCAAAAATGCTCTGAGAACACTATGATCAGCCACTGCCCGTCTCAGGCCTGCTACACCATTTCTCCATCTACGCTGGGGGGCATCTTGGCTAACACCCTCCAGCAAAGGCTTCCCAGGTTGCCACAGGCCCTTCACCCACTTTAATGCTCAGCTTGTTGGATGGGGCCAGCAGCGGGCACTCAAGATTTTCCAGGGCGTGCAGCTCCAGTTGTGCAGAAGGTGGAGATCCATAGTGTTACCAAGCAGTGCATATGCAAGGATTCCACCAGACCAATTCAGTCCCAAACTTGGCCCTTTGGGGGAGGGCTTAATCCTGAAATGATGGCGCCGCTGGTAAACCACATGTGTGCAGGCTCCACACAGCGTCAACAATGGCTCCCATCCCTCCAGTTCTCGTGCCAAAGGCAATCAGTTCATTTCTTTCTTGCACATCCCTGGGCTTACTATGCTGCCACCTCCTCTGCCAGAGACCAGGTGAGTGCACACCAGTGAGCAAGTCCATATGCAGCTCTATAAGAGGGTGTCTAGGTTTGCAGCTGCCTTCCATCCCACCAGGAAGGGCAGACAGAGTCCTTACTGATTTTCACTGACAGATGCTGTGGGAACTTCTCTTCCCAGCACAGGACCCCTGGGATAGGGAGCCTAGCATGAGGTTCGAGGCCCCTCCCTCATCAGGGGGGGACCTCTGCCACTGAGGTGACCCTCCCAACATATTACCTGTCTCTGTGGGTTTGGAGTCAGCCCATTGTGTGCCTCTGCTCCTCCTATCAGTCTCAATATAGCCTCTTTATATCCTTAGTTGTAGTGGTTCTGTTCAGCTAGTGTTCAGGTGATTCTTAAGGTTGATTGTTCTATAATTTATTTGCAATTGTAGTGTGATCCTGGAATGCAGCAGGCACAGCATTTACTTAATCCACCATCTTCTATAGTTGATTTTTAAAAAGTGATCTTGTGTTCTTCAACCTTGTTAAACACACTTTTTATTTTGAGTAATTTTTTTGTAGATTTTCTACAAAATATGCTTTTCTATGAACAAAATAATGTATTCTGTGAATAATCACACTTCCACTTTTTTGCCAATTTTCATAATTTCTATTTCATTTTCTTGCCTTATTGAACTGATGAAAACCTACAACACAGTATTAAATAAGAGATGTGCTCCCAATCTCATGGGGTAAACACTTAGCCTCACGCAACTGAGTATAGTGTTTCATATAGGTTTTACAGTGATATCCTTTAACAGGTTGAGAAAGTGTCCTTCTCTTCCTAATTTGCTGAGAGTTTTTATCATGACTATTAAATTATGTCAAAAGATCCTTCTTGATCTATTTAGAAGGCCATATTATTTGTCTTTATTCTGTTAATGAAATACATTACAATACTTGATTTATAAATGCTTAAGCAACTCAGCATCTTAACTCGTTGATACTGACATCATAGAACGACTAAGGACATTTCCACTTCTGGAAGAATTTGTGCAGAATTGGCATTATTTCATCCTTAAACATTTAAGAGAATACACTGGTGAAGCTGACTGGGATGGAGTTTGCTTTTTGGAAGGTTTTGATTATAAGTTCTATATGGAATCCTTTACATGCTCTATTTTTCCATATGTCAGTTTGGTAAGTTGCATTTTTCAAGGAATTTTGCCCATTTAATCTAACTGTTTCAAATTATCAGTTTTTCTGATATATTTTAATTTCTTTTAAATTTCTGTAGGGACTATAGTGATTTCTACTTTTATATTTCTAGTGATTTTGAGGCTTTTCTCTTTTTTTCTTGATTTGTTTGGCTAGGGTTATATAAATTTTATTAATATTTTTAAAGAATCACCTTTTGAATTTGTTGACTTTACATATTTTTCCATTTCTTGATGATTTCCACTGTTTTTTTTGTTTTTTGTTTTTTGTTTTTTTTGTTTGTTTTGTTTTGTTTTTTTGTTGTTTTGAGGGCAGTGTCACTGGCCCTCATATGTGGGACCTGAACCAGGGCCGCTGGCTTCCCAAGCCAGCGCTTAACCACCGTGCCACTCAGCCGGCCCTCCACTGTTATTTTAATCCTTTCTTTCCTCTGTTTAGTTTGGGTTTTATTTTCTACTATTTTTCCAGTTTCTTAAGCAGAAGATCATTGACTTGAGATGTGCCTCACAAATTTCACTTTGATTTAGTTCAAAATATTTTATAAATTCCCTTGTGATTTATTCTCAATCTATTGGGTATTTAAAATATGTTGTTTAATTTCCAAATGGATAGGTATTTCTTGATATCTTGTTACCATAGATAGCTCATTTAATAAGGAACTGATAGGAGAATATATGCTGAATAATTTCAGTCTTCTGATAATTACTGAGACATGTCTTATGGCCCAGAAATCAGTCTATCTTGGTAGAGGGTCAATGTACACTTACAAAAAATGTGCATTCTGAAGCTGGTAGGTATTAGGTTTCATAAATATCAATTAGTTCAAATTGGTTGGTAGCATTCAACTTAGTTAACATCCTTTGGAATTGTTTTTGCCTATTTATGTAAATTTCTGACAGAAAGATGTTAAAAGTCAACAGTTATGATTGTTGACTTTTCTAGTTATTCCTTTATTGTTGTCAATAATTCTTTCATGTATTTTGAGGCTCTGGTATTAGCTGATTTCAGATTTGGATTCTTCTGTATTTTTGATGAACTGTTACAGGGTTTCTTTTAGAAAGATAAAAATATTCTTAAATTGGATTGTGTTGATAGCTTCACCACTTTGTGTATATATTAAAAAACCACTGTGCTGAACACTGTAAAGAGTGAGCTTTATTGTACTTGAATTATAGCTTAACAAAAGTTGTTTTTTAAAAAGAAGGAAAAAGAATGTCTAAAGGCACCCAAAATATTCATTATATATTCCTAGCTTTCAATACATATATATGTATAGATAGAGATATATAGATATAGATAAAAAATACAGTGAATGTTTAAATAAAAAAATGTATTACAGTTAAAAATACATTGCCATTAAGCCCCCTCAAAATATACCCCCTCATATCAAACACACTTATCCCATCATTCTTGCCACTTTCTGAAGCAATTCTGGAAGTCTTCTTCTGTGAGTGTCTTTAGTTGTGGTGTTGTGTCTGCCTCAATGTTCTGAATCGATTCAAAACGTTTACCTTTCATGGTCATTTTGAATTTAGGGAAGAGCCAGAAATCACACAGTGCCAGATTCAGTGAATACGATGGATAACGACACACTAAAATGTTTTTATTTAACAGAAATTGCCATACCAGAAATGATGTGTGACACAGAGCCTTTCCGTTGTGATCAGAAAATAAGGTGAATGCTGCTTCCGTGTGCGACCCAACAAAAAGGCAGGGATCTGCAATATGGGAAGCGGTGCATTGAACCTTAGCAACAGTATGTGATAAGTTTCAACTTGTTCGGTGCACTCAGTGGGTGGGAGCTATCATTAAAAGAAGGTGTGTCTTTTTTTTTTGTTTTGTTTTTTTGAGGGCAGTGTCACTGTCCCTCATATGTGGGACCCGAACCGGGACCGCTGCCTTCCCAAACCAGCGCTTAACCACCGCGCCACTGACGATGTGTTTTAAAGTGTGTCATAAATCATCCTCCATCATGACAATACTCTGTTACCCAATGCTTCTGGTATAAGGCAATTTCTGTCAAATAAAAACATTATGGTGTGTCCTCATCCACCTTAATCACTGGATCTGGCACTGTGCAACTTTTGGCTCTTCCCCACTATCAAACTGATTCATTGAGGCATTCACGACAACATAACTAAAGACATTCACTAAAGAGGACTTCCAGACACTCACAAAAGAGGACTTCCAGATAGGTGTTTTTGAAGTAAGGTGTGTATTTTGAAGGGGATTAATGGCAATGTGTCTTTTACTATAATATTTTAAAAATTTATACATTCACAGTATTTCTGGATCACATGATATATATGCAGATTATAGATTTGTTGTTAAATTATTTACAAAACAGATAAATATAAAGGGTTTTAGTAGGAAATGATATGAGGCAGAGAGCCCCCAAAGCAACCTCTTTACCAGAGTAGCAACATCGTAAACAAAAATGTGTGTTGTTTTTTTTTGAGGGCAGTGTCACTGGCCCACATATGTGGGACCCGAACCGGGGCCGCTGGCTTCCTAAGCCAGCGCTTAACCAGTGCGCCACTCGGCCGGCCCTAAAAATGTGAAAACTATTTTTTTTTTGAGGGCAGTGTCACTGGCCCTCATATATGGAACCGAACTGGGGCCACTGGCTTCCCAAGCCAGCGCTTAACCACAGCACCACTGAGTGTACTGTAGAGGGGAGTCTGGGGAGTTGTGATAGATATGTATGATATGGTGGGGAGGGAGTGGGGTGGCGAACTGGGGGTGGGGGGTTGTCACTTTGGGGGGTAAAGAGTATAACTATTGGATTGTGTTGTACACCTGAAACGAATAAAAAAAACCAAAAACAAAAACAAAACAAAAAAAGCAAACAAAAAAAACGCACACACAAAAAAAGTAACTATAGAAGCATCTATGGTATAATATTCTCATGTGAACTAAATACATTATTAAAGGGAAGCAATGTCAGGCTCATTCTAATTATGCAATATGTTAGGTTTTATTATTTCATGCCAAAGGTCAATTTATGTCTATTACTATATTTGACAATCAAACTAATTATTTTCCCATCACAATCTGTAAACCACTCACTATTATCAATCTATAGAAATATTTAAGTAATATAAATATACCAAGTCAAAAAAAATGTGAAAACTAGGCTATTCCTCAGACATGACCTTCATAATTGGTTCTAGCTCTCAGACTCACAAAGATCCTGCTTGCTTCGCAATCCTGGTTCTCCAGCTCTCTTATTGATGACATGTGCAACCTGATATCCCTGAATAAGATTTATTTTTGGCTGAGAGATCCTGAGCCTTTTTCTGTTGTTCATAACCAAACAACCTGAATCACACAGAGGTTGGCAGATGTAGGTGTTATTTATAGTCAGAAAGGGAAAATGAACATGCTTTATTTTATTTTGAAACCACTTTATAACAGATGTATGGCTCACATACAAAAATCTTCACATATTTAACAAATAAAAATTGATTAAAATTAATTTCTAAAAAAGAAAAGGTACAGAAAGGAATAGAGAGCCCCATATCACAACCCGTAGAGCAGTTAAGAGGAAGAGGAGTAAAAAAATGAGTCAAAAAATAAGGTCCACACAAGAAGGAAGAAAACCAGATGATGATGTTTCACGGAATTCAGAAGATTTCAAGGAAGATGAAGTAGGCAGCATGTTCAATGATACAAAGAAATTAAATAAGGGCCAAGGAATAATACTTAACATTTGCCAGTTTTTGAGAACAAGAAAAAATAAGTTTAGAGAACACAAGGGGATGCAAGACCTGTGGGAGGGAGAGGGGAGTATGTGGAGACAACCCATTTAAAGAATCTATCATGAAAGTTTTGCTGTGAAGTGCAGCAGGTGTATGAAACAATAATTGAAAGGGAAGTGTCATCAAAAGATGTTTGTTTAAAATAGAGGATAGTGGACCATGATTGTATGCTGATGAAAATCACCACTAGACCAGGAGAATATGAAGATGCAAGTGAAAAATTGTTATGAGCAAGGGTTAAATCTTTTAAAGGGTAAGAGTAAAGAAGAGATCAACTGGAGATGCTGGCTTTGTTAAAATTATGACACACCAGTCCTCCCATTTATACTTTTATTAAAGACATGCTCATACCTACATCCCTGTGGATGGCCACATTGAAAATGAGAGATTAGCAAACCAGCTGTGGTCAGAGGAAGAGGGAATGAAATTTGAAGTCTATAAGATCCACACAGAGTAATGGCAGTTAATCTAGACTGATGAATTTAAATTGTGAGAGATGTATTGGTTAGGGATGATTACATGCTACTGGTAGTTCTGCGTCATGTGTATAAATGTCTGCATATGTTTGTATGTTAAGGGAGGGGTGGAGGTGTAGATAGAACCCATTGTTAAGAAATAAGAAATCCCTAAAATGAAGCAGATTAATGGACAGGATTTTCTCATTTTCAGGGTAGGGGAAGAAAAGGGCAGTCCTTAAGACAGAGAAGAAAAACTAGGAAAAGGGATTAGCTCAGAATGGAATCTCCCCAGAAAGTATTAACTTTTTTTCAGGTGGAAAGGGAGAAGCAGAAGATGGGTTGATTTTTCCGGAATTCTAGGAATATTGATATTTAGGCGCCATTCCCTAGTAGTACCATATTATAATTCCTTCTAGTTACCTTTCGCCTGTAATCAAAATCTGCTGTTCCCGTAGAGTCTAAGAGTGGTGTTTAGGGGGATTTAAGGTGCAGGGCATCAAGCAAAGCATTGCCTTCCTTGCATTACTCTTCCTCTAGGTTCTATTCCAAGGGACTCTCCTCCTGGGCATTCAGACAGAGACCAGCACCCAAGCAGATCTGGGATGCCCTGAGAGGGGTGTGAGACATAGAGAAGTGGCTGGCAGTTAGATACTGGCAGTGGGCATGAGGGAAATTCCCTCCACAAACAGACTGAATGACTCAAAAAGACCCTGGGATCAGGAGAGTGGGCAAGACTTTGCATTCTGAACACTGTGGGTTTTTTAACTTATGGGGAGATGAGATTGCTTTGCTGTTTTTGGATCAGAGGTTCCAGCATATGAGAAATGGTGGGCAGCTGGGACCCAAAAGAGAGTGAGGCTGCACAAATGGACTTCCAGAGACATCTTACAATACTGGGAGAAAAGGGAAGAGTAGTTGGGGACATACTCCCAACTTTTGTGCTGCCCTTACTCACAAAACAATGGCATCCTGGGAGGTCACACATCCTGATTGGTGCCTTGCATGTCTGGCTTCAGAAGCTGGGAGTAAATGCAGAGGAGGTTGTTGGCTACTGAGAATAGGGGATAGGGAAGAGCTATCTTCTTAGTTCTTCTTCCCCCCCCCCCCTAAAATCAGGAGACTGGCAGAGATCTCCCTCCTCTAAGTCTCCCCAAGTCCCGGGAAGAACAAGGGTAGGGCAGGAAATAGGAGCCCCATCAACTGTTCCCATGATCTGGGTAGAGATCTCCCAAGCGTAAGAGGAGAGGAAAGAGTACTTTGTACTGAGTGATTCCCCTACTGGGAATCATGGAACTGTTCTGGGAGCTGTACTTCTGAAATCTGGCTGGAACAGAGGTTTGCGTCAGGAAATTGGGCTAGTAGAAACCTCTATAGCATGAAAGAGGCTACGGGATGGGAACAGGGGAAGTGGGTAGCATAGTGGTAATCTTGGATTCCATGGGCATGGTTTGAAGGTAAAACAAATTGTTGTTAAGACAATGGCTAGGGAACGAGGAACCTAGGTCTCCCAGCCATGTAGGTGGATTGTGGAGGCTTAGAAATTCTAGGTTGGTATTGGGCTGCTCTACAATTTCTATCCTCCTCCACCAGGCAGCGGGTATAGGGCAAGATGGAACTAAACAGAATGTGCTTTGTGAATCCCTGAACAGGGTCTATGCACCTCAGAGGAAGACAGAGCACAGGCATTTATCTGCCTTTCTGTTTGTCTCATCCATTGTCCCTAGACATCACAGGACATAGAGACCTTGGTTACCATGGGAACTGAAGCTAAGTGATTCATTAGGCTGTGGGTGAAAAGCAGAGGTGGTTCTGCTATAAAGGCCCTTGGGAGAATAGAATTGAGCAAAGCACTCACGTTGAAAGAACTCAGCATTTCCACAGGTACGTTGAGCCCTGTGATTATTATTACACTCAAAACAAAAGGTGCATACATATACACAAATGCGCACACGTGCATGCGCGCGCACATACACACATGCACTTCATTACCTGCATCATGCTGGTTGGCGCATAGGACTCCCGGGGTCCGGCTGTGCCATGACCACTTCAACATGTATCACCACCCTCTCATCTTTCCACTTTCCCTCATCCCTCCCTCATACCTACCTGCATTGTCTTTCAGTTTCTCCTCCCTCTGCCTTTCCCTATCCCTCATCTCTTCTCTCCCTCCTTAGTTTTTGATTCTGCTCCTCCATTGTTCTGCCCTCGTTTTCCTTCCTCTCTCTTTATACTTTGTTCTTGCTGTCATCCTCCCTTCCACGTCTGTATCCAGTTCCTTCATGGAGTGACTAAGAATTAATTAATTCAATTATGGTCGGCCTAATATGGGCCATGTATATCGAGCTTTCAGCCGCGTAGGTCAGTACGATCACAAAATTAATCTCAAACATCACGGCTGTGTTGCAAATTACGTGATGTGAAATTAAATGACAAGGCGCTGTGAGCGTGAACAGTAAGGGAACTAATTTCCATGCTGGGCTCAGTGAAGGAAATGTCATTGGCATTTGGTTTTCTGCCGTCCAGCATCTTTTTCTTGTCTCTTTGGGTAACTGCCTTCCCTTTTACTTTGGGAGCAACCACCTCTTCCATTTTTGCAGGATGATGGGACTATCACCTGTGGTGTCCTGCCCTCCACTAACCAAGGTGTAAACATGAAGCCCAACCAGATGCCCACAGCTCTGGACCTGACTAACAGACCACAACGGGGTGAGGAGCTGTTTCCTCTTGTCAGTGGACCCTTGTTCCTGTTACCAAAGTTACCCACCTTTTTCATGTCCTTCATCCATTCTCTTTCTCATTCATTCTGCTTTCCTCTCTTCCTCTTCCCTCACTCCTGGCTAGATCATTTTGTGGGAGATCTAACCCCACAAGGACAAAAACGATGCGTGAGGGGACAATACTAATAAAATATTAGAAGATGAAACGCAGACAGATGCGTGACCTAAGAGCGATTAACCTAATCCATCAGTGAGGAAAGCCCCATGCAAACATCTTTTACCGCCCCCCACACACACACTTCAAACTGTCTGCGAGCTTGGCAGTGGCATGCACCCTGGCAAATTAGGGTTAATGGTGGGGTTTTAAATTGCATGATTGCTCTAAAGTAGAGTTAAGAAACATTTAGACACCCAGAAGCTCTCTCACCTCCCAGTAGCTGGGCAAATTGCTTGCTCCAAACCCTTGGGGTTGTGAGGAGAGACTTACTCTCTGGAGGCGATGAGGCAGCAGATTTATGGACTTTTGAATCTCAGGCATCGGAACCCACTGTAGGGGTGTAAGTGTAAAATCTACTTAAAAGCTCAGTCTCTAGCCTCATCCCCAACTTGGTGCACAAACTGTTGACATCTTGTCTTTCCCCATAGATGCAGGAGACTCTTCCCTGGGTGATCTACCATCACAAGAGGAGAGGTTAATAATCTTAGCAGGCAAAGGACTCCTAACTTTCCAATATTAGTCAATTCAAAACATTTTCTGATTTCAATGTGATTTCTTCTTAGAGTCATGGGTTATTTAGGAGGTATGTCTTCATTTACAAACATATGAGGGATTTTTCTAATGATCTCTGTTACTGATTGATAGCTTATATATACAAATCAGCAAAGAATCAGTGCTTTACGTACACTCTTGGGATTCTACTTATTTAAAATTCTTTATGTAACTTTTCAGTGGGATACAACACAAAAATGGAATTGCACGACACAAAAATGTACCACTCAGTAAATTATTACATCACAAACATCTGACTAAGTACAATGCAGGTCCAGTGATTGGGCATTGCCAGCAACCCAAAAGCAACCTCATGCCCTTACTCAGTCACACCATCTGCCACCTCAACAAATCTAGCCAGTGATTTGACTTTTTTTTATTATTAAATTTATTGGGGTGACATTGGTTAGTAAAATTAGATAGGTTTCAATTGTATATTTCTATAATACATCATTTATGTATCACTTGTGTGTTCACCACCCAGAGTCATTTCTCCTTCCATCACCATATATTTGATCCTCTTTACCCTCTTCTACCATCTCCCTTATCCTCTGGTAACCACTAAAGTATTGTCTGTGTTTATGAGTTGTTTTTTTGTTGTTGTTTTTTAGCTGAGCCAACCTGCCACTTGTAGGCAGCTCAGCGGCTGCTCAGCTTGAGCTGGGAAACCAACTGGCAAGCCTGTTGCTTGGAGCTCGCGAGCTCTTAACCAACTGAGCCACTTGGCCAGCCCTTATCTATGAGTTTTTTATTCTTTTTTTCTCTTATTCCTTTCTTGTTTTTTAGTTTTATATCCCACTTAACACTTTAATTTTGCCTGTTTGTGAATTTCATTACATATAATTAATAGAATTGTTACAGTATATATTCTTCTAATCAATATAGCTTTCCATTGGCCACATTTTATTTTTATTTATTACTATACATTTATGTTGCAGTTTGTTAGCTGTAGTTCATTGCTATTCATTATTGAGTAATATTTCAATGTATATGAATATACTACAATTTATTATACATTCTACTTCTAATGCATATTTTGGTAGTTTCCTCTTCTGGAGTAGGGAGAATGTTACTGTGGTGAACATTCATGTACATGTCCTTGGGTCCACACGTGTATGCATTTAAGGCTGTGTTTATTGGATCACTTCTTTTACTTTCTTCTCTTATGTCATTGTCCGTTGTGATAATGGATATCCTGGTGCTTTTCATGAAGACAGAGGGAAAGCATTCAACATTTCACCAAGTGCAGTGTTTTTTGTAGGCTTTTGAAAGGTATGGTAGGGCCGGACGAGTGGCACGGTGGTTAAGCGCTGGCTGGGGAAGCCAGCGGTCCTGGTTCGGTCCCACATCTGAGGGCCAGTGTTACTGCCCTCAAAAAAAAAACAATAAAAATAAAAACAAATAAACAGAAAGAAAATGATTGAAAGGTATGCTGATTGGATTAAGAGAGTTCCCTTTTATGCCTAGTTTGCAAGAAGGTTTATCATAAGTGTATGTCTACTTTTAGTTTTAAATTTTTCCAGCTTTATTGAGATATAATTGACATATAACATTGTGTAAATTAAGGTTTGCAATATGATTATTTGATACATTTATACATTGTGAAATGATTATCACGATAAGGTTTGTTAACAGCTGCATCGCATCACATAATTACAATTTTTTTTGTGGTGAGTATAGTTAAGACCTATTGTTTTTTAGCGATTTTGAAGTATAAATCACCATATTATTATTTTTTTTATTAGTTTCAGGTGTACAATACAATGCAATAGTTATACGCCCCAAAGTGACAACCCCCTTCCCCCAGTTCCCCACCCCACTCCCCTCCGCCATATCATACATATCTATTACAATTTATTTGACTCCCTTCCACAATATATTCCACAACCCGTGACTATCTATATATTCAGTTACAGTTGGCATACAATATTTTACAACATCAGCTTCAGGTGTACAGTGTAGTGATCAAATCTATACTCCATCCAAAATTTTTATAACATTATTATATTCCCCAAACTGTGTTTCATATCCCTGTGTTAATATTGTGGTTCTCTATTTATGCTGTCTAATCCCTGCCCGTTCCCCCTTATCCCGACCCCCCTCCCAACTAGCCACCCTCAGTTTTTCCTCTATATCTACAAGTCTGTTTACTTTGATCGTTCATTCGGTTCTTCAGACTCCACACACAAGTGAGATCACAGTGTACCTGTCCTTCTCCGACTGACTTATTTCATGCAGCATAATAGTCTCTTCACAACATTATCAATTACATTCCCAGAACTGCCCCCATATCCCTGAGGCAACATTGTAGTCCCACCTACACTGTCCAAAACCTTCCCCCTCTCCCTCTTCCCCACTCCCTCCCAGCCAGCAACCATCAGATTTTTCTTCAAATATGCTTGATATGACTTCAATCTTCTTACATTTACTAAGACTTGTTTTGTGGCCTAACATGGTCTATCTTAGAAAATGTCCCATGTGTACTTGAGAAGAATGTATATTGTTTTTTCAGGGTGAAATGCTCTAAAAATACCAACGAAATCCAGCTGGTCTAAAGTGTCATTTAAAGCCCCTCTGTCTGTGTTGATTTTCTGTCTAAAGGGTCTGACCATTGGTGACAACGGGGTGTTGAAGTCCCCTACTATGATAGTGTTACTGTTGATCTCTGTCTTTATGTCTGTCAAAATCTGTTATATGTAATTAGGAGTTCCTATGTTGGGTAAATCACCATATTATTAACTATAGTCACCATGCTGAATATTAGAAACCCAGAACATTTTCATCTTATAATTGGAAGTCTGCTCCCTTTGACCAACAGCTCCCCATCCTCTGCCATCCCATGCCGCCCCTCCCCCCGCCCCGCCGCCAGCCCAGGCCCTTAGAAAGCACCATTCCTCTCTCTGTTTCTGTGAGTTTGTCTTCCTTTTAGGTTCCATATATAAGTGAGATCCTACGGTATTTGACTTTCTCTGACTTATTTCACTTAGCATAATACCCTCAAGGTCAACCCATGTTGTTGCTAATGACAGGATTTCCCTCTGAATATATATATATATATATATATCACAATTTCCTTATGCATTTATCTGTCAATGAATACTTGAGTTGTTTCCAACTCTTGGTTATTGTGCATAATGCTGAAATGAATATGGAGGTACAGATATCTCTTTGAGATAGCGATTTCATTTCTTTTGGATATATATCAGAAGTGAGATTGCTGGGTCAAATGGCGGTTCTAATTTTAATATTTTGAGGAACCTCCATACTGTTTTCCATAGTGGCTGCACCAATTTACATTCCCACCAGCAGTGCACAGGGGTTCCCTCTTCTGCACATCTTTGGATGTTTACTTTTCAAAATCACATTCATGAAATACTTTTTCTGCATTTATAGAGAATATAATATTTTCCCCCTTAAAAAGTTAATTCTATAAACTACATTAATTTATCAAGTGCTGAGCCACTGCTTCTCTAGAATAGTCTTGATTTGCCCCTTATATATTAGCTTTTTTTTTTTTTTGAGGGCAGTGTCACTGGCCCTCATATGTGGGACTGAACTAGGGCTGCTGGCTTCCCAACTCAGTGCTTAACAACTGCGCCACTCGGCCGGCCCAAAATATGTCTTAGCATATTTTTTTTTTGAGGGCAGTGCCACTGGTCCTTATATGTGGGACCCGAACCGAGGCCACTGGCTTCCCAAGCCAGCGCTTAACCATTGCGCCACTCGGCCGGCTCTATATTAGCTTTCAAAAACATACAACTGGATTTGTTTCATTAATGTTTTATTCATGATTTATCCCTCCATGCTTATATGAAAAATTGGCCAGTAGATTTCATTTCTTATAACGTTTGCATAGAGTTTAAGCCTCATAGAATGAGATGGGAAGTGTTTTCTTTTTGATATTTTTTGACAAGTATGTTAGGTTGCCATTCTGTCTTCCGTAAAGTTTTGTAGAATTAATTGGTGGGATCATCAGAATATGGACATTGTTTTGGTTGTTGTTTTCTTCAGATTCCATTCATTTCGTATTTATAGGATGATTCAGATTTTTAGGGGTTTTTTTAGTGGCATTTTGCTGTGTTTTCCATAAATTTGTACATTTTATCTAAATCTTCAAATTCATTTGCATAAAGTTGTTCAAGATTTTTGACTATCGATCTGATAATATCTTTATTCTTTTATAGTTAGGTCTCCTCATTTATTCCAGACATTGGTTTTTAGACAACTTCTCTCCTTTTTGTTCAGCCCCCCACAAGGTCGTCATCAACTACATTGTCTTTTCAAAGAACCAAAAGTGGCTATTTTGCTTTTTTTTTTTTTTGAGGGCAGTGTCACTGTCCCTCATATGTGGGATCCAAACCGGGCTGCTAGCTTCCCAAGCCAGCGCTTAACCACCATGCCACTCGGCCAGGCCTATTTGCTTTGTCTTTAACTGATTTACTCTGTTATACTTATTTCATTTTCTCGTTTTTTTTTTTCCCCAGTTTCATCTCCTGTTCTATTGATGTTTTGAGATAGATGTACGTGTCATTGACTTTTTGCCTTTTTTGGGAGTATACATATTTAAGCTGTATCCCACGAATTTCCATTATTATTGACAAGGGCATATAAAGTACAGCACAGGGAATATAGTGAATAATATTGCAATAACTATGTATGGTGCCAGGGGTACTAGACTAACTGGGAGGGGGATCACTTTGTAAAATATATTGCCATTATTCTATATGCCTGAAATGAATATGAAATAATATTGAATGTCACCTGTCATTGGAAAATAAAAATGATATAAAATGAAAAAAATACTTTGCATCTTCATTGATTATTTTTTGGCTCTGGGTTGTTTGGAAGGATATTTCTTAATTTAGAAACATATGTGGGAGCTTTTCTAGTGCCATCTGCTCATGGCTCCACCTCCTGCTCCTCCCACCATATCCCTGAGTCACTGTCTGCGTTACTCTGGCTACCTGGGTCTCCATGTTATCCACCGATATTTGCCATTCTTGAAACATGGCAGACATTGACAACAAAGAACAGTGTGTACTTGATCAAGATTTGAATGACGTTGAAGAAGTAGAAGAAGAAGAAACTGGTGAAGAAATAAACATCAAAGTGTATCAGCTGACTGTTCAGATGATGCACAACCCTCAGATTCTTGCAGCCCTCCATGAAAGACTTGATGGTCTGGTACAAAGACCAACAGGATACATTGGAAGCTTGCCGAGGGTAGTTAAAAGACAAGTAAATGCTCTCAAAACCCCTCAAGTTAAATGTGCACACACAGAAGCCAAGTTCTATGAGAAAGCTCATGATCTTGAAAGCAAGTATGCTGTACTCTGTCAGCCTTTATTTGATAAGCAATTTGAGATCATTAATGCAATGTATGAGCCTACAGAAGAAGAATGCCAACGGAAACCAGAGGAGGTAGATGAAATTTCGGAGGAACTGAAAGAAAAGATTGAAGATGAGAAAGAAGATGAAGAAAAAGAAGACTCTGGGACTTCCGGTAAAATGGCACATAGACAGACGTTGTGCTAACTGCCTCCCAGGATCACACCAAAATTAGAAGCAAATTATACAGCATTCAACTCTGGAGGTCCCCGAACACTACATGAACAGAACCACTAAACAAAGAACTTTAAGAGGAGGCCCTGTCGGGTCTGGTAGGATGGGTGGAGACGAGGGTGAACCCCATGAGGGAGGTCCCAGCTGTGGGGAGGCTTCTCCAGGTGGGGAAGAAACCCTCCGGCCACACACCAAGCTCACCAGCCCAAAGTTCCTTCGCCGGGAAGAGAAGTTCTAAGATAGCCGGCAGTAAATTAGTGAGGACACTCTTTGCTCAGCTCGGTGAGGCTAAGAGCAGCTGGAGAATCCCTGGGGCCGGCATCCGGGCTTGCTGGCCAGTGAGCACTTACCTGGTTACTGGTGGAGGAAGTGGCTGTGTGAGCCGGACCCGGGAGCCTGCGGGGACGGACTGAAATGAGCACCTTTGGTGCAAAGGCTGGAGGTTTTTGGACTGTTGTTCCCGTGATGTGGAGCCTGCATGCGAGTGGTGTAGGGAGGGCGCCATTTTGTCGGGCTTGGGCCATCACATGGAGGATCATGTCTGAGACCTCATTGGTCTGGTGGAATTGGCGCAGAAGTGCAAGTGTGCATGCGTGCGCGCATGTGGCCTTGGATCTGCACCCTCCGCCTGGCTTATACTGCGTTGCCAGGGAAACGCTGAGCGGGTGCCCTCCAGCTCCAACAGGCTGCTCACTGAGACCCAGGAGTGCGCGAGCCGCCTCGGATCCCCACCCTCTGCACGACTTGTGCTGCATTGCCAGAGAAACACCTGGTGGGCTTGCTCAGGCTCCAAAAGGCTGCTCACTGAGACGTGGCAGTGCGCAAGCCGCCTCAGGTCTCCACTCTCCGCACTTCGCTTGCAGAGTTGCCAGGCTGGTGATTGGTTGTCGGGCTGATTGGCCTGATCTACTAGTGGGTGATTGGGACAGGCTGAGACTGGGAGATTTCCTGGGAGTGTTGGGCTGTGAGCTGTGTGCCTGTGTGATCCAGCCAGCACTCTCCTGGTGATCTATTTAATACATCAAAGCAATTCCACAGCGACAGCCAGAATGGGAAAACAAAGAAACATGTCACAAGTAAAAGATCAGAAGAAACCTCTAGAAATGGAACTAAATGAAACAGAGGGATCCAACCTTTCAGAGACAGAGTTTAGAACACTGATGATAAGAATGTTTAAGGAACTTAGTGAGGACATAAAGAAGGATAGGGAAACCATAAAAAACAACCCGTTAGAACTAAAGAATACAATAACTGAAATGAAGAACACACTCGAAGGAATCACCAGTAGAGCAGATGAAGTGGAGGAGCGGATCAGCGATTTGAAAGACAAAATAGCAGAAATCACCCAGTTGGCACAACAAAAAGACCAAAGAATAAAAAATAATGAAAATAGTTTAAGAGCCCTATGGGACAAGGTGAAACGCAACCACCCTCGACACATAGGAATACCAGAAGGAGAAGAGAAGAAGCAAGGGGTCGAAAATGTATTTGAAAAAATAATGACTGAAAACTTCCCTACCCTGGTGAAGGAAATCAACATACATGCCCAGGAAGTGCAGAGGGTTCCAAAGAAGCTGAACCCAAACAGATCCACACCAAGACACATCATAGTTAAAATGGCAAAGGTTCAAGACAGAGACAGAATCCTAGAGACTGCAAGAGAAAGACAGCAGGTTACATACAAAGGAACTCCTGTCAGACTAATAGCTGACTTGTCTACAGAAACTCTGCAGGCCAGAAGGGAGTGGCAGGAGATATTCAAAGTGACACAAAATAAAGGCCTACAACCAAGATTGCTCTACCCAGCATGGCTATCACTTAAAATTGAAGGAGAAATAAAGAGCTTCTCAGAAAAAGAGTAAGCTTGAGGAATTCGTTACCACCAAGCCAGTATTGCAAGAAATGTTAAAAGGACTTTTTAAACAAAAGAAAGGGTAAACAAGCTAACCCAGGGAGACCAGGAATACAAATAACAAAATGGGAATACATATGCACCTATCAATAATCATTTTAAATTTGAATGGGCTAAATGCTCCAATCAAAAGACACAGAATGGCTGAGTGGATAAGAAAATAGGACACATGTATATGCTGTTTACAGATGGAATAAGATATTTCATGCAAATGGAAATGGGAAAAATAAAGCTGGAGTACCAATACTTATTTTGGACAAAATAGACTTTAAAATGACTACAATAAAAGACAAAAAAGGGCACTATAGCCCTAATAGACATCTATGCACCCAACATAGGAACTCCTAATTACATAGAACAGATTTTGACAGACATAAAGACAGAGATCAACAGTAACACTATCATAGTAGGGGACTTCAACTCCCCATTGTCACCAATAGACAGACCCTTTAGACAGAAAATGAACACAGAAAGAGGGGCCTTAAATGATACTTTAGACCAACTGGACTTCGTTGATATTTTTAGACCATTTCACCATGAAAAAACAGAATATACATTCTTCTCAAGTACACATGGGACATTTTACAAGATAGACCACGTTAGGCCACAAAACAAGTCTCAGTAAATTTACGAAGATTGAAGTCATATCAAGCAGATATAAAGGAAAAACTGATGGTTGCTGGCTGGGAGGGAGTGGGGAAGAAGGAGAGGAGGAAAGTTTTGGACAGTGTAGGTGGGACTACAATGTTGCCTCAGGGATATTGGGGCAGTTCTGGGAATGTAATTGATAATGTTGTGAAGAGACTATTATGTTGCGTGAAATAAGTCAGTCGGAGAAGGACAGGCACACTGTGATCTCACTTGTGTGTGGAGTCTGAAGAACCAAGTGAACGATCAAAGTAAACAGACTCGTAGATATAGAGGAAAAACTGAAGGTTGCTAGTTGGTAGGGGGGTGGGGATGGGGGGGAAGGGGAAGGGATTAAACAGCATAAATAGACAACTACAATATTGCCACAGGGATATGAAACACAGTTTGGGGAATATAATAATGCTGTAAAAATTTTGTGGCGTGTCAGATAGTCACATGTCTTGTTAGGGAGACCACTTCATGGATGGAGTAGAAGCCTGATCACTGCACTGTACACCTGAAGCTGTTGTTATATAGTATTGTATGCCAACTGTAACTGAATATGTGGAAGGTCACAGGATGTGGAGTATACTGTGGAGGGGTGTCAGGGGAGTTGAGATAGATATGTATGATATGGGGGGGAGTGGAGTGGCGAAATGGGGGAGGGGGTTTGTCACTTTGGGTGGTAAAGAGTATAACTATTGCATTGTGTTGTACACCTGAAAGTAATAAAAAATAAAGAAAAAAAAACCTCCCACTGACGGCATTATATGAGGATCAATTGGCTAAATAGCATTTACAATAAAAAGTACTGGATATTTAAACAAAAAGAAAAAGAAAAAGAAGACCCCATGGGAATTCCTGAATGTTGGTTGACTGTTTTTAAGAATGTTGACTTGCTCAGTCATATGGTTCAGGAACATGGCGAGCCTATTGTGAAGCACTTGAAAGGTATTACAATGAAGTTCTCAGACGCTGGCCAGCCTACGCGTTTTGTCTTAGAATTTCACTTTGAACCCAGTGAATATTTCACAAATGAAGTGTTGACAGAGACATAGGATGAGGTCAGAACCAGATGATTCTGATCTCTTTTCTTTTGATGGGCCAAAATCTATGATTTGTACAGGGTGCCAGATAGATTGGATAAAGAGAAGACGGTCTCTTTGACAAACAGTAGAAAGAAGCAGAAACACAAGGTACATGGGACAGATTGTACTGTGACCAAAATAGTTTCCAATGATTCTTTCTTTAATTTTTTTTGCCCCTCCTGAAGTTCCTGAAGGTGGAGCTCTTCATGGTGATGCAGACGCTTTCCTTGCTGCAGACTTTGAAATTGGGCACCTTTTATGTCAGTGTATAATCCCAAAGTCAGTGTTATGCTTTACTAGAGGAGCTACTGAAGGAGGAGGAGGAGGAGGAGGAGGAGGAGGAGGAGGAGGAGGAGGAGGAGATGAGGTAATGTTTACCAAATGAGCAAATAATTCTGTTTAACATACTGAGAAGCAAATTGAGTGGCTTATGTATTCCTTTGACATAATCATTATTTTGTGATACGGGATAAAAACATTTTTTGAAAAAATTATGGTTTTAGAATTCTACATCCAAACAATGTATGTATAAGTTTTAAATAAATAAATTGCAAAACTCAAAAAAAGGAAAGAAAAAGAATACGGGTTTTTTTCTAGTTATCATGGGTTATTCATTTATAGCATAATGTCTTTGTGGTCAGGGAATATCCTCTTAATTATTTCATTGTCTCCAACTTTGCTGAAACTTGCTTTATGGTCAACATGTGGTCTCTTTTGGTAAACATCAATAGCAGTGGAAAAGGCTATATATCCCGTAGTTGTTAAGTGCACTGATAGAAATGTATAAATATAGACTGCCAACTTTGTTCGTTGTATTTATCAAATCTTTTACATCTTTGCAATGTTTTTAACGCTATGTTCCATTGGTTACAGAAAGCAGTGTTTATAAATCTCCCACTATGATTATGGATTCCTGTGTATGTCCTTGCAGTTCTGTCAAGGTGTACATTATATTTTGAGACCATGTTATTTAGTGCACCAGACTGATAACTCTTCTATTTTCCTGGTGAGTTTGGCCTGTTGTGATTACTAAGCATCTCTCTTTACCTACAGTAATTCTTTTTTGCCTAAAAAACCTAAATTTTATGCCCCTTTTCAGACCCCTCCTTCTAAGACGTAAATATCCTCAAGATCGTAAATAATCTTAACCATTTTGTAATCCAATCCCTGCCTTGCTTTCTCCCACCTTTATGTAATCTTCCTGACATCCTCTCCTTAATTTCAAAAGCATAAAAGAAACTGCAAAACTGTTACTCTGCAGAGAAGATGAGATCTTGCACCCTGGCATGTGGTGTCAGTTTGGCCAAATAAACTCTTATAAAAATTAAAAAACAAAAAGAACTAAGTTTCTAGTAGTGAAAAATGTACACCAGCTGGTTTTAATGAATATTTTTAAAGTATATGTTTTCCCAATTTGTAACATTCAACTTTTTATATAGCTCTATTTGAAGTATGTCTTTGTAAGCAGAATATTGGAGGTTTCTGTCTTCTTTTTCTTCTTCCTCCCCCTACTTCTCTCCCCTTCCTCGGGTCCTTCCTCCTCCTCGTCCTCCACCACAACTAGTTCACACTGGCCTGTTAATCTTTGTCTTTATTGCAGTGTTTACCTTTGAAGCGATTATTGATATATTGGGGTGTATATCTACCGTCTTACAACCTTCTATTTCTCCTGCTTGTCTATGATCATTTAGCTCTAAGATTTTGCCTTCTTTGGGATCAATTATTTATTTATTTATTTATTTATTTATTTATTTATTTATTTATTTTGAGGGCAGTGTCACTGGCCCTCATATGTGGGACCCGAACCGGGGCCGCTGGCTTTCCAAGCCAGCTCTAAACCACCGCGCCACTCGGCCTGCCCTGGGATCAATTTTTTAAAAGGTTTCTATTTTCCACCTCTATAGTCTTGATAGGTATTCACACTTTCACTATTCTTTTGATGGTTATTTGGAGACTAAAACATGCATTCTTAACTTCCCAAAGTCTAACATAGTTTAGTCCTTCCATCTCATCACAGAGAGTGTGACTACCTTAGAACACTTAGCCTGCATTTACCTTCTCCTTCCTTATTGCTACAATATCCTTACTTATTAGTATAGTATATAATATACTTTAATATTATTGCTGCCATGTATTGTAATCACTGATAGATGCATACACACACACACAAAAAAACACATGGTTTTAACTTCAAAAAGCATTATTTTTTTTTCAAAAGGCATTATTCTTAGTATGATTTTATAAAGCCAATATAATTTTAGTATACCCACATATTTATCTGATAGGTCACTCACTCTTCAGTACTTCCACATCTTTGAGCTTCATCAGGGATCATACTCTTTCTTTTAAAGAACACACATATCTCCTTTAGTGTGGCTGTGCTTGTGAAACATTTTTTTCTATCTAATGTAAATTAATGGATTTTTTAGAGCAGTTTTATGCTTACAGTAAAATTGATCAGAAAATACAGAGAGCTCCCACACGCTCGTTCACCCCGCCACCTGCACGCCGTTCTTGGTTTCCCCTATCATTAATATCTTGTATTATTGTGGGCCATCTGTTACAATTGATGAATAAATAGCTATACATGGCTATTGACTAAAGTCCATAGCTTTGCATTCAGGTCCACTCTTTGCACCATACTTTTGAAAAATGTATACCAACATGTGTCCATCATTACTGCAACATAGAGAATACTTTCACTATCCTAAAACTCCTTTTTGCTCCACCTAGTCTTTCTTCCTTCAGTGCCCACTAATCCTGGCAACCATTGATCTTTTGTTGCCTACTTATTTTTTTTTTATATATTTTCTTGGGGAACTGGGGGAAGGGAACAGCTTTGGGGAATTGGGAAGGGGAACAGACAAGTTGCTGTCCTTTGGTTCTTCAGTCTAGTTGTAGAGGATGTCGCTTCACTGGCCCATGTTGTCATAATCATTGTGCTCTTCCAGGGTGAGGCGGTTGCTTGCCGGACATTGGACGGCCACTCACGGTGGATCACGGCAGTCCAGGAAAGCTCACGGCAGCGGCCGGCCAACCCCACTGCAGCCCACGCCGTCGCTGGCGACTCATGGCAGCCAAGCTCTAGGTGGAGCTGTTGTTCACCATCTTAGCTGTAGAGGGCGCAGCATCACTGGCCCTCATGTGGGATCCGAGCTGGGGCCCTGCTGTTCAGAGCTGGCGTCCCAAGCCAACTCTTAACCGATGGGCCACTTGGCCGGCCCTGCAGATCATTTTTCTGTTTCAGGTTTATTGAGGTATGATTAACAAATAAAAATTGTATATATTTAGGTGCAACAATGTGATGTTTTGGTATACGCCATCATGATGAAATCGCTACAATGATCAAGGTAATTAACATATCTATCATCTCACATAGGTACACGTGTGTACGTGTGTGTGCGTGCGTGCGTGCGTGTGTGTGTGTGTGTGTGATGAGTACAGTTGAGGTCTACTCTTTCAGCAAATCTTAGGTATATAATACGTTATGATTCACTGTAGTCACCATGCTGTACAATTGCTTCTAAGTTTTGGCAAGTATGAATAAAGCTGCTACAAACAGTTGTGTTCAGGTTTTTGCGCTGACAAAAGTTTTCAACTCATTTAGGTAAATACCAATAGCAAGGAGCATGCATGATTGCTGGGTCATATGGTAAGAATACGAAACACTCACTTTTTTTCTCTGAAAACGCCTTTATTTCTTCTTCATCTTAAAGGATATTTCTCCTGGTTATAGTGCTCTCAGCTGGTCATTACAGTCTTTTAGCACTATGAAGATACCATTCTACAGACTTCTGCCTTCCTTGTTTATGTTGAAAGTCAACTGTCGGTCTCATCCTCATCCTGTTTCCAAGACTGTGGCTCGATTTTCCCCAGTTGCTTTCATGCTGTTCTCTTTGTTTGCTCTTCAGAGGTTTGGCTATAGAAGTTTAAGAGATATTTACTTCAGAATTATCCTGCTTGGGATTCTCAGTGTTTCTTGAGTGTAAGGTGAGATGTGATTCATCAGCCTTGGAAACACCCAGGCCCGCCTCTGTTCCAATATCACCTAGTCACTTTTCTCTTTGTCATCTCTTCATGGAACTCCAACTGAAATATGTTAGGCCTCTGCATCCAATATATCCCTCCCTAACCCCTTCGGCATTTTTCATCCTTTTGTCCCTGTACATTTTATTCCAGATATTTTTACATGACCCATCATCTAGTACACTCATTCTCTCTTCACCATTGTCTTACCTGCTGAAAATGTACCCCTTCAGTTCCTGCTTTCAGGTATTTTGTTTTTCATATGTAACACTACGTCCTATTTCTTTCTTGGTTTTGTTGAGGCATAATTTATATTTTATACCCATTTAAGTGTCCAGTTTGATGAGTTCTGACAAGTTGAAACATCTGTGTAACCACCACCGATATCAAGGTGGAGAACGTTTCCAGTGCCCCACAGAGTTCCCTCATGTGCCTTTGGGGTCACTCTCCTCAGTCACCTCCAGCTGTGGGCAACCACCAACCTTCCTTCTCTCATTTTAGTTTTGACTTCTCAAGAATTCCATGTTAAATGGATCAGACAGCATGAAGTATTGTTTCTGGTCTTCCGCTTAATGCTTTTGATTACCCCATGCCTGGTGAATGCCAGTAGTTTGTTCCTTTTGATCTTTGTATGACTATGCAACAATTGGATAATCCATTCACCAACTGATGGATATTTCCGATGTTTTCAGTTTGGGGACATTATGAAGAAAGCCGCTACCATCATTCGTGTCCAAGTTTGGTGTGGACATTTGGTTTATTTCTCATGTCCAATCGTTAGGATTGGAATGGCTGGATTACAAGGTAGTTGTATGCTTAACTCAATAAGAAACTGCCAAGCTTTTATGGAAAGTGCCTCATGTTTGCACCAACACATAAGAAAACTGCAGTAGCTCCAGCTCACCAGCCTTCGCCATTGTCCGCCATTTGAAAGCCATCTGTGGGCACTGTAGCAGTTATGGTGTGCTATCTCATTTCAGTTTTAATTTGTATTTCCCTGTTGACCAATGATTTTGAGCAAATTTATATGTGTTTATTTGCCTTTCACGTATCTTCTTCAGGGAAATGCTTGTTCAAATATTTTGCCCACTTTTAAAACCAGTTATGGGTTCCCATTATTGAGATGTAAGAAATTTTTATATATTCACATGTGCAACTAAGTTCTTAGTGATATACGTGTTCTCCCTCTCTGTGACTGGATTTAATTTTCTTAACAGGATTTTCCAAGCAGCAAAAGTTTTAATTTGCCTTTTAAAATTTTTTAAAGTCAGCCGGCCAAGTGGCGTGGTGGTTAAGAGCTGGCTTGGGACGCCAGCGGCCCTGGTTCGCATCCCACATATGAGGACCAGTGACACTGCCCTCAAAACAAAACAAAACAAAACAAAACCCTTTGGGCCGGCCGAGTGGCGTGGCGGTTAAGAGCTGGCTTGGGACGCCAGCGGCCCCGTTCAGATCCCACATATGAGGGCCAGTGACACTGCCCTATAAAAACAAAAAATTATAAAAATCCTAGGCCAACTTCAAATAAAAAAAATATTTTAAAGTCAATTTACCAATTTTCTTTGATCGTTCATGCTTTGTGTGTTCTAAGAAGTCTGCTGAACGTAACAAAGACTTTTCTCCTGTCATCATGAACAAGTTTTATATTTTTATCCTTTCCATATATGCTTATTATCCATTTTAAGCTACATTTGTAGGTGACTTGAAGTAACGTGAAAGTTGCATTTCTTTTCATCTGCATATTCAACGCTTTTCCAACATTTGTAGAAAGCATGTTTCCCCCCATTGGATTCCATGAGCACCACTGTCAAACACCAATCACCGCTACATGTGTATGTCTATTTCTGGACTTTCTATTTGTTTCCCATATATTTATATATCTATGCTTATACTACTCCCACACTGTCTTGATAACTAGCTTTATAGTAATTTATGAAGTAAGGCAGGGTGAGAATTTCAAGCATGCATTTCTTGTTCTGAATGTTGTTGGCTATTCCAATCTTTTGTATGACAGTAAAAGTTGTAGAATCACCTTGTTGCTTTCTAGTCGTTTGAATTGCCGTGAATCAAAAGATCAATAGGGGAAGGATTTACATCTTAGCAATATTGAGTCTTGACATGCATACACATCATCTATCTCTCTATTCATTCACATCGTGTGAATGTGAATTCTACCGCTATCAGGTGGAATGTACTATCATTAGTTGATACTGTTGGTAAAGTCATCTTCATTGACCTTCTGTCTAGTTGCTATATCAAAATCTCAGAGAGAAGTTTTGAAATTCCCAGCTGTTAAATAGATTTGTGTGCTGTATCTCTTTTAAGTTCTGACAGTTCTCACTTTATGTAATTTAAAGCTCTTTGATCCAGTGCACTGAGGCCTGTTACGCTTTCTTGATTAATTGGCACCTTCATGATTACTAACTGTCCCTGTTGATCACTAGTAATACTTCTGGGCCTAAAACTACCTTATCCGTTTTTATACCTTTTCTTTTTTCCTACAATTCATTTGCACATGGTGTATCTTTTTCAGCCCTTTCACACTGAACCTATCTCTGTGTCTATATTAAAGTCAGTTTCTATTCAACAGCATATTGTAGTATTTTGCAGCTATCCTGCCTAGAAATTTCTGCCTTTCATTTGAGAGTTTAAAATATTTACACTTAGTTTAAGTATAAACATGACTGGCTTTAAATCCACTATCTTAGTTTGTGTAGATTGCTTCCTTCCATCCTTCCTTCCTTCCTACTTTCCTTCATTTGTCTTCTCATTCTTTCACCCAATTCTCTTGTCATCTTGTGTATTACTGAGGTATTTTTCAGTGTTCTGTTTTTAATCTATGAACTGGATTTTACCTGTTTCTTTGGTTCTGTATTTCAGTGGTCCCTGTAAGACTATACTATACATATTTAATTTAGATATTTCACCTACAAATAATAATATTCCACTTCATGTGAAAGATAAAAACCTTAAAAGTACACCTTTATTTCTCCATTCCCATCCATTTGCTTTTCTTTCCAACACACACACACACACACACACACACACGCGCGCGCGCGCGCGCAGTCTGACAATTAAGTTTGTGAATTTGTTGCAACAATGTTGCGAACTTTTTTGATATCAAAGGGAGGAAGATGTGTTTTGATGATATTTGGAACATCAAATGTAATATGACAACAGCTCTGATGGCCATTCTGGAAAAAGAGGTCCAAAATTGCTTTTGAAGATGGACTAGGCACTGTCCTCGGTGCATAGCTTCCCAAGTGGAGGACTTCGAAGGTGACCGTAGTGATAGTCAACAATGAGGTGTGTAGCACGTTTTCTAGGACGTGTTCGCAAATTTAATTGTCCGACCTCGTGTATGATATCCCGCTACGATGCATTTTTATTGGTTTTGAAAACATTCAGGTAACATTTAAAGGCAGTCATTGTTAAACGATTTTTTTTCACACATTTATCATGTCTATAGCTACCCATTCCTTTGTGTTGATCTGGCTTTATATTTATCATGGTTTTCCTTCATCAGTCGATATTTTCCTATAGTACAGGCCGCTGGTGCACAATTCTAATAGTTATTTTTGTTTGATTGGGAAAAACTATCTCACCATTATTTCTTTAACTTAATAGTTAAATTAACATTCAGTGACATAAACACCTTTTGGACATCCAGGTCCAGGAATTTTAGCACATGTATAGATGCTTGTAATGATCACCACAATCAGTATTCAGAGCATTTCCATACTCCCATGAAGTCCCTTTGTACCCACAGTCTCTCCAAAGCTAACCATGGTACCACCGTTCTGTTCTCAGTCAGGATTGTTTGGTCCTTACAAGAAGGTCATATAAATGGAACCCTTTAAAATGTAAGCTTCTGAGACTGCCTTCTGTCACTTAGCATAATGATTGCGAGTTTCATCCAAGCTGTTGATTGTATCAATAGTTCATTCCTTTCTACCACTGAATAGTATTCAATTGTGTGGAAATAATACACTTTGTTGAAGGGCATGTGGGTTGTTTCAACTTTGGGGTACTTATGAACAGAGCTGCTATAAACACCATGTACAGGTTTTTGTGTGAACTCAAGTTTAAACTCCTCTAGGGGAAATCCTGAGGGGTGAGCCTGCTGGGTCATATGGCTAAGTGTATGTTTAATTTCATAGGAAGCAATAAAACTGTTTTCCAGAGTGGTGCACCAATTTACATTTCCTCCAGCAACATGTTATAAATCCAGCTGCTGACCATGACCATCCTCAACATCATTTGCTATTGTCAGATGGATTTTATATGTTTGCTTGCTTCTCTCTCTCTCTGTCTCTCTCTCTCTCTCTCTCTCTCTCTCTCTCTCTCTCTCTCTCTTTCTTTCTCCTTTTCAAATATAACAATTTTAATACAGGAATACTTGGATCGTGCTTTAATTTTTATTTATATTTGGTGCCTGCCTCTCTCTTCCTCTCTCTCCCTCTTCTCTCTCTCTCTCTCTCTCTCTCTCTCTCTAAATATATATATATATATATATATATATATATATATATATATATATATATTCTTTTTGTTGAAGTATCTGTTTAAATATTGTCCATTCTTTTCTTAAGTTGAGTTTCAACAGTTCTTTGCATATTCTGGTTACAAGGCTTTTGTTGGATATGTAATTTGCAAATACGTTCTCCCAGCTTTGAATTTGTATTTTCACACCGTTGACAGCATCATTCACAGAGAAAAAAGGGTTTTTCGGTGTCATGCCTAAAATATCTTTGCCACACTCTAGGTTGAAGTTTCTCCATTGTTTCCTTCTAAAAGTTTTATAGTTTTATGTTCTTGATTTATGTCTAAGATTTCTTTTTATTGCTTCGTTGTTTTTTTTTTTGAGGGCAGTGTCACTGGCCCTCACATGTGGGACCCGAACCGGAGCCGCTGGCTTCCCAAGCCAGCACTTAACCACCACGCCACTCGGCCAGCCCCTAAGATTTCTTTTTAGAGGTTTTAGTATGAGGTATGAGGTCCTTTTACTTTTAGATGGACATCTGGTTGTTTCCACACATTTGTTGACAAGACAGACTCTTCATTGCATTGTATTGGTGCCTCTGTCCAAAAAGAATTGGTCATGTTTTGTGAGACTGGTTCTGGATTCTCTCCTCTGGTCTATATATTTGTTTGCCTATCCCTTCACCATTGTCGAACTGACTTTTGTTTGCTGTAGCTTTATAAGTTTCATATGAGGTAATGTGATTCCTCCAACTTTGATCTTCTTTTCACAATTCTTTGGCTATTCTGGTTTCTTTTGCTTTCTATATAAGCTTTAGAATCCACTTGTCTCTATGTACAAAACATCCTGTTGGGATTTTTATTGGAATTGCATTAAATCCATAGATCAATTTCAGGAGCATTGGCATCGTTACTATGTCAAATATTCCAACCCATGACCATAGTGTGTTCCTCCATTTATCTGAGTCTTTTATTTCTTTCTTTGGTGTTTTGCTGTTTTTAGCATGCAAATACTATGTATCATTTGTTAGATTCAGAACTAAGACTTGCCCTTCTTTTTGAGTAGTAAGTAGTGTTATTCTCTTAAATTTAATTTCCCAATTCTTTCTTAATATATAGAAATAGGATTGATTTTGAGTTTTAATCTTGCATCCTACACTCTAGATAAATGCATTAATTAGTTCTAAGAGATATGTGTGTGTGCGTGTGTGTGTGTGTATATATATACATATATATATCTAGGGTAGGTGTGTGTGTATATATATCTAGGGTATATGTGTGTGTATATACATATATATAAATACACACACACACATATATATACATATATATACATCTAGGGTAGATGTGTAATATATATATTATATATATATATACACACATATACATCTAAGGTAGATACACACACATACACACACACACACACACACGCACATGCACAACCTGTGTGATTTCAACAGAATCAATCAGGTTGTCTATGAATAGAAACAATTTTAAAATAATCTACTGATTCATGCCACAACATGGATGAATTTCCAAAGCATTCAAGCAGAGAAATTAGAGGGCAGACACCAAAGATTACATAGCACATGTTTATGTTTTACAACAAGCTCTAGGAAAGAGAATTCTAATCTACAGATATATAGAATCAAGATCAGTGATTGCATAAGGTTAAATGTGGATGGTAGTCATTCATTTGATGGGCCGCAAGGGAATTTTATTAGGTGTTGAAAATGTTCTCTTCCTTTTTTTTTTTTTTTTTTTTAGGGTAGTGTCACTGGCCCTCATATGTGGCACCGAACCGGGGCCGCTGGCTTCCCAAGCCAGCGCTTAACCACCGCGCCACTCGGCCAGCCCGAAAATGTTCTCTTTCTTTATTTGGGTTTTAGTTACATGGATTGTAGCATTTGTCAAAGTCCATGGAACTGTACACTTAAAAATGCTCACATTTTGGGCCGGCCAAGTGGCGCAGTGGTTGGGAGCTGGCTTGGAACGCCATTGGCCCTGGTTTGGGTCCCACATCTGAGGGGGACCAGTGACATTGCCCTTAAAAAAAATTTAAAAGTGTTCACATTTTTTTACTTGTAAATTGGACCTCAGTAAAGCTGGTAAAGAGAAACCTTGACCACTGTGAGGTGATATCTCACTGTGGTTTTTATTTGCCTTTCCCTGATGACTAGCGATGTTGAGTATCTTCTCGTGTGCCTGTTGGCCAATTTCATTTCTTCTTTGGCAAAATGTCTATTTAGTTCTTCTGTCTATTTTCTTTTTTAGAGGGCAGTATCACTGGCCCTCAGATGTGGGATCTGAACCGGAGCCGCCGGCGTCCCAAGCCAGCTCTCCACCAATGCGCCACTGGGCCGGCCTTCTACTATCCATTTTCAATCACAATGTTTATTTATTATTTCTTATTATTTTTTGATATTCAATTGTGAATGTTTTTGACATATTTTGGATATCAACCCCTTACGGGGTATATGGTTAGCAAAAATTTTGTCCCGTTCCGTAAGCTGTCTTTTCATTGTGTTAATTGTTTATTTGGTGTGCAGAGCTTTTGGGTTTGATGTATGTAGTCCCATTTGTTGATTTTTGCTTTTGTTGCTTAAGCTTTATTGCATCGTGTTCAAAGAAGTAATTGCCAGGACCACTATCGATGAGCTTCTTTCCTACATTTTCTTCTAGGAGTTGTATGGCATGAGCTCCTATGTTTACTTCTTTGATCAATGTTGGGTTAATTTTTGTGAGTGGTGTGAGATAGTCGTCCAATTTCATTTCTCTGCATCTTTTTCTTCAACCACTATAGGAAACGATACGGAGGTTCCTCAAAAAATTAAAAATAGATCTATCTTATGACCCAGCTATTCCGCTGCTGCATATATACCGTCAGGAATGAAAACAGGAGTTTGACAAGATATCTGCACTTCATTGCTTATCACAGCATTATTCACAACAACGAAGATATGGAAGCCACCCAAATGCCCACCCACAGATGAAAGGATAAAAAAGGTGTGGTATATATACAGAATGGAATATTATTCAGCCATGAGAAAGGAGGATATCCTGCTATTTGTGGCAACATGGATGAACCCTCAGCACATTATGCTAAACTGGATAAGTCAGAGAAAAACAAGTACTGTACGATATCAGTTACATGTGGAATCTAAAACATTTCAACCCTGTAAAAAAAAAGAAACAAACAGTAAGAGCTGGAAGAGAGATGGCGGCAGCCGTGCGACAACATTTGGCCCAGCTCATGAATTCGAGCGGTTCTCACAGAGATCTGGCGGGCAAGTATCGTCAGATCCTGGGAAAAACCATTCAGTTTATCTGGGGCAGAACAACTAGAAGCTTTAAAAACTTTTGCGGAAACAATGGTAAATGAGAATGTCAGCCTCATGATCTCTCGACAGTTGCTGACTGATTTTAGCACACGTCTCCCTAACCTGCCGGCTAGCACAGCCGAAGAAATCTATCATTTTACCTTGGAAAAGATCCAGCCAAGAGTCACTTCATTTGAGGAGCAGGTTGCTTCCACAAGACAGCATCTTGCATCCATGTATGAGAAAGAAGAAGATTGGAGAATTGCAGCCCAAGTGTTGGTGGGAATTCCTTTGGAAACAGGACAAAAACAGTACGATGTAGATTATAAACCGGAGACTTATCTGAAGATTGCTGGGCTACATCTAGAGGATGATGATCCAGTCCAGGCAGAGGCTTACATAAATTGAGCATCATTGCTTCAGAATGAATCAACCAATGAACAGTTACAGATACATTATAAGGTATGCTATGCACGTGTTCTTGTTTGTAGAAGAAAATTCACTGAAGCTGCACAAAGGTACAGCTCTCTCACAAGACAATAGTGCACGAAAGTGAAAGACTAGAGGCCTTAAAATATGCTTTGCTCAAAAAAAAAAAAAAAAAAGAGTCTTACGTGTGCTGAATCTTGGACGCCAGCGGCCCCGGCTCAGACCCCACATATGAGGGCCAGTGATACTGCCCTCAAAAAAAAATGCTTTGCACTGTACCATCTTAGCATCAGCAGGACAGCAATGTTCTCAAATGCTAGATACCCTTTTTAAGGATATCAAAGGTGCCAGCAACTTGCTGCTTATGGGGTCCTAGAGGAAAATGTACCTGGATGGGATCATCAGAGGAAAGCAACTTCAAGAATTTGCTGCCAAGCTGATGCCTCACCAAAAAGCAACTACAGGGCCGGCCGAGTGGCATGGTGGTTGGGAGCTGGCTTGGGACACCAGTGGCCCCGGTTCGGGTCCCACATATGAGGGCCAGTGACACTGCCCTCAAAAGAAAGAAAAAAGCAACTACAGATGATGGTTCTCACATCTTGCACAGAGCTGTTATTGAACACCATTTGTTGTCTGCAAGTAAGTTATTTAATAATATTACCTTTGAAGAACTTGGAGCTCTTTTAGAGATCCCTGCAGCTAAGGCAGAAAAGATAGCATTGTAGCGATAACACAGGGATGTAAGAATGGATTTATTGATCAGATTGATGGAATAATTCATTTTGAAACACGAGAAACCCTGCCAACATGGGGCAAACAGATCCAATAGCTTTGTTTCCAAGTGAATGACCTTTGAAAGAAAATTAGTCAGCACCAGAATGGACAGCACAAGACATGGAAGCCCAGATGGCTCAGGGAACCCTTCTAGAATTTCTGTGCCCACTATATCTTTTCCCACGTTGTGCAGATTAATTTCACTATCTCCAAAGCATTTGCATCATGACCTTATATATTTCAATCCCTTTTATGTTGGATTGCATTTAAAGAAGACATTATTACAGCAGGATGTACAGGCATTTAAGAACATGTACTTCCCATATATTCAGGGTCTCTGTGTGTCAGGCTAACTCAGATGTTGTGAAAGCGTTTTTTTTTTTAAATGGAGTAAGTGAAATATCTGTGACTGAAAAGTTTGGGACTTGTGATAACTTTGTAGTCATGTAAAACTTACTTAAGTGCTTTGTGCCTCTTCAAATGTAGTTATCCTAATAAATGGAGAAGTGAGAAAACAAACAAGCAAACACAGAAAAAAAAACCCGGTAAAATGGGGGTTACCAGGGGATGAGAGTGGGGGTGGGAGGGTCGGGCAGGGGATAAGGTTGATGGTATTTAAGGATACAAACTTGTAATGAGTACTAAACAAGCCATAGGGATCTAACGTATAGTATATTGAATGTAGACAATAGCATCGGACGATAAGTATGCAATGTGATCAGTATTGTTACAATGGCAACAATATTACAATATATAAATGTATGAAAGCACCATGCTGTACACCTTAGATTTACACAGTGTTACATGTCCAACTTATTGAATATAGAAAAAAAAATGAGACCTTGACTATTAGTTTCATTTGGAGGAACTGAGTTTGCTGATAAGCAATACCCAAAACGTAGACCTCTCATAATGGTCAGGGCTTCACCAGTCATTCAAGGATTTTACTTATCGGCACCAAAGCAGGGGGCTCTAGCCAGCCTCTCCTGCCCTCCCCACCTCACCCCCACGTAGATGAACAAAGCGTGTTTCAGGAAAGAATTCGAAACTACAGCTGAGGTGGGACTCCACCTCCTGGGGAACAGCCTTCTGCATTGATTCTTGCTCTTGCCCTTACCCTTGCTCCTACTGCATCACAATCTTGTGCCCTGTGCTCTTTTTCCGCATGGAGGGAAGGGAACACGAGGAGGAGATTTGCGAGGATGGTGGCCTGGTCCTAGGGCTCCCCATTTTGTCCCCATTGCAGTTGCCGGGACCCCACAGTTGCCTAGTTAGTTTCAGAAACAGGCTAAAGCATAATCTGAAGCGGCTGTCATCTCATCAGGCACAGGAATATCGGGCTCTCACCTGTCTCAGATTCCTGGCTAAAAGCAATGGGTAACTCATAGTAGAGTTACATCTTCCCACTTCTTCCCTCCCTGCCTTCAGAACACTCACTTTTGCCTAGACTTTGTCTCTGATAGCTCCTCCTTCAAGGCTGCCTGTAGTATCAACTTGCTCTAACACGGAATGTTTCCCAAAGCCCTCATACGAATTGAGACTTCCATGGACAGTGTAAGGGAGTTCTTTGCTCCATATCCTCATCAAGTCTTAGCACCCACAGTCTTTTTAATTTTCTTCTACGTGGCCATTGGGTGTGTACATCTCACTTCATTTCTCAAACTATGTAACCTGTGGATATGTCAACTATTTCAAAGAAAACTGCCTACATTTGCTGAACCGCATACTGGGGCAGATGGCCTGGCAAGCGATTATGGTGTCGCCTTCAGGCGTGAGAGTCCATTTCTGACGTGGATGCTGAAGTGTTGGCATCTCCAGAATACGGTGAGGGTGTGTGAGGACAGTGCGAAGTCGTATTTGAAGTCTTCAAGGTTTCTGCAGATTTGTATCATGTCTACCTTGTTGGTTTCAAAATCAAGGGCACTTGTAAGATGGAGTAATGCAGAAAGGAAACACGGGGAACTTGAGAACTTGACATTGGACAAGTCTTTTCCTCTGCTGGGTCCTCCATCTCCTCTCTGGAAAAAGGTGACAAGGGTTGGAATGGGGGAGGGGGGTCCTTCTGTTGCTAGATTCCTGACACCGTCCACATCTCTCCTGCTCGGTACTGTCTTTGAGACTGTGAGGCGGGCACTGTAACCCAACTGTGCAGGTAAGGAAATGGAGGCTCTGAGAGGTGAAGTGACTGGTCCAAGGTCACGGGCCTCAGCGGGGCAGGGAGGGACATCGATCCCATATGCATTCCAGATGCCCTCCCTCTCAGACACACATGCAGAGTGTGGGTGGCACATGCACTTCCTGTTTGCACACTGCTTTACTTACTTCCTACCTGCTTTCATGCACAGGCCACACCAGCTGCCTGGGAGCTGGGCCAGGCAGGGCTGGGGACAGGCTCTTACCCCCATTACTCAGGTGAGGAAACAGGTCCGGAGAGATGATGTGACTCAGAACGCAGATCTCAGAGCTGGGGCGCCCTCAGAGTACGTCTAGTCCAATCCTGTGACTGAGAGATGGGAACTCTAAAGGCTGAAGAGGGAAAAGGTGGGGCCACAGTCACTTGAGGAGGCGATGGCAGAGCTGGGTCAGAGACCTCAGGCAGGTCGCTTCCCTTCTCTGCGTCTGATCTGTCACCTGTGCCATGAGGAACAGTTAACCCCTGCAGAGTATCAGCAAGGTTGGAAGGAGATAGTGCACCAAAGCGCGGGACCCAGGGCCTGGGCCTGGCGGTGATGGTGACAAAGATACAAGGAGAAGGGGGATGGATGCCCAGGAAATTGCCAAACCGGATGTCTCAGGGGGCGGGGAAGATGCTGGCAGGCCCCTTAAAGCCCATGATGAACCTCAGGGGTGGGAAGCTGTGAGGGGTGGCGTTCTGGGAGCGGTAAGGGCAGCCTGGGTGGGTGTCATCAGAGAGCAGTGAGAGGTGGGGGTGTCACCCACATGACCCTGTCAGCCCCTCGAAGGCAGTGGCAGCAGACTGCAGTGGGCAGAGCACACATTTGAACTCAGAGGGTTCTGGGTTTAAGCCCCAGTTTACCTCTTCCTAGCTGTGTGTGTGCCTTAGGGCGAGTGTCTTCCCTCTCAGAGCCTCACTTTCCTCATGCATTGAATGGGCCTGATCATCTCCTCCCTCAGGGCTGTCTGGTAAATAAAACCTAGGCCCATACAAGAAATGGTAAGTGAATATTCGGAAAACTTAATGCATAGTAGTCGATAACTGGAAACAAGTGAGTCAAGGAATCCTTGTCCATCAATAAGAGTGAGAGGAGTCAGAGGACTCAGGCCAGGAGAGGGGGTGGGGGCGGGGTGGGGGGTGCGGAGTTGAAAGCTGTGGGAGCTGCCCAGGTGCCTGCTGAGAGCCCTGGAGCTCAGCGAGGTCTGAGAAAACACTTGCTGGGTGTATTGTGGACCTTTGGGGTGGAGGAGGCGGTGGAAGGCCCGAGACTGCAGCAGGAGGAAGGCCTGCCTGGGTGTCATGGTTGCACTGTGAGTGAGGAGGTAGGCCCCCTCCAAGGTGGCCAGCCTGACCCTCCTGGGGACCCACAATCCGCCTGCATTCCCCAGGGCCCTCCTTCTTCCACTCTGCTCTCCTCCTCTCTGACCACCCTGCTCTCAGCACTGCCCCCCTGCAGGGTGCAGGGGAGTGGGCCCAGGGGGGAGGCCCACCCTGGGGAAGGGGTGTGGACAGGGGAGAGTGCTGTAAACCTGCAGGCCTGGGGACTTGGTGACCTCCCCAGCACCCTGTTTCTCATGGCTGCTTTCTCCTCTTTTCCAGATGAGCTGCCCCTGCTCAGGAACCCACTGCACACAGTGATCAAACTCACACCTGTGGCTTTAGTTAGAGCCTCACATCCATCCATGAAAAGGCATGTTTTGCCTAGTGTGTGCACAACAGGGTCCTGGGAGGTTCCCAGGGTGAGAGTGCCAGAAAAGTCATATATCACTCATCACACCAGGGCTGGTGTCCCAGGCGTCATTCATCCCTCCCCTGCCCCCCCCACCCCACCCATGCATGCGCGCGCACACACACACAGACACACACACACACACACACACACATGCACGCACACACATCTCAGGCCACATACCTGGAAACCTAACGGGAAGGGGACTCCATTTCTGTCAGAATCACAGAATTCCCTTGCGCCCAAGCAGGGACCCAGCAGGCAGGGAGGCAGAAGTGATAGCACCAGGCAACAAGGCAGAGACCCACCTGAAGCCTGTCTTTAGGGGAGGGGTACAGACAGAGCCAGTTTCCTGGGGGTGCGACCTATGCACTGCCACAGGACCCTGCACTCGGAAGGGCTCCCCATTCTGCTGTGGCTGAATTGAATGTCCTGCCGTTGGTCTCTTGGAATTCTGAATGATTTTTCAGCAAGGGAACCTGCATTTCCATTTTCCACTGGACCCGGCAAATTATGTAGCTGGGTCTACGTCAGGATCCAGGTCTGGAGAGAGGAGAACCTCTTCTCAGGGAAAAGAGGCAATGGGGACAGTGGCCCTTAACTGCTCTTAATCTGGGGCCTTGTCCTCCCAAGGTGTGGACATCACTGGGAGACCCAAGGAAGCTCTGCACGCTGTCCCTGCCTGCTACTGAGCCCTTCCCAGGGGCCCTAAGTGTCTCTGCTCTCACTGTCGTCCACTGAAGGAATTGCAGAACTAGTCGCAGCCCCCACCCCCCACCCCCGCAGGGATCACCCAGCCCTTGGAGACACCAGGACTGGCCTTGGCCTCAGTGGGACAGCCCTGATTCCAATGAAGGGCTCCGGAGCCCCACATGGGCCTCGGGTCACAGCCACAGGCGATGGGCTTTGTTTTCCTTAAATCCACTCTCAGCAATAAGGATCTATCTTCCTTCTTCCTGCTGGAGGAGAGAGGGATGTCACTGCGAAGCCTACCTCACTGTCCTTAAGGCTCTGTCTGAGGGATGAGGTACTGAAATTGTGTGGATGATGAGGCAAAGGTACCAGGACGGTGCCTCCAAAGGTGGGGACGGGGAGGTGGGCCCTGGTGGGTGTCTGTGGATCCTGTCCCTTGGTGGGAGGGACAGTGGCACCAACCCACAGCCTCCACCGCATCCCATCCCCTGCTTCCTCCCTCTCCCCCTCTTCCCCTCCCCCACATCCATTGGGATCTAACAGGAAATCACATAACTATGTGGACTGGAGCCTCTTGAAACTCATGATCTCCACACTCACAGGTACCTCCCCATCTCACAGCCTCTTTGGCAGCGGTGAGCCCCCCCCCCACCCCCAATCCCAGAGAGCAGACGATGGGCCACTCAGAGCAACACATGCACCGGTAATGGAGGAAACATCCCAATTCATTTTGCAACTTTAATGTAACACTGATACCAAAAACATGACAGCACGACAACAGCACACAATGAAAGCAGGAGGGCAAAGAGAGCTTAGTCTTGCATGCCATCTTCCATCGGCAAGCAGAGGCTGCCTAGAGTGCTACGTGAACATGGATTCTGAGGAGGCACTCTGGCTAGGTGAGTGATTGCTGCAGTTCATCAGCGTTGTCTGTAAACACAGGACACAAAAGCGAAAACAGAAATAGAAATACATGAGACACAGCGAGGGATATAAAGAACAAAACAAGGGTCTGCGGCGCTCTCGTTCCCACTCCCCACGTCAGAGCTACCCCCTGACTTCTCACAGCCCTTCCTCAGCCCACCCTTCCGTCTCACGTATCACCTGAAAATCTTACTGGATCCAGGAGAAGAAGCTGGCACTCGTTCTGGCGGCATTTCTGGTGCGGATGGTGGAGCTGGTGCTAGGGCCATCTAGGATGGTGGTGTTGGCCCCACCATTGGTGCCACTGCTGACGCCAGCTCTCCAAGTGGCCCTCCTGTTGGCACGGTTGCTATTCAGAATGTACTGATGGTATCTGGCCCAGAAAGCAAAGGGGATCCTGGCCCAGGCGTCGCCAAAATCTCCGTCCTCATCCCAGGACAGGAGCTCCACCTGTATGTCATCCCAGCTCCACCGTCCAATCAGAGCTTCATCCCCGATGTTCATCTGGGCCCTCATCTGGGCCCTGGCATGTTCCTCAGCCATATCCACATCCATTGTCTTGAAAGCATCATCCACGGCCTCCAAGAAATGAGCCTTCCATTCCTGGGGGTCTCGGTTCTGATTCTGTGATGGAATAACAGCAACCATCCTGACAGCTACCCCCACGTTCACTGAGCACCTGCTTCCCGCTGTACACCCTCCTGTGTGCTGCGCATAATCGCAATAAAAATAAAGACCACTGGAGTCGGGCCCCTCTTATTCTGGGCCAGACCTGAGATTTCGCCCCATCCCTCACACGTACGTACTACGTTGTGAACTTGGAGTGAGTTACCTAGGAACCTTTCCGAGCCTCAGTGTCCTCACGGGACAGACACACAGCCTAAGGAGCCTGTGACCGAGAAACAGACAAGGTATGGGAAGGGCCAGCCCCTGGGCCTGGCCCCCTGCAGGGGCTCTCCGTTACCTGGGCAATGAATCTCAGCACCCTCATCTTGCTGGTCTCGTGGCGGGCCCGCAGGCCCCAGAGGAATTCATACTCGGGTGGGCTGCTATTGGGGATCTTCTTGTATTCCAGGTACCTCAGTGGAGAGGAAAAGAAAACTTTTGCCTCCAGCCAGGCAGCGCTGGTGTTGCGCCAATGGCGCCCAGGTGGCCCCGTCCCAGCCCCGCTGCTGCAGGTCAGCTCCTGCAGGAAGATTGCCCTGCCCCTCCAGCCCATGCCCGACTCCCAAGGTTTCTGCCTCCAATACCGAGACCCTCAAAGCCCTGGGGCATGGGTCCTGCCCAGCAGCCACGGGGAGGTGTGGCGGGGAGCGAAGGAAGGGGGGCGGGTTCGGTGGGTGGGTGGGTGGGTGGGTGGGGGACACGTGTAGGGTGTTTGTTCATAGGAAGGCCACAAGTTTGTGCCCCTTGTGTCTCAATGACCCCGGATTCCTGTTGGGTGTGTTGTAAACAGAGGAGCCATTTCTTCAGGCCCCCTGCTCTGAGCACACCCCACCGCAGGGTCTCGTCCATGGCCTGGCTCAGCCCTGGGACAGTCCACCATAGAAAACAACTGTGAAGGCAAGAAACAGTCCAAGAGCAGCAGTGGACTCGGTGTACACTCCTGACCGTGCGTGTGCACACACGTGCTAGTGCACCTGTGTGCGTGTGTGTGCGCACGTGCTCTCCGAGGACCAAGGATCGGGTGGGCCCTGGCCAGGAAGTCAAGAGGGCTGCGCTCTAGGCCCAAATGGGCCCCTTACCAGCCGGGGCCATGCTCAAGACTTCCACTCTCTGAGCCCCAGGTTCCTGAGATGTAAAGCAGGGGAAATTCTCCTACAGCCTGCAGGGCAGGTGCTGAATGATATGGGGGTTGTAACACACCCCCGCACTGTGTTCTCAGTCAATGTGCGCTCCTTTCCCCCGCAAGACTGCCCCGGAATTCTAATCCCACCGACACTCATATACCCCCACCCACACTCATTCCAGAGCCCCCATCCTCCTAGTGTTAAGATACAGGACAGGGAATGGCTTCCTCAGCACACAAGGAAGGCACGAGTGTGAGACAAAGTTACCTCGGTCAATACTTACTTCTGCTTCACAAAGTCATCTGTAATGAGCTTCCTCAGATCGCCAAGGAACGGGTGCCTCATCCTGAGGACAAGGAAAGGAGTCCATAACTAGAGGCGGTGGCAGTGCCCGGATGTGGGCAGGGGTGCTCCCTAACAGGATTGAGAGCATCCCGGCCTGTGGGACAGCTCCATGAGGCCTGGGCATGCAGCAGAGGTCAGACAGCCACTTGTCAGTGATGGCCTACATATGGGTTTCATGGAGCCCCAAATTCTGATGGTTTCTCTTAGATCTCCTTGGAGGACAGAGAGGAGACATAGAGAAGGCAGGGGCTGAGAGTTCAGGACCATTTCACCATGTACCCTGGTGAGACCCTCTGCACTCTGCCTGGTCCCGGACGCCCACTCCCCTGCACTAGTCTGCCGGCCTGTGGCAATCCCGTGGCCAAGGACAATGCTGAGGGGCGCTGAGATCCCCAGGGTGCAGTCATACCCAGGGCGCAGTCCCATCTTGCGTAGTGCCTCCCAAAGGACAGCTGTGAGGGGAGATGAGGAACAAGAATTTAGAACACACAGGTGAGATGGGGGGCAAGCCCCCCGGGCTGCAGGTCTAGCCACTCACCCTCACTGGCACGGTTGCCATTCATGAAGATGACTCCCAGAATCACCAAGAGGAGACTCAGCCTGGGAGTGTCCTTGGTCCTAAAGGTGTAGAAAGAGGGATCCTGTCCAGCAGCCATTTGCCCAAGAGACTACAGCCGGCTCACCCAACTAGCCTCTCCCACATTGCTCCCCTACTGGGCAGTTCTTCCAACTCTGCACAAGGCTTGCTACCTGATGCAGACAATTCATTCCTCCGCTTGAGACTGTATCACTTCATCCATCAAATGTGGATGCTAACACGCCCTCCCAGGTTTCTGCCGAAGACAGGGCTAGGCGGGGAGCAAACACTTGCCAAAGGTGTGTCCAGAGAGGCACATCCACGCCTTCCCTGCCCTTTTGCCCATGGGAACTACACTAGACGGGAATCTCCCCCAGAACCAGCCACTCTGCCAAGCCCGGGCCAGGCACTTAGCAGGAAGAGGAAGGCAGCAAGAAGCCTGCTTTCTTGGAAGGAGGGGGATGAGGTGGGCGGGAATGAAACACTGACCGCAGCAAGGCCTTGCCCAGGCTACTACCCCTTTCATCTGGTAATCGCTTGGCACCACTAACTGTGTGCTGGGCATTGTGCTAGGCCCTCAAGCCCTGCTTTCCCGTTTCTCTGAGAGGAGGAGGGAGAGGCACCACCTCGGAAGGCCACGACCCCCCTGCCCTTTCTCACTTTCCCAGGAGGCGAGCTGAAGAATCCCGAGTGCAGACAAGAATGTACAGGTGTTCTTCCTTGTCGATCTCCTTCAGGTGGATCCCAAACTTCTACACGGGGAGAAAACAGAATGTGAGGTCAAAAATCCGTGCTGGGTGTCCTGCAAGCAGTCACTCCATTCCATCACAACATTTCCTAGGCAGGGAGCCCAAAGTCGTGGGGCAGGACGGAAAAGGAGAGGCTGCAGAAGAACTGGCCTGTGGGAGCTCTGGCACTGGCTGAGGCAGTGGGACCCACTTCAGGAGACAACAAGCGCTCAGAGAGCATGAGGGAGAGGAACCCAGGGGAGTTAAGTGTGCAGTGGGAGCTTCCAGGTGGAGAAGCCAGGCAAGGCTTCCGGACCAGGCCGCACTGACACTAGGCCTCCAAGGGCTGCAGAGTGCAAGGCTTCCCTGCTGCCCTTGTTCCACAGTTTCACCCATCCCTGCGCCCACCTTTTCCAGGGTGTATGTTGCTCGTTCAATGATCTCAGGGAAATGTTCGTCGTATTCTCGGATGACGTCCTTCAGCATGTCTACAGGCGGTGGGGGGGAGGTGGGAAAAGCACCTGGGCTGAGCAGGGGCCATGGAGCTGCAGCCCCTCGGTCAGCCCTGCTGAGGGGAGCACAGTCAGGACCTGGTACTGTACACATGGAGCCATCAGCCAAGGCCTAATGGGTGGGGGCATGTGATGGGGGCCCCTGGGGAGGGTTGGGGGAGGTGGGAAGGCAGAGCTGGGGCGCGGGGCACAGTTGTCCACCTGAGCGCTTGATGGGGATCTTCTTGTAGTCCTTAATCATCAGATATTTCACCAACTTATTTGCCTGGAGAAGGAGGAGCACACGGGGAGGCGGAGACATGGATGAGCCCGCAAAGAACTGGCCCACAAGGGAGGCGGAGGGAGAGGAGGGAAGGGCAGGCTTCTTACCCTCTCTTGCAGAAGGGTCACGTTGCGAGGTGGCAAGCACAGTACATGCCTTGAGGGTACCTGGGACCTCAGGGCCATCGGGGGCCGAGGGGCCATCTGAGCCCGCACCGTCAATGAGGGCTGTGATGCTCTCCAGGTTGGTGGAACCGCAGGAGGCTCTCTCTCCTCCTCGCTGCTCTCATACTCATCATCCAGGTGCTTGGACTGTAGCATTGGGGAGAGGAGAGACCCAGGGCTACCAAGCTTACTGGGCCAAAGCCCCTGGCAACATCTTCACCAGAGCAGGTACTTGGAAATAAGAGTAATAGGAACAGTGGATGACACGTGCAGAGTGCTTACTAAGTGCCAGGCACTGAGCCAACCTCTTCTCCCTCCAGGCCTGAGGGTAAGGACTACATGGAGTAAAAACATGCTAGCACATTTGTGTTAGAGAAACTTGGACAAGCTGAGAGAAGAAGAGGGGAGGAGAGAGGAAAAGGAAGGGAAAGGAGGGGAGGAGTCAGGAGGGGTGAAGAGGAGAGGAGAGGGAAGAGAAAGGAGAAGAGCAAGGGCGTTTGGAGAAGGCAGGGAGGTCTCACCTTCTTCGTCCTCTTGCCTCCCATCCTGGCCCAGGGCTCAGCACTGTTCTGAGCAGCAGCAGCTGCACCCTCAGGCTCAGGGGCACTGGTGGCCATCTTGGCCTTGGCAGCAGCTGCTGCCACAACATTCTGAGGCTCCACCCACCGAGTCTTAGCAAGAGCCTTCCCAGACTTGGTCGTCTTGGGCCGGGTGGCTGCCCCCTCCCCGGCATATGCTGCTGCCTGGGGCATCCCAGAGGCAGCGCTGGGGCCCTCTGCGGCAGCCTCTTGGGCAGGGGCGGGTCTCTTGGGGCGTGGGAAGGCCATGCCACTGACACCTGCCGGCTGGGCGAAATCAAACACATCGTTCTGACCCAGGAAGGCTGTCTTGGGCCGGGTGGCATCCACCTCACTGGCACACGGAGCCTGAGAGGAAGCGCAGGCAGTACTAGGACCTTCAGTTGCAGCCTCCTGGGCCTGAGAGGATGGCTGGGACTGTGAGGAGGTTGCTGGAGCCCCAGAGACGGCCATCTCACTGCTGACTGGCATCTGGGAGCTGCGCAGAGAAGCAAGGGTTGTGTCAGGGGTGCCTCCTTGAGCCTCGACCACGTATGTCATGGGCTGGGTATCCTCTCGTGAGGCCTGGTCTGTGGCCAGCGGGTGGTTAGCGACCACCTGATTGTAGGCGGCACGTGCAACAGCGGCAGCAGCCCGAGCGGCACGGTTGGAGGCAGCGGCGCGGGCTACGTTGGCAGCCCGGTCGGCAGCCTCATTGGCAAGTGTTTCCGGATCCAGCTGAAATGCCTCCATCAGAGTCCGGGCCAGCATAGGGTTTTCCAGCTCCCAGGGTTCATTCTGCAAGGCCGGAGAGAAGGGTAGGGGAAGGCAGACAACTCTGCACACTAGCATCATGGTTCCCTGTGCTGGCCAGCCTCCTCCAGGCAGGCAGCCAGCCAGCCAGCCAGCCAGCCAGCCAGCCAGCCAGCCTCCACTATCCCCCAGAGCCTCCCCAACCCCCACTCTCTCAGCAGGAGAGAGAAGGTTTGGTTTGGGGAGTCTGGGCAGTCCTTCCCATCAACCCTCCCCTTCATCCACACCCCTCTGCAAACCCTCCCCACCAGTCCCCACCCACCCCCACCCCCACCCCACCACCATTTAGCAGGGCCAGCAGGTGGCCAAGAAGGGGGCCTCACCGACAAAATGCGAAGGCCTGGACCCAAGCTCCCAAAGGCTCTGAGGAGACGAATGTCAAAGCTGGTGAGAGTGCCATAGCCTCCGAAAGCACCAAATTCTTCATAGTCGTTTCCTTCAACCATCTCTTCCTCCCCGACTTCATCGCTACCCTCATCCATGTCTTCAGCGGTGTAGCGTTCGGATTCCAGGCGGAAGCTTCCTCAGCCATGCTCGGTCCCAAGGAGACGAGAGCTCAGCCTGAGAGGGAGGGTGAGGCCTCTTCAGGGGAGGGGGCGGGATCCAGCGGAGGCGGGATCTCTTAGGAGGTGGGGTGGGGGCATCATCCGTTACTAGGCAGTAGGGTTTGGGGGAGGCATGAGGTCTGTTGGGGTAGATTCTGTCAGAGACAGAGCCCTAGGAGAGGGTTGGAAGAGGTCCGAGGAGACCCCCACCCCGCACTGAAAGGGGAGTTGTGGTCCTTCAGGATCCCCATCCCGGCATCTCGATTTGCATAGAGGGGTGGACTGGCAGGCTTGGGTCTGAAGAGGACCAAAGAGGATGGATGCATCGAGAGGGGGAGAAACAAAGGCCCTGAATTTAAGGGCTGGAGCTGGGGGCCACGATGAAGGGGGAGCAGATGAGATGTGAGGGCTCAGACACTCGGGGACCGCGGAAAGCTCTGGGAACCTGACTCCCAGGGACCCTTCGGCTAGGTCCGGGCGGGTGGGTGGGAGTCAGGGGATTGTTTCTGGTCAGGTTGGGCTCACACTGGCGCGATAAGGGTGGAGGCGGTGGGGGCCTCGGACTAGATGAGGCTCCAATTGGAGCGCTGGAGGTCTCAAAGCCCAGGGTTGCAACTCCAGGACGGGGGCAAAGCTGTCAGCTGGGTGGGAGTGATCTAGGAGTGGTTGGGTGGGGATGGGGCCCGGGTCTAAGGCAGCTCAGCCCGGAGCACACGGGTGTGTTAAAGCGGTTCGGATCGTGGGCTCTGGTGTCAGCAAGGCTCGGATCCGGAAGCCTGGGTCTGGTGGCGGGGTTGGATGGGGCTCCTATCTAGACCGCGGGTCTAATGGGGTTCGGGTTCTGAGTGCTTGGGCTTTGTTCAGTACCAGGGGTAGAGTCGCGGCGTGACAGGATTCCACTCGCCCTCTCCCAGTCCTGTCTGGGGCTGGGTCCTTACCTTCCCTGGGGCTCCAATGGCGTCGGTCCTCAGCACCAGTAACCCCGCAGCCGCGCCCTCGCCTACTGCTGCCAGCACAGCAGCTCCGACCACCCCGCCCCTTTTCTCCGCGTACCCCCCCACCCCGTGGCTGGGCGGCCTGCGCCTGCGCCGACCCCTCCAGCCCGCTGGCGTTCCCAACAAAAGCCCTTTCCACCAGGTCCCCACTGCGCATGCGATTCCGTGGGTAGGTGGGCACGGGGGTGGGGGGGGGGGCGTTTCCTCCTTCCCGCCAGACTCCCCTCCTCCCCCCCACCGCAGGCGCGTGCACTCAACACTCTGTGGTGCAGTTCAACCCACCCAATCATCTACCCTCAGACCCCCACTTTTGCAGCCCTGGCCTCCCCCTTCCCCAGCTTCCCCAGCTTCCCCAGCATGACCCCTAGGTCACAAATACAGAGGTCTCTAGCTGAGTCTGTAACTGCAACAAAGGAAAGGCAAATGGCCAGAGGATGCCATTCCCTTTGTGCCCCCTCCCTCACACACTATCCATTTATGTGGCCTCCAGGCACACTGGGAACATCTGCTTCTTCAACCATTCTTTATGCAGCTTGTACATCACAGCCAGTTCTGCCCTGGGAGGGGGATGTCAGCATCCCCATTTTACAGATCAGGAACCTGAGTCACAGACACATTGCATAAACTAACTACACAAGACCAGCGAGCCAGTAAACAGAAAATGCAGAATTAGGGCCTGGGTCTTCCTGACTCCAATATCCATGTTCTGCTAGTGCTGGTGGGTGTGGGGGTGGGGGGGTCAGGCCGGTGAGGGGGTGGGCGGTGGGGGTGGGGGGAGAGCACCCTCCCATCTTCAGTTTGAGTGACAGCTCCATCCCCCACCTCTTCTGCCCTGTCCACATCTGTCACAAACAAGCAAGGTTTGTGTTCTCTGAGACTTAATCTCATGCTCTGCACCCAGGAAGACACAGGTAGAGGCCCCCAGCCCCACCCCTGCCTACTCTACATGGGTCCATACAGGTGTGGGAATTGCTCCTTGGGGTCCACTCCCCGACTGTCAGGCCTCTTCGCAGAGAGTGGCACAAACCCGCTGTCCCTGAGGCCTTCCTGGTGCCCACTGCAGTGGCCAGGACAATCAGGCACTTGTGTGTCTGAGCCATGGCAAGCCCTGATTCAGAGTAAATGTTTGTCCTGGTTCCTTCCGGGGCTGGGGCCCGAGGCAGCTGTGGTCTTGTGAGAAGAAGCTGGGCCGGGCTTCAGAATTCCAGGGATGGAGTGCTGGGCCAGTGTGTTGCTAGCTGTGCGAGCCCGCTCAGGTCACTGGACATCTCTGAGTCTGGTTTCTCGATATGCATAATGGCAAGTGCAAGGAGCATTTACCGGGATCCTACCCAAGGATACACATCCAGTGGAGGAAGCTGCTGTGCTTCCAGAATGACTGGAGAGTCTGCTTTGGAGGCAGAAAATGCTATGTTCTCATCTTTTACATGAACTATAGAGGACTTTTATATTTGCATTTGTATCAGCCTCTCCATGACTCCTGTGTATTAATAGAAGTTATTGCTCCGACCACAGTTTTTATTCTCTAGTGACCAATATCAATTCTGCCTGATTTGATGGGTTTCCTTGGTTGTTGTAAAGCAACCTCCTCTGTCAGCTGTTTGTGCCTCTTCAGCCCTTCCTGTGTAATACATTTCTGTGGCAGGTAAGCATTCTCTAAAATCAAAATCCTTGACAAACCTCTATGTTATTGGGTTGTCAGAAAAGTCATGACATCGGCCGGCCCAGTGGTGCATTGGTTAAGAGCTGGCTTGGGACGCCAGCAGCCCCGGTTCGGATCCCACATATGAGGGCCAGTGTCACTGCCCTCTACAGCTAACAACAGCTCCACGTGGAGCTGGGCTGCGAGCCTCAGCGATGGTGTAGGCTGCAGCCCCTGCTGCAGTGGCCTGCCATAGGCTACAGTTAGTGGCCGGCATCCAGTGTGAGCAGCTGGCAGCCAGCATGAGCTGCCAATAGCCACGATGAGAGACCATACAGAGGCCGGCGACCTATCTGCCTCATCCGGGAAGAGCGCAGTGATGATACCAACATGGGCCAGTGAGGCAACATCCTCCGCTACTAGACTGAAGAACAAAAAGACAGCAACTTGTCTGTTCCCCTTCCCCGGTTCCCCAACGCTGTTCCCCTCCCCCAATTCCCCAATAAAATCTTTAAAAAAAAAGAAGTCATGAGCATTTTTGCAACAAAAAACAGAAAAAATATGTCCTGACTTTTCTGACAACACAATATAATAGAAAATGCTATGTTCTTATCTCAAACTGACCTGTGCTTTGTTACAAAAACCATAGTGGAACATCTGAAACTGCTGCTGAATAATAGTATATGTGAACTATAATTTAATACATATGTAGTCATGGGATATGGAGTATAGTGTGGGAATAGAGTCAGTGGAATTGTAATAGATATGATGATATTTGGTATGGGGGTAGTGGCTGGGGGAGGGGATTTGTCATTTTACAAGGGGTGAAAAGGATAACTATTGCATTGTTTTGTACACCTGAAGCTAATAAAAAATAAATTAATACAAAAAGAAATAGAAAAACCATAGTGGCCTTTTATATTCATTTTCCTTTCAATTTTATTTTTAATTTTAATTTTTTATTTCTTTTATAAAGATGTATAGTTGACATGTAACATTATGTTAATTTTAGGTGTACAACATAATGATTCAATATTTGTATATGGCGCAAATGATCATTACATTAAGTCTAGTTAACATCAATCACCACACATAGTTACAATGTTTTCTCAGCTTTTATTACATTTGTTTTCATATAAGACTATATACTATAGGTTATATAACCATATATGCTAATATGCTCATAACTCCAAAATCTATATCCCCAGTTTGAATTTCACCTTTCGGATCCATATCCATATATTCACTCTCCTATATGACATCTCCACTTGGATGTCTCCAGGAGTTCTCATAGAGAGTCTGTCTAGAACCAGCCACTTGGTATACCCAACCCTCCCACAGGCTCACATCTCCCGCACCATTCCTCTTGTTTTTAAAACTCACATATTAAAAATTTCAGTAAATGATACCATTATCCACACAACTACTAACTCCAGGTAACAGAAGTCAACTACCACCACTTCCTCCTTTTTATACACTGCACTCAGGTGAGAAGCCTCTATGTTCAGCTGTCTCCTCTCAATCAATCCCAGCAAATCTAGTTACATTGGCCTCCTGGAATTCTCAGCTCTGTCTCCTTCACTCAGATTATCCATTGAGCTCCGTTTGTGCTCAGTCTCCTTGTGCTGCAAGTGAAAATTCTATCCAAAAAGAGGGGAAACAACAAGATGAGTCCTCAGCTGCCCAGTTAACCCAACTTCTTGCCTGAATAAAGCAAATATAAAAGTCCTCTATAGTTCATGTAAAAGATGAGAACATAGCATTTTCTGCCTCCAAAGCAGACTCTCCAGTCATTCTGGAAGCACAGCAGCTTCCTCCACTGGATGTGTATCCTTGGGTAGGATCCCGGTAAATGCTCCTTGCACTTGCCATTATGCATATCGAGAAACCAGACTCAGAGATGTCCAGTGACCTGAGCGGGCTCGCACAGCTAGCAACACACTGGCCCAGCACTCCATCCCTGGAATTCTGAAGCCCGGCCCAGCTTCTTCTCACAAGACCACAGCTGCCTGGGCCCCAGCCCCGGAAGGAACCAGGACAAACATTTACTCTGAATCAGGGCTTGCCATGGCTCAGACACACAAGTGCCTGATTGTCCTGGCCACTGCAGTGGGCACCAGGAAGGCCTCAGGGACAGCGGGTTTGTGCCACTCTCTGCGAAGAGGCCTGACAGTCGGGGAGTGGACCCCAAGGAGCAATTCCCACACCTGTATGGACCCATGTAGAGTAGGCAGGGGGTGGGGCTGGGGGCCTCTACCTGTGTCTTCCTGGGTGCAGAGCATGAGATTAAGTCTCAGAGAACACAAACCTTGCTTGTTTGTGACAGATGTGGACAGGGCAGAAGAGGTGGGGGATGGAGCTGTCACTCAAACTGAAGATGGGAGGGTGCTCTCCCCCCACCCCCACCGCCCACCCCCTCACCGGCCTGACCCCCCCCCCACCCCCCACACCCACCAGCACTAGCAGAACATGGATATTGGAGTCAGGAAGACCCAGGCCCTAATTCTGCATTTTCTGTTTACTGGCTCGCTGGTCTTGTGTAGTTAGTTTATGCAATGTGTCTGTGACTCAGGTTCCTGATCTGTAAAATGGGGATGCTGACATCCCCCTCCCAGGGCAGAACTGGCTGTGATGTACAAGCTGCATAAAGAATGGTTGAAGAAGCAGATGTTCCCAGTGTGCCTGGAGGCCACATAAATGGATAGTGTGTGAGGGAGGGGGCACAAAGGGAATGGCATCCTCTGGCCATTTGCCTTTCCTTTGTTGCAGTTACAGACTCAGCTAGAGACCTCTGTATTTGTGACCTAGGGGTCATGCTGGGGAAGCTGGGGAAGCTGGGGAAGGGGGAGGCCAGGGCTGCAAAAGTGGGGGTCTGAGGGTAGATGATTGGGTGGGTTGAACTGCACCACAGAGTGTTGAGTGCACGCGCCTGCGGTGGGGGGGAGGAGGGGAGTCTGGCGGGAAGGAGGAAACGCCCCCCCACCCCACCCCCGTGCCCACCTACCCACGGAATCGCATGCGCAGTGGGGACCTGGTGGAAAGGGCTTTTGTTGGGAACGCCAGCGGGCTGGAGGGGTCCGCGCACGCGCAGGCCGCCCAGCCACGGGGAGGGGGGGTACGCGGAGAAAAGGGGCGGGGTGGTCGGAGCTGCTGTGCTGGCAGCAGTAGGCGAGGGCGCGGCTGCGGGGTTACTGGTGCTGAGGACCGACGCCATTGGAGCCCCAGGGAAGGTAAGGACCCAGCCCCAGACAGGACTGGGAGAGGGCGAGTGGAATCCTGTCACGCCGCGACTCTACCCTGGTACTGAACAAAGCCCAAGCACTCAGAACCCGAACCCCATTAGACCCGCGGTTCAGATAGGAGCCCCATCCAACCCCGCCACCAGACCCAGGCTTCCGGCTCCGAGCCTTGCTGACACCAGAGCCCACGATCCGAACCGCTGTAACACACCCGTGTGCTCCGGGCTGAGCTGCCTTAGACCCGGGCCCCATCCCCACCCAACCACTCCTAGATCACTCCCACCCAGCTGACAGCTTTGCCCCCGTCCTGGAGTTGCAACCCTGGGCTTTGAGACCTCCAGCGCTCCAATTGGAGCCTCATCTAGTCCGAGGCCCCCACCGCATCCACCCTTATCGCGCCAGTGTGAGCCCAACCTGACCAGAAAGAATCCCCTGAATCCCACCCACCCGCCCGGACCTAGCCGAAGGGTCCCTGGGATTCAGTTTCCCAGAGCTTTCCGCGGTCCCCGAGTGTCTGAGCCCTCACATCTCATCTGCTCCCCCTTCATCGTGGCCCCCAGCTCCAGCCCTTAAATTCAGGGCCTTTGTTTCTCCCCCTCTCGATGCATCCATCCTCTTTGGTCCTCTTCAGACCCAAGCCTGCCAGTCCACCCCTCTATGCAAATCGAGATGCCGGGATGGGGATCCTGAAGGACCACAACTCCCCTTTCAGTGCGGGGTGGGGGGGTCTCCTCGGACCTCTTCCAACCCTCTCCTAGGGCTCTGTCTCTGACAGAATCTACCCCAACAGACCTCATGCCTCCCCCCAAACCCTACTGCCTAGTAACGGATGATGCCCCCCACCCCACCTCCTAAGAGATCCCGCCTCCGCTGGATCCCGCCCCCTCCCCCTGAAGAGGCCTCACCCTCCCTCTCAGGCTGAGCTCTCGTCTCCTTGGGACCGAGCATGGCTGAGGGAAGCTTCCGCATGGAATCCGAAAGCTACAACGCTGAAGACATGGATGAGGGTAGCGATGAAGTCGGGGAGGAAGAGATGGTTGAAGGAAACGACTATGAAGAATTTGGTGCTTTCGGAGGCTATGGCACTCTCACCAGCTTTGACATTCGTCTCCTCAGAGCCTTTGGGAGCTTGGGTCCAGGCCTTCGCATTTTGTCGGTGAGGCCCTTCTTGGCCACCTGCTGGCCCTGCTAAATGGTGGTGGGGTGGGGGTGGGGGTGGGTGGGGACTGGTGGGGAGGGTTGGCAGAGGGGTGTGGATGAAGGGGAGGGTTGATGGGAAGGACTGCCCAGACTCCCCAAACCAAACCTTCTCTCTCCTGCTGAGAGAGTGGGGGTTGGGGAGGCTCTGGGGGATAGTGAGGCTGGCGGGCTGGCTGGCTGGCTGGCGGGCTGGCTGGCTGCCTGCCTGGAGGAGGCTGGCCAGCACAGGGAACCATGATGCTAGTGTGCAGAGTTGTCTGCCTTCCCCTACCCTTCTCTCCGGCCTTGCAGAATGAACCCTGGGAGCTGGAAAACCCTATGCTGGCCCCGGACTCTGATGGAGGCATTTCAGCTGGATCCGGAAACACTTGCCAATGAGGCTGCCGACCGGGCTGCCAACGTAGCCCGCGCCGCTGCTCTCCAACCGTGCCGCTCGGGCTGCTGCCGCTGTTGCACGTGCCGCCTACAATCAGGTGGTCGCTAACCACCCGCTGGCCACAGACCAGGCCTCACGAGAGGATACCCAGCCCATGACATACGTGGTCGAGGCTCAAGGAGGCACCCCTGACACAACCCTTGCTTCTCTGCGCAGCTCCCAGATGCCAGTCAGCAGTGAGATGGCCGTCTCTGGGGCTCCAGCAACCTCCTCACAGTCCCAGCCATCCTCTCAGGCCCAGGAGGCTGCAACTGAAGGTCCTAGTACTGCCTGCGCTTCCTCTCAGGCTCCGTGTGCCAGTGAGGTGGATGCCACCCGGCCCAAGACAGCCTTCCTGGGTCAGAACGATGTGTTTGATTTCGCCCAGCCGGCAGGTGTCAGTGGCATGGCCTTCCCACGCCCCAAGAGACCCGCCCCTGCCCAAGAGGCTGCCGCAGAGGGCCCCAGCGCTGCCTCTGGGATGCCCCAGGCAGCAGCATATGCCGGGGAGGGGGCAGCCACCCGGCCCAAGACGACCAAGTCTGGGAAGGCTCTTGCTAAGACTCGGTGGGTGGAGCCTCAGAATGTTGTGGCAGCAGCTGCTGCCAAGGCCAAGATGGCCACCAGTGCCCCTGAGCCTGAGGGTGCAGCTGCTGCTGCTCAGAACAGTGCTGAGCCCTGGGCCAGGATGGGAGGCAAGAGGACGAAGAAGGTGAGACCTCCCTGCCTTCTCCAAACGCCCTTGCTCTTCTCCTTTCTCTTCCCTCTCCCTCTCTCCTCTTCACCCTCCTGACTCCTCCCCTCCTTTCCCTTCCTTTTCCTCTCTCCTCCCCTCTTCTTCTCTCAGCTTGTCCAAGTTTCTCTAACACAAATGTGCTAGCATGTTTTTACTCCATGTAGTCCTTACCCTCAGGCCTGGAGGGAGAAGAGGCTGGCTCAGTGCCTGGCACTTAGTAAGCACTCTGCACGTGTCATCCACTGTTCCTATTACTCTTATTTCCAAGTACCTGCTCTGGTGAAGATGTTGCCAGGGCTTTGGCCCAGTAAGCTTGGTAGCCCTGGGTCTCTCCTCTCCCCAATGCCACAGTCCAAGCACCTGGATGATGAGTATGAGAGCAGCGAGGAGGAGAGAGCCTCCTGCGGTTCCACCAACCTGGAGAGCATCACAGCCCTCATTGACGGTGCGGGGTCAGATGGCCCCTCGGCCCCCGATGGCCCTGAGGTCCCAGGTACCCTCAAGGCATGTACTGTGCTTGCCACCTCGCAACGTGACCCTTCTGCAAGAGAGGGTAAGAAGCCTGCCCTTCCCTCCTCTCCCTCCGCCTCCCTTGTGGGCCAGTTCTTTGCGGGCTCATCCATGTCTCCGCCTCCCCGTGTGCTCCTCCTTCTCCAGGCAAATAAGTTGGTGAAATATCTGATGATTAAGGACTACAAGAAGATCCCCATCAAGCGCTCAGGTGGACAACTGTGCCCCGCGCCCCCAGCTCTGCCTTCCCCCCTCCCCCCACCCGCCCCAGGGGGCCCCCCATCACATGCCCCCACCCCTTAGGCCTGGGCTGATGGCTCCATGTGTACAGTACCAGGTCCTGACTGTGCTCCCCTCAGCAGGGCTGACCGAGGGGCTGCAGCTCCATGGCCCCTGCTCAGCCCAGGTGCTTTTCCCACCTCCCCCCCCCCACCGCCTGTAGACATGCTGAAGGACGTCATCCGAGAATACGACGAACATTTCCCTGAGATCATTGAACGAGCAACATACACCCTGGAAAAGGTGGGCGCAGGGATGGGGGAAACTGTGGAACAAGGGCAGCAGGGAAGCCTTGCACTCTGCAGCCCTTGGAGGCCTAGTGTCAGTGCGGCCTGGTCCGGAAGCCTTGCCTGGCTTCTCCACCTGGAAGCTCCCACTGCACACTTTAACTCCCCTGGGTTCCTCTCCCTCATGCTCTCTCTGAGCGCTTGTTGTCTCCTGAAGTGGGTCCCACTGCCTCAGCCAGTGCCAGAGCTCCCACAGGCCAGTTCTTCTGCAGCCTCTCCTTTTCCGTCCTGCCCCACGACTTTGGGCTCCCTGCCTAGGAAATGTTGTGATGGAATGGAGTGACTGCTTGCAGGACACCCAGCACGGATTTTTGACCTCACATTCTGTTTTCTCCCCGTGTAGAAGTTTGGGATCCACCTGAAGGAGATCGACAAGGAAGAACACCTGTACATTCTTGTCTGCACTCGGGATTCTTCAGCTCGCCTCCTGGGAAAGTGAGAAAGGGCAGGGGGTCGTGGCCTTCCGAGGTGGTGCCTCTCTCCTCCTCCTCTCAGAGAAACGGGAAAGCAGGGCTTGAGGGCCTAGCACAATGCCCAGCACACAGTTAGTGGTGCCAAGCGATTACCAGATGAAAGGGGTAGTAGCCTGGGCAAGGCCTTGCTGCGGTCAGTGTTTCAGTCCCGCCCACCTCATCCCCCTCCTTCCAAGAAAGCAGGCTTCTTGCTGCCTTCCTCTTCCTGCCAAGTGCCTGGCCCGGGCTTGGCAGAGTGGCTGGTTCTGGGGAGATTCCGTCTAGTGTAGTTCCCATGGGCAAAAGGGCAGGGAAGGCGTGGATGTGCCTCTCTGGACACACCTTTGGCAAGTGTTTGCTCCCCGCCTAGCCCTGTCTTCGGCAGAAACCTGGGAGGGCGTGTTAGCATCCACATTTGATGGATGAAGTGATACAGTCTCAAGCGGAGGAATGAATTGTCTGCATCAGGTAGCAAGCCTTGTGCAGAGTTGGAAGAACTGCCCAGTAGGGGAGCAATGTGGGAGAGGCTAGTTGGGTGAGCCGGCTGTAGTCTCTTGGGCAAATGGCTGCTGGACAGGATCCCTCTTTCTACACCTTTAGGACCAAGGACACTCCCAGGCTGAGTCTCCTCTTGGTGATTCTGGGAGTCATCTTCATGAATGGCAACCGTGCCAGTGAGGGTGAGTGGCTAGACCTGCAGCCCGGGGGGCTTGCCCCCCATCTCACCTGTGTGTTCTAAATTCCTTGTTCCTCATCTCCCCTCACAGCTGTCCTTTGGGAGGCACTACGCAAGATGGGACTGCGCCCTGGGTATGACTGCACCCTGGGGATCTCAGCGCCCCTCAGCATTGTCCTTGGCCACGGGATTGCCACAGGCCGGCAGACTAGTGCAGGGGAGTGGGCGTCCGGGACCAGGCAGAGTGCAGAGGGTCTCACCAGGGTACATGGTGAAATGGTCCTGAACTCTCAGCCCCTGCCTTCTCTATGTCTCCTCTCTGTCCTCCAAGGAGATCTAAGAGAAACCATCAGAATTTGGGGCTCCATGAAACCCATATGTAGGCCATCACTGACAAGTGGCTGTCTGACCTCTGCTGCATGCCCAGGCCTCATGGAGCTGTCCCACAGGCCGGGATGCTCTCAATCCTGTTAGGGAGCACCCCTGCCCACATCCGGGCACTGCCACCGCCTCTAGTTATGGACTCCTTTCCTTGTCCTCAGGATGAGGCACCCGTTCCTTGGCGATCTGAGGAAGCTCATTACAGATGACTTTGTGAAGCAGAAGTAAGTATTGACCGAGGTAACTTTGTCTCACACTCGTGCCTTCCTTGTGTGCTGAGGAAGCCATTCCCTGTCCTGTATCTTAACACTAGGAGGATGGGGGCTCTGGAATGAGTGTGGGTGGGGGTATATGAGTGTCGGTGGGATTAGAATTCGGGGGCAGTCTTGCGGGGAAAGGAGCGCACATTGACTGAGAACACAGTGCGGGGTGTGTTACAACCCCCATATCATTCAGCACCTGCCCTGCAGGCTGCAGGAGAATTTCCCCCTGCTTTACATCTCAGGAACCTGGGGCTCAGAGAGTGGAAGTCTTGAGCATGGCCCCGGCTGGTAAGGGGCCCATTTGGGCCTAGAGCGCAGCCCTCTTGACTTCCTGGCCAGGGCCCACCCGATCCCTTGGTCCTCGGAGAGCACGTGCGCACACACACGCACACAGGTGCACTAGCACGTGTGTGCACACGCACGGTCAGGAGTGTACACCGAGTCCACTGCTGCTCTTGGACTGTTTCTTGCCTTCACAGTTGTTTTCTATGGTGGACTGTCCCAGGGCTGAGCCAGGCCATGGAGCGAGACCCTGCGGTGGGGTGTGCTCAGAGCAGGGGGCCTGAAGAAATGGCTCCTCTGTTTACAACACACCCAACAGGAATCCGGGGTCATTGAGACACAAGGGGCACAAACTTGTGGCCTTCCTATGAACAAACACCCTACACGTGTCCCCCACCCACCCACCCACCCACTCCACCGAACCCGCCCCTTCCTTCGCTCCCCGCCACACCTCCCCGTGGCTGCTGGGCAGGACCCATGCCCCAGGGCTTTGAGGGTCTCGGTATTGGAGGCAGAAACCTTGGGAGTCGGGCATGGGCTGGAGGGGCAGGGGCAATCTTCCTGCAGGAGCTGACCTGCAGCAGCGGGGCTGGGAAGGGGCCACCTGGGAGCCATTGGCGCAACAACAGGTCTGCCTGGCTGGAGGCAAAGTTTTCTTTTCCTCTCCACTGAGGTACCTGGAATACAAGAAGATCCCCAATAGCAGCCCACCCGAGTATGAATACCTCTGGGGCCTGCGGCCCCGACACGAGACCAGCAACATGAGGGTGCTGAGATTCAGTGACCAGGTAACGGAGAGCCGGAGCAGGGGGCCAGGCCCAGGGGCGGGCCCTTCCCATCCCTAGTCTGTGTCTGGGTCACAGGCTCCTTAGGCTGTTTGTCTGTCCAGTGAGGACACTGAGGCTCAGAAAGGTTCCTAGGTAACTCACCCAAGTTCACAACGTAGTACGTACGTGTGAGGGATGGGGCGAAATCTCAGGTCTGGCCCAGCATAAGAGGGGCCCGACTCCAGTGGTCTTTATTTTTATTGCGATTATGCGCAGCACACAGGAGGGTGTACAGCGGGAAGCAGGTGCTCAGTGAACGTGGGGGTAGCTGTCAGGATGGTTGCTGTTATTCCATCACAGAATCAGAACCGAGACCCCAGGAATGGGAAGGCTCATTTCTTGGAGGCCGTGGATGATGCTTTCAAGACAATGGATGTGGATATGGCTGAGGAACATGCCAGGGCCCAGATGAGGGCCCAGATGAACATCGGGGATGAAGCTCTGATTGGACGGTGGAGCTGGGATGACATACAGGTGGAGCCTCCTGTCCTGGGATGAGGACGGAGATTTTGGCGACGCCTGGGCCAGGATCCCCTTTGCTTTCTGGGCCAGATACCATCAGTACATTCTGAATAGCAACCGTGCCAACAGGAGGGCCACTTGGAGAGCTGGCGTCAGCAGTGGCACCAATGGTGGGGCCAACACCACCATCCTAGATGGCCCTAGCACCAGCTCCACCATCCGCACCAGAAATGCCGCCAGAACGCAGTGCCAGCTTCTTCTCCTGGATCCAGTAAGATTTTCAGGTGATACGTGAGACGGAAGGGTGGGCTGAGGAAGGGCTGTGAGAAGTCAGGGGTAGCTCTGACGTGGGGAGTGGGAACGAGAGCGCCGCAGACCCTTGTTTTGTTCTTTATATCCCTCGCTGTGTCTCATGTATTTCTATTTCTGTTTTCGCTTTTGTGTCCTGTGTTTACAGACAACGCTGATGAACTGCAGCAATCACTCACCTAGCCAGAGTGCCTCCTCAGAATCCATGTTCACGTAGCACTCTAGGCAGCCTCTGCTTGCCGATGGAAGATGGCATGCAAGACTAAGCTCTCTTTGCCCTCCTGCTTTCATTGTGTGCTGTTGTCGTGCTGTCATGTTTTGGTATCAGTGTTACATTAAAGTTGCAAAAATGAATTGGGATGTTTCCTCCATTACCGGTGCATGTGTTGCTCTGAGTGGCCCATCGCCTGCTCTCTGGGATTGGGGGTGGGGGGCTCACCGCTGCCAAAGAGGCTGTGAGATGGGGAGGTACCTGTGAGTGTGGAGATCATGAGTTTCAAGAGGCTCCAGTCCACATAGTTATGTGATTTCCTGTTAGATCCCAATGGATGTGGGGGAGGGGAAGAGGGGGAGAGGGAGGAAGCAGGGGATGGGATGCGGTGGAGGCTGTGGGTTGGTGCCACTGTCCCTCCCACCAAGGGACAGGATCCACAGACACCCACCAGGGCCCACCTCCCCGTCCCCACCTTTGGAGGCACCGTCCTGGTACCTTTGCCTCATCATCCACACAATTTCAGTACCTCATCCCTCAGACAGAGCCTTAAGGACAGTGAGGTAGGCTTCGCAGTGACATCCCTCTCTCCTCCAGCAGGAAGAAGGAAGATAGATCCTTATTGCTGAGAGTGGATTTAAGGAAAACAAAGCCCATCGCCTGTGGCTGTGACCCGAGGCCCATGTGGGGCTCCGGAGCCCTTCATTGGAATCAGGGCTGTCCCACTGAGGCCAAGGCCAGTCCTGGTGTCTCCAAGGGCTGGGTGTTCCCTGCGGGGGTGGGGGTGGGGGCTGCGACGAGTTCTGCAAGTCCTTCAGTGGACGACAGTGAGAGCAGAGACACTTAGGGCCCCTGGGAAGGGCTCAGTAGCAGGCAGGGACAGCGTGCAGAGCTTCCTTGGGTCCCCCAGTGATGTCCACACCTTGGGAGGACAAGGCCCCAGATTAAGAGCAGTTAAGGGCCACTGTCCCCATTGCCTCTTTTCCCTGAGAAGAGGTTCTCCTCTCTCCAGACCTGGATCCTGGACGTAGACCCAGCTACATAATTTGCCGGGTCCAGTGGAAAATGGAAATGCAGGTTCCCTTGCTGAAAAATCATTCAGAATTCCAAGAGACCAACGGCAGGACATTCAATTCAGCCACAGCAGAATGGGGGAGCCCTTCCGAGTGCAGGGTCCTGTGGCAGTGCATAGGTCGCACCCCCAGGAAACTGGCTCTGTCTGTACCCCCTCCCCTAAAGACAGGCTTCAGGTGGGTCTCTGCCTTGTTGCCTGGTGCTATCACTTCTGCCTCCCTGCCTGCTGGGTCCCTGCTTGGGCGCAAGGGAATTCTGTGATTCTGACAGAAATGGAGTCCCCTTCCCGTTAGGTTTCCAGGTATGTGGCCTGGAGATGTGTGTGCGTGCATGTGTGTGTGTGTGTGTGTGTGTGTGTCTGTGTGTGTGTGCGCGCGCATGCATGGAGTGGGGTGGGGGGCAGGGGAGGGATGAATGACGCCTGGGACACCAGCCCTGGTGTGGATGAGTGATATATGACTTTTCTGGCACTCTCACCCTGGGAACCTCCCAGGACCCTGTTGTGCACACACTAGGCAAAACATGCCTTTTCATGGATGGATGTGAGGCTCTAACTAAAGCCACAGGTGTGAGTTTGATCACTGTGTGCAGTGGGTTCTGAGCAGGGGCAGCTCATCTGGAAAAGAGGAGAAAGCAGCCATGAGAAACAGGGTGCTGGGGAGGTCACCAAGTCCCCAGGCCTGCAGGTTTACAGCACTCTCCCTGTCCACACCCCTTCCCCAGGGTGGGCCTCCCCCTGGGCCCACTCCCCTGCACCCTGCAGGGGGCAGTGCTGAGAGCAGGGTGGTCAGAGAGGCGGAGAGCCGAGTGGAAGACGGAGGGCGCTGGGGAATGCAGGCGGATTGTGGGGCGCCAGGCGGGTCAGGCTGGCCACCTTGGAGGGCCTACCTCCTCACTCACAGTGCAACCATGACACCCAGGCAGGCCTTCCTCCTGCTGCAGTCTCGGGCCTTCCACCGCCTCCTCCACCCCAAAGGCCCACAATACACCCAGCAAGTGTTTTCTCAGACCTCGCTGAGCTCCAGGGCTCTCAGCAGGCACCTGGGCAGCTCCCACAGCTTTCAACTCCGCACCCCCACCCCGCCCCCACCCCTCTCCTGGCCTGAGTCCTCTGACTCCTCTCACTCTTATTGATGGACAAGGATTCCTTGACTCACTTGTTTCCAGTTATCGACTACTATGCATTAAGTTGTCCGAATATTCACTTACCATTTCTTGTATGGGCCTAGGTTTTATTTACCAGACAGCCCTGAGGGAGGAGATGATCAGGCCCATTCAATGCATGAGGAAAGTGAGGCTCTGAGAGGAAGACACTCGCCCTAAGGCACACACACAGCTAGGAAGAGGTAAACTGGGGCTTAAACCCAGAACCCTCTGAGTTCAAATGTGTGCTCTGCCCACTGCAGTCTGCTGCCACTGCCTTCGAGGGCTGACAGGGTCATGTGGGTGACACCCCACCTCTCACTGCTCTCTGGATGACACCCACCCAGGCTGCCCTTACCCCGCCCCAGAACGCCACCCCTCACAGCTTCCCACCCCTGAGGTTCATCATGGGCTTTAAGGGGCCTGCCAGCATCTTCCCAGCCCCCTGAGACATCCGGTTTGGCAATTTCCTGGGCATCCATCCCCCTTCTCCTTGTATCTTTGTCACCATCACCGCCAGGCCCAGGCCCTGGGTCCCGCGCTTTGGTGCACTATCTCCTTCCAACCTTGCTGATACTCTGCAGGGGTTAACTGTTCCTCATGGCACAGGTGACAGATCAGACGCAGAGAAGGGAAGCGACCTGCCTGGAGGTCTCTGACCCAGCACTGCCATCGCCTCCTCACGTGACTGTGGCCCCACCTTTTCCCTCTTCAGCCTTTAGAGTTCCCATCTCTCAGTCACAGGATTGGACTAGACGTACTCTGAGGGCGCCCCAGCTCTGAGATCTGCGTTCTGAGTCACATCATCTCTCCGGACCTGTTTCTCACCTGAGTAATGGGGGTAAGAGCCTGTCCCCAGCCCTGCCTGGCCCAGCTCCCAGGCAGCTGGTGTGGCCTGTGCATGAAAGCAGGGAGGAAGTAAGTAAAGCAGTGTGCAAACAGGAAGTGCATGTGCCACCCACACTCTGCATGTGAGTCTGAGAGGGGAGGGCATCTGGAATCCATATGGGATCGATGTCCCTCCCTGCCCCGCTGAGGCCCGTGACCTTGGACCAGTCACTTAACCTCTCAGAGCCTCCATTTCCTTACCTGCACAGTTGGGTTACAGTGCCCGCCTCACAGTCTCAAAGACAGTACCGAGCAGGAGAGATGTGGACGGTGTCAGGAATCTAGCAACAGAAGGACCGCCCTCCCCCATTCCTACCCTTGTCACCTTTTTCCAGAGAGGATATGGAGGACCCAGCAGTGGAAAAGTCTTGTCCAATGTCAAGTTCTCAAGTTCCCGTGTTTCCTTTCTGCATTACTCCATCTTACAAGTGCCCTTGATTTTGGAAACCAACAAGGTAGACATGATACAAATCTGCAGAAACCTTGAAGACTTCAAATACGACTTCGCACTGTCCTCACACACCCTCACCGTATTCTGGAGATGCCAACACTTCAGCATCCACGTCAGAAATGGACTCTCACGCCTGAAGGCGACACCACAATCGCTTGCACAGGCCATCTGCCCCAGTATGCGGTTCAGCAAATGTAGGCAGTTTTCTTTGAAATAGTTGGACATATCCACAGGTTACATAGTTTGAGAAATGAAGTGAGATGTACACACCCAATGGCCACGTAGAAGAAAATTAAAAAGACTGTGGGTGCTAAGACTTGATGAGGATATGGAGCAAAGAACTCCCTTACACTGTCCATGGAAGTCTCAATTCTGTATGAGGGCTTTGGGAAACATCTCCGTGTTAGAGCAAGTTGATACTACAGGCAGCCTTGAAGGAGGAGCTATCAGAGACAAAGTCTAGGCAAAAGTGAGTGTTCTGGAAGGCAGGGAGGGAAGAAGTGGGAAGGATGTAACTCTACTATGAGTTACTGACATTGCTTTTAGCCATGGGTGAATCTGAGAGACAGGTGAGAGCCCGATATTCCTGTGCTTCTGATGAGATGACAGCCGCTTCAGGATTATGGCTTGGAAGCCTGTTTCTGAAACTAACTAGGCAGAACTGTGGGGTCCCTGGGCAACTGCAATGGGGACAAAATGGGGAGCCCTAGGTGACCAGGCCACCATCCTCGCAAATCTTCCTCCCCCTCGGTGTTCCCTTCCCTCCATGCGGAAAAAGAGCACAGGGCACAAGATTGTGATGCAGTAGGGAGCAAGGGTAAGGGCAAGAGCAAGAATCACGCCATAGCAGAAGGCTGTTCCCCAGGAGGTGGGAGTCCCACCTCAGCATGTAGTTTCAATTCTTTCCTGAAACACGCTTTTGTTCATCTACGTGGGGGGTGAGGTGGGGAGGGCAGGAGAGGCTGGCTAGAGCCCCCCTGCTTTGGTGCCGATAAGTAAGGCAATCCTTGACATGATCTGGTGAAGCCCTGACCATTATGAGAGAGTGTCTTACTGTTTTGGGTATTGCTTATCAGCAAACTCAGTTCCTCCAAATGAAAACTAATAGTCAAGGTCTCATTTTTTTTTCTATATTCAATAAGTTGGACATGTAACACTGTGTAAATCTAAGGTGTACAGCATGGTGCTTTCATACATTTATATATTGTAATATTGTTAGTGCCATTGTAACAATACTGATCACATTGCATACTACTATCGTCACGATGCTATTGTCTACATTCAAATATACTATACGTTAGGATCCCTATGGCTTGTTTAGTACTCATTACAAGTTTGTATCCTTAAATACCATCAACCTTAGTCCCCCTGCCCGACCCTCCCAATTCCCCACTCTCATCCCCCCTGGTAACCCTAGGCATTTTACCGGTTCTTTTTTCTGTGTTTGCTTGTTTGTTTTCTCACTTCTCCATTTATTAGGATAACTACATTTGAAGAGGCACAAAGCACTTAAGTAAGTTTTACATGACTACAAAGTTATCACAAGTCCCAAACTTTTCAGTCACAGATATTTCACTCTTACTCCATTTAAAAAAAAAAAAACGCTTTCAAAACATCTGAGTTAGCCTGACACACAGAGACCCTGAATATATGGGGAAGTACATGTTCTTAAATGCCTGTACATCCTGCATGTAATAATGTCTTCTTTAAATGCAATCCAACATAAAAGGGATTGAAATATATATGTCATGGATGCAAATGCTTTGGAAAGATAGTGAAATTAATCTGCACAACGTGGGGAAAAGATATAGTGGGCACAGAAATTCTAGAAGGGTTCCCTGAGCCATCTGGGCTTCCATGTCTTTGTGCTGTCCCATTCTGAAAGTGCTGACTAATTTTTCTTTCAAAGGTCATTCCACTTGGAAACAAAGCTATTGGATCTGCTCATTTGCCCCAGTGTTGGCAGGGTTTCTCGTGTTTCAAAATGAATTATTCCATCAATCTGACTCAATAAATCCATTCTTAGCATCCCTGTGTTATCACATACAATGCTATCTTTTCTGCCTTATAGCTGCAGGGATCTCTAAAAGAGCTCCAAGTTCTTCAAAGGTAATATTATTAAATAACTTACTTGCAGACATAAACAAATGGTGTTCAATAACAGCTCTAAAAGTCCAGCAAGATGTGGAGAACCATCATCTGTAGTTGCTTTTTTCTTTCTTTTTTGAGGGCAGTGTCACTGGTCTCTCATATGTGTGGGACCCGAACCGGGGCTTTTTCACGGGTGTCCCAAGCCAGCTGTGCCCCAACCCCACCATGCCACTCGGCCGGCCCCCAGTAGTTGCTTTTTGGTGAGTGCATCAGCTTGGCAGGCAAATTCTCTGAAGTTGCTTTCCTCTGATGATCCCATCCAGGTACATTTTCCTCTAGGGACCCCATAAGCAGCCAAGTTGCTGGCACCTTTGATGATCCTTAAAAAGGGTATCTAGCATTTGAGAACATTGCTGTCCCTGCTGATGCTAAGATGGTACAGTGCAAAGTATTTTTTTTTGAGGGCAGTATCACTGGCTCCCTCATATGTGGGGTCTGAGCCGGGAGGCCGCTGGCGTCCCAAGATTCAGCACACGTAAGACTCCTTTTTTTTTTTTTTTTTTTTTTGAGCAAAGCATATTTTAAGGCCTCTAGTCTTTCACTTTCGTGCACTATTGTCTTGTGAGAGAGAGCTGTACCTTTTGTGCAGCTTCAATGAATTTTCTTCTACAAACAAGAACACGTGCATAGCATACCTTATAATGTATCTGTAACTGTTCATTGGTTGATTCATTCTGAAGCAATGATGCTCAATTTATGTAAGCCTCTGCCTGGACTGGATCATCATCCTCTAGATGTAGCTCTAGCAATCTTCAGATAAGTCTCCGGTTTATATAATCTACATCGTACTGTTTTTGTCCTGTTTCCAAAGGAATTCCCACCTCAACACTTGGGCTGCAATTCTCCAATCTTCTTCTTTCTCATACATGGATGCAAGATGCTGTTCCTTGTGGAAGCAACCTGCTCTCAAATGAAGTGACTCTTGGCTGGATCTTTTCCCAAGGTAAAATGATAGATTTCTTTCGGCTGTGCTAGCCGGCAGGTTAGGAGACGTGTGCTAAAATCCTCAGTCAGCAACTGTCGAGAGATCATGAGGCTGACATTCTCATTTTACCATTGTTTCCGCAAAAGTTTTTAAAGCTTCTAGTTGTTCTGCCCCAGATAAACTGAATGGTTTTTTCCCAGGATCTGGACGATACTTGCTCCGCTCAGATCTCTGTGAGAACCGTCGACCCATGAGCTGGGCCAAATGTTGTCGCAGACGGCTGCCGCCATCTCTCTTCCAGCTCTTACTGTTTGTTTTTTTTTTTACAGGGTTGAAATGTTTTAGATTCCACATGTAACTGATATCAAAAGTACAGTACTTGTTTTTTCTCTCTGACTTATCCAGTTTAGCATAATGTGTGCTGAGGGTTCCATCCATGTTGCCACAAATAGCAGGATATCCTCCTTTCTCATGGCTGAATAA